>JAJQWJ010000004.1:33351231-34586231 GCA_023637945.1 Phaethornis superciliosus | reverse complement strand
AAGGAAAGGAAAGGAAAGGAAAGGAAAGGAAAGGAAAGGAAAGGAAAGGAAAGGAAAGGAAAGGAAAGGAAAGGAAAGGAAAGGAAAGGAAAGGAAAGGAAAGGAAAAGGAAAGGAAAGGAAAGGGTTCTGAGCCAAGCATCATTGACAGGAAAGACAAGACAGTGTACCTGTGAACTGCTGTTCAGTCTTGACTCTGGCAGGTAGAGCCCACCAGCTCCAGAACTGGTTCTGTTTGCAACACGTGTGCTCAGCATATCAGGGCCAGGGTTATAATTGCAAGACCTTAACTGAAGCTCTTGAGATTTTGCCTGAGGATCTTTTGTAAGGGATGATTTAGAAGATGGTATTCAGTGTGAGCCTTGAACTCCTAAAGGAGTATGTGCAGAACTTTTCTTACTCAAGTCAGACATAAAAGCTTTCACAGCTCATGCCCACAGGGCAAGAAATGTGGTTATGAACTGTAATATACACCTGCACACAAAATGCTTTGTCTCAACAGACACAGTTTCTTGCATGACCAGGAAATTAGCAGAACAATAAGTGGGAAGTAGTTTGACCTCTCTCCTTTCTGAAGAGGACCTATAACACCAAGCTATTTTTCCTGGCTCAGTGCCCCTTGCTCATTTCCTTCAAGTAAATTCAGTAATTAGGAGTAAGTTTCATACATCTCCCTGTTCATTTCAATCTACATTGTACTAGTTATGTATATGGTGACATTTCATGTGAGCTGCCAGTTGCAGGCCCATACAGACTCTGGGTAAAATTTTAAATACGTTTTAGAGCTGAACTCATAGAAGAATTTTGGACAATTGTCTCCCATTATTCTACTAAAAAAAAATACCCACCTGGATCTTCAATCATTAATGAATTAATACCACTAATTATTAGTAAGACCTCAGGCTTGAGAGTCGCCCTAGGAAATTTCCTCTGACCTTATTTTCATTTAACTTATTTCATAGCTTAAATAACATTTACAGGCCACATATCTTTTTAAGTATCATCAGCTTGTCCAAAGAAGACAACTGCAAGTGTATTCACTAATGCTTTCTATTTCCCAGTTGTACTTTGTTCTTCATTCACTGCTCCCTTACTATCTCAATGGGTACCTTCATTGTCCCTTGCTGTCAACTACATGAAAAGCATGTGACTTTTCCAAACTATAGAAACAAAAGATCCAATGCAGTTTAAACCAATGGGGTTTGGGTTTTTTGGTTTTTTTTTTGTTCCTCACAGGTAAGAATTTGCCATATGAAGATATACACAATCCAAGCACAGGCAAAAGAGCTAGAAAAACTGAATTTCTGTTTGGAGTTTTTTCCAATTTTCCCTCCCAAGAGAGAAACACTTCCATTATTTTGGATAGAGTCACAGTGGATTTACAAGATGTGCTGGTCTAAGCAACATCATGCAAAGCTATTACAATTTTTCCATTCCTCCACAGCCATAAACTTACCCTCTAGATGCTGGTTTTATCATATCAGATAAAAATGGTAATTTATTAAATGTACATTTTGTTTTACAATTGTGTCACTGGGTGAGGAAAGCAAAGCTGATGACCTACTATCTCTGTGGCGGATTATTTCAGCTAGTAAAACTCTGGTAAAACTCCATCTGTTTCTGTAATAAAAAGTCAGTAAGAAAAATGTAAATAATTTGTAACCTCATTTCTACAGGATTTTGAAGTGTTGATCACTTTCAGCTCTGGTTTTGCTTCTGAGAAATGTTTCAGTAGCTAACTGGTGCTATGGAATGAGATGGCAAATAAAATATGCAACAAGTGAAGAAACCCTTGGATTTCTAGCTCTCTCTGGCTGTCAGATTGTGTTGGGTGGGGGTGCTGATACCACCCCTAAACTTTCAGTTTAGCAAGACACTACATTCATGGTCTAGTAGTACTATTTAGGGCAGGCCTCATTGACAGTCCAGTTTTCATCTGGAATGCTTATGAAAAAGAAAAAAATCATGGAATCACAGAACTGTCACAGTTGGAAAAGACCTCTGAGATCACTGAGTCTAACTGTCCACCAAGGAGAAAAGAAACAAAACCCCCCCCAAGCATTCCATGCCTGCTGCAACGTGCCCTGAAGTGCCATGTCTATATGTTTTTTTAATATGTCCAGGGTATTCAAAACCACCTGCCACCTCCCTGGGAAGTCCCTTCCCATGTCTGACAACTCCTTCTGTAAAGAAATTCTTCCTAGTATCTAGCCTTAACCTCTGCTGATGCAGCTTCAGGTAATTTCTAGTCCTATTATTATTGACCTGGGAAAAGAGGCCAAGACTCACTTCACTACATCCTCCCTTCAGGTAGATCTAGAGAGTGATGAGGTCTCCCTCAACCTTCTCCAAACTAGACAGCTCTGGTTCCCCGTAGTGTCTCCTCACAGAACTTGTTCTCTGGAGCCTTCACATCTTGGCTACTTTTCTCTGGACATGCTCCAGCAAATCAATGTCCTTCGTATAGCCAGGGGCCCAGAGCTGAACACAATATTCGAGGTGCAGCCCCAGCAGTGATGAGCGCAGGCAAACAGGAGGTTTATTCAGCTCTCTGTCCTTCCAGCTCAGTGGCTGAATACCCTAGGGGTAGCTGGTCTCACTATTAAAGTTGGAAGAAAAGAAGGAATTTAGTATCTCAGCCTTTTTGTCATCCTTGGTTGTAATGTTCCCCTTCTGTATCCTGGTCCTCTTTTTATTGTTAATGTTTTTGTAAAAACTTTTTTATTATTGTCCTGTATGAGAGTGGCCAGACTTGCCTCCAGATGGGGTTTTGCCTTTTCAATTTTTTTCTCTGCAAGACTTCACAAGTTCCCTTTACTTTTCTTGAGGTGCCTGCCCCTTTTTCCAAAGGAGATAAAGTCTCCTTTTTTTTCCTGACTCCCAGCAAAAGCTCCCTGTTCAGACAAGTCAGTCATCTTTCCTGTCATTTCATCTTACAGCTCAAGGGACATCCTGTCCCTCAGCTTTTAAGAGGGAGGGACCTCTTCCTTCTTGAAGAGTATCTAGCCTTCCTGCACCCCTTTGTCCATTAGGACTTCCTCCCAAAGGACTTTTTCAGCCAAAGACCAGAACAACCAAAGTCTGCCTTCTGGAAGTCCATGGTGGAGGTTTTGCTGAACCCCCCCTTACTTCATTAATGATCAGTAATTTACTTCATTTACTTAAGAATTAAGGATTTACCATTTCACAGTTGCTAAGCCCAAGATGGCCTCTGACCACCACATCTCCCACCAGTCCTTCTTTGCTTGTGAACAGCAGATTTAGTAAGGCACCTTCCCTGGTAGAGTCACTCACCAGCTGTGTCAGGAGGTTACCTTCCATACACTGGAGGAATCTCCTAGCCTGTCTCCTCTCTGTGACGTGTATTTCCAGCAGACTCCTGGTGGGTTGAAGTCCCCCACCAGAACAAGGGCTAAGTGAGATCTTTGCCAGCTGCTTGTAGAATGCTTCATCTGCCTTCTTGTCCTAGCTGGGGCGGGGTGTCTATACAGACTCCCAACATGATATCCTCCTTATTCACATTTCCTTCATCCTTACCCATAAACACTCAACCTTATAATCACTATCATTGAGCTGAACAATGACAGTGATACATTCAAAGTACTTCCTAATGTATAGAGCCTTCCCACTGCCTCTTTTTCCTTGCTTATCCCTTCTGAAGAACTTACAACAGTCCACTGCAGCATCAAGTCATGAGAGCCATCCCACCACATTTCTGTGGCAACTATCTCAAAGCTGTCCTGCCTAACAATGGCATCCCTAATCTTAGTGATGGTGCCACGGATTTTTGGCACATTGCTCTTCAGAGTTTGATATAATTTACTTAGCTAAATGCATCCACAATAGTCTGTTTTTACAGTCTTTAGTCTTTTTTTGCCTGTTTGAATTGCATTTGTGTTTTGCTATCAGTAGTGTTACTGGATGGGTTTCCTAGTGAAGACATATAAGTCCCGGGAAGGGGCACAGAGGTGACCTCTACAAAACTGTCCTGCAGCCAGCAAGCAGCAGCTTGGCCCTCATAATTGCATCAGGAGTAAACAGCCATGCCAAAATTCAGAGGTATCAAAGTCTTAAGGAAGTGTCTTAGTGACTGGTTATGCTACGTCAGGGAGCTAAGGCTATGTCTCTACATAGCACTACGTAGTAGTAGACAATAAGCCTATTATCCCAAGCATCTCTGCCTTGCCCAACATGAATATATATGACTGAGCACAGAGATCCATGCATGTGGACCTAAAGAATTTGTGCCTAATATCAGAAAGAAAAAAATAAAAAGTGCAAGAAAATTGCAATGTTAGCAAACATAAGGACAAGTTCAACCAGTATTTGTGTTTAGCTGGGCAACTACAACTTTAAAAAACTAAAAATTCTGCCTCTGTCATGCTGGCACACACAGCTGGAGCTGCAGCTCAAGGTCAGCTAGAGAAAGGATGAGCTCTTGGGTTAAAGACAAAGGATCTCTTAACAGTTCACTAACCAATAAAATATTAGCTGGTCTATCCCATAAACTTTATGGTAGATAGAGTATTGGTAGTCTGTGGGCCATGCTACATCTCCCTCAGCTTTTTGCATCAATAGATCTGTGGTTCAATTTGACTCTGTATTAACACAGGGACCTGGATTACATTCCCAGTATGCAGTCAGTGTCAGTGTCCCCTTCTCTGCACCACTAATGAAACTAACTTCAACAACAAAGCTGCCATGATGTTTGCCATTAAGTGACTTTGTTCAAGTTTGTTCAGATTTACTTTCTCATAAATGAAAAGAAAATCTGACTCATGATCTAAAAATAGTAAATGAAACAGGCACCTCAAATTTCTGTCACCCTCTAAACATTTGATTCATTCCTTATAATCTGGATTTGTCATCACTACACTTTTCAAGACATTGTCTTCTTTATCTCCCCATGAAATAATCTATCCTTCCCACATGAGATCGTCACAAATGCCAGTACAGTAATAATAATAATCTTTGCTCTTGACTGTAAAGCAAGCACTAAAATGCACTCTCAGAAATGCTTCTTGTAATTTAATTTTTGTAGCACACCAAAATGTTCTCTTACAATTGATGACATTTTCTGGTTATGCCTCTGAGTTGAATTAGAGCTTTTTGTAATAAGCCAATAACTGTGCACTCTCAGGGGTGTTTTTCACATGTCAGAGACTGTTCTGACTTTGGGAAATATACATCTAGCCACATTTTTTTTTTAAAGAGTAGTGTACATACTTTGAAATACCAGCAGCCACACTATCAAATTCCCAGATCCCTGTGAACCATGCCAAGTCAGTGAAGATACTGGTTCATTTTTGTAGCTTTGTTTATTATTATTCCTAGAGTCACGTGCTCCATTTGCACTTCTGTCTTTGTTGCTCAGAAGCAATTGCTTATTTCAGATCGGCAGCAGTGAAATCCTGGGGCTGTTCAGCATTATGTTTATCCTGTTACAAGCTATCCTTTAGGGTTCCACTGAGCAGCTTCAGTTGTAAAAATGTGTTTTGAGTACTACTATCAGTAAATAAAGCAATAAGAGGAACCAAAAAAAAAAAAATGAAAAAAGTATTTTTCTTTCCATAAGGACTTGCATGGCATAGGAAATCTGCATTTGACCAGGGATGTGTGAATAAACTATCAATTTTTTTTCAAAGCTGAAGCAGAAAGGTAGGAAGAAAACTAAGGAAAACTCAACATTTGCGCAAAATGTTTATTTCAGTGGAAAAAATGAAATGAATACTGCAAAATGTATTTTTTGTTGAAAGAGATATTCTGTTTAATTGGAAATAGAAAGAGTTCCTTTTGGTACAGTTTTGAGAACGCCTTTGGAAATGAAAGAGAAGGGGTTTCCCATGGTTCACCACTCACTGTAGGTCACTTCCTGGCTCTGCAATTAATGTCTTAAGCACCAGTTATCTCAGTCTTGATAACTCTGAAATCCCATTGTACAAATATATTCACTGGGTACAGATAAAGCTACAAGAACCACTCCCAGGACCCCACCATGCTGTTGATCTCCCCAGCTTGCCTTGGCAGTCTTTGCTCTCACCTGAATTGTATCTTCAATCTCCTTCATCTCTTTTCTGTTGGTCAGGGTAGTTCAGTAAGGAAAATGCTTCCTGGCTGTGACTAGAAAAAGGCTCACTGTACTCAATATCACGTAGAAAATCTCAGGTTTTACTGCAGGAACAGGACATCAGTTTGTACAAAGGTTTGAAATCAGTGTTTCCAGCTTTCCACATAAGCCTGTGTCTTTAGGGCTTGTCCAGCAAAGGATACTGTTCAGCAACACCACTTCTCATAAGAACCCAGAACCACCAGAGCAGCCTCTCTTGCTGGCATAGTACAAACAACTGCACCCATGAGAGATGGGTTTTTGTTTGCAGAAGGGAAATCTTCTATCTAGCTTGGATTTTAATGAGGCTGCACTGGTTTTAGTTTTCTGTTATTCTTCACCTTATTATCTCAGGTGAATTCTCAGCTGAATTTTTTAATGTTCTTGCACATGTGCTACTCAAAGGGAAAATGCTTGGTTTCCAAGCAAGACAGTAGATGTTTAAGTGGTGACAACTTTCTGAATTACGGAGAATGATGAATTGCAATTAATGATATTGTTTCTTCTGCTGAGATTTTGAACTATAGACATTTGTGAAAGCAAAGATCCTCAACTTGACAACTGCAGCTCTGCAAATCTGCAACTCCAGTATGAATGTTTTGAGCTACAACAAATAGCTTTATGCATCTGAATCTTTTGGACTGTCTTGCAGTCCCAACACAGGTCTTTGAAAAGAACAAGACTACATACAAATCTGCTACAGAGTTAGATAAAAATAACACAAAGAATAGCATTTCTCTTGCCTAAAACACTCTTAGTTTTAGAAAAGCAGCATTATTAAGAATGAAATCCTTACAGTAACATTTTGTGGAAAACTATATTTGTGGAAACTATATTTCAAATAATTTGAAACATGAAAATAATACTCCTTCTGTGGCATGTTTTTTTTGTGTGTAGTTTCTAGGAAAATGAGTAGAACTCAGTCTTGTCACAGGCAGAACAAAAAGACTGCAGGTGTTTGCATCTTGTTATCTGACTTGGAGTAAATTAATTCCTCAGAACCAAAGCATAGAACAAAGAATCATCTTGATTGGAAAAGACCTTTGAAATCATCAAGTCAACCATTAACCTAACTCTGACAAGTCTGGTGCTACACCATACTCCTTAGCGTCTCATCTACACATCTTTTACACATCTCCAGAGATGGTGATCCAACCACTTCCACAGAGAGCCTGTTCCACTGTGTGATAACTCTTTCAGTGCAGAAGTTTCTTTTCATATTCAACCTAAACCTCCTCTGTTGCAATTGAGGCCATTTTTTCTCCTCCAATCACACATTACGTGAGAGAAGAGATTGACCCCCACCTCCCTACAACTCTCCTTTCATTTGGTTGTAGAAAGTGGTCTCACTTCAGCCTCCTTTTCTCCAGATTGAGAAACTCCAGTTCCCTCAGATACTTCTCATAAGATTTGTTCTCTAGACGCTTCACCAGATTTTTTGCCCTTCTTTGAACTCACTACACCACCTCAATGTGTTTCTTCTAGTGAGAAAGAACTCACTACAAGAGGTCCCAAACTGAACACAGTATTTGGGGTGCAACCCCACCAATGCTTAGTACTGAGGGACAACCTTTTCCCTACTCCTGCTGGCCACAGAATTTCTGATACAGTCCAAGATGCCACTGGATGCCTTGGCCACCTGGGATGACTACTAGCTCATATTCATCTAGCTGTCAACCAGCACCTATAGGTCCTTTTCCTCTGGGCAACTTTCAAGCCATTCCTCCCCAAGCCTGTAGTTTCATGGTGTTGTTGTAACCCAAGTGCAGGACCTGACAGTGAATCTTACTGAACATCATATAATTGTCCTTGGTTCATCAATCCAGCCTGTCCAGATCCATTTGCAGACCCTTCTGACCCTCATCATATCAACACTCCCAACACACTTGGTGTCACCTGCAAACTTGCTGAGGCTGCACTCAATCTTCTAGTGATCTTTATTATTGATAAAGATATTAAAGAGAACTGGCTTCAGCACTCAGCCTTGGAGAACATCACTTGTGACCAGCCACCATCTGGATTTAACTCCTTTCTCTTCTGGTCTGTCCTTCCATCAAGCTTATGGATGGTATACACTCCATCAGCAGAGTGTACACCTATCCAAGTCATGAACAGACAGTGTCCCCAGGATAATGTGGTGATAAATGGTGTCAAAGGTAAAATCTATGTAAACAGCTTCCACAGCCCTTACCTCATCCACTCAGTGGTCACCTTGTCACAGAAAGAGTTCTGGTTAAAACAAAAATTTCTTTGTCCCAAATATGTGACACAAGCTCTGAAAGAGATGCTAAAGAAGTAGTTGAATTGAGTGTCATTTATGATAGGAATGCTGCAATGCTACTGAAGTACTCATGAAGTATTTTTATTCTTGTTGCTTATTTACCAGCTTGTCTTTAATTTAAATGAGCAACTGTTTTCTACAGTCACTATATATTTCGTCCATGACTAATTAAATTTCATCTTGCAGAGGTTGTTTCACTGGTGTATACATATGTAACTAAGAAAAGTTAGATCATTTTTTTCAGTGGTATTCTGGGCTCCAAATCATGTTACTTGTATATCTAAAACCACTAGAGGTAATGCAAGGCGGGAATGTCAAATAATAAGACATAAGGGGTAATTATGCAAATGTAACAAGTCTTAGCTCAAGAGTTTCATAAACCACTAGTGCCCAAGGGAAACAAGCTAAGGCTATTTGAAAGTGGTAACATTGTAACACATCTTGTTATACTTGAAAAATTTAATAAAAGAATTCTTTAAGAAACAAACCACACTGAAAAAAATACATATACTCTCCCCCCATGCAAGCCATTTAATGAAGCAGTTTTCAGGCTCACATTCTGGTATTTCATATCAACACAATCACCATTCAATGCTATTGCTATTAAATATAAGCCAGAGACAAGCACTCCTCAATTTTCCCCTCATGTGAGTTTCTTTATAATTCTTCTCTCCCCAGAGGAGAAAGCAAGCTGAAGTGAGATGCCACAGCCAGGAGAAAGATGAGACAGAGCACGTGGTGGAGTTTGAGGTTATATATATATGCACCACCCCCCATGGCTCTGCTCCATTAGTGGCATGTGGATGTAGTCACCTTCTGCCTTCCTCAAATTGCTCAGAGAATTTGTGGTTTGGTTTTTTTTCCTTGCCTCAGTAATAACTGTGAAGATAAACCCTAAACACTAGTGGTCGTCAAAATGTCTGATGCCATCTGCCAATACACAAATGACCACCTGAACAGGACACTAAAAGCCAAGCAGGTGTGTAAGTACACAATACATAAAACAGCTTCAAGCCTTCTGTCCCTGCCCTGTGACATTACACGGGAGACATGCAAATGGCTTTGGGACTGAGACTGTGGCACAGCAGCTGTTGGTATGCACAGGGGTTTCCTCATGCTCCTGACACATCCTGGAGTCCATTAAGTAGGACAGAGGCTCTGCAGTGCCAAACACTCACTTCAGAGGTGAACTCCAAGTTTTCAGCTTCTGTGAGCATGTAATTTCTCACAATTAATTTTTCAAATATCATTGTTTCGGGGGGGGGAGGATTTTTTGTCCAGCCAGAAAAAGCAGGCAGTGACTGACCAAATCTCATGATCAGAGGTAAAGTGGTGTCAGGAAGAGCGTGACAATGGAGGCTGTGACTAAAACCAATGTGGCTGAAACACAGCTCAGTTTTATTAATAGTCACACAGCTTTATATAGGATTCAGAGGGCACGCCTCTTTTAGATAACAAATTCTTGTAGTTAGCTACTTTTTGGCTAGGCATCTTGTTTTTTGCTAAAGCTGCACCTGCATCTGCCAAGATAGTTCTTCTCATGGCACTTCAAGGTCACTTTGGGAAAAAGTTGTTTACTGCTCTCAGAACTAAAGATTTCAGTCTGCTCCATAGTTCTCAAAACATGGATTGGCCACAATTGCTGGGTGTCCACGTTCCTTCAGAAATTCCTCCACAAGCTGTCTGCTGCCTTCAGTTTAAGATAAATAAATGAAAACAAATCACCCCTTGACTCCACTTCCAGTGGAGCATTTTAAGTATTTTAAAAGTAATGTTGTGACTTCAGTAGAGAGAACAAACTCTGTATTTGGCCCACACACATTGCTCAAGTCTAGACTGATTGGCCCAGACATCAGCACAGCCACATGCTTTCAAATTAAATTAGACCTTTTGATCAGAGAAGTTGGGACAGTTAAGCAATCCCATAATTTCTTAATCATACACTTTAGCATTTGATTGGAGTAAGATTTAACAAAGTGACATTTAATAATTTTGTGCCAGGGGAAATGGATTCTCATTGACTCTGTTGCTCTGAGCTGAAAGGAGCCAGCAATGCTGGAATAATAGTAATAACAATAAAAGTAGTAGAAAAGGCATCCTAGCAAGTATTCAGCTTAAGCAAAATTTGAGGATAAAAATGAGTACCAGCTGAACATAAAGGGATGCCTTAACACAATTTTTTAAGTTAGTGTCACTTAAATAAGTCATCCATCCAAGAAGAGACAAATGCCTCCTTCTTATTCAATGTATGCAAGCAGAGTAGTGAAGTTAGCATGTGGAAGGGTGCACCATCCACCTGAGCATCCCAGCAGCCCCAACAATATGTTGAATTTAGTTGATGTGCTGAAACAATGTTGTTTGATCATGACAGTTTAAAAAGTATAAAAATTACCTGCCTGCAAAACCAACAGTGTAACTTAAGAAACTGTCTAATCCATTCCTTCTCATCATCTACCTCAGCCTTCAGTTACAGGAAAGGCAGAGACTTTTTCAGCCAGACAGCCAAAATCTGCTCCTGGGTCCTCTTTCCTCAATAGTCAGGCTCAGCTTTGGAAAGACATAACCTTTTCTTGACATGAGACACATTACTTTCAGACAAGCTCATGTCAATCTTTTCTGTAAGTCAAACAATACTGAAGCCTTCATACCCAATACACTGACACTACAATAACTGAAATTTGTGCTAGTTTGTGGTGTTCAGGGACCATTAGGTGGAATCAGGATGATTCCCATTAGATTTAATACAAGTTTTATAACCCTGTCCGTGATCTTGGGACTGAAAGGCTTAGAGACTTAACGCTTAGACAGAAGAGTAGCAGAAGCAAGTAACAGTAACATGCCTTTAGATCCAGTCCTGTAAAAGTGTTCTAATGGGTTTTTTTATTATTATAACAGAAAGTTTTGTTTGAAAAGAGCATGAACCCCTTGGGACTTCTCCTGGAGCCTGCCATTTATTGTCTAAATGTCAAAAGACATCATGAAAAAGACAGACATAGAGCAAATTCAAAGGAAAAAAGTTTTAGTGATTATCATCGAAGTAGCAGCATGGAGACAGTTCAAATAAATCAGTGGGTTTCCTTACAGGTTAGAGGAAACAAATTACAGGATGATGGTAAACCAATAAACAAAACTAAAAACTGGCAAAGTAACCTGTCAGGGTATGGCAGGGCATGGCCTAATTTTTAATTTCTGAATATCAGAGCATATTTTTCAGCATAGTAATAACCATCATGAGCAAACAGATGTGGCTGTGGTAGACAGACACAATTATGCACACATTCTCCTTCCACGTATCTTAGACAGAAAGGAAAATCTGGAAGTGTAATACATTGAAAAAGTGAAATTATTATATTTCTTGGTAATAGCACAAATACATGTAATGAATTGGCTGCAGCCGGTGGCCACAGAAAGGGATGGATCTCAGGCTGATGAGAGGTCCTTCTCTAAAATGAATAAGAGTATTTCTCAAGCCCTTTCTCAGGACTGACTCCTGTTTCTAGCTCCATGTAACCAAACTTTCGTCACTAACTGCTGGGCCTCTCTACTCATTAGGCCTCAGAATCCTTTGGTGGACTGAAACACTTATACAATACCATTTCTCTCCTTCCAGCTAGGACTATTCTGTGCTGATTACAGTTCATTCATTTTGTGCTCTTGCAAGCTGTTGCTAAAGGCCAGTAACTGCAATTCATTTGAGATGGTGTTTAGAGGTGCAGCAAACCCCCTGCCTCAGACCCCTACCCACAGCCCTGGCAGGGTCCCTGTGTCTCTTCTACCACCTCCCTTCTTCTTCCCATTTTGTCCAAATGGTGGTGGACAATGATGCTTTTCCCATTGCTCTGATGAGTAAACCTTGTAAAGCCATCTCAGTGCCACCTTCCTTTCAGAAACTGCGAATTTCCCTCTGCTCTGGTAAATGACACTGCTGATGCATCATCACTATACTCCTCAGAACTTCTTTCTACCCAGTAGAAACTTCCTCCATCTGCAAGACCCCACTGCACATCACTGAGTGCCTCACAGAAGGAGAGAAATGCCTATGGGTCTCCTTGTCTTGTTGTACTTGAATTCCCTGAAAAGTCCCTCTGTAACTTCTGGATGTTGTGCAATGCCTGTGTCAAGTAATAAGTTATGAATCAGTCATATTGTAGGTAGCTCAAAGAACACTATGTGAAACCACTGGTAAACAATGTGTTGTAACAATTCAAATGGGAGATGTTGGCCAGAATTTTTTGTTTTCTTATCAAGGGCTTGTTAGCCTGTCTTGAATTACCTTTGCTGTGTATCTCTCATTGTTCTTAATAATTTTACATTCTGTGTCATTTTTATATATTTGTTTCATACTTATTTCCTGCTGTATTTGTAATTCATTTTTGTGAAGGAAATAGGTTTATGTTTCTATAGTTATTAACTATACAACCATATTAGTAACTGTTCTATCACTGTAATTAAATATCATTGTTTGAAAGATGTGGAGATGTCCTCTTGAGTGTACCAGTACCAGTGGTGACCTAGACACACACAGAAGACTGTGGGAAACAAATATCCTCCTTCATGAGCAACTGGACATCTTCATTCCTCTGCAGCCCTGGCAAGATAAGAACAAACAGTAAACCAAAGAAATTAATATACTCTGTTTATTGTTTCACAAAGTTACCCGTCTTCTTGGCATATATGGCAGACAGCAAGTCAGTGGAGAAGAGGGTTGCACATTGGCCTCATATGGGTTTATTTAAAAATTTAATCCCAATGTTGGATATGTACAGCCACATCAGAAAAACACAACTTAAAATGAATGTTGTGATAGGAAACACCTTTGTGACAGGCAGATGTAGCTGATCAGAGAACAGCAGTTTAATACAGTGATACCACATGATCACTTCATCACACGATATACTTCATCATCACATCAAGCATTTGTCCCAGATATTTTGATATGACTATGCTTATACAATAGTTCTGTTATGACCAATGACAATTCTGGTTCCAATATGAATGGTAAGACACAACGTTATTATTTGTCAATGGGTTATCAACTAACCCTGTCCAGCCCAGTTACATCTTAAGCCCTTGTTTCCCTGCACATCTGTATTCCCCCTTGAAATAACCAAGCATGCACCATGCACTTTTGACTTTTCTGTAAGCAGGTTCAGGAAGAAACAGAGTTTAGCACAGAACTAAGCTAATCTTCCTGATCTGAGAAACACTTTGACCCAGTTTCAAGCTGCTACTCTCATTTTTGTCATTATGCTTTGTGCAAGTCCAAAGAAACCAAATTGATTTTTAACTTCTCCATCTGCAAGACAGGGACAGATTGATCTGTTTATAGAAAGCACTAAGCACATCACCTTTTCTGAGGGGAGCTAATAAAAATGCAGATTTTGTGTTCTGATTAATGCTAATATTTTCAAAAGATGAGGAAGAATAATGAGAACTGTGGAGACAAGAGAATCCAAGGGGCAGGCAGCAAGAGGTGTGGAGGGGGATAATGTCTGGATTTAAAATTTGTTCTTGGTAAAGGAAGGGAGGAGCTCTGAGATCCCTGTCTCCAGGGGTGCTCTTGGCAGTGGCACCACACACCAGGATCCTGCCACCCTGATCTGGCATCTGGCACTGAGGGTGCTGGCAGCCTGCTCCAGCCGGACCTCCCCTTGAAATTCTCATCTTCACAGGAGTCCATCAAATGCTTTGGTGAGAAAACAGATAGGTTCTAACTGGGAATTCAAGAGCCTCTGAATTTTTCTCAGAACGCATTTCCTTTTTTGAAAAAGAGCTCTTTTGAAGCACAATGCATGTAATGAGGTGCTTGGCAGGCCTCTTGCCCAAGCAGAACCAGATGTCAAAGACCTACAGCACCTACTGGGAATGAGAAATAAGTGATAAGATGCGGTATCACATCATGCAGTACCACTGAACCCATTGATTGGTTGGCAGCTGCGTCCCTGGAAATGAGGCAGTTAAACAGCATCAGAGTAATTCCTTCCCTGATTCTCCACTGACAACAAAGGAGCTATCTTATCCCCCTAAATGGATAGATATAAGAAGAATAAAGCAAAAATCAAATTTCCTTGCTATCTCTTTTCCCCAGCATAAATCCATTTACACCAACAGTAATTTGCTTCAAAAAAAGTACGTTTATATGTTAAAAATAAAACCAACTCGTAAACCTGCATGACCAAGAACCATCTAGTAACTCTTGCCATAATAGAGCTAATGTTTGTTGAGGTAGGTATCTTGTAGGATTTTAATTACACATCAGGAAGCAGCACCGCTACAAAGACCCCTCTGACCACAAACCCTACAGAGGAGGGAAACATATCTATTACAAAACATGCAGATAGGTTCCCAGTGTTTTGACATAGCTATTAATACAGTAGAAGAGATTTACATAATTTCTTAATTAATATACCCTTAACACAGGGAGGAACTGGTGGTCAAGTACAATTTACACCTGTGTCTTCTACAATAAAATCTAATGTTGTGAATCAGTTTTCACCTTGTTGTTAAATGCACAAAACCACATCGACTTCAAATGTATGTAATATATAATAACCCTAGGTATGAAGGGAGCCATTCCTAGCTATGCAGAACAAAGACTCAGTATAGTACAAGCCCTTTTGTACAGGTAGAAATACTATTGCAAGATATCACAGTTAAACAATACTGACTTTAATCTATACCATTCCTAGCTGGGAGGTCTTTGGTATCAGTTTTGAGTATTACCACTACAGAGAGAGAAACATGACAGTGCTAACAACTCTTCTATTTTTTTTTTAATTTTTTTTTTCTCAGGATTGAATTTCAGGTTTTATGAGAATCTTGACATAGCACACTAATATTGTCCAAGCCTATAAGGGATATTTGTAGCATGTGCTAGGTTCCTTTGCATTTTTTTCTGTCTCCTGAAGCTTTCTAAGTGCAATCAAGCACAAGGAGCATTTAGCCTTGCAGCATGTTCACAGTACTTTCCAAAGCAGAGCCTTTCCCCACCTCACCTCTCTTATTGAGCATAAAGAACAGCTGGAAGTAATTAGGCACACATCTTTGGTACCTGGCCCTGAGTCATGCTCAGGGCCACATTCACCCTGGACTAATCCATGTCAGAACAAGTTCCAAGACCTAAAAAGGCTTCTTCCAAACTCCATTATAAGAAAGTATTTTTAAATGTTAGGTTATTACTAGAACTTCTGCTAGTGAATCTAGATATCAAAGAGTCTTATTAGGACATCTAGTTCATGTCTTGGCCAAAACTTCACTGTAATCAATGCCATGCTTAAATAACCTTGGACATATTAGCATTCTGAGATAACGCTCATAGCCTAGCTCTGTGCCAAAGGATGAGGATTTGTGACTTTCTTTCCATCCATCTCATACCTCCTGTGTTAACTCTGTGTATGCTGCAGACCTGTTTACCAATTAAACACTAGTCATGGTGAAAAACTAATAACCAGATGTGATCAAGATGAACACCAGATTGTAAATGATCACAGTTTTCCTTAGTAATTATAGCCAGTATAAAGAATATAAGGGCAGGAGTAAGAATGGTGGACTTATAATAACGTTTTTTATAAAACGTTACAATAACGTTTATAAAACTTATAATAACTTTTTTTATAAGAGATCTCCCTCCCCTTCTCATGCCTTTACTTTGAATAAAGCAGCTTGTGATTTGAAAGCCATAATTTGATCCATAATACTAGAGACTTTCTTACCAAAGATCCATTCTGAAATTTATAACATTTTAATTTTTTTCTCATGCAAAAATAAGACCACAAGAGTTTGGTCATAATTTATGATCACTTCTGAGACAATGGCTGACATTTCCAGTTTCTTCAGAAGCACGTTACCAAGGAGTAAAGGTAAAGCTATAAATATTTATCTCCTGAACATCCCATGGATAAGATGCGAAGGCAGCAAAGAAGGACAATTAATGTTCTTCATAAATGGGTAGCTGTCATGCAGCGACCTGCACCCCCAGTAATACAGGTCAAATCATGCCAAAATAAGGATGGTTCCATGTACATTTGCCCTTTTTGGCTGTCATTTATAACTGAAGTGGTGTTTTCTCCACAGTGAAATTCCTTCCTTAGCCTCTTGCTTTGTGTTTCTCCTTTGTCCCCAGCCTGCTATGAGCATAAGACATTTTCTCCTTATAGCCTAAATCGCCTGTGTGCTGTGAGTGTCCTCTAGCAGTAAATGTAGATTGAAACACTTTCTTTGAATCTGAAAAAGCTCTCAATTTACCCATACTTTATCAGATGTCTGAGACAATTTTGAGTAGTATTTGACTTAGTGGATTCAGAATCAGTTGTAAAAAGGAAGTACTGGGGAAGTATTGGACAGACATTATCTTGTTAATAATTTTTTGTTTTTTCTTAGTCGTTACAGAGTTTCGGATTGAAGACTTCAGAGAGTGCTGGAGTTGTGTGCCAACCCCTCAGTGCAACACACAGAAAATGCAGTAAAATAGTAAAGGAATTTTCCATACCTGTTTTTAAGAAACATAATGGTCTTTCTGTGTTAGACTTCCCTGCCTTGCAGTTTTGCAAAGTATGTGCAGTACCATGCACTGGCGTGGGATGGAGTTGTGACGTTGAGGGTTACAGGTTGAAAACCTGTAAGGAAGAGCAGCCAGGGAAAGAAAAAGACAAAGGAAAAAAAAAAAACAACAAACAAACAACCAAACAAAAACCAAACAAAACCAACCCCCCAAAAAACACCAAACAAACAAATAAACAAAAAACAAACAAACAAACAAACAAAAATTTTTTTGGGTTTGGCTATCTTCACAGAAGTACATTTCAGCAAATAGAAGAGTTCATTTTTCCTTCAGCTGCATAATAATTTTGTAACTAAACGAAATCACTGCACTTAAGTGTGAAAAGTTTTAACAAAGTTATCCTTCTACATGGTATCTTACATACTGCCTTATGTCTTATGAAAATGCTTCCATGATCTGTATTGAGCTATTGCTCTTTTTGCGCAGAGTTCCACAAAACAAAACCAAGCCCACAAAACACATAAAAACTCGAAGAAACCTTCAACTTATGATGAAAGTGTCAAAAAACCAAAAAGTTTCAACAAAGCTGTATCTTCTTGATTTCTGCTGGAGACTGGGTGCTGTTTTGCTAGAACTGGTCAGCTCTTCCCAGTACTAATACATCCAAGTCCTACCAGATGGTAAATACCAATGGTTAAAGAGAAGGACACTTTCTTGGACTTTGAAGAGAAGGCAGACTGGAAAGTTATTAATAAGACCTTGCTGTGGTCTTTTTATTAATTCTTTCTGCCCTTTTCAGAAAACATTAATTTAATTTCCTCTCTAAACAGATAGCTCAGAGATGATGCTTCCCTCTTGTTTCTGTGTCAGAGGCACCCTTGATAGCAAGAAAGATACTAATCCAAAATCTTTTCCATCAGCCTTCAGGAAATGCTAGCAATTTCCTCCTGGAAATGCTAGATGTCTCCCTGGTTGCAGGGAGACACCTCCCCCAACCAAGTTTCGCAGCTGTGAACCTTAGCTAATCTCAGAAGCAGGGATCCATGCTTCCCAAACAATATCCTGTTATTTACAGTACTGTGAAACACAAGATAAAGGGTGCAATTTCCTTTCATCTTAAGTTAGAGGACTCATGTTTTACTTCACTTACCACTGACTTGGACTTGTGACAAAACATTAACAATGTTCAGGTAGAATTTCAGTCTCGCTCTCAGTGTCTCTTTCATAGTAAATAGTTATTTGTCCCATAAATAGTCACACATGTAGGGATATATTCTACCTCTATCAATATCCAGCTGTTTGGTGAATATGAATTCTCTTGGTTGGTGAGAATGAAATGTCTCCCAAAGGCATCACCTAGAAATTTACCTCAGCAGCTATAGAAAACTAAATGATTGGTTTGCAGCTAAATGGGGAATCTGAAATGATGAAGTTCAAATTTTGATGTTCAAAGTATCATATTGATATATGATTTCTAGGGGTGAAGGAGAAAGAAGAAGATAGCTTACACTAACTTTTATTTGAACTTCTTTCCTTAACATGTGTGTTATATTATCCAGAAGGAAACTCAAAATGAGAACCATTCCCCAGCACACTTGTGCTTAGGGAGAGAAATTAAAATAGTAAGATGTTTGACAGGCCAAACTGTTGCTCACTGCAGTACTGAAAGGCACTTAGGTGTTACTGTCATAAGCCGGGGATAGGTCTCTGCACAGCATATGAAGTGGCTGGAGATGAAGAAGGAATTCCATTTCCCTACCAACACTAATTAGTTCCATACACAATGCTTCTTTAATTATCTCCAGCCTATTTTCTCTCAAAACCCATTTACTAAATCAAGTTAACTCTCTCTGGGATACTCTCCATACTGAGATTGCACATTTTATGTAGTTCTGATGTAGATTCCCTTGCTGTGTAAAGCAGTCATTTGAGATTGGTTATCACTGAGGTAAAGACTTGGGATAAAGGTTTCTCTATTCTTCACAGAATAAACTGGAAGTAAGACAGAATTAGTCCTCATCATAGCCTTAGGAGAGTCACAGCTTCATAAAACAGTGCTTGCATTGACTTCCTACTTGTCCATGAGCTCTGAGAATGATTCTAGGTGAAGGACTCATAGGGTTTCCACATGTCAGTATATGCAAAGGCAGGACTACAGCTTTAGGAGATGCTGAACAACATGGAGCTATTCAGCAGTTTGAAAACCTTTGACAATGCTCTCTGATAACTACTAAATTTTACAAATTACTTCATCCTTGTAGGAATGCTGTGTCCCTCATCATATGATATGAAAGATCATGGAATCACAGAATAACTCAGGTTGGAAGGGTCAGTCCCACAGGATCATCCAGTCCAACTCCCTGCTCCTTCCAGGTCTTCATAAAACTAAATTTTGTGACTGAGAGCATCATTCAGGTGCTTCTTGAACTCTGATGGGCCTGGAGAGCCTGTTCCATTTAGCAACCACCCACCCTCTCAGTGATGAACCTTTTTCTAATGTCCAGCCTGAACTTCCTCTGATACAGCTTCATTCCTTGTGTCTTCTTGCTGGTCACCAAAGAGAGGACATCAGCACCTCCTGCTCTGCTGCCCCCTGTGATGAACTTGTCTCTCCCTGGAGACCTTTCACCATCTCGGTCACCCTCTTCTGGACACTCTCTGGTAGTTTGATGTGCGTCTTATACTGAGGTGCCCAAAACTTCACACAGTACTTGATGTGGGGCCATACCAGTGCAGTGTAGAATGGGACAATCATCTCCTTTAACTTTCTAGTAATGTTATGCTTGATGCACTCCAGGACACAGTTGGACCTTTTGCCTGTCAGGGCACTCACATTCATTATGCCACCATCCCAGACCTACAGATCGCTTTCTGCTGGGGTGCTTTCCAGCCTCTGATCCTCAAGTCTGTACATATAACCAGGATTACTTCATCCCAGGTGCAGAATCCAGCATTTGCTCTTGTTAAATTTCACACATCTGGTGACTACCTGTCTCTCCAGTCTATCTGATCTCTCTGTAAGGCCTCTGTACCCTTGAGGTAGGCAATAGATCCTCCTAGTTTAGTACCATCAACAATACTGATGTACATTTGATTTCTGCACCCAGATAAATTCATAATAACTTTAAAGAACAGTAGACCGCCGTCCCCCAAAAAAAGAGAATTTTTGTATTTTTTTGTGTTGTATAAATATATAATCAGAACAATACTAAATCTGTTGGATTTTGTAATATATCATTAAATAGTGCCCTGGTGATCTTCAGTGAGATCAAGGCAACATTAAGTAGTGAATCTGATTTCTAATGCTGTGCAAAAGCTAATTCCCAGAGCACAATAATTTTGGCTAGTTTAGCTATTGTCCCTGTGTAGACATAGCTGGGAATAGCTCATTACTAAATGTAACAATTCCTGCAGTCAAAAAGAACCTTGTTTTCTATTTTATTCTATTAATCATAACTGTTCTGAATTCCTAACCTTGCCTTTACTTCATGTGTTGGACAGTTTTTACACTACTTTTGTCTTCTCTGTACCAAACCTCTTTTAATCTATATAAAACAACTATGGAGACAAAGACATCATAGGGACCTAGTCCTCTTTCCTGACTATAGCAGTAAGGAACCTTTTACCTGATTTTTAATTTTAGATCAATCACAGCCAGCTTGTGATTTCTATTTCTGAACAGAACAGTAAGTTTTATGTTGCAGCATTAGACAGTCTACTGTCTAGTCTGTTGCTTTTCAGCACTAGTGAAATGATGCTTCTGACAGTAATGTCACAGCTCATCCCTACCTCTGTTCCTCATGCAGTCCAACTTCAAAGGGAAATAAAAATAGGGCTTTCTGCTTACCAGACCCTGGGGTTTCTTTATTGCATATTTCATGTTTAATCACAGCCTTCTGAACTGGTGATATCTCTCTCATCAAATACAGAACTAAAGAACTAACAGAACAGAAGCTAAAAATCAAGGTCCCATCATAACAGAAAAAGGGTAGGTATGTAAAATAAGATAGACTCTAACCGTCTGAGTAGTTGACAAAAAAAAAAAATGGGGAGAAAGGAGGGACAATGCAGAGAAATAAAGCAGAGAAGGTTTCCCATACCACCAATGAATAGAGATTGCATTGTCAAGACCCAGATATCTGAAATGACTACCACTTTTCTATTCTGAAACCTTAAGTCATCTAAAGTCAGTTATGAGCTCAGAAAAAAAAAGTGATAAATGAGTGAAAGGACAAATACGTGGCCACAGAATGTGGCCTTTGTCTTAGAAACATGAGAGTTCTTTTGCTGTCCCAGTAGAACAGGTTGGGGACAGGCAGCCTGGGCTGAAGGCATTGACTATGTCTTGTCATACTTCAGACAGAGAATATGGTATTATCGTGTTGTGGTTTGACTGTACAAGAGAAATTCTCTCATGAGTTTTCAAAGTAAAGCCTTTAAAAATCTCTAAGCCCCCCTCCTGTCTGCCTGTTCCAAGCACACTATTCCCATTATCCTTCAGAAACTTCAAATGTACTGATCCTCCTAACACCTCTGCATGGTAAGGAAGTATTGCTACATTCACCGTACATCTGGAAACTGAGGCACAAAACATCTTGGGAAGGGATCTTCAGAGGGTTACTCCTCTAAAACGTATTTTCAAATACATATGCTCAGCTGCTAGATTGGTAGACTGCTTGAAAGTAAATGCTGTATGCTAGTCATGGTAGTAATCTGGTACCTTTCATAATTTGCTTGAGTTATTAAAAACTTGTATTGAAGAACGGACTGAAAACTGTGGACATGCCATTAAGAGTTTTGAGGAAACCCAAGATTCTTAGCAGTTTTCAGTTTACATTACATGAAGATGAAAAGCAATATTATAAGTTTTCTGTTATTCCTTGCTTCCATAGTTTGCTATTAGACAAATCTGCCTTTTTAAAGTACCTGGACTGCCCATCACTGATCTAAAGGAAATACATTCCTCATCATCTTCTTCTCTGTTGATTTCAAGTAATCTCATTACACTTAAAAAAATCCCGAAGCATGCTTTTTGTTTTTCAACATCATACTACTGCAAAAAAAAAAACAAAAACAAAAACAAAAACAAAAACAAAAACAAAAAAAAAAAAAAAAAAGAAAAAAGAAAAAAAAAAGTCAGCTTTTCTGATGTCTCTGAATTCCTGGTTCCTTTCTGTACAATATGCTTTCCATCATGGCAAGACAATTATAATGCACCCAAATTAATGCTAAGAGTAGCAGGAACTAATGACAAAACCACTAAAAGAATATATTTTTCTGAGGAATAAGAAAAAATATTCTCAGAAGACAAGGTTTGGGGAAAAAAACTTTGATTCAGCAACAGTTGAATAGCAGAAGGAGCAATTTCACCCTTGGAAATGAATAAAGAACTCATAACTGAGGGATTACAAGGTTTCTGTGGCTTCACAAGGTCAGTGTACTTTTTTCCAATGACTGACCTTGGGACCTGAGAGAAGGGACTAGCTACCTAAAAGGCCAAAATATCTAAGAGATGTAAGGGTCTGACTGCTTTCTGATACGCCCTCTGCAAAGCCTGCAAAAACTATCTGGAATCAGTAATGGTCGAGAAAACTAGAAGTATCAAATAACTGCTTCTTGAAGAGCTCAGGAGTTGGCTATCCTTGTTACATTACCTTCCACAGAATCTGGTTCAGTCTGATTACTTTAATTGTAAGTGTATACTGTATTTCCTAAACAGTCATCTCACTTCTCACTGTATGAAAAGGCCACAGGGACTAAATAATTAATTTCAAGTCTAGTAAAAACTACTAGATAGTACACGAAATTATGCAAAAGGTTAAGCTTCCCTGAGTACTTAAAAGATGCTAAAATATTTTAGTTTATTTTTTTGTCTTGTTTCAGACTTTCAGATTGTCTGTCAAATCCCCAGTTTGTCAATTAATGTGTATTTTGGACACTGAAGATATATCTACAGTCATCTGCAGAAATACCTGAACTCAACTGAAATGAAGAAACATAGGAAGCAGCAGCAGTCATGCTCTATTACTTTTACCCAGCCTGTCCCTACCTCTCCACCCCTTTGTTCTACATATTTTTTCACAAAACTGCATTTCCTTCTATTCTTTATCTTGAACACAGCTGAAGGTGTGTGAGCAATATTTCTTAAAAATAAGACAAGAAAGAAATACAAGCTAATGTTATATTTCAGCAAAGTTATAAGCAGTTGAAAACCAGGCATTATAATGGGACATACTAGGCAATCCTAATGATAGGTGATGCCACACACCCTACCTATGATAACCAAGAAAAAAGTAGGTTACAGACATCTGAGAAACTCATTCTGAAGCAAATGTGTTCTCATTTTATATCATTGCTTGCTTGTTTGATGTTAAAATTTAATTCATTTTTATGAGGCTGTGTTCTCTTCCTCTTATTGAAAGGCAGCTTGCTACATGGATTATGTGGTGGGCAATTACATGGAAGTGTGCATCAGAGGCCCATGTTGTCGCTATGTGCTTGGCTCTTAAAGCAGTAAATTGCATGTTATGATCACCTCCTATATGCTTCAAATGAGTCAGCTTGGTTTACGGACTAGAATTTACTTGGTTTACTGTTGGAATAAGAAAAGTGCTGGTCTTAGAATGTCTGGCTTTTAATTCACATAATAATAATCCTGCTGAGGGTTGGCTGCAGTATTTTTTAAACTCAACTATAGAGTAAGCTCCACTGACTTGTTCTGGAATAAGATATTAAGTTCAAGTCAGATTTCCATACATTGCACAGATGCTTGACACATTATGAAAATCTTTACAGGGTACACCAGGAGGCACACAAATGTGTCTGTCCTAAGAAATCACCCAGCAACACTACCATCCTCTATTGCAGTGCATCTGCACTTTCATATCCAATGCTTACCAGGGGCATGGACAATAGAATTTGAAATTATTTTAGTACATTGTGAGTGCATATATGAAAATCTGTTAGGAAAACTTTCAAGTTCTTTTATTGGGGACTCTCTTAGACTCATTCTGTCCTGTGTCATGCAGTGTGATGCAGGGTGAGGTAAGGGGACACTGGATTTTTTTATACAGAGGGGGGACAACTCTGTCCTTCCTGTAGCTCTTTGACTATACTCGAGGAGGAAGTCTAGAAGGATGTTACACTACAGTTTTTCAGAAACTGATAAAGAAGGAGCTGTTACACAGAAAGCAAAAATAGCCTTCTATCTTATTAGCCTTTTGGGAAATCTTGGATTAACGGGTTGAAACAAGAAATGCATTATGGAAGAACAGATAGGACAATACAGAAGGAATTCAGAAGATCCAGGTTATAGCCAAGCTTTGGCTATTGAACTGCTGCTTGACCTTAAGAAAGTGGTTTAGTCTTTCTATATTACTAGAAACAAAATCACAACTTCAACAGAAACCACCATTCCTTGTCATTAGTGCTGATGCAGGGCCTCACACAACAGGCTCTTCGTCCCTCTGAAATGTCTAGATGTGGTTATAATTCTGTTGCTGCCCTGTAATACGGACATTCTAGCAGGTCTTTTTGAGATTCTGTGTCCTAACGTGCAATAATGGATGTTCTTGGAGTAGGAACAATTGGGTTTGCATTCTTTTGAAACCATTATTAGATTCTACATGTGCCATGTGTTCAAAAATACAATTTGAAAAGGACAATGAGGAATGAAGAAGAAAAATACTAAAGAAGGATTTCCAGCGTAAATCAGAACACATTTAATATTTATGGCTTAGAGGATGTAGTATATGTACACGCCAAACCTGTGATTAATTTTTTGTTTGATTTCAAGTTGCATAGCTTGTGCATGAAACAGTGGCATTTTGATAATGCATTTCATCAGAAGTCTTCAGCCTGGAAAACTCCATGGGTATGAGTCAATTTCGTTTAAATCCACACTTTAAAAGCTGAACAACTTGTCTGTGATCAGTGATATATCATGTTGGCTTAGATGAGACTTGCAATGCTGCGAAAAGCATGAAAAAAGTGCTTTTCCTCCAGCTTTGATGAAGGACAAAGCCTGTGCTAGCAGAATTGTGCTCTTGTCTGGGCACTTGTAGAACAGTATTTCTTCTGGTTTTATGCCTTTCAGAAGAGAAGGGCTTCAGTTGGGTATACATTTTTATTGGTATGATCCTAAGGGAAATTATTAAATCCTGCAGTTATAAAAAGATTTTTCAATCTAATAATTATTTAAAAATACAACAAACCATAAAAGCATGTTTTTAATTGATAATAGGGGAAGAGCTTGCTTCCACTGTTTATTTAGTCTCACAATTCAAAAAGGACTAAAGGTAAACTTTCCTCTTTTTCTTGAACACAGTATGAAAGATATCTAGGAAAGTCAGAAACCACAGCTGAGGCTGATTACCTTCAGAAGACAGACATCTAAGAAGAAGCTGTTGCTTTTTTGAATTGCTAAGTGTTTCTAGTGGAAGAACATCATCTTTTCTTTATTTTCTCTTTTTTCTGTTGACATTTTTAAAACAAGGTATATAGAAACCAGGACCCACGAAAATGTGAAGAAAATCCCCAGTATTAATAAAATACTTCTCTTTTCTTTACTGTTTTCTCAGGAAACTGAAAGAGACATTTATTATTTCTGTTTTACTTACCTGTCTGGATGGAAATGAAGAGAGATCGATACTGAAACAAAAAATGTTTTAAAAGAAGAATAGGAAGAGTCAGTGCATTTATTCATTGTGTTAAGAAGTTATTTCAGCTAGTGATGTGATGATTTCCCTATCTGCTGAACATTCAAGAACGTGCTTTTAGTCTTTTGGGGTTTGTTTTGTTTGGTTTTTTTTTTCACCCAAAGCATATGTTCCAGGAACACACCCAGCAGTATTAAGTATGCTATGACATTATGCAGCCAGACCTCATTAGCTGAACAGTTTATTCCAGTTCTATACTCAGTTCCTGAAACAGATTATTTCCTTTACTACTTAAGACATGAGAGAAAATGGAACTCTGCTTCTGTAATTCCTTCCCAAACAATACTATTGCTCACTTTATATAAAAAAATCAATAATTATTAATGTGCATAACTTTTGGTGTACTGAATCCTGCTATCCTGCTATCCATATCTCAGAAGCTGGGACAAACCACTAGCTCAATCCATGGGACCCTAGTCTAGCTGTTGCAGCAACTGTTGTCATGGAGGGGCAACACACAGCTTAGAATAGTCAAGGCTTAAAATGCTTTATCTTCTTTTTATTATATACCTTTAACCTTCTATTATATACCTTCACCTTCTTTTAAATTAGCACATACAACACAAATAGTTCTGAAGACTGTCACCATTTTTCACTGGGAAAGAAAGAAATTGTATGAAGAGCAGAATTATGAACAAAGGTCTTGATTTGGTGTAAGGACCAGGATTATACAGGTGTTAATACACTTGACCATCACACTGGGCATGACTTGCCCTGATCTGTACCACTTGGTTGATGTCAGCTGACTTGACTGCTAAAAAGTCTCAAGCATAGAGAACGAGAAAGAATCATTACTGTAGTTGCTAAAGAAAGGTGAGACTTTAAAGGCTCTTTGGGCAAACACAACATGCTTTGGTGCTTGTAAATAAATATAATGAGAAGGAAAGGGACTGCTAATTTTAAGGTGTATGTTCTACTGGCTACATCATAAACCATGAAATTACAATGTTACTCTTCAATGTTTCAAGTTTCATTTGTACCAAGTGGCAGAATATTCTTATTTATTTTAAATGAGCTGTATCATTCTATAATACCCTGGTGGTTTAAATTAGAAAAATTATGCAAACCAAGAAAAAAATAACAAAAAACAAGCCCCCAAAACATAATAACCCCCTGAGTCAATACTACATCAACAAAATATGAAAACCAGAAACATTTAATGCTAATGATTCTGTCTACCAGTTAGTTTAATGAAAAAGTCTTGACATTGTCTCTCTTATTGCACTTATTGGACAGACCGAAAACATCCTGCTATTGGAGTCCTTGGGCTTTCTTTTTTGTTTTCCAGACTCAGCTGAACAAACTTTAGACTAATTGAAAATAAGATGATTGTTTTTGTAAAGTCCTCTTCCTTCTGCCTTTTCACTGAAAGCTAGGTTTTTCTGCAATAACATTCACATTGTGCTTCAAAGACATCAAACCCATAATCCAGTAGGGTTAATCTTTCACTTCTTTTCAGAAACAGCTTCTGATCGTCTAGTGTTAAGCCCTGGCTTGCAGCAAGTAGAGAAATTATTATTTAGTACCAGGCTGTGATTTGCAGAAATAACCTCTGTCTAAAAGTAACATGAAGATTCAGTGAATGGAACAGAAGTCTGTTCGATCTGGTCAGAAGTTACCCAATATGTATTTTTTATCTGTTTATAAGAGCAGTTGATATTCAACTTCAGCAATGCACAATTCTAAACCACTATGTCTAACAAATTTAACAAGATCCTCAATATTTCCAGGCCAGCACAAAGAAATGTATTTTGTATTGTATGCTAAAATAAATCCTAATGCTAAAAAACAATCACACTACTCACACTCTATTCATGAGATAAACCTGCATGACTATTAATACTTAAATCCTCTATTTGTCTAGACTGTCCAGAAAAAGAGCAGCCAAAATGTCACCATCCTGATTATTATTTAAACTTATTCTCAATCCATCCTTTTTAAGCATTTGCTTCTGCTAATAGATT
Organism: Phaethornis superciliosus; assembly: GCA_023637945.1. NCBI lineage: Eukaryota > Metazoa > Chordata > Aves > Apodiformes > Trochilidae > Phaethornis > Phaethornis superciliosus. Next base: position 34,558,664 of record JAJQWJ010000004.1, on the reverse strand, counting down.
GAAGGTCAAGTGTATCTTTCAGTGTCAACAGCTCCAAAGGGACACTCTCAGGATTTCCTTATACCCAGTGACTTCAAGCCACACATCTGCTGTCTGCTGCCCTTGAAAGTTTTTAGAAAACACTGTATTTTATACTCCTATCAGTCTAAATTAGCTGTTCTAGTGTGCTACTTTGGGGTTAAATGGTAAATATAGGCCACTTCTATTAAATTGCATAGTGCTATCTTTCTTCTCTAGTGATTTCCCTGCATAATAATGCAGTTCCTTTTGGGATTCAAATTCTACTACAGGGTCACTCTTTGCCTCTTCCTTCTGAGGCATTTTAAGTGATCCCCTACACAAGACACCCTACCTACTAGCGTCTTTCTCTCTGGACAGCCCATTTTACTGTTAGTATCTGATTTCAAACCTTTAATTTAATCATTGCTGGCCTCCAGATCCCTTATCTCATTTGTTAGTGAATTACCATCTTAAACTCCATTTCTCCTGAGAGGAAGTGCTGTTTCTCTTTTCCAGTTTGTGTAGGCCAATCTGTGTTGTTCAGATTAAAGATTTCCTTACCAAAGACTTACCAACTTCCTAACTCTGTTTCTCTACCTCACTGCAAAAGGCAGCATGTCATCATAGGATAGAGTTAGTTTGTAGTCATTCAGATCAAAACAGAATGGAGAATGAAGTTTCACAAAAACCAGGTAACTCATTATCACTGAAGATGTTTTTTCTGGGCAAACACTTTTTCTCAAAAGATAAAAATGCGGAAATATTATGGTTTATGTTTCTCCAAAGTTAAGGTTCAGATTTAGCTCTCCAGAGTCTCAGGTGCTACTAATAGATAATAATTTTAATGCATTCATACCTATCCTAGGCTAGTTGTACTTAGTTACAATTAATTCCTTTCAGAAATCTGTTTGAATTGTAATTTCACCCTGTCTTTGAGGTTCCCAATTTGCCTTCGTATGTGAAAGCCTTTTCTCCAAAACCACTATTCTGATTGTGGTGTCTTTCAGTGCCTTTTTTGCTCCTCTGTAACTGCAGTTACAGAATTTAGACAGTTCTAGGATTTTCTAGAAATTATCCTCATTTGCTTTAGTACACTTGATGATAAAATACTGCTTTATAACTCTAGCATATAAAGGGAATTGCTTCTGTTCTTTACATTCTCTATAACATGCAAGTAAAAAAAAAATAACCTTTTATTCTGGTTCTGTTACTAGCTACTCCTGAAATGTGAAAACAATCAAACACCTCTTCACTGCTGAACATCAATGATAAAGAAACCTTCTTGCCTCCATATGAAGGTCCTCTAACTGTAGGTCAACTAGCTTATAAATTATCAGCCTTCCTAAATACTCCTAAGAGCTGACAGAGGTCAAGAGCTGTGTATGGGTAGCAATACTTTGGTCAAACATTTATGAAGTACTAGAAAGGGGAAAAAAAAAAAAAAAAAAAAAAAAAAAGGTTTCTCAGATTATTCCAGTTATTTCTAGTATGTTTTCATGGGTCAATGCACAGCAGGTTCTACAGTAGCTGATGTCTCAGATTCTTTCTTCCAGAAAAAAATGCCTTCCCAGTTTAACCTGCCCTACTCAGTTCAGCATACACTAAAAGTGAACTATTTAAAAAATAATTGTAGAGAATAATACATATACTGATCTTACACAAACCTCATTGTTACATTCCTTTCTTATAAGAATGGTCTCTTCTGTAGCTTTGCCATGACCCCTGCTCTATTTCTTTTGTTCAGTTCTGGCATTTAAGGAACCAGAAAAAAAATGTTTGCATGTGGTACTGTCCTTGTACCTTTGTATTAGGAATATATATGTGTGTTTGCAAGTATGTACGTATATATGTGTATGTATATCTAAAACTATATATATACTTACATAGGGTCTCAATTTTGAATATTGCATAAATGCTGCCAAGATGGTTTCACACTTGTGGCTCTTAAATAAATATACATCTTATCAGTTGTTCCTTATTTAAGTTTCTCCTTTACACTCACATGAAGATCATAAAGGGAAGCAATATGTCTTCTATTTCTTCTGATCAATTATATGTTGGACACTATTAAGAACCTCGAGGAATCATGCCAGAAAAATGAAACTTTAACAACTGTTACTATATTCAGAACCTCTCCAGACAGGCAAGATCAAGAACAATTGAAGCTATCAGTCACTGTATCCTGTGAAAATAAGCCTTTCTCAAGGCAAGCTTAAATCTACCATATTAACCCTCAGACATCAAACATATTCACTGGTTGGATGTTTCACCACGCAGGAATTTCCACAGGCACCCATTTTCATATGTTGGCAGCCATAACTTTTGCTAAACATCAACTTTGCAAATATCTCAAAAATCTAGCCCAGAATTACCAGTCTTTTCTGACCATAGAATTATAGCTTTATTTGGGCTGGAAAAGACTTTTAAGAACTTTGAGTCCAACTGTTAATCTAGCACACAATCATGTCTACAACTAAACCATGTCTTTTATATACTGTTTTGATGGTCACTCAACCACGACACTGGGCAGCCTGATTCAATGCTTAGCAACCTTCTCAGTGAAGAAGTTTTTCCTAATAACCAATTTAAACCTTCCTTGGCACAACTTGAGGACATTTCCTTCTGTTCTGTCCCCTGTTACCTGAGAGAAAAGAATAATACCTGCCTCTCTACAATCTCTTTTCAGGTAGTTGAAGAGAATTATAAGGTCTTGCCCTGACCCTCCTTTTGCCTAGGCTAAACAACCTCAGTTTCCCCAGACACTCCTTGTTCTCTAGACACATCTAGACAACTTTGTTGCCCTTCTTTGGACACTCTTCGTCACTCTAATGTCCTTCTTGTTGTGCGGGGCCCAGAACTGAACACAGTATTGGATGTGCAGCCTCACCAGAGCTGAATATGGGGGGACAGTCACTTCTCTTCTCCTGCTGGCTACATTATTTCTGATACAAGAAATGTATGCTGCTGGTCCTCTTGCCCACCTGGTCACACTAGTGGCTGATATTCAGCCAGGTGTTAACCAACACCCCCAAGTACTTTTCCTCTGGGCAGCTTTTCAGCTATTCCTCCCCAGGCTTGTAGTGTTGCATGGGGTTGCTCTGATCCAATTGCAGGACCTGAAACTTGGCCTTGTTGAACCTTATCCAACTGGTGTCAGGCCATCAATCCCCCAATTAGATAAACACTTCCAGTCAACTTGATGTCATCTGTAAACTTACTGAGGCTGCACTTGGTCCCCCCATCCAAATCACTGATAAAGATATAAACAGAACTGGCCACAGAACAGAGCCCTGAGGAACACCATTGATGACTGTCCATCAGTTGGATTTAATTCTAGTCACAACTCTCTGGGCCTGGCCATCTAGACAGTTTTTTACCCAGTGGAGTGTACAGCCATCCAAGCCATGACAATTCAGTTTCTCCAGGAGAATGCTGTGGGAAACAGAGTTAAATGCTGTACTGAAGTCCAGGTAAACAATATCCCCAGCCTTTTCCTTATCCAGTCATCCATGATGCTGTAAATATCCTTCTCATTTGGTTTATAAACATACAAAACTAATGTATTCATAAACTGCAAAGACCTGTTCCTTCATTAAGACAGGGTATGTATCTTAATTTAAGACAAATTATTGTACTCTTATAACCATGAGAGCCAGTGCTATTGTAACACACTCTTTTATGCAGGTTGTGAAAGCTAACAGAGTATCCACTTGGTCACTCAGAAACCTAAATTTTTTCCCTTTTTGTATGTCCACGACTTTTACTTCTAAAAGCCACAAAACCATGTTTGTGAACACCTGCTTTTGAGTGAAACAGTTCCAAGCTTGAGTGATGTCTTTGTAATTATAAAGGTCCCATATTCTTTATTCTCATTTTGAAGATTGGGAAGTGAGACACAATCTGTTGTGAAGTCACTCTGTCAGAAACTAGGTGAGAGCAGTGGCAGAAGCACTTGCTACTCTCTTGTTTATAACACAGTATCTGTCAGAGGACAAGAATGAAGACTGAGGCCTCTGCTTTCTCTCCTGCCATACCTGGAGCCCATCTGAAGGCTCTGCCACAGCAAAGGCTCATGTCCTAGCAGCTTGAAATGGGTGCAGGCTCAAAATTTGCACCAGAGCAAATACCTGGTCTGTTACATCCTATATATAACTGCCATCACAGAACCAGATGTGTTTAAAACTCAAAGGTAGTCCAGCAATCATTTTGTTTCACCAGTCTCTCTGTGCCAATAGCCACTGACAGTTATTCATGCCTTAAATTAGAAGATGTGGCTTTAAAATAATTTCAGTACTGTGTAATTGTTGTACAGATATAATGACAGCTGAGATTTCTTTTCTCTAAGGTGTCTTAGAGCAGACTTCTTATAGATGGTCTCTTGGATGAAAATAGACTAGAGAGAATGAGAAGGCCAAGGATGCACAAAGTTCACAAAGTTCCAATCTGCATAAACATTTCTGGATCACTAACCCAAGCAACAGCCTTTATCAATTTAATATATCTACTTTCTTATGTTCCTTTACCAATATTGCTATATTGAAATGATTCTTCCTCCTTCCCATTAAAAACTCCTGAAAAACACAGAGCAACCACAGAGACCTAAAACTACGCCAGCTAGCAGGGTGAAGAATTTACATGTTTGTAACTGTGAAATTCCACCACAAAGCAGGACAGTGAACATCTCAACTTTACAAGATCTTTTCCCCTAAACTATGTTTATTCACAGAGGTGTAGAAAAATGAGGCTTTTCAACATCATCCTCTGAGCTATCCACACACATATGCCACAACTTTTATTAAGAACCTAATCTTGTAAGGTCTCATTAGAAGCTGCTAATAACATTTAAACTAGAAAGTATTTATCAGCATGCATGAAATAGTAAAGTATGATGCACATGTTCAAAACATGAGCAAAGTACAAAGTGACTTGCAAATATCTATATAAAAAGAAAGTTTGCAATTAAAATGTCAGTTTCTTAGAAGTTTCTAAGTATTCACCAATTGAAGTCAATTAATGCCCAACTAGAATCCGTAAGAAATTCTGCTTCATGAAGAAATAAGGAACACGAACATCTCCTATGCTCATTTTTCAGTAATACTGTGATCTATTTGGAGTACTCACCCCATGAACTGGTAGCCATTAGTACACAGTAGTAACTGTAAGCATGGTGCTGTATGTGTGGGTAGAGAAAGAAAAGAGGAGGAGAAAAAATATCAAGACAGAAGAATCCAATACTTGTAAAACACAGAACTCCTGTTAATTTCATTATTTAGATGTTTTATAAGGTCAATTGATATATAGTAAATATTTAAAATATTGGCAAATTGATGTAAGCAAATAACTTTATCTAGAAACAATCAAAGCGAAGAATGTATAAAACCAGTTGCAATGATTGCAATCAGGCCACTTGCAGATAAAGGACAAATGCTATACAGTGAAAAGTAATTGAGGATTGAAGTGATTGAGAGGAGTCTGGAGGGAATAGTGCCTGTGGGAATAACTAATCTGACAGGAATCCTTGCTCAGAGTGAAGTTAGATGTAGTCAGTGAGTTTTCTCTCCAAAAATACTCCACATTTGCTAAATTAGGATTTAGTATGCTGGGCTGATCCCTAAATTCATCAAAAGGGTGTACTCTGATCCACATTAAGGTCTGTAAACTAACTGACTACCTTAAGCAAACCCTTTATTCACAACAAATGATGACTAATTGCTTTAGTAGCCGTATTATGTCTATTCTGCTGAGATCCTCCTCCACAGTCCCTTGTGGCTAATTTACAGCCATAAAAAAAAATGCTTAATTTATTAGTATTACAGGGGTTATTGCAGGGACCAAAGCGCTGACCAGTGTTATTGGAATTTGTTGTAAAAAATCAGAGACATTCACTTGTGCCTTGTTCATCACAAATGCAAGACTAATAATCTCTTATTTGCCTCATCCCTGGAACACATGCCAGTTTTAAATTGTTTAGGAAATTTTTGTTTGTTTTAACTGCCCCTACAGGAATTTTATCATAATACCCAAGACAGCAACCAATTAACTTCAGATCATGGGAACTGTCTTCTGAAATCATCCATGGTCTTGAATTCCTAACAACTGAGAAGAGCTCAGCACTGACAGAATAACAGTTTCATGCCTGTAGCATGTGACTGTGGAGATATCGCTCTAGCAAATATTTTGAAAGCAAAAAACTGGGATTGCAGTTATGTTATGCAACTCTAAATATTTTGATAAATCATTGACATAGCTTCAGCCTGAACACAAAACTGTTTTCAGGCAGCCTAGGCAAAGCAAATAGCTTTCTGCAGCCTCATCATTTCTGCACCTGGCTTTGCTCACTACCCCAGCTGTTCATTACCTAACACAGAGTAAATTTACATATTGTCTGTTTGTAACATAAGTGAGGCACTGCTTGGGTTCTGAAGTGGCTCACTTCTGCAGTTTGCTCTGTGCTATACATCTGTCTGACAAAAGAATAACAACCCTGATCAAAGAAAGGAGTCTCTTACTGATCTTATGAGTCTATTGTTGTCCTGGTTTGGGCCAGGATAGAGCTAATTTTCTGTCTTGTAATTTTGCTTTCAGCTGAGTCTCCTGTAAGTAGCTGCACTTGCTGAAATGAACAGTAAGTTTCTCAGTCAGTGTCTGCGTCTGGGACTGATAACACTGAATGTTTACAGTTATGGGTTGAGAATGTTATGCAGAACTAACTGCTTATTTCTGAGAAACATCTTATTGTCCAGAAAGAGAAAAGGAGTAAAAGGTCCACACCTCTGACCCTCCTGTAGGGAGGAGAGGACAAGACAGGTGAACAAAATTGACCAAATGGACTATCCCATCCCATATGTGTCATACACAGTATAAATTTGCGGGACCATGAGGGTCATGCCTCTTCTTCTTCACCCTTCACACTTCTCTTTGTCTCTTCTTCACCTGTTCTGGTTTGCTCCAGCATCCTTGGAGGATTACATTCATTTGTCTGCCTGTGGTCCCAATCCCTGTGTTCCTACCTCCAGCTCTCAACTGATGCTGATTCCAGGAGTCCAGACTGGACTTTTCCAGGGCTACCCTGCATCCTTGGTGGTGATGTGAGCATTACTGGGGGAAAAGGGAAAAGAACATAGTATTGTTTTTGTGTATATTTGTATATATGTAATAATTTTCCCCTTTCTATCATTACTGTTTCCTTAAACCTGTGTAGTTAATTTCCAGACTGTAAGTCTCTCTCCCTTATTTTCTTCCCCTTTTTTTACCTGGGAAGGGAGGAAAATTAATAGAGAGCATCTGTCATTTAGTTAATTGCCAGCCCAGAGTTAAACCATGACAACTGCAAAATATCCCATGTGCTTGTCTGAGTTAGCAGATAATTCAGTGTAGAAGATGAGGGGACCAGCATGAGATCCATAAACAGTTCTGTTTCTCTTCACTTCCCAGACACATTCATTTCTTAAGGTTAAATGTCAAGATAATTTGACTTTGTTGATGCTTTAGTGCTAAAATGTAATGAAAAATTTATATTCATGATATGACTAGACAAAAAAGGACTGTCAACTTGGAAAGACAAAGTTAGTAAGCTGTTTAAAAAATAATATAATTCGTTAATAGGTGTAGACATAAAATTTGTCTTTACAGACCAGAGAATGAATGAACTTTTAAAAAGTAACAGAACTATTTCATATTGTACAATAGCTATGTATTTGCATCTGTACCTAAAAACTAGAGGATTACGTGTATATATTTCCATGCCACTCCACTGATAATAATAACCTTTAAATATGTTTTGAGCACATCTGAAATCACATGACACTGCAGCTGAATAACAGTCCATTGGTTTTCATGGAATTCCCCTTGGATTCAACTTGTCTCAGCTTGTCTATTTTCCTGTCACCTTGTTGATATACCTCCAAGAAGAATCTGAGCTTGTCTTTTCTAGCATCAGATGTGCAGTGAAATTAGCTCTGGTCCTCTAGTGTTCTTGTGTCAAGGCAGAACAAACCTGATTGTCTTAGTTTCTCCCAATGCTTTGTGCTCCAGCTTCCCAAACATCTCAGTAGCCCTCCACTGGACTTGTAGTGGTATGTCTATAGTCTTCTTGTACTGGGGAGTGCACAACCAGGCTCTGGTTGAGATGCAATCTCACAAGTGTGAAATAGGGAAAAAAAAAACCAAAAACAAAAAACAAAAACCAACCAACAAACAAACAAACAAAATTCCTTTCCCTTATTGAGTAGACTTTTGCTGATACAGTGCAGGATGTAGATGGTCTTCCAACCCACCAAGACTCCTCTACCTCTACTACTCCTCTCTACCAGGACATCATAAGTACTTTTTAGCAAAGCTGTTTTCTAGCTAGTTGGTACCCTGTGCTGCAGCATGGGCTTATTTCAACCCAGACTCAAGACTTTGGCATTTTCCTTTAATAAGTTTCAAGAAGTTCATGTCCACCCAGTTCATTATAATGCTACAGTCTATCTGGGTATCAGTTCTGCTCTCCACTACAATACCTCCTCCCTCTAGTTTGGCATCATCTTCAAGCATGCCAAGAGTGTACTCAGTCCCAGTGCCCAGGTTAATAATGAAGAAGTTATTATATAGCACCACCATCTGAGAAACACTGCTGGTAGCTAGATCCTAACTTGACTTTGCAACCTCAAGTTCACGAGCTTCCATAAGGTCCAAAACAAGAACAGTGTGAGAACCCCAGAATGGTGACTGCACAGCATCCTCTGGCCATCTGACCTTGGGCCAGTTGGGATCTACAGCACATTCTGAGTAACTTTGCATCTTAAATTTAGAGGATGCTAACTATGATAAAACAGTCTGGAAAAAATTATTTCTGCAAACACCAGTGAGAGATGAATAGGAAAACAATCCATGATAGGAGGTCAATAATTTCTGATAGCTTTTTCTCTGGGGTAGGTTGGTGGTTCAGCTATTTTTATTTTCTTACTGTTGAAGACAGAGTTCCTGTTAGGAAGGTCCCACAACCAGTTTCAGACAAGTAAGACTAAATGAACTGCAGTGCAATTCATTCAGGTGCAATTCATTTCCTGCTATATTAGGTCCACCCGTTTCACTGGAGCAGGCAAAAAAATCAAAATAACTTATCGCTATGATTTCTGATGAGATTAAATCCCATCAAAGACATAGCATGCTCTAAGTGGGCATGAAAAAAAATAAAAAAGGAATCTCTTTGAATAGTTGAAGTAAAGCAAGCATTTCTGAGAGTTAAATATTTTTGAGACACTTCTGAGAGTTAAAAACTAGCAACGAATTCATGGGAACAGTAAGATATCTTAAAAGCAAAAAAGACAGTGCAAAAAATAAATGGAGAGAAACAGGAAGTAAGCATATATATACCAGCTGCTAGGACCTACTGACTCACACTTACTGTTATCCAGATGGTCTTTTTGGAGCTTTAGTGGGTGATAATTCATTATATGTGATACCTTGATAATTAAATCTGAAATTGTAACTCAGGCCATAATGAAGAAAAAGTGAAGAGAAAGGGGAAGGCAAGGAAATATAGGGTGTAAACAGCCTGAAGTGATTTAATTTTTGTTCTGTAAATGGAATTTAAAAAGGAAAATAAAAATAATAATAAAAAAGAATAAAACCCAAAAAACTTACACTAACTACAACAGACTCCAGACTGGACTTTTAGTCATTTCTTGTCTTTCACAGACACAGCAGACTCTCTGGTTTTCTAACATACTTTCATCAGCTTGGACAATGTGAACTTAAAGTCTAAATAGAAGTTAAATGATGATTTCAATGGCTTGTTGTGCACTGTACCATTGCATATGATACTGATGTTCAATGCTGTATTTTGCAGTGTGTATGTTATTGGTTTGCCTTGGAAGTCAGAGATAAGAAAAAAAATAGAGTCAAAGAATCAAATCTAGAGATGATACTAGGCGAATTATTCTTGAGTCAAAATTTTATTAATTTAAAGCATAAAAACCACAAGAAACTGCTTGAATTGAGGACAACCACAGCATTTGATTAGAAAGAATGAAATAAGAATTAGAATAAAGAAAATTATATCTGATTTTTTGGTTTTGCAACACAAATTCTCAGAAAAAAGAAAATTGCATTAGTACTCTGACTTTAATTTCGTTAATTTCTACTTTAATTTCTACAAATTTAATTTCTTTAGCTAAAGAAATTAATTTAATTAATTAATTAAATTCTTTAATTTCTACAAAACCTTCAGAATGGAAGAGGAGGCACAACTAGCACGCAGTGAAATACATTTACGTAAGCTGAAACATTTTCCTTTATCCTTCAGCTCACTCTCTAATGTCATATCACAGTGAGTCCATTACTTTTTAAATTTAAAAATGTTTAAAATAATTTATTCAGGAACTTATAAAATATTATCATAGTCTGTCCATCCTCAGAACCGGCAAGTGTGACCAGGGATTTTTGAGAAGAAAGAGAAAAAGTTGCCTGGGCCATTGCAAAAAACAACCTAATGAGTTTTGTCCACTATTTACCATTTGAACTGAATGGGTCAGTTGTGACAAATCAAAAAAAGCATAAGACACTCTCTCCTTGCATAGGATTTTGGATCATACTGGCTTCACTGAGGAATGATAAGTGACAGAGGGGAGATGACTAGCTGAAGCAGAGCCTAATTTTATTGTGCTGGGAAAAGCAATGGGGAACACTGAAAGCTGAGGCACAGCTGTGGGTGAAATTGAAGACAGGGAGCTTAGAACAGGGAAGAAGCTGGAACTCAGAGAGAGGTTTTTTTATGACTATTTGGGAAAGGTGGGAGGATTTAAGAAAACAAAAAACAAGCAATCCTTTCTACAGGAAAGGACCACCCTCCATCCACAAGGAGGTGCCACTCTCTATCCCCGTTCTTTCTTCCTTCTACCCCTCCCTCCCTTCCAGTTTTTCCATGGAGCAGCAGACCAACTCCTTCATTTTCAGGAATCTGTCAATAATTGCAGAGCAACTGCAGCCTGAGAGCCATCACTGCCTTTACCAGCTATCTGATAAAAAGCTCAGGAAACAAAGCATTTCCATGGAAACAGAGGATCCCGTGGACTCCACTACAGTCCAAAACTTCTGGAGCAATTTTGCATGAGGAAAAAAAGAAAGTAAAACAAATTCCAGGTATTTCTATCATTTTTAAACTTTCTGGTATATGACTTTTCTTTTTTTAATTTTTTTTTTTTTTAATTTCCCCAATAATAATTGTAACATTAGGAAAGGACTCCATGGTGTTTGACAAGATAGCAAGATAGCAGGTGAGATGTGTATATATATAACAGAATTTATTGTAAATAACAAAGGATCTCAAAAGCTAGACTAAAAAAGCATAAATTGGATTATATGAGCATTAGGATATTATGGTCATGGAACAAGGTGTTAGGTTAAAAGAAGGTATCTTAACAATAAAATATACAGATAATAAAATATCTGGGTCAACTTGCAAATTGCTTCTCACTTGGTCTTATACTAGTTCCAGAAGAATGATTAAAGTAATACCTACAGGCAATATGATAATAAAATGTCTGCAGTTTTGTAGGGATTCTGAAGACTTAAAGCTAAATGCATATATGGGGATTTGATACTTCTTCCCCATCCATGGCTGCAGCTGGGTACCCCATTTCCATCTCATCAGGAGCAACCACTCTTGCAGGCATCCCTGCGGGAGGGAGAAGGTCCAGCACATATGCTAGGGAAAGTGTACAGGATTCTCACCAATCAAACATGGGACTAGTCTTTTATAGAATAAATTGATTGGCTGCTGTCATTTAACTACTTAGCCATACCTCCAACACCTTCCGTTGGAAAACAAAAGGGAAACAAAGGAAAAGTTAAGGAACCCTTTTCCCTCATTATACAGGTTCTTACATTTATCTCTCCATCCTTGTTTGGTCTTTGTTCAGCTTAGCTGGAGCCAAATTGAACTCTGTTTTTCAACACAGAAGAGCAGCTGGCACCACAGATAACACCTCAGACTTCAATTAGTACTTTCAAAATTGTTACCAGTTCAGAGTCTTCTATGAAATTAAATAGTAATTGAGTCATATAGGGAAATTAAGATAGGCCCACCGAGGCAGAGATTCCTACTACAGTATTAGCAGGACCAAAGAGCCAGGATTCCATTGCAGGTGTCACTAGTGATTCAAAATACTAAGGGGTAGTTGTGCATTTAATTTTGGACAAATGAACTGTAGTGCTTGTAGAAGATCAAATCCTGTAGGAAAATCTCTCACCTCCTGCACACAGATTTGCCCTTCTGAAGGCTTTCATGGTGTGGAGTTATGTTGCTGAAAATAGCAATTTACTATGAAAATGGCTGGTCACATTGTATTAAATGAATATCTTGTTTCCTGACACCTTAAGAGTGTTAAGAATGACTTAGGATGCTGCTGTACCTGATTAACCTTCCATTGCTAACCCAAATAGCATTTCAGCTTCTGTTCCACAAAGATAATTTTAATTTAAGGGGAGCTTTAGCATAATTTATGGATTAACACTGATGACCAATCAACTGATGATCACTTAAAGATATATAAGCATCTTCCTATCTTCCTCTCCCCTTTATGAAACTGCATTAAGTAAAGCTTTCATGTGTTGATGGGCATCACAGAAGGTGAAGGATAAGGGGCTGGAGTTAAAAGTCTATGAGAATTTCAGAAGATATCGGTTTAATTTTTGATATATTATTCTGATATATTTTTCACTTTTGTTGTAGGGAATCCATCTTTGTGCTCAGTTACAGAAACATAAACTTGCAAAGCAAGAGACACCTGAGACTTTCTGTTGTTTCCTGGCTAATTACTTTTTAAGTAAACTGCAGTTGTGAAGGAGTGCAATTACTACACCACCACAATGTAAGTGACTTCAGCCTTAAATTTTCACCCTGAAAGCTTTTCTGCAGCTGGTACCTCATTATCTGGAAAGATTACATCCTGAAGGGGGATATGAGGTGGACAAAGGGCAATACACATTTCCTGCTTATTTTCTCTTTCTTTCCCAAATAAACACACTAATTTTGAAGTCAGATAAGGTTGAAAACCTCTGACAGAGACAAAAAAAAACCAAAAACAAAACAAAAGTAGAAAAAAATGTAAGAGTAGATTTTAATACATTTAGAGATAGAACATGATGAGGTATTTAATGAATAAACAATTTTTAAAAGGAAATTACTTAGAAAATGAGTTTTATGAACACTGTCAGTGGGCTTTTTGTAGACAACACACAAGGCAGTAGGGAAGCTTTATTATAAACCTGTCTTCTTCTAGCAAAATGCAGGCTTATGAAAAGGCTGTCAAGGCTTATGTAAAAAGAGGCTGTCAAAACCTCCAGGAAGCACTCATTTAAATTGAAATCTTACCTATTAACCCTGAGTCCCATGTTATTACACCAGAAGACACACCCTGAGGTTAAAAAGCTTCCATCTTGCACCAGTATAAAAATATGTTGCTTCAAACAGGGGAAAAATATCTGCCACTGGGTCCAGAGAGGCAACTGTATTGACCACAGAAACAGAAATCCCACAGAAGGCTGAGCCACAATCCTTTGCCAGCCTGCCCATTGCTGAAGATAATACTGAATCTTGTGATAAAGAGCATTCTGTAGAGATGGTTGAACACCAGAAAAATGCCATGATATTTACCAACACATTAGCCCACATTTCTGATATATTGCATTTGCTGATGTTAGTGTTGTTATCAAGCACATCTTCCTGAGAGAGAGACTGTGAAAATTTAATCTTTAGGTTAATTTTTAGTTTGCAAGTATTTCCTTTATCTAATCTTATTTCTTTCTCTGAAAGTTAACTTTGCCACTACAGCAATAGTGTGACTTCCAGCAAGGAGTAGACAGCTGAAAATGCTGATCTTTCCTAAACCAGTTATGAGCAAAGATCCACCACTGTTGAAAAATAATCCTGCAAGCTGGTAATGAGATAGTTGAAAAGGTGGATTAGCTGTGGTTCTCCACCGTAACCACTAATATTGGAACAATGTGCATACAAATGCTGTTAAGCCTGATAGCACAAAAAAAGAAAAAAAAGAAAAAAAAGAAAAAGAAAAAAAAGAAAAAAAAAAAAAAAAAAAAGAAGAAGATAAAAAAAGAGAATTTTTTTCCCAGAGTTCAAGGCTATTTCATATATAATTCTTCAAGAGGAAAAAAAAGTGATCCACAATATTTCTGGCTTCTGGCTTCCCCATTCATTTCTGTCAATCAAGCACAACTGCAAAATCATCCAAAAGTTCCACACACAGTGCCTGCTGAGACACATCAGTGCTATGCCAGAAAAATGCCAATTCCGTACCTATGCTGGGACTGATTTGCCTTATCAAAACAGTGAGAAACATCAACAAAATGAACATTTTGTCCTTTAGCTGCAGTGTGGTTATTCTAGGCATGCATTGCCACTAAGCAAAATCTGACCTGTGTAGATTTGCCACCATGTTTCACAAGCACAGATGTTTCTATACAGCAAGGGGAAGCAATATATCTTATGACCATTGCAAAAGAGGTGCAATCATTGGGCCCAGTGGAGGAAGACACAACTGTTTGTGGTTCTGTGAACCATTACCCAGCCAGTGGCCAAATCAGTCAATAATCACAATGTGATTAAGTGTTACACGTCACAAGGTGTAAAAGTGTTCCCCTTTTGCAGTTAGCAAGCCAGTCTTTCTCCTCAACCAACTCTGCGGAAAGTGTGGTGTCCATGCCCTAATAAAAAGAAAACTGAAAGTTTTGCCATGAATGTGAATACTGAGTAAGGAAAGGAACATGCTAGAAGAGAATGCTTTCACAGGCAAATGTGAGTCTTGCATAGTCAATGAACAGCAGAAGTGAAGGGTAGCAAACTTTTTGTATGCTTTCTGAAGCTTCTCCCTCTGTGCTTGTGCACCTTGCTTGTTTCTCACAGTAGTTCATACACAGATCAGCTACAGAATCACAGAATCATCTGGGTTGGAAAGGACTTCTGAGATCACCAAGTCCAACCCTTGATCCTTGATCACTGTGGTTACCAGACCATGGCACTGAGTGCCACATCCAGTCTCTTTTTAAATATCTCCAGGGATGGAGAATCCACTACTTCCCTGGCCAGCCCATTCCAATGTCTGATCACCCTCTCTGTGAAGAAATTCTTTCTAATATCTAACCTAAACTTCCCCTGACACAACTTGAGACCATGCCCTCTTGTTGCCTGGGATAGTGCCATGCTGATAGTTGCCTGGGAGAAGAGCCCAACCCCCCCCTGGCTCCAGCCTCCTTTCAGGGAGTTGTAGAGAGCGATGAGGTCTCCCCTGAGCCTCCTCTTCTCCAGGCTGAACACCCCCAGCTCCCTCAGCCTCTCCTCACAGGACTTGTGCTGAAGTCCCTTCACCAGCCTGGTTGCCCTCCTTTGGACCTGCTCCAGGACCTCAATCTCCTTCCTGAACTGAGGGGCCCAGAACTGGACACAGGACTCGAGCTGTGGCCTCACCAGGGCTGAGTACAGGGGCAGAATCCCTTCCCTGGACCTGCTGGCCACGCTGTTCCTGATCCAGGCCAGGATGCCATTGGCCTTCTTGGCCACCTGGGCACACTGCTGGCTCCTGTTCAGCTTCCTGTCAATCCAGACTCCCAGGTCCCTCTCTGCCTGGCTGCTCTCAGCCACTCTGTGCCCAGCCTGGAGCTCCCCATGGGGTTGTTGTGGCCAAAGTGCAGGACCCGGCACTTGGCCGTGTTGAACCTCATCCCATTGGAATCAGCCCAACTCTCCAGTCTGTCCAGGTCCCTCTGCAGAGCCCTCCTGCCTTCCAGCTGATCCACACTCCCCCCAGCTTAGTGTCGTCTGTGAATTTGCTGATGATGGACTCAATCCCCTCATCTAAATCATCAGTGAAGATATTAAACAGGACTGGGCCCAGCACTGATCCTTGGGGGACACCACTGGTGAGCGGCCGCCAACTGGATCAGCACCGTTCAGCACCACTCTCTGGGGGCCTCCAGCAGTTCCTAACCCAGCACAGAGTGCTCCTGTCTGAGCCCTGGGCTGACAGCTTTGTCAGGAGAATGCTGTGGGAGACGGTGTCAAAGGCTTTGCTGAAGTCCAGGTAGGCTCCATCCACAGCCTTCCCCTCATCCCCCAGGCAGTCACCCGATCATAAAAGGAGATCAGGTTGGTCAGACAGGACCTGCCCTTCCTAACCCCATGCTGTCTGGTGTTGATGAACAGCTAGGCTGATAGCATTTTATTCAGTTTTCTCTCTTAAGCATCATCTCTCTCTTCATGCCTCAGGTATATCTTGTTTTGAAAAAATAAAAGGATGAAGAATTGGTTGCTCTTCTTAGCTGTCTGCCCTATGATTAGTCACCCTCACATTGTTATGATCCTAAGGATTAGACGTTGCTCATATGGTTTCAGTCTTTACTTATTAGAGAGTTTTTTGGTCCATAATCTCTTGACTATATAGAAAAAACTGGAATAAATAGGAAAAATTGTGTACCTTACAGGAAAAAAATGGAATTATGAGGTACAAATGTGAGTGCATTGGTTTTGCATACACATGTCAATTGCGGTTGCTTGAACAAGTGATGCCTTCATTTTTTATTTAATTTCTTAGTGATTTTCAGTTTACAGTAAATTACTAATTGCTCTTACCCTCCTACATGCTATTTTTTTTCACTGACCTTGCATGGACTTTTATCTACGGTGTACAATTTATGCCAGATGTCCCTCTAATGATCTCCTAAAGAATGCCTCTATCTCACATGCATTATTCCATTTTAATTTGTCCTTCAAATCAACTTCACTCGATTTCTCTCAGCTTTGGCAAATTATGTACACCTGATACTTTTCTGTGTTTGAGATTGTCCTTCACTTGACTACAGAAGATGTGATAGGTTACCATAGACGGTTCCTAAAAACAATGATTAATTAATCACTGGACTGGAACCATTAATCTTTATCTTCTAAAATTGGTCTTTAGATACCTCCTGTCAGGTGTCATATCACTTCACCAAGAAGTTTTATAAATGATAATGCCATCTTCCCAGTTATGCTCAGAATAATGAAAGGATGTACAAGAAAATTTACAAGACCAAGTGCAAAGCTCTGGCTCCAAAAGGGTCCCCACACAAAAATGAACCTCTGAACAAATGAACAAAGATTGGAGAAGGAGACAGACTGAAGTAAAAAATCCACTTGATCCCAGATCTTCTTTATGCCACTGAGATGGCTAGAAGATGATAAAGGAGCTCCTCTTTTGTTCATGCTGAATGTAACTGAAATATGTGGGGGAAAACTGCAGGAGAAAAATGACACAGATATTCCAGTGACAAAACAGAATCTGGGCCTAAATCATTCTGTGGCTGAATGAAGTTAAATTTATTGTCCAGCATTTTCCTCAGTCAATTTGTACTGATATCAGCAGGAAATTCAGACTTGATTGAAAATCCACATTGTCCAACTCTGTGCTATTGACTTACCAGTCCAAAAATCAGTATAATTTCTCCCAGTTTTGTGGTATTTGTTGGGAATCATCTTCTTTTTCTAATTCATTAAAAATTCTATTTACAGACATTTGGGGTTTTATTTTCCTTATCTTCATTGAAGAAATAATCTCTCTTTAGGAAAGGAATTAATGTATAATCTCTGTCCACTGGTTTTGCTTTTAAATGGCAAATTCTTGGTAGAAATTTGCATTAAAGATAATAGAATATAAAACTTCTCTTGAATTTCACAGGTCTTTATGACAGAGGTGAAACTATCATACATCCAACTAAAATGGATTCAATGGTTCAGTGCACAGAGAGTTCTTCTCATCTGTAAACAGGTTGAAAATTCCAGCATGTGAAAAATGAAATACTGTTATAGTCTAAAACTCAAACCTCTTAAACACCCTTCTGCTTGGAACCATTTAGCTTTGGGCTAAAGTCAAAAGCATTAGCAAGTTTTCCCTCTTGAAATACTCTATGTCATCATTAACATAGAATACCACATTTCTAACAGTAACAGAGAAGACAAGAGAAGGAAACATCAATAATCCTAAAATAAAGGAAACTGAAGCCCAGTCTGTTTCAGATGAGGACACCCAAATTCTGCTTGTACAGTTTGTGCCAGCAATTCACTGAGAGAATGCAGGATGCATATAAATTACTTGTAATATGGATGCATCACCCCTGAAACCTATCCTTCTGTCTTTCATGAATTACTCATGAATTTCATGAATTCATCAATCTACTTTAATGCTCATTTTGTGACTACACAAGTAGCACTGCAAAAAGTTCAAGTAGTCATAGTCTACTGGGTGGGGAGGGATGTTGTCCATTTTGGCTGCTTCGCTTAGAATAAGAGTAAAAAAATTGCCTTCTCCATATATTAGCATTTATAAAATTTATCCACATGCATGACTTCACCCATATATATGCACATTCATAACTTCATGAATCAGTGACTCGTTTTACTAAGCCAATTTTTTCATGGTAACATCTGCTTTTAAAATATGCCCATATTATTCTGGAGAAGTCTATACAAATGGCAAGGTAACAGAACCGGTCTCATTATAGTTCTTTTTATTTCATTATGTTTTAGTCAAAAGCATTTGCAAAGGACTGTGGAGATTTATTTTTACTCTACTCTCGATTTCACAAGCCTTGCTTCTCCACAAAAGCATATGCAGAAGTGCAACACTCATAGTTTAAACCAGCTTATAAAATACTTATAGCAAAGCAGAAATTTTTGCATTCATTTCCCACTTTGAAGAGGAAGGAGAACCATCCTCTAACACCTTTTATCCCTCCAACTACTGGTCATTCTACACTTGTTAAAAGGTATAATAAAAATCAATATACTGCCAGTCCAGAAAAAGACATTATATTTCCATCAACTCTGAAATCTCACTTCATCTAGGAAAACTATGGCAGCATCTTCCTGACAGCACACATTGTCTTGCAATCTCCCTGATGGCTAGTGTCACTAAAAGACATTAAAGACTAGGCTTAACCACTTAGGTTAGTGAAGATCTTTAACTATACTGTGTTTTAAAGTCATTAATTCAAAATAAAATCTTTTGTAGAATAACTTTGCCACTATTTCTCATTCACTTTAGTTTTGCTCAGTACAATACCATTATTTAAAAGAGCCAAATATGGGGGGTTTATTATCTTTTTTAATGATCTGGACAAGGGGACTCGGTGTGCCTTCAGTAAATCTGCAGATGACACCAAGTTGCATGGGAGTGTTGGTCTCCTTGAGGGTAAGAAGGCTCTGCAGAGGTACCTGAACAGACTGGACTGATGGACCAAGGTCAATTGTATACAGTTCAACAAGATCCAGTGTCAGGTCCTGCACTTGGTTCACAACAACCTCAAGTAATGTGACAGGCCAGGGGAAGGGTGGCTGGAAAGCTGCACCATGGAAAAGAACCTGAGGTTGTTAGTCAACAGCTGCCTGAATATGAGCCAGCAGTGTGCGCAGATGACCAAGAAGACCAATGGCATCTTGACCTGTACCAGAAAAAGTGTGGCCAGCAAGAGTAGGGAAGTGGTTACCCTACTGTACAAGTCACTGGTGAGACTGCACTTTGGATGCTGTGTCAATTTTGGGGCTAAAAAAGTTGCTGAGGTGCTGGAGCATGTCCAAAGAAGGGCTATGAAGCTGATGAAGGCTCTAGAGAACAAATCTTGTGAGGAGTGTCTGAGGAAACTGGGGTTGTTTAGCCTGGAGGAAAGGTGAATGAGGACAGACCTTATTGCTGTCTACAGCTACCTGACCAGAGGCTGTAGAGAGTAGTCTGTTAGTCTCTGAGTAACCAGTGATAGTAGAAGAGGAAATAGCCTCAAGTTGTTACAGGAAGATTTATATTGGGTACTGGGAAAAGTTTCTTCACTGAAAAGGTTGTCAAACACTGGAAGAGGCCGCCCAGGGAAATGGTTGAACATCCCTGGAGATGTTCAAAAGACATGTAGATGTGGTAATTAGGGACATGATTTAGTGATGGACTTGGGCGTGTACTAGATCAACAGTTGGACTCAGTCTTCTTTTCTCTGGGGTCTTTCCCACCCTAAATGATTCTATGAATATGAAATGCAATGGACAATACTGTGTGGCCAATTACAGTTTATGGTAAGATTTATGACACGTCTTTCACTGTTTTCTACAGTCTGGGTGTCACGTCAGGACTTGTGCTGGTTTTGCTGGGGATAAGAGTCAGTTTTCTTCATAGTAGCTCCGCTTCATAAGGCTCCGCTTTGGATTTGTGCTGAGAGCAGTGTTGATAATACAGGAATGTTTTCACTCTTGGCTGAGCAGTACTTACACAGAATAAAGGTCTTTTCTGCCTCTCACACCACCCAGCAGCAAGGAACCTGGAGGTGCAGAGTTGGTACAGCTGACTCCTGCTGACCAAAGAGCTATTCCACATCATATGATGTCCTGGTTTGTATATAAAGCTGAGGGGAGGAGGGCAGGATGTCTGGACTTGTGGCAGTGGCCTTCCCAAGTAAGAGTTCCCTGTGACAGAGCCGGGCTTCCCTGGAAATGTCTGGGCAGCAGCCTGACAATTGGAGGTGGTGAATTAATTTGTTCTTTCTTGTGCACGCAGCTTTTGCTCTACCTATTAAATTCCCTATCTATCTATATGCTATCTATCAGTCATAACCAGCAGGTACTGAGCAAGTTGCTGGTGCACAAGACTCCATGATACGTTTGAAACTAGATAGAAATTAATTTCTTGCTTCTGACCCACTTGTATCTGACCCATTTTGTATAGGACAGGGCCCAAGACTAAGAAAATGCTTTCTTTATCTTCTCTTAGAGGAACTGTCAGCCTTGATGAGATTCAGGGTTGACCCAGATTTTCTTCTGTGTTGTACTAAATGGTTTTTAAAAGTGCACTCTGCCTATCCCAATAGGTAAGAATCAGTAAGATTCATCAATACTGTTTCTTGTTTTCTACATTGCACTAGTAGAAAAAGCTAGGAAAGAGATACAGTGAGCTATTAAAAGGTTCCTTCAGGAGCTGAAGAAACTGTGGAAGAAATTCAAAGCCTGGATAAAGTCTGAAGCACAGGATCCAAACCAGTCTTTATTATAATCTATTTTACCCTGATGATAGTACATTAACTTAGGAGAAAAGATATAATTTTCCATGGTTTTAAATACATACTACAAAAAAGAAAGTTTGCTTGACAGTCAAACCTATGTATTTGTTTTCCGAAATAAGTATGGATAGAAAACCTGGTCCAAATTCTGCTTTGGTTTTGATATAAATTCCAAAGTATAGATCTGGTTGAAGGAAAGAAAGCATATTTCACATTTCAGACATTTTTGTGTACTTTTCAATTGTTCAGTCTCACATTAGGATTAGTCCTGCCATTAGTTTAAGGATTTTGTTCCATTTCCTAGGCAGAATAAGTAACACATGCATCATTTAAACTGACTTCACACTTGAGTATTTCACTAAGTGAAACAAATTTCTGAATATTCCTGGTGCCTGCCTAAGGACTGAGACTTTCAGGATTTGACACCGCTGCAGGGACTGTTCCCTGAAGAATTTTCCTTTGGTGCAGATTGAGACCAGCCAGTCCAATATCAGCCAGAACAATATCAGCTTTTACTGCATGTATCCTAACCAGGCAGTCTCAGGGTGTATCCAGTTACTAATGAGCAGAATGTTTTAAGTAGAGACTGCAGAGTGAGAAAGCAATGATGGCAATCCCTCAAGGAATTTTTTGAGGTCTACATGTGATTATTTGTACTGTAAAGACCCTTACACTTCTACAGAAGCCCAGGCTGTGGTCGTTAATTCTGTGCCCACCAGATCACCTGGCAGAGTAGAATGTATGTATGTTACTGCCTTTCCAATGAAAAATTTAGTGTAAGGTTGCATTGCCTAGGTAACATGAGCCCTGGGTGTGCAATCTTCTACAAAAAAATTGCTTTGTATGCAGCACACTGCACACTTGCAGTTGTTCTGTAGGGGGGTGCTGGGGTGGGAAGAGGTCTATGCCTCATTTTTCTTCATGGGGTCAGCCACCGGCATGAGAAAGAGCCTTCTGAAAATTATCATATTGCTGTACTTTTACCCTAACATGCAGAGGAAAGACACCACTTTCACCTTCCCCTGAGCAGCAAGAACAGCTGTATGAATCCCAGTTTGGCTGTAGTTATATGGGAGCTACATCTCTTTTGTGCTGACAAAGCTCCTTGTCCAGAGGTCTCAGATGTGCAAGAAGAAAGTAAACATGGAGAAAGTGCTGTATCAGATGAAAAACTACTATATTCTTTGAAATTCCCAACGCTGATGAAGATGAATGGCTGTTGTACACAGCATCTGAGATTGTAAATAGACCACTGAATGGTGGTGGAGGTTTCATATTGTAAGCATGGCACGATTGCAAATGCAGAAGGAACTTCACAACAGTTCTGATGCTGTCACCACAGTCAGCCACTGATGATAAACTAAAAAAAAACAAAACCCCAAATCTTTTAGAAAGTAATGGGCTATGAGATGTTGATTAAAGAAACAGATTGGGTTCTAATTGCCACATTTGTTGGAAAATGCTTTTATAACTATGCCCACTATCAATATAGTTCCTGAAGTACCCCTATACACTTTAAATGGAGAGGTTTTTTTATATATGTATATATAAAAAAACCCTTTGTATTCCATTTTATGCAAGATGAAGGAAAAGAGAAAGATACAGAAACAATGAAATCTGATACATTTTAAGTAGAACAACAGTGTTTGAGCCTGCCTTATCTTCTTAAAAGTGCTCAGAAAAATCATAGTAGATTCCACCCTAACCAAATTTACATCTTACTCTTAGAACAATAAAGAGACAACAGAATAAGCATTTAAGCAAATGGAGGGATGACACTAAGCAAAAAATTATTTTGTACAGCATGCTTTGGAATAATCAGCAATAATCAGCTTCTTCTGATTTCTTTATAGCTATTTCAACTAGCTCTTTAGCTGTTCCACCTAAATCATGACATCATCACTGCAGATCCATGATGGCATGTAACTCTATAACAGTGTTGCATGGGTGTGAGGAGAATTAGCATTGGTAACAAGCAGTACAGGCAGGCAATATAGCAGTCTAAACCTGCTGAAACACAGGCACATTACTCCACAAATACATTCAAAGCATAGCTATAAAAATACTGTTAGCAGAGTTAGATACTTCAGAGATTGCTGGGAAATCTGTGCAAACCTGAGGATTAAAGTAGACAGAAAAAAGGAAAACACTGTACTGGTATATACCAACCAGAGAAAAAGAAGTCTGCTTTGCTTTTTGCAGGCAGTGAGGTTCTGCCTTCTTCCATTAAGTTAGATCCCAATTATTGTCAGTATTTATTTCACCAGCAGCAGAAATTTGCTAATGACTGATTTAGCCAACAAAAATATACTAACACCACGATATCTTGGCAGCAGACCAATTACCCCAAGACTTTCTATTTCCACACTGTTGATGGTAGTTTGAAAGCCACAGTCAAAAACCTCTCAAGAAAAATGCTGTCCATCACAAACCTATCTCTGTGTGTGCTGCCTTTACCAGAATATTCTTATTTCATAGTTATGCTAATTACAGAAGTAGACATGCAGAGCAGAAAGACCAAAAGTAACCCCACTATATTTGTTGCAGAATAAAACTTGCAAATACAGCTGTGGTAAATACTCACTTTAGCTCTGCTTCCTGTGCTGGTTATAAGCTTATACTGGGAGCAATGACAGTGTGTACTCGTCACACAAGTGAAGAATCATATCAGTTCTGCACAAATAGACAAAGTTTTCATCTGCAAGCACAGTTGGCTTCCCAGGCCTCCCTTCAGCTGCATTTCAGTCTCCCCAGTCTTGTATATCACAGAGGGAAAGGTTTTAGCTATAACTCCACTTGCCTTCACACAGAGTAGCTAACATTTAGGTCCTTTTTGCATGGTATCTGCAGGCTGGTTTTGCCTTATGGTGCAGAATGTTCACAATAGTCCAATCAACCTCTTATTAATTTTGTAGTCTTGTTCAAGTCATAATTTTTCATTTACTAAGATGACTTAAGACACATTTACTCAGGTGAGTGGGTCTCTTAGGTACTCAACACTTCAGTAAATTTAGTTCCAGCTTGCAAGGAGTTAAAAGGGGGCTATTAAAGATACTTACTTTTACCTAGCTGGCATTGTCCTTCCCATAAAAAATCAATGAAAAGAGCTGCAAATTATACAGTAACAAATCTGAGGCTTCATTTTAAGGAAGACCACACCAGGACCCCCCACACAGGGCAAAACTTAGCATGGAGCTGGATGCAACAGAATGTAGAAAAAGTGCCTGTGAGGATTACTCTGACTGTATGAGTTCAAGGCCAGAAAGTATAATTAAAATGTACAGGAGTCTAAAACCATTTTGAAACACAGATTCTTGACAATACATCATACATATTCAGATTCAGATCAATCAATAGTCTGGAAGGTTGAATTGGTAGTCCTGTTCTAGAATCAATAGAAGTTCTGTCTGTACAGGATTTGCAGGATATTGCTGGACATTATTGACACAGCTGTTTGTATCTGTAAAGATATTTTTTAAATGAGGAAGGAATAGAATGATATTCTGGCCTTTTGTCACTGAATAGTATCTAAATGTCAAAAGGTACATAAGTTTCCCAATCACATCAAAGTAACTTTTTCAGATGTTAAATGAGAGGAAAAGTTTATTCACCATTTATCAATTTTTCTAGAAACACCTAACAAGGACTTTTATCTTCAATAAGCTACTGCTCTTATATCTAACCTCATCCTTTTGTAATCTTCAGCAGTATTTGTTGTCAGAAGGCATTGCTTGGAAACACATGTCTTTTTTAACTGGTTCTTACACAGAGAAATAGTGTAGTGTAATACTGAGAATTCAAAATTATTTCTTCCTTAGTGTGGAAAAACAAGCTAGAGATGAACAAAATTACATTTTCATTATAATCTATTATCTTATGAGTATGCTATGTAGTGTACTGAATGTGAGACTCACGTAAGTGCAGCTCTGTTGAATACAAGGCAAAGACTTATGTGCATGCACTTGGAAAATATTTTTGGAAAACTATTACTTATAGAGCTTTTGGGGTGTATTTTTCACAGAATGCAAACAAAAAACCCACACCTAAACAAAAAGCCACAAAAAAAGTGTGGAGGAAATGCTTCAGAAAATAAGTTGTCACATCAGGGCTGGACCAATTGGTCTATCTAAACATTGCCCAGTGTTTTTAACAATCAGTTTAAAATGGAAGGCAAGTGACTGAGCATCAATATAAGCTTGATGTTTCTGTGATCACTTTAAATGAACATGTGAATTCCTTTGTAGCTAACGAGCAGATGCAACAGTTTCCATGCCACAAAGTTCAAAATATTTGCATTCTCTCCAGATAGGGAGCAAGTGGTTTCCACATTTGAAATGTGGAATAATAGTACAAAAACCCCAACAGACCAAAAAAACCAGAAAGCTTTCAAGAGATCAGTTTTTCAAAAGATCTATAAAGATTTGTATAAAATTAAAGTGGATATCCTCGTAAGCTTATTGCTTCATGTGGCACACTGTTCATTGAGAACTGCAGTTCAGAAGCCTTTGTCCTTTCTTTATGGGCTAGGTACACCAGAGCAGAGCCCACCTTCTTTAAAGTACCCAAGGCCATGAGACTAGATAATAGAGTGAGGGGAAATTCCCACTGCCTTTGTAGTATTTCAGGTAACACAGTCTTTAGAAAAAAAGATGTAGGTCTCAGACACAGTTGCAGCACAGTTGCCACAAAGGAGTGCACAAAAATGAAATCTCACCTGTTTTGAGACCCTGTGTAGCAAATCACCTGGAATAATTATTAAAAATACTATAAATACTTAAATATGCACATGTGTATCTAGGTATAATTGTATAAGCAGAGCTATAGAAGCATACCTACATACTCTTCTATATGCATATAGAAGTGTTCAGAAGCATATGTATACATATATGTATAGGTGTGTATATAGATGTGTACATACAGATATATCTGTATGCATTAATCTCCTTCAGATGAAATAGTGGTAAATTGCTACATATTGAGAACTCTGACTTATTGATATAAAGCACATAACGATTTTCAATAGCTGAACATCTATTAAGATGTTTATTCATGGAGATTGGACATATCAGGACAATTACTACATAAAGCATACATAATTTCACCCCTGTCCCCCTCCCCCCTTAGAAAGTCTCAGGTAGAGAAGGACTTCGAAACTTTCAAAGCTAACTCCTGATCTGAGGTCTTTAAAAATATGTTTCACCTATGATTGTAAAATATTACACATGTATTAAAAGATATCATAGCATCATTCTCTCAACTGCATTTGCAGCTTGTTTTCTAGTCTTTAAACTCGTGAGCCATTGCTGCATTCACAAAAAAAAAAAAAAAAAGCGGGGCTGGGAAGAGTGGGAGTCACCTTTGACAAATCTGTGAAACACTCTGCAACAGACAGCCCCAAATTTTAAGGATGTTTAACATGTGCCCATGCAAAGACCAGATGGGTTCAGGGGGTTAGATATACATCTAAGGAATGTTTGGCCATCTGAGGAGAAGATCACCATGATGTGAAGGTGATGAAAGAAAGCAGCTTGCAACTCTGTCTGATCTCTGTGATCTGTGGAGATATCCAGATAGCTTCTGACGAAAGACAACAGGAGAAGGCAGAAGTTAGGCAGAGACCATACATGCTGTTGTAGAACTTTGTTTTTCATACCATCATCTCCAGGGGCCTCAGGAAATCACCAAACAAAAAGAAGCACTGGAGGCGTGATACCTATCTGGTTGAACTTGGTGGCTGATGTTCTTGATGTGTAGATAAGCACTGAAGGGTCAGTTGCTGGCTGACCCATGTGAAGGAAAAATATCCAGGACTTCCCTGAACTAAGTTAGGACAACTGTCTTCAGGTTGCCAGTTTATATAATCTTGCTGCAATCCAAATTAGCTGGAAATATGCCTTGCTAGCCCACAGGATGCAATATGTGTTAATGCGAATCCTCCTGACCCTTTACTGAAGTTGTACAATAAGTCTTGTATGTTCTAGAGGATTTTTCTGCAGGATTTCTGTACAGGCTGTAGGAACTACTTACCTCTATATGAAGTGAGAGGGCAGCTGATCTGCAAATTGGGAAGCTGCAGAGTGATAACACAGGAAATTTCTCCTAATCCTTCACTGGATGTAGATAACAGGACAAATAAGCAGAAATTAGAGAAGCAGAACTTGTAAAAGATGGGTTAACAGCCACCAGCATATTTGCCAAACTCTGAGAATGTTGATAATGAGATCATAATTGGAGTATCTCAGTGGACAAACTGTGGGTTAGAAGTGAAACCCTAAGCCTCATTTTATGATAACGGAAAAATTTAGAGGAAGATTTTTGAATGAAGAATTGCAAGCACTTCAGAATGTCAAGGCTGACTCTTGTGTAATAGAGCTAAAAAGTGGGTTTTGGTGTTCAGACTGCCTACATGTGGTATCTTGTGCTCTGCTTAACTGAGCTTCCAGCAAACTCCCCAGATCATCACTGTATCTGGAATTAAGGAGTTATATAAGCTGCGTCTTACAGAAGTACACATAGGCTAACTATTTCAGGCAGATACTAGGTAGTACAGAGGCTGAGGTTCTTTTTCAGATTCAGTTTCTATACCATTATTTGACAAGCTGGTGAAATACCATTTTTCTCCCATTGTCTCTTAACTTTCATTGTCCATTCTCACAAACTAAGAATAATAAAGAATATAAACCTCCACTAATTTTTATACTTTATTATCAACTTTAGTCTGTTATTGATTGTGACACAAGACAGCATGAAGTAATAATCCTCTAGAAATTATACAGAAATGATATATATTCACATTGTTGCTCTCACTCTGGGAAAATGACTTGAAGCATAGTGACAGAAGAAGAGGAAGACCCTAGGCTATGAGGAGAAAAAAAGATTCCTTTTTCCCTACTTACGTTTTCCTGGCTAAAAAAACCCTAAAGTTATAATATAATAAAGTTAGTCAGCGCTATAACCTATTTGCTTTTGAGAGCTTAATTTCAAATGCACAGACAACTTTCAGGGCAAAACAGAAGCTTTAAGTAAGATTAGCAATTAATGCATCCAACAGGAATGAGTCCAGGTTGTCGGAGGTCATACCTTCATTGATTGCAGCACTTTGTCTTCAGGTTCCCCATCCAGTTCATTTGACCTGGAACAGCAGGGTGATCCTGAAGGATACACACACAGTTGGATATATCAGTGCATCACATTGATATAGCAGTGCCCTTGGTGTGTGTAGGGGGTAGGAGGCGTGTTACATGCTTGTGGATGCAGAGCAAAACAGCAGCATGAGAAAAACAGCCTCAGGCAATAGAATAAAGGCTGCTGCACCTTGAAAGGTAATGGCAGCACACCAGTATCCCCACTAACTCCTCAGCTGCCTCCAAAAAATATATCCATCCCTAATCAAAGGTAAGGGGAGGAAACACTAGCCACAGTTCCCACAAAATTGTTTTATGTTTTCAGAAAAGGAAGAGATGAAAAAAAATGAAAACAAGAACATTAAAAACTCTGGCCTCTGGAAAAGAGTTGGAAGGAAGCTTTTGGAGCCAGCCACCAAGCAGAGAGAGAAGAGGCACCATGTACCAAGGTGCAATCAACAAGAAACATGGCAGTCTTACTGTAGATTTGGGAGAAGATCGAAGCCCACAGTGTGGAAATTTTACACTGGCAATAAGAATATCCTTTAGGACTGCTATCTGTAACTATTTTTAATTACAGAATTGTAATGCAATTAAATATTACCAGTCTTACGTCATCCTTCATGTATAGATAAATGATTCTCAGATACTGCCCTCATATTGTATGCACTGAGCTTTCTGGTAAACTTATTTTTATGTGGGAACTGCAGTAACTGCCTATAATTGAACCAATTTGATTCTACAAGAGAAAGGCAATACTGAGAGGAAGATTTACAGTGTGTCTGCCTCATGGAAACCTGATTTAGGCCTACAGGGTTGATAGTTATTACTCTGTTGGATAGGATACTTTCTCTGGGTGGAAAGCTATCAAGAATACCATCCATTTTGATCATGGAGTTTTCCTGTCTGGAAATATAGTTCACTGCATTTACCTTTAAAGTTCTATACTAGGTAGTGTAGTGTTTTCTAACCAAACTGAGGGAACTGGCAGATGTAGCTGCTAACCCTCTGTCTATTATATTCCAAAAGTCATGGAAGTCCGGTGAACTCCCCACCGACTGGAAAAGGGGAAAGAGAACCCCCATTTTCAAAAAGGGAAAGAAGGAAGACCCAGGGAACTATAGTCTGGTCAGTCTTACCTTTGTGTCTGGTAAGATCATGGCGCAGATCCTCCTGGAGGCCCCCTGGAGAAGAATAATGAGGAGGTGACTCAGTATAACCAACACAGCTTCACCAAGGGCAAATCATGTCTGAAAAATCTTGTGGCCTTCTATGAAAACATCACAACATCAATAGAAAAAGGAAGAGCAACAAACTTCACTTACCTGGACCTGACCAAAGCCATCAACACAGTCCTGCATGACATCCTGATCTCCAAGCTGATAAAACATGGGTTTGATAGACGGACCACTTGGTAGATTAAGAATTGGCTTGATGGCTGCACCCGAAGAGTGGCTTTCAATGTCCAAGTGGAGGCCAGTGACAAGTGGAGTCCCCCAAGGATCAGTGTTGTGACCAGTTCTGTTTAACATCTTTGTTGGTGACAGGGATGGTGGCATTGAGTGCACCCTCAGCAACTTTTCTGATGACCTCAAGCTGTGTGGTGCTGCTGAGACATTGTAGGAAAGGGATGACATCCAGAGGGACCTTGACAGGCTGGAGAGGTGGGCCCATGACAACATCATGAAGTTCAACAAGACCAAGTGCAAGGTCCTGCATCTGGCTCAAAGCAACCTCAAGCACCAATGTAGGCTGAGCAATGAGTGGCTTGGGAGCAGCCCTGAGGAAAAGGACATGGGAATGCTGGTGGATGAGAAGTTCAACATGAGCCATCAGTGCATACTTGCAGCCCAGAAAGCTAACCAGGTCCTGAGCTGCATCAAGAGAAGCATGGCCAGCAGGTTGAGGGAAGTGATTCTCCCCCTCTACTCTGCTCTTGTGAGGCCCCTCCTGGAGTTCTGTGCCCAGTTCTGGAGCCCCTATTACGAGAAAGACATGGATGTGCTGGAGTGTGTCCAGAGAAGGGCCACGAGGATGATCAGAGGGCTGGAGCACCTCTCCTATGAAGACAGACTGAGAGAGTTGGGGTTATTCAGTCTGGAGAGGAAAAGGCTCCAGGAGGCCTTATTGCAACCTTCCAGTATCTGAAAGGGGCCTGCAAGAAAGCTGGGGAGGGACTTTTAGGATGTCAGGTGGTGAGAGGACCAGGGGGAGTGGATTCACACAACAGAAGAGTAGATTTAGATTGGAAGTCAGGAAGAAGTTCTTCACCATGAGGGTGGTGAGACACTGGATCAGGTTGCCCAGTGAGGTGGTGGAAGCCCCATCCCTGGAAGTTTGTAAGCCAGGCTGGACAGGGCTCTGAGCAACCTGATCTAGTGGGAAGTGACCCGGCCCACGGCAGGGGGGTTGGAGCTAGAGGATCTTAAAGGTCCCTTCCAACCCTGAAAATTCTATGATTCTAACAGGAAAGTGATTTCTGAAATGTGCATAACACAGAAATTAGTTCTACTTTACTTATAAACAGAGGAGGTCTTGATTAACCTCTAGGATGGCCTCATTTCCTCTTTCCACCTCCTAACAAAAACTGAAGCTGAAACTGCAGGAGATTGTCACTAAAGAATCATCATCAGTGTTATGGAACATGTTCCAGCATACTCAAACACCACCAACCATAGATATCAACCAGCAAAATCACATAGTAATTTAGGGGACAAAAGAGATCTTCAGACATGTTTAATTTATCACTCACTGTGTTTACATATTCAGTAATTGGAAAAAAACAATTACTCTAAATTTTGCCCTGTCTTTATTGAAAATTTGGTTTCAAACGCGCTGTTTGCATTCCAATAGGTATTTTTCTACACGATAAATATTCATGTTATATAAAAACTGTATAGTCATCCTTTATACACAATGTTGATGAAACCATTCAGCTATCCAAACAGTGTGAACTGTAATCAAAGGGAATGGAACATGTCTAAATTTGAATTGGTGGTGTGCAGACTTTCCAACACATCTCATGCTCTTATACTTTTCTTGTTTACAGATGGGTCACCAGCAATGATTTGTGAATCTCTTTTGCCAACCTGCTTACTTCACTTTAGTCAGAGAGGGAGGAATCTGGCCCTTGAATTCTGGCTCAGAATTTGAAATCAACGTTTTGTCAGTAACTGCCAAATTAATTCAACGTTGGACCTCAGGAGTCACTTTATCAGAAAGATTTTCCAGAAGAAAGGATTTTAATTGAAGATGTCTTCTTTTCATGGATCAAAGAGAATGTAAGATATGTATTGTACTATCTAGACTACAGATTCTATAAACTGATTTGCAAGTACCAGCTGCAGGATGTTCTTTTCTCGTGCATATCTGGGCTGATGTTCAGAGACAGCAATAAAATAAGGTGGGTTTGGGTTGTGCTTTTTATGCAATAGTTTGTCCTTACATTGGTGGTATTTTTCAACATCAAGTGTTCAAGTCTTTTGAGGGAGGAAGGGAAAAAGAGAAGCCATGGTCACAGAGTGTACTTGGTAGTTCAAAAATAATTAAATACAAGAAAAGTATCTGAAGGATTATAAAGCATTTCTTCACAAGGCAAAGGGAAACCCCCATGCACACACCAATCTTGGAAACAAGAGTCATCCACCAAAGTGTCTAAAAAACTTTAAAAAGAAGGAATCTCATCATTTTACACTTCCCCAAACTTAAGATTTTTTTCTGTGTTGTACAGTTCTAGGAGAGGAGAAGAAAGGCAATCTGTCCTTTAGCACATTCAAGAGTAAAAAACTGACTCTACATGAAAGCATCCCTCATCTCTTTCCTTTCCAGGCTTGAGTTGAACATTTCTAAAGGGAAAAATCATAAGTAATAGACATTTTATTTTACAGCAAAGTAAAGTTATGCATTATTTTATCATCCCTTCTATGGGGGAAAAAAATATATGGATTTTTTTAAGTTTTTCAGAAATTCTTCCTGTGGTTTATTCTGGATAACTAAATAACTTCAGATGATGAACCTGAGAACCAGCTAGTGTCTAGAAAATAAACTAAAGAAAGAGAAAATGTAACTTTGGATCTGATTCACCCCGTGTCCTGGTTTGAACCAAGACAGAACCAATTTTCTTTCCATTGATTATACTTTTCAGCTTAGTCTCTTCTAAATAGCTGCACTTGCTGAAATTAACAGCATATTTCTCAGTCAGTGTCTGCTTCTAGGACTGATAAGTCTTGGTGTTTATAGTTACAGCTGGAGAATAGTGTGCAGAACCAAGGACATTGCTTTGTTCTGGAAGCAAGGGAGGAAAGGGGCCACACCTGCAACCCACCTGTGGAGAGGAGCAGAGCAGACAGGTGACCAAAACTGACCAAATGGAGTATTCAATCCCATACACATCATACTCTGTATAAATCTAAGGGACCATGAGGGTCAACCTCTTTTTGCCCATTGCTGATGTTCTGAGAGAACTCCATCTATTTGTTTACCTTTGATTGTGATTGATGTGTTCCTGAATCCATGTGTCACTGTATCCAGCTCCCATCTGCTCCAGGAGCCTTGTTCAGAACTTTCCCAGGCCCTGCACTGCAGCCTTGGTGGTGATGACCGAGGGAAGAGCAACAATGGATTTGTACATAGTTGTATAAATTTGTATATATTTGTACACATTTCATTATTCTCTTTTTCATCTGTGTTGTTTCATGAAAGCTGTGTAGTTTAGTTTCCAACCTGTAAGTCTTGTCATCTCTCTTCCCTACGTGGAAGGGAAAAAGGGTAGTAGAGAGCTCTGCCATTCATTTGATTGATGGCTCAGCATTAAAACCTTGACACTCTGAAAATTTTGCATCAAGACCCATTCTTGAATTGTCC
Organism: Phaethornis superciliosus; assembly: GCA_023637945.1. Lineage (NCBI taxonomy): Eukaryota > Metazoa > Chordata > Aves > Apodiformes > Trochilidae > Phaethornis > Phaethornis superciliosus. Next base: position 34,525,605 of record JAJQWJ010000004.1, on the reverse strand, counting down.
TTTCTTTAGCCCCATGGCCTTATGAGAAAACCAGCAATTTAGTCTCTAATGAAACATGATATATCCTGAAGAAAAAAAAAAACAAAACAGAAGCCAACCAACCAACCAACCAACCAGAAAAAAACCAAAAAACACCCCAAAACAAAAATGACAACAAAAAAACAACAAAAAACCAACCAAACAAAAAAACTCCACACCATGCCATCAAGAAATAGACAATGTGAATAACTGTGGTTTTGAAGTATGAGGGTTTTATATATTTGCAGATGAACTGCACAGAGATGGGGGGAAAAAAAGGAAAATCTATTAATAATTGCTTGCTTTGCAGTATGAGTAAGGAAAGAAAAAGTATTTTTATTTTCGTTAAATTCAGCATGCATCAAAACTGAAAAATAGAACATCTTTCTTCATGGCTGGAAGTGGAGAAAAAATGATGATTTTAGACTCCTGCTGTGTACAGCAAGGAACCAGGTTAGGTAACATATTTTTCTAACAGATAGAAATGCACATGGAGACAACAGGACTGGAGTGAGATCTCTTTGATACAGCATCATTCCAAGAAAGAAAGTTAACCTTTAAATTCCCTCTCACTGCAAAAGAGACATTTTCAGTGTTTCATGGCATTGTAAGCCTCACTTCTTTTCAACTGATTGGATTTTTTTTTTGCATCTACACTTTGATAATGTTGCTGTACTGATATGACACCCCAGCGTTTAAAAAAAATATTAAGAACACTTGGAAGAGAAGGATCAAGTCCTCTTAGAGCTTTCAAAGAAACAGTCTAACTTATTCAAATCATGTTTCCATGACTGTAGATAGAAAAAAATTAGTATGTAAGTTTTCATCATCATATATTTTATATCTTATACAGATTTTAGTTAAAGGTGAGAACATACATGTATCTCCATCTGCTATCAGGACATTTTAACCTAAAATACCAATTCTTTAGGTTACATCATGTGAAGATTTGGATAATTGGTGATAGGTACTATGCAATGACCACAGTGGTTAAATTCAGCTGCATAATTCTGCACTGTAAAAAAAAATAAAAAATCTTGTATGACTACCTTGTCCTAAATATCTCTTCTGTTATTTCTTTTCTTACCAGACCAAAAGCATTATTCCAGTAGTGTAAGCAACACCAGAGTATGTTTTTAGGGTAACACAAAAATCCACAGAAGACAATGGTTGATGCTATACAAACAGTAGCTTAAACTAAAGCGGTTCCACTCCAGACTCAACTTCTCTTTTTTCTTTTAACGGTGGCATTGTATTAGCAAGGATCTGATGGAGATGAGAAGGGAATTGAAGTGCTCAATAAAATAAACAGGACAGACAATACATAAAAATATCTTTGTAGGCATTTCAAATAAATGAAAGAAGATAGCAGCTTCGATATAAAGAAAATAATTAACCCTAACTAATAAATTTCTACTTCCCCTGAATTCAGTACATATAATGTATTTGCTGTCTGTGAACTTGGATTCTAGTTTAACCTTCTGGCCAGTGTCTCATCTAGGTTTATAAGAGGCATCAGTTTTCATAATTGTGTTTTGTGAAGAAGCTGTTCTCTCCTGCAATGTCAGAGTTCTCCAGCCTACACCTCCACAGCAGTATTGAATTTTTCCCTGTACTAGACATTGAGAAAAAATAATTTTCCTCCCTTTTAGATATGCCATTTACAGATAAGCTGTGTTTGATTAAGGTAAAGACAGGACTGCACTGATAAGCATACAGGTAACTAAAAAGGAAGTATTTTAATTTCCCCTTTAATGCATAGAATCCGCAGTTAAAACTGTTGATCTTTGTTTACCTTCTCCATAAAGCATGTGTGAGATACCCACCAGGTTTTGCTGCGCTGAGACATTTCATATAAGGAATCTTAGTTACACGTTCTGCACACACACCCTCTCCCTCATATTCCCTTCAAAATTCACTATAAGACAAATTTCCTAGAGGCTGAAAACAGTTCTGCCTGATAAGTAAAGCTTTTGTTTTGTTGTAAACATTACTTCAGGTGTTAAAATCATTATAAATCTTTATTTGACTAAGGGAAAGATTGTCACACTGTGCAAATAATGCATTTGTTTGTATTACTAATTTAAGACTGACTTTGAATTCACTTCATACTGTATTCCTCAATGGAAACTTATGAAGGGATATTTGTAATGCCTGTAGACATCTTGCATTACACCAGTGGGATTTTTCATCATCAGTAGATGACTAATAGAAACATGGACAGAATAGAACATGGCAGATATATGTAAAAGACGGACTGAACTGGATTTATTTAGCAGTCTATTATTTATGATAGCCCTCCTTGGTCTCTTTCTTGGGTATTTGAAATGGCAGTGTTCCCTGCAACAATAAAATAAAACTTGAAAAAAGGAGCATACATAATAAAATACCACTTGAATAAGAGAAACTTTAATCACAAATATTATTTCCTGACTGCTAAATGCAGTATATTTTCATAGAAGCCTTCAACAATTTCTATTGTTGTTAATTTGTATGTGAAAGAAAGTAACAAGATTCTTTTTCTTATTTGCTGTTACTGTTTTAGAGCACTCACGTGAGCACTTGGCAGTTTATGAGAGTACAGATGGAAAAAGGGAGTACTCAGCCTTGACGAATATATAGACTCCACAGTGAACAGCTGCTGGCATTAGAAACCCAAACAAAAAAAGCAAAGCAGCTACCTGGCCTACAGATATGATTACAAGAGCATTCAAGCAAGCAGGACCCCAGTATTTGAATTCTATCCTAAACATACAAAATGTCTTTTCCACTCTCAGTCTTCCCCAGAATATTTATGATAGACTTTTGCTATCCACAGACAAGCATGCCAGATTTTCTACCACCTGGTGGTGATTGGACAAGGAGTAATGGTTTAAAGCTGAAAGAGGGTAGATTTAGATTAGATATTAATAAGAAATTCTTTAGTGTGAGGGTGGTGAGACAATGGAACAGGTTGTCCAGGGAAGTTGTGGAAGTTCCATCCCTGGAAGCATTCAAAGCCAGGTTGGGTGGGGCTCTGACCAACCTGATCCAGTGCAGATGTCTCTGCCCATGCCAGGGGACTGGGAAGTAGAAGATCTTTAAGGTCCCTTCCAACACAAAGAAAGTCACCAAGTCAGTCTTGCAAGCTCCATCCACTTGGGAATCACAGGACAACTCTGATGAATGTCTAATGAGAATTAAAATCTCTGTAGCTTTGGGAGGAAAGCAAGGTCTCAGCCTCACATTCATAAAGAACAGATACAACCTCAAGTTGACCTTGCATATTAGTATGAATCACTGACTGTGAGACACAGAATCAGGAGCTGCAGCCAAAAATCTCATGAGTTGTTGGCAAGAAGCAATGCCAATAAAAGCAATACTACTGATAATAATAAAAATAAAAATAATAACAAAATCATTAACAAAAACAAAACCAACAATAATAATAGCAGCAGTAGTAGTAGTAATAATAATAGCTTCTCTGTTTGCTGCAAACCTTACTATTTTCATGCAATACACTCTTTTGAAGAAGCATAGTTTTAAAGAAAAGTGCATGTGGAAGATACGGACACATTTTCCTGTGTATTATTAACAGATTGGACTAAGCAGCTCTCTTGAGGTGTATATAGCCAAATAGTCCCTCACGTCTTATTGATGTTTAATTCTTAAACACTTCCAGTACACTGTTCAATAAAACTTTTGTGACCTAATCATGTCAATAACTGGCATATTTTTCCTGTGTTATGGAATACAGCCCCCTAAGGAGCAGATTGAGGAGTACGGGCTCATTTCTCAGTTGATTAAAAAATTCTCCTGGAAGTTGTGTTTCAAAAATTGTTTCAACTAATGACAAGGGAAGTAAAAATGGCATGTTTCATTCACGTTCTTTTGCTTTGGTGATGCAGCAGAAATGCTATGTTATCCTTACTTTTAGGAGATCCAGGAAAAGTTGCTTAAAACAAGCAGAAACCCTAGACTCACTAATATATGATTTCTCTATTCCTCATTAAAAATTAAAGAAAAAAATAAAAGTATTCATGAGTAGTACAGACTAAAGAAATACAAGTAATTTTATCAATACATAGCACAAGTACAATATGCTCATGTTTACCACTGATCTTATCATTGAGGAAAATAATTCTCTTGCAGTGCCAAAAAATATGCCAAGAGTGTCAAATAGAGAATAGAAGATCTTATAGTTCCAGTAGGAAACAAACAAATAAACAATTACTTTGCCAAATATTAGATTGTGAGAAACAGTAATAAGCTATGTATATAGCAGACAGCTTGGAAACACTTCCATTTACTTCTCTGTTCTTAGCCTTCCTCTCATAGGGTTTTTTGCCTCTGGTTCACCCCACAGTATCTTCCTCAGTTTGAATGAGGGACAGCACTACCATCCCTCTCTGTGCAGCTGAACAAAGGACTTCTTGGGCAAAACCCAGGTACACTATTTTAGACTGCATTTGTTTGTCTGCTAGCTTACTTTCACTTGCATGTGGACAAAAGTTTGAGTTAAATAGGGTTCATATCTGCAATACTATTCACCAATTCACAACATAAAACCAGATGTTTTCTGAAAAGCTTTTTCAAAAGAAAACAAAGAGAAAATGTTCCCTTCTGATAAGTATTTTAACACAGAAAAGAGAAAATTAAAATTTAGAAATCCATGTAGTCTTGGTACATGAATGTACAGTTTTCATTTGGTATGAAAACTCCTTTTAGGAAACATTCAAAGGAATGTATATTAAGCCAATATTACTAACAGTAAGCACAAAATAATATTCTGAAATGCACTTCACCAGTGCATGTTTCAAGTCAAACTTGTTTTTACTGACATAATATGGTTTTTATTTAAAATGTAAGTGGTACAGTGAAGATTCTGTTAGACTTCTAACCAGGGAGTGATGGTAGATATTGTTCTAATTTATGCACAGATATGGCTGCTTATTAAGCAATAGCAGAGGTTGTCTGCTATTACTGTTGTTTATGGAGTTATAATCAGCTCCCTTGTGTTCAATAAATGCCACAGCTACCATGTGCAATGTTAATTTCACACTACAGTGGGAAATGGCAAATGTTACCAAATATAATCATAAGTCACAGGAAATTTGGATTATTACACTCAGGCCTGGTGCATGGAGAAATTATTTAGTCTATAATCTATTTTTGAAGTAATTTTAAAATTTATGAGTTTTCTACAATATACTGAATTTCCTGTTCCTAACCCGTAAGTGATCCAGAGATAATCTTAGATACTTAAATTTACTATTCCAAAACAAATTTAATACCACTTTTTTTTTCTTGCATAGGAAATCTCATTGAGATACATTACTGTTAGTCACAGACACATGGGAATTTCCCCTCTGTGACAATGCCTCACATCGAGCCAGTTTTGTCTAGATTTTCTGAAACCAGAACACTCTTAAAGGAGCAGTACACTTGCATTCTCCTCCCTCTCTTCAGTCATTGCTGATGCCAGACAGACTGCTGGCACAACTAAGCTTAATGTAGATGTTGTATCAATGGAAGTGTTAGAGAAACAGACACTGTTACGGGATTAAATCTTTCAAACTCAACTCAAACAGAAGCTCTTATCCTATCTTGGAAGGTTAGTTTTGCTATTTTAATAAAAATTAAATACTAACTTAGAGGATTCCTCTTAATCATCTCAGAGTAACCACTGCAGCAAAATCTGTCAGCAGAAGCAGGAAGGTTATCTTATCCAGAACAGCTTAATTCATGTTTTTCTTTCCTTCTCTTGAACACAAGAAAAAAGAAGTAGAGATGTTGTGACAATACTGATGGCCCTTTGTGTTTTGGGAACTTCTCTAATTCTAGAAAGTGCCTCAAAGCCCAGAAATTTGGTTAGGGATGCCATTAGGGATGTCAGTTGATTCTCCCATGGGGTTAGAACATGGAAGATCCCTAAAAAGTGTAAAGCACTAACAGAGGACAGTGTCCCTCTCACAGGCAGGCCAGCAGAGCTCTTCTTGCTCCTGCAGGCCTGAATCTCAAAAGTTTCTGTGAGCCTTGCCCTGGAAATGGCAGATGGGAAACTCTGAACATTCCTGCAGACTGGGTTTAGTGGGGGAAATCCTCACAGAGGTGTCCTGCTTGGGCTTCAGTATCAACTGAAATAACCTTTATCTTGTCACTGCTGTGACCAAAGCACACCAAACTAAGTGTGCAAAGCCTGTTGTAGGTGATTAGCTTCTACCTACATAGCCTTGGAACTCCCTATCTCTGGCTCAGAGATAAGTACCCTAATTTCTTCTACAGTCAGACCATTTCAATAAATAATGACCCCTTGGAGATATGATGGAAGATGAGTTCCTTGCAGTTTCAACACAGATCCAAGTGTTGCTATTGAGAGGCATCTAGAAAGGCAAATCACAAGGAAATCCACCCAAATCTCTCTATATTGGTGCCTATCTGAGCTGGCTTGAACCAGAATAGAAACAATTTTCTTTCTTACAATTTTGCTTTCAGCTAAGTCTCTTCTAATTATCTTCACTTGGTCTAGTAGATATTTTTCATTTTTAGAATGCATTTTATATTAGTAAGAAACCACATTCTCATGAGAAATCCTATTAAAAAACCCCACACTCCACTGTATCTTCATAAAGTTGTCTGCTTTTATTCAGAATGAACTCAGAATCACACATTTTAGATTCCGTCTGGATCACGAATGTAAACAGCTTTACTTATTAATAAGTTTGTACCATAACAACTTCAGAAACTACCCTTGGTGCTAAAGAATTAATCCCACACTGTCTGCAATTCTATCTGCACTTGACTAAAGATGAAATTGTTCTCTCTCTAGACAAAACAGATTTCTTGCTTAATCACTTTCAGATCTCTTTGCAAAACATCTGCTCTTCCCTGCACAAACCCCCAGGTGTTGGTTTTTTTTGCCCCTGATGTCAAAATTTCTTGCTTGATCATCACTTTCTCATCTACTTCACAAGAAACTAACCTGTCACAAGTCTCCTGAGACTGTTTCTGTAATTCTGTACCCTCTTGTTTAGCAGATAGGTGACATGTTGCTTCCACAATGTGAAAACCATGGATTACTAGAATATTATAGTGAAAGTGAATGGATAAATCTTGGATAAATCAGGCCTGGAGTCATGCTTTTTTCCAAATATTAGGCTTAAAAATAAAACAATAAAATCCCAAGAACACTCATTATGCTAACTAAGTTTTGTTTATTACTGTTATAAAGTATTGACATGACAACCTTTCTTATATTCAGCTATGGAAATACTATCAAGATCATTGTCAGGAAAGTACCTAGAAGCTTCAGAACTAGAGTAGATGTTCTAGGGCCCTAAGGACCAAGAGGGATAGCTCTCTATTTACGTAAATACATGTCATTAATCTGGCTCCACAACCCCTTAATCATTAGAGTAGCCACTCACTCCATGAGGTTCTCTGCAGCCACATTCTGTGCATATTCTTATCTTCATAGTCATAGCTACTCAGCAGTCCTGCAGCAGCACTACTATGGTTCATCACGTGGCTTTAATTCCATTTGCTAATATTTTCATTTTTCACATTAGCAAGTATTTAAAATTCCTTGTCTTTTCCACTTGTATAACTCTAACCACAGGACAGGCTTTTTACTCTCTCAGGGTCTTCCCAAGTAAAATTACCTCTCCAGATATGATGGACAGCATTTAGCCTGGCATATCATAACATGGCATGGTTCCCTATCACATGGAGAGATTTTCTTCCTCCACACAGAATTAACAGATATATTTAACAAATCATACCTACACACACAGAAGATAAGCCATAATTCAACTGGTGGGTCTGCAAATGCCATAACTTACACCAGAAATTGAGAGACTGAAAAATCAATTGCTATGAAAGTTTATTATTTCTAGCATTATTATTGATTTTCTGAAATTTTTTAAAATATCTTTTTTAGCCTTTCTGAGGGCAGATTTTAATCTCCAGGACAGAATACTAAGCTTCCTAAAGATATTTAATACTTCCATGTACTAAGAAATTATTTGTTTTAGAGAAACCACTGAGAGATACTTATCAAGTCCAGTTCAATATTCTCTGGAGTGCAGTTTTTAAAGGAACGTATCACAGAATCACAGAAAGTTAGGAATTGGAAGGGCCCTTGAAAGATCATCCATTCCAACCCCCCTGCCAGAGCAGGAGGTCACAGAGGGACACATCCAGGAGGGCTTTGAATGTCTCCAGGGAAGGAGACTCCACAACCCCCCTGGGCAGCCTGTGCCAGTGCTCCATCACCCTCACAGAGAAAAAGTTTTTCCTTATATTTACATGGAACTACATGCTCCAAATGCAACAGCCCTGCTGAGCGACTTGTCTGATGAAATTGTCCTTTGGACTTTAATTTTTTTTTGTTTTAAACCTTTAAGATTGCTTATCAACTAATGTCTCCACAGAAGTGGAAATATGTCCTCCGGGAACCATCTGGGACACCTCTGAGCATCACCTTTAATAGAAGCCTACCATTTATTGAATAATAGGGAAAGGTTCCTAAATACTGTTTAGAAAGATTGTTTTTGAAGTGAAGGACACATATTGGAAGCGCAAAAGAGATGCCAACTTTAAGTCAAAAAAACAAAGAATGAAACATTGAAAATTATGTAGACTAAAATTACTTAAGTAACTAAATAGACTTTGTTCTGAAAGGAACAATCCGTGGGATTCACTTTGTCATTATTTTATATTTATATTTACTTAAATATTTTGATGTAAGTGGAATAACAGTGTAAGAATTTTCCAGAAAGCTTTCAGGACTGAAGTGACCTTAGTTAAGTCCATTCATGTGATATAAAATCCATGTAATCCATGCATGTAATGTGACATATATCTCACACCAGGTATTTGCAGATTAAGCCACTTTACTACTTACCTTGATTTTGATATCTAAATTACTAGTTTTGTAAAACTAGCACAAGAAGCTTATTATATGGGAAGAGGGACTGCAGGTAAAAAATTATTCATAAGAACTTTAAACTGTTGCTGTCCACAGAATTAGCAGATTATTCTTAATACTACTTGTTATAGTACGTGGTAGACATGAGCCTCCAGTGTACACTTGCAGTCCAGAAAGCTAACCAGATCCTGAGCTGCATCAAGAGAAGCATGGCCAGCAGCTCGAGGGAAGTGATTCTCCCCCTCTATTCTGCTCTTGTGAGGCCCCTCCTGGAGTTCTGTGCCCAGTTCTGGAGCCCCTGTTACAAGAAAGACATGGATGTGCTGGAGTGTGTCCAGAGAAGGGCCACAAGGATGATCAGAGGGCTGGGGCACCTCTCCTGTGAAGACAGACTGAGAGAGTTGGGGTTATTCGGTGTGGATAGGAAAAGGCTCCAGGAGGCCTTATTGTAGCCTTCCAGTATCTGAAGGGGCCTGCAAGAAAGCTGGGGAGAGACTTTTTAGGATGTCAGGTGGTGATAGGACTAGGGAGGATGGGTTCATGCTACAGAAAGGTAGATTTAGATTGTAAGTCAGGAAGAAGTTCTTCACCAAGAGGGTGGTGAGACACTGTATCAGGTTGCCCAGTGAGGTGGTGGAAGCCCCATCCCTGGAAGTTTTTAAGGTCAGGCTGGACAGGGCTCTGAGCAACCTGATCTAGTGGGAGGTGTCCCTGCCCCTGGCAGGGGGGTTGGAACTAGAGGATCTTAAAGGTCCCTTCCAACCCTGAACATTCTTTGATTCTAAATTCTATTATTCTATGATTATGCTGGAGGAACTTCATTCAACATTCTATGATGTGCTGAGGAACTTCTCAGCACAATGAGGCTCAAAGTATCATGTGCTCTACCATGTTGTACTAGATTTAGGTAAATTCTATCTTCTTTCTGAATGGGACCTTGTTTTGAATTGATATTTAAATTACTTAATAACCATAGTCACCAAAATATCTGTTCTGGTAACCTGTGAGAAAAAAAGAATTGTGTTGCACGGGGGAAATATGTAACTTTATAAGCCAGAAACTTTGTGATAACAGGAAGGAGATAATAATGAGAATGGACCAAAAGCATGGAAACGGCCATTCTCCTTAGAAGGTTCTGTCAGTTCAAGGAAATAAGACTGAGCAAGAGTTACTGCTTTGTGCTTTGATATCATGACTTCTATCAGTAAAACCAACTCCTATCCATAGGTGTTTAAAGGGATTACATCATTACAAGTCAACTAGGGATCTTTCCAATTCAGGAAGCGTGATCAAATCCTGGAAAATACAACAATGAAAGAAGGTTGCAAGTCTGGAGACCCCACAGGCAATACCTACAGCTGCAAAAATGCCTGTACACTGAAAATAGCCATGTCGTCCAATGGATATGCTGAGTGGGTTCACTTGTGCTGTGGATATAGGGAAACAGTGCCAGCTTAACTCTGTCAAGGAAAAGCTCAGCAGAAGCCCCTTTTTACTTTATTCCAGTGGAAAACTGAGTTTCATCTTTCAGTGATTGTGTAGAGAAGTCATTTTACATATTCCTGCATCCGGACTTTGGTTTTGTGATGAAGGAATGAGTGCATGGAGAAATATATATGCAGGACTCTAGACTGGTCCCAGAACTCCTGCCCTGCCTTAACTCCCACACAAACAAGTCCTATTACATCATTGGGGATGCACATAGTTGAACATCAGAGCAGAATCCAGCTGTGGATTTCTGTGTTTCATAATAATGTGATTGTGTTGAGGTACTGCAAGAAGGGGACAATGCTGAAGTCTTTGAAAATCAAGCTTCTGCACAGAACCACACGTTTCCCCCTAGTCTGGAGAAGCAGAGCTGGGAATGCCAGGGTATCTTGTCTGGAGCTCTTCTGTATTCAGATGCTGTCCATTTGCCATTGCAGCCTTGTTTGGCAACGAAATCAAGCCCTTGGTGAGAAAGGAAGTAAGAGTGAAGAAGAAAATCTGTCTCTCAAAATAAGATCAGCTTTACAATAGCCTTTTGCTCTTACACTGTTCATATAGGCAAATTACTTGGCAGACTCTGCTCTGACAGCACAGAAAGCAATCTTTAGCCTGATATTTTTGAGCCACTTACTCATCACAGGAGCGTTATTAAAAATGTGTTTCCATTCTTCTGCAAACAAATACAAAAATCTGGTCTCTGAAGATATCAGACCTGTTCATTTTTGAGACTGGCAACACTGACTTGGAGAGAAAAAATTATGCATTTTGATTTTCTTCAGAGCAAACTTTTTACCCACTGGAAATATTTCATTATAAATTGTGTAAAAAACAAACAAACAAACAAAAAAACCCCCACCAAACCAAAAAAAACCTTAAAATGTTTTGAAGGGAAGAGAAAGCAAATATGTCTGACTTGAGTTCACCACAGGGAATCTTGCTAATGCTGTGGAGAAGCACAAGAGTGCTGTCTATTCACATCCACAGCCTATTCATCCCATGCAGCCTCAATTCTAAAGAAGTCAGAGTTTCTAGGGAAATAATTCCTGTGCCCTAAGAGCAATGTAGCATACTACCAGCACAAGAGTTCCTACCTGTTGGTTCAGTCATGATACACATTCAGAAGAGAGCAACCTCACATTTCCCTCGAAATCATCAGCCCCTAGCTTCAGCTGGCTGTGCCTGGTAAAGCTCTGAGGCAGGACAGCCAGAAAGTCACCCTTTGATGCAGATGCTCCTGCTTGTTTGTTGAACACCACCATCTCTGTTTGGCACAACATTGTTATCTACAGACAGGGCAAGACTTTGCTGAAATGATCAAACTCTTAGGGTAAGGTTTTGGTCATTTTTATGCTTAGGATTAAAATTTTCTCTTATGATTAGATAAACACAATGGTAGGGTAATGATAAAAGGTTACAGCTGTCTGAACAGCTAGTAGCTTTACACATTTCATTACTGACAAGTGTACTAACACAACAGCTCTACCAACACCTCAGAGACAGGACATAGAGCACATAAAACACCAATTTCCTCTTCCTCTCCCAGGGAGTCAGTTACAGTAACACCTTGTTCAAATGCAATATAAACTGAAAAAAAAAACAACAAACAAAACCACTCAGAATTTATTAGCCCTTGAAAGGTCTTCCTTAGTATATATTAGGAATAAAGGCTTGATTCTTCTGATGAACTCAATGACTTTCTAACCTGAGGTACAAAAAACATTATTTTAAGATTCATTAAGATACTTAAGCTATTTTAACTGCAAATTGTCTATAGATCAGTTTGAGAGGAAGAGGGAGGAGTCTTCACAGATGTCTGTTTTAAGGGACCAACAATTTTATATAGCCTCATGCTGATATCGAGGCAGAAGGCAGAGAAATATCAAGATTGTGGGTGCTGAAATCTCCCCTCCCATCTGCAAGAGTCTGGGGTGTCACTGCCATCTCCAAGGAGGAAGCATGGAGGCAGACAGCACACAGTCACCCTGAGAATGCAGTTCTGCCTCTGCAGGGCTGCGTGAGCAGGGACCCCTCCATGCCACAGATGACTTGCAGAGCCAGACCTCCTGGGTCCTCTGGCATCCATGTACAGCACTGGTGTGAGAAAAGGCTCAGATATATTCCTGTCAAAACATCTGTAGGGGGAAGACCAGAAGAAATGCACGGCTATCAATAAAAATGGGGCGGGAGGTGTGTGTGAAAGTAAAAAAACTGCTATGCACATAATGTTCAAACTATGCTATGATGTAGTCGCTATCACGGAAACGTGGTGGGATGACTCCCATGACTGGAGTGCTGCCATCGATGGCTACAGGCTCTTCAGAAGAGACAGGCAGGGTAGGAGAGGTGGAGGGGTAGCCCTGTATGTTAGAGAGTCTCTTGACATTGTAGAAGTTGAGGTCAGCAATAATAAGGTGGAGTGCCTGTGGATTAGAATCAGAGGAAAGGCCAACAAGGCCGATATCGTGATGGGAGTCTGTTACAGACCACCCAATCAGGAGGAAGAGGACGATGAATTATTCTACAGGCAGCTGGCGGATGTTTCAAAATCGTCATCCCTTGTTCTTGTGGGTGACTTTAACCTGCCAGACATCGGCTGGGAACTCCACACAGCAGAGAGGAGGCAGTCTAGGAGATTCCTAGAGTGTATAGAGGACATTTTCCTGCTCCAACTGGTAAATGAGCCCACCAGGGATGGAGCCCCGCTTGACCTTCTTTTCACAAACAGAGAGGGGCTGGTGGGAGATGTGGTGGTCAGTGGACGCCTGGGACTTAGTGATCACGATATAATAAAGTTTTCAATACAGAGGGATACAAGGGGGATTGTCAATAAAACCTCTACACTGGACTTCCAGAGAGCAGATTTTGGCCTATTCAAAAGGCTAGTTCAGAGTATACCCTGGGAAATAGCCCTTGAGAACAGAGGGATCCAAGAGGGATGGTTGTATTTCAAGGAGCAAATTTTGAAAGCACAAGAGCAAGCTGTCCCTGTGCGCCGAAAGGCGAGCCGGTGGGAAAGACGACCGGTCTGGCTGAACTGGGAGACTCTGAAAGAAATTAGAGTTAAGAAAACGGCCTACCGATTATGGAAAAAAGGGCTAACTACTCAGGAGGAATTTAGGAGTGTAGTCAGGTCATGTAGAAAGAAAATTAGGGAGACAAAAGCACAATGTGAACAGAACCTTGCCACCTCTGTGAAGGATAACAAAAAGTCCTTCTACAGATACACCAACAGCAAAAGAAGGGGCAAGGAAAACATCCATTCTTTACTGGATACAGGTGGGAATATAGTTGTCAGAGATGAAGAAAAAGCTGAGGTATTTAATACCTTCTTTACCTCAGTTTTCAACAAAAAGACAGGTTATCCTGAGGACAGTTGGCTTCTGGAACTTATAGAAGGTGACAAAAACCTAAACAGCCCCCCTGTAATCCTGAAGGACACAGTCAGTGACCTGTTGAGATGCTTGGATCCCCACAAGTCTATGGGACCGGATGGGATCCACCCAAGGGTGATGAGGGAGCTGGCAGAAGAACTCGCCAAGCCTCTCTCTATCATCTACCAACAGTCCTGGCTCACTGGGGACATCCCAGATGATTGGAAGTTGGCGAATGTCACGCCAATCCACAAAAAGGGACGGAAGGAGGACCCGGGAAACTACAGGCCTGTCAGCCTGACCTCAGTGCCTGGCAGGGTTATGGATCAGATCATCCTCGGTGCAATCACACAGCACCTACAGGATGGACAGGGGATCAGACCCAGACAGCATGGGTTCAGGAAGGGCAGGTCCTGTCTGACCAACCTGATCTCCTTTTATGATCGGGTGACTGCCTTGTGGATGAGGGGAAGGCTGTGGATGGAGCCTACCTGGACTTCAGCAAAGCCTTTGACACCGTCTCCCACAGCATTCTCCTGGAAAAGCTGTCAGCCCAGGGCTCAGACAGGAGCACTCTGTGCTGGGTTAGGAACTGCTGGAGGGCCGGGCCCAGAGAGTGGTGATGAACGGGGCTGCATCCAGTTGGCGGCCGCTCACCAGTGGTGTCCCCCAGGGATCAGTGCTGGGCCCAGTTCTGTTTAATATCTTTATTGATGATATAGATGAAGGGATTGAGTCCTCCATTATCAAATTCACAGATGACACCAAGCTGGGGGGAGTGTGGATCAGCTGGAAGGCAGGAGGGCTCTGCAGAGGGACCTGGACAGACTGGAGAGTTGGGCTGATTCCAATGGGATGAGGTTCAACACGGCCAAGTGCCGGGTCCTGCACTTTGGCCACAACAACCCCATGGGGAGCTCCAGGCTGGGCACAGAGTGGCTGAGAGCAGCCAGGCAGAGAGGGACCTGGGAGTCTGGATTGACAGGAAGCTGAACAGGAGCCAGCAGTGTGCCCAGGTGGCCAAGAAGGCCAATGGCATCCTGGCCTGGATCAGGAACAGCGTGGCCAGCAGGTCCAGGGAAGGGATTCTGCCCCTGTAACTCAGCCCTGGTGAGGCCACAGCTCGAGTCCTGTGTCCAGTTCTGGGCCCCTCAGTTCAGGAAGGAGATTGAGGTCCTGGAGCAGGTCCAAAGGAGGGCAACCAGGCTGGTGAAGGGACTCCAGCACAAGTCCTGTGAGGAGAGGCTGAGGGAGCTGGGGGTGTTCAGCCTGGAGAAGAGGAGGCTCAGGGGAGACCTCATCGCTCTCTACAACTCCCTGAAAGGAGGCTGTAGCCAGGGGGGGGTTGGTCTCTTCTCCCAAGCAACTTTCAACAAGACAAGAGGGCATGGACTTAAGTTGTGCCAGGGGAAGTTTAGGTTGAATATTAGAAAGAATTTCTTCACGGAGAGGGTGGTCAGGCATTGGAATGGACTTTCCAGTGAAGTGGTGGATACTCCATCCCTGGAGATATTTAAAAAGAGACTGGATGTGGCACTCAGTGCCATGGTCTAGCAACTGCAGCAGTGGGTCAAGGGTTGGACCTGATGATCTCTGAGGTCCCTTCCAACCCAGACAATTCTGTGATTCTATGATACAAACACTGTATTTGGTCTCTAGAATACTATGCTACTGATCTGTAAATACGACCAGGGAGAGAGATGACAGATCTGGCTTATTTAAAACTGGAAAAATAGTTAGATTTTTCCTTATAACTGAATGGATGTAAAGACACAAAGCACTGAGACATCATCGAAGGCATAATCAGAAAATGGAAGGCATGTTGTTAATGACCTTCATCTCACCACCTTTTCCATAGCCTTATTATTTCTGCCATCGGAGATCTGTGATATCTTTTCAGGCTTCATTGTAAATGGAATTCAGTGCATCTATCCTATAAAAATAACCTATAAGTTATGCAATATTTGTAAGTTCCTCTTTAGACAGACTTTCCATGTGTGATATTTGGCTGCAGAAAAATTATTTTCAAGGTTTGAAATTAATGCAATCTGATATGAATTTTAAATACTTGATATGATTTAATTTAATTTAAATGTTCTGTTTCTATTAAGTTCCAGTTGGTCATATAAATAATGTTTTTTTCTTGTTCAACTGGATGAGCGGATCTTGTTCAGTCACTAGGTTTATGATTCATAAACTTAGAGGATCTGAGTCAAAATCTTCCTAGTTATTGGTGAGATAGCAACTGGATAATCAATTTCTTGACTTTTGTGTTTTCCCAAGAGCACTCTGGCTACTGAATAGTGGACTGAATCTCTGCAGAAAGCACTCATTTTTATTTGAGTTTATATCTTATATGATATCAAAGGCAAAACAAACCCATTCAGTTCTTGCCTGCCTTTGGTTTAAACCCTTTTTTTTTATCTTGATTGCTGTTCTGGAGAGAACATTTTGATGTGAAAAAGGGAAATAGTACTGGAATGAGCTTTCTTCCCTTCCCAAATTCATGAGAGAAGGAGGGAACCGTTACTTTCTGTAAGGTGCTGATGAGGGAAATAGGGACAGTAAGAGCCAGGCAACAGAGGGCTGGTGACATCCCAGCCCATGCCAACACTGGTTGCTCAGTACATGTTTTTCCATAAATGGTTGAATGTCCACTGAAAACCTTTACAAGAGGACACTGAAGGCACTGGGTCAGTACTCTCCCATGCTAACTCAAGGTTACAATCTTCCAGAGAGCTGCTTCTTTCCTAGGCCTTCCCAGAAGTTTAGATGGCTGAGTTAATGTGTACCTGTCAATCGTAATCCCCATTGCCCTGACTGAAGAAGAATTTCTCATAAGCCTATAGGATAAACTGTAGTAATATGGTGACTGTACAGATTCACAGAAAAACAATCATATGTGTGGTAATGGTAGAAAGCTCATTTTATTTGTTAATTCATCTCATTTACTTGGTAGACAAGATTAGCAACTGGGAACCTGGTTGGTTATCACTGTAGTCACTCTTTATAAGGACACAGTAAATAAGGAAAACATGCCTAAATACAGCACTAGCCTGCCATTTGGCCTTCTCAAGAGATCTTGTCTATCTGCATACTGAGTAGCTGGATTAAAGGTCAGCAGTGATCGATGTAGCACTGAGTCACCATTATGAGAAACCTATAAGCACAGATATTAAGGAGGCAAAGCAGGACCAATTCCTTACCATTCTTAAATTTTGGGACTTTGTATAGATAGTAAAGCAAAAGAGAGACCTCCAGACAAGTACTGAGTGTGTGGAATTTCACAGTCATTGTTTAATCTTTATTATTTTCTTTTAGTATTCCTGATATGAAGGAAGTATCAGATATCCAACCACGAGGTAGGCATGAAGCTGAGCACTACATTTCAAGGTACCTGCAAGCAAACAGTCACTAGAGAGAAGGCAGAAATGTAGTCAAAATCAATAGCAAACCATAAATCAACTTGTTTATCAAATATTGGTGATTTGTGAGAGGAACTGGAGAAACAAAAATTAGTTTGCAAATAATCTAAAAGTTTAAGCTTGTATAATGCTTTACCCAGAACTATTCAGATCTATTCTGCTAAAGACATAGCCCTGATTTTATATATTTAATTCCATGTTTTTTATAGGATCCTTTTATTTTTTTTTTATTTTTTTATTAAAATAGACAACAGTGCAACAGTCTTCCTGACAGCCTAGTTTGACTGTCAGTACAGCTGATAGTGAATAAAACCTGAAAGGTTTCAAGATAGCTCAGAAAATTCAGGACTGAATATCTTCTAATTCGTACTTAACCTCAGTCTGGAAGCTGTGTGTGTGTGTGTGTCTTTCATGTTCAGGCTGCTATAAACACTACTGCTCTTTCACTAACATCTTTCCAATATGTTAACCAGTAGTTATCAGTGCAGGAAATACATGGCATGCTGATGTCTGAGATAATGTTTTCAAAAATAAACACAGATATTTCAAAGATTATTGTTTTATTAGGATTTTTTTCTCTGTTTTGAACCCTCTGTAACTTAGAATGCTCTCCTCAAGCTCCATGACATTGTATATTCTATAACACATATTTTCTGCCCATATTTCACACTCTTCTCTCTTTGCTTATCTACATGGTTGGATTTCTCACATTATGAATAAATATATTCTTTCTTGATTCATTGCATGGAACCAAGTATAATGAAAACAAGTCACAGAAGTTATCTTCCAGCCATTATCCAAAAGACAATAGCAGAGACAGCTGAATGAAAATTTTATCAAAAAGAAGAAATGAGATATAACAGTTATAATTGTGATAGATGTCTGCAGGTAAGATACAGTAAAATGTGTTTATACTCATACTAGTAAGGGACACAGGAGGGTAGACAAGCTACCTTTAATAGACACAGTGGATCTCTCCTTTTTAAAATTCTGACTTGCTTTAGCTATTTTGTTCTTTTATACTTTGTAAAAACTTTTTCTGACAATTTCTGTCTCTCTTCCACTGTAATAAACTGAAATGTATTCACGTTTATATGGTAGATTAAAGGATGACAGATACAAGGGAATCTTAGCTTATGGTACTGGGATATAAAAATCAACTAACTTTTAATGAAACAATTCACAGATTATTTGAAATAAAATTTAGCTTATTCTTTTCCTTTCAAATTATGAAAGGAACTGACACAATCATGCCAAAATCTAATTTTCTGAGAGCAACACTGCAAAATTTACAAGTTTCACTAGCTGCTTCTTTTGCCAGCAATCAATTATTTAGTTATTGCTTTTTTCCTATGCTCATACTTTGGTTCAGGATCTTGTTGCAACCTGTATCTTTTGAGGTGCAATGCTCCCGCTCTGCCACAGCACAAGTGCCATCATCTGCTTCACCTTACCTACTCTGCCTACTTTAGCACAAAAATCCATCATAGTGCAGCTCATGTGGCATGGCCCAACAACAGCAAGGCAGGATTTGCAGCTGCATCTACACAAAACCTAGTGTTGAATTTCTAGTACAGGCTAGTAGCTTTATTGAAAAAAATCAGTTCTGCTCTGCTGTATGAGATGGCACTAGAGCATCTGGCCCCACTCTTCTGAAGGTTCAGTTTGTTTCCAGTGCCCTTTCCAGAGAAATTAGTACATTTTGTTGGCATCTTTTTTTCATAGTTGAACTATACAGCATTGCTCCCTGAAATATTCATCAGTTGCCAGGCCACTGATGGCCACACCAACAACAGTATTCACAGGCTGGGAAAAGACAGACGACCAAAGAACTTAAAAAAAAATTCTGAGTGATAGACCTGTGGACATCTGGGGCCCTTTTAACTCATTCAGATACTACCTAAGCCCTGGCCTCCTCTGGTTTGGCACATCTTTGCAGACTTCAGCAGTGGTACTTCAGTAGGTGGCACTCTGTCCTTGGAATACTCCTGGAGCCCAGTATAGACTTCCAGCAGATCTGGAAGTCAACTCTGCCTTAATCCCTTATCTATTGTGTGTGGTAGTGTATCTCCCCAGCTAGCTCAGCCCTTCTCTTTTTTCACTCTGGCAGCTCTGCCCTCTAGGAAAGCTGCAATTCAAGGATCAGTGGAGCAATCCATCTGAAACCTTCATTAGTTTTGCAGAGGCAATGGACGTGGTCATTTTCAGTAAGCAAAAAGTTAACCTCCTAATACACTGAAAATCAGCTATAGAATTATGCAGGATTTTGTTAAACACTAGTCAGTTAGTCAACACACAGGAAGAAAGAAGGTGCAGTCCAGGTTTTACTATTCAGCTTGAGTGGCTATCTGTAAACCAAATTGTATTCATTTGGCTTTCCAGAAAGTACATCAGAGAGGTAGTTGATGACAGTAACAGCTGGTGCCCAGGGCAGAGAATTTCCCCCCGAAATATAAATCAAGAGACAGAGCAATTTGATCAGTAGGTGAGTGAACATCTGTTTCTCTGTGGAGGTCAGAGGATCATTAACTTCTCCTTGAAGTGACCTTTTTATACTCAGGAAACCTGGTCAAGGCATGATTATTTTTGGTGCCACCCACTATGTTTTCTTTTTCTCTTTATACCTAAAATTCATTTACCCTGGATGTAAACAGCAGGCAAGCTGTTGCCCGAGCTCATAGGGACTCCAGACTAGGTTACTGTTTTTCATTAATTTTCCAGCTAAATTCAAATACAGTATTGAAAACTCACTGATGAAGGGATTCATCTGTATCAGCTGATATGTACAACAACAGAAAATCTTCAGGGATGGCTAATAAAACCATGCAAAATCTGCAAAACAAATACCTTGTCAAAAGTTTTTGGAAAAAGACTGAATGTTCATTGTAGTGGTAAAATGTCATTCTAGAGAAAGCATAGTAACAAGGCAGTCACTAGGTAAGGGCAGATCACTGTTTTCCATTTTCTTAAAACTGCTCATTTCTAATCTGGTCAAGTACCTCTTTTTTCTCTTAATGAGATGAAACAATACTTGATGTTGTAATAAGGTCACATGGTAACTACAATCAAATTTATGAGTTAAGAATCATACTTTCACTGTATTCTTGTACTTCTTTCAGCACCATAAGACTTAATTTCTTCAATACACATTTTTAATAAAAGTTACAATTACTCAACCTTATTTTTTCCCTGCCTCTGAAAACTTACCAGCAACTGAATATGACTGTTTATATTTATAGAATCCTTTTGGTCAGAAAAGACCTTTAGGACCTTTAAGTCCAACTGTTAACACTGCCAAATCCATCACGATACCATGTCCCTACCTAAGTGCCGCATCTACACCTCTTTTACATACCTGCAGGGATGGTGACTCAACCATTTCCCTGGACAGCCTGTTCCAATGCTTAACAACCTTTTCAGTAAATGAATATTTCCTAATATCCAGTCTAGACCTTCCCTGGCAAAATGTGAGACCATTTCCTCTCATCTTCTCACCCTTACACTTGTTACCTGGGAAAAGAGGCCAGTCTCCAACTCACTAAAACCTCCTGTCTGGTTTTGCCCTCAGCCCCATTTTCTCCAGGCAAAACAACCCCAGTCTTCTCAGGCATTCCTTATGAAATTTGTGCTCCAGACACTTCACCAGCCTCATTGGTCTCTCCTGAACTCGCTCCAGCACCTCAGTATCTTTCTTGTAGTGAGAGGTCCAGAGGTGAACACAGTACTTGAGATGTGGTCTCACCAGTGCCAAGTACAGGGGCACCATCACTTCCCCTCTCCTGCTGGCCACACTATTGATGATACAAGCCAGGATGATGTTGGCCTTCTTGGCCACCTGAGAACAGTACTACTCATATTCAGCAGGCTGTCAACCAGCAGTCCCAAATCCCTTTCCTCTGGGCAGCTTTCAAGGCACTGTTCCTCAAGCCTCTATCATTGCATGGGGTAATTGTAACCCAAGTGCTGGACCTGACACTGAGCCTTGTTGATTCTCATAGAACTGGCCTCAGAATACAGCCTGTCCAGTTCCCTCTGCAGAATCATCCTACCCTGCAGCAGATCAACACTCCCTCACAACTTGTAACCTGCAAACTTACAGAAGCTGCACTCTATCACCTCATCCAGATCACTGATAAAGACACTGATAAAATAATTGATAAAGAGAACTGGCCCCAGTAGTGACCCCTGAGGAACACCACTTGTGACCAGCCATCAGGTAGATTTAATTCCATATATCTCAACTGCTTGGGCCGGGCCATTATAAGCAGCCGATTTCTCCAGGAGAATGTAGTGGGAAATAGTGTCAAAGGCTTTCCCAAAGTCCAGGTAAAAGATATTCACAGGTTTTCCCTCATGCACTAAGCAGGTCACCTTGTCACAGAAGGAGATCTGCGTAGCCAAGCAGAACCTGCCTTTCACAAACCCATGTTGACTGGGATTAATTGCCTGGTTTTCCTGCATGTGCCAGTGATGGCACTGAAGATGACCTGCTCTATAACCTTCCCTGGCACTGAGGTCAGACTGACAGGTCTGTAGTTTCCCAAATCCTCTTTCTGGTCTTTCCTGTAGGTGGGCATCACATTTACTAACCTTCAGTCAACTAGGACTTCACTTTTTAGCCATGGTGATTGTTAATGATGGAAAGTAGCTGATGACCCACTATCGGTCTATTCTGATCCATAGATGTGTGTGTCTAAGTAGTGTAGCAGGTTACAAAACATTTCCACTTGCATCATGGGGGCTTCAGACTGCTCCCCATGCCAGTCTTACAGCTCAGGGGGCTGGGTACCCAGTCAATTGGTTCTGCTGCTAAAGACTGAGTCAAAGGAGGCATTAAGTACCTCAACCTTTTCCTCATTCTATGTCACCATGTTTTTCCCTGCATCCAGTAATAAATGAAGATTCTCCTTAATCCTCCTTTTGTTACTAATATACTTATTAAAACAACTTTTATTGTCTTTTGTGGCAGTAGCCAGAAATGCAGCAACACAAGGCTTGTAGGGGAAATAATTCCTCTCAACAGTTCAATGGAGCAGGGGGACCTCCCCAGAATATCGGTCTGGTTGAAGTAGATTGATAAATACTAACAAGTTATTCAGAAAGATATAGTCATAACTCTTCATTAAGGGGCAACTGGATAGAGAAGGTGTGCACTGGAAAATTCACATCCACTTCATCCACTTCAGTCCTGCTCCTTACAAATATCAGTGCAGAAGTACATAGGTCTATCATTTCAATGACCAAATATTATTTAGGAAATAAGAAAGAAACTGTACTTTCTTGTTCAGTTTTGAAAGCATGAGGGAGCATCATGATCTCAGATTCCTCACAACTTTTTCTGTGTTTTCTTGCCATCATCATGACTTTTACATGCTGTTTGAGTGTCTGGAGAAGCTGTGCTCCTCTGAGCTGAATATGGGCATCCCAGCATCCTTAGGAGGGTCTTTCCTCCTCTCCAGCTCACACTTTTGCAATTATTCTCATAAGGTAAGAAACCACAGATATCGTAAACTAGATTCCTTGATGAAAGGTGAAGAACACACATTTTGTAAATAAAAAATGGGAAAGCAACAAAGACTACAAAGTCACACAGATAACCAGACCCCCAAAAACACCATTACCAATACTAGATGTTCGAAGTTACTTCAGTTGCCCAGAAATGCTTTTTAAAATCATGTTTTAAAGAAAATAATTATGATAACATGAGTAAATTTTTTAAATGGCATGGCCAGGTGGTGCAGTGTCTTTTATAGAAGGACAGAAACCCATTCTCCAAGTAGGTCTTTGAAAGGATGTCTAACAGGAACCTGTGTTGAATGTGCAGCCAATAAAATAGACTCCATGGATATATGTAGGCATCTGTCACCTCAGCAGACCACTCCAAAAGCTACAGGAGATACTGAACCTGACCACAGCTTCTTATCACAGTAAGTTTAAGACCTAGGATCCTTTTTCCTAGTAGTTTAACTTATACCTAGCAGGGCTGACTTCCCATTGAATCTGCTCTCATCTGTGCTTTCCCTTTTACCATCTTAATCCTATTAGTGGGTTTTTCTTCTTTATTCTGTTTTGAATTCTTCTTATAATGCACCTAATATAGTTTCAGTCTATTAATGAGGAGTACCTCTGTATTCCTAATTCTGATTGATGCTATACAGTATTTAGTTATACCAGTATCTAAAGGGTGTGGCTAAGCAGAACTGCCTTTTGCTGCTGTTGTTATTTTCACTATCCCAGAACACATTTTAGCAATATGTGGTGGGAGTCCTGCCTTCCCTCTGCTTCTTCAGTGTGGAGCTGAGACCAGTGAAATGGAGAAAAAATGGAGTCCCCCATAAACACAGTGGCAGAGCAGAAGCTGTTGCAGAGGGCCACTAATAAAAATCATAGTAATAAAGCCCAACTTTTAAAACTTCCAAAAGCAAATGTTATCTTTCTCCTTTTCATTATCATTGCAACACCTGATAGCCATTTGTTACAAAAAGTCTCAAATCACCTATCTTATAAATTAAGTTCTTGTAATTTTTCCTGCGCTGTACAGAACACAAAAGAAACCAAGTGAGGCGTTTGAAAATGTCTCTTGAAACCTCACTTGGTGGACTGATGGGTGTAGCTCTCTGGAATGGAACCTGATGATCTGGCAGCCATCAAATGTCCCCTCAATGAGTAACACTTGGTGCCTTCCTGGCCCAGTGCTTGTAACAAGGAAGGAACAAGTAAGCAGAGAGCAGATGGAAACCTCATCATTCACAGTCTATCAGAAACTCATGTCAGATCTTCCTGGGCCCCTCTTTTAATTTTACTGAAGCTGCTCCATTATTAGTAGCTTGCTGCTGTAATTTTGCAATTATATTTATATTCATGTAATGTTAGCAGATTTTTTTTAAAATATCTTTTTGAATACCTATATCTAGAACTAATACATGTTTCATACCAATGATACATATTTATATAAGACACTAAAAAGAAGGGTTTTTTGATCTGGGAACTTTGCCTGTTTTGTTAGTCTGACAGTGGACAATACTGTACCTCATACAAAACTTGCTTGTTTTTATAAAAAAAACTGAAACAAAAAACATCTCCAGCAGTTGGCTATATTTCAACTGTCTTTTTTTTTTTTTTTTTTTTTTTTTTTTTTTTTGAGCATTCTGATCTTTTAATATTATTTGGAAAAAAGAAAAAAATTAAAAATGTAAATGTAAAAACTATATGTACAAAAAAAGGTCTCAAATAATCTTAAGAGCTTTACTTAAGCCGGCAGAAAGACCAAGATCAAAATCTTTCATTTGTCCTCAATACACCCCATTGTGCAAGCACTTCCAGAAAATGAGGACTCTTGCAGACTATATATGCCACAGTACCCACCCTAAACCCTACATTTTCCCCCTTCTGCTCCCTCCTTTCAAATTTAATTTGGGCTTTCAAAGCTGTTTTTGAATAGGCATGGGGGAGGGGGGTGCGTGGGGAGGGAGGAGTGATTCACTTGCTAGTTTTGTAATGGTCTTTGTTCCCATTCATATTGTTCTGTAATGACGCATACCATGAACTCTCAGAAATTCTGGAACCAGCCTTACAGCCCAGGCTACACCCTTCCACTGGTCAGAAAACAGTATCATCATGTTAAACAACATTTGTGTAAAACAAATGGTGAACAAAAGACAATGACAAATAAAAAAAGGAAAGAATGAACTAGAGAGTGGTTTCAATGAATGGCATTAAGTATGAAAGACAAGTTTTCCTCCTGGCATAATTCTTTAATATTAATCTGTGTTGATTTATGACCACATCACAATGATTATTTTTGTATATTTGGATTGAGAAGAGAGGAGGATGCTTATAGAGAGGGGCACTAACATTCACACACGCCATCTCCTGCTGTGAGTTTCCTTCTTTAACTGGTGAATATAGCAGGACCAGGATGCAGATGCCACACAGCTCATCCCAGATCTTTAACACCAGCTTGAAAAACACATTCCTCTGGAGGAAAGGTAGTTAGGGCAAGTGGCCTCCACTACCGAGGCTACTGCTGCCACTGCTCCTAACCAAGTCATTGATATCCGTGGAACTCAATTTTTTCATCTCTACAGCAAGAACATCATTTAGGAATTTGACAATCAAATGGTGGTTTAAGAATTTAGGGTTAAATACAGATATATATAAAACATCCTAAAAATGTTTATCCTCAGCATATTACAAAAGACATTTCCATCGGTCTGATTATCTCATCACATACCCATTTTATAGCCAGGGTACCTACACAGCAGCACTTCACCCCTGCAGGAATCTACTAGGGGCACAGCATGCCTGTTGCCTTCCGTCCAGGTTGGAGTGCATGACTCTTGAATTCCCATTTCTTTTGATTTATCTTTTCGTTTTATACACATATTTAGCATATACTTATCCCCGCAAAGTCAACTAAGACCAACCACAGACGTCATTTGGACTTTAGTGAACACCAGGTCAACCATGGAGATGCAATCCAGGTTGCTGTATCCTTCTAGACACTAAGGATGAGCTTCTTTGGCAATTGTTCTGTTTCCCTTTACTGTTCCCCTCTTCCAGTGTTATTTGCTCTCCTACTCGAGCACAGACATATCCCATTTCAATATGTATTAGCCTCACAGGGAGTAGAAAGAGATACAAAAGGAGAACCATTTGGTGCAGAAGCAGTCACCTGCTTCTTAATTAGAACACCAACTGTCCAAACAAAAGAATGAATTGCATGCCTGGTTTATTGTGATAGAGTGAAAGGAAGCCTCAAATTACATGATTTACAAAGAAGATGACACCTCTGTTACAGCCCACTTATTTGCAGCCTGAAGTCAAGAGATGACAAGGTCAGATTTTTACACAATGATGAAAATTCAAATTTTTTTTCTTTCTCTTCTCTTTTTGCTTCTTTGGGGATTACTAATAGCCTAGGCACCTCAGACCATATATTTAAAGCAAAAAAACCAAACAAATCAAACCAAAACAAAAAACAAAACAAAAAGCAAGAGACAATTATCGTGTCTTAGAAAACTAGAGAATCATGTCCTCAGCATGAAATTCTCTGTTGATTACTGCAAGACTTTCCATTTCTCATTTTTCTCAGATAGTTTTAAAATTCATAATTACAATGGGATTATTAAAAGACTGTAACTTGATTGAGCCAAAACCTGAGGGTAGGTAATTCACACTGACTACACTGATAGTGATGGGAGAGGAGTATTGCAATAATTTAAATTTTTTGTGTGTAAACTCTCCCCAGTAAAAATGAGGATTTTTAGCTAACCAGATTGGATTTATATGCATAATTTCACTAGTAACAGGAATCTGTCCAAGTATAAGACAGCATGCAACTGTCTTAGAAAAAAATAACAGCATTTTGTGCATAGACCCCTCCCCTAGACCCCTATTCCCTCTTATTTTAAACTAAGGCATTTCCGTGTGGTTCAGGATGTGCAGAGCAAGCATTCTGTCTTCAATGATTTGCTCCAGTCCAGAGGTACATACATCATATGAGAGCTGTCAGCACAAGATGTTGCTGCCTGGGGCTATATACTGAATATAACAATTTAACAGAATTCAGAGTATATATATGTATATATATAAAATTGTGTGTGTATATATATATATATGTGTGTGTGAGATATATATATACACACACGCATACATATATATGTATATATATATTTATACATACCAGAATGCACTTTTTTTTTTTTTTTTTTTTTCCCCCCAGTATTATCTGAAAGCAATGCAAGTCTGAACACGCTGTGCTCACCACTGGAA
Source organism: Phaethornis superciliosus (assembly GCA_023637945.1). Classification (NCBI taxonomy): domain Eukaryota; kingdom Metazoa; phylum Chordata; class Aves; order Apodiformes; family Trochilidae; genus Phaethornis; species Phaethornis superciliosus. Next base: position 34,498,621 of record JAJQWJ010000004.1, on the reverse strand, counting down.
TCTCTGTCCAGGCAAAACTACTGATCTGTTCAGAAAAAGCTTTGCCCAGGTAAGTTGTAAGCACCAAAAGGCATTATTTTTCCAGTTACCAATCCTGATTCAGGAAGATATTTAGGCCCACCTCTTCTGCCGGGTCAGTCCCAGGTAAAATCAGAATCTTTTGAGACAGAGGACTTTATTCTGTGTTTATGTAAATAGGAATGGTAGGACTGACAGACAAATTTCTAAGATCTAGGTCATCCTTTGGTAAGAGTCAGGGTCTTGCTGCAGCAGAATGTGTGTAGGCTACATGCACATACTACATGTCTTAAGGGAAGAATAATAATGAACTGTAAGTCTGAGAACAGGCAGGAGGAGGCCAGTTGGGGAAATCTATACCAGACAATCCTATTTGCAAAGAGAAAATGGTCTGCTGAGCAGCTGCTCTCAGACTGCACCAGGGCACGGATCAAGCATTTCATCCCTCTAGACTGAAAAATTTTTCTCTGGCTTTGCCATGAGCAGGCTTTGGATCTTACTCCAAATCCTTACCACATGAGCAAGAAGATACCTCACTCATCCTAGATGCTCACTTAATACCCTACTGCACTGCCAAAGAGAGCAAGAGGCAAACGATGCTCAGAAAGCAAGGAGCAGGATGACTCCAAGGTAATTTGGAATGTTGCAGCAAAAGAACATGGTGTTTGCTTGTGCTTTGTAGATTGCTATGTCATTGTAAGCAAATTCACCTGGCTGTCTGGAATAAGTGTTAATTTTTGATAGAAAAACTTGATGTCTCCTGATAATTCTATTTAATCTTTGCTTGTTATAAGTAACAATAACATGATATGTATTTTGACACAATGAATATTTTAAGCTGATTTGGATGAACAGATACATTAAGCTTTCTAAAATGCTAAATGTGTATTTTCCCCTCTCTGGAAGATTTTTCAAGCTGAGTGCAAGATAATTCAGGCTGCAAAAGCCATGTTTTACTTCCCTCTGAGCTTAAAGCAATCAGAACACAAAATACGTGTATTGTGCAGTCCCAAGAGTGATAGTCACAGACCGATACACACAGTGATTGTTAATTAAACAAATATACCCTAAGCATTTGACATCGCTAGCTAAAATCAACAGTCTGAATTAACAAAAACCTGTTTGCTTTCATTGAAATACAGCTCCTATTGATACAGTTTAGGTGTAAAAGTTAGCATCACAGCTGGTGTTTTTTCTTGAGCTCTTCTAGGTCCTTAAACTGAAAAGCTTCATATCATAGACAGTTATAAGATAGGACAACTGTACTGACTACAAAAGGACAGTAATGTCTGGTACCTGAGACTTCTCTGTGATCACAAGACAACTTCTCAGCCATGGCTTTAATTCTCTTTTAACAGAAAAGAACATCTCCTGAAACTCCCTGCTGTTGATTCGTAAAATAGCCAGGCATGCATTCTGACTGCTGAGATCTTTTGTAAGTTTTAATACATATCCAGAGCTATACATTTTTAGAAATATTACTTTGTTGTCATTGCAAAGCATCTGACAAAGGACAAAGAGAACAATATAGTACTTCTTCTTTCTGAGTGTTTACAACAAGCTTATTAGAAACAGAATTGGATAGCTAACATTAAAAACATAAGAACCTCTTCTCACATGTGAAGTCACTGAATGCCTTTTGGAAATATCATTAATTTGTTGATAGTTATATCAGTCTATTACTGGCTTGTTGCTTAAAGAAAAGAAAAAAAAAGCAAATAATAAGTTAGAAGAGAAGGCCAGCTCCATGAAGTACAGAAGGCTTTCATTTCTCATCTATAGTGCACAAATCTTTTCCAGCAATTAGAGAAATTACAATCCTACTACTTTAACTTTCTGAAATATTAAGTATAGGTTGCTGTAGTAATCTTCTTCTGCTAGGAAAAGATAGTGATCCCAGAATAGCAAGAGCCAGGCATTCTGAAAACATTTAATAATTTATTTAAATGGTCTTACTACAGTCAAGCATCCACCTCACTGCAACATCCACACAGCTCAGACAAAGATTTTGTTTATCCTTCATACTTGTTCTTTTGTGTGGAACATGAGCCAAAATAGGAGACATGCAACATGACAGACTAGGTCACAACAGCGTCCTGCAATTCCATCTATGTCAAACATCAATCTCTGGAAAATTATAGAGGTCACCGCCTTCTCTCTTCAAGTGATCCTTTAATACACATTTCTTATTCAAAGATGTCTTACAGTCTTTCTGCATGGACCATTAAGCACTGCCATGTAAGTGGTCAAGTGCACACACATGTTAAAATAATTGGTAGCCACAGTATTGGGAAGGAGGCCTATGGAATGTCCAGTGAGGTAGGTTGTATTGAAATACTGAAGATGAGAAATTCACTGACACTGTTAAAATATTTCAGCATGTATGGCTAGGGGCAACTGTACCAGCTAATTTGCAAAAGGGAATAAGAAATAGAATAAAAAGACATTTAAGATGGACGTTATTGAAAGAAGCTAAAACCAGCAAGGTCAATCACCAAGCATGGGAAATGTGAAAGTTGAAAGCTGAAAGTGTTGCAGATGGCAGCCTTCTATTGATCATTTCAGACCAGGGGTGCAAGAGAGCACTCACTCACAGCTCTGCTGAAAATGAAACCCAGCAGACACATTCTGTATTGCAGTTTTTGGTTGCTAGGGATAAGACTTTACATTTCTCTTGCATGCTGCATCTTCTGCTCAGATTTACTGGTATCACTGTCTCTAAACAGTAAAAGAATGTCATCACATAAAAAGATTTGTTTAAGGGTAAATTAATTTGGTTCCTTGGCTTAAGCTTTCTTCCAGCTTCCCATTACCAATGCTTTCCTTACTTCAAGGGAAGGATATGATCCCAGACACTTGAGACATTGCGAAGAAGATAAGAATCACAGAACTCAAACAAAAGTTGCAAGCAATTGTAATTCTGAGTTCTTACCTCAGAAGCATAGTTTCAGGATAGAGGAGTATGATAATTGGTAGTGCTAGATAACTGTACAATTAACTATGGGGAAACTTTTATATTTTTCCAATGCTCCCACATTCATATTTTACTATAAGCAAGCCCTCACACCCACTCTTTTGATTCTCTGATGTTTTCACAGACCCAATTCAACTTGCTAACCTGACAAAAAACATTTTTTGTTGGTTAGACTTTCTGTTGTTTTTCTGCTTTGAGCAAAGAGGAACAGAGACTTTTCTATTTAACAGTATTGGTAAAATGTGACTATTAAAATAAGTTCAAGCAAAAACATGTAACTGTATTTAAAATAATGCATTATTAGCCACAGTACAACGAAAGAGCTACAAAGCAAAACATTAATGTTTTTTTCTCCATTAAAACACCTAAAATAAAAAACTTACACATATTTTTTAAAAATAATGTATTTCAAAAATTAAAATGTGGGTCTGCTTCCATATTTTACCTTTTTCTTTTGCTTTTTCTCTGAAAGGTATTAAAGTTAGATCCTAAGAATCAGTCTCTTGCTTTTGTTGTTTCAGTGCAATCTTGCTAATAACAAATCCCATATACTACCAGTAATCATGATAAAGAGGTACATTAAAGAACATGGCTGGAGTAATTTTAGCAAGTGGTTTTGGTTTTCTTTGTAAAAGTAACACACTTGAAGAAGGAAAGAAATTACTTAATTTTTTAAACAGTAAATGACTTCTATTTTTTTCACACCACAGAGCAGAAGAACCATTATCAAGGGGTAAGTGTTAATTTAAAATTAAGCACTTGGTACAGAAAGGGGAAAAAAACAGAGTTCTCCTAGGAAACCTGAGTCCCTGCTTGGGCGGTCCTAGGAGAGAAAGAACTAGGGCTGTGGTTTCAGACAGGATTTTTCTGTCCTACCTACAGGATAGGCTAATCCATGCAGGACTTTTTTACTGTCACATATGTTGCATTTTCATGGAGCTGAAAGGTTTTTACAAGCTTACCAGCTTGGTCTGGACTGGAACAGATAAGGCTCTGCTACCTAGCCCAGCCCCACCATTTGTGATTTGGAAGGCAAAAGTGTTTTTGATTTCCACACATGCTGCAGTAGTAATAAACTTTCTTCCCAGACAAGGGTGATATGTTGATAACAATTTGCAGGTTCACTTGAGTCAAGCCTATAGCCTAGAAATGTCTTCTATATTAAGAAATAATCAGCTTAATAATTCCAGCAGCTAGAGAAAGCTGTGAAAGACACTGCACAGAGCTCAAATACGCTAGTTATTTGCAAAAGAAAGAGGAATAGAGAGGCTCACAGTTTCCAAGGTTACTCATGAGACCCTGCTAGACTTTCTCCTTTCACCTTCCCACATCCCTGCAGCCCTCCTAATGGAGAAGCTCTGCTGGGGATACAGTAAGCTCCAGACCTCACTCCTCACTTGAATGGGCAAAAGCCTCACTGTCTGGAAGACTGGAAAGTCAAGATGGGCAACACACATTCTCCATAACACCTCTAATTCTTGAATTTTTCCCACCTCTCTTCTAAACCTATTTTTTTTCCAAAGTTAAAGGGTCTTCTTCCTTTCTTTTCACTCTTATGCTCTCTAGCCAACAAATGTATTTTTCTCAGCAGTAGAAAACAGCTTATCAGTCCTAACAGATAAGGATTAAAATGACAGTTTGGAGCAACACAGCCTTTCTTCCCACATTCTGCAGTACTTTCAGTTGGAGCCCAAATTAAATTTGGAGCAATTCCAGGACCCAAAAGGGAAAATAGCTTTTAATTAGCTCTTAGTACACAGAATAAAGAGGCTATTGAATGGGCATTGATAGAGGCAGATATGGCTCCTACTTCTAAGATCAGAGAGGTACTTATATTTGTAGAGCTTTTTTCCCTATAGTTTATTCCTTATATGATCTAACAGGGCCCCCCTTTGTATAGTATCTGTGTGCATGCCACTTTTATCAACTAAAAACATTCCTTCCTTAAAAGTTTCCCCTTATTCCACACACTGGTAATTCAGTAGATTACCCTTGTAAGTACCAAAGTGAGTACTTATCATTGCCTCAAAGAAAAAGGGATCAAAGAAAAGAATTTTTTTAAAAGTTCAGTCTACACATTCACTGTATCTCCATAATAAAATGGAAAAAAAAAATTGGATTGTAACTCAATTTTGGCAAATATACTGTATGTCCTTGTAAGAAAAGTCATTTCAGATGGAGCATAAAACATCTATTATTTCTGAGGAAAGCTTAAAGTTTCAGAAGTGAAAACAAAGCGATATTCTGGTTAAAACACGCCCTACATTCAAAGACAACTGCAACATTTCAGGAATTAAAATTCTACCCATGCTTCTCTATGTGTTTTAAAGATCACCAAGGTACTTGCTGAATGAAAATTTTTCAGCACCATTCATTTTTCCTGAAGGATTTGACTGAACAAAAAAGAAAAAAGGTGCTTGCAGAGGACTTGGTCAGAGAGCACTTTCTATTGGATGGGAAAAATCTTTGGTTATTACACCATTATAGCCTTCTCTGATGAAGTGCAATTGTTCTGCTGAAACAGAAAATGAAGAAATCAACAATGTCCACTATTCTCTATACTTTGTTAGACCACAATTTCCTACACAGGTATCTTATCATACTATATTGCTGATATTTTCAGGCCAGTCTTTTATAATTTTTAAGTTTTTGGGCAGATCAGGCAGCTAGCAAGACAACGTATATGCAGATGGGTCCTTACTAAGTCAAGATTAATCTGCTATGCTGTTTATTGAAAAATCTGCTTCTAGTACCAATGATACCTTAAAATATATACAAGGGTGCTATAACTTCAGTGCAACAAGCAAAAAACGTGAACCTTTAATTAAGCCTTATTTTCCCCACAATACAGTGAAAACACTGAAATGAAGTAAGCATGAACAAAATGGGAACTCAAATTAATTTTAAATGATCTGATGAAAAACCTTGTCTAGCTTCACCCACTCAATAGCTACACTCTAGTCATCTTGTTCCACCATTTAATGTTCCACGATTTAATCTCCACAAAAGATCCTCTACAAAATCATTTGAAGTTTCTGAACAGGGAGCCCAAAGGAAAACTTCTTAAACAAGAAAAGCAAACACCCTCACATACCATTCAGACCTTTCCAGCCACTGCAAGATGCATGAACTCCACACCACTTCTCTTAACTCTTCACCTCTTTGTGTGTCACTAAGTTAGTAAGATTAGTTTAGATAAGAGATGTCATCTTTCCAGGATTGTATATTTGTATATTTCCTGATACAAGCTTTATTTGATATAGCAAATTATAAAATTAGGAAAACTGGGGTGATAACAGACATCTAGTCACCGCCAGAGTGTTCAGGCTGTCACAGATGCTATGAGAATGTGTGTTAATTCACACCACAGTAGACTGAGAAGAAACTGAGGAAAAACTACAGCTTTTGAAGACCACAAAGTAGATAGTTTTTGTTTGGTGGTTGTTTTTTTATGAAGAGTCATAAAATTCAAGAGTGAGTGAATGTCCTGCAATGAAGTGTTTCATGACTGGCAACCAAACAAATGTAGTGCTGATTACATTATTCACCCAGCAGTCTTGTCAGTGATCTTCAACATGGCTAGTCGTATGCTAATGATCAAAGAAGAGGAGGTGGTGCAATCAAATAAACTAAATATGTTCATAGTAAGGAATAAACCCCACTGGGAAAAAAAAATTGGATGAGGCAAGACACTTATGGAGATAGGTGCAAGTGGTTAGAGTCAATAATATTTGAAAAGTTGAGAAAACATTAAAAAATATACACATACTCATATCAGCAACCATATGGGGAATCTCTGTGAAGCCCTCTTTTAATTAAGGTACACACACATTTCTTTCATGCAAGGAGGAAACAATATGTAGTATTTGGCACCGTACACTGTTTTTATTTACTTGGGTGGGCTCAGGTCTTATGTGGCCACTGTATTCACTAATAGTCTCAGGAGAGAAATATTAAGGCAGAACTAACAACTTTCCCAGGCCATGCACAAGATCCAAGCCAGAGCTTCCTGGTAGTTGGCAGCTAGGTTTTCTAAGAATAAGTCAATTGTACCAAGAGAGCAAGCAAGAGGCATGGCAGCAGTTTCTTACGCTGACTCTATTCTCAGCTTTCTACAGCAGAAATTTTTTTGTAAAGTATCTCAGCTATGAAAAGGATTAAAATGAAATATACTCAAAGCCTTGGTCTCAGTCTAACAAGGAAACCTCTGAGAATGAGTAGATATTGTACTTGGTGAGTATGTTGAGTCCTGTATAGCACCTTCTTGCCCACTTCTTGCATAGTCACACTTCAGACCAGAAAAGGATGACAACTCCCTGGAGCCTTCACCCTGTAAGCAAGCACTCGAGTCACCAACATCTGGGAGGCAAGTGGTGCCATCTGTAGCAGAAATATGCCAGCTTCCTTTAGGCAAGAAAAGGTAGAAAATGAAGTTTTACTTATCTTGGTAAAATAATTTACTTATCTTGGTAAAAGAACCAAACCAAACCAAACCGCAAACTAAAACAAAACTTTTATAACAGACTAGAAAATCTTTGTCAGCCTCATCACAAAAGACTTACTCTGATGACGTAATTCCTGACTTTCTTTCCCTTGCAAGAAAAATTACATTCTGTTGCAGGATACCTCTTATGTCTGTCTCTCTAAATGAGAGATACAAAGTACATACTCACTTGAAAGGTCTGAAAAGCTGTATATTGGCCTCACAAAGCAGGTGTCTATGTGTTTGATTAGTTTAATCTTGTTCCCCCTTGACATCTGTAAAAATCTGGTTGAAGGTTTATAAGTTCTCCTGGATTTATGTAACATATTTCTTAAATGCTAGTGACCTGACCACAGGAATGTAAGAGTTGTTTCAAGTACAATTCTAGAAAAATTATTTCATTTTTTGCACATAGTATATGTCAGGCATTGATGTACAAGATAACTTATATTAGAATAAATTCTATTAATAACTGATGCTTTTAGGTAATCGGATACTGGATGTTTCTTTCTACTTTAGGTCAGTATTTTGAATTCTCAAAAATATATGCAGTACTTCTTGAGACAGAGTTGAACACACCCAAAGGACAGGGAAACATTTTTCTCATTGAAATGGGAATAGCCTCTGGACAGAAACCATTCAGCAGAATTTAACAGCCAGGAAAAGGACAATCTGAAGCAGCATTATTCTACCTACTGAAAGAGATAGTTTATTTTCAAGGTAGGTGTAGACCAATTAGGCACAAACTAAAATTTTACTTAGCAATGATTCACCTTGCCCCAGTGTGGACTGCAGTGTAGGAAGGCCACATAATACTGTGTGATGTCTTTGGGATCCTCTGGCAGAGTTCATCAGGCACAAAACCTGAAAGCAGGGAATATGGCTCAGCATCCGCCTCTTCCTTGCTTTTGAACTGGTTTTCATTTACCCTTGAGCCAAGGCCACATCCTACATCTCTCCAAAAAGGCCACTGTTCTTCATCTCTGAATGACAACCTAGGCCAAGGAGCTCCCTTGGTTCTTGATCTTTCCAACCACCCTGTCAGGGGGCAGGTATCACCTACGTAAAAAAAGAGTGTTGGAGCAAATAGTTGCTTTTTCTACGCAAAATCTACCCACATTTTCATGGGTTAATTAAGATCACAAAGCAACAAAACCTGATCATTACACAGACATTTGTGCAGAAAGATAGGACAGCTGGGCTTAGTCCCAAATGGAGAAAATGCAGCTGGAGAGAAGCAAGGAACCCCTTTTGTGGTTAGTGTTACAGCGCTGGAAGCAAAAGTAGGGCAATGAACTCCGGCTTGTCTTGAGCACATTTATAAGTAGAGCTGAGTCTCATTGCCATATAACAGTGTCAGATTAATAGCCTTGTTATTATGCAGTAAGATGCACGGGACAGTTTTCTGGTGATTCAATATGTGAAAAGGTTGTGTGAGCTCTTCTGCTCTTGATAAATGCTCTCATCTTTTCACCTTTAGTGTCAGCCTTAAGATACGACTATCTGCCAGTTTTCAGTGTGTCAAAACCTGAAGAAACTTCTCTGACCCATCAGCATTAATCTAAATGCAATTTTCACTCTCTCCCAGAAATGCAAAAAACCTGTTTTTATCTCTGTAAAGTCTCTTTTGTTTTCAACTTTTTTGTAATGGCATTAGACTCAGTAACAAAGTCAAAAGTAATGTGAACACTCAACAAAGACTTCTTTGAAGTTTGATTAGTGCGATGGATTGATTGACTAAGGTTCAAGTCTAAATTTTGAAGCAGTTAGAATGACTTCGGTGGATGCAAAGGAGGACTGACAAAAATTTTTGCTGCCTTATCCTCACATAATGTGACTGTAAAGAGGATTATCATGATTTACCATGCACTTAACATTTCCAGTGTCAGGCACCGCAGTAAAAGAGTAGAGCACTATCTACTTTCAGTAAGAAGCTCACTTCAAGTCCACATTATGCATTACTGGAACTCACTACATTATTTGCTAACAAGCTGTGCCCTGTTTTCTGGGCTGCTTCCTACACTCACTATTCAAACATATTTGTTATTTCCCACAGCCAACCTGACAAAAGGCAATCAGAAACTCCCAGGCAACTCAGTTGGCATCAGCTGATCAGCAGACAGTGTCATCTTCTTTGACCCCCTCCCCAGATGAGTAACTTCCAAGCATTGACAGATGTTCTGCACTAAAAAAGAGAGGAAGAGTATATCTGAGATTGACTTTTCTCATGCACAAAATCAGAACACATGGAAAGACTCTTTTTTTCCTGGCATTTAATTCCTGCTTTGTAAGGAGAGGTGTTTATAACAGTAGGTCATTGCTATTATTTTTAGTTTGAAGGAGGTGTTTTCAGCACACAAAAGAAGCTAGGTCCTTGGAGGGCTTTCATCTCAGCTGAACAACTTCCTCTTCTTTACAGGCACAGAAATACATCTATTTTCTCTACATGCCATCTATAAACAGAGGATGCAATTTGTTAAGGGCCCCTATTGAGGTGTTACACGGCTTGTACACACCTGTAGTAGGGAAAATTAGTTCCTTCATTAAGACTTCTGGACTAGCTCCAAAACCCATTTAACTTACTAAAAGATTTATTTTCTTACCAAGCTTAGGATAAATTTTAGCACATGAAGAGGCAGAGATTTTAGTTGTTGGTTGTTTTTTTTTAAATTGTGTTAAATCTTCCATATTTTCTAGCAGGGAGGGCAAGCTGTTGAGGCTAAGCTCACCTATGCACAAGTAATGTTCGGTTTTGCCTTGAGACTGCTGGAACTCCACTTTCTAAACACTAATGAAGTTTCTGTCTCCTAAATAAAATTCAGTCTTTGAGTTGCAGGCTTTTAACTGTGTTCACACTTAGCTGTCATTCTCTGAATATTACTCTTTGAAGTAATAGGGTTTCAAACTTCTATGTGCTTCCAGATATTAAGTGCACATAGAGCCTTTAGGAAAAAAGCATACTGAAATCTACGGTCAAAAGAAAAATATTTTTTTTGCTGTTTAATATTAAAGTCTTAATTGTGGTCATTTTACTGTCAGATTCACTAAGCAGCCTCAAAGTAGAACTGAAAATATTAAAAAGGTACTTGTGGTTATGTTCATTCTTAAAAAAAAAGCTTTAACACATTTGGCAAGATTTGATGTTCTCAATAGAAAGAGTATTTGTTCCACAGAAGCTCAGAGATGATAAAATAGTCAAAATTTATGTCTCTTACTATTTTTTTTACTCCCTTGGCAAGGGTTCTTCATCCCTGAAAAAACTTTGAGACTATACTGGAACAGGATAAGGGCTGAATGGTACACCAACATAGAAAACCAAAATAATTTATCATGTAACAGGGACATAGCATAGTTTCAAGTTACTCAATATTACATGAACACTTCAGAATTTAAGGCAAAAAAAACCCCATAAATAATATTTATACCAACAGAGAAATGATTTTTGCATATAGCAGGATTTTTTTTTACACATCTATTAATAACAGAAAGAGAAAGAAAGTGACAACACTTTTACCTGTAGTCCAACTTGCCTTAGGAATGATAATGTGTGGCGGCAAAATTGAGCTCCAAACCAGCAAAGAAATGCATATCTACAAGATGCTGACAGGAGATTTTGCACATCCAGGTAGCTGGAGCTGTGGAAAAGGTTGAGCTGTGGATGCTCCCCAGATATCTCTCTGCTCAGGACAATTGCTCCAGCTACTTCTTTGCTCAGAGGCAACTTTCATACCTTGTATTTAAGCCCTAAATTGCAACCCAAGTCTTTCTTCTCCCAGAAAATCCTTTTCTAAAAAAAGACTAAATCCACCTGTGGATAAGTTTGACTTTGATAGTCAAGGCTCTTCTCCCTTTAGCTGACTGGGAGCCATGTTTCTTCAGTAATCACTGCAGTGTGCTACTCAGCACATAAACATTGGAGTGGAAGAGTGGTTTTCAGTGACTGTTTCCTCTATAGTACAATAAAAAGCTGAGAACTGCCATTATACTGACACTTTGGAGCTGTAGTGGTGTGAAATTGTGACAGTGGGGCAGAAGGACTAGGGTCCTCCTACTTCAAAAATAGCCTTTCCATAGTAACACATACAACAGGACAGCACACTCTTGAGAGAGGGTCTTTCGTACAGGGCAGATACACGATGTGGACAACATTTCCTCACTGTGCTTTTCCATGGCAGCTGCCGACCTAATAATTTGTTAGTAACATATTATACTGGCCTCCTGCATACCTTCTCATGCTTCTACATAAGCTCAGCACCCCAATGTGAAGGGTCTTGTACAAAGACTTCATCTTTCCAATACACTCAATAAAAAACCACATAACACAACCAGATTTAAAGATTTCATTGTTGTCACAAAAGTGCTGTCAGACCAAACGGTTTGTACAAAAACATAACAAACTTTTCTATTGATGGCAAAGAACTGACAGCAGAAGGTACCCAATTTATTTTAATTAATTGCTTTACTCTTTATAGTTAAGTAGAATCCTCATTAATAAGATGTTGACCACTGATTATTGGAAATGAAATATTTACTTAACATATCTATTTAACATGCTTAGCTTTTTGTCCTGAAGCTGAGGGTCAAGCTCTGCTGTTAGACTCACTGATACAATCCCATGAATTTTGGTAGCATTCTATTAGTTCAGTTAATGAAAACAGTGATTAGCTTACAGTTTGTGCACTTGAAATATTTTTTTCCCCTTCAAATTCTGATTATTTTTCTGGCCACTTTGTGCACCTTCCATAGTTAAGCTTCTCAGCTTCAGTGAGCTTAATTCTGAATTTAAATAACAACTTGTATTTCCAGAGTCTTTTCCAATGTTAGTTACTTCTTCTCAGATCATTCATGGGAGTAATCCTAGTAAAACAAATTCATTCCCTGCAAGACCATTGAAGTGAATGCATTCACTTCCATTCTGACTTTAGATTCATTGCATTCTTTGGTCTGCTAAATAGAGATTGATTTTCACTATGCATAGATATAAATAAAAATGTCCTACACACTCTGTTATTTATAAAGGCAACTGGGGCTGTTCACGGTGGATAATATGAGCTTAAGGGCAGCCTTGAATTCAGTGACCATGAAATGGTGGCATTCAAGGTCCTTAGGCAACAAGGAGGGTGAAGAGCAAGCTTGCTCCCCTGGATTTTGGGAGAGCAGACTTTGATATCTTCAGAGATCTGCTTGGTAGGTTAACATGGTATAGAGTTCTGGAGGGAAATGGTACCCAAGAAAGCTGGTCATTATTTAAGGATCGTGTCCTCCATGCCCAAGAACTCATCCCAGCACAGAGGAAGGCGGGCAAGAACACCAGGAGGTCTGCGTGGACAAAAACCGAGTTCCTGGACATATTTAGATGTAAAAAGAAAGTCCACAAAGGGTGGACACAAGGACAGATAGGCTGGGAGGAGTGCAAAGTAGTTGTCTGAGCAGACAGGGGTCAGGGTAGGAAAGCTAAAGCCCAGATCAAGTTAAACCTATCCAAGAACATCAAGGTAAAAAGAAGAGCTTTTAGGTACATCGTCCATAAAAGAAAGACTAGGGAAAATGTGGACCCTCTCCAAAAGGAAAGAGGAGACCTAATTACCCAGGATATAGAGAAGGATGATTTGCTTAACAACACCTTTTTCTCAGTCTTCACCAGCAAGGACCCTGATGACACCACCCAAGTTGCAGAAACCAAAGGAAGGGACTTGGAGAAGAGCAGGTTCAAGATCTGTTCACGGCTTCTGAGGGACCTGGTGGATGAAGCTGCAAAGCCACTTTCCATCATATTTGAAAAGTCATGGCAGTCTAGTGGAGTTCCCATTGACTAGAAAATGGAAAGCATAATCCCCATTTTCAAAAAGGGAAAAAAGGAAGACCTGGAGAACTACAGTCCAGTCAGTCTCACCTCTCTGCCAGGCCTGATCATGGAGCTGACCTTCCTGAAGAAGAAATTTGGAAAATGAGGACATGGCTGGTGACATCCAACATGGTTTCACTAAGGGAAAATCACGCCTGATTAATTTGGTGGCCCTTTATGATGGGATCGCAGACTAAGTGGACAAGGGAAGAACAACTGATGTCATCTGCCAGGACTTGTGCAAAGCATTTGACATTGTTCCGCATGATATACTGGTTTCTAAGTTGGAAAGATATTGACTTGATGGGTGGACTGCTTGGTGAATAAAAAATTGGTTGGATGGTCTAATTCAAAGTGTTCTATTCAAGAGCTCTAAGTCCAAATGGAGACCTGTGACAACCTGTGCTCAAGAGTCTGGTGCTGTTTAATCTTTGGAACACGGACAGCAGGATTTGGTGCACCTGCAGAAAGTGTACTGATGACACCAAGGTGTGTGGTATGGTTTACATACTGGAGGGAAGGGACACCATCCAGAGGGGCCCTGACAGGCTCAAGAGTTGGTCCAAATCCAACGTGATGCATAGGAGCTGGGGAAATCACAAACACAATTACAGGCTGAGAAAAGAATGGCTTGAGAGCAGTCCTGAGGAAAAAGACTTGGGGTTCTGCTAGAAGTTCAACATGAGCCAGCAATGTCCACTTGCATCCCATAGAGCCAATCGAATCCTAGACTGCATCAAAAGAAGTGTGTGTGGTCAGCAGGTCAAGGGAGGTGATTCTCCCCTTCTAGTCTGCTCTCATGAGACTTCATCTGGAGTACTGGGTCCAGTTCTGAAGCCCTCAATACAGGAAGAACATGGAGCTCTTGGACCAGTTCCAGAGGAGGGCCATGAAGATGATCAGCAGGCTGGAGCACCTCTGCCATGAAAACAGATGGAGAAAGCTGGGGCTGTTCAGACTGGAGAAGAGAAGGCTTCTGGGAAACCTTACAGTGGCCTTCTAGTACCTGCAGGCAGCCTACAAGAGGTCTGGGGAGGAAGTTTTTGACAAAGGCGTGTAGCAATAAGACAAGGGATAATGGCTTTAACCTTGGATAGGGTAGATATAGGTTAGACATTAGAAAGATATTCTTTACTTCTAAACATTACAATTGAGTTATCTTTATCTATTTTTCCTTACAATTGTTCCACATTGCTTTCTTTCTTTTTTTTTTCTTTTTTTTTTTCCCCAAAAAAGCATATTTCCCTTATTACTTGACAGAGGAAGAAGAATTTTTCCAAGGTTATTAATTCAAAATTGAAATTTGAGTGATAACTTGGAGTTAGTCAGCCTAATGGACCGCGCTATGGCCTTACACCTCTGACAGTGGGAAAAATACAACGACTGTGTTTATTCATAATGTAGGTACAGAGGAGGCAGCTATGAACAATGGTTAATAAAACTAATCTCCTAGTTACTGAAATAGATGACTTGGAAAAGCTTGTGTTAGTTTGCACGTTGTATAGATGTGTATACAATTTGAGTAAGAAAAAGATTTTTTGTGTTGGCACATCAGCCAGCATTTTATGGAGTTAAAACACTATACTAGCTATCAAGGACTTCTGTCAAATATCAAGGTATTATATAGTACCTAATACTCATTTTGCTAATGAATGAAAAATAAAATAGTAGATTGTATTGTAGGGAAGAAAAAAAAGAAAGTTTGATCCTAAGGTTAAAGAAATCGTAACATTCTTAAAGTGTAATCTTAATTCAGTACTCTAAGGTTTTCCAGAGAGAAATATAATATATAATTAGTGAATAATATAATTAGTGAATGCCTTAAAGCACTAAAAAAGGTTCAACTTTAATTATATTTAAAAGGTAGCTTTTCTTTGCATATGGAACCTATGCCACGAGCAGCCACGCTCTCAATTGTTCAGCAGTGCTAATGACCTTCTCCACATATCTCCCATGTTCCCTCCACTTTTTTGTATACCCCCAATGTAACCACACCCTTTCTGACAACTAACAAGGAAGGTAACTTTTCCACACCAGCAAGATCATACTCTCTGGTGCTATCAATTTACCTCCTGTGTTCCATTAATAGGAAAGATTCCATTAGCTTTCAGGAATGATTTGCAAATTAATTGTCTTTTGAATCCTCTAATACAGAACAATGTTCTTCAGTTTATCTGTCAAATTAATCCCTCTGAGTGCGCCTAGGAGAGGCAATAATTTTGGGATATAGCCAGGAAATTGAACCCAGCCTCAATTTCAAATGCTTGTATCAATGCTGTTATTAGTTTCTCTTGTAACACTTGAAAATAATCCAATTAAATTGCTTCAGGAAATGTCTCTGTATGATAACAGACTTTATGTGGCTTCCCGCATATGTGGAGAGTGTATGTGTACAAACTAGAAAGGCAAGGCAAACATTTCAAAGGAGCAGAAGACTGTGTAATGAAAAGCAGTGTATTTCTTGTGAGAAGTATACAGATTAGTCACATTAAAATCAAATAATATTTTTTTATAGCCTGAGATATTGCAAGAACAATGAATTTATCATTGCTGCCAAACATTTTATTTTCTATAACCATCTCTATGGTGTTAAGTGACTGCCAGGAAAGGTAAGACAGATGAAATGTCTATATTGAATTTATATCCATTGTTTTGCACTGACATAAGTAATTTTTTTTCTATAAGGCAATCATTATTAACACTTTCAATCTTTTAAAATCCTTTAATCTTTTCAAAGGATCTGTGCAAATTTTCATATTCCTCACAAGAACAGCAGTCTCAAAAAGTGATTCATCAAGGTGAAGAAGATTAAACTGTGACCTTAGCTTCCTTTCAACTCAAACTTTGACATCATCCTTGCCCTGTAAACTTATCAAATACCTTTTTTTTTCCCCACAATAAAACAAGACATCAGACCCAAATCTCTTTTGAGGTTCTGTAGGATTATCTGTACTGTCAGAGAACTTGTTTTACAGCCTGTGATCAAACATGTGCACATAAATACCTAAGAGGAAAATAATAACCAAGCACACTTCCCAGCTCAGCATTTTTGGTTAAGTACTAGCAGATCCCACATGCACAAAAGAGCTTTTTACTATTAGCTGTTTACTATTTATTTTCAACTGATGAGACATGTGGTCACTCTGCTGTAACATAAACCACACTCCCATTTAACTGAATATGGAAATATTTTAATGGATAGAAACTGTGGTGAGACAGTCCATCTTGTCCAACTGGGGATAAAGGAAGCAGTATCAGGCTTTTCTGTAAGTCTATTGGCATTTATTGTTACTGAGAGAAGAGACTTTACTTCCAAAAAAGTCTTGTTCTGGGCAGTCATATCCTAAGAGGCTTCACACCACTCCTTTACTCAGGTGTCAACAGTATCACTGCTTTCAAGAACTTCCCTGCTCTGCTGGGGAATGTTGTAATACTATTATTTGAGAGTACTATTACTAACTAGCAAATCTCTCCTTAAATCCAGTGCTGGATTTGAATTTTATCAACTGGGGGAGGGGTGATGCTTTCAAAAATACTCTATGGAGTTAGTTCACATCCATCTGGACATCATATTGGCCATTAAGATTTTCCCAGAGATGTGTTCAGGAGGTAATGCAGAGAGTGCACACAGGACTGCAGTACTGACCTGTTTAATCTTTACTTGCCAATACCTTCCACTCCTTACTGGGATGTGTGAAATCCTTTGGAAATAGAGCACCACTGTTCCAGCAGTGAAGTTGCCAATGGGTGACATGTCTACAAGTGATTAACCCATCTCAGTCAGAGATCATACCAACCCATCAGGACAGTTTCATTTTAGAGGCATCTGCAAGAACAGTCTATTCCCTTAACAAAGTGTCTTCTGAAAGGGCACAGAGGGGCTAACTCTGACTCTACTGACCTCACTAAGGTCAATTCACATTTTCAGTCAATGCAGTGGAGGGCAGACTTCGTGGGGTGCTATGCCTGATCTGCATTCACACATCTGAGTTTTCTTCTGCCATGGCTCTATGAATCTCACACATGGAGCCTGCCAGTAGAAAATTTGGTTACAAATTTATGAAATAACATGCTTGACTCCTCTATGCACTAAGCTGCAGCTTCACTGTAATATTTACCTACTTCAGAGTCTGATCTTTTTGTCGTATTCCCATGATGGAACACCAGTGAGCAAAACACCTTTACACAATGTTCAGCTGGCAAAGGTTACATACTTTGAGCAGAGCCAAACTGGAGTGATGATGGTAGAACAGAGAACAGTCCTGGCTGGTCACCCTTATTAGTTTTCCTCTTTGTCTTTTCTTAACCTTCCAGATGACCATTTAATCTCCACATCCTTCACTTCTGCTTAAACTGAACTTTTCTTTCTCCTTTCAAGTGTGGGTAAAAGGGACAAATATGGGTTAGTTTCATTCAGGATGAGCATAGGGATGATCTAACTCTGAAATGAGTGCCAGGAAGATGGCAACACAATCACTTCTCTGATATCCAAGGAGCTTCTACAGGGAAAACTCAAATATCCTCATTTTTCATTCCTGCAGTCAAAAAGAACAAGGTCAGTTTGGGGCCTGTTGGGGTTTCATTTGGCCTTATTGGGGGTTTTATAACTCCAGTTTGTTTGTTCAAGCCATATGGTTTTGCCAAGAAGAATTTGCTTGTGTTTACCAGGAACAAACAGTCAGTGGAGAAAGCACTTATTGTGATATATAGTGTTTGGCGTGAAGGACAAATAGGAGAAGCACAGCCACTAAAAATGCTGTTCTTTTGCTCAAAATTAATGTTAATGACAGTCATTCAGTGATAAACAATTCAAAACACTACGTTACTGGAAAGAAATCCTTGACTTCAATTTTGTGTTACTGTTGAGTCAGAATCTGGCAGAAGAAACACTGACATGAATATTTTCTTAAATATGTACTTTTTGCCTTTTCTGTGCATATTTTATAACCCTAAGAGAGGTCACTAGAGTGTGTTCTAGGGATTATTTTTGTTTGTTTGGGTTTGGGTTTTTTTTTAATTTCAAAATGGAGCAATACTCTTGCTATAGTCTACCAAGTTCCTTTAGAACCAAACAAGAAAAGCAATCAGCAATTCACCATATCCTCTGTGATTTATTTACATTTCTGAGCCTAGTAGTTTAGTCAGTCAGGTCAATAATCCATGTTTTACAAGTTTCCTAAGGATGTATTTAAAAATTCAGTGGTTTGTGTCTACATATTTAAAAGGCTACCTTTTTCCTTGTGCTATACTACTGCAGTTGTACTCAGCAAAGGTTATTGGGTTGAAGCCTGCTTTTCACAATGATTTTTCAGAAGGGCATTTTGGTGTGAAGAGTCTGCAGAGATGGGAAGCACCTCCTCTCTTTCCAAACATCCACAAGGCAGCTGCATTCAAACCATAATGCACAGCTTCAGGAGGGTAAAAAGACAACCAAACAAAAACCAAAACCAACCAACCAAAATAAAAAAAATTTCCACCTTCAAAACAAACAAACAAACAAACAAACAAAAGCAAAAAAACCCAAAACAAAAAAAACCCCATACCAGCAACAAAAAAGAAAAAACAAAACCAACCAAAAATCCACAAAAATAAAACCCCACCAAAATCTAAGACAGCGCTTTCTGGTTTTATGTATTCAGATTTTCTCCTTGCCTGGTTACTTGCTGTTGCAGGATGGAAAGAAACTGCTACTTCATTATACTTTTTATTTGTACCATCCAAAAACCTCAGCTTTTAAGGGAGCGAATTCAAGCTTCTAAAGTTAGCACTACGTTTAAGCTTCGGAGCATTAATTATGCCCCCTTGTGCTCAAGTATAATGGTACAAGGTTTAATTAATACATGCTGTTTTCATATAGGACTCCAGCTTCCTTTGGTGCAGCAGATGAGCTGCCCTCAATGAAGGACAGCTATTCAGTACTGCAGTACTGACACTCTTCATTAACTGTGGCACGTGTCTTATTTACTCTAACATTTCTGTGAAGACAGAATTATTAGTTTACTTTTCATGCAACTCAACCATTTCACAGCTATTCTGCAGTATTTTGAGGCCAGGGGCTCAGAGCTAGAAGTGGCAGGATTCACCCTCAGTGCTTCATGCTCTACTGCTCCCCTTCTGCCCATTTCACTTTGTGCCATGCCTGTGTCAGTTTTCTCTCCCCCATCCTCCACCTTGTGCACCCTGTTTCCAACCTCTTTAGTCAAAAAATCCTTCTCTCCTCCTTTTCTTACTCCCAAATGGCAGCAACATCATGACCTGGTGCTTGTAGGAGCAGTGACTGGGGGGTAAAGCCCTGCTCAGCCAGTCCAGCAGTGTGCACGTTCAGAACAGATGGAGTTTTTGGAGAACTGGCTGCTAAATTTTAACAAGTCTCTATTGAGCATGTGAGTAAGATTTTTCAAAGGCTTATAACTTGGCCAAATTTAGGCAGTTTTTCATACAGATGAAAAAGCACATTCCTGTCACCAAGGCAACCCACTTTACTAATTTCAAATTCCTCTGCCAAAACATTGTAGAGCTAGCTCATTTCAACAAACACTTTGTAAGAATTTTTTTATTATTATTTTTTTAGTGTATCTGAAACAATACAATTTGCTCTAATCCTCTTCTCAGAAGCAGCTGAACCATTTTTACTCAATTTTTCCAAAGACAGGCTGAGTCAGAAACACAGCATGGAAAACTTAAACCCAAATCATTAAAGTCTGGCAAAGTTATAAGAAACTAGAAATGGGAAATAGGATCTTTACTCTGAGAGGTGTCAGGCAGCCAGAGAGATAGATGGAGGTACCAAATACACCTAGAAAGAAAAGTATCTTGAATTTTGGAGATGCTTGCACTTCCTTCTTCATTTCTTTTACCTAGATAACAAATAAAATATCATGGTTCTCTCCATCTCTTGGCTGGGTTTTTACACTCCAGTTTTCTTTAATTCTGTGGTACAAGAAGATTTTTCCTTATTTTTGTGGTAAGAACACAGGCAACTGCCAGAAGATAAATCACACTAAAAATCACAGAATAGTAATGGTTGGAAATGACGTCTGAGATCACCGAGTCCAACTATACACACACACACACAAGCAAAAAACCAAAACCTACAATCTCGGTCACTAGAGCATGCCCTGAAGTGCCACAGCTACACAACTCAACCACCTACCTGGGCAGGTTGTTCCAGTGCCTAACCACTCTTTCAGTAAAGAAATTCTTCCTAATAGCTAATCTAAACTTTCCCTGCCACAACTTCTGACCATTTCCTCCTGAAGTAGCTAAGCACAAGGCCTGTGAAGAAATAAAATACAAATCTGAAGCTGATTGTCTGGGTATGAAGGCAAAAGTAGGGGTTGGCCAGTCTTGTCTGTATAGGTTTATATAGCTGCAGTATGCATGCAGACCTGGCAATCATATAGCAAGGCTCTGGTGTGTGAGCTCAGTGCAAACATGAAGTTAATAACTTACTTTACTCTCTAGAGTTTCCAAGATACAAAAGAAAGATGACAGTAGTAGAATAACACAAGGGCTGCACAATAAACCACAGTTTCTTCTTCCTTCCCACCAGTACAGATTGACAGCCATTTTGTGCCACTCTAGGCACAAAGCAACAAAAAACAGACAGTACTTTCTGTTGGGAAGGTGCTGAGGAAGAAAAGGGATGCATCTTTACAATATCTTTGTGGACAAACATAAGCCCATAGTTAGGGAAACCTGGAACAGAGTCTACATCTCCTGCCCTGCATCTGCTCAGCTTAAAACAAATGTGACAGAACTACTGAAGCCCAGATTCCACAGCCCAGAAATAGGATCATCAGGGCAGAGTAGCAATAGACTGTCACTCACTGGATCTTTTTTCTTTCACTTAGCAGGTAAAGAAGAGCATATAGGCTATTTCTAGCATGGGAGTCAACTTTATATGAGGGGATTAGGATAAGCCGACGAATGAGTCATTGAATTTTTAAATGCTTGGAGCCCATATGCCTCTTGCCTGGAGGCTATGAACATAAAAAGGTCTCACTAAAATATTAATAAAGTTTACTGGGTGGACTGGGAGGGCTGAATCCTAACTTCCATATACTACAGAACGGTTATATGGTATGTAATATACACACGGGGGGTGGAAGGAAACACGGAAAACATGCACTCTGCCCCACAAGGTTAGGAAATTGAAGACAAAAACATTAGCTCTCTTCTTTCAGATCCACAGCAAAGATCAGGATGGACCACTTATTTGCACTACACAGGTGAGCTCTCTGGGTTCATTTGGAAGGGATATATATGCTTGCCTGTTTCAGGAGAATAATTGGGAAAAAAAGGGTGTGAAAACAATTATGACAGAGAAAAGGCATAGTATGACCATGAAAAAAAAAACAATCAAACAACAAAAAAAAAATACAAAACCACCACAACAACAAAACCAAACAAAAATAACCCAAACAAACCATAAATTGACTATCAGAAATCTGAAGGCAATGAACAGGAAGATATAAAACTCAGAGTGCCGTTGTTTGACTGTAGAGTCAGAGCAGAAAGGTGAGGATGAGGAGACAATTTTGAAATCTTCCTCATGAACTGTCTTGTTCTTAGATGACTAAGTTACATAAAATTAGATATGATTAACATCTTCCTTGACACCCTTCCTCCTAGATGGCAAAAACAAGCAGTCAGAATCAGAATCAGAAAGATGGTCAGTAGCAGGAGATATTTCTAAGTCTCCCACTCGAACCCCTGGTTACAATTACTTATTGTAACAATTCCACGTATTGTATTCTTTAATTTTCCAAACTCATGTGCCTCAAATATGTCAGTGATAGAAGGAACATTCCTAAGACTTCCCTTTCTGACAGGGAAGACAACCGTTGCACATAGAAGGCAATACATTATGTCCCTGTTGTACTTGGAAAAGACATATTTATAGTAAAAATAGCAATGATGCAGTAAGACAAAGAGGAAATTAACAAACACATATGAGTTTGCCCAGTAGATGTGAATTATCTGTTATATAAAGCTGCTCTCCAAAAAGATGTATGATTTACTACTAAGTGCAAAAAACTCACAACCTTTTTATCTAGTCATGAGGTGACAAAAATGTTTCAACAGTTTTGAAATGTGATAGGTCTCTGAATTTCAGAAGTCTCACAACTCTAAAAATAGTGTGTCCTTAAAATTCCTAGCATTGAGGTTATTATCCCTTCTACATGGAGACAGGCTAAATGTTAGGTAGAAACAAGTTTCTAGAAACATGTATATAGAAAGAAGAGTCAAAACTGTTTTCTTATTGGATTGTAGAGCCACTACATCAGCATATAAGGTCAGGGAAAAGGTTCGGGATTTCAATTTTAGATCTCTGGAGCTGCTGAACTGAAGGTGTAATTTTCTGCCAAATTTTAATCTGTAAGCATGCTTGTCTCACTGCTTAGCTTACTGCACTCCCCATTTGCCACACTGTAGATCCCACAAGGGTTGTAAGAAAAATTCTGCAGGTCTGTGTCTTCTTGCTTCAGACAGAAAGGCAGCTGGTAGGTCCAGTTGGATACTCTACAGCAACAGAAGAGGTAATGTGGAGAGCCACAACATGCCATGACATAGAGTCTTTCTGTTCTTCCTTTCAGATCAGTTCCCACACAGCAGTGCAGATCTGCGTTTTCGTGGTATTTTGTATTTTCCCCAGATTTGTACGCTGTGCCACACAAGCCAACATCAATAATCTGTTTATGTCTTTCACTTTCCTTTATGGAACTTGAGAAAAAGAAAAAAGGGTCTGTAATCAAGGTCTTGTGGAAACTTATTCATGGCCACAAGAATCGGAACAATTCTCTTCTCTAATCTGCTGTCCACAGAGCAGCTAACTTCCAAGGGACTGAAAACACCACCCAAATTTCAAAGTAGCTAACTAGAGTTGGAAGCAGGAGCTGAAGTTCAGAGAGCAGGACTGATGAAATAGTGCCTGTTGCTAGTAAAGCAAACACCTTACCAGTAAAAAAACCACTGACAGACATCTACTTTGGAGAGCCATCCAGGGAATCCATAGGATGAACTATGGGTTATTTCTTCACATTCTTTTTTACATTTCTGACATTCTGCTCTTTCCTTGCTCCACTATTTTTGTTGATTAGAATAATAGTAAACATTAATTAATACCGAACCACTACTTCAATGAATATGTTAATAAAATGTCATTAAAGGAATATAGATTTTTTTTTTGTGAAAAAATGAGCACTGTGTATTTTGGTCTCTGGCAGTAAAGGGGCTGTGTGGTTACTATGAGGTAGTTTCTGCTTCTCATTTTCTGGAAAGTCAAATAAAGGCAACTAGCAGAATTTTATGTATAAAAAGAAGCTTTCACAATTATGACTGGTTTTGACAATTTGTGAATTCAGCATCACTCTACACTAAGTCCCCAAGAAGAAATTAATACCATCTGAAATAGCATTTAGCAGAGGACTGACCTACACAACAAGAAACGTCTTTCTGTTCCCTAGAATGTATGTTGAGGATGAGTTTTTATCATATATTGAAAGCCAGTTTTTGCATTGCCAAAGCCCTGCAGCTAAATAAATATAATTTACTTTCTGAAACTAGATGTATTTATCATCGTTGAATTTCACCCAGCAGAGATATTAGCAGAAGATGGGAGCTTTGCAGTATTTACTAGTAAATTGCAGAAATAACTTATTTCAAGATGTAAAATTTTTTATTTCACCTTCCCCTGAAGACCATGGGAGCTGCCATTACTCATAAAAGACAAGGGTCTGATTAGTCAGCATTTATTTGGAACAAACTGGATTAGCAGCTGTCAGTCCACTTTGTTCTGCAAACCTGCTGAACTCTGCAGGTAACAACAGAAACACAATTTGCTCTTCTGAAGCCCCTAGTTTTGCTTTCAGGTCATCTGACACTCTTTAGATTCATGCCTCAGCCAAACAATAAGAACAAACTGATTTATAATAGGCCCCACTGCCTTTGCTTTAAAATACTGTGCACTGACTCCCTCAATACTCCTATCAAACATACAGAGACTGGCCAGGTATCTTAGGGCTTGAAGTTCCATTATGATTGTGATTCAGAGTCATGGCACCAGTCCAGACCCAGAGACCTCAGGACTCAGAGAAGCTTCAGGGTTTGCTGGTTTTTGTTTCCTGCCAGCCTAGGAAGAAAGCAGCAGAAAGGTGGCTGAGAACTATTGGTGGCAGTCTCTGAAAGAGTTTGGAGGTCTGGAGTGTCTCTTCCACCATCTTTGACACTGGAGTCATGCTCTACATAACAGTAGATTTACACCACTTACTATACACCATTTACTATATCTGTAAAAGAGTCTTTCCATATTTTTACCAGCACAAACGAGATTAGAAGAACAATCAAACCTGTACCTCAAGGGAGCCTTGGGGAACCGAATTTGCAATGCTGCAAAGAAGTCTGATGTTTGTTAAAGATGAAGCAAAGATCTGGCTGCTCTATTATTACAAATCACGTTCAGCTTTATTTCCTAGAATGATACATTTTAAAAGAAACGATAAGGCTTAAACTTTAGCTTGGAGATACCAAAAATCAATGTAGATTAAGGCATTAATGAAATGCTTTCACATAAATCCTTAAGTAGACCCTTTTCTATCCAATTCTTATTTTGTTCTCAGCTGGTAAACTCATTATCTTCCTTGGGAAATTTGCTCTGCAGTTATGTATTCGTCTGTTCTAGCGATCATGGTCTCGAATGTAAAAAGCTAGGTGTCGTTCGGTTTTATGGCTCCAAAAATTGTTGGGAATACTAAGAAATGCTTACTGCTGCAAGTAAAAATCATCTTACTTTGTTAAGAAACAACTCTGAATGTATGTAAATAATAGAAGTAACCACTGCACTTTATTCTACATAGTCATGCAGATTTTCTTGAACATCTGCCCCTCCAAAGTTAAACAGGAGGTCTTGAATCAGCTCCATCCCCAACTAATACCTGACTGTAATAAACTCTTCATGCTAGTAACATAATTAAGGGAATTGCATTGTCTTAAAACTTGGACATACATTACTAACATTAAGCATCAATTTCGCTATCCTGCAAAACAGGATAAATGTCTGGCTTAAGATAGTTACCATGTTTTGGAAAGCTGTATTTAAGTTTTCACCGAGTACTACTGTCCATTAAGCCCTCCCTTACCTTTTGATGGCCCTGTATGACAAGCTAACATCTACACTTTCTGATTCTCAAAACAGCTGTTCTATTGACAACAGAATTAAACAGAATAAACACTGCCACTACACACTGACTGTGGTTTAAAACAAATATTTCAACCACTATCAATAAAATATTTTCCTAATATTTGTCAGCTTCTGTGCATTTTACTTGTCTGTACTATTATCAATCAGCCAGTCACAGAGTCCTTGAGGTAGTTTTAACCATCACAGAAAAGCAGAGATTTGTTAGAAGGATGCTTATGGAGCCAAGTAAACACATTCTCTCTTATTGTAGTTATTTATAGTTATGTATTTGTTTCTTGATAGCATGTACACAAGGTGGTAAAAAGTAAATTTCTCCTTTTTTATTATTTACAAAGGAAACTAACTCAGAATGCCACAGCAATTTCCATTTTGTCTTTTATGTCTCCTGTTGCGTAGAAAGTGCAGTGCTTTTCTCTATAATACTGAGCTTGCTCCTTCAAAAGCAGTCCGGAGTGGCACTACTGTCGGCCATTCAAGAAGAGCTGGCTTCACTTATTTTAAGACATCAGGTGTTACCTAACATATTTTACTGCTATTTTTTGTGAGTATGGCCAAAAAAGCCAGAACCTGTTTTCTGAACAAAGATTTATAGTGCTCCACACTGCACAACTTCATTTTCTTGTTCTATAAGTCTTATTCTACATGTCACATAAATGCAAGCACTCAGTAGTTTCTGATATATCCTGGCTGCAAAATAGTAATTCTTATTGCTGTAATAATTCAATAACTGGTCACCCAGTATGTCAATTGGCAAGGCTCTGCAGGAACATTTGAAGTGCTGCATTCAAGCAGAAAGTACTGCAAAAATTTAAAGTAGTGAACATATACAATAAAAAAATTACATGCCAGACATCAAAATACTTTTACTTGTTCTAATCTTTACAAAATGGCAGTATGTCAATTTAACTAGTAAACAAGAACAAAGTAATTTGCTGCATGTCCTGCAGAAATTTTGAGAACCAAGCTGAAGAAATCAGGATTACAGGACCCATGCTGAATGAAGTGGTAAATTTCCACATTCCATAAATTTGCATCCGTGTAACATGTCTGTCTCACTCTTTGCTACATCTTTCTTTCCCTCATTCCTGAATGCCTGACTAAGCAGATAATCTGAAACCATTCCTGTTACCTGACCTATTGTACCTCCCTGTCTACTACTTGCCATCAAACAACAAGTTTTTTCACAAGTGGCATTACTAGCTTAAACAAACTTTTCGTAGGAGTACTGGATATTTCATCTGGAGATGGTGATTAGCTAAGTTTCAAAGCACCAGAGTTTTTATTCATTTTCATTTAGACACTGTCACACCAATCCAGGCGTGGCAAGTTTATCCAGGTAATCTGCATATACACAGAAAAAGATTACATGGAAAATAGATGAAGAGGGAGTGGGATCAGAGCTTCCATAACCATCTTCATCCCATTAGAAACACTGATAATCAGAGTGGGAAGAAACTGGAGAACAAAACAGGAAAACCAGCATAGGCTGTAACATTACTGTCAGGTTAGCACTTATTTTTACAGTTGTAGCACATGTTGCATGCTTTCTTCAGTTTTTCATAGAATGGATTCTATTGGAAGGGACCCTAGATCACCTACTCCAGCTTCTCTGCCATGGACAGGGATGCGTCTCACCTAGACTAGGCTGCTCAAAGCCTCATCCAGCCTGGCCTTGAACACCTCCAGGGACGGGGCATCCACAGCTTCTATGGGCAACCTGTGCCAGAGTCTCGCTACCTTCATACTGAAGAACTTCTTCTTAAGTTTAAAGCTATTCTCCTACAGTTTAAAACCATCCTGTCACTAGACACTCTTGTGAAAAGTCCCTCTCCGTCTTTCCTCTATGTTCCTTTCAGGTATTGGAAGGCAGCTATAAGATCCCTGGAGTCTTCTACAGGCTGAACAATCCCAGCTTCCTCAGCCTATCTTCCATAGCCGAAGCACTCCAGCCCCTGACTCATCTTTGTGGGCTTTCTTTGGACTTGTTCCAATAGATCTATGTCCTTCTTATGGTGAGGACACCAGAACCAGATTCAGTATTCAAGGTGGGGTCTCACAAGAGCAGAACAGAGGGGGAGAATCACCTCTCTTGATCTGCTGGCCATGCTTCTCTTGATGCATCATAGGATTCAGTTGGCTTTCAGAGCTGCATGAGTGCACTCATGTTGAGCTTCTCATCAACCAACACCACCAAGCCCTTCTCTGCAGGGTTATTCTCAACCCACTCTATAACCAGCTTGTAATTGTGCCTTTGCCCGGACCAATCCAGATGCAGGACTTTACACTTTGACTTCTTGAACCTTTATGACAACTTCCACCATCAGTGGCCCTTTCTACTTTCAGTCAACTACCTTGACCAGACTAATCCTAGGCAGGTGGTGAAGCTTTTTAAAGCTTAAGAAGGTCTCAGTATTATGCAAAAAACCAATACAGACCAGGCCTGCCAGTTTCCTGCGTCCTATAGCAGAGATAAGCACACTAATAGGACCAACATCCACTTAATTTAGCCTCTGCTATTGTGTTAGCTAGCCTCTTATTTCCTGCTTAGAGGAACACAGAAAATCTGAAGTGCCCTGCCTTTGCAGCAAACCCCTGCATTCTCTCCTGGAATGCCCATAGAGTCTCTTCTGGAGTGAAGGTGAATTTCTTGTGCTTGTACTAACCTCAGACAGTAGCTCTAATCTCCTGTATGACAGAGGTGCTAATTTCTTTAGATTGATTCTTTAGATTGATACTCAGTCTTGTACAGGAAGAATCCTGCATGACTTCCTCATGCACTTAATAGGCTCCAGAGCACCCATGAAGTATTGTAAATTAGCCAAACCTGGGACTGGACAGTACATACCCAAAACACTGCAATTTTTCACAGATTATACACCAGTAAGGATAAATCCACTGCTCTGTTCATACCAATATTATATCTTGACATTATATAAGCCAGCAGAAAGGGAGATTTGCTATTGAGCTAACTCTGCTGGAAGAACACTGTGGTTTGTGCAAATCACAATAGTAGGACTTATTCTGCTGCATTGTAATTAAAACATGCCATTTTAATAGTCTCACTTTAGCCCATAATGTATGTTGGAAAATTTCTTATACAACAGAAAATTCATATTATCTGTCAGGTCTCCTCACAGACTTCTCCTTGCTGCTTTTTGTGGACCACTTACCTAATCTGACCACCACAGAGCTGATGAAACAACTCCACGCCCCAGGTGAGCAGTTTCAAGCATAATTAGACTCAGCTAACCCCTCCCCTGCCCTCTCATTCTAAGTTTTCTTGTAGTTTCCAATCTTCCAACATTAGGACTGTCACTGATACTGTTGTACTTTCACAGCTACATTGATTAGACACCCGGTGTATTAAACTGCTTTAAAAAGATTTTTATATATACTTTGAAAACAACTTCTTTTTAAAGGTATGTAATGAGCAAAGAAAAGAGAAGAAGAAATATCCAGGAGACAAAAATTATATCTTTTCTATTGATTTAATTCAGAAAATTAAAAAGAGACAATACTACCTTTTTTACTTTTCATTACACAGTCAGACAAAACAAATCTGTATGTGTTGCTTTTCTTGGTGCCATGGAACTTTGTGGCCTTCAGAAATGCAGAACTGGTAGGTGAGACTGCAGAGGAACAAAATGATGGAGAAAAACTGCATGCAGGGTAGGAAATCTGCTATATTTTCTGGTTTAGCTGCCACTTAGATCTATCAGTTCAGATGCTGAAACAGCACCAGACAAACCAGATTAATTTTCCAGAAACTCTTCCATGGGTGCACACCTGTGTTTACTCTCAACCTTTGTATATCCACTGAATAAAAGATTACAGACAGTGCCTCCGCACTAGGCTAGTGTGTCCTCTTGGCCTATGCTGAGGCAAGAAAACATGATATATCCTTCTCACACAAAGAATATGACACAGTGTGCAAAGTCATCAAACATTTCCTAAAACAAATGTTGGCATGGTCATCTTCTCAATAACCCTGTCAATTGTTTTGACATTCTCAACTGGGCTACCTAAGTGTGAACAAACTCCATCTGAAGCAAGCTCCAAAAGACACAGGTTTCAGTGGACCAGTGGATTTCAGACCCACAAGAAATGAATTGTAAGGCTATGTTGCTATGCCATAACCAGTGTTTGGACATTGATGCTAACAAAAGCAGGTCTTGCACAGAGAGCCAATGGTTGCTTTATGCTGGTATAGAATCATAGAATCATAGAATCCTAGGGGTTGGAAGGGACCTCGAAAGATCATCTAGTCCAACCCCCCCTGCCAGAGCAGGGCCACCTAGAGTACATCTCCCAGGAACGTGTCCAGGCGGGTTTTGAATGTCTCCAGTGAAGGAGACTCCACAACCCCCCTGGGCAGCCTGTTCCAGGGCTCTGTCACCCTTACAGTAAAAAAATTTTTTCTAATATTCAACTTGAACCTCCTATGCTTCAATTTACACCCATTATCCCTTGTCCTATCACTGGTCACCACTGAGAAAAGCCTAACTCCATCTCCCTGGCACTCACCCCTTACATATTTGAAAATGTAAAAGCACCCTTTTCTCTATGAAGCTTTCCAGAAAGGGCCGCAAAAACAGATCTCCAGACACATCTGCAGCCCAACACCACTTCCTTGCAAAGGATGGATGCCCAAAGAAACCCAAAGCCTCAAAAGAACTCAGAGAGCCTTAGCCCATAGCACCTGCCCTGCCACAACCAAAAGACAGTGCAATGACACAGTAGCCCTTTGCAACTAAACAGTTTCTTTTCTGCAAAAGGGAGGTCACAAAGTGCAGAGGAACTAAAGTTTGAAATTCTGGTTACAATATCAAACCAACATTTAAGAACTAGGTTGGCATTTTTTTTCTGCAGTAGGTACTGCCAGTCTTTGCTGAACATTCACTTGAGAGATTTACTGCAGAGAGAGCTCATGCTAACAAACAGGAGAAGTTCAGAGCTGGTCAGTAGTTCCCACTCTAAGCGACAGTTTTCTGTTGAAAAACACTTCATGTATTTCATGTTATCACAAAGATATATAATTTAATGTTTTGTGTTAATTTTATTTGACTTTTAAATTTCACTTCCTCAT
Source organism: Phaethornis superciliosus (assembly GCA_023637945.1). Lineage (NCBI taxonomy): Eukaryota > Metazoa > Chordata > Aves > Apodiformes > Trochilidae > Phaethornis > Phaethornis superciliosus. The sequence continues at coordinate 34,468,013 of JAJQWJ010000004.1, read as the reverse complement.
TTCCTTACCTTTTCTACATGGATATTTACATCACTGCTTTCTACACTTCTGTTTCACCTTACAAAGGTGTCAGAATTCACACCACTGACACTGTTGCAAATTAATCTTTCTACTCACAGCAACTGGATGCCATCACTGAATATGTGAGAGCTTTATTCCTTCCTTGAGCTTCACATTAAAAAAAAAAAAAAAAAAAAAAAAAAGAAAAAAAAAAACCCAAAAACCCAAAAAAACGTCCCTAGGCAACTAGCCCTTAGATCTGTGTAGTGCAAAGCAACCAGCTTCTATGTTTTCCACTGTGATTTTAATGGGCAATTAATTTCAGATGCTATTTAACTGTGATTTAAGAAGATACAAAGAATTTAATGTCTAGGAATGCAATTACTGTTGAGTACACCAGTAAAACCCCAGGAGTTAATCTGCTGCTATTTAAGAAGAGAGTCAAGGTATGCCAACCAACTATCTGCTGTGATCAGAAACAAAATCAGATAATTTAAATATCTTGGCCTATCATTACTGAACAAATAGAGTTTTTCCTGGACCTGACTTGCATTGGCTGTGGAGTGATGATCTAAATCAGGTCTGTAAAATATCTTTTTATTTATATCCTCTACTCCACTTATTGCCTGTACATCTTCTAAAAGAATGCATGTTCCCAGTAGAAACCACAGTCCAGAAGACGACAGAAACATCCTGAGCAATACTTCCCTTTGTATCTCAGTAATTCACACTGTAAGAGGAAGAGAGCTTAGATGTTTTGGTGCTATAATTCCTTATGTCCAGATTGGAATATTCCAAAATACAGGTAGAGATGTTAGAAAGTCTTCAATAATGATAAAGAAAAATCATGTAATTTGTAAAGAGTGTTTTGGTGTAGACATTCATTGTAGAAAAAAAAAATTTAAAACAGGGAATCAGCTTCCACGAATGTAAGAGTTTTACTATGAGTGAACACTAGAGGGTACCAGTATTTAAAACAGCTGATAGTTATAATGGTAACTTGCCAATGGGGGAAAGCAATGGAGGAGAGAGGCAGGTTCTTCCACCCTTCAATTTGAAAGAACACAATGTGTAACTTGTGGCTGCTATCCTGTGTGAGGCAAGGTCTCCAAGTTCCGAATTAGGTTATGCAGATGTTGTATGACTGCACTTACCTTACAGTGCCCTGACTTACAGACACTTGATAAACTGTATGTCTTGTAAGGCTGCTTAAAAAATAAATCAATTACATTTTTTATTTTCAGAGAATTATCATTTTGCTTGGGAACGAAGCCCTAACATTATGATTAAATATGTTCCAGGCAGCACATTTAGTTTTACTTAGTTGAACTCCAGTATAAATGTTGTTTCTTTTTATCCAGGAACAATCTTCATAAATGAGTTTTGACATATAATATGCTCATATTGTAATCTAATTAAAATATACAAACTAAAAAAAAAAAAAAAATTATTGTAGATATTAAGTATAATTTAAGATTGTTACGTCCAGAGAATAATTCTTTTTAAGCACCTGTGTAATTGATGGAGCACAAATGGAGACATTCTGTAGGTGAACACAGCCTAATCCAGGTGCCAAGCTGTCATTCACATGAAAGGGATTTAGATATCTAACTATCTTAACAGATTTTATTCTTCTCCAGTTAAAACAAGTTCACATGAGATGAAACTAGTTTTTGCTGCCCACCTGGAAAGCACTTCTGCAGTGGGACTGAAAAATATTGACAACTGAACTACCATTCACAGGAGGAGAACAATTACAGACACAGTAAAATTTTGTATTCAGGAAACATCTCTGATCACCATGCGTTTGGCTATCTATGTCCCTTGGGACTTAAATTCCTTCTTTTCCTCGTCAAGGAAACTCTTCTTCCAGAAGTCCAGTCTTGTACTCTTAGTACATGAGGCATGAACTTCTCTGAGGTTTATCAGTAAAATGACATACAGACGTAATGCAAAGTTCCTGCCTGCTTCATCACGCCTGCCTACAGCAAGTGCTATTAGTCTCTTGCTTTCGTGAGCAATCCAGCAAATCATTTAAAAATGCAAGGGGAGTGGAAAATATAAGAAAATAAGATTGTAAGATGAATAAGGGACAAGTTTTACACTTTTCAAGTAAAAACATGAAAGCAAAGTTTTATATTGACATTCTGCAAAGACACCATGTGATAATCCCAAGAAATTGTTTAGTGCTGAGCATATAGGATATAGCTGCCACTGTACAATAAAGGAGTTTGCTGGCAGAAATGCTGAAAGACTGACATCAATCAAAGTTAACTGCAGCATCCTTGCTGATGCTGCACACCCTGGAGGGCTGACAAACTAGGTTTCAGGTGCAACTGATGATGAGGCCATAGATGACTGTGATGATGACTAATGTGATACTTGTGACATTGTTTGGCTTTTGAATGCATCTTTGATTATCTCTCTCAATTTTTTTTTCTCCTTAAATATAGCAAATTTATTTATTAATTGGAGCTTAACAAAGATGCATAATTCATCAAATTAAAAGAGCCTAAATCTTACAGCTGAGGCTAGTGCTGACAGTGTTCCTTTTTTCCCTGTACTGGCTTATTAGGTCCCTATTCTCTTTTTAACTGCCCCATACCTTCTCTGTGAAGGTTAAAGAGTCAAACTAATTTTGCATGTTGCCATAAAACAGAGCAACCCCATACTTAACTGTTGCAGAGGGAAAAGAAACAAGAAGCCCTTTCCTGACCACTACAACCTCTAGAGTTGTTTTCAATTCAACTTATTGTTGTACAAAAGAAATAAACATCTTACTCCATTCACATGGCTGACACAAACTTCAAATACTGCCCACAGAGTACTTAAAGTTACCAGTTACAGCTTACTAGTTTTCTCTTAGCTGACTAGTTCTCTTAGCTGAATATAAAAGAAAGTCCCTAACACTGAGGTTTCTAGCCAAATGAATCAGAAGGGAAGACTTAAGAAGTCATGTACAACCTAAGCTTCACTCCGTGTCAGACACACTTTATTGATAGGTCCCCAGTGCAGACACAGCATGTGCAGACTCAGCCTACAGCAAGATCTCTCTATGCTGGGACACTATATAGCAGCAAAGGTCTGTTGAAAATACAGAAATATTAAAGTTAGTTTCTTTACTCTATGTTGTACAGAACTGTAATATAACTCTTCCAGTTCACTGTTTGCTCTTTAATATAACATACTAGTGTCACAAAAACCTGCCCCTAGGGTTTTAGTTGTCAAGTTGTTGTTGAATTGGATCTCATGAGAAAAATACATTTCTTTAACCCTAGGTTTCTTCCCTTGACACGTTCCAAACATCTGCTGCAAACAATGGAGTCAATATAACTTTTTTTAAGTCCCAAAGATCTTTTGCCCTCAGGAGTGTTAGGGATCACTAGCAGCTTTTCTATAATTGTTATAATTACCTACCTGTTAAACTACTTACAGAAGAGAAAGTAACTGTTAGCACAGAAACTGGCATGCTTTGATTCACTTTTACACAAATGGTGCAATTAACACTTCTGAGAAGTGTCATCCAATGCATATCAGAATTCAGAATTAGTCTTATATCGCTTTGAATTTTGCTTGTCTTCTCCATTAGACTTGGACATATCTTGGCATCCATAGACTCAGATCTTCACTTTTTTTTTTTTTTTTTTTTTTTTTTTTTTTTTTTTTTTTTTTTTTTGAGGCAGGAGGTGATGTCTGCAACCAACAGCACATAAGGAACTGTGTATGGCCCCACACATCAAGTGGTTGATCAGGGGTATCTTCTGACCTTTGCATTGTACAAAACAAGTCCAGCCTACATGCTGCGAAACACTGCTTGTTATTCTTATTTAGTTTCGGTCTATTCAAGCTGTGTTGAATTACATTTAAAGATGAGCCAGCAATGTGCCCAGGTGGCCAAGAATGCTAACAACCCTGGCCTATACAAGGAATAGAGTGGTCAGCAGGACCAGGGATGTGATTTTACCTCTCTATTCAGCACTGCGGAGGCCTCAACCTCAAGTAGAATTCACCTCTGGACTGACACACTAGAGTGTGTCCAAAGGAGGGCAACAAAGATGATGAAATGTTTGGAGCATATGTCTTATGAGATGCATCTGAAGGATCTGAGGTTGTTTAGCCTAGAGAAAAGGAGGCTGAGAGGAGACCTTTTTGCTCTTTACAACTACCTTAATGAAGGCTCTAAAGAGGGGGGAACTGGTCTGCTCAGTGGAGTTAAAAGTGGTAGGACAAGAGGTAATTCACTCAAGTTGCACCAGGGGAGGTTTAGGTTGGATGCTAAGAAGAATTTCTTCACCAAAATGGTTATCAGACATTGGAACAGGTTGTCAAGGGCAATAGTGGGCTAGTTTAAGAGTTATATAGATTTAGTTCTTACGGATATGGTTAGGGTTAAGTTTAGTTAAGGACTTGTCAGTGTTAGGTTAACTAGGACTGAGTGGTCTTTTCCAACCAAGGTAAAATCACAAAGATTTTGTGAATCTGTGCTTACATGTGGTGGGGAATTGACAGAGACTTGCTTTTTCTTGAAACAAATGTAGGACTAATATAGACCAAGCCCAGGCTTATTTATCGAATTCAGTGGAAGAATTATTCAGCACACACAGAGAGAGATACTTGTTTTCTTTCAACTTCAGTAATAATTCTACAGGACTTAAAAAGTGTATCCTCAAAACTTACCAGAGGACAAACTGGGCAATACACAGATCTGTTCCTTAGGAAAGCAGAACCATGGCAATACACAGATCTGTTCCTTAGGAAAGAAGAACCATGAAATTAGCAGTGTAAAAATGGTAAGGTAATGGAAATCATTATTATACATAGGATCACAGGCTGGAAGAGGCCCCAAGGATCATCTGATCCAACCTTACTTGGCAAAAACATAGTTTAGACAAGGCAGCTCAGCACCCTGTCCAGCTGAATCTTAAGAGTTCATTAGTGCGGAATTCATCATTTCCCTGGGGAAATTATTCCAATGGTGGGTGGTTCTCACCATGAAAAATTTTTCCCATCTCCAATTGGAATCTCCCCAGGAGTAACTTGTCCTCATTACCTTCCATCTTTTCCATGTGACTCCTTGTAAAAAAGAAATCTCCATATTCTTGGTAGTTACTCTTTAAACACTGGAACATTGGCATGAGTGCTCACCTCAGCTTTGTTTTGTCCAGGCCAAACACAACCAGCTCTCTCAGCCTTTCCTCGAATGGCAGGCTTCTCAGTCCTTTGGTCATTTTTGCAGCCTTTCTCTCAGCCCTCTCCAGCCTGTCCACACCTTTTTTACATGGTGGGGACCAGAATCACAGAATGTTTTAGGTTGTAAGAGACCTCCACGATCATCCAGTCCAAACTCTGACCAACACCATAACTACTAAACCATGTCCCTTAGGACCAGGTCCAAACGCCTTTTATATGCCTCCAGGGATGGTGACTCCACCACTGTCCTGGGCAGGCCATTCCAATGCCTGACAACCCTCCCAGTGAAAGAATGTTTCCTAACATCCAGCCTAAACTTCCCTGGTGCAGCTTAAATCCAGTTCCTCTGATCCTCTCACAGTTCTCTAAAGAGAAGAGGCTGCTTCCCTCCTCGCTCCAAACTCCCTTGAGGTGGTTGAAGAGAGCTCTAAGGTCTCCTCTCAGCCTTCAGCCCCAAAACAGCCCCAGCTCCCTCAGCTGCTCCTCACAGGACTTGTGCTCCAGGCCCTTCATGAGCCTCAGTGCCCATCTCTGGACACTCTCCAGCACTTCTCTGTCCCTCTGATAGTGAGGGGCCCAGAACTGAACACAGTGCTCAAGATGTGGCCTCACCAGAGCTGAGTACAAGAGGGATGATCACCTCCCTATTCCTGCCGGCCACAGTGTTCCTATCACAAGCCAGGATGCCACTGGCCTTCTTGGCCACCTGAACACACTGCTGACTCATATTAAGTCAAATATCAACCAATACCCCCAGGTCCCTTTCCAACTTCCAGCTCTCTAACCACATTTCTCCAGGTCTGTAGTTTACCATGGGGTTGTTATGACCCAGAGATTTGACTTTGTTAAACCTTATGCAATTAACCTTGGCCCATTGGTCCAACCTGTCTAAGTCTCACTGTAAGGCTTCCCTACCCTCCAGCAGATCAACACAGCCACCTGGTTTGGTCTCATTTGCCGATTTACTGAGGGTACACTCAATCCCCTCATCCAAATCATTAATGAAGGTATTAATGAGAAGAGGTGCCAGCACTGAACCCTGGGGAACACCACTCGTGACTGATCTCCAGACAGATTTAGTTCCATTCACTACCACTCTTTCAGCCTCACCATCGGGCCAATTTTTTATGCAATGCAGGGTATATTTATCCAAGCTGAACACAGAGTTCCAGGAATGGCCTCAAAAGTTCTGAGTGGGAAGATGACTTCTTTATCTCTGCTGAAGATGATTCCATTGACTTTGCCACTGCAGCACACTGCAGCTCATATTGATCTTTTTTTCTACCAGGACCCCCAGGACCCTTTCCATAGAGCTGCTCCCCAGCCACATAGATCCCAGCATGTGCTGCACTCCTGGTGCAAGACCTTGTGCTTAATAGCCCATCCAGGGCTTTATAGCCCAGCCTATCCAGGTCTCCCTGCAGTGTGGGTCTCCCTTTCAAAATGTCCACTTCCCCTTTCAGCTTGGGAAATATTCATTAAAGTTAAGGACCCCAGCCTTACTGCCATCCAAGTTGCAGTGGCATATAATCAGAGAGACTGAAGTGATACAAGATGCTTGAATTTACTGAGCTCTTTCTTTCTTCTTCCTTCATCCACACTTTACCTACTCCTTGCTGTGCTTCACTAGCACTTGTCTTGTTCTACAAGCTGCTTTACAAATGCTGCCAAACACCTATTCATAAAAACAAACTGTAACATTGAATAGAATCAGACCTGAAAGTTGAGAAGGGTTTAACAGATGCAAATCCTAGCATGAGAAGTTGAGACAGAACAGCACAATGAGTGGAGACAAGTGGAACTCAGTGACTGACATAAATCTCAGTCTAAAGAGACTGGAAAATATGCCGTGATTCAGAGGGCTGTGACTCTTCCTTTTCTTTAAAAGGCGTCTTTAACCCCAATTATATTTGGAACTGTTACTGCTTGAAATGACGCAGCTCCATGTTAATTTTAACAAAACACCTCTGACAAGGATAGAGCTATCATCTGCAACAAACAAGTTTTTCAGCTCTGAAGAGAAGTTCTTAACTAAACAGGAAAATAAAACAAAAGATTACCGGGTGGGATAGTTTGAGTGAAGATGAAAACATATGACATGGGACAGGACCACCTGATGAATGCTGTATGCTAAAAAATAAATGGTCTTTAAACACCAAGTTATGTAGTAAGAAAACAGGGTACCTCTTTTCCTTGTATAGGTATACGCTGGAGGATGAAAAACACCAGAAGAAGAAGGAAAAGTGTAAAAAAAAATTCCTAGAATTAAAGGTGTGCTCTGATTTTCTGAAAAGCTGCATGAAATCTAGGAAAAACTGGTTCATTCTCACACATGCTTAAGGAATGGTCCATAGCTGTGGATAAAATGAGATCTGAATGAGCAAGATGGTACTACTGGTACTTCCTACTTTGTCTGTTTCTTATTTTTACAAGCAATTCCCTTTGCGTGCAAACCCAAAAGGCTTCTCATTATATAAATTATAGAGTCCATATGGGTCTTCAGAGTCAAATGTAATCCAAATGCAAATTCGCTTCTTTGCAGAAGAACAGTGCTTCTAGAAAGTATGTCAGAAAGTCTAAGGCAAATAAGACTGCTGCAGCTTATGGCCAAAATAGCATTCAGTGCCAATGTGAGTGGGAAGCTATACCATATAGCAACATGACAAGGATGTCCTGGAAGGCTTAATAAGTCAGGCTCGGTCAGAATGTCCAGCCTATATCTTAAAATGTTTTTTATGTTTTTTACAGATGAAAGTAGGGTCAAACAAAATAAATGTGTATTACACTAGAAGCAGCCACAAACAGGGGAAAAAGAAAAAAAAAAAAGAAAAAGAAGAAAAAAAAAAAAAGTAAAAGGAGTGACTGAAGAAAACCAGGAAAAGATCAAAGGACACAGGGCAGTCTGAGGGACCAAGAAAGAAGTTTTGGGACAAATAATGAAAGACCAAGAAAAGTATGGGGGAAGCAGCAATCAAAGAAGAATAGTATCCATGACCAAACAAACCAGATGTCTGATAGCATCAGCATCCCCTGAAACTCCCAGAGGCTTAGCTTGACCCGGTCCTTTGTATGTCAGCCTGCTCTGTGTCACTAGGCAGAAAGGAGATGCCATTCCCCTGTGACATGTTCTAGTTAGCAATGAACTCTCCTAGATTCTCTATTTATGTTTAACCCAGAGGACATGACCTGAATGTAGGTTGTGAACCATCTAATTGAGTACAGGTTGTTCTTTTGTTTGCTTTTCTGCTTACATTTTGTGCTGTAGTTTGTAATTGAGCATCACTACAGTTTGCTTCTGAATGAATGTAGTATTACTTATGCTGAAGTAACACAGAATAACCCTATGCCCATGCCTGCTGATTTTGCTAGGTCAAACTATTTCTGTCCACTCTTTTCACCGAGTACTAATTCTAAATATAACTTATTTTTCAGTTCTTATATTTGACTGCACTCCCTACAAGTTCCTAGACCCTTAGTCTATAAAGTGTTCTTCATGTCCTCAAAATAGCTATTGAGCAAAAGAGAGGTCAGAAATATAGCTAAAAATATTATTTACATACTGACATTAGTTTGGATCTCTATCCTTTCTTAAGCCAGCAATTGACGTATTTAGCAGCACCACTGTCTTTGATGAGAACTGGCCAATGCATGAAAAAGATATTTTTCAGTGGATGGAAAGTATTTCACAGGCATTATTTTCTTAGAGAGTCACATTAAAAATCCATATTAAATTGCTCCCCTGACTTTAACAGTGCTCAGGAATGGTTGCTGACTGTGTGAAACAAGAAAATGGACTGATGCAAAATATTTCAATACCGATGCTATAAACATTGATTGTTCATGGATTGTACAGTGATGACAGAGTGCTTTCATCCATGCACACACAAAATTCACACTCTGTTTCGTAACATAACATTTTTTACTTAATTCCTGACACCACTGCGTTATAGATGACCTCAAAATAAAGGATATGGAACAAATTTCAAACACAGCAAAGAAGCATTTGTATCCAAATTTCTGTGTCAGCTCTTTATACAGATGGCCACTGGAAGAATTTACATTTCCTCACCTCTAGAAACCATGATTCTTTATAACTGAGACCTTGGCTCAAGTTCATCTCTGCATCCACCATCTAATACAGGCAGTAAACTGCTCCCACGCTGTATAATTTTACTTTCAAAACATCCCTTCTAGGTAGAAATAATAATCACACACAAACCTTTTCTCTCAGTTATAAAAGCAGTGTTTTCCCTTGATTGTAAGATTTTACAACTGACTTGGAGGCAAATGATTACAGCTCACACCTTTTTATTGCTCCAAAGCAAAATAGAAAAGCAATGTAAAATGAGAGTTAAATGCTAGAATGCAAGCTAGATTATCTAGAATGCTAAATCAGGATGGAATATAAGTCAGACAGGAACCTATAGCTGTGTTCTTGCCTTTCATTTCATAAGTAGGCTGCCATATTAAATATCATAGTAGAATAAACAGTGCAAACCATCCTTTTCCTATTTTACATTCCAGTTAAGATACACTGGAGAGAACGCAAGGCTTCTGCCAACACTTTAATCAGGGAATCACTTTACTATCACCATGAGCACCGTGACTGTGACATTTTGCTTGTCCAAGAATACCCAAACACCCTCACCTTCCCCATGTAACTCACACATCAACAGACCAACAGCAGCTGGGGGTGGCCCCAGTGGTCTCAGCTTAGTATGGTGTAGGAAATTTTTATCCTGGTACTCTCAAATTGGGACACATTACACTGGAATAAGTTTATAGCATCGTATTAATCAGCACCAAGGTTCCAATTACAGTTTTAATAAAAAACAGCATAAGTACAAAGTGCTGTTATTATCCTTCCATCTGCTGATCTTCAAGTGCATTGCATGCATTAGCAAGCCAAGTCCCGTAATTCACAATGACATAATGCTTCAGAAAGTCAAAGAAAATTGCAATACATACTGATTTTCTGGGTAAGACACAGCTTATAGAGTCCTTTACATCCTGGAGTAATTCAGTAGTACTTGTTCAGGAGTTCACTGCATTGGCTGTGTAGTTTAGTGAGATACTTAGATCAGGAGTCAAAGAGGTTCTTTAAGAGGAAATGAACCTTTTCTCTTAATCAAAAAATCTTCATCTGTCTTGGAAGTTATTTATTTATATCATCCTCAAATGTACACTACCTGAGCAATAGCGGGCAAAGACTAGAGAGGTCTCCCTTTGTTTGAAAAGTTCTTTTGGAAGAGGGAAACAGAGATAGAACTGGATAGCAACTTGAATAATTTGAAAAGCAAAGAAAGACTGCTGCTCCTGTAGATGAGAAGAGAGATCTCCTCCTGCTTTTGGCACTGGGACTCAATGTTTTCCTTTCCTCAGATTTTGAATATGTTTTCCTCAGGTCTAGTGTCTGAAGAACTCTCATAATTCCTGGACTGTGCTCGGAAAAATTATTGGGGAAAACAACATACGTCACCTTCCAATACAAACTACAGATACAGAGGGGCTCAGTTAGAAACCTCATGTATAACAAGCCTGTCAACAGAAAAAGAAAAGAAAACAAAACAAAAAATCAAACCAAACATAAAACAAAAACAAATGAAACAACAACAACAAAAAAGTAATGGGAAAAGAAAAAAAAAAAAAAGGAAATCCTCCTTCCTTTTAAAACCCGAGCATTGCAACAAAGAGTGGCATGTTTAGGAGTGTAGAAATCTTGTTTATAAGATCACAGGCGATATTCCCCTTAAATTCTCTCACTAGAAAAAACTAAAAGTCAAACAGGAGGTAAATATCATCCTCAAACATTTTATTCCTTTCCTCACTGTCATCGATTCTGCCTATAAAACTTACTTCTGCCTGAATGTTCTTCATCCTGGACATGTATAATTTTTTAAAAGAAGCATTCAAAACAAACAGCACAGCTTCATAGTATCACTCTATCCCACAGAGGATGTTATGTCAGTTAGAGATTGGATTCATTAAGATACCAATAAGATTTTATTACGTAAAATTCGGTCCCTGAAAGACCCCTCTAACACTTGTGTTTAAGTTTTAGAAGGCAGGCGTTCTGGATACACAAGAGATAGTTCTCAAAGTCGAGCATGAAACAAGTGGCAACAGACATGACTTATATTGTACTAATAGATACATATGTATGAAACTCATTGTAATAAACATCATATTTCCTGGAATTAATTGTAATATTTATAATAATTAATTGTAATATTTATCTGATTTCCTGGAAGTAATTTTAATATTTCTGTTCTTAGTTGTGGGGGTGTGTGTCTTTGGTGGTCTTCCTCTTTTGTCCTTTTGTCCCTTCTCAGACACATGCATAATGTTAGGCCACATTAGCTGGTCTTAGCCAATTTCCATTTACAAAGCTTGTACCTCCTTGAGATTGCTATCTATTTATATGCAAAAAGTGTACACACAGATTAGATGAGCCCAGATCAACATCCTATTGTTGTTGTGTCAGACAAGTGTCTTCAGGAATTATCTCAGTCTCCAGGATGCTGGCTGATAGTCTTGTGGTTATTTAGCCAAGAATGTGGATTTCATACAGCACATTGTTTCACAACATATGATTTCATTTCAGTATATATTATATAAAGTAGATTCACAATTACGATAAAAATATGTAAGTTTAATTCTATAGCCATCAATTACCTAACACAAAATGCACTGACCCTGTTGGCAAGTCATATGGGATAAAGCTAGAAGATAGAAAGTTTGGGAACCCTAGACTGCATTTTCTCAGATAGCTAAAGTAATTTCTATTTGCTATATGTATTTTATTATTCATAGACTGATGCATCAGGGTCATTCCATTGAAAATGTTCTGTGAGGTCTTGTTTCAAATCAATTCAAATTCAAATTTAATTTGTTATACAAATTAAACGAGCACTCTTGCTGCTCCATGAAGCTGTGGATATTAATCCTGCTCCTTAGAAAACGTGACAAGATCTTCAGACAAACCAGACTGCAGATCTACAACAGTTCACACATACTTTTCAACAGACCAACTGCAACAACCACTTCACAACCTTGGCACAAATCTTTCTTTTAATACATGAACTTTGAAATTTAAAAAAAATCTGCAGATGCTGGATTAGAAATATTTTGTATCTATTTCTTCTTACAAGCCTAGAAGGAACAGAATAAAAGATGAATTTTCTAAAGTACATGAATTTGCACACAATATTCAAAATGTTTTCATTCCTGCACTACCATATCAAGGTACTACCCCAGCATACCTAAAGCAGAGGTCTCATAATCTCATCCTTCTGGATGATCTTTTCATTTATCCTTTAGATATAACAAAAAAAGACATGATTTGTTGCTAATGTTCTCTGTATTCAATGATTTGGAGGTGCTCAGTAGAGAAATTCCAAAGATGCATGCAAGTAGAAACTAAGTAGTGGTGTCCCCCAGGGATCACTGCTGGGCCCAGTTCTGTTTAATATCTTTATTGATAATTTAGATAAGGGGATTGAGTCCATCATCAGCAAATTTGCAGACAACACTAAGCTGGGGGGGAGTGTGGATCAGCTGGAAGGCAGGAGAGCTCTGCAGAGGGACCTGGACAGACTGGAGAGTTGGGATGATTCCAATGGGATGAGGTTCAACACGGCCAAGTGCCGGGTCCTGCACTTTGGCCACAACAACCCCATGGGGAGCTCCAGGCTGGGCACAGAGTGGCTGAGAGCAGCCAGGCAGAGAGGGACCTGGGAGTCTGGATTGACAGGAAGCTGAACAGGAGCCAGCAGTGTGCCCAGGTGGCCAAGAAGGCCAATGGCATCCTGGCCTGGATCAGGAACAGCGTGGCCAGCAGGTCCAGGGAAGGGATTCTGCCCCTGTACTCAGCCCTGGTGAGGCCACAGCTCGAGTCCTGTGTCCAGTTCTGGGCCCCTCAGTTCAGGAAGGAGATTGAGGTCCTGGAGCAGGTCCAAAGGAGGGCAACCAGGCTGGTGAAGGGACTCCAGCACAAGTCCTGTGAGGAGAGGCTGAGGGAGCTGGGGGTGTTCAGCCTGGAGAAGAGGAGGCTCAGGGGAGACCTCATCGCTCTCTACAACTCCCTGAAAGGAGGCTGGAGCCAGGGGGGGGTTGGGCTCTTTTCCCAGGCAACTACCAGCAAGACAAGATGGCATGTGCTTAAGTTGTGCCAGGGGAAGTTTAGGTTGGATATTAGAAAGAATTTCTTCATGGAGAGGGTGATCAGACATTGGAATGGGCTGCCCAGGGAAGTAGTGGATTCTCTGTCCCTGGAGATATTTAAAAAGAGACTGGATGTGGCACTCAGTGCCATGGTCTGGTAACCACAGCGGTAGTGGATCAAGGGTTGGACTTGATGATCTCTGAGGTTCCTTCCAACCCAGCTGATTCTATGATTCGATGATTCTATGAACTACAGAAGAAAACAGCAAGAAGTTAGCAACTAAAAGAAGAGTAAATTTTGCTCTGACCTTGGCAGAGAAACACTATTATTCTCAAAATCTCTTCTTCATGAGGGTTCATATTCTCACTTTCAAAACTGAGCTTCTAGTTCTACTGCCTGTTTACTCATTTCTGTTCAGCCCTCAGTGTATGCTTTCTTTCCTTCTTCATTTAGATGTCTCTATTGCTGTGCAGCCTTTCTTTCTAAATAGCCTATCTCTTGCCATCACTTCCTTTGAAATTCTTAGAATAATTCCCATTGTGACTTCTATCACCTCAGAGAATGTTTTTTTTTTGTGCCAGCAACCTGCAGTACTTTCTCAGTGTGTAAATGCTACCGTCTGAGCAAGGATTCATCACATTAAGTTCAAGTCACAGCACTGAATCCTGCAAATCCTTCACATGCTTCGTCCTTGCTCAGAGGTTTTCCCTATGTGTAAAGTTTGAGAGCTCAGGTTTCCAGTCTGAATGTATATGCTTTCCCATTGAAAGTAGTTAGATCTGCATTTCTATCTTGGCCCTGCCTTGTTGATATTTCCAGCCCGATTTCTTCCTATGCAAAGGGTAGATTTATTGACAAGGGTGCTTTACTTCCCTATGAAAGGTATTTGCCTGTTCTATACAGAGATGTATTCTGATTTCTCTGATTTGAAATTTAAATAAGATTTTCATTTGCATGAGATTAGGACATAATGAACCTTTTGGGGTATTATTCTGAATTTACATCTTCTGCAACCACTCTGGGGAAAAGCTTGAATCGGTGTCATACACCTCACTAAACAAATGTTCATTTTCACACAAAATGGTGACATGTGTTCATTTCATGTACCAGCAACAACAAAGACACCATACAGTTTTGAAACAGAGGTAGTATTTTTGTATTTTCATTAAAGTAAATTTGTCATAGGCAATGTAAAATAATCAAATTAAGAATAATAATTATGATCAATTAACATATTAATGTCAGATAACTGTTTATTAAAATCATACAACGATATGGTGAGAGATGTTTTATAAGCAGTGGAAGTACAGAACACACGGGATACTTGTCTTAGCTTCACCATTCTTCCATCTATTTAGCCAATTCCAGAAGCGTGTATAATGGTATCAAACAACATCCAGAAACCTTTCTTTCCCATGCTGGAAAGATTTTGAAATGCTGGAACCTAACATGGCAACCTTATGATTTATAGAAAAGCTTGTACCAATTGATTGTACCAATCAAAATTGTGTAACCTTCTAAATAGCATCAAAAAATAAATTCTTTGACTTCCACAAATAAAGAAAGAGAGGAAAGTGAAAAGAACTCCTCCTCTTCTAATAGCTGCCCCTGAAAAAGATTAATATGCAGTCAAAAGATGAGTTCAGCTATACAGAACGGCAGGAAGTTTGGGAACCATTTCTAAGTTTCAGAAGAGAACAATGTAGAAGCTCAGTGATGGATAAAAAGAAAAATGGAGGCTCCACTGAGTCAAAACAAAACCAAAACCAAATAAAACCTCCAAAATAAAGAGGAAAAACAAAGAATAGGAAAGAAAATTGAGCATTTTTTTTCAAGATAAGAAACTATCATCAAAATTAAATGCAGAGAAAAAGAAGGAATACTGGTGAAAGAAAGAACAGAGAGGGAATGCTTTAAGGTTAGCAAGGAAAAGGACAAAATCAGAAAAAAGAGGAGACACAGCCAGGTGGAGCAAAGGGAAAGGTTCCTGAGTGAGATCAATGACTTTTTTTCCCACCTTTTAAAAAGTGTGACAATTTCTTTGGCAGAAAATGCTTGGCAGAGGAGAGAGGAACAGAGCAGAAGGTTTTAGAGGAAATTCAGAAATAGCAAAGAATTGAAGGGAGAAAGGTTATGCTAGTTTAAGAAAAGAAAAATAAAGATCCTGGTCAAGGGACAGAGAAATAGGTAAAAAAAAAAAAAAAAAAAAAAAAAATCTTTCACAGAACTGGAAACTCCATGCTGATTACAGTATCTTTCTTCAGCAAGGCATGATGAGCATGATGACACTAAGGTAGGGCAAAAATCAATGAAAGATAGCATAGTAAAAAAATGAAAAGAAGGATACATTTTAAAAGAACTCTGAGGAAGCAACAGGAAAATGCAACAGTGAAGGAGAGAAGATCAGGCAGGAGAGCTAAGAACAGCTAAGGAAATTAATAAGGACAAGTTTAGAGGTTCAGAAGAAAGTAATTCAATGAAAGAATGCAGTAGACAGAAATCACAGTGTCTGGCTAAGAGCATGGGTCTGTACAGCAGATGACCCATGGGACTGCAGGGGATGATAAGTGAGACACCATGGAGTGACAAGGACCTTCAGTGTTGAAGCCATGGTTTTCTCAGCCTGACTGGAGAATCGAAGGGAGAGAGAGAACTATGATTACTGAAGGAATAGGAAAGAGGATCAAAAGAGGGGCAGATGAGAGAAGAGAAAAGAACAATCAAATATGATAGATCCCAGCTGCATTGATATGTCATGTTACTGATTGGGCAGCTTGCAGCAATATTGTGAAATGTTAGAAAAAATATTCTAAGTTTGATTTCACCCATTTGTCCTAAAGAGACCCCATAACTCTGCAAAAGGTTCCAGTAATCAAAGTCTACCTAGGCTATAAACCAAATTGACATTTCAGATTTGAATGAAAACCAAAGGTTAACTGGAATGATGTTTTGTGTATGGCTTTGAACATTTACGGATTAAATTAAGTAGTTCTTTAAAAATTAGCATACAGTGACGTACATACATTATAAGGATGATTCTTCCTCTTTGGAATACTGCTCGTGGGAAGATATGAAAACATCTGATGACACCTGTAAGACAATTACCACCCTTATTTCTTGATCTGTATACATATATATCAAGCACATCTTAAAAAGGAATTGTACGGTAACCAAAAGTGATTGTTGTTGCAAGAGATTTGACGGTACACATCACATCTTAGTACAGGAGTTTCTGATGCAGAGTTTTCAAATCTGGGCTAAAAGAAAGATCTTGCAGCTCATAAAGGGACTACCGGTGTCCATTACAATGTAAGAAGGACATGGAGCTGTGGAAACAAGTCCAGAGGAAGGCTATGAAAATGATCAGAGGGATGGAGTCCCTAGACAGTGCCTGCCTAAGACAGGCTTAGAGAGTTGGGGTTGTTCAACCTGGAGAAGAAAAGGCTCTGGGGAGACCTTATAGTGGCTTTCTAGTATTCCTTTTGTGGCTCAGAAAGCAAGTACAGTACAATCGGTACACAACTTCCTCATTAAATGGAAATTTTTTGGCATATTAAGAATTCAGCTGTGGTATGTCCTGCATTCTGCATAAAGAAATGCATTCTGTCCTGTGAAAAGCACACTTTCTGCCTTCCTTTACTCTGGGGCAGAAATAAAGACAAAAAATGCAATTTGATGTCATGTCACAAGAAACCAGTGGTAAATCATTCTGTATCACAACTCCAGCACCAGGTGACTCCTGCCTGCATGGAGGCACATCCAGAGTAGGAAATCACTACTATTCCTGCATGGAGGATCTGGCTTTACTAGCCATTAGCCACTTGTTTCTTTCAGAATATTTGGAAGGAAAAATGTCTAGCACTTGAGTGTAACTTGAAGAAATTTAAATAAAATATTTTTGTATTATTTATCTGTTCCTTACTAGATTTGAGTCTGATCCTGCAAAGTACTGAATGTCTACACTCCTCACAAAAGTCTGAGGCAGCTGCTGGCACTGAGCACCATACAGCCATATCTGTAACTTAAAAATCTTCCTGGGTCATTCATAAAGTCTAAAAGTGGCTTTTGGAAGAGGGGAAAGTGTGCTTCCTCCTTTCTCAGATCTATATTAATTATAGAAAAGGTAAACTGGAATGCATCAGTAAGAGTTTTCCCACAGTAAAGAATGAAGAAAGACTTAGATCTTTAGAGGCAATAGCTATCCCATTAAAAAACCCAGTCCATGGACAAGGCTTACATTTCAAACACTTTCAAAATGTGATGGCCTTTGGCAGATAGCTGTGCTGTTATTACTCTCAGAGCTAAGCTGATCTGTATCCTGTGATTTATGTTTCCTGGGACAAATATCCTGAAAAATTAAATCCTTATCTGGAGCCTGAGTACCATAGTTTTGGGAAAGTTCAGTCCTAGGCTATTGTCTTAGTCTTTCCTCAATCTCAGATAAATCCAAAGTTACAGAAATGCTCAGTGATTTTATTCTGTCAGTCTCTGTAAGAGTCTAATGTTTTGGAAAGCTACCAATCAGATCAGCTGGATAGTCTGATAAAACTCCCAAACTCCCCCTTTTTTCTTTTGTCATTAACCTTTTTTTCCTTGCATTTGAATAAGGAAGTAATTAATAGACAAAATTTCTGTAAATTTAACTGACAAATTTCTGTAAAAGTATTTAAGATAGAGAGACAGCAAGGAAGTGACCAATAAAACACCTGTTCCTAAGAGAAAAGATTTTAACTAGACATCAGTAACCCACTGGAAAAAAAAAGCCCTCAAAAAAAGCCTTCATGACAGGAAACCTGACATGATTGCCAAAGCATTTCTAGCTAGCTTGACATACGAAACAACAGCTGAAACATTAGCATGTCCAATCTAATACAGCATGGCAAACACAGACTTTTAACTTAAAACATCCTGGCTTGCAGATTCAACATGTGAATTTCTATTATTTTTTTCCAATGAGTTATGTTATTGTCTTCAATCCACAGTTACATTGAGACTGGTTTTATCTGTACAATAGAAAAAAAAATTGGTAATCTCCACTATGATGAGTTTTTAATTTTTCTTAATGACAAAACAAGGCAAGAAAAAGAAATCTCTTTGACAGTCTCTAAATTTATACAGAGTTTATAGAGGAGAATTAGAGAACAAACAATAAATTCAAGAATGCACTCTCTATTTCTTAAGCACTTAAATTCTTAAAGATGATTTGGAACAGGAGAT
This sequence comes from Phaethornis superciliosus, assembly GCA_023637945.1. Classification (NCBI taxonomy): domain Eukaryota; kingdom Metazoa; phylum Chordata; class Aves; order Apodiformes; family Trochilidae; genus Phaethornis; species Phaethornis superciliosus. The sequence continues at coordinate 34,449,442 of JAJQWJ010000004.1, read as the reverse complement.
AGTAGGGCTATGTAGGGACAAGCAATAGCTCTTACTAGAGATGCTGTTGATCTACTATTTATTTTAGAAGCTCTGTGAAGGAGTATTTTGGATGACTACCCCAATACCACTACAAGAAGTGGAGACCATAGGGCTGGTACAAACAGCAGCAGCTCATGGAAGAGCAAAGCCTGTAGCGTGCTGATGGGGAAAGGATTGGTGACACAGAGCCCTCTCCCTCCCAGCTGTGCACAGATGATGCACTAGAACCAACTCTAGCAGGCATCTTTCCCTCCAGGAGATACACTAGCTCACCAAGACACAAATAAGTTATTCAGGGTTCTTTCTCCAAAATCCCACATCTCCCTAGCACAGGGAACATAAGATCCGCCATATCAAGCTGGACAAAAAGATTTTGGACTCCACTCATCCTGTCTTCACTGGTAGCCATACATGGACTCCCAGAGAGAAAATATCTGAAATCAGAATAAGGGTATAAATTCAGTCCACTGATTTCTCATCTGCTTTTAAGGAAACAGTAAGGCAATATTTATCTCCATAATTTCAGCCAAGGTAATAGGTTTGCTCTTAATTCTCCCATTTCTTTTACCTGGAATGTGCATAAATAAACTTTTCTACTAGACAGAATGAAAAAAACTCCCCAAAAATGAACAAAAAAACCCCAACAATTCCCACTAATATGTTATTTTTATGAGGCCATAAGTAGTTATGTCCACTGAAAAATTTTTTGGTCACTCAGTATAACTGCACACATGCACCATCTGCCTCTTCAAAGAAAACAAAATTAGAACCAAAACAGAAGTGGTCTATCAAGCAAAGCAATGGACCAAGCAGCCATACATGATCCCTTTCACTGCAGCTGCTTGTCACTGCCATCACTGCAAAACCAACTCCAGACAGGAATGCTGAGGGTACAAAAGTTTCTGCAGCAAATTTAGTCTACATAGGAAAGAGTAGAGCTCAAGCAATTTAAAAAACGTTTCTGCTGTTTATAGCATGCCTTATATCTCAGCTTGGTCTTATTTTGGTAAACTATTAAACTGCTTATCCTCTGTCCCCTCCCAGTGCCTCCTGCCTTCTCTTAAGACTAGGAGTTCTTTAGAAAATGATGGGTGACACCTGCGGTGATCATTCAAGGGCTTAAAGTTCTTGCAAAGGATCTGCTTTATTTTCTATTTGGTTTTAATTGGCTGTGCATAATAACAGAAAGGGCTTCACAGCCCCTAGCCCCCAATCTCTGGCTGGGAGCCTCAGCCCTTAAAGGCACAGTCCACACTGCCACAGCATTCTCTTGAAGCTAAGAAAGTAGTATTTTAAAATGTATATAAACAGATTAACATCAGACTCCTAAACATACAAACTGTTCTCTATATGTAGATACACAAATAGTTTGTAGTTGCAAACTGAAGTTAGCTTTGTTTATGGTATGGTTCAGGAACTTAACACCATCTGTGCGTTGCTTTATCTGTGAGAAATCTATCAGTGAGAAACAGAGACCAATTTAAGATGAGCATGTTAATTACTGACAACTGAAAGGTGGTAGTTAAGTCTCTTTGAGCTTCTTTTCTGTCTGTGTCCCTAGCAGAGATAGGTGCTTTAATTCAGTTACATTGTTTAAATCATCATAAGCCAATTCTAATCCCCCAGAAATTAGTCCCAACAAGATTTTGTGTCTCCATGAATTGAAGTGGTTTTGGAAACTGCTCGGTTAAAATGAGCTCAGTAAAGTAGGAAAAAAAAAACAACAACAAACAACAAACAAAACCATCAGATGAAAACATGTACATCTCTAACACCTTTATAAGGAGGAATGGTGGAAAAACCAAGTAGTCTTGGTGGTAAGAGAGCAGACATTTTTTTTGCAACAGAGCCAGTTCATGTTTTCCTACCTTATTTATGGAATCAAGATACCAAAGGATGATGTTTCGTGTCATATTAAACCCAATCTGTGAGATTCCACCAAATAGAGTAGCCCTGTATTCCTTATGTCTGTCTCTCCTTTGATGCTTGTTGGCTCTCAAAGGTGTGGGGCCATGGCACATACCAGGTCCTACTTAGCAGTACCATTTGCTGCCCAGCTTGCACCCTGTAGAAATGTAGTGCTGATTGTGGGAAGGTGAAGGTGGTGTAGGGCATTTATTGTCAGCCTGCACATAAATCTGACTAAGGATACAGTGAAATTACACCCAAAGGCCACAGAGGCAGCAGGAGTGTGTCTTACTTTTGTCTTTTCTCCTACTTATACTTATTTGGCAAGCTTTGGGGAGAGATTTTGTCACTAGTACACTGGCTATCAGAGGCTGGGACTCCTATCTCACTCAGCTTCTCCAGGAAAGAGTCTTTTTGTTAAATCATTAAAAGACACAGTTATTATTTATTTTGCTTTGCATTGTTTTTTTTTTCTGGACTGTAAGTCACAGAGAAAAAGAATAAAGCATGAAAACAACTCTTCATTTTATAACTGAACTTAAAAAAAAACAAACAACTATTTCATTGACTGCACTTTCATCTAATGTAGACAGGAACCAAGGAGCTTACCTAAAAAGCTAGCAGTGCTTCTGAGAGCACACATCTGGTTGTGCAAAGCCTTCTGGTCCTCACCCTGTGATATGTATTGTCCGTCTGGACAGACTCATGAAAATGGTGTGTCTCCTCTTCAAAAAGGAAAGAAACAGGCACCTCCCTAGCTATTGGCAGTGCATTACACTCTCTTTCCTCATTTTTCATTTCTTGTTGAATGAGATATATACAAAAGTGAAGGAGATCCACTGCTTTTCCCACTCTCTCCTGTTCTGCTGGACATATGCTGGATCCAACACACTATAGACTCATAACAAAAAACAGTCCAGCTAGTACAAACACATTCAGTGGATACAAATTTGTTTTGGAAAAAAAAAAAAAAATTAAAAAAATATATTTTTAAAGAATAACTCTTTCCTGGCAGGTTTTCTGATAGATCACATATCACCTGTCCTGCAGTGAACATGAAGCCAGAATAAATGGTGTACTATGTGTTCTAGCTATTGTGACATAAATGCAACATACACTCAGTCCTGATCCAGTCCTAATCTATAATAGGAAGTGAACTGGTGGTGTACAACTCTGGTATTTCTGAAAACAAAACCATAGGCCCAGCACAATAAAACTAACTAAATCCTCCTCTAATCCTCCACCTAAAGTTGCAGGAGATTTCTAGCAGCACGAATCACACAACATGGATTGGTTTGTTTTTTTTTTTTTCCTCAGTTCTGAGGAGAGTGTTTTGTAAGAGGTCCTCAACTCCTTCCTCAGTTTTTTGGGGGTCTTGAATCTGCTGATGAGCTCCAGGGTTCAGCACAGAGCAATAAAGCAAATTCCTGCCTATCCAAACATTTTATTCTCCTGTGCCTGCAGTGAGAAGAAGCTTAGCAGTGGGAACCTACAGTTTAATTGTTTACTTCCAGAGGTACTGGCTTTCCTTCAGCGTAAACAAAACTGCTTTTTGTGTAATTTGTTGCCAGAAACGGTGTCCAAACTAATTCAGTAGATGCTCTGATTGCTTTCAAATTAATAATCCAGTGATTTCCCATATTACTCAGCATTCCCAGAGAAACTCCTGTGAATTAATGCTGCTGTTTGTGTCTGTGGTGTGTTCCATACCCATACACTACAGTGCCAAGTCACAGCTCATACAGCTCCATGCTGCTTCACTGACTCGAAACCTGCAGTTCTCTGTGTTTCTTTAAATAGTTTTTTTTTATTGTTTGCTTGTTTCTGTAATTTTTTTATGTTCTCCGTTCTACTGCAATATTTACTACCTTCCATAAATTTTCAACAAGAAAAGGGGAAGTATCTTATTTTACAAATTCCAGGTATCTTCTTAAAGACTTCCCAGAAGTCTGTAGTGTTTGAAATCTGGCCTCCTCAGGGGACTCAGAACCCAAAATTTCTAAAGCAATTATTTTTGAGTCTACCTTGCAAGCATAAATTGTGAACTCTCCTGTTAGTTTATCTCTTGTTTGATGATCTTTTAAAAAATCAATTTGTATATTTTTTCAGCTTTCCATGGAGTGTATCATTCTTGAGATAGAATTAATTTTTCTCAGTATTCTGTTTTGCAAGAAATTATTAAATTCAAAATTATTACACCCATCTGTTGTGAGCGATAATGGGAACTTTTGTCTTCTTTTCTGATTCCTTATTTGCAATGTAATAAAAACAAAATAATGTACATCTTAAATCTTCTTTGTTTATCCTGTTTACTCACAGAGAACTTAAGGTGTGAGGAGCTTCAGCATTTTTTTCCCAGGATTTTTTTCTTCATGGTACATCCAGTTTTCATTTTCCCTGGAGGCAGAAGGTTTTGCAGAATGTCTGTTTTACTATGATTCTGCAATTCAGTGTCTAGATTCATTTTAAAGTGCCAGATTAAGATGGAGTCCTCTATCATCAGGGATCAGACAGAAGCAGCCATACCCAGGAGAAGAAGAGGATGGCAAAAGTCAGCAGCAGGATGTAGAAGTTGAAGGCTGCAAGCTGGACTTTCTGTCTGTCTTCTACAGTTGCCCATTTTATTCTGGAGAACTGAGGAAAGATTCCATAAGCAAGGAGAGGGTGGCCAACACCAATAAAAAGCTCTCAGCCTCAGAAATCAGATTTCCATTAGAGCACCGCTTAGTACAAAGAGTGTGGAAGGAAGACTAACATAGATTACACATTATTGAATGCTAACAGAGGGAAACCTAGTAACAGCCAGGCTGTTCCACATTTGGTCTTAGAACAACATGACTCTATATTAGTATCCACGATCAAAAGCTCAATAATTCTTAGTTCTTATGCTACCTTGACAATGAAAAAAAAAATCCTTTCCAAAGAACTGTTTCTGCAAGAAAGTACTACACAAGGACCAAGATGTACCCTATAGACAGACACTGAGTAGCAGGAAAAGGGTGCAAAAATGATGGCAGGTATGGAACACAGAAAAATCAGTTGACATTTTGAATATGATTGCATTCTAACATACTGACAGTAAAACTGGACAGGAAATGTCACAACTACAGGATTTCTTAAGCCATTTACAGTACTTCCTACTCCCAGACAGGCCAAATATTTCACCAGAAGAGGATCTTTACCTTCCATCCTGTAAAGAACAAGGAGTACAAAACTGAAAAAAATAAAGAGATTAAAAATAATTATCAGAGTGTTTTCAGCCTTTTAAAGGGTGTTGTTCTTTTTAAAGAGTGCTCTTATACCCACTGCATCTTGGGGTATGACTTGTTTTGTATCCTGTATACCATTACTTTATCATCTTCACTTTTAAAGATGCCAAGGTACAAAGCTCACATGAAAAATCTTAATTTTCCTAGCATTGGGTATGTCTGAATCTAACAATTTGTTTCAGGCTTGGTAGAAATAACCTCTAATCCGAATCTTGTATTTCAAAGTTCGAGATGCCTGTAACTAGGCTGAGAGGCATCTCAGTCTAAAGTAATGTACACATATAGAATGAGGAGAAGACTTTAGAACAAGCCCGAATCCCAGGAAGAAAAAAGCAACCCAACACTTTAGCTGGTGCAGCATTGTGCCATTGTTCTGGCTGGGATGGAGTTAAATTTCTTCATAGCAGCCGTATAATGGTGTGTTTTGGGTTTTTGTGACCAAAACACTTCTTACAGTTCACCCATGCTTCAGCTGCTGCTGAAAAGTGTGTGCACAGTATCAAGGCTTTCACTGTTTCTCACCCTGCTCCCTGAGATCAAGGGGGATGGGCAAGAGGCTGGGTGGGGACACAGGTGGGACAGCTGACCCCAGGTGACCAAAGGGATGCTCCATGACATATAACTTCATGTTCAGAAGTAAAGACTTGGAAGGGAGCCTTTCCAAAGTAGCCATTGCTCAGAGACTGGTTAGGCATCAGCCTGTTTGTGGCAGGTTGTGAGCAGTTGCCTTTGAATCTTTTTTTTTTTTTTTTTTTTTTTTTTTTTCCTTCACTTATTAAACTATCTTTATATTGACCTGTGAGGTTTTTCTCACATTTGGTCTTCCAGTCCTGTCCCCCATCCCAATGAAGAGGGAGTGAAAAAGCACGTGGTGGGTGCTTAATTACTGTCCAAGGTCAACCCAAGACAAAGAAGAAAAATGTAATTTTCCAAAGGGAAGAAAGAAAAAGAAAATTATTTCTCTGCTAATTCTATCAAATTGAAGTAGAAATTAAGTAGGAAAAACACTCATTTTTCAACCCAGGTCATTTTCAGTGGCCATATTCCATGACCATTCCTAAGAGATGTAAATTTTTCTGCGGTGCCACTTCTTTATCACTAGATATCAGATTTGGATAGCCTGATTAGATTTTCACTCTGTAAAACTGGGCTTCTGAAATATGAAGAGAATAACTCCTCATGTCTCAAGAACAAATTTTAAAAGATGCTTATAAATCATTTGCTCTATAGCAAATATGCTATCCAGACAGTAAGTAAGTTTTGCTACACAAGAATGAGACAGGTAAGTTTTATTGTCCCATCTTATCAATAAAGAAATCAAGAAAGAGACATGGAAAAAATCTCTGAAAGGTTACAGAAAGGTTAAATGTGAGAGTCGGGGCTGGCTGGTTTTCCTTCCTCTAAACTCTGCCCTCAGGTCTGTGGATTCTTCTTCTGCCAGGAGTCCATGCAATTTTACTTCTTTGTTTCTTTTGGAATCTTGAGACAGGAGAACATTTGGAGTAGTCTGTGTTTGATCTATTTGCTACAAATGTGTTAAAAATCCCTACTGATGGTGAACCACTGTCTCTATCTTGTTGTCATGTATGACCAGTATACTGATTTGTGCAATTCAAAAAGGCCAGAGAGGTGCATAGTTTATTTTTTTTTATTTGTGCTTACCAGTTTAATCCTTTCTTTAATAGTTCAACAACGGCACTGTTGCTCCTCCCTCTTAATCAGTCACTGGCTCTTTAAACTCAATGGCAATGATCGTAAGGGTTTCTTCCTCATGTCTTTCATGCTATAGAAAGGGACTCAGAGATATTGTTTCCCTGTAAGTTGCTGAATTTGACAGCAGGACCATTCATTGCAGATCTAGCTGCAATTAGAGCAATTATGCAGATCACATATCTTTCCAGTTTAATTTTTTGTTATGGTATTTTTTCTTTTTTCTCTCTCTGTTTTTTTTTGTTTGTTTGTTTTGTTTTTCTGTTTGTTGTTTTTTTTTCATCGTTACTGCAGCTTCTCTAAGCCAAAGACTAGGATAAGGAAAGACAGACAGACAAGTGGACCACCTACTGACTAAGTCCCACCATGGAACTGGAGAATTTTTTAAATACCTTTTTGCCAGAGGAAATTCCTGCAGGGTGCTTTGCATCCCGTCTTGCCAAAGGTCATCGTCATAACAGCAAACCATGCTCTGTTCCTGCTTCCCAAGTAAGAAGGGGATGGCACACTCTGCAAATGCTGATACACCTCTGTTCTCTGCAAAGTGGTTTAGAGTGGATAATTGCACGAAACTATGAATCAGGGAGGAACCACTGCAAAGAATAGCAAATATTGAGTAGCCTGCATTGTAAAAGCTGCAAAAGGAAGAAGATCTTAGTCTCAAGCACCTGTTTATGGAGCCTCTGCCTCACAAAGAAAAAACAGGTCACTAATTAAGACATACAGCACATTATGATCTGTTTTCCTTACTGAAAAAGCATTTTGTCTTCAGTCGAAACTGTAGGCCTACAGAGCCTCTTCCAAAAATCTATTCTCATTCATACTGGATACTTCTATGAGTATGAAATCGTGACCTTCAGTGACCCATGTGAACAAAGCAAGAAACTGATGGCCTGCAAGGCTTGGTTATGAGAACGATCCTGGTCATCCAGACTCAGAAGCACTTGGACACCTAAGAATCTGTGTATTGTCCTTAAATACCTAACTGAAATGACAATTTTAAAGAGACTGACAGCCTTCTGTAACATGACTTATTGCCTTGTCAACAATACCTTCTAGCCCTGCTTTTTCAGAGTTGCTATCAAGAAAATATACAAAATTACCTGAGAGGCAAACAGAAGTATCATGTCCAGTCTTCAAAATTATACACATAACTTTACAAACTAATTAGTTACTCTGCGACAGCTTCTCAACACACAAACAAATGGAGTCAGACAACTGACCAACCCTGAAAAGGATCACACCATAGCATGACAAAGAGTTTTAGGTATATCAATTGTATTTTTTAAATCCAGCCAAACTTTTGAAACAAAAAAAACATATGCTTAGAGCAAACCTGATGGCACAGATATTTTCTCTTCCATGTGGGCTGCTTGGCTTCATGTGAGAGCTTCATTAGCAGCAAGCATTACACACATTTACAAAATATTTTAGAGAACATTTCAATTTAATAAGAGTAAAACTTTGAAAATTTTGCCTTTTGGAAATGTGGATTTTTGCCTGTAGACATCAGGAGAAGGTGAACATATTTATGAGGTCAAAGAAAAATGGCTTTATTATTTTTTACTTGCAGGAGTACAAAAGTATATTTCTTACATGTGTGTGCATGTTAAGGAGCCTCTTATCCCTCCCTCTCAATTCCATCCCTCTCCCCACATAGCTCGCAGACAGGGGATACAACCATGTCCAAATGTGAAAAATATATTCTAAATATGAAGGGCTGACAATGAGCTGCTGCACTTACATTGTCAAACCTCCAGAACACAGTACAGCCCTTTTGTGTTGTCTTGTTGGAAGAAATAGATACAAGAAGGTTCAAATTTCACTGCTCATACTCCTTGTGAAACTGTACTAAGAAAAGTGTAATACACTTTTACACTGTAACAACCTGGGGACCTACATCTGTCTTTTGAGAGAATTTGCAACTAATGTAAGATAAACAGGGGAAAAAAAATAAGGTATACAGTAGAATCAGTGGAGTTTAAAGGTGAGCTGTAAGTTATTTTCTTTATGTCTCCTCACATTCCTATTCTTTGTGAAATACAGACCAGCTGCATGAGTAGCACTGGATTCATAGGCAAATACACTACAAACATATATAGAATTTTTTTTTTAACTTGGCCTGGCTATATGACATTGGTTTAAAAGATCTTTAACAAAATTACTCTCATTAATGTCAAAGGGCTTCTAAGGAGGTCCCTAATCAAGTAGTTAGACAATAATGAGATTAATTTTATTAAGGACTTCCTAGAAGTTTGAGTTCTAACCTTGACTTTATCTGTGGGCAAAAGACCACATGAAATGCATAGAACAACTATTTTCCTTTAATTGGGATTTATTTCAGGCTTCAAATGATTCAAACATTTGTGCTACTTTGACAGCCAATTAAGGACATCTGTTTACTGTAAATGTTTGGAAAGGGTAGTGTAAGCTTTTAACTTGTGGCTAAAGCACAGGAAGCTCTTAATCTACTTGTAGCTTCAACCTGCTCAGATAAACAAAATGAATAATGCTACCTGGAGCTTCCAATGCATATTAATAACTAGTCTGCAGCAGCAGGAAAATCTTACTTTTATTTGCAATATACAGCTTCAGAGTGGCAACCATGAGTGGCTGCTTCTCTAATAAATACAGAGTTATGGGATCATCTCAAGTTGCCCCTTGTATTTTCCATGGTCTTCTCCGAAGGCACCCAGAAAGGAAGAGGCAAAGAGCAATGTCACAGCACTCATCAAAGTTGTCTTGTATTTAGCTGCATTGTTGCATTGAGATATTATATGCTGTACTTGGTATAAACCCAGTGTTAGTAAACTCCTTCTGTAAGTCACCATTTCCTCAAATCAGTTTCCATGGCTGCTCCAGGGGAAGAATAACAATCTGGTTTTCCTAATAATGAGTTCATGGTAAAGTGAGAATTCTCCTTGGGTAATTTTAGGAGTTTTCATAGTATGTACAGACATATTTCTGAGTGTAGCTGGTTTTCTGATTTTATCTTAATTAATTTTACATACACTTACGGGTGGCTTTCCAACATATTAGACAACATGCTATCTTTAAAAAATCTTCCTTGAACATCTGGAGATAAAACTTTTAAATTAACAGTCACATTTTCATCATTTTTAGTCTGCCAGGCTCTGAACTCCACTTTCTTGTCTTTCCAAGAATAAATCTGGTAATCTCTTTTGAGTTTTATCAGGTCACTCCAACTTTCTGTGGTACTCCTTGTGAATGGATTTCATTATCTAAGAACAAGTTTCTTTGAGACATTTAGTTGCTACAGCTGGCTTCCACGTGTTAAATTCCCATCCTGACAGTGCCTCCCTATGACACTAGAGATGAAAAGCTTGCCAGTTGTGTTATATTGTTTTCTCTGTTTATATTGAAAGGTTTTCTGTTTGGTCCTCACCTGTGGTACTGCTGCTGCTGAACAAAGTGTGTTCTGTTGGAGAAGGAATTCTTGTTGTCCTAATGCATGCAGTTGCATTCAAGCATAATTTCTTGTAGCTGAACCAACAGTAACAATATCATTCAGAAATGCTTGCATCATCTTTGCCGTCTTGAGACCACCTCAGAGAAAAGTTAACAAAATCTACCTGCATTTATAGGATAAGAATCAGCAATGAATATCCATTTGGACCCACTCCATAGTCAGCCAGCACCATATAATAATGACCTGAATCAGTGTCCTTCTGCATATATTCTGGAAACACGGCACCCTGATTCAGTAAGCCAGACCCTGTCTGCCATTACACTAACATAAAGCTGGAGTATTTCTTATTATGACGAGAGATTGATATTCTGTTGTGGAGTTTATCGGAAAACTGGCCAGAATCAGAGCTGACCAAGCAACTTGGAACATAATTGCTTAAGTGAGCACAGGACTCTGTTCTTGTGAGTCTGTTGCATACTGTTGGACACTTCTGTCACACTGGAAGTAGGAGAATTGAGGATTCAGTTTCTTTTAATTTTTTTTCTTTGATTTTTTAATTGAATGTCTACTAAAAAGTAATATCTTATTAATTATTTTAGTGCTGGGAGTGATTATCTTTTTTCTGGGTTTTTTTGTTTACTTAATGGATGCATACATCAAGTAAAAAACTGGAGTTCACAGGACATACCTAAATACATCTGCGTTGGCAAGTTCTAACTGACCATGCAAATCAGAGGGCATTGCTTCTCTCATGGTAGAAGTGTGACTCTTCTGATCAGAAGGAGCCCAGAATGCCCAGACTTCTTTATGAGTCAGGGAGAGCTAAGATTTATTTTCTCAGTAGAACCTCAAAATGTATATTTTTCACATCACATGTGAAAAATATGGAATGTGTGCCTGTGAGAATAATTTGTTTTAATTAATGAGACTTTCATGTAAGCTTCAGGGAACTTAATGAGCTGGCATTACCAATGATGCTGATAATCTATATACTATAGAAGTACTTCTTCCACTGTGGGTATTCAAGTTTAGCACTATGAGCCACAGAATGACAAAAACAAATCTTTTTTTGCCTTTCAGAAAATAGTTACATGGTAGTGTACATACCTCTGAGGAAACCATTCCTTAGAATGTAAGATGGTCAGAACTTTCCAATGTGCAAAACACACCACTTTAAGGGTGTGTCCCCACAGTTGTTCTTTTCTTTTTAATGATGATTTTGGCAGCACTTTTTTTGTACCTGTTAACTGTCATAAATATGCATTGTCTGTATTTACCAGGACCCTGTATCATGTCTTTTTAATGGAACAATCTGTATTTTACAGCATGAAGAAAAATGGTGTAAATGCAGAGGGACACAGAAAAGTGTCAGACTCCTTACAAGTATCTTGGCAAATGTGCTCACTAGCTTTGTGTGCTCTCTAGTTGCTCAGCTGCTCAATCAAAAATTCAAAATTATAAATATTTGGCTATGAATTATCCATCTGAGGAATGAACACAAAAGAGACAAAAGGGAGGGAAGAAAGGGAAGAAAGAGTGGAGTGTTTATGGGTGCAGAAGAACTTGATGTAACTTAGAACCAGAATGAGTGAAACTTTCCTGAGGGCAATCTAATTTCCTCATGAACTGTAGGAGTTTCATTTCCTAGTGGCAGAGAAAGGTAGCAAAACTGTCTTTTGTATCACTCACAGTATAAATCCAAACCAAAATCACATTAATTTAAAAAAAACATTTAAGCCCCCAGGAAAATGTGCTTTATTGTCCGTATCACATCATTTACAAAGATGGGGCATGTAACAGCAAGGAAATTAATATTTAAGGAGGTGTTAAATCATATATTACCCACATAGTAAAGTCACACAGTATTCTTATCAGTTCTAAAAACCAAGTCTATTTCAGCCCTACCTCTGCACAGGAGCTTAACTATTGTAGCCTCATTTTGGTAATTAATTAGTTACCTTTATTAATTCTTCCTTTCATTCCTTACCTTGCTTCTCTCCTGTTTCCTTGTCTCTTGTTATGTAACTCAATATAACAGAACCAAAATTCCATCTAAAAATTATCTGTAGATAAACAACTAATAACTTAGCTAAATTTAAGACTCGGATAATGCTTTGTGACTGTATCTGTATTAAGCTATAAAGACACAATCAAGCACAGCTGGACACACAGGAGTCTTATGTAAAATGCAACATCCCCAGAACATTCTGGGAGAAATTAATCATCAGAATTAGTGAGCAGCTTAACACACCAAGATCTTTCTTCTTCTCTCACAGTGCTGGTTTACACGTAACTGTGCTGAAGACTCACCAGTGCTATAACTTCTGATGCAGTTACCATTAATCACCACAGTGGGATTCTTTACTTTGGACATGGGCTGCCAGTTACAGAGCACTGAGATATTACCTGTCATGAACATATGATACCTTAGAGACGATCTCTCAGCAATGCTGTACTGGATACACATCATCATGCTTAATATGATTCATGAAAACTTTCAGATACGATGTCCCTTCTTTTTCATGACAAACACACGTGTACAGAGAGTAACATCCTGTAAGCTGGACACAGAGAATAGATATTGTGGTGACAATGAAAGGGAGACATGGAACAGATAAGAGCAAAGAGCAAAATCTTCCCAGCAGCAGAAAGATGAGCAGAGAAGAAAAGGTAGACAGACTGCAGAAAAAAAAAAAAAAAAAAAGGAAAATAAGAGTTGAAGGATACAAAAGAGAGAATTAAGAGAAGGATACAAAAGAGAGAATGAAGAGAGAATTTGGGAAAGAGTTCTCATCAATGGATTACTTTGTCCTTTGTGCCAAATCAAAGAACACCATGGAAGCTCTGACAGAAACTGTCAGCGCACCTCTGGTCTTCAGCAGACAGAGCACAGAGGCTTCTGCAGAGATGTGCATTTTCTCTGTCCATTGTAACAGAGTTGTCTACTTGATGAATCAACACAGCAAAAAGAGTTTCTGAGGTAAGAGATCAGTGTCAATCCCCTTGGAAAAATACCTTTGCACTCACAGCACCTTTCTTTGTAGCTGCTCCAGGGTGTCTCTCTCTGCCCTCCATCTCCTCTCAGACTTAAAATCTGCCAGGACGTATCAGATTTAGCTGAATCTTTTTTCCCATTTTTGCTTAGAACTAATAAACAATAAATGGGAACTTCCAATTTTTCACTCTTGGTATTTGTTTAATTACTACTGCAATAGGGAAGAGCACACACTACCCTTCTTTTTGACTTATTCACTATTCAGGAGTATGAAAATTTGTGAATGGTAGCTTAGGAAAATAATATGGTCCCCAGATGTGGCCCTGAACTTCCTGAGGAGATAATTATTAAAGAATCATAAAAGAATTATTTCTTATTCAATTACAAACAAATAGAGGCTATGTGTCTTAAAACATCCTATCTCAACTTTCTTGTCTGGAACACAAGTGTATTCCAAAATTTGCCATATTAGGCAAATAGGTTGGTGCTCTTTCAGACTCCTTTCCCACTAGTAAACTCACCAGTTGCAGGCCACCTTTTGGTAAACACTGGCTGTAGTAAAGAAGTCCCCTTTCATTTCAAGGCAAACAAACTACACAGAACATGTTCCAGGCAAAGAAATGTCAGGCATATAATTCACAGGAGTTGCAGTGGGAGCAGTGAAAGGCCCCAAGTTAAAAGTGATGCTCCAAAACAATTGTTTTTCCATGTTACTTGGTGGAAAAGGTGCTTGGGTTCTCTTACAAATTAAAGACATGAACTCTGCTTCCTCACACAAAAAGAAGAGGGCAAAAAAGATTAAGCATAGTCACCCTACCACCATGAACATAGTCTCTTAGGCAGGTACACAAATACCATGACAAGGCAAGTCTCAAGGAAGGAGCTGGGGGGAAAAAAAAAAAAAAAAAAAAAAAAAAAAAGGAACTAAAACTGAGAAGAAAACACCATGTTTAAAGAAGGTCCCAAACCCAAACACAGCTGTGAAACTGCTCTCTACCAGCTCTCCTAGTGAAGGCTCTGCAAGAGTCTCTGATAGGGGTTTGGGTACAAATGTAAGTAACTCAACTAGAGCTTGTGAAATGATGGAGGACTATGCTGGAAGATGCAGGATTATGTTTTCTCGTTTCAGGTAAAAACATTCAGCTATTATTTTAAATATTATGTTCCAAGTTTGAGAATTGGGTTCAATTCTCACTTGCCACTGGACCACTCTTTTTAGCAATAACATTACTTCAGCCCTATTCTAACAACAACATATTGGCCTAAAAGAACTGTGAAATAATGAGTTGTTTTGAATTTCATAGTTTATATATTATTATAGGAAAAGAAAATCCTGCAGTTACTTACATTCTAACTGAGTTAGTTTTATAAAGAAGGGTAGCTATAACAGTTGTGACTCAAGGGATGACACAGAAGAAAGTTAACTGGAATGTTAACTCAAGAGAACTTATGTGAAAAAAACCAACTTCTACCATGTGGATGAATTCAGTCTGAGTCATTTCAGATAAATGATCTTTCCACCAACATACCAAAGGTGCCCAAGATAATTTCCTTATCTAAAATTCATAGCCAAATACTAGAAATATAATTTTGATACTTACATTTTGTGTGTATTTCAGATCCTATAACTGAACCTTACAATCCAATAAGAAGTTGGAGAGGGAAGATCTGCAATTGTTCTTCTGAAAAGAACTTGACATTTAGTGTCACAGGATGCTGGGTCCAGCGCTGAATCTAAAAATGATTCCTGCTGCCACCAGCTTTCTTCTGTCTTGTCTCTCCACAGCTTAGCCTTTTATCCTAGCTGTGCACTGTGAGTGTCCAATAAAGTTAGTACAGCTATTTGCACTGTTAACTAGATCTCTGAAATAAATAAATAAATATTAAAAAAAAAAAAAAAGAAAGAAGAAAAAAGTTATCATTATTTTAATGTGACAGTTTAGATTTCAACACAATCAAAGAGATGCATCTGTATAAATGGGAAGATAGCAAACAAGCATGCTGGCACAGGCATCAGTACAGGTGATGAGTCTCTTCTGATAGTTTTGCAGCTAATGCTAGGCTACTTTCAAATCATGCCTGCCAGTACACTTGGAACTATAATGAGGTGAGAGCCAATCCATCAAAAAAGAAAAGAAATACAATCAGCAAAGAAAAGAGAAAGCAGAAGGTAAAGAGAATGGAACTATATGCAATGCAGTTTCATTAAAAAAAAACACAAAAAACCAACCTAAATTGACATGGTGACTCAATGAGGCAGTATCAGTCCCAGACTCAAACCCATTTTGAGGTCCAGACACATTTCTTCATTACCAATAGGCAGAAGACAAAGGATCCTGTCCTATATTTCCTCATGTGAATCACTGAATTTCCATTAAATTGCTCCAGAGAAATACAAGGCTTGGGCTGGAAGACGCCCTGGTCAAAGGTCTGCTTTGCCAAAGCCCAGTTGCAATTTCTTTCTGTTCCTGTCACGAGCCCAGACTCTTTGTCCCAGCTGAATACTTTAACCTGCCCAGTTTCTCCTATTTCCTACATTCAGGGCAGAAGGCTTTCCTCCTGTGCATTGGCAGAAGCCTCACAAAAGACAGCTCCTAGTTACTATGCTCATTCCCACAGTGACCGACCAGAAGGACCAGCAATTGCTTTGCTGTGGACTGCACACAGGATTAGGATATGGACCCTATAATCTACATACTAGAAACAGTGAGAGACATGTCCAGTGAGGATGGGCAAACTTGAGGTATTGGTTGCTGAAGGCAAAAAAAGGTTTAATGTGCAGCTGAAGACTGTCACTCAAAAATTTTACATACATAGGTGGCTGTTAGTGAGAACAGAGATATAATCAAAACAGAGATCACATCCTGTTGCAAAGCATAAGGAGGGGGGATTTTTATTATTTTTAAAAACAGTTGAACTTAACAGTAGATAAAATCAGAGGAAAGTCTGTAGCATCAAAAACTGAGTATCAAAGAACTGTGTACCAGCAAATAATTGGTACACATATAGTAGTTGGTGTCAAGTGACCTAATTGCGCTGTTTATAAAAAAGATATGGCTGAAACTAAGGAAATCTGAATACTAATTGGATTGCAAGACTATCTATCTAAGGCAACATCTAAATGACTCCCTGACACAACATCCATTCTTTGAAGATTTTTCTTCGCTTCCTTTTCATCTGCTATGCTCCAGACTCTCACACTCCACAAGCTCACTAACACATAACCCTATTTCCTTCTGAAAATGTTCTCTGTGCCAGAAGGTATTCAGGGCCAGCACATCTGCTTGCAGGACTTCTTCCTAGAGAAGGGCGAGCTGCCACTTCCTTTGAATAGATAGGCCCTGTGTGGTTTCATCCTTTATTGTGACCCCAGGGTGCCTAACACATCCCTGGAGCTCTGATCTGCCAAACTCACACAGAAAAACTCACACAGCATCCTCAGTCACCTCTTCCCCCACATTGTGTGCAGTGGACTTAATTCTTAGCTGTGTCAGAAAGAACAATCTGAAATTAGAATGTGGCATGGGCTAGGAACACGGAAGTTCTGATTTTTTTTTTTTTTTTTTTTGGATGGGGGGGTGTGGGGGGAGCAGTGCAGTAGGGGCAAGGGTGGAAGGAGGGAGGAGAGTCTACCATAAGGACATGGCTGTGATGAGGTACACAACAAAACTTTGCAGTTTGGGGTTCACACTGAAATGTGCTCCACATTATGACCAATGTCCAAACATCCCACGCTGGCCTCAGGAGAGGACTCTACAGTAATAGAAAAAATGCCTCTGAGGACTAGATCCCTCCTTTTTCAAAGACTGTTTTTAGGTATAGCACAACTTTCACAACATTTTTTTAGGCTATGTGATGCAATGCAGCATTAGGAAAAGATACTTGAGGCCAATGAG
Organism: Phaethornis superciliosus; assembly: GCA_023637945.1. NCBI lineage: Eukaryota > Metazoa > Chordata > Aves > Apodiformes > Trochilidae > Phaethornis > Phaethornis superciliosus. Next base: position 34,432,213 of record JAJQWJ010000004.1, on the reverse strand, counting down.
GTATTTATCAAGCCTACTGATTCCTAGTGGCTTTTGTGCCCATGTATAGAACACTCTGTCATATAAGCCAAGTTGGAACTAGATACATGACAATGAGACTATTTTTTGCTCAGTTTGTGCATTTTGTGCCAGAAAAAACCCTCCATCATTTTACAACACAAAATAAGGCATTCAAAGCAACAGTCAAATTCACTGATAAAAAGAGCAGAAAACAGATTTTTAATTTATCCTTTTCAGAAGAACAAACTAAGACTGTACAAGGTTCAGGCTTTGTGACCCATTGATTGCTATGTACTTCAGCAAGGTGGCCACTCATGATTAAACATACTCCAGATACAGGAAGATACAGAGCTCACTTGTGTAATTATCATTGAACCCAATCAATAAGGAGGGCTAACTGGTAGAAGAGATTTAATGTCATACTCAATGACTGTATATTTATGAACATCAGCTGTCAGATGCAACCCTCTGGGCCTAAAACTGCTCTTGCTGGATCTGTTAAGAGTGTTGACTGTGGTTTCAGTAGAAGAATGATTCTCTGAGCAGTGAGCCATCATCTGTGAAATCCGAGGGGAAAATGAGCCATGTGAGAGGTCTTGAATCTACAAACAGAAGTAAACAGAATGTTCTAATATGCTGAGAGAATCCTAATGCAAATAACAGAAAAAATATTCACAGGGAAACACTAATCACTGGCAAACTTATTTCTGAAACCACAGGACCAACACGGAGGTGAAAAATGGGTTTCTCCCCTTTCTCCCTTTTAAAAGCAGGGGAATGTAGAAAGGCATTAGTCATTAATATAATACTGATGTTCCAGGGGAAAATGGATGAACTTAAAAAATGGTTTAAAGTGGAATGTGATTTTGGCTCTCCGCATTTTACTATTTCTACTTTTTAGGAAAATAGTGGTTTAAAGGTAGGAACACAGGTCTCAGGGGAGGCAAAAAAGGACTCCATGTTACCACATGACTTTGTGTAAACCATTTAACTTCTAATATTTCACATCCCTGGGAAACCTAGAATGAATGTCTGCCTGACTTTACAGGACACGTTTTGTTCCTCAAAGAAAAAAACCCTGCAGCATTTACATTAGTACATTACAGCAGTACTTGTGTTCGGCTTCCTTCACAACCTATAATGGATACTCACAATCGGCTGTGCGGCTGCATTTTATAGGTGCTTATTCTACCTTTTAAACAAGAGGGAATACATCTACTCAAAGGTTGCTCAAAGTCATTGTGGTGGCTCTTCGGTTCAGCCCCGTATGTGACTTTCAGGGCTTGGGTGGACATGAGATTTCTGGGTGGATATGAGTTTTCTGGGTGGACATGAGTTTTCTGGGTGGACATGAGATTTCTGGGTGGATATGAGTTTTCTGGGTGGACATGAGATTTCTGGGTGGATATGAGTTTTCTGGGTGGACATGAGATTTCTGGGTGGATATGAGTTTTCTGGGTGGACATGAGTTTTCTGGGTGGACATGAGATTTCTGGGTGGACATGAGTTTTCTTCCACTCCGGCACCTCCTGTTGCTGACGGCTCTGGGCTGCCACACGACCAGCAGAGCAGAATCTTCTCCAGACACCTTGTGCTTCTCAGCACGGTGTCAGGAGCTGTGGCCACCCGAGACGGGAGAAGGGAGCACCGGGGAAGCTTTGCTGCTCCTCCCGACCACCCCTCCTCTGCAGAAGCAGCAGCCGCTCGCTTTCCTTTCCCATGACGTCCAGGAACGGACCCTGGAGGGCAGTTCAACATCGAATGCCGCCGACCCACGCGTGTACAATAACGACCACCATATTCTTCCTAAGTCACAGCCCTTGACTGCCGGCGAGGCAGCTCTGGAGCTGTTCGGATCACGCCCGGTACCCCGGCCGACTTCCCCGAGGTCGGCGGATCGGCCCCTGCCGTACGCGGAGCCGGGGCTCTCCCAGGGCCGCTCCTCGCCTCCCGCTCTCCGCGGGGGTAAGGCCCGGGGGGGGCCGCAGCCGGTGCAGGGTACGAGGCCTCGCCGCAGGCCTCGCAGCTCGCCGCAGCTCCAGCAGCCCCGTCGGCGGGGCGCCGGCCCCCCAGCTCCGCGGGGGCGAGAGGGCAGCCCTGGGGGGCGGGCTCAGGGCCGTAACCGCGGGGCCGGGAGCGCGGAGAACAGCGGAGGACGGTGGACAGCGCGGCTGCCATTTCCCCTGGCCTTCGGCTGCCGGGCGGGCGGGAGAGAGGGCGGGCAGGCAGAGGGGGAGGAGGAGAAGGAGGAGGAGGAGGAGAAGAAGGAGGAGGAGGAGGGAGAGGGAGGGAAGGAGGGGAGAGGGAGGTGGCCGAGCCGGAGTGAACTGAGGCGCTCAGCTGCCAACACACACACCGCCTGCCGCCGCAGCCGCGCTGCTTCTGGACTCCAGGCAAGCGGGAGAGAGGGAAAGCGGGGGAAAGGCAGTGTTGGGAGAGGAGGGAGAACATCGCTGGCAGGGGGCAGGAAGTCAGAGAGGAGAGCGCGGAGAGAGGGAGAAGGAGCCCTCCTTCCCGCGGAGAGACGACTTCCCATGTAGCTGGGAGCAAGAGGGAGAAGCTGGCGCTCAGAAACTGTGCGAGAAGCTTTCCAAGCAAGTTACTTAATCCCCGAAGAACGGCGGGAGGAGGGGACAGCAGTAATCGCCGATCATAACCATTATTCCCAGCCCCTCATCATTTAACCCCCGGGCGGTTCAATGCAATACTCCAAGCTCTTCCTAGTTTCCTCCTCGGGGTAACTTGGGAGGACGCGCCGCCGGTGCCGCCCGGAGGTGAGGAGAAGAGCCTCGGAAGAAGGAAAGAGAAGTTTTGTGGGGGTTGGAGAAGAAGGAGAAGATGGGCTGGAAGCGCCGCTGCTTCTGGGGAGGCGGAGGCGGCGGGGACCTTCTCTGCCGGCTCACCCTGCTGCTGGGGTTCCTGTTGCCCGCCTGCAGGACGCGGCTCTACACCAACCACTGGGCTGTGCGGATAACTGGGGGGCTCTCGGAGGCCAACCGGATAGCGAGCAAATACGGATACGTCAATATAGGACAGGTAACCCCACTTACAACTACTACTGAGCGGGCGCCGTCTGCGCGGCCGGCCGGCGGGCGGGCAGGGTCCGCTGCCGCCGCCCTGCGCCTCCGGGGCGGGGGACGGACAGCTCCGCGACCGCCGCACGACCCCAGCCCCGCCGCGGGCCCCGCCGCCGCCTTTGCGGGGCGGTCCTGGAAGCCCCCCGCTTCCCGGGCCTCCCGCCGCCGTCTGGCGGAGGTGATGCGCGGGGGCAGGTACGGCGGAGCCGCGCCGGAGGGGCCGGGGCCGAGGCCGTCGCGTCCGTTCCGCGGCCAGGTGCGGAGCAGGGCGCCGGCCGCGGAGTCGCCCGCGGGCCGGAGGAGGGGGGGCGGGGGGAGGGGGACGCGGGGGGCCCCGGCGAGGTCTGTCCGCCGCCCGGTTGCCGCCGCCGCCGCCGCCGCGGAGCCTGAACTTTGAGCTGCGCGACCGGCACCCTCCTGCCTGCCCCCCTTGCGAAGACAAAAAAGCAGCAGTAAAAGAGGAGCTCGTCCTGCAGCGAGCGCCCGTCTGCCTGGCAGCCAGGACGTGGCAGCTGCGGCCGCCGGCCCGCCGCGGGGGGCGTCCCGACCCCCCTTCTGGCGGGGCGTGCGGAAGGAAAAGGTGACAGGGGTGGCCCCGGTGCCCCGCGGCGGCTGCCAAGCGTGCGGCAGCGGCCGGCGTCCCGCGGGGAAGGGGAAAGGGAAGGGGAAGGGAAGGGGAAGGGGAAGGGAAGGGGAAGGGGAGTGCGCCTCAGGGGTGCCCCGGGGTGGGAAGCAGCCCGCCCGCCGCCAGCGGTGCCGTCCCGGAGCCCGCTGGCTTTCCGCCGGGTTTCTTGTGAAGTGAGGGGCGAGAAGTCCGCTCTCGGATGCCGGCGGTGTAGACGGAGCTTTTCCTTCCCCGCATCAGAGCGGTTTGGCTGCATCTGGGCTCAGCTAAGCCCGCAGATGTTTCGGTAGAAAAAAGCCTGGACACGCTAGTTGCGGAGATCACCTGGTGAGAAAATTCACGCACCCAACCAGGGCCAGGAACTGCACGTGATAAACACCTGGTTCTCACTGCATCCCTTCACACTGAAACATCCCCTGCTGCTACAGCTAGGTACAAATTGCTGTTAAAAATGTCCAAGCATCACCTTTTCTGACACAGCTTGTGCCCAGAATCCTAGGATTTCCTGACAATTATCCTCAAAGTATGGATTGTATATGTCGCGTTTAGCAAGGTGAGTGCCTAAAAAATAATTCCGTTGCATGCAGACTCCAAGACAGTAGTTGATACTATACGAATTGAAAGTTCAGAAATCAAAAGTTTAGAGGTACAGAAGGCTTCATCCTACGTGAGATTCACAGAAACACAGCTGCATTTACACAACAGGCTTTTTACATCAACTGGAACAAAGAGAGACCCATTTTTCATTTGCGTTGTAGAATGAATTCACATTGCATCATTGACTTAAAAGTTTGAAGTGTGCATCTCAGCCATCCCCAGTCATTGCAAGCCTGAATAAGGCAGCTGTGCAGTCTGTTATGATAAGTACTTTACATAAGAAAAGATGAAAAATAACACTGTGGTGGCAGAAAACTTGGTGCAGTGAAAACTAGAAAAACTAAGTACCAGCTTCTTTCTTGCAGCGCTTGGGCAGGTAGACAATGTTACTCTCACTTGCTGGCACAAATATTTGCGAGGAAGTTCTAGTGTCAAAATTGAACTCCCACCTTGAAACTGCCATTTAAGAATGGAAACACAAAGTTTTTTGTCTTACACATTCCTTGGCCTTTCTAATGCCAGAATAAGCATTAGAGGATGCATGTCTTCCTCTTTTGTCAGGCAAGCTGACTACCTCCGAGCCTGCTTATTTTAACATTCTACATCCAAACCTCGTGCCGAGCTGAAGAAAAGAGTGTGGTAAGCCAATATGGCTTCTTACGTGTAAATTAAAGTGCCATGTATACACCTATGAGGTATTAATAATATATACATTAGTGATCAGGTGTAGAGATGGGAATGAGAGAAAATAGCCTAAATAATGAAAAACTGGAAAATGTGTTATTAGATATGCAGATGAAAAGAAAGCATATATGAAGGGAGTGGATACAATAACTTGGGCAGTTAGGGAAAGTGCAAGTAGAAGACAAATATGAGAATGTTAAATGCTGTATACGTGGAAGTGAAAACATCAGTAGCGATGTAAACCAGACTGATGGGTGATTCCTCATCTTCTGGCTCTAACAAGCTTTTCAGAAAAAAATATGGGTCATGGGCACATGTGAGGAAATTCCATAGAGCTTCCATTATGTATTCTGAATTGAAGTAACTGGGTGCTACATGCTGTGCAAATGTAGAGCACAGTGCTCAACCATTACACTTACACGCAGTGAGAAGTGTTGTGTGTTTGCTCAAAGTTTTATGCAGAGCTTCCATTCGTGGATATCTTCTTACAATGGCTGGTGTTAGATTTCTGATAATTTCTTGTAAAATAATCTTGAAATGGCATTTCTGTGGTAGCATATTGGTTACTCTGTTGGTGGACAGTCTAATATCTGTTCTCATATTCCCAGCTGTTGCTTATACAACTTTCATCAGACTGTCCTGATTTCTAGTTTGAGAATTCAGAGTTCATAAAATAATCCAAATGGCTGTGGTTTGTCCATTCATAGTTTAGCACATAAATATATGATTCTAAGAGTATGTGAATAATTATATAACTATTTATTTAAAAAAAAAAAAAAAATTGCTTCATTTTCTGTGAAGCTTATCAACTACCCCTTGTAAACTGCATCACTTGATAAAGATGGGCCAAGGAAGAACAAAAAGGAAGCCAACAATAGTCTGGACTGATGTGTTAGGTTTGCCTGTTACAGGTTTTTTTGCATAGGTTTGGAAAAGCAGGAAAATACTTGGCAAAGAAGGGGAAGTGCAAAAGCATGTGAGAATGGGGCAAGAATCTAATGTTTATTATTGAGAGGCAATTGCAAGCAATTTAAGCAATTTAAAAATCTGTATTTGGTGTGAGATGTTGATAGATGTCCATTTAGCTGAATACACTATCAAAACTCTGAAAAAGATAACCAGTAATCATAATTCTCTGGTGGCAGCAGAACTTCACAGACTGAATGTCTATATATTGTAGCAGCTCTGGCTAGGCAATTAAGAATTGGTTTTGCAGATAATATCTCTTCTAGGTAAGCTTAAATAAAAAAGCTGCCAGTGTTGGGAAGAGCTAAGCTGTTTACTTCTGCTTGAAGAAGGTAATTACAAATCTTAAAAAGAAAATACATCCAAAAATAATCTGAAATAGATTAAAGAAAATAGTGTAATGCATTAAGCATAATATATTTGATTAAATTAAGTTCGTGAGCTCATTTTAAAGAAGGAAGTACAAAAAGCAAAATTCAGATCCCACTATGGCTGGCCCAAAGAACTGACTCAGTACAAATGACCCAGAAAAATAATGGAATTTAAATATTCAAGATAAGAGGTGGCGAAACTGTCTAAAAAGTGAAAGTCAAATAGGTATACTTGAAAAGTTGCAGACCAGGAGTATTCTAGCAACAGTCAATTTTATGATTAGAGCTGAAAGGAATAGTGGAAACAGGTTCTGAGGGTCTTACTGTTACCAGCCATGTGGAGACGTAAAGTGCCATGGAAGAGAGAGCCATTAGTGTAGTTTAGGACTAAAGCAAGATGGTGGACCTAGGAAGGCTGTCAATCATGAACACTGGACAACAGCCCTTATTACATGTTGTGTTATTTGATGCATTTCTGGTACCAGACAGAATTTAGTTTTCTTTTTTTTTTTTTTTTTTTTGTTCTTGTGTGATTTGTAGAATTTTTTTGAGTATAAAATACCTCTTAAGTCCATTTCATTGCCATGGTGATGACAGGAAAGCTACATAGCCTATCTGAATGACTATATGAGTCAGAAATAGATGGCAGGAAGGCCGTCTATCAAAAGACTCCTTGAGATCACCTGGTGGTGAGCAATTGAGAACTCAAGCTACTAGCTTCTGGTAAACTCCTATTGCTTTAAAACTTCTGTACCTTCCATTTCATGCTAAAGTAATTTGAAGCTTTAGCTTCTCTGCTTATTGCAGAGTTTTTGATTAATTTTGAGGAGGCACAATAAAACAGAGAAAGAATCCTGTTGGACAACAACGGCTACAATGTTCTCGTTCTCATGTCCTACAAATTGCTCCAACATACTCATGATTCATCCTATATTTTATTACCATTACCACTCTGAAGCTGACAGTAGACACAGGATATTATTTTTCAGACATACTTGAATTTTTTCAGTGAATCTAGTGAGAGTGCCATTACTTTTCATCACCTATCCGTTGGACAAGGAGCTGTCTGTCTGGTTGCACTCAAAGAGCTGTGGTTAATGGCTCAGTTTCCAAATGGAGACCTGTAATGGGTGGCATTCCTCAAGGGTTGATACTGGGATCAGTGCTTTTTTAACATCTTTGTTGGCAACATGAACAGTAGAACTGAGTGCTGGAGGGAAGGCAGGCCATCCAGAGGGACCTTGACAGGCTTGAGAGGTGGGGCCACGCCAACCTCATGAAGTTCAACCAGGCCAAGTACAAGGTCCTGTACCTGAGTCAGGGCAACCCCAAACACAAATACAGGCTGGGCAGAAAATGGATTGAGAGCAACCCTGAAGAGAAGGGTTTGGGGTGCTGGTTGATAAAAAGTTCAACATGAGCCATCAACGCATGCTTGCAGCTATAAAGCCATCTGTACCCTGGGCTGCACCAAAAGGAGTGTGGCCAGCCAGGCAGGGGAGGTGATTCTCCACCTCTTCTCTACACTCATGAGTCCCCCACCTCATGTGCTGTGTCCAGCTCTGGTGTCAGCAACATAAGAAGGGCATGGAGCTTTTGGGGTAAGTCTAGAGAATAGAGCAGGGCCATGAAGAAGATCAGGGAGCTGGAGTGTAAGCTCCATAAGATCTGAGCATAAGCTCAGAGGGTTGGGATTATTCAGCCTGGAGAAGAGAAGGCTCTAAGGAGAGCTTAAAGTGGCCTTCCAATACAGGAGAGCTGGGGAAGCACTCTTTGATACATCCAAGCTCCTCCTTGGATGTGTTCAAGGCCAGGCTGGTTGAGGCTTTGAGCCACTTGGTCTAGTGGGATGTGCAGGGGAATTGGTATTAGATGATGATTGATTGGTATTAGATGATTTTTGAGATCCCTTCCAACCTAGACCTTTCTGTGATCCTCGTTTATGCAGCCTGGAAAATCATACAGTGGTGGCTTAGACCTATCATTGCATCAACAGTGTCTGCTGGAAAATTCTTTTCCCCGCAGGACTCAGCAAAGGTTACATATCATAAAACCAGGCAGTAGATGTCCTTACTGTCTGACACAAGTGTAATCCTTCAGAAATACTTCGGTCGCTGCAGCTAGTGCCGCCAGTTTGGAATTTCTGATTTGGACAGTAGGGCCCACTTTAGCCAACACTGAAGTTAACAGGCCTTCATTTAGTGCCTGATGAAGGTCCCATCTCTTTAGGCTTGAATGATTGGTTACTGGTAATGTCATTTCTGTCACATAAATGCAGCCTCATCAAAGACAATGGAGCAAACACAATGAAGCATCAGTATAAGCTACAAAAGAATCATCTCAAGGTCTCCTGCGTTTCATTGATCTTTAAAGTAGCACAAAAATGCAATATCAGGATGTAAATCCATATAGCTTTTTTTCCTCCCTTTCCATATGTACTGCAGGCATTTCTAACCTTTCCTTGAAGCGTGATTAGTAGTGAGCAAATCCTTGTCATAAAAAATGGACTTAAGAGGTATTTCAAGACTAAATGGATATCCTCTAAATGTAAAAAAAAAATAAAAAAAACCCAAACCAACCAAACAAAAAAATATTCTTTTTTATGTGAGTCTTTTAAGAAAGTGGTCTGGAGCCCAGTGGGACTGTGATAAGGTAGTATAATGTAAAGCAGCCAAGGACTTAGAAATTCTAAGTTACATGCTGGATGCAACAATTTGGGGCATGCCACATCCTCTAGCAACTCCTTGCTGACATATTTTACCCTCCTATCTTGCAGTGGTTACACTAAGCAGACCTTTCTTTTAGAGCTAATTATCTGTCACTGACTTCTTGGAAAGTTTCTTTCGCTGTTGGCAGTGGTTGAGAGTGAAAAATATAGTCTGTGGCATTTTGTACAATTGGCACAAATATTATGGCTGTGTTGATAGCATGGAGATTCCTTACTATACTGTGAAAGAAGAAAGCTTTCTTTTGTTACAGCTATGAAAATTAAGGTACACTGATATGTCATCTTGTTTCACTGTTTTTTGTAAACACAGCTTCTCACTGGGTATAAATTTGTGGTTTGGTGCTAAAATATTCTTAAGAGACTGGAGAAAGGAACACCAGCTTATCAAAGGATGACATGTGAAACATCTGAAGAGCTGGGAATGCTGCTGTGGGCTCTGATGTTAAAGGCTTTTGGGCTGTTGAGCTTAAGTTTCTTAGCCTGACTTCTTTGTTTATATAGATAAATGAGGAGGAGCTCCAGTAATTGGCTCTGCACATGTGAGTTTATTTTATTTGGAAATGTGTGGGCTTCAAGATAAATAAGGTTTTCTAGGTTTGTTCCCTTACAGAAAGAGGTATACAATCAGTTTCAGGTTGCTGATATTAGCTGCCATTTCTCATTCAGGCCTTCACCTTTCCTTGAGGGTGCGGGAGAGCAGGAGAAACAAACAGCTGATACTCCAAAGGTGATGGAAGAATGGAAGAGATGAAGATATCTTATCTGTGACTCCAAGAAGGGAGAGAGGTGCTGCAGTAATTAATATAGGTGTAAACTTTAGATCTTCCCATTCCTTTTTCTTTCTTAGTTCCAGGCAGGAACTGGGGGTACATTATCGCTTTTCTGGATCACATCTTTCCTCTCCTAATTCTGTTTTTTCAGTAATTTTTCTTTTCTGATCTCTTCCAGGGTCTAGTGGCCTACTCCCCACCCTTGTAACAATACAGACTACCCTTTCCCTCCAATTTTCTTCCTGAAAGGAATACACCCTGTTTGCCAAAAGGCACCTAAGCGTGCTAAGTCTGAAATGTGATACAGGAGTCACTTTTGAATATGCTAATGTGATTCACCAAAATACCGTTTTGTTGTTGTTGTTGTGGGGTTTTTTTTGTTTGTTGGTTTGGTTTGCTTTCTTTTTACTTTTTATTTTAAAGGTTTTTTTATTTTTATTTTTAAGTTGTGAGTTTATATATTGAAAGCCAGAAAACCACACAAAGGGTTAATAAATATTAGTTCATTTCAAACCTGAAGTCCTAGTGATGTCACAGAGAAGATGTTGTGTCAATTGGTCAGAAATAACAGGATGAATGGCTGTTTTCCATTCTCCAAGTTTATTCGTGTTGGGAGGCAAAAGGAGATTTTGCAAACTCAGTAGAAAAAAATGATTTAGTTTAGAGAAAGGGAGCTTATTTTAAGATGAAGAGGCTGAAGTAAGGTTCTTGTCTTTAGCAAAGGAAGGAGTTTGCTTCCATAATCTCCACCACCTTACATGTGTGACTCAAAAAAGGAGGATAGTAGGTCTTTGTGTACAATGAAATTCAGCTACCTCAAAATAATAATATAGACAGTTATTAGAAGAGAAATGCCCCTTAAAGAGCCTGCATGATCACAGCCCTGGAACAGAGTATAGTCTTACTAGAATTTAATACCTGGGATAAATATAACAAAGTCTTGAGCATTAGAGATGCAAGTACCAGCTCTATAGTATTAAAAGAATCAAAGCTAGATATGCACATGCTGTTGTAGCATGGTTAAATGAATATACCAAGGAAAACTGAATTTTCTCTCATTCATGGCAGAAAAAAAGTAAATTTAGGAAGTGCTAGAGAATAAACACTAGATAGAAAGACCTTTGGAAAATGGTTGCACTGAAACAACATTCTTTCAAATGCTCACATGCCACAAAACCAGAAAACCAGCACATATTGAAGAATACAAAGGATATGCCATGGCTAATTACTTAGCAGTAATTCTCTTGTCTGTGCAGTTAAAAATGTGAGTGAGGAGAGAAAAGAGAGATTGAGAGACAGAGACAGAGTAGCTTGCTACTACTAAATTTTTAAAATGGAGTTGAATGAAGAAAAGAATACGCCACTGGGTTCTGGTGATAGAAGCAATCTACTAGTCTTTGTATCTTGTTACAAAAGTAAGATAAGAATCTTGTTTAACTGCATAGTAAAGCTTCAAACTCTGTGATGATTTTTTTTTTTTTTATTTAAAGCCCTTGGGCAAACACACACTGACTTACAGTTTTAAGAACAAAAGTTAGTTGCAAACCCAAGGTTTGTGGAAGCCACTTCTCTCAAACAGAATGCAGGAAGCAGTGGACCAGGCTGGATTAAAATGGAAGAACCAGAAAATATATGTAAAACAAATTGAGATAAATCAATAGTGCTTCATACCTCTGGTATGACAGTGGTCATATCTGGTGTGATATCACCTCTGACTGGCAATGGCTGACAGCTGTAGAAGTGAAAGGCAGGGGGGTCATATCTACAGATGAACTTGTTCATTGCAGTGCCCTTGAGGAGGATCATCTAAGATGGAATATCTTTCCTGGCAGATATTTAACCAGTTTTCAGAAGTTTTCAGTTAAGGAAGCTCTACAGTGTTGGGGCATGCTCATTATCATCCTTGCCCTGGTCAAGTCTGAGAAGATCTCTCTTCTTGCACTTCAGAGCCCGTGTTTATTTCTATATGAACATAAAGAGTAGCAACATCAGAAAAGTTGTATTCTTCCTCTCTTCCTGTCAGCCAATTTTTTCTTTCAACCAAGCCCAATCCTTTCCTGTGTTTCACTTAGGTCTGTCTTTCACTCATCAGTCTTGCTGTTTGACTTTAAACTTTTCAACTGATTTTTGCCTTCTTGAGCAAGGAGCTGCTAAGAGTGGTACCTTAGGTTGCTTTAAGGACAGCACTCTTTAATATTTAACCCATTATGGTGTTTGTTTATCTTCTAGCCATATGACATTATTTATTCAGTTCAATCTGCTATGTTTCACAGATTAATTCAGCTGAATTCCTAGCCCGTTGTTCTCCAACCTGAATTTGTCCAGTAAATTATTGTTGATGAGGTGTAGTACTTTACATATGCTTTTGCTGAATATTTCTCTGTTTTTCCAGACCTCTATTTACAGTTCCTTTTTTTTTTTTTTTTTTTTTTTTTTAACTCTGATACTGCCCCTCAGCACATCTGATTCTCTCTGTATGTATGTTACGTTTCATCGGTATCTTTCCTATGCTAATACTCAGGTCAGTATTTGAAATATTGATGAAAACAGTTTCTAGAGGAACACTGGCAGGTACCTGTTTGCTGGCCTGCTGTAATCAATAAATGTATCAGTAATACTTAAGTAGTTTTGACCTACTACTCCACAGTTTCATTTTGTGCCCTACTTCAGGAATTTGAAGGGGACTGTTAGTCAAGTAGTACTTGAAGATAGACACAGTTTTTAATTTTCAGAGTACCAGCTTAAAATAAATAGTAAAATCAAACAGATTACCAGTGATTGCTGTTTTATAACTTAGGGTGTTAATAAGTGGATTTTTAACCCCAGTTTTAAACATGTCTAAAACTAGTTTTGAAAGTGGCTTGGTTACTCACCTTCACTCTGGTAAGCTGGGGGTGGGGGTTGGTGGTTTTTTTTGTTTTGTTTTAGTTTGGTTTGGTTGGTTGGTTCCTCTGTGCTTTTCTTATTTATTATAATTTGGTTGGTTGGTTGTGAGGTTTTTTGGGGTTTTGGTGGTTTTATTTTATTTTGGTTTTTGCATTGACTTTCCACTTACGGACTTAATTTACTTTATTTAGTCATGGACAGCATATGTATATTCTTGTGCTTAAGTAGTTCGTCTGTTTCTTCAGCATGTTTACATCCAGCCTTCATTTTTGTTTCATTCTGTAGTTTCTGGTTTTCTGTTAGAAGGTAGGCTTCTCACTCAAGGGGAGGATAGGTCTCCCTACTTGCTGTGTTTTGGTGGACAGCTGTCTTGACCAGAAAATATGGCCAGCTTGTATACAACCTTGCCAGAGCTTTCTGTACTGTCATGGATAGTTCTCTACTATTTGTCAAGTAGAGATCTCTTTGTCAAGCAAGTTATTTCCAGTACTGTGTTTGTATGTTTTGCAACTATGTTCTGTAGTTCTGTGGCTGGCCACTATATTTGTCTCTTCCTCTCTAAATTCTTTAGGAATTGTAAAATCATGAAGCGTGGAGGTCTATCATAAATGTGAATAAATAATATAATACCTGGTGAGGAAGTGTGGTGCTCTTTATCACCGGCTGAACACAGGAAAAAAATATGATCAAGCAGCAATTTGGAAATGTGCTGGACCCAATTTGATTGATATTTGCAGAATGAAAAACTCTTTGGAATGAAACATTGGCAAGTCCAGAAGAGTATCAAAGCTACACCATGAAATCCTGCCAGAATAGCTTGTTGTGGAAATTCTTGTGGATTACATAATGGTGTATGATGGAGATGAGATTGTAAAAGGCACATTAGCCAGGCATGATCATGGATTATGTAGTTCTAAACAAATTAGGAGAGAAAAAAAAAATCTAGCACAGACTCTTCCATATTGGAGGAATGTGCTTTCAGGGAAAGATCATGCTTCTAAATGCAGGATAGTCACCAACAAGAGGCCATTTTTGGTCATGTTATGAGTTTCTCTTTTTTTTTTTTCTTTTCTTTTCTTTTTTCTTTTTAGGGATGTTTTTGTACCAGCAGGGAGTAGGACTCATTTGTGTTTGTTTTTCAGGATCAAACTGAAGTTATCGAGGTGTTACAAATCACAATTAAAACCTTTGTTACACTCTATTATTCATTCTTGTTCCAACTGGAATAAAACCACTAGGTCTTGTGCAAAAATGCTTAGTGAGCAGTGAAGGTGTTACTGAGTAGTGCTGTGTGGCTGAAACTCAAGCCTAGTATTGGATGATGTTCACCTTTTTAAAATATTTAGCTCAGTCAACACTAGCATGTAGCCTTCCCTATGGATAAACCTAGAGAATATTTTTTGCTTTTATTGAGCTTTTCTTTGTAGGTTAACACAATGTGTCTTAAAAACAGGAAAGAAAATAGATACTGTGTCATACCTCTAAAGCCATTAGTATGGCTTCTAGGGCAAAGAGAAGTAGCTTCTATATTATTCTTGTTGACTTTAATAGAGTTTATTCAAATAGACCGGAGGGAATGTAAGGCCATTCGGAGTCAGTTAAAAGATCCTTCTGCCCTGCGGGTCTATGGTAGTGTTAAGTTACTGACTGTGGGACAGAATGAACAAAACAAGCATCTGATGCTTCTCCCTGACACTCCCTTCAGCTGTTTTTAGCTCAGGAGACTGCCAGAGCTGGATATGGTTTCTGCATACTTAGAAGTTTTCAGTTTTTTGTTTTGTTTTGTTTTTGTCCAGATGCTTGCCTGGTCTTTCAAATAAAAGTGAATTTACAGCATCCACAATATTAGTTGGCAGGATTTTATAAGTTTGCTAAATCACTGCATGAAAAACCACTTCTCTTTTGCTTATTTACCAGCTTTGCTTGATGGCTACTGAAAGAGACAGTGGAAGTCAATCTCTGACTACTCTTTTTATGCCATAGATGATATCTTAGATTTCTGATATTTTCCCCTAAATTGTGTCATGTCTAGACTGAAGAGTCTTAGCTTACTTAGCCATTCCCCGTAAAGAAAGTGTACCATATTTGTCCATCCTTCTTCTCACACTTGGAAATTTTTCAGCTCTACTATGCCTTCTTTGAACAGAGGGGACTAGAACTGCACATAGTACTTGAGTGTGGCAAAACCTGGAGATATTCTCATAGTGCAGCCTTCTCTGCTTTAGTCTCCATACTTTTTATTTGTCATGTTCAGTATGTCTTTTATTCTTGGGACTTTTACCATACTGAGTTTCCATGTATTAGCCTGACATTACCCTATGATCATCACTCATCTGGGAGGTACTGGGCACCTCAAAATTAATCTTAGTGTGAGGTTAGGTTTGTACATCATTTTGTCTACATTTATCTATATTGGATTTATTTTGATACTTTATTGTCATCACTCTCTTTTGCAAGGTCTTTCTGCAGCTCACATATAGTCAGGCACAGTCCTTACATGTATTTGTTAACAATAGCTGACATCTATACCTCATTGCTCACTTCCTTTTCCATGTAATTATTTTTTATGAAATAGTGTAGGTCCCTGTCATGGAATCCATCAGAAATCCAGCAGGGACCTCTGGTTATTGTGAGAAGCCCCTTGGCTTTAAATAAATAACTAATTGTTCCTAGGCTTTTTGCCAAGTCTTTTAAATGATTGTTTGCGTCTGAAAAGACCTTATGCTATGGCTTCTTAAATTTCAAAAGCTGCTGATAAAGAGCATTGTCAAAAGCCTTTTGGTTTTCCAACCAGAGTGTGCCTATCTACGTATCTGTATCTAAATGGCTGTCATCTTCAAAGAACACTAATGAACTTGTAAGGCAGAATTGTTCTCTGTTTAACTATTTCCAGAGTTGTCATTTTTTAATTCAAGTGCCCATTAATTAACTTATTTCTTGGCTTCTACTTATTTGCCTAATAATGGCTTGCAAGTCCATAGTGCTTCAGATCTTCTTTTAAAAACTGATAGCACATTCCATCACCCAGGTGTTCTGAAATGTGAAAAATATTTTTTAAGTGAGAGGTTTTATGCCACTGCTTCTGTTACTTTCAGTTACTTTAACTTAATGAGTGCTTTTATTCAGCCATCTCATCCATATTCCTTCCACACTCTGTACTGTGGACTATTTGTACTTCAAGTATCACATCTTGAGTCACCCATCTGTGCTGAACTGAAGTGAAAAAATCAATTAAATGCTGAACTTTGAAAAAAAAATTTGATGGTTTGCGAATATGCTGGTCTTCAGTGAGCAAAGCATGAGTGAACAGCCTTAGACTGAGAAAGTTTGCCTATCCCTCTTGAAAATGTGTAGAACCACTTTCCTGTAGGAGTGGGCTGCAAAATAAGTTCTGTTCTCTCTTGAGCAACCAAGCCCCAGCCTTCAGTAGTTCTACAAGCTGGGACTAGAGTGGAGCCAATGCAGGTGTCCGTACAGAGATCTCTCAGCTCAGATTACATTTTTCTGCCTTTAAAGAAAAACTCTGTCTCACTGGACCTCAATGTGAGTCTGAAATTCATCTCAGCAAAGTATTCAGTTGCAGTTTGTAAAGGCCTCAATACCCTTTTAGTATTAATGTCAGAGAAGCATTTACAGGTACCCTAATTGTATCAGGAAGTCTGACAGACCAGATGTGTACTGTCACTTCTTCACCCCTAACCAGCATGACAGTATTAATTGTGATACTGTTTTCAGTTTTCCTCCTGAAAGATTCCCTTTTGCTCCATTGTGAGCCAAATTATTCCTGTTCCTCGGATTGAAAACACATTAGTAGGATTTTATTAACACCTATTTGAGGTACAGGTCATTTCCAGAGAGGACATTTATGACAATAGGTGGGATTTCTGTGATACTCTTGACACAGGCCCAAGTTTGCATCACTGCCATTACTCCTTTCTGCCTGTGTGCTCAAGCAATGCCTTTGCTTCAGCGTAGAGATGTTTAAATATCCATTAATAGTGACTGAACTCCTGATAATTCTCAGTGCCAGTGCATGATGACAAATCACAAATCTGTTACCTAGGTAAACTGGTAACTGCAATTATACAGGATCACTGAGTCTTGCTTTCTGAAAGAGTTAACCATCCCATGACCTAGAGGGGCTCTGAATTGTGTTGCTGTCACTGATCTTATCAATAAATGGTTCTACCTTTGCAACTGACTGCTCTTTTGGAAGCTTTTTTGTAGATAAGAACAATTCTCATCTTGCAAAATTTGAGTAATTTCTATTTCTTGCAGCTACAGATACTAATCTCACATACTTAGCTACACAATGAGAAATTCTAGTGGTGGCTGGAGTCTGTGTTCATTTCTTAATATTTCTGATCTTGGTGTCATTTGACTTGAAAAAAAAGAAGTTTCAAAATGGAAATGCAAACTCATTTTTAAAGAATACGTAGTTTTATCCAGTTCACTGCTACCATTCTAACTTTTCCATAATTCAGTATTTTAGTTTTATGTATTTAATACTAAGATGTATTCTCACTGACCTTCCTTTGTAGTCTGAAGTAGTTTAGGAGCTAGTATATGAACCTAGACATCAGATACTAATTTAATACAAAATGTAGGCCTCACTGAGATCTCGATTTAAAAAAAAAATTTCTTCATTAAGTACTTACTGCAGCTCCCATTTAAGACATTGGAAGCTCCCACTGATTCCAATGAAAGCTGAATTGAACCTTAATCTGTCTTCTGGCACTAAGAAGCTTTGCACACCAGGAGAGACCTGCATGTATCTAGTTAATAGGTCACGTTTTTTTGTTGCTGTTGTGATTGCAAATAGCTACTTTAAGTGGACTATTACGTTACTATGCTAGAGTTAACAGTCCCTTGGTGTGCTGTAATATTTTTTTAAAATCTTCACTAGGCATTACTTATGATGATGTTTTCTTTCTTACTAGTTTTTAATGCGACATAGTGCAATTGTTTCGGGTCTTTTTTTTTTGCTCTCATTTGCTTGCTATTTGCTTTTTCTTTACATGTATCTCTAGATCCTGCCAAGGAGATATTTTTAATGTTTTCATACTGTTCAACTTAGTGAACTTAGTCATGTGAATAGTTATTGCTCAAGTTGTTTTTTCAAAATCAATTACTTACGTGTGGGTGTGGGGAATGCTTATATGGTAAACCTTACTTTTACACAAAAAAAGTATAAACATTCATACAGCTGTAGCATTAACCAAATAAGTGAATGTGTCAGCATCGTGCCTGGTTTCAGACTATTTCTGTGCTTGTATTTGGTCAAACATGTTCACGTGATGCAAGATCATCAGACTAATACAGTACATAGTTAAGGATGTATGATATAGGTTGATTGTGGAAAAGTGTTGGATTTAGTGCCTACACACACATAGGTGAACTTAAGTCAAGTATTCCCATGAGTCACTTCTTTATTACTCTTCAGTAAATTATACTGGTGATAGAGGAGGAAATTGCTTAAATCAGGTCTCATGAGAAAGCCAGTTAAATGAAAGCATTGTATTTACAATGGCAAATAAGAGCTGAATTCAGATTTGTAAGACAAAGTACAACATGAAAAGGTTTATTGCTAGCATGGGAAACAGCATGACTACTGTAGGTCACTGCATTCGTCATTTTCAGTGTTATAAACTCTCTTGCTATTAATGTGCTTATGAGTTTTATATTGATGTTAAAGCAAGTGGCCAGAGATGCAACAGTATATCTAACTTGGTGCCCAGTTCTTTAATCTTTTACTCATACAAGTAACCCTGTTAGATTTGATTGCCTTGAATTATGCTCCTTAAATTCCATTAGCTTCAACAGAGTTATTTCTGATTTATGGTTTTATAAATGAGAAGGGACTTGATCTCACAAGGGTCTGGGTAGATGTTGACAAATTTCAGGACAAGGGCTATGGTTATTAAATATTTCATGACTGAGATTTAAAAGAAAGTGAATATGAACATACTTTGCTGTGAATTAACACACTTTTCTAGCTGTAGCTTGTTTAAAAACAAAATAAATTTCTTAACTGCTTTATACTGTTTGTGTGTGACACTGAAATAGTGTCAGAACTTTGTCAAACCTGATTCTTATGCTTTATTATAATTACATATTAGAGAGTACAGATTATGAAGAAGCAATAATGCTAAGAGTCTGGAGTAAGTAATAATGTATGGAAGTTGGGTTTGTCACTTAAATAAACATTCAAGATAACTTCCTGAATATCCATCATAGTTCTCTCATCATTTTACATTTGTTCAATGAATAGGATTGCAAGTCAATAAAGTAGCAACAAAGAACATTTTAGGTGATGCAGTGTATTATTTAAGTATTTTAAATTACCAAATAGAGTTGGGAAAATGGAGAAAAATATTTTAGAAAGCAGTGACAATTTAGTTGCCACCTTTAAATGTATTTGTTTCATATTTGCTGGCTTCATTAAAGGGGCTTTTTAAGTGAAACAGACTTTACTATATTTCCTAACAACTTCTTTGCAGATACCGACAACATTTGTTATGGCTTGATGTTGCAATGCATGATGACTCTGTTGAAGTAATTTGAAATATTGTAAATGTTAATTTTGTTCATGCAGTGGAAAATAAATACACTTTTGCATTCATTTGTACTTGTAGAAATAAGGTAGTGACTCATTGAGCATCACAAAGAAACAATAGGAAAGATTAATAGGAATGAAGGCAGTAATTAATTTCCTTTTGAGAATTTTCATGAAATGGGTAATGTTGCTTTGGAACTGCAAAGGACCTGTCACAGGTTGCTGAGAAACCTTGCATTGCTTTATGTGATAGGGACATGAACTTGCCAGTTCCTGTGATGCCTCCGTAGTCAGATCTTGCAGTGACAGTGGGGTTGCAATTATTAATGTCCATTATAGTACTTGAATTGTGACATTGCATGTCATATGGAGATGGCTTGCTTTGCAATCCCCTACTAACTCTTTCAGGATAATATATCTATTGAAAGACCAAATCTGCACTTCATACAAAAACTTCCCGCCTCCACTCCCCAATAAGTAATGACTCTGTGTTCATTAAATTTAGCTGGTTTTTTGAACACTGTTTAATACTCAACGTGTTTATCAGTCCTGGAAAGGAGGTGGATGAAACTCTTCCTTGCTGACTTAACAGAAAGATTTCAAGTACTATAGTGACATTTCTTCCAATGTAATCCTTCGTCTTTAGAGGGATTGTTCATCCAGTATGGTAGATTAAATGAATAAATCTTTATGTGATTTGTCATGTTTTAGAAGAAAACTACTATACAGTTATATCTTTTTGATATCTAAATTCATATTACTTCCCGAGACCTGTGACTTCTTCCATGACTTAATGCTTTCCCATTATTTCCTAAGGTGATTGTACTAAAATTTGTTACATAATAAAAGATTTACTTTTGATAAAGCCGAACACTTTATGGTACTACTTGGCTGTTAGATTTTTTCTCTTTTGCCAAGTAATTCCACATGCTAAATAGGGTTACCAGGAGACCACTAAACTGCCGGAATCTCAAAATGCAATTTGCAATATCTAGCAATATTTGGTATTAAATGCATCTGTACAAAGTAACCTGTAGTCAGAAAGTGTGATCTCGGAAGCTTTTTCCAATTTACTTGAACTTTGGAAATGTTGGTGGCCATTTTTCAGTCTCAGATGAAACGGAATTTGTTTTATATTGCTAAGTATGTTTATGGTATACTTAGAACAGAACATTTAGAATTCTAAAAATATTTTAGAACAAATTAGGAATTTAGAATTCCATACCGGCATATTTGATTTTGAATTAAATTTTAATTACAATTTAGAATTGAGACTCTAAGTAAACTTAGCTTACATTCTGGAATGCAGTGTAAAGCCTTGAAAAGAAAACCTATTAGAAAAAGTATTTTGTAGAGGTAATCCAAAATTAAATATACCCCCTCGCTTGAAGAATTTCCACTGCAATTTGAAGTGTTCTTTTTATGCTGATTTTACTCTGCATTTTTATTTAGTTTAGCTCCAGTATTATATTCTGAGAACTTCAAAGCCTTCTAACAGATACATAAAAATTCAAATTCACATTAAAATTTATGCATTGGCTTCATATAGTAGCATCATAGAATGACCGTGGGTTGGAAGGCAACTTAAAGATCATCCTGGTCCCACCCACCTGCATGGGCAGGGACATCTCCCACCTCCATCCTGTCCTTGAACACTTCCAGGGAGGGGGCAGCCACAACTTCCTTGAGAGACCTGTCCCAGTGTCTCACCACCATCACAGGAAAGAATTTTTTCCTAATGTCTAACCTGAATCTCCCCTCTTCAAGTTTGAAACCATTTCCTCTTGTCCTCTTGCTACACACCCGTGTAAAAAGCTCTACCCAAGCTTTCCTGTGGGCCCCTTCACATACCAGAAAGTCACTATAAGGTCACCTCAAAGTCTTCTCTTCTCCAGGCTGAACAACCCCAACTCGCTCAGCCTGTCTTCACAGAGGAGGTGCTCCAGTTCTCTGATCATTCTAGTGGTTCTCTCTCTCATTCATACGGAATTAGAATGATGTCAAGAATTACAATTGACCTCAGGATATCATTACTTTTTTATCCTCCTAACAGAGGCACATGAAAAGTTAAAATACTAGAGAACTTATTTTTATTTTTCCAGTGAAAAAAAGTTAATGTACTTCTTTATTTTTAAAGCAAAATATAGCAGCATGTAAGAAGCTATGATATTTGAAAGAATATAGTGCAACAATTATTTAATGTCTCTACTAATTAGTTTTTGACATTAACTTTTTAACATAAATCTGAACAGTAGTTATTCAGACAAAATTTTTCCATTCAAATAGCTGAAATGCAAAGGAAAGATACAGAAAGAAGTCTGAGGTGGTGCATGTTAATTCAGTAAGCTGATATATGTTTTTCTCCCCATTTAAACAGGAGAGGTAATGTCAAGGATAAGGTGGTAAAGTGTTGCTGCCATGTCAAAAGATTCAGCCTGAGCTGTTCCTAATGAAGTTGTGATGTTTCTGCTTTAATAGCTAAGTGGTTTTATTTATCTGGTTGCTTTGGAGTTTGGTTTATTTTTCATATGCCATTGAGTCAAAAGAGAATCTCCTTTTTCTGGCTGAACTAACCTGTCCTCCAGATGAAAGATTTAACCAACTGAGCAAGAACTCTTAGTAGCAGAAGAGGGTTTTTTCCATGTAGAAGAATGAAAAAATGTTTCAAGAAGGAGAGGTTCACTTAAGATTGAGCCCAGCTTGTTCAGAGTGTCACTATTCAGGAACAGCAACAATCTGCAAACAGATCACTTCCCTGTAAAACAAGCCTGCAGGGAATGGAACGTGACAGAAGCAAAGATATAAACTGGCAAGTTGGACTACTTCTACTTCAAGCACATACAGAGAGCTTTTCACAACTTGTGCTGTCAATTTCTGTTAACTGATACAGATTATAAAAGAGCGGAGAAGTGGGTTGCTGGTAGCTATAATTCAAGCTTTCGGAGCGCTCTGGGTTCCATCGGAGGTGATGGTCTGTGTTCATACCCACATTGCATCTAAGACCTAGCAATGAAAAGTATAATTAAAAAAAATTAACAAGAACATCCATAATGGTAAGTTTTATTGTGCTGTATTTCTGTGGTTTAGAGGTTGTTCAAGTGGTCCAACGATTTGGAAGGTCTAAGTAAATTCTTATTAAGGGAAAAGAGGTCCATAAAATTTTTAATAATGCTGGTATGTTTCTGTGAGAGGCACTAGCAGTTAGTGAATACAAATTAAATTACTTTAAAAAGATCTGAGAGGCTCTTATTTCATTGACAGTTATGAACTAAAAACATACCTCTCACAGTTTTAATTAATTATTATTAATAACAGCCTGGAAGACACTGTAGTACAATTGCTACTCTTAATTCTCGGGGCTTAATTCCATCTCCTCAGTCCAAGATCTTAAAGGGAGTGCAGCTGTCAAGCATTCCAGAGCCTCAGCTGTCTTTGGCTGGCAGGTACAACATTCAAATCCTTCTGTGGGTGGCAAGTGCTGCTAAACAATAGGACCTCCAGGAGTAAAATCAGGTCATCTAAATTTGCTGGTTTGGATGCTGTCAGAGAGGTCAGCTCGTGTTTATCTTAAATAAATAAATACATAAAATCCTGAATCTTGTTCTAAGACACAAAGAACTGGGTGATCTTCTGTGTAGCACAAAACAGGACAAATGTTGATTTTCTCTAAAATATGAGCTTTCTATTTATGCAGTTCTGTGCAATGTTAAGACCTGTGCGAGCTGTATTTTTTTCAGTAGTGAATGTGTTTGTATAGGCAAACACGGAGTTGTAGGTTTCTAATTTATTCTGAAGACTACATGGTCTTTAGAAGTCTGTAACCTCTGTAGTGTACTCTGGTATGGTGAAAATGTACTTTACTGGTCTCCGAGAACTTCAGGAGAAAGAGTAGCATAATTTTCCAGTAATTAGCACTTCAGCCTTGTTTAAAGCTGCTGATGAGTCTAGGAAACACCTGGTAGGCGACTAATAAATACACTTCTCTGGCTCATGGGACGCATGCCACCACCTGCACTGGTGCTAAGCCTGGCACCAAATGTCAATGGTTGATGTATATAACAATATATTTTAAAGGGCACAACAGTAGCCTGATGGTAAGGGATGTTCAGCTTGCTATGGGCTGTTAAACTCAGAAGAAACTTTAGTTTAATGCAGACAAAAGTGAGACAATAGAAATAATTAGAATGTAATAGAATAGAATAGAACAATTTTAAGTTTGAAAGGACCTCCAATGATCATCTCATTCAAATGCCTAACCACTCTAGAGCTGACTAAAAGCATGTTATTAAGCACATTGTCCAAATGCCACTTAAACACTCACTGTCTGTAGGATACACATCTCTAGGAAGCCTGTTTCAGTGTTTAATGACCTTTTCTGTTACGAGGTGCATTCTAATGCCAAACCAGAAGATCTTCTGGCACATCTTTGAACCATTCTGATGTGTCCTGTCACCGGATCCCAGGGAGAAATGCTCAGCACATCCTCCGCCACTTCTCCTCCTCAAGAAACTGCAGACAGCAATGAAGTCACCACTCACCCTCCTTTTCTCCAACCTAGGTGATACCAACACCCTCGGCCACTCCTCACAGGACATGCCTTCCAGACCTTCCACCAGCTTTGTTGCCCTCCTCTGGACCCATTTAACCACCACAACATCCTCCTTAAATAGTAGGGCCCACTGCTGCACACAGTGCTCAAAGTGAGGCCACCCCAAAGCTGGACACAGTGGAATAATCCCTCTCTTGGCCATCTGGTCATGCTGTGGATGATGCTCCCCAGGATGCGGGTCACCCTCTTGGCTGTCAGGGCACACAGCTTGTGCATGCATCACCTTGTTTACACTAGTGCCTGGCATTAGTCCTTTCCAGCTGCGGAATCCAGAATTTTTAATTTACCAGATTTCATCCAAGTAATCACAGCCGTGTACTTCAGTCTATCTAGATGTTTCTGCTCAAGACAGTCAACAGCATCTTCCAGTTTGGTGTTATCAAGAAACCTGCTAATGGTACATTCAACTTCAGCATCCAGATCATTGATAAATATGTTGAACAAAGCTATCTCTGGAATTGAGCCCTGTGGAACACCACTGGTGACCAGTCACCAGGCAGATGTAGCCCCTTTTTCTCCAATCCTTTAAGCCCAGCCATTCAGCCAGTTTTTCATCCACTGGACCATGAACCTGCTCATCTCACAGCTGGACAACATGTACAGAAGGATTCTGTTGTGAGGGACAGTATCAAAAGCCTTAATAAAACCCAGAAAAAAAATATATCCCCCGCTTTCGCTTCTTCCACTAGCTGGATGACCTTATAGTAGAAGGATATCAAATTAGACAGGATTTTCCCTATGTGGACCAATGTTGATGGTGCCCAGTGATCTCATTGTTCTTTAAATGCGTTTCCATAGTACCGAGTATGACCTTCTGTGTAATTTTCCCAAGTACTAAGATAAGACTTAATTAGCCTTTCAGTAGTACGCAGTTTGATCTCTTCAATTTTTCCAGGTACTTAGGGTAGAATGCAGAGTTCTGTAGTTTCCTGGGTCTTCCCTCACACCTTTCTTGTAGACTGGAGTAACACTGACTAGCTTCCAGTCAGCAGGGACATTCCAAGAAGGCCCAGGGTTCTGCAGCTTCCACAAGAACACTTCCCCAAATGTGTTTTAGGAGGGTTCATTCAAGGGCATGCCTGCAGAGACAAGAGATTGGGCTCATCCATGCTACAGAATTGCACCGCTTCAGCTGGAAGTTGCCTTTCAAAGTGATTATTATCAAGTGAGGGAAATAGGATGAACCTATTATAAAAATTATTATTGCAGGGTAGCAGGGTGAATATACTTTAATTAGTCTCAGTCAAACCAATTCGAACCTGTTCAAACCAAGTCAAACCTATCTAGTTTTTTATAAACTAACTCAGTTTAATGAATGCTTCAGTATTTGAGTTAAGCTAAACATAAATCATTCTTGCTGAAATGGAGATACTGTTGGGCCAGTTCCAAAGAACTGGCATTAATATCTTAGGCACTGTTGTAGTTCTCCCCATTATGTGAATTCAATTAAATTGTTTCTTAGTTTTGTTTTAATTTTTTTGTTTGGTTTGGTTTTGGTTTTGTTTTTTTGTATGTGTTTTTGGGTTTTTTTGTTGTTGTTGTTGTTGAAAAGAGGTTTACCTTCATTCTGCTGTGCCATTGACATCTTCAGATTTTCAGGTTTAAGGCTCAAGTCCTGCTTGAGACTAATGATTGCAGTATTTCTTCTTAGCCTACTTTGATATTTTATCAAAATTTTTACTTTCTGATATTCCAAAAAACATATTCTTAGAGCTTTTCAGTGGCTTATTTCCAGTTGTCCCTGAATGTATGAACTTACAAATATCCTATATGTGTATTGTCATAGCTGCAAATTCAGAGTACTTGGGGTTTTTTTGAGATTAGAGTTTTTCTCCATTGTCCCTGGTGATTTCATTCAGGTTTATTTGCAAAACCAAGACTGTTTTCTCAGGTCACTTGGAGTTTTAACTTGAAATTACAGTAAACTCAATTGTCCCTTTTTTGCTCATCACTAATGAACTTTTAACTAAAATATTAACTGTGCTACAAGATTAGCAGTGCAATAGGAGGTAAAATTCCAAATGAATTGGAGAGACATTCTCCGTTAAGACGAGGCTGAATGCTTGCATACTTGAACATAGATGCATTAAACTGGTTTCAAGTCTCACAAGGAATATTTCTTTGCCAGATTGTGCATACTGCCTAAGTTTAATATTTACATTGCTACTGTGTACTGATGGGATGAATGAGAAGTATTTTTGTTGTACATCTGTATAAATTGCAGTTTTGCATAAATTGATGTTGTATACTGAGCGAGTCATTATCTTACAAAGTTACTGTTTCTTCCACCTCTTTATTGTCCATGTTTGTCAGAAAGCGAAGTCTAGTCCTATTGTATAGTCCAATGCTGTGAATGTCCTTTTTATAATTTAATTACATAAATAACCAAATCTAGTGCATTTTACACTACATTTCCTTAAGCAAACGAGATGGAATGCTTTTTAATAACTGCATAGCCATTTGATGATTTTTATACTTGACATATGAAGACATATTGGATATAGATTAATATAGAATTACTTAAAGTACTGCATATAAATTAAACATTAAAAAGGTAGATAGTCAGATTAAGCAGCTCAGTTATAATCTTTGGTTATGCAGTTACTGCCTCAAGGACACTCCATCCATTTCATATCATATGTCCTTCTTTTGAAAGATGATCAGTGAGTTCAAGTAACATTTCATCACACAGGAAACTGCATAATTTATAGACTTTTAGAAATGAAAAGCAGAAAACTGGTTTTCATAAATTAAATTTCTCTCTCTTTTTTTCTACTCTCCCCTTACAGATCGGAACACTGAAGGATTACTACCACTTCTACCATAGTAAAACAATTAAAAGGTCAATTCTGTCAAGTAGAGGCACCCACAGCTTCATTTCAATGGAACCAAAGGTAGGAAAATCCACGCATGTGTCTAAGGCAAAGGCCTTTGCATTTTTTATGTGAAATATCATACCAGAGTACATTCACCTTAATGGCATATAGCATTGCAAGAACTGACATACCATCTGCTTGCTAAGGTTCTGCTTCTCATTAAAACAAAATGAAGACAACACCATGCCATTATGTATGTGCTATTCTTGGAACACAAGGTCCAACATTATTCATGGAGGAGTACAGGAATTTTGTTAATGCACTAATCATTGTGCTGTGTTTCTCTGCAAAACCACATGTGTAGTGTTCATATCTGCAGACTTCCTTCTGTAAGTCAGATGGCTTTCAAAATGAGGGTGAGCAATGTGGGATGTTATGATGTTCGGAGGAAAGTTTATCTTGCTTTTTTTCTGGACCTGGTGTATTAGGGATTAAAATAAAAGTGCTCTCTTCTGTGGTGCTTTTGGAAGTTCCTAGAGATTGGCAGTTCTGTTTAAAAAAGGTTGTCATATCTTTGGAGTTTATATGATAGTAGGTAGCTGTCAATATAATTTAATTACTGATTTACAATTGAGTATAATATTGTATATGTACTCAACATTTTTGTTTTAATATTTTAATTTTAGTAGTTAGTAGCTTCATTATTGACTGTAGAATTGGATTTCTTCTGGTTTCCTTTTAGAAAGGAAGTTTGGAAAATATCCCATTAGCTTTGTTTATGTTGCTCATGCAACCTACTCTCACCAAAAAAACCCCAAGGCCCTGGTGACTTTTTAGGGATTGTGATAGAGTCAAGTTTTCATTTGGTCTTTGTGTGATGACTGTTGTCTGTGCAGCATCTTTAAGCTTTTACTTGACAAATGATTTATGAGAAGTAAGATATCGATAAAAGACAGCTTGAATAGTATGGATGTACAGTGTACAAGTTGAGCATTATACAGGAATACTTGTGCAATCTGTAAAACCACATTTAGGGCTGGAATTCTTCTTAATAATGGGACAGGACTAGGAAAGTGTACATGAAGTATATTTACTTCTGTGTTGATAGGAGTGAACTGCCTACATCTTAAAAAGCACCAACAGCTCTGCTGATCAGTGCATTTTGGGGATTGGTATGCTAATGTTAGGGCCCAAATCTCTGCTCTCACTAATTCTGAGACCCACCATTCAAACAACAGGCATTGTTCTTAAATAGGTGATTCTGCAAATTGCAAGTGTTCACATCTGTGTCCTTTTTACACACAAAAGCACAAATTCACATCCGCATAGTACCATGAAGTTTGGTTTTACACCAGGTTCCAGAATACTCTCACAGCCAGTCCACACTACCGTGGCCAGAACCATGAGAGACTCTTAAGTCAGAGCACAGCAGAAAATCAGAACCATCACTTGCTCTCCAGAGCTTTTCTTGTTACACTACTTAGGTCTTGTCCTCCATCTGTGCTGTTGCTGGAACAGAATTTCTGAGTCACTGTCAAATATCACTTTAATCTTAGAGAAGCTCTAGGGAGGGTTGTGCAAAGTACTTAAGCTAGTTAATGATTCTGTGGTCAATGAGAAACCAGTAGTCTAATGCCTAGGTCTTGCAAAAATATTTCTGATTGTCTCTGTGACTACGCCACTGACCCTGGGCTTGGGAATTCCTGTGCAGTCACAGATATATCAATACAGAGACATGTATTTGTGGAATAAAAGCCAGTTTGCCCTTAAAACATAAGTTTTGTAACATTTAATGACTATTAAAGCAGACTTGAAATTTAGTTGTACTGTACAAGCTAAACCTTTTAAAACAAAAAAATTCAAGTAACTCACATTGCATGGCTGTAAGAATTTTAAAGGGGCAATACTATATGCTGTTGTATTTATGTGTGTGACTGTATCTAATGCCAATATTTGCAGCAGATTAGATGGAATTTGTATTTGTGAACAAAGGAATACTAAGGTTTATTTGCTTTCTAAATCCTTTAATGGTAGTTTATTTCACATTTTAAATCCTCTCGGTGAGACATGTACACACAATTCACTTGATCTGTGATTGCTTTGGATGTGGATCACTAATTATGAAATTTTCAATGATGGGATTTTTATTGTGAGGTAATTCATTATGTAAGTATCCTGCATATAATGGAAAACCTGTTATGAAATCTGGTGTTTCTAAACTACTTATGTGAATAGTGGTTGATTTTACTGTGTGAATGCACACGGAAATATATATAAATGATGTAAAACTTTGCTATTGTGGATTTTGATTAACCAAAGTTTCTTTGAAGAACTTTGGCTTGATTTTTTTCTTCTGAAAAAGTCTCTTGACACTGTTATAAATAATATAGATAGTTCCAATGGGGAACATAAACTATAGGCATTGGGTTAATTATTTTGGCAATTTTCTCAGCATTAACCAAACCTTGCTTGGTATTTAGATATAAAGGTAAAGGATATGCAGTGTAACACAGTGTTGTCCATTATCATCCACATGGTTGCCTGGCAATTCAATGTTGTCATTTAGAGATTATATGGAAAAAATGGTTCTAGGAAGAGGTGTCCAAGTGAGGCTCTAAGGTCCCTGGCATAGTTTGTCATGTAGGAAACTTGAAACGTAACTTTATTCACAGCATCTTTTCTAGGCCTGTGTATAGTTACCTGGCATTTCCTAACTGTTGATAAATGAACAAAATAAGAGAAGCTTGTGTATTCAAAGCAGGGATTAGTAGCATTCATCAAAGCTAATCACTGCGTGCAATCTACTACAGAGATTTCTGGTCTCTCCAGATGATGTGCTGCTTGTGGCTGGCCTTTGGCAGGGGTCGATGAAAGCATCACACCATGAATTTAGAGCCTTTTGTAGCTCCACAGAGTTTTCTCTGCAAAGTTATTTTCATGATGCTACAATGCAGGAAACAAAGGGAGCAGGAGTGAAAAGAAAGTGTTAGTCCATAGCTGAAGGGTATCATGAAGCTCTAATTCAGCTACTAGTTAATTTTATTGCTAGGCCCTCTATTGAAACCAATATACCACAGCACTTCCAGGAGTGGGAATAAAGAGCTGTGGTGTACTGCTGGAATGGTGAAACAAAGAGTCTCGAAGTGAAAAAAAAAAATGCAAAGAATGATTGCAACCTCAGTCAGTAAGTCAGGTTTGACATAAATACAAAGCATTAGCAAAATCAGGTGGAGCTTTTCGCTCACTGAAGAGATTGCTGTTCCAAAGATATGGCAGAGTTGAAGCACTTACACATGACATTAATGCGCTGACGTTAAATGGACATTATAGATGAGAAAACTGTCTTTATACTGAACTATAAGATGAAGAGTGAGATGAGATAACAAGACGTTTTATCATAGTGAAAAATATCCCACAGAATCAAATAGGATAAGTGGCAAAGCAATAATTGTAGAAGAACACAATTCTTAAGGTAATAAAAGGCATCCTTAAGATTGATAATACATTCAAATTGGTGTATGTACAAACAAAAGTTTATTACATTTGTCTTACAAGGTCCTCAGTGCTTTGCATCAGAATGGAGATTTGAAAAAGACATGGCCCACAGCTGTGCTCCACAATGTAAAATTAATAATTCATGTTCCTGTAAAGTGTCACATTTACTAATGAGGAAGACATTTTACAACATTAGTGTTTGCTTATCAATCTCAACTAACATGACATTTAACTTTTCTTAAATTTTAACTAATTTCAGGTAGGTTTATTTGGGATTTGAACTCCTAGTGAATGCGTCAGATTCACTCATCTAGAAATGGAACGATTTCCAATCTTACTTCCAGTGAAAGAAGAACTTTTGTTCAATTTCAGCAAGATATGCTGCTTGAGCAGGACTGTGCAGAAGTGCCATGCCTTTGTCACCTCTGCTGCTGTATCAGAAACAGCGTTGCTAGCAGGTCCAGGGAGGTGATCGTGCCCCTGTACTCAGCGCTAGTTAGGCCACACCTCGAGTCCTGTGTCCAGTTCTGGGCCCCTCAGTTTAAGAAGGATGTCGAGGTCCTGGAGCAGGTCCAAAGGAGGGCAACCAGGCTGGTGAAGGGACTCGAGCACAGGCCCTATGAAGAGAGACTGAGAGAGCTGGGGCTGTTCAGCCTGAAGAAGAGGAGGCTCAGGGGAGACCTTATCGCTCTCTACAACTCCCTGAAAGGAGGCTGTAGTGAGGTGGGAGTTGGACTATTTTCCCAGACGACTTTCAACAAAACAAGAGGACACAGTCTTAAGTTGTGTCAGGGGAGATTTAGGTTGGATATTAGAAAGAATTTCTTCACGGAGAGGGTGATCAGGCAATGGAATGGTCTGCCCGGTGAGGTGGTAGATTCTCCGTCCCTGGAGACATTTAAAAAAAGACTGGATCTGGCACTCAGTGCCATGGTCTAGCAACTGTGCTCTGGTGGGTCAAGGGTTGGACTTGATGATCTCTGAGGTCCCTTCCAACCTGGCTAATTCTATGATTCTATGATTCTATTCCAGACCTTTACATGTTTCCTAGCCTGATCTAGCCATACACAGAACAGATCTGTATGTCCTGGTGGTAAAAAGAAAGTATCGTATGTGTGTGTGATTCTTACCTTTGCTGTAGCAAGCTAATTGGAACTGGTGGTAGCAGCAGGTAAAATGATGGCAGGCATATCTCTGATGAGACAGCACCAAATGATCAGGGCTGTCTTCAGAGGAAAGAAAGCAATACCAGAATCCTATACTTACTACTGGCAGGACAATGCAGATGTTCATCAGACAGCAAGGGGAAGAGAATCGTAGCAGTCACAAGTAAATATTTCATCATGTTGCTGAGAAACATGATGAAATGTTTCATCATGTTGGGGCTAAGAAAACTGGTTTTGTTCAGCCTTGAGAAGAGAAGACTTAGGGAAGACCTTGTTATGATGTTCTAGCACTAAAGGGCAGCTACAGAGAAGATGGAGACTCCCTATTTACCAGGACTCACATGGACAAGACAAGGGTCAATGGGCACAAGTTGCTCCTGGGGAGATTCCAATTGAACACCACAGGAAAATTTTTCACTATGAGGACAGTCAGCCATTGCAGTGGTCTCCCAGGGGAAGTGGTAGACTCCTCCACTCTGAAAAGTTTTAAGTTTCATCTTAACGGGGTGCTGAGACATCTCCTATAAACAATAATATTAGAAAGGTTGGAGCAGATGATCCTGGAGATCCTTTCCAAGCTGAAATTCTGTGATTCTGTGATTCAGCTTATATTTCTAAATAATATCCTGGGTTGATATAGAAGATAACTGTCTAAAAAGTAGACAAAAGGATGTATTTCATCACAAGGTATGAAGGTTGTTATAGGTAAGGTTGTGTTTCATATTGGCAATGTTAAGTATTATTAAACCATTAGTGAAGATGAAGATTTTTTATCCAAATACAATAATACAACAGTTAAACACTGGAACCAAGTGAGTTACTGAGCCATAATCCATACAAACAACCAGAGGACAAAGAATCAGTACTACTCTACTTCATTGGAAAATATTAGGAACTGTTATGCTTAGTCAAAATCAAGTATCAGAGTCGCTATTTCCAAGGAGCCTGTTGCTGAGTGAGTTAGAACATGAACTGAATCATATTTTGTTAGAGGACATAGCAAGATCTTGCTTTAGCACCTGCCTCTGCTGTTTAAAAAAAACCTCATTTAAACATGTTTCAAAGTTTTCAACTAGCTACTAGAAAGCGCAAGTCTATCAGAAAAAAAAAGTTGAAATTGGAAAGGGGTAAAAGTGGATTGATTTCAAGGAAATATTTCTGACAATAAATCCAGTGTGGTCTGAGCTCCAAGAGGAAGATGTGGAAACTTCTTCTTCTCCCTGGCTATACCAGGAGGGTGGGAATAGTTGATCTTTAAAGGTCCCTTCCAACCCAAACTCGTCTATTACTCTGTGTTTTTTTTATACAAGTAGTCCTACAACTTGTATCTTTTTTCAGTGTTTTTTGAGATATTAAAGCTGAACCTTCGGTGATAGTGACTTAAAGATGAAAAACTTAAATCCATAACATGTTCAGACTGGCCTTTCAAATCCAGTCCTGCTGTAACAGAAGGTAACAGTTCTTTAGTCAGCAGATTTTGTTTTATGATACTAATTTATCTTCATTTATCTGCAATAGGTAGAAATATTTAATGAAGTAAGTTGTAGCATTAATAGAACTGAGTTTTATTTGTGAAAATAAAAGCTTTATTAATTTCTCTGTATTATTGAAATAACTGAGTTTTCTATTGTTTAAAGAAATGATCACAGAATAATAATCACAGAAGCTTCCTAGTAGAATTACCTTTTGCTGTCTTCTACTAAAAGGAGAAAAATGGCCAGTAGAAATTCAGTGTAATACAATTTTAGAAAAGAGAATGTTCACTCTTAGGGAATATGAAAGTGTTTCTTGAAATAAATTATTATGCTTGATTACCTATACCTACATTTCTGTTTCATCGTGATTTCACTGGTTGCTATCACCTGGCTCAAAGGGATTTTGTCCCCTTGATATCTCTAATTGCATGTGTATTAAAAATAAATATTAGATTTCAGAACATTCCAATTTTCTGGTTGACATTTCTGACTGTCATTTTACAGAACTACTTGGCAATGACTATCTCACTCTTTAACTTTTGGGCAAGAACTAGTGATTAGATGAGAAGTTTTGACTGGCTCTCTTCCTAATTAGTGTAGCAAATGGTTTGAGGAATGAAAAAAACATTATACAGAAGGATTGCACTGCATTACTGTTTTCATATAATTATTTTCTTAAGCTGTTAGTGAAATGGGCAGGGAAATTGAAAGACCACAGGATGGCATGGAGTTGGTTCCAAATTTTGACTTACAGTATACTTTGAAAAACATCAGTGCCCCACTCATTTTATTGAGTCATTGCAATGTCACAGAATTCCAGTGCCAGACCAGCTGTCAAATACCCCATTCCATCATTAAGTAGCTTATAGGGATTGCAGTAGAGCTGCTGTTTTGGTCTCTGCATTTCATGGTTGATGAGAGAAGTGTTGGTTGTATCTAAGGAGTCAGGCAAGGACTCAGACATCTCTCAGAGAAGTAGCTTAAATCTTCTGAGACAAGAATATTCAAAATGAGGCAGATTTCATTGGTGAAAGTTATGAAAGTGACCGTAATCCTACTGGCCATTTAGGATTCATGACCTGCTCTGCAAGGTGGCACAGCTGCAGGATGAAGTGATGGAGACCAGAGGGGAGGTAAGCAGATTGAAGAGTGTCAGGGGAAGCAAGAGTTGGTTAGATGATTGATTTCAAAGCCTGCTCTCCACAAAAATGACTTGACAGGCAAATCAACTGTGCTGGAGTACACATCCATCCTTGTCATCTCAGGTTTTCTTATTGTCCCACCAAGCTTCCCGGCCTTCCTGAGTTAATTTACAGGAGCAGGAATGATGGGAACAGGTCCCAGCCTGATGCCACAAACAGGGTAGACATGTTCCCTAAAGAATTTTACCTCCTTCAGTGGTGTTGCAAAACAGGTATGGGGCCCTGCAGAAGGAAATGGCAGACAGTGTTGAGGATACCTCACGAAGGCCAAAAGTACCACTGAGGCCATCTCGCCCTAAACCAACAATCATAACTCAATCTAGAAGGAAAAATATATGGGTCATAGTTGTGGGTGATTCCCTCTTTAGAGGTGCCCAATATGCAGACCAGGCCTGCTTCATAGGGAAGTCTGCTGTCTCCCTAGGTTCAGGATGAAGGATGTAATAAGTAAACTTCCCACCTTGGTCAGGCCTTCAGATTACTACCCACTTTTGGTCTTCCAGGTGGGTAATGGATGTAGTGGCATCAAGAATGACAAAAGTGATCAAGAGAGGTTTCAGGGCTCTGGGGCAACTAGTTAAGGGATCAGGTGCATAGGTTGTGTTCTTCTCCATCCCTCTGATGACAGCGATGGATGTGGGAACTAAAACTAAGACCCAACAGGTTAGTTCATGGCTCAGACACTGGTGTCATTGTCAGGGAAACTGAGCCTACTGCAAGTAAAGCTGGGGGATGCATGATGGGATCTGCAGGTCTGGAATTCATGGAGGTACAAGGAGACAGGAAGATAATATCCATGAAACTCCTTGGGACAATAAAAGAGTTTCCCTCTGAGAAGGTGACATGGCCAGCCCCACCGAAGTTCCTCTACACTAGTGTACACAGCATGGCAACAAACAGGAGTTAGAAGCTACCGTGCTACGGGAAGGTAACACTATGACATAGTGGTGATTATGGAAACTTGGTTGGATGAATCCTATGAGTGGAGTGTGGCCATCAATGGCCATGTTGCCCTCTCTGTAAAGAAGTGAATAGAGTGTGAAGAGTTGTCCCTTAAGTATAGTAATGAGCAGGTTGAAAGCTTATGTGTGGGAGTTAGGGATCAGGACAGAGAAGGAAGCCTTGTGGTTGGAGTTTACTGCCACCCGATCAAGTGGTGCGCATCAATGAAGCCTTACTCCAGCTCAAGGAGACATCACAATTGCAGGCTTTCATCCTGCTGGAGGATTTTAACTAATCTGTCATCTGTTGGAAAAGTAGCACAGCAATCTGTAGACAATCCAGGAAACTCCTGGAGTGCCTAGATGATGAGAAATTAACAGCCCTAGCAGTGGGGATGTGTTATTGGACTTGGTCACAAATGCAAGTGAACTCATCAGGGATATCAAAGTTGAAGGCAGCCTGGGCTGCAGTGATCATGCATGTACAGTTCAGTGTCCTAAGGGTTATGAGACAGATGAGAAGCGTAGTCAGTACTCTAAATTTTAGGAAAACAAAATTCCATCTCTTCAAGGAGTTAGCAAACAGGACTCCATGGGATACAGCCCTCAGGGACAAGGGAGCAGAACAGAGCTGCCAAATCTTTAAGGATGCTTTCCATAGGGCGCAATAGATCTCAATCCCTAGATGTAAGAAATTGGGCAAGGAAGTCAAGAGACCAGCATGACTGAGTTGAGACCTGCTGGTCAAACTAAAAGGCAAGATGGACCTACCCAGGGAGTGGAAGAAGGGACAGTTATCCTTGGAAGAGCAAAGGGACATTGCCTGGTTGTGTAGGGTCAAGGTCAGGGAGGCCAAGGTTCAGCGAGAGCTGAAATTGCCAAGAGATTTAAAGAAAAACAAGAAGGGCTTCTACAGGTACACAAACCAAAAAAGGAAGGATGAAGAAAGCTTAGCCCCCATGATGAGCCACAGTGGTGAACTAGTAACAACAGATGAGGAGAAGGCTGAGATTCTCAACAACTTTTTTGCATCAGTTTTCACTGACAGCTCCTCTCCTCATGGCTCTCATGTTGATGGCTCACAAGATGGAGAACAGCAAGACAAAGTTCCCCCCACTGTAAGTGAAGACAAGGGTTATGACCATCTGAAGAACCTGAAGATATACAAGTCTATTGGGCCTGATGAGATGTATCCCAGAGTCCTGAGAAAACTGGTGGATGTAGCTGCCAAGCCACTCTTCATGATATTTGAAAAGTCATGGCAGTCAGGCAAAGTCCCTGGTGACTGGAAGAAAGGAAAAATCACACCATAGAAAGGAGGACCCTGGGAACTACTGACCTGTCAGCCTCACCTCTGTGCTTGGGAACATCATGGAAGAGATCCTCCTAGAAGACATGCTAAGGGACACAGAGGACAGGGAGGTTATTCAAGACAGGCAGCATGGCTTTACTAGGGGTAAATTCTGCCTGACCAACCTAATGGCTTTCAATGGAGTGACTACATCAGTCAACAAGGGAAAAGCAGTGGATGTCATCTACCTGGACTTCTGCAAGGACCTTGACATGGTCCCTCACAATTTTCTGCTCTGCAGGTTGGAGAGGGATGTGATGGGTGGACTTTTCAGTGGATAAGAAATTGATGACATAGTTGCATCCAAAGGGTAGTGGTCAGTAGCTTGAAATATGAAAAACAGCGACAAGTTGTGTATCTCAGGGATTCCATACTGGGAACAGTGTTGTTTAATATCTTCGCTAATAATATTGACAGTGTCATTGGGAGCACCATCAGCAAGTTTGCCAATGATGCCAAACTGGGTTGTGCAGTTGACATGCCAGAGGAATGGGATGCCATCCAGAGGGACCTGGACAAGCTGAAGAAATGGGCCCAGGTGGACCCTATGGGGTTCAACAAGACCAAGTGTTGTCCTGCACGTAGGCCAAGGCAACCCGTGACATGAATAGAGGCTGGGGGAGGACACACTGGAGAGCAGCAGTGTGGAAAAAGACTGAAGATCAAAAGCTGGATATGAGCCACCAGTGTGCAATTGCAGCCCAGAAGGCCAGCTGCACTCTGGGCTGCATCAAAAGAAGTGTGTCTAGCAGACAGAGGTGATTCTGCCCCTCTAGGCTGTCCTGGTGTAAATGTTTGCTAAAATCTCTCCATTCTGGGATAAGATTTCCTAAGCACCTCTCTGTCAGATTCTAAACACATGGGTGTTGCTTTATTGCTTAATGGCACATCTGTATGGTCATCTGTCCCCATGCAAGCTGAGAGTGCTCATTATCATTCAAACTGAGACCATTAATGAGGGACGTGCAATACACATGCAGCAGATCACACATGTTTTGTACAGCTTTCTTTTCAATGTGCAAATGCTATATAAAAAGACCCCATGAAAACCCATTTGCAGCCTTGAAAGGAAAGGGATCCTGTCACAATTCAGGAATTGCTAAAGGATTTTGCTCAGTGTTAGCAGTGACAAAAGCACTTTAGGTGAATGTATGTATGGGAAATGTAAACTTGTATGATGATCATAGCAACATGTAAAAGCTGAGGATTGTGAAGGAAACTGGCAATCCTTAGTTCTTGGAAGCTAGTAGGTGTTAATAAGATTTGAGTTTTTTTACAGTTCCTGTAAACAGTGCATGCTCCTTGTGTTTTTCAGCAGCAAAGCAGGTATATAGTTGAAAAATGATAAGGCTATTAAATATTTTTACAAAGGCAAGGAGAATTATTGCTTTCATTTGTTATCTGTGTTCTAAGAGCTTGCCAGGGAAGACAGCAGGTCTGATAGCTGTGGTGGTCTTGTGTTATATTAAGTGTGCTTTTGCTGTCACTGAAGTCAGTTTGCAATGTTAGTGGCAGAGAGCAAATTGCTGTTTTGGCTGTTGGGCTATACAATTGCTGGATATCAAAAAGATTCAGAAGAGGAGGAAGCGGGGGGAATCTAGTCTAAGGAAAGATGCACCATTCCAGAAGAAGCCTATTGTGCATGGCCAAGTTCCGGAATATCAGGAGAGAGAGAGATTGAAAGAAAACACATGTTTGAAATGAGCGTCTCAGAGCAGACTGTCTAGGAATGTGACAGAACAACTTCTACTCACCATTTCCTGAGGGGATCTGGCTTCATCTGGTACTGATGGTACTGGTTATAGTGCAGGATATTAATAGAAAAATGGATTAAAGGTCTTTTTTCTTCCCCCCCTCCTCCCAACATTTGGAAAACTTTTTGGCAGCAATATATATTTCTGATGTCATGTGTCAACATTTTAATGCATCCTCCTTCCTGCTTTTGACAGGACAATCATGTTTAATTCTAGTGGTTGTTATCTCACCCAGCTATTCTAAATGGTGAACAGAAAGAAATCATGACACACATAAGTAATTTGTCAAATCTAGTATTATTAGCAGGTAATTAAAGGCAGAAAAGACACCCCCCCTAAAATAAAGCGAAAGGATCTCCCCTTGCCCAACTTTTTGAATTTAACATCCTCCTTTCTCTTGGGGTTATTTTAAAAGTCTGTCACTGGGAAAGCCACTCATTGTCCTTGGCTGATGTTTTTCATTCTAGCAGATACTCACTATCCTGTGAGCTGCAAATTTTAGTGGCTCCAATGAGATGTCAAGCAGCTTCTTCCTGTTCAGAGCTGTGCTGCTTGAGTGTGCGGCCTTCATCATGCAGCTTCACTTCTTCATGGTTCTGACTCCCTACCTGTGAAATGTGGACAGTGCTGACAGCTGAGTAAAATCTGCAAATTGCAAATGCACAGCAAGTACTAAGTATTTTGTTCAGTGGAATTGTATTTCTTTTGGTGTCACACAGAGCATTTTGTGAATACAAACACCACTCATTCTAAATCCTTTCAATATAATCAAGTTAAAAGCAGACATATCTACTGGTGTGTTGGCTGTTGCTTATATAAGATATGTTTAACCTAGATTATTGTTTGACGTTCTTCTTCCCCCTTTATTGAGGAAGGCAGTCACTCCAAATGACACTAATGTTCTGAATAAATAGAGAGGCCAGAATATAATTTTATTTTTGCTTCTTTAGAGGATCCAAATAAAAAATTTCTTCTTTGAATATGTTTATCAAACTGAGACTCAGTCCACTGTAGTTGTGTAACAACTTAGTGTGATCATGTAATAAACCCAAAATTTCTGAAGTCTAAGCAGTTTTCAGTTTTCCAGGGTGTTCCTAAGAAACTATTTCTCAAAAATACTGTGGAAAATAGATTCATAGTTATATGACCAGAAGGAAATATTGTGGTCATCCAGTTCAAACCATGTTTGACCAGATGTCATGTAGCTCACAAGAATTAGTTTGTATTTAAAGCAGGACACAGCTTTTAAAAATCTTCTAATTTTGATTAAAACTATGCTAGCAGTGAAGAGTTTCTAGAAATTCTTAAGATGTAATATTTTTACTTTATTTGAGGTCATCTGGCTTCAACTTCTAGCCATTTCACATTTCTAAAACTGTCTGTGAGTCTGAAGAATACTTGTCTAAAGCATATGTTTTTGGACACTGCAGTTTAAGTGCCTCCTTTCCTCATCTAGGAGCACCTCCTAGAACCACTTCCTTTGGATCTGTTTTTCTCTTCTTTAATCTTTTTTCGGTTGCTTTCCTGAGCCTTGCTGTTCCAGCATGTTTCCCTTGCCTTGGATGCGGGAAACTAGCGGTGAGATTTTCAGCCCCGCTCAGTGCATATGAATGGTTCACTTGCTTGTCATTTTATGAGTGCAAATACATTTTAATGAGGTGGCCTGAAGAAGGTAGTTAGGTAATTTAATATTATCACCTTTGTAAACCACTGAGAATTCTTTGCTTGTTTTTTTTGACTTTCACACTGTCCAGGAAAATAGTGGAAATATATTTCCACTAAGTTTTAAGCTGTTGTCTGATGATAATATATGTTTTGTTGATTTCACAGGAGTCCAGCTTTGTCTTTCTTTCCTTTCCATCAGCAGGCAAAGGAACTAGATGGATGATGGATGATTACAGATTTAATAACAGTATCCCAGATAGTATGTTTGTATACTTCAGAAGAATCATGTTTGCACAGTGGATGATTATCTTGTTGAAAAATAAAAAGTTTTTCTTGGTACAGAGAGTATTCATAGCCACTAGTCATAGAAAGGATCACATTTATTTTGGACCATTTAGAGGCCTTTTATCCCAACAGAAGACAAAGTAGAGATAGCTCATAAAGACTGCTATTGAATGACAACAGAGATAACAGAAATCTTGGCAAAACTGTAGAGAGTATGCTGTAGCTTCATACAAGTGGGCTGATTGGACACCAGAAAATCTTTAGTGTATGCAATTCAAAAGTCTATTCCATAATTTATAACCATTAAAAGAATACGTTTTATTTTAATTTTTCTTAATTTATAATATGACAAATGTTGTCAATTATGGGGGCAGAGAAATGATTCCATAACTAAGTGACTGTTCTTGGCACATTTCTAATATCATAATGTGCACATGGACCATCTGGAAGTTTCAAAGTTTCAGATTTTGCCCTTATTTCAGCCAGAGCTTTAAAATAAAAAAAATAAAAAAAATAAAAATAAAAAAAAATTAAAAAAAATATAAAAAAAGAAGAAATAAGCAGCAGGTTCATTAATCAAGCATCACTCCAGTTTTTATGTGTTATGACTTTCAAAAATTGAGAGATACGTTCTCAGTGGAAGCACTGTCAGCAATTTGTGAGGTGTGACAATACTATTTCAGTTGAAAAAAACATTTGCTTTTCCTCAGTGTATTTAATAGAGGGAAGGAAATTTCAGTCCTTTTTCATTTGCCCGGGGGGTGGTCTGCCTTCTTTCTTCAGGCTGGCTGTGCATGTCTCATAGGTAGCAGATTATTTCAGATGGTGATAATGATAACATTTAAGACCTGCAGCAGTCAGTATTTCACTAGCATCAAACTTCATTGACATCTGCAAGATTGGAGCTCAGGATAGAAAGAGGATGGAGCTTGGGTCGCAGGCTGAGGAAGAGAGAGATTAAGCCTGCAATGGCTTTAAAGGACACAGGATGTCTCCCTGTTTGGCTTTAGGGTTTGTTTTTTTTTCTTTCAATACAGCTTGTGCTAGAGGAGACAATGCTAATGATTCCTCTCTTTTGATTTGAAGTGGTATGTGTTGGCCATGAAAAAAATTGAATATTTATCAAGATGTGCTACAAAAGCATCTGAGATACCAAAAAAACGCCTAATGAAATGGAATGGTGTAAAATATGCCACTGATACTTTCATAAAGAATACCTGAACAAACACCACACACACCAAATAGCACTCACAAAAAAAGAAACAGAATACAGTCTTGGGCACTAGAGCATGACCTGAAGTGCCACATCTACACGTTTCTTAAATACCTCCTGGGGTGGCGACTCAACCACCTCCCTGGGCAGGCTGTTCCAGTGCCTGACCACTCTTTCATTAAAGAAATTCTTACTAATATCTAATCTAAACCTCCCCTGCCACAGCTTCAGACCATTTTCTCTGTTCCTGTCCTTATTCATTTGGGAGAAGAGGCCAACACCCACCTCCCTACAGCCTCCTTTCAGGTAGTTGTAGAGGGCAAGGAGGTCTTCCTTTCCAAGCTAAACATACACATACCCTCAGCTGCTCCTCATGTGACTTGTTCTCTAGAACAAGTCTAATTCTGAATTTTAAATACCTACTTCTAGGTATATGATATAAGTGGAAGTTTGGAAAAAAATAATTGACTTTTTTTCAATGATTAGGGATATACTAATCAGTAACAATACAGGCACAATCAGAAAGAATCTAACTCAAACCAACTTTTCTTGTACTTTGAAGTACTCTGATCAGAAAACTGCTTGATTTTGCTTGTATATGCTTTGTGACTAAATTTTCCCCTGGCAGATTTATGTAAAAAATTTCCTTGTTGGCAAAGCATCACTTAGCAGAAGTGCTGGAAATGCACTGTGTAAGTTTCTTCCTTTGTGGAGAGCAGCAATACTGTATAACTATGATTTCAAAGGGTATTTGATCTGTGCAGGAACTACTCAGGAGAAGTATTTATTTTGGCAAAACCATTATACCACTCTTGGATATTATGTAGCACTTAATTATGGAATACTTTTACTGTCTCTCTAATTCTTAGTGGCTTTGCTGAAGTGTTGTGGATATCTATGGCTACAGAGGACATGGAAAACACTTGACTGAATAAACACCTCTGGAATGACACTGGTATTTTTGACATTTGATTTTGACCCTATAAGAGAGATTTGTCTTGCTGAGATGTAATTTAGTAAATTATTAAAGGCCATCTTAAATTAACACAGACAGGAGATGTCTGAAGCACTTGAATGATTGATGACAAGAGTTGCAGAACTAGCCTAAGAAAAAAATCCACCGGAAATTTCTACAGTTTTTTTTTTTAATATGTATCATCTTTGATACAGTAGTATAAACATAAAGCCCAAGATATTTCAACTGCCAGATGTTAGACTCTGAAGCTAATTACATTTAGAGAGCTTAATATTTTATCCTCTAGTGGATACTGGATATAGCATTGGCCTTTCCATTTATTACAAAGATGCAATTTTAGGCCTGAATTAGATGGAGTTATGACATACCATATGACATGACAGTTTGTGTTCAGAGTGATTTTAATTCTAATCCTCATGGTGTGTTTAAATTCAAGATGATTATACTCTTCCAAGCCTAGATATACTAACATTGTATATGATGGTATAAAAAGAGCTTCAAGTACTGTACCAAGCAGGTATATCAGTTGGAGGTCTTTTTTAAGTTGTGTTGCCTTGTAGCCCTTGAGGTGTTATGAGGAGCATTTTGTTACCTTTGGCTGTAAATGTTAAAGTACATTGTATAACCATAATGGTTGCTTTTAAGCTGATGCAGTAAAGATTTTTCCTCAGTTGTAAGCTTGAGTTATTTTAGAACCAGTATGTTAGGGTGTTTCAGACCTGAGGAAGGGAAAAAAAACCCAATTGCTTGAGACATGTTTTGCCTATGACATCTGGGGCTGGTGCTGCTGGAAGCCACAAGGCAGGAGCCCAGGCTCCCTGGAACTTGTTCTTAGCATT
Organism: Phaethornis superciliosus; assembly: GCA_023637945.1. Classification (NCBI taxonomy): domain Eukaryota; kingdom Metazoa; phylum Chordata; class Aves; order Apodiformes; family Trochilidae; genus Phaethornis; species Phaethornis superciliosus. Next base: position 34,389,166 of record JAJQWJ010000004.1, on the reverse strand, counting down.
TCTACAGTGCTGCTGTCTGATTTTAATCCTCTAATTTTGCACTGCTCTGTGGTCTGCTGTCCTGTAGCCTGCAGGAGGAGAGGTTGGGCAGAAGCTGTGGCCTCATTGACTCAGTGGTTGCTACAGTTGTGTCTATGAATGGAAAACCTGTGAGTCTTCCCCAAGGAGAAAAAATGTGATTCTCCTTGCCTTTCATTGTTCCCTGCTTTTCCAGCAGGACCTGAGTGCTGGCCAGCAGCACACATACTGAACCTCTCCAGAATTTCAGTGTGATGCTTGACCTTGAGTCTCAGCAGCTCTGGCTACTAAGAAACTGCCTTGGGACAGAGACTGTACATCACCACCACTAGCTGGGCTGTGCTCTTTCCTCTCCCCAATTTATTCCTCTACAAAATTGTTCCTAAAGCAGGAAGAAGACTTTGCTGCCACACACAGCTGTTGCGCCATATGTATTGATATTTGTGAAGAGCTCTGAGCTGTTGCAGTAGGAAAAGTGCAAAGGAATGGCAGAGGGTGTTTTAGATGTTAGAATGCATAGCTGTGGATCATTGTACCTCATGGATGTAGAATTATGGCTGTAGTGATACAAGGGTTTCCTTGTAGGTAGAAAAGTAGGTGGAAAACAATTCATATCAGGACTGATCGGCTTTTCTGTGGCTGTGAGTTAGAGAAATGTGCATTGAATTTCATCTTTGGTCGATAGGTGAAATTGCAGTAGCTTACCCTGATGTTGTATAATTTGTGTTTCTTCAAGCTTAATGGTAATTTCAAGCATTGTCTGCTGCTTTCTTTTCCCCTCTGCTTTTCTTTTTTTTCCTTCAGCCTGTCCTAGCTTCCATTTCTTTTTTTTTTAATGTAGCTTTTTTCAAAATTTGTAGCACAGTTATGATAACTGGATAACTGCTTTGATTGTGGATTGTCACTCATACTTGCTTAAGAAGCACTTTGTTCATCAGCAAGAATGCATCACGTAGTGCTGTTGTATTCATTTTTGTCCAACTTGAGACTGCTACAGTTTGTGAGATGGTATCTACAGTAATTTTCCACGCTCTTCATCTATCTCAACAGCTACTTTACTCAGCTGTCTTCACCTGTTTTTATGGAGCAAGCTAGCTGGTGCTACTGCAAGTCAACTAATAATAATAGGTTAGGAAAAAAGTCTTGTGTTTAATAATAATTTTTAAACCCCACAAAAGTCTTAGTAGTTCAGCTTTTGGGGGTCTCATTTTTGTGACTTTGCACATGGACAGAAGGAGGTACGTCAACAGTCTTAGTCACCCCTCCTGAATTCCTAACTAGTGTCTTAGGTGTCAATTGTTCAGTAACCAGGATATAGCCCTTGGATATTGGTATACCATCCTATTCACTTTAATGTTAAGTTTACTGACTTTGAAAATGCAAGAGGAGAGAAATTACATGCTAAAGTAGAGCTTCTGTCACACAAAACATAATGACAGGACAACTAAGGTACATACTGGGTTTTTTAGAATCAGAATGGTTTGGGTTGTCAGGGACCTTAAAGATCATCTAGTTCAAACCCTTCTGCTGTGGGCAGGGGAACCACCCAATAGACCATGTTGCTCAAAACCCCATCTAGTCTGACCTTGAACACTTCTAGGGATGAGGCATCCACACCTTCCTTGGGTAACCTGTTCCAGTGTCTCTATCTACCCGCACACTAGAGAATTTCTCCCAACTGTCTAGCGCAAATCTACCTTCTTAAACTCTTCCCCTTGTCCTGTCACTACACTTCCTGATATAGAGTCCCTCCCCACCTTTCATATAAGGCTCCCTTCAATCCCTGGAATGCTGCTATAAGGTCTCCCTAGAGCCTTCTGCAGGCTGAACAACCCCAGCTCTCTCAGCCTGTGTTCAAAGGAGAGGTGCTGCATCCTGCTAATCATCTTCATGGCCTTCCTCTGGACTTGCTCCAAGACTCCATGTCCTTCTTGTGTTGGGGGATCCAGATCTGGACACAATACTCAAAGTGGGGGTCTCACGGGAGTGGAGTAGAGGAGGAGAATCTTCTCCTTTGACCTGCTGGCCATGCTTCTTTTGATTCAGCCCAGGATATGGTTAGCTTACTGGGCTGCAAGTGCACATTACTGTTTCCTGTTCAGTTTTTCATCCTCAAGCACTCCAAAGTCCTTTTTCTCAGGACTGCTCTCCATCTGCTTGTCACCCATCCTGTAATCTGTTTTTGGGATTGCCCCAGCTTTGGTGCAAGACTTGACCTGGTTGATCTTCATGTGGTCTGCACAGGCCCACCGCTCAAGCCTGTTAAGCTCCCTTTGAATGGAATCCCTTCCCTCTAGCACAGGAATTGAAAGAACTGTTTTTCTCCTACAGCTTATTCTGGGCCAAGAACAGTCTTATTTTCTGTGAACATGTAAAAGGATGAAGTGTGCCAAATGCAGCATGAGGCCATTCCTTCAGGGAAGGAGGATGCTCGCTTAGATTAATTTAGCTCCAGACAAACTGAGTAAAAACCCTGCAGTGATGTCCACTGCTGGCATTGGGTAGTTGCCCTTTTGCTTATCCATGCTGACTCCATACATATTCACTGCTTGCTTGGCCATGCTTTCAGTATCCCCTATCTGAGTTTTGTCTCTCTTTTTCTCTTTAATCTATAGTACTCCTGTTGCACCAGCCTGATTGTTATCTGAGAAGGATTTTCTAATTTCTTCTTACAGGCATAGGACAGATTGAGGTGCATGATGGCAGTACAAGGGATATAGCTACAATTTCATCTGGGAGTAGGACCTTCAGCAACTCTTCTTCACAGACTGAAGACCCACACATTCATGTTAAATTCTGCAAGATAAAAATTGTAGGCTCTAATATGAAATTTGTAACCTCTTCAGTGATAGCCTGGATTTTTTTTGCCCAAGCTTATTTTCTTTAGAGTGGAAAGGATTACACCTTCAGCTTTCCTCCAACTTCTGCTTTATAGTAGTGGCATTTTAACATAGTGGACTTGACACATGTTTTATGGATTTGAAAATATTTATTCAAGCAGGCCATCTCATGATATTTTAGGAAAAGCACTCTTTCACAAGAGTGTTAGTGTGTATGTTAAAAATCCTACTGCTTTGAAAAACTGCTAGATTAATTTTCTCAGCATGTTTTTTTTTTTTTTTCCCATTTTTCAAACTTTTTTCTTATAGTTTATTATACTGGAGGAGGTCTTACTGCAGTGTAGTTACATGAGGCTTGGCATTCCCAAGAATTCTATTGAATCAACAGATAGAAATTAGTTTTGTTTCACACAGGAATAATATATCATTATAATTTTTTGCATTTAAGAAAATGAACGAGCAGTGTGATTGAATTATCTCAGAGCAGCTATTATGCCATCACACTGTCCCATACAGGTCTGTGAAGAAGAGTTGCATCATGTGTAGGACAACCCTGAAGTGGGGAGGCTGGAAATGGTGATTTCTATAAAAATAGTTCGGTCTCCAATCTGGCTTGGCTTTGATTTCTAGACATTCAGGAAATGGAACTTTCAAAGATTAAATCAATGGGAAACCTCGAGTACTGTGCCCAGTTCTGGGCCCCTCAGTTCAGGAAGGAGATTGAGGTCCTGGAGCAGGTCCAAAGGAGGGCAACCAGGCTGGTGAAGGGACTCCAGCACAAGTCCTGTGAGGAGAGGCTGAGGGAGCTGGGGGTGTTCAGCCTGGAGAAGAGGAGGCTCAGGGGAGACCTCATCGCTCTCTACAACTCCCTGAAAGGAGGCTGGAGCCAGGGGGGGGTTGGGCTCTTCTCCCAAGCAACTTTCAACAAGACAAGAGGACATGGTTTTAAGTTGTGCCAGGGGAAGTTTAGGTTGAATATTAGAAAGAATTTCTTCATGGAGAGGGTGATCAGACATTGGAATGGGCTGCTCAGAGAAGTAGTGGATTCTCCATCCCTGGAGATATTTAAAAAGAGACTGGATGTGGCACTCAGTGCCATGGTCTGGTAACCACAGCGGTAGTGGTCAAGGGTTGGACTTGGTGATCTCTGAGGTCCCTTCCAACCCAACCAATTCTATGATTCTATGAAAGTTCCCCCTCAGCAAGTGTGACTTTATAGAAATGTTAAAATGCACCACATTGTTTGCACATAGTCTCCTTTTGGCAAGAAATGGGAATCTGTATAATCAGTTACTCAAGAGACTTTCCTTCAGGGCCTTTGGGTTAGAAAGTGTGGATGCATTTTAGAAGGAAATATTTTTATACAAATGAGGTCATTTCATACTGAACCAAACAAATCCAAGATATACCAGGCATTTGACAGTGATGTGTTTGTGAATACGCATAAAATACTCCGAAGAAATATGTGTCAAAATGCTAAAATAAGTGCTGAGTCTGGACTTTGTGTTCATCAATATAATCCAGTGATTGTACAGTTTAACTGGCAAGTTTTTCTGTACACTTACTAGAGAAAACCCCCCAACTGTATGGTTCAGTGAAGAAACCATTCTATTTATATAGCAAGGATATATTCTATAAACCGGATTTTATGCATGAGCTTCTCAGATAAGAAAATTTTTTTCCTGTGGTGTTTTAAATTCCATATGTCTGTATCCATACATCTTCAGAGTAAAAACAATTAGTAAGCAGATGTCAACATAACATGTTAGCTAAAAATCTTCCAGACAAGGCTATAACAAGGATTGTGTTTAGAATATGGTGGTTTAGGTTACTGTGTCTAGCATCCTGCACTGTCTACCTCTCAGCAGTTCAGTCACTGACTGGGAATGGTAATTTTGACTTCTCCTTTCACTGATACGGATAGCTGAAGTGCTCCGTGTGGGTCTTAATGTTTTATGCTAGGTTTGTTCAGTTTGGAGAAAAGGAGGCTGAGAGGTGAACTCATTTCATTGCTCTATGCAGCTTTCTGAAGAGGGGAAGTGGAGAGGGATGTGCTGAGCTCTTCTCCCTGAGATTCAGTGACAGGATGAATGGGACTGGTTTAAAACTGTACCCAGTGAGGACATTAGGAAGCATTTCTTCACTGAGAGGTACTAAGAGACTGGAACAGGCTTCCTAGAGAGGTGGTCAATGCACGAAGCCTGTCAGTATTTAAGAGATATTTAGATAATGACCTTAATAACATGTTTTAACTGCTGATTAGACCTAGAGTGCTCAGGTAGTTAGACTAGACAAGTGTGGTAGGTTACTTCCAATGGAAATCTTCCCCTTCCCTTCCCTTCCCTTCCCTTCCCTTCCCTTCCCTTCCCTTCCCTTCCCTTCCCTTCCCTTCCCTTCCCTTCCCTTCCCTTCCCTTCCCTTCCCTTCCCTTCCCTTCCCTTCCCTTCCCTTCCCTTCCCTTCCCTTCCCTTCCCTTCCCTTCCCTTCCCTTCCCTTCCCTTCCCTTCCCTTCCCTTCCCTTCCCTTCCCTTCCCTTCCCTTCCCTTCCCTTCCCTTCCCTTCCCTTCCCTTCCCTTCCCTTCCCTTCCCTTCCCTTCCCTTCCCTTCCCTTCCCTTCCCTTCCCTTCCCTTCCCTTCCCTTCCCTTCCCTCTTTCAATTATCATTAAAGAACTACCTGTAGTATCTTATCTATTGGTGGCTACCATTAATGTTTATGCATATAAATCACAGGTATCAGTATGCATCTAAATCACAAGTAGAAAGGTTCATCTTCTTCTTCTCAGTTTATCTCATTGTTTTTTTTTTGTGGACACTTTTACAATGCTAGCAGATCCTCAGATTGTGTTGGTGGTAGGCATTTATAATTTGTCCCTGCAGACTCCAAGATATCAATTAATTTTCGTAATGAATTTCCATGCTTGGCATGATATGTTCAGTGTGCTCTTGGCCTGCACAGTGAATTTTTTGACTTAAATAACTTTCTCAACAGGGCAACATAATCATGTGATTAGTTCCTGCAAGTACAGATGAGTGAAGACGACAGTGAATAGAAGTCTGAGACACCTCACTCAGCTGAGACCCAAATAAGGCTTTGAAGGCAGTTCTGTATAAGCCCTGAAAATCATTATTCCTTATTCAGAACTGTTGAAGCTTTTTTGTTATTGATTATTGACAAATACTAGCAATAAAGAAGGGAAGTCCATGATCTGTGGCAATACAAGCAGATATGGAGTCAGAGATAAAATGGTATGTAGGATGTCTCAGTAGTTTGCTTCAGATGTTGGGAGGTCTGAGCTTCCTGCAAAGAAGGAAACTTTAAAGAAAGGCAAGGTTCTATTATGAGGGTGTGGAAAATAAAGCATATATTAGCAGCAATTGAAAAGGGAATAGTGATCACTATGTCATTAATCAGTATTTTTCATGGAGGAGAGATCTAGTTAAGAGGGTTGTTGATCATGCTTAAAGCAGTTAATTCTCTCTCTCCTTTTGCTTTTGCGCAGATACACTCAGCCCACCTTACAAGCCTCCAGACTTTGTTAAATCAAATGGTGCCTAAGACTAATTAGTTGTCTGTGCCTGCTGAAAGGATCTCTGGATACTGTAAGATCTGAGGAGGGTAGTCAGCTCTTGGCTTCTGAAGAGGGCATCCACAAAGATGGATTTCAGCCTGAGCTGAAAGAGGAGCACAGTAACCTGGAGAGAAAAGCACTACATCAGACTTCTTAGTTCTTCTAAAAGTAGAAAGAGTTCTATGATTGTTCCTAGAAGTTTTAACAGAGAAATAGATTTCAGTGTGTACACTACATGATAGCAGTATTCTAAAACTTCAAATTTTATCCTACAGAAGAACAGTCTTGACCCTGACATTAATTCATGGGAAGGGGAAAATATACAGGATTTTTAAATAAAGAAAACCATGAAGCATTGCAAACCTCTATAGGGAATGTGCCATAAATCCTCTCATGGCAAATTCAGGGATGTCTTCTTGTATTTTCATTCAACTAATAAGTAAAGGGCAGAGTGATATGGTAAAGGTGGTAGAGATAGGCATGGTATGGATCTCAAGCAGAATTCTTGATCATGTCAATGCATCTATGTCTAAGAATTTGAAGCGAACGTATGGATGCACAGTAGAGAGATTAGCCTGTTAAGGGAAAACATTAATATAATTTATGACAAGTGAGAAATAAATATGTGATCTGAAGGTAAAATTCTTTTATGTATTTGTATGTTTGTGTGCTTACACAGATATAAACAGCACCAAAGAAAAGGTGCAGAGTTGGTTCCTGGTAGGAAACGGCTATCTTGCTTGGGGAGAGTTGAATTGAATTTTTGTAGTTATATCTTATGAAACAGTTCAGAAGAAGTACAAGATGTCAGGAAACTAGATGTGTGTAAATTTGACTTTGGTTTCTCTGTGGACAGTATGCAGTATTTACATTTATAGAAACTGGCTACCATTTAGAACAGCTAATGAAGACATTGTGGCAGAGTCCTGACTGCTCTGAGGTTGATGTCACTTGTGTTGTCACACTTTCTGGATGTGTCATGAATCTTTGAAGAATATAACTTTCAGAATTGGATTTTTAACCTTTATTTTTCTGTTTTGAGTTTCTTTTTAGTTATGGTTGTAATCTGTTGCTCCATACCCAGTTGTTTGTTCCTGGGGAGAACTTAGAAAATAAAGTTCCAGAGCATCTGAAGAACACAGAATCATGACAGAGTCACCTTACTAAAAATACAGTTTAATCACGTTTTTTTCACTCCAAATGGTGAAAGTGATTTAGATACTGGTTATGCAAAACATGTGAACATTTTTCTGAATGTTTTTGTGTTCAGGAATCAGAATCATAGAATGGCTAGGGTTGGAAGGGACCTTAAAGTTCATCTGGTTCCAACCCCCCTGCATGGGCAAGGACACATACCACTAAATCAGGTTGCTCAAAGCCCCATCCATCCTGGCCTTGAACACTTCCAGGGAGAGGGCAGCCAGAACTTCCTTGGGCAACCTGTGCCAGTGTCTCACCACCCTCAAATTAAAGAATCTCTTCCTAATGTCTAACCTAAATCAACCCTCTTCAAATTTGAAATAATTTCTGCTTGTCCTCTTGCTAAACACTCATGTTTAAAAGCACTACCCCAGCTTTCTTGTAGGCCTCCTTTAGATAATGGAAAGCTACCATGAGGTCACCTCTGAGCCTCCTCATCTCCAGGATGAACAACCCCAACTTCTCAGCCTATCTTGACAGGGGAGGTGCTCAGCTCTCTGCTCATTTTCATGGCTCTCCTCTGGACATATATGTCCTTATGCTGGGAACTCCAGAACTGGACACAGTACTACAAGTGGAGTTCTCACAAGAGCAGAGTAAGGGGCAAGAATCCCCCCCCCCCCCCTTGACCAGCTGTCTATCCTTCTTTTGATGCAGCCCGGGAACAGGCTTATATAAAAAAGAAACAAAACAAACCACCACCCTGTCAGAAATTGAATATCTCATTGTAATATACATTAACTTGTTTTATAAATTTGATAGAATCACCGGTATCATAATGAAAAGTAATAAAATAATAGCATTCAAAAGTTACCCAATGAAGTCCTACTAGCAGGGAATTTAAGTAGGTGTTCAGGGAAGTTTGTAACACTAACTAAATTGGAAATGTTCCTTAGTGAACAGTATGCCAAGGTGAGTTGTGTGTTCTCACTGTCAAAACGAACTCTTTAACACAAAATATGTCTTGGATGACGGTAATGGGAAGCTTCCCGAGATTTCACACATTTCTTGAAAATCTCTGCTGAACACTAACACTTTCCATATGTTTTCCTGGTTGGCAGGTGGAGTGGATACAACAGCAGGTGGTTAAAAGAAGGATAAAGAGAGATTATAAACCTGGTGGTACCCAATCCACTTATTTCAATGATCCCAAGTGGCCAAGCATGTGGTACATGGTAAGTACATACATTGTGTCTGTTTCATGTTAGTATTTGGTTGAGAGATATTTTGAAAAGGGGCAGAATAGTATATTCAGAAAAAGCAAATTTTGTTTTTTTAAATGTAATTAATGAAGGTCTGTAAACTCCTTACAAGTCTTATAAAGAACTCCCGGTGAGCCCTGCAATAGGAAACATTTATTAATGCACTCATTCATGAATGATTCCCATTGCAAGATGACTTGGGAATTACTTATTGAAGCATAAGCTATGAGCAATAGGAAGGAAAAGAACTTAGCCACAACCTGTGAAAGCAGTGAAACCACTTGTTTTCAATGCACATAATTCACTGTCTCCAGTCTCAATGTGGCATGTCACGTATCCTGCTCAGGAATGTTTCAGTAATTAACAATTTATTTGATTAAATAAATGGGTTGCACTGCTTCCTGTCTGACATGAGTTTCATGTTTTCTAAGTGTTTTCTAACCTATTTTTCCTTTTGGCCTGCTAGTTATAGTTAAAATTTGAAGTGAAATTTTTGTGTTGATGGTGTTTTTAAAGATACTCTCATTTTGCCTAGGGAGGTGAGAATCACAGAACAGTTTGGGTGGGAAGGGATCTTTAGAGGTCATCTAGCTGAACCTCTCCTGCAGTGAGCAGATATATCTTCAACTTGATCAGGCTGCTTAGAGCCCCAAACCTGACCTTCAGTGTTTCCAGGGGTGGGCTGCTACAGCCTCTCTGGACAACCTGCTCCAAAGTTTCACCACCCTCTTTGGAAAAAAATTTTCCCCTGTAGCTAGTCTGAATCTCCCTTCTGTTTAGTTTAGAAACATTATCCCTTGTCCTACTGCTATAGACTCTTCTAAAACGTCTGTCCCCATCTTTCTCACGAAGTCATTTTAAATACTGGAATACCGCAATAAGTTCTCCTCAGAGCCTTGTTTTCTCCAGGCTGAGCAACTCCAGCTGTCTCAAACTTTTTCATAGGTGTTCTATCCCTTTAATAATTTTGTGACCCTCCTCTGGACCTGCTGCAATAGGTCCCTGTCTTTCCTGTGCTGACAACTCCAGAGCTGGACTGAGTACTCCAGGTGGGGATCTCGCCAGAGCAGAGCAGAGCAGAGCAGGGGGAGGGGAAATCACCTCCTTCAGCCTGCTTGCCATGCTTATTGTGATGCAGCCCAGGATATAGTTGGTTTTGGAGCTATAAGCATGCACTTTTTTCTCATGTCTAGCTTTTCATTCACTGGTACAATGAAAAGTTGTATTTAGTAGGCAATTGGCTCCAGCTGACACATCTCCATTTGGCTTGCTCTCTTTCTCTCTTGTTCTGTTCATGTAGTTCTAAATCCCTGCGTATTGTTTTCTTACTGTGTCACCTACATTGCAGATATTAAGACTTTCTGAAGGTTCTATGATTTGATATTTTGAATAGCTTCAGCTAGGGAGGAAAACATGCCTTTCTGCCAACATTATGTAGAACTGTTTTCCTCTAAGTAGATATTGTCTTTTCAGTTATTTTCTTACTTTTAAGACAATAGTTTAGTATTTCAGGTAAATGAACAAGATTGTCCTAACACTGTTCTGAAAATATTTTGAAGTTTTACTCATTTCATTGTAATTAATTTTTGCACACACCGAAAAACAAAAAATGCCAACTGTCATGTGTAACTAACAGCTAGCAGTTGCTGTTAATCCTTATCTTCATGGATATACCATATGAGCATGTCATCAGTCAGAAAGTCTAGTAGATTTGCAATTCAGTTTCCTGTTTCTTTGTATTTTAATGAAAGTCTACTTTATTCCCAAAATTCCTCTTATTTTTCTTCAAGAACTGTACTGCTGACAGTTCTGGTGGAAAAACTGTTACACATTACTCTGAGTTATTATAGATCTATGTCTTTCAGGATGTAAATCTTTTCATACCGTAGAAATTTATTTCATTTCTGTTTTATCCCAGAACTGAGTTGAAGCAGCCAAAGGGCTTTTTAGCAGTTCATTGCCCACTTTGAAAACAGCTTTAATCCAAATGCAGGTTTTTTCAGTTGTTTGTGAAATCTGTATTACTTTAGGGTCATGAGGACATGGCAGATCTTTTTCCCAGTTTATTGAAATATGTATTCTTGTCTGTCTCCTCTAATATGTATGTTTAGTTAGTCTGCCTATCCTATAAATATGTGCATAAGGTGACAGAAAGATTCCAATAAATGGCAGTAGATTGTGATATTGTGTCCTATGAGTTCTCATTTTCTAAAAATTTAATTTCAGCATTTTTAATTGAATCTAGACAATAACAGTGATTTATCTTTAGGTAGTCTGTCATTATTGCTACAGACTTTTAGCTCTGTGGTGGTCAAAAAGAGAGAGGACAAATTTCAAAAGAATAATATTAGTCAAGCAGAAGCCCACCATATATCACGTAGGGTTTTTTGCCATTTTTCCTTAGTGATCCTAGGTTTCTATATAAGGTTTTTAGTGCCACCATAGCTTAGTTGCTTATAGTAATTACATATAGTTTTTTTCAGAAAGGTAGCAATCTTGTATTTATTATCAATCTTGTTGCCTAGCCACACTGCTTCAGAGATGCCCTAGTATTGCCAGTCTGATTCAGAAAGCACTTTAGGTCAGAAAATGGACTTTACTGTTTCTCTTGTACTGCTTTCAGAATACTGTAATTTGTATAGCTTTTGAGGAGAGTCTGACAGACCCTCAGACCCTCTGGAGAGGGCCTGTACCTGACTGGTTGCATTTACCTCTGTTTGCAATATCTTTAGTAGTAATGGTTTGATGACATTTTGTTGAGATCATCTAAGTATTAGTGACTACATTGTTTCAGAAGAGTGCAGATAGGGGGAAAAAAGGAATTTGAGGTTAGTTAATGGTTTCAGTCACTGCTATATCAGAAAAAGGTTTTTAGGCTACTAACTGTAGGCATGTTATTGAGAAAGTAATAAAGTATTATCGTGTACAGGTTTGCATTTGGATTAATAAGTAACTTCATTTCGGGTTAAGATTGGTACCTTTGCTCACTGAATTGACATAATCTCTAACAGGGCTGTAAATGTAGCTCAGATTTGTTGACACAAGTCCTTTTATTCAAAGACTTTGTCAAGCAATATCTGACTAATGTTTTTCCCCCTCAGATTTTTCTTCACAAGTACTACCCCTTGTAATTTTAATTGTCAGGGCTAGAAATAATACATTCTTGTTTGTGTGATATCCAAAGCAAGAAATTACAAGAAGGATTCAGGCCTTCTATCCCTTTTGGGCCATCACAAAGTTTGAAGGTATCTCTCAAAAACTATCCTGCAAACAAATAAAAAGGTCTTATTTTTTTCCATTTACTATAACCATATTCCTAGAAAGAGCAGACATATTAGGAATATAGTTATGTAGCACCTTGCAGTTCTGTGGAAACTAAAGTAGACAGAGCTTTCAGAGCCACTTATTGCCTAAACAAGTATACATGTACTTTTCATTCCTGGTGAATTATCTATTGAGATATTAGAGCTTCTCATGCTTTCTCATAGCAAGGGAAGAATAATTTTCCTCTGACTTCTCTCTCTCAAAGAAAGAAAAGCAAATGCTTTATCATGACTTGTGAATCACAAGAGACCTGTGCTTAAGAGTAAAATAGGATATTTTTATATCCTATTCAACTGTCATTCAAAATTGACCTACAGAATTGGGTCCAGCTTTCTCAGAATAAAACCAAAGATAAAAAAAGTCCCTAGTTAAAATCTTTTTCCCAGATTTTGAGTCAGGAGAGAACTAAGTCTTATAATGCCATCCCCAGAGCTCAGCTCTCTTTGTATCATCAAGTTAAACATAATAAATTTCTTCTCTTTCATTAATGTTGGCAAAATCACCTTGTCTGTGACTTGGTGAACTATACACAATCAGTTTGCATAACTGAAAGAGGTCAAAGTCAACTCTGAAGCCCTACTGATATCTGAAACTGTTTTACTTAACTTGTAATAACAGCAATGTCTTTGGAATGGCTAAAGGGACTTCGTGCCTATCCAATTTCACTGTATCTGCCACTTTGTTTAATGAGTTCCCTCATCTTCCCTGCATGGAAAAATAGTAATAAAAAAAAGTTGCTGTGCACTTCAGAAGAGCTTTAAAATGGTCATCTGAAGCTGGTGGTGGGCTCCACTGCATATTTTTTTTTAAATAGAATTTAACTGCAAGACATTAATATAGCTTTCATTTTTTTTTTTTTAATAAACCATTATTGGACTACAAAGATGCCTTCACAGTCAGTTCAGAAAGGCACAAGTATTTTTCAACACTGATCAAGGATAATCCTCTCCTGTGCTGTTACCGTCCCTTCTATTGTTAATAATTGCTAGTTCTGGCTAGTTCTCTGAATTTGGAGAAAGTTCCACTTCATACCAGGTTCTGCCCAATCTACATGGTCTAGTTACTAGTGGACAGGAATTGAACAAATAGTAGGGTATTTCTGTGGAAGTAAGAACTTTTCTGTGGAACTAAAAAGGATGAGTATAATGGTTTGAGATGTAAGGCTAGAGGCAGAGGCACTGTCCTGTTAGAGCACCTAAGAATAAATGTGATCGTTAGAGAGTATAAGCAAAATGTTTTCTTATCCCTAACTGCCTCTTTATCAGAGAAAGAGGAAATGTGTATCAAGAGGTTACTCCCTATAGCTGGAGTAGGAATGGCAAAGAGAAAGCTGGAACTTCCATTGCAGTAAATCACTGGGGAAAGATGGTGTTCCTCTGAGGATCTAGTGACTAAAATAATTGAGCTACCCACAAAAATAAATAATGTAACTTTAAAAATGGGTTATACTTAGAGAAGAAGATAGCCAGACTCTCTAAAATGCATTCTTGGGGGTCATTCTAAAACGTTTTATAGCTCTGAAAGTTGCCTGAGAATATATGGAAATAGCTGACAATATCACTAAAGCTGTAAACCACAGCAAGAAGTGGAACATGAGAACTTGCTTCTCTGATTATGAATAGTCACATTCATAAGATGCTTGAAATGAAGGGGGAAAGATACCACCTATTATATATATAAGCCAAAGAAAACACTGTCTTTTAGTTGCAATTGCTAAACTCATCCCACACCAGCATACAATATGATTCAAAGCCTCATTGAAGTAAAACTTTGATTTTGTTTTACATGAATCTTAGGTACACAGTGGTGTCAATTCACCTTCTGTCTTAAATAATGTTAAGGTGTGCTACAAATCTTACCTCTACAAATTAAGTACTTTGACTTGAAAGTTATTTTTCTTTTTCAAAAGAAAAAGAAAAATTTTATTTTCTCAAACCTTCTTATTATCTCTTCATGCTTCTTCCCTGTTATTCTGTTTTTCTAGACATAAACTGTGCTTTAGGAGAGTAGATGGAAGACAAAAAGAGTTTGGAGAAGTGATAAAAGCAGACAACTTCACAGTCTTCTGTTGGGAATCCAAAGGAAGGGCTTTTCTAAAACTGCATTATACCTCTCAGTAGTCTTCTAGATTTCTCTGGGTGGCAGCAAAATAATAAAAAAGGACTGTAAGACAGTAGAAAGTACAAAGTCTTTTTAAAAGTAAGAAAAAAAAATCTGGTAAATAGAATGCACTTCAGCTGATGAAGAAGTTGTATTTTCACACAAGACTTCTGAAAAGATACACTAATAGAAATCTGTACCCCTAAGAAAAAACACAGTGCCTGTCTGTGCTGGTTCTCTGGCTTATTCTACTACGACTTAGCTCTACGGGATTTTGAAAGAACATTCACAGTTTCCAAAATTTGACTGAAAGGACAAGGAGATGCACGAATGCAAAGTGCTTTAGGGTACTCAAGGTGGAAGAGGATTATAGCAGTGCCAGAAGGGAACAATAAAACTATTGGAAACAGTGGAAGCTGGTATTTCACAGAATCACAGAATGCTAGGAGTTGTAAGGCACCTCAAAAGATCATCAAGTCCAATGCTCTGGCCAGAGCAGGATCACCTCAAGTAGGTCACAGAGGAACTCATCCAGGAGGGTGTTGAGCATCTCCAGTGAAGGAGACTCCACAACCTCACTGAGCAACCTCATCCAGTGTTCTGTCACCCTCACAGTGAAAAACCTTTTTCTTATATTTATGCGGAAAATCCTGTGGTTCACCAGCTACCCTTAGTTCTATCATTGGACATCACTGAGAAGAGCCTGGCTCCAGCCCCCTGGCACTCACCCTTTACATAGTTATAAAGACTAATGAGGTCACTCCTCAGTCTCCCCCAGCCTAAAGAGACCCAGCTCCCTCAGCCTTTCCTCATAAGGGAAATATCATGTTCTCTTAATCATCATGGAGGCTCTGCTCTGGACTCTTTCAAGCTGTTCCCAGTCCTTCTTGAACTGAGGGCCCAGAACTGGACAAAATATTCCAGGGAAGAGTAGAGGGGGAGGAGAACCTCTCTTCACATACTAACCACAGCCCTTCTAATAGACCTCAGGATGCCATTGGCCTTCTTGTCCACAAGGACACATTGCTGGCTTATAGCCACCCATTGAGACCCCCAGGTCCCTTTCCTCTACTCTGGTCAGTTCCCAACCTATACAGGTACATGGGGTTGTTCTTTTCCAGATGCAAGATTCTACACTTGCCCTTGTTGTATTTCATTAAGTTTCTCCCTGCCCAACTCTCCAGCCTGTCCAGGTCCCTCTGAATGGCAGCACAGCTTTCTGGGATGTCAGTCACTCCTCCCAGTTTTGTGCCATCAGCAAACTTGCTCACAGTGCTCTCTGTACGCTCATCCAGGTCACTGATGAATACGTTGAATAGTACTGGTCCCAGTAGCAACCCCTGAGGGCCTCCACTAAATACAGGCCTCCAACAAGACCCTGTCTCATTGACTATAACCCTCTGACTTCTTTTCTTTAACCAGTTCACAATCCATCTCACTACCCAACCATCCAGAGCACATTTGTGTAGTTCAGCTGTGAGGTTTGTGTGGGAGATGGTGTCAAATGCCTTACTGAAATCTAGATAAATGACATCCATTGCACTCTTATCATCTATCCACCTGGTCATGTCCTCATGGAAGGCTATCAGGTTGGTTAAACATGACTTCCTCTTGGTAAAACCATGTTGAATACCCCTAATGACCCTCTTGTTCTTGGTATACCTAGAGACAGTGCCAAGGATAAGCTGTTTTATCACCTTTCCAGGGAAGGAGGTGAGGCTGACTGGTCTATAGTTACCAGGGTCCTCCTTCTTACTCTATTTGAAGACTAGAGTGACACTTTCTTTCCTGAATAATACTTTGGTAATTACCTGAATGCGGCAGTATATAGTGTTGTTGCACACAGGTGTGCTGTAATGTTACTGAGGTTTTTAGGAAGCTATTTAAAAGACTTGCTGAGAAGCTTAACTCATCAGCCAGTATTTATCAGTCATCCTTTTGTATGTGTTCCGTAAGGATTCTGTTATAGATAGATGCAATATAGTTTATACTACATTTGAGAACAGTCTATGCAGACTAATGAGATCTCAATTTGTTGTGTCTAGGACTTGCTGTCTGGAGCTCTGTAGCTGTAACACCAATATTCAGGGGAAATCGCTTGCTTCTCAGTTTCAGTGAGGACTGTGAATTCAGCATGGGTTTGAGCTTCTGCAAAGGCTTTGGTGAACCCAGCTTTGTTTCTTCAGAAAACTCCTCTTGTATGCTACGTTATATTTGTGAGTTCCCAGGTGAGCTACACAAGCATTCTCAGGGAGGCAGACACTCCTGCTCTCACACAGTATAATGGACTTTGGATTGCAGCCAGAATGGGGCTAATAAGCCTTTATCAGCAGTAAGTAATGTCTCCTGTGGTCCTGTAGCTATGCAATAAAATGGAGGTGAAGAGAGAGAGGCCAGTTGCCTCCCTTATGCCACTGGTGAAATATGCAGGAAGCTGACTTATCCTGTCCCTCTCTTCCAACTTCTCTCTTCCAACTCCTAAGTGTGAGTGGCAGAACAAAGAAAAGGATTTCATGTCCCTTGTGTGTCCCTGGCACCTGGCAAGACAGGCTGGAGAGAGGAGATCAGATGGGGTCCTAGTGCAATCCTGGTGCAGAGGGACAGAATTTCATCTGCCACATGCTAACAACACAGCAATATGTCACCTTGCTTTATGATCTCCTAAAATTATTTCCAAGCCACCTATGCCACGCATCAACAGCTAAGGAAAAAGCTTGTTATCCTTTTATTAGTATCCTAAGAATTTTTCTCTCTCTCTTTCCATTTGTGCCATGGAAGCCAAATAATTGTTCTTTCTGAGGTGGCGTGGCATCCTTTTAAGTGTTTTGCTTAGTTTGTTACTTGCTTTGGTTGTTGCATACTATTTTTGTATTCTTCGTGGGTTCTATTGCATGCATTGATTGAGCTTTTGGTGTTTTAGAAAGTTAAGAAGACAATCTTTGACTTGATTTCATTGGAAGTTCTGCTAGAAAGAATCAGACTGCCTGTCAAAATGTTACCTTGCAGAAACATGTGGAAATACACCTCTTGTTCCCTGTGACAAGGTGGAATTAGTAACAGAAGGTCAGGTGATACACAGTATGACCTAAATTCATTTCCTGATGGAAGACCTCAATGTACCTGAAGTAATCAAAAACCTGTAGAAGTGGATTTATCCCTATCTACCAAAAAGAGCTTATTGGTGCAACTAGTCTAGCAAGATTAGCAAATAGTTTAGACCAGACAGGCTACATGTTTGCTTCCTCTGGGACATTAAGTTCTGACTTGCAGGTAAACAGCCCTGGAAGTACCCAGGAAACACAAAATGGAAGGCAGTACTGTTCATTTGTGCCTGCATTTTTTCTGAAGCAAGAAGCACCGATACTGATATCATTTCCATACTTGCTTTGGGAGAAATTTTCTGGACTGACAGAGATTTGGTAATAAATCGTACAGCAATAACACACATTCCTCTGCTTATATACTACAGTGATTTTATTTCAGAGGGAGAGCATCCACTCCGATTTTATCTTTCAGGAATTTATTTTAAATGGATTTTTTTATGGGCAACAGCTGAGTCATATGAAGAAGCTGTTCATACTTTTCTGTATAATGTAGTCTGTGAAATATCATTTGTTTATAATGCTGTGTTTTTTCAAACTGATTTTTTCTGACCAGTTCTAGCAATTAGCGCCACCATAATAGTGCCACAAAACTTTTGCTGAATTTTTAATGAATATGATAAATATATGCCTTTAGCTTTATTTCAAAATAAACAACTAATAATAAATTACATGGAATATAAATGGATATAAAATTGCAAACATTAACAACTGTAAAGTATGCCATACTGGGACATAATTTTGTATATTTTAGTTCTTATCTCTTACAGCACTGCAGCAGGAAAACATGATCAGAACTGCACAGCCACAGTACAGAACAAGCAATCCTAAAGCTTGCCTGTCTTTTGGTGTGATTGCTAGAGAATGGATTGGTGTTACATGTTCAGTTTATCCTCATCAGAAGCAAGCTCATATTCGATGATACTTATACAAATTTCTGACACAAACAGTAGCTGCAATACATCCCAGTCAGGGAGCAAAAATTAGTATTGTTCTTCCTTAAGGCAGCTTCCTTACTGATCTATTCAGAGGAGAGCCTGGTATGGGTTGTGTCTGCTGCAAAGCAGAAATTGGAGAATCTCTATTCAGGTCCCAGATGTTATGTCTTGTACCAGTCTTTACTGAAGACAGATGCCATGTGACATAAAATATCTCATGGGGGCATGAAAACTCCAGCTTCTCTGGTTCCTACATTCATGTCTTCTATGTATGCCATTAGTAAATGCTTTGATGAAAATTACAAGCATGCGGAGAACCTTAGTTCTTGATGACCCTTTTTGAGCTCCTTTTTCAATAATTTCAATAATTTTCTCCAATTTCAATAATTTTTAAGCAAGCAAACAAAAAAAATCCTTAGAAGAAACAAGTACAATCAGGATGCAGACTTCAGTAAAGTGTATTCTGCACAACTTCATTAGGTGCATTCATCCTTGGCATTGCTTGTAACTACTTCTAATGTCACAAAATCCCTGCTCTGAGTTACATTTGCTACTTAAGCCCTATGAGGGGGATTTGCTTCTATCCAAACAAGAAACACAGCAGAGAAGAGAAAATGTATATCAAATTCTTACAAGTGCCAGCAAGTGTTTGCACATCTGCATGACTTTTAAATACAGTTTTGATGAAAATTAACCTAAAGAAATTAAGCAATCATTCTGAACTCAGTCACTGAATACAGGAAGCCTATCAGCACACGTTCTCAAGCCTCCTCAAAGAGAGCTTTTTGGAAAACACACCAGTTCTAAAGTGTGGAGCAATACAGACAACATCTGTGCTTGCTCTTTTGCTGTGGAGGTGTCCTGGTTATAAATTCTGCAAAAAGTTAAACACTGCATGTTTCAAAATAATCTCATTTCCAGCAAACAGCTGAAATGCATGGTGATCTGAGGGAGGGAAGTGTGTACAAGGGAATAGCCTGAGAGCCCCAAGAGATGCAAGAATGAATATTTTATAGTACTGATACCACTTTTGTCTCACCTTTTCTGTTGCATTAGAGTCCACTACTTTATGAACACCATGCCAGTTAAGCATGTAATTGCCCTGCCTTTATCTGTTTTATATTAATTCCTAACAGAACAAAGCAAGTTTTTTTCAGTTTCTAAAACAATTCAAAAATATATTAAACACAAGTAGTAGAACCACAAAAGCCTAAGAAGAGGCATATATAAATTTACATGAGAGACTAAACATTAAGTATATGTCTGTCTTTCAGATAAGAGAGTTTATTAATAAACAGTGAACTACAGCATGGAGATAGTGTTTTTGGCTTTATGAATATCAATTCCATTACATTTGGGAGCAAGAAATCCTGTATAGAAAAAAAATAACAAAGACAAGTTATTTAGAAGAAAAATATTTCAGAAGTTACAAAAATGTTGAATAACTTCTCCTTCATTCAACTTCCTTGTATTCTTCCATGTTTAATGTTGAATCAAGAGGAGACATCTTTTCTTTTGAGTCTCCTGGTCTGGATGCAAGTGGACCATTGAGGAAGGTTTGTTAAATGCAAGCTTTCATTCTTAGTGTTAGAATGAGCCTTATGTGATTGCAACTGCTGAAACAGTGAATTCTATATAACCCTGATTAACTAAGTTCCCTTCTATGTGAACTGAAGTTTGCATAGAGGAATTAATACAACCCACCTGCAAAGTGTTACAGCCCTTAAATCTTCATAAGGAGTCAGTCTGCTTACAGAAAACGAGGTTCTGGAAAAAATCCCTGAATTCTTGTAACCCACTGAACTTGTGTCTCCAGACCTCAAAGCCCTGGTCTGATGATGAAGTTGCCCAAGACAACAACAAAGCTACGCTCGAGGCTTTGTGTGTCACATACTATGACTGACACTGTCTTTGTCCCCAGCTTCTCCATCCTATCCGCATCCCTTGCATTGTGTCTTATGATCTACCTGAACAGCAGAAACAAAAACAGTAAAGGAAGAGGGATCAGGATTAGCTTTTCTGTCAACATAAGATGGAAATGCTTGAAGCTCTTGTCCAGCAAGAAACTATGATACAATTGCCATCACAGAAACATGGTGGGGTGCATCCCATGATTGGAGTGCTGCGTTAAATGGCTATAGGCTGTTCAGAAGGGAGAGTCATGGAAGGAGAGGAGGGGGTGTGGCCCTCTATGTTAGGAAAGGTCTTGAATGTCTTGAGCATGTTAATGATGGTGATAATAGGGTTGAATGCTTATGGGTAAGAAGCAGGGGGAATGGTAACAAGGCAGCTATCATAGTAGGGGTCTGTTATAGACCACCCAACCAGGGAGAGGAGGTTGATGAAGTGTTCTATAAGCAACTGGGGAAGGTTTCAGACTTGCTTCCTTTTGTTCTTGTGAGAGACTTCAACTTATCAGATGTCTGCTGGAAATATAATACTGCAGACAGGAAAGAGTCCTGGAGGTTCTTGGAGTGTGTGGATAACTTCCCAGCACACATGGTGACTGAGCCAACTAGGGAAAGCTCACAGCTAGATCTACTGTTTGTGAACAGGGAGGGACTAGTGGGAGATGTAAAGGATGGTGGTCATCTTGGATAAACTGACTGTGAGATGGCTGAGTTTTTAGTTCTTGGTGAAATAAGGAGGGAGGTCAATAGAACTTCCTCCCTGGACTTCCAGGGGGCAGACTCTGATAATTTCATGAGGTTGCTTGGTGGTTTCCTGTGGGATATAGTTCTCAAGAACAAAGGAGTCCAGGAAGGCTGGATAATCCTCAAGAGGGAAATCCTTAAGGCACAGGAACAAACTGTACCTGTGCATTTTAAAATGAGCCAGCATGGTACAACACCAGCCTGGCTGAACAATGAGCTTTGGGCAGAACTCAGGAAAAAAAGGAAAGTCCACAGGCAGGCAACTTGGGAAGATTAAAAAGTTACTGCAAAGATATATAGGAAGAAAATTAGAGAGGTCAAAGCCATTTGAATTAAAACTGTCCAGTGTCATTAAAGATAATAGAAAGAGTTTTTATAAATATGTAAATAGCAAAAGAAGAGCTAAGGAAGTCTGCCCCCTCTATTTGACCTGGGAGGGAAACTTGTGACTGAAGACATGGAGAAGGCCAAACTGCGGAGTGCTCATTTTGTCTCAGTCTTCATCAGTGCTAATTGCTCCTGGGTACAGCTCCTGGAATTGGATGGCCTAGATGGGGAGCAGAATGAATCCCCATAATCTGGGAGGAAATGATCCGTGCCCTGTTGTGCTGCATGGATGTACACAAGTCTATGGGACAAAATGGGATCTACCCAAGGGTACTGAAGGAGCTGGCAGAAGTGCTCACCAAGCCAATCTGCATTATTTATTAAGAGCCCTGGCAAACTGGGGATTTCCCAGGTGATTGGAAACTGGCAAATGTAATGCCCATCTAAAAGGGCCAAAAGGATTATCCGGGGAACTACAGACCTGTCAGTTTGACAGGTCATCTTGAGTGCCATTAGATGGTACATACAAGACAAACAGGTGATCAGGCCCAGTCAGCATGGGTTTATGAAAGGCAGGTCCTGTCTGACTAGACTGATCTTCTACAAGATGACTTGTTTAGAGGATGAGGGAGGAGCTGTGAACATTGTCTATCTGGACCTTAGTAAAGCTTTTGACACTATCTCTCAAAGCAGTCTTCTTCAGAAAATTATGACACTTGGCTTGGATAAATATACCCTGCATTGGATAAAAAATTTGCTGGATGGTGGGGCCGAAAGAGTGGTAGTGAATGGAACTAAATCTGTCTGGAGATCAGTCATGAGTGGTGTTCCTCAGGGTTCAGTGCTGGGACCTCTTCTCATTAATACCTTCATTAATGATTTGGATGAAGGGATTGAGTGTATCCTCAGTAAATCTGCAAAAGACCCCAAACCAGGTGACTGTGCTGATCTGCAGCTGATCCCTACCCTATCTGAGGGTAGGGAAGCCTTACAGTGAGACTTAGACAGGTTGGACCAATGGGCCAAGGTTAATTGCATGAGGTTTAACAAAGCCAAATCTCTGGGTCATAACAACCCCATGGTAAACTACAGAGCTGGGGAAGTGTGGTTAGAGAGCTGGAAGTTGGAAAGGGACCTGGGGGTATTGATTGATACTTGACTTAATATGAGTCAGCAGTTTGTGCAGGTGGCCAAGAAGGCCAGTGACATCTTGGCTTGTGATAGGAACACTGTGGCCAGCAGGAATAGGGAGGTGATCATCCCTCTGTACTCAGCTCTGAATGAACTACAAGGGTGGCCAAAACCACTTTGTAAGTTTGGTTAGTTAGTTTGTCAAGCCCTAGAAAAAAGTCTTCGATTGCTTCAACACTTGAAAGGCTCACACACAAGATTTGTCCCACATTCTAATAGGAAAAATAAACCTAAGGCTTGAGCCATGCATCTCTTTTTTTGCCACCTAACAGAAGTTGTTTGTGTGAGTGTGACTGTGAATGAAACAGGTTATGACCCATGGAGCCTCCAGGCAGTCACTAAGCAGCAGAGATCTGATAAAGTTACAATACAAGGGGAAGGTTAGGAGTAATTTGAATGTCTGTGTATATGTTTAGATTAAAAAAAAAAATTCTAAGTCATCACTGTTTTTATTCTATGTAGTTGTGATTATGTGTGCTGCAAGGAAATTGATTCAAATAGGAAAGTTCAAATTAAAATTAAAGTGATGAAAATTATAGTATTGAGCAGGTTTAGCCCATTTCTCCTTTTTGTAGCAACTCTGGTTATAGTTGCACTGCATCAAGTGTTTAATTTGATTAACCTGTAAATTTTGGGGAAGAGACAAGGAGAAAAATACAGAGCAATCAAATGAAATATTAATTCTGAATCAAAAAGTTCTCATCTAGGTTCTTGTTTTGCTTGTTTTGGAAAATCCTTGTTAAATCCTATCATCCATAAGTCAAAGGGTGCTAGGTTAACTGAGAGAAAGTGTCTGAACAGGAAAGAAAAAAAAGGTATTTTTCACTGTTCATAAGGAAAAAAAAAAAGAAATCTCTAAAAGTAAAGTTGCTGCGTAACAAAATACACAGGTGGGTGGTGAGTTCTCATGCTCCTCACTGGTAATGGGCATCCACCTGAAAGCTTTGAAGATTAAAAGTAGAATTAAGCATATTCCTAAACTTAAGTGTGTATTTAGAAGTTTTGTTATTTTTTTTCAGTGTCCTATGAACAAACATTAATTGGCTGCTAACTGGCTCCCATACGTTGTGTTTAAATAAGCTTGATATTACATTGTGGTTACTTTTAAGTTGCTTTATTTTGGATTGTTTTATGTCAAGCCCCTGATATGTATATGAATTGACCAGGGTGTCTGTAAAAAGACTGAGATGGATCTTCCGTTGAATTAATACATAAGCCTTATTTATTTTAAACAGCACCAAGGTTATGAAAACAAAATCAACTTTCTTCTTGCTTCAACCAGAAAACTTTTTTCCTTTAAAGATCTTTATCTTTCATAGAAATAGCAGAGTAACGACATAAAATAATTTTTCTCTGTTTTAAAACCATCTCTACCTATACACAGAGATTCTTTTCCATTAAATATTCCAGGTTTTGCTGCAGAACTAATAAAAAATTATTTTTCAATGGTATTTTTTATATTCTGGTAAACATAAAAGTGGGAGAAAAATCAAAACACTGCCTTATTGAAATATTTCCTGTCAATTTCCTTTTGACATTACTGCTTTGCATATTTAATTTAATTGTATTTATAGTAAATGATATTTCTGTGTGCATTTAGAGTGGAGTTATCCAGAATACATTTATATTTAAAACAGCACCTAACTGCAGACACTGAAACTACCTCTCAAAGAATTTGAAGGCAGTTAACAGCAGAAAAAAGTTTATTTCTCAGAGGTCATAGTTGTTGCTGGGGTTTCAGTGGAGTTCCTTACAGACACTTACTTTAGACTTGCAGGAGCCAGAAGCAGGATTTGAACTCCTTTGATTGATTCGGTGTACATATGTGGCAGAGGATTTTATAATAATTTTGTTTCACCAACAATCAGTACAACTGGTAATTTGAAATCACAAGCCCAGAAATTCCAACTAAGATGCAGTAGGTCTTCAGTAACACATACATACATTAGATAAAAGATCAGATCTGTAAAAGAGTCACGGGTATCAGAGCATTTTCTTAATGAGTAACTACTAAAAATCTTACACCTTGTAGCTGCGTGTTTAACTTGCTCTGTACTTACTTTTATAGGTCATTTTCTACTCCTCTACAAAAATATAATCTGTGTTGAGTTACTTGCATGCTGAAATCAGGTCAACTTTTCACCCTCTCTTAGATAAAATAAATTCTTTGTGTTTATTAAGAATCACTGTAAATCATGTTTATAGCACTTGAGTCAAAAAAAAAAAAAAAAAAAAAAAAAAAAAAAAAAAAGAAAAAAGAAAAAAAGCAGGAAGGATTCATTACTTAATTTTCCAAGAGTATCCCTTTTGAAACATCAAAACTAGGAAGATGTACATAGCATTCCAACAATAGCATCATTGCTGTCATTAAAAAAAAGTGTGTTAACCCACTTTTCTTGCTGTCCCACTGTGTAACTATCAAAGAATAATACATGGCTTCGTAGACCATCTTCTTGAAGTCGTAAGTGACTGTCTACCTTACATCTAAATCTTTTTTACCATTACCGTGTTCCTGGGCATTTTATCTAATTTTATGCCTTGCATCCTCAGCCCTATGTGTATAATTTGATGTATGGTTTTATAGAATTATACTACAAACATACTGGTTAAATATGTTCACTTTCTATTGTGGTTTAACCCCAGCCAGCAACTAAGCCCCAAGCAGCTGCTCACCCCTTTAGTCAGTCAGTCACTCACTCATTCACTCACTCATCCAACTCCTGGTAGTATGGGGATAGAATCAGAAGAGTAAAGGTGAGAAAACTCATGCATTGGAATAAATACAGTTCAGTTGGTAAACAGAGGTATGAATAATAATAATAATAGGTAAAAGAAAGTATTAATTAACCACTTCCCATAAGCATGATGTGTAATTGGTACTTGGGAAGACAAATGCCACAACTCCAGATACCTCTCCTCTCTTTCCTTCTTCTTCCCCCAGCTTCATATGCTGAGCACGACATCATATGATCTTGGATGTCGCTTTGGTCAGTTGAGTGTCAGCTGTCCCAGCCGTGTCCCCTCCCAGCCTCTTGTGCTCCCTCAGCCTCTCCCAGCCAACCCTGGGGTTGGGGTGATAAGCAGTGGTGTGTAAGTGCCCATCAGTAAGGAAAACATTCCTCTGTCATCAACACTGTTTTCAACACAGACCTAAAACAGAACCATGTACTGTCTATGGTGAAGAAAATTACCTCCATCCCTGCCAGTACCAGCACACCTTCAAAAGTATCTAGATCACTCTGTCTCTATTGCCATCATTACTTCACACTCCTCTCATTTCTGTGTCATCAGATATGAGAGTGTGCTCTACAAGAATGTATTTTCAGGTTTCCTGAACTACTTGGAAGCACTGTAGTCACTTAAGATTTATGACTTAATAGTTGCAGGCACTCAATAATGTTTCCTTAAACTAAATTAGTGTATCTTTTATGCCATCATAATGACTACAAAGTACAAACTCTCATGTCAAATTCTCTTTTAAATTCCTTATTAGTGGCTGTTTTTAATTTTTTAAGAGTCATACTAGGTATCTAATGGATCCAAAGATCTTACTGCAGTTTTTAAGTAATTTTTTTTTTTTTTTTCTAACTTCCTATTGCATTTCTGGAGTAGAACATAACAGCTGAAAAAAAAAATTAGCTTTACTGAAGGTACATTACATTTCTATAAGAATTCCATCTTTTATTTGGAAAACGCTCTTCAGCTTTGCAATCAATTTTGTTAGCTCTCATGTTAAAATACTATTTTTAGTTAAGCAGCAGAGCCATTAGGAGAAACAGACAAACAGGAAAAAAGAAGATCCATTTACAGTGGAGATCTGAAAATGGAGAAAGCTAAAAGTCATAAGGCCAACTGACAGGAATCATAGAAGAGATAGATAGAGATGGTAGGATTAACAGGGAAAAATGCAGACCACAGAGGAGCAACAAGGAGAAAAAGTAGTGGATGCAAAAAAATTGTCAACAATCATAAAATTAAGACCTTCTAGTTTATTTCTTACTATGAATGTATAGTTTTTCCTTCTGACAGTGCTCTGGATACAGCTTTCTTTAGGACTCAGAGATCTCTGAGTGCCTCCTCTGCTCATTTCTTCCGTTTCTGATTTTTTTTGGCATAACTGCTGAGGCAGTTATCATTAATGCACATCATTTCAAAGTTGAGACTGCCCTACACGCAGACTATATATAACTCTGTCAGTCATTAATGTGATTTTCCTTGTAGCCCTAGTTAGACAAATGGTGGTTTTGAGTCTTTGGTGTGCACAAGAGGTGCTTATACTGAGGCTGTATATTCTTCCTGTCTACAGAAATACATTGCCCTAGTGGCAAGTCAAAATTATGTTGTCAGATGAGTTCCACATATTCAATTGCTTTATTTGCAACTGGGGAATGTTCCTTCATAGTACTGCTGCAGTCAGCACAATCTAGGTGTCTTTAGTGATAAAGTTGGTTTTCATTTAGCAGTACCTCACCCTTCAAGTCCTGTTACTAGAAAGCTCTGTAGACATTGGTCTTTGACCATTTTTGAACTGGTCCAATATATTGGACTTCTCCAGAACTTTTTTTGCAATGTCTGTATTTTCTGAAGTAGCTTGAATCTAATAAGGTTTCCTTTCCAACCCTTTGCAATTTTCACAACTTTTTTGTATTTACTGCGTGTTTTGCATAGTCTGTCATGCACGGCTGTGTCCTTTCTCTGGACTAACCTTCCTCAGCACTGCAGAAGGACTTTAGCATTTAATCAATTAGCTGAATCAAATTTCCTGAGATTGTAAGAAGAGTAACTGTGTGGTACTCTTTTACCATACGCAGATCTTTTTGGTTTTGTTTCGTTTTTGAATATCTTTTCCTTTTCCTCCCAGGACTTCCTAGATTTCTCTGGGCTACTTCTTGTTTCTGCCAGGTGATCTCATCTGCAAAATACAACTGGGCACTCCCTCTAGTAGTTTGGCCTTATCTTCCCAGGTTTCTCTTAAAATACACATTGGGCCTTGCATTCATCAACCATAGCACATTTAAATGATGAAAAGCCCATTGGTGCCTGCAGCACTTACTTCGCTTTTAGGCAAACTAAAATAGCAGCCATTCATCTTAGTCTGATCCAGTACTATTAATGAATTTTCACAGCATGCATTTCAGTGTTAAAACATTTCTGTAAGACTGTCTAAAGAGACTATGGAGTGATTTTTATACTTATATCTCAAAAGAGTAGTTTTATTAGCTCAAAGTTTGTCCTCTGGCAAGTTATAATCTCCTCTGACATACCAACCAAGCAAATAATGGGACCAAAGGTACAATAACCTGATGGCTTTTTATAGTTCTTAGGGGAAAAGGCTTCTAGGTATCGAATAGCATAGATTTTTATTGCTGAAATAAAGGCACTTTGAAGCAGTTCCAGCCTTAGGAACTTCACATGCCTACAAGAAAACAGAAAAACTACCTCTCCATTATTAATAATAGAGCACAGGGCCATCTTCATATTCTGGCCTCTGTGCACCCCATTTTTCCTACCCATTTTTGTCCCTTGAGGAAGAGTAGGGACATGTATCTTTCCTTTAGCCTTCTAAACAAGTTATGTTGCTTTACAGCCCTCCCTCTCAGTGTGCCCCTCTCCCTCCCTCTACCTCCAGGACACCCTACCATTAACACCAGAAGGAACCAGGCTATTGCCTCGTGGATCAGAGAGACTAGACCACAATATAAAATAGAGAATGGACTGCAGTACTGTAACAGTCATTAAAATTTGAGTAGGACCATTCAGAGCCAACAGCTCTTCATCGGTTTCCTCACAAGTCCTCTAATTTCAACAAATTCATAACATTCTTAGAAAAACTTGTATCTTGCTCTGTCCTAAATCAGCTCCCTGGTTGTCTCCAGCATTTCAATTACATGGATATCCTACTTAAATATCACTTTTCCCTGTAAAATGAAACGGTAGTGAAAGGGGCAGAAAGTGAGATTGTAGAAGCCCCAAGCTCCTCCCACGCTCATCAGACTGTAGGAAGGTTAATGATTAATTGAAGTAGCTGCTAAGGGCCTTCTTGCCATGTTTTTAGTTTGATTCTGGCACATATATTGACTCAAAATCTTAATAAAACTACCTTTGTCTCCCATGCTATCTTAACAACTTGAGATAGAAGTCGTTGATTTGAAAACAGCTTAAAAAAGTAAGTTGGAAAGAACCTGTGTTCAGTAGAGTAGAAGGAATCCAAAGAAACTATTTCAAAGCAAGGCATGCCATCTTTCTGTTTAATTGTTATCACAGAAATAACAGAAACATCCAGTATGGCATGAGAGAGGGACGGAAAAACTTGGTGTTATTGGATAGCTGTGGCTTCATGCATTAAAAAAGTATCTTGGCACTTTCTCTGTAAAAGTGCTCTATTTTTCTTCCTTTTTTGGGGACTTAGTGGAGGTCAAGTAAAAATACAGAGCAAAGGCCATAAAAATGGTAGAATGGAAAGGATTGTATCTCTGAGGAATTATTCATTATTCATTAATACTGTATCCCCAGGGTTGCTAGTGCGCAGCTGAGCCCAGGAAGCAGCTATTCTTATATATTCCCTCTAATTAATAAAAAAATGCCATAGTTCTTTTTCCTAGAGAGGACTTCAGGTAGGTAAAAATTAATTAACCATTGATCTACTTGCTGATCTTCTCTTGCTAAGTAGGCTGTGTATATAGTGGTGGTAGTATCAGTAGAAGTAAAAGCAGCAGCAGTAGTAGTAACAGTCAGCATGCAGTCATCTTGAAAGAATACAGCCACATACAGAAATATATTACCATGCATGATGTTGTCAGCCTGTGAAACATGGACATACTGGGCTTTCCTGGATTAATTCAACTTTAAGCTACACTCTCACAGGTTGCAGAAAAACAATCAGTGTTGACTTTTAAAGAGTAGCAGTGATGGAAAAGTGATGGCATTGTCTTAAGTAAAAACTTAGCACATTATGAATTATTCTATTTTTAAAAAGAATAGCAATATAGTAGCAGGCAAAGAATAAGATTTATGAAGTCCTTATTTTTCACTGCGAAAACCCATATATATAGTCTTGTGAATTACTTCTCTCTCACTATAGCCATCAGATACTCCTATGAATATAGAAGCCCTTTTATATTGCTTTCCTCTCCCCCTTCATTGTTTAAACAGGCATAAAATAATGTATGTCTGTGATTGTTCTTAATGGTATCTAAGTGTATTTTTGTTTGGTAACTTAAAGAATCAATAAAGCTTAAGAACCAAAGTAATTTTTGAAATAGATTAACTATACTCTCTGAAGCTGTAGAAGCAATAAATTGGTGTTTAATACTTAATATGTACACTTTTAAAATATTTCTCTTGAGACAGACAAAGATTGAAAAAAGTAGCAATTCAATAAAGCATGACTTTGGAAGTCAGATTGTATTCAGTGCAAAAATATTCTCGTATTTGAGATGAACCAGACTTTTATATTATCTTCCTGCTCTTGCTAGAGCTTAAAAGTACTGTGTGCAGCAATAATCAGAAATTATTTGAAAATGAAACTCCACAGAAATTATTTCCTATGCAGTTAGGAATTGCTTTGCACTATCAGACTATGTCTGAGGGGAAAAAAAAAGAAATATCTGCAAGTATGCCTTCTTCTTCTAAACATCCTACTTTCATAGTCTTTTTTTGTGATGAAAAAATACAAAAATGTGATGAATAGTCTTAAAAGGAAAAAATATTTTAGTAGTCGTCTTAGAAAATGTAATTTTCTAGTGCTTATTCTAGAGTAGCCAACAAATAATTTCAGTAGAATAGATCAGCTTTACAGGATATGACAGTCTTAAAGCCTGTTGTCCTGATTATGTCCCTACTTACTTCTTTCATGCCACTTTAAAACTGGATCACATCAAGATCATTAAGAAAAGAGATTATTTCTGTTTTGCAGAAAAAGAGAGAACAATTGGCAAATTTTAATTTAGAACACTGCATGAAACTGTGCCTCAGAAAGCTGAACATAGCATCAGGATAACTCCTCTGCAAAAGTTAAAAGATGATAAACTTTGCTGCCTCTGTGTTTTCCTGAACCAGCTAAGAGTGCCAAATGCTCCACATTGTATTCCAGTCACAGAATGTGTAGGGTAGATTGTGTCTTCTTCTGATAGTTACACGGAATTCCAGGTACCATTTCTTGGCCCTGTGTGTCACCCATCTCCTTGCTTGTGTCCTGCAAGGTCAGTGCAGTCCCTTGACTGTCCTTCATCTGTGTGTGATCTTGTGCAACTTCTCTTGTCCTTCCAGTGCTCTCAAGTTAATGCCTCATGTATGGCATGCTCATGTAAAGCATGACTGTAGTCTGTTTGTTTATATGACAAAGACAATTTAGTTTTCACTCTGTTGAAAACTGAAAGGCTGTCTTCTTGCTCGTATCCTTCACCTTGTTCTTGTTCTTCTCAATACTAAGTCTGTCTTTTCTAACCTGTGACTGGGAATTAGTATTTCATATCCTTCCAGAAGCATATGTAATATTCCTAAATGAGATGCAAGACCTGCCATCTCACATCTGGTCTTTAAACTGTAATTATCATGTCATGCTTTTTTATGACCCCTTAGATATTGAAAAGATCTTTTCAAAGAACTCCTTGTAACTCAAAATACAGGAAACCAATGCAAGGTACCACATGAAGATGTGCAGAGGGCAAAATATTCCATTTATGAGACTGCATGTAACAGGATTAGAGACTTGTCTTTTGACTCTGTTTTTATAGCCTAGCAGACATTGGAAAAGACAGAACAGAATTTTATAGTCATTGTTCTTCTAATGTTATTTTAGTCTCTGGAATTACAAAATATTTTGACCATTGATAGGATTCTTCATTCTCAGTTTAACAGTCTGATTTTATGAATTATCCCAAACTGGATACACCAGGCCCCCGACCACAAAATTTCATCCAGCAGACAAGAAGTTTGGAATAATTATGACGATCATAAGCTAGCTTTTAGAGAGGATTTGTCAAAATAACCAAGAGAATCCAGGTCCATTTCTGACACTGAAAGCATCATGCAAACATCACTAAAGAAAACCTTTCTATTGTTATGTCTGCTTGCTAACTCCACAGGCTTCCAGACTGTCTGTCCAAACATATCTAAATTATTTTTATTAATTTCTTTTAATGCTCATAAACATTGAATTTAAAGTATGAGAAGTATTCAATATCTGAAATTTTTCTTACACTAGCCCTCTTACTTCCTACAAGATCAAGAGTCTCTCAGCCTTGCAGATGGTTTCTATTAAATACTAATGATGATATAATTAACATTTTACAATTAAGTAGTCCAAAGAAAAATATCCTCCCTTAAATGCCTTCTAAAAATCACACTAAAATTACCATATGTAACTGGGCAATAGCTTGTCTATTCCATTTGATGGTATTCTTCAGGCAATAGATGAAAGTATGTTGAAACACCGCTGTCTTATTGCAGATGTCTTTTCATGGTGCGAAAAATTTCTGAATTACTTTATCTACTTGAAGAGAACTTCTTTATACTAATGTATTATATATATTCCCTTTAAAATAAAAAAAAAACAAACAAACAAGCAAACAATCAAAACAGTTCAAAGATCAAATGGAAACTTCCAAGCACACAGTCCTGTGCCAGTGTTTCACCACACGTGAAGAATTTCTTCCTAATGTGTAATGTAAATATACCTTCTTCAAGTTTAAAACCATTAACCCTTGTCCTGTCACTATGTGAAAAGTCCCTCTCCAGATTTCCTGTAGGCCACTTCAGGTACTGGAAGGCTGCTATGAGGTTTCCTTGGAAATGCCTCTTCTCCAGGCTGAGCAACCCCAGCTATCTCAGCCTGTCCTCATAGGAGAGGTGCTCTAGCCCTCAGATATTTGTGGCTCTCCTCAGTTCAATCTGATTAACCTGGAGAAAGTCAGACAGTGGGGAACAATATAGTTTATGGTTATAGTTTAGTTTATATAGTTTATAGGCATCTGAGCTCAGATGTTGAGACAAATAAAACTAGAACTTGAGCGATAAAAGTGTAGGAAGAGAAGAGAAATGTTAGAAGTAGATAGAGAATAACATAAATAGAATTGAGAGGAGGAAGAGTAAGAGTGAGGGTGAGAACAAAAATACTGTTTTTGTAAGACATGAGAATAAACTACATATTGTACCATAAGAACTGAACCCAGCACTGCTGTTGAATTACTCCCACTTGGATGCTTGTTTACTGCCTTTGCATTTTGTTATGCATGGAGTGATCGAAAGGTATAAGCAGGCATGTAGTTGTGCCTGCTTTACCATGGGAATTCCTTTTAGGCAGAAAGATTTTGTTTAGACTAGCCTTCTGCTCAGTCTTGGAGCAGAACAAGATAATTTGAGTATCAATTTGACCTGGCACATCTCTTAAGAGAATCATCAGAGCACATGGTAGAGCAGGAGCTGTCTCGTGTCTTGTGTTTGTCTACATGTATGTAGCAAAGCAGCTGATGAATTAGCCTCCTTCCTGACCACCAAAGCAGGAGTTCAGGTAAAGTAAGTGGGGCCAACTGACCGTCCCAGCATCATTAAGAGAAAAAAAATCAGTGATCTGGCAGAGAGCCAAAGAGCTTGGTAGAGAATGGGGCT
Source organism: Phaethornis superciliosus (assembly GCA_023637945.1). Classification (NCBI taxonomy): domain Eukaryota; kingdom Metazoa; phylum Chordata; class Aves; order Apodiformes; family Trochilidae; genus Phaethornis; species Phaethornis superciliosus. The sequence continues at coordinate 34,356,093 of JAJQWJ010000004.1, read as the reverse complement.
TAGGAATCCATATGCTTACTCAGCTTGAATGGTTTGACTGGCATGGAAATCCCCTAAGAAGAAAGGAGAAACGAGTTGGCAAAGCAGCCAAAGAGTCAATTGGCATTTCAGAGAAGGGTAAAAAGGGATTGGGTAATGGCCCTGTAAATTTATCTGGAGGTCACAATCAAGAATCCTGATTATACACTGCAGCTCTCTTGGATTTACTCTGTGGCTGGAGGCTGGTTCTTCCAGCTTTTTGCCTCCTTGTCTTCACATTAGCAGAATATAAATGATGATACTAATGGTTTTGACAGGTATTTTCTGATGCCTAATTAAGGAACAATTTTGAAAATGCAAAGGCACCTGGAAACATAACACAATTTAACCTCCTTGTTTCTACATTAGATAGTCTCACATGCACAATTGCTGCATTCAGTGTACAGGTGGCAAGCTTAGACTAATGAATTTTGTAATACCAGCAATGTGAACATTTCCAAGCAATACACAGAACAAAATCATTAAGCCCACTCTATACATTCTTTGGAACTGGTCCCTTAAGTCCTGTAAGTTCCTTCATGTGTGGATGGATAGACAGAGAGAGGGATATGTGCAGACAGGAGGAAATGACCATTCATTACAAATAAAGCATAAGGCTCAAGTGGAGACGTGAGGCAGTGGGGCAGGGAGTGAGATGGAGCATGTTCCTGTTGCTATGATACAAGTTTCCTTTTAGTTTTCCTTTTCCTTCCACCAACCCTTTGCATCTTCCTATTCTTTTTTTTATTTTTTTTTTTTTTTCCCTTTTTTCTGTCTGAGCCTGGAGGAGATGGAGGAAAGCAGTGACAATGAGGTACTTTTTGCACTCACTTCACAGGGGAGGTCTCTGTATGTGGGTTAGAGTAACTAAAGGGCATACAAATACCCAAGGGTCATGTCTCATTTCTAGGGCAAGCCAGATCTCTTCACATGAGCTGGGTGCATTCATGTCAAGGAAGTAGCTTTCAGTTTTATTGTATCCTGAACTTTCTAAGCTGTACCCCAGGCTGCTGTCATCCAAACTATCTACAATTAATCAGACAACCTAAGCTGCAAGTTTTCCAGGGTTTTGTTTTGGTTACAGGTTCTTAACTGCTGCTCATCTCCTGCTGATATTGCACAAAACCTGCCAAAAGCCTTCTTTTGTAGATAGAAATTAATTTGGATTAGTTTCCAGACATTCTGTCAAGAAATTGTACAGCACATAACCTCCAAAAAGCAATGTTTTTTTCCCATTACCATTTCTGTAGAGGTATTTGTCTCCTTTTATCAACATATGGCTTGTTTTTCTGAAGAAAATCAAATATTTCAAATGTACATTTCAAATGAGCATCCTTAGCAGACAGGAACAGTTTCTTTCTTTTACAAATGGTTTGTATTGGTTCAGTATGGCTATATGCTTCATGTTTCTATTGCTTGGCATGACAAGTATATCAGAAAGAGAAATAATCAGAACTAGAAATTTTCATTTAATTTGGAACTTCTTTTAAAAAAATTCTCTCTAAATGAAGATGTTGGTCTTGTGTAGCAGCTATTTAAATCAAGATGTTCATGTCCTGATTTAAATGGTAATGGTAATGTAAGTATGATAATATTTCAACCCCACACAGCTCACGAATCTACATCCAACATCTTTATCTCTTCTTCTCTCCCCAGCACTGCAGTGATAACACCCACCATTGCCAATCAGATATGAATATAGTAGGTGCTTGGAAGAGAGGTTACACTGGAAAGAACGTTGTGGTCACCATCCTGGATGATGGCATTGAAAGAAACCATCCAGACTTGATGCAGAATTATGTGAGTATCCTCAGGAGTTTCAAATTCCTGCTTTATTATCACCCCAAATAAACTTGCTGCTTCTGGAAAAATGGAGGGAAAGAGAAGGGAAGGAGGAAGAATCGTATGAGGATTTCTTCAAATATATCACTCATGGGAAGAAGGAAGATAGCTTGTGGTCATCTATATTGTTTTAGTTAAGACTGTTTTCCATCTGAATCTATTTAATATCTGGATACCTCTTAGAGCTGAGTCCTGAATTTCTGAAGGGCGTGAGCCAATCATAGGATGCATTTTCTCTTTTCTGTGATTGTTTTACATAATATCCTCAAACTGTCAGAACTGAGTACATGGCTTTTCAGTTAATAGATGCAGCTGAAGTCCAGTTTGGACAACACAATTACCTAGCAAGGCAGTAGTCCCGCCATGTATTTATTTTTAAAGTTATTTATCTTACTGCTAGAAAGAATATTAAAGGAAAATTACATTAATTCTTCTGATTCACTCAGTTGAAAACAAGCGTAGAATATTTTGGGATCTTTCTAGTAGATCTCTCAACTCCAGTGAGTAAATTTGTCAGTTTGCTATGCCCTTTCTTTTCTGTTTCCTATGTCTCATGTCACTTAGGAAGATTCTGTTTATTGTGATTCATCACATTTAAATGACTGGTTTAATAATCCTTGGAGGGGATATGTGATGAGAAGTTCCTTCTCTAGCTGGTGACTTCTTGAGCTAGTCAGCTACATATTGTACATATTGTACAGAATTTGAAACTGTTCATAGATAGCATCAGGGACACACTTTACCAGAGTCCTGTGCTGTGATAGTAGACATTACCTGAAAGCACATGATCTTGAGGACTGTATCATTTGTCTGAAATAATGTGCAAGGTGTACATTCACATGAAGTAAGAAAACAAAGAAGCATATTTGGATTGAGCCTGACAGTCATGTACCTTCATTTACATTAAAGATGTAGATCTTATAAAAAATCCCTGAAGAGAGGTTTTTTTCCAGGGAGCATAGAGTCTTCACAGAGCATTGAAGAGATGAAGGTGACAGAAACATCTTTAATAGCCCATCAAAAGCTACAGTTCTGTTCACAGTTTAAAGCTGTTTAAAGCTGTTTATTTTAAATTAGGCATATTTGTATCTGCATCCTTCCCTATGCTGCATGTGGAACTCAGCTTTGAAATACACAAGGATGACTGACCTTTTTGTAAATGTATGCATGGTCCTGCTGCATACCACATCTTTCATTTTAATCTATCAAGTTATTTAACCAAACCAAATATAATTTCACCTCCTAAGTGAATGACTCGGATTGTGTCACATCACATCATCCCTTTACTGTCCTTCCTCTGAATTTAAAGCAGCTATTTTTTTCCTTTACCGCCTCCTCTCTCCCTTTCCTCACTTCAACAAGGAATTCCCCCAAAGGAGCACACATTGCTTGTTTGATGACAAATGCCTTCTATGTGTCAGATTACTACTGGTGTGGCTGCAAACAGGAATATTTGAGGTGGATGTGGTAACTGGTTTTGAACAAAGAAGAGATTAAAAAGAGCTGCTTGCCATGTCAACACACCACATGCTGCTGCATTGATTAATGGGAGCCATACAAACCAGCAGCTATTTACTCTATAAACCATTTCCAGCAGTAAGGATACTGGTAAATATAAAATATGGAACAAAAGTACAGAGATATCTTACAAATATTTCAAATAGTTGCATTCCCAGGAAAATGGGAGTGCTGTTTATGTTGCATTTCAAGATGTATTTTTATAACAATATTTTATTAAAATATTTTTTGTAACAATACTTTTGAAGAAAGTTATTTTATACTTTCTCTTTGAAACTATGACTGAAATTTCAGTCATCATGTGTAAATAATTTCTGAAATCTTAAAACATTTAGCAAAATCTTGTTTGAGAATGAACTGCCTTAAATTCCAAATTGCTTTTAAGAATAAAAGTAGTCTTTTAATGAAACATGATTCAGTTTCCTCTGACACTGAATCTATGCTTTTTCTGGGCATTTGTTATCCTTCCTCCTTTTCCAAAAATAAAATAAAATATGTAAATCCTATAATTATTAAACATACAATGTTTTCCTAAAACATGTACTCATCAAAAAACCACCGGAATGTTAGTTAACCTAATTAATCTCTTGTAGAAACCTGCTAAAGAATGTCTAGGCCACATGAGTCAATTGCTTATTAATGAAAAACTGGTTTTCTTTCTCCTGTTGGCTACAGGATTCACAGGCCAGTTTTGATGTCAATGGAAATGATTTTGACCCTATGCCTCGATATGATGCCAGCAATGAGAACAAGTAAGGCACTGTGACATTCATGTATTTTCAATCTAGTTCACCTAGTAGAAAGTACCAGTTCTTCTATGACAGTCTTAAGAAATTTGGTTGCTCATAAAGGATCATGATTTGCAACTAAATCTTTTTTATTTATAAAATCTCTTTTATTTATGCACTCTCCATGACACTTAGTCTTTGAAAGCATTTGAAGCCATCTGAAAACACATAAAATTTAGTTTGAGAGTTCAGGGCATGTGAAATGAATGATTTTCGATCCATTTGAGTGTAGAATATAAAGTGTTTCTTTTCCCAGATACCATCTCAGTGGGTTATTGGGGGGTTATGTGTGACAATAATCTTGGCTTCCGACTCTCTTGAACATTATAGACTTTGTTATTGAATAGGCAAATCAATGGAGATTTTTTTTCCCTCTAATAATGTCTTTTAAAGTGATGGAAATTTCACAGGTGGGGGCTGTTAGAAAACTTACAAGCCCAGAAGTGATGATTCTGCCACATGACAATATCTGTGTCATGTGGCTGGTTGGCTTTATCTCTGTGAATTACATATTTCTTCTTCAGAGCTTTGCTTTCTGATATTTATCATTCTGACTCTGCTTTTTGGGTGTGCCATGGTGAAGTCTGGGGGAGACACTGGGAGGAGTACCTCCTCTTGGGAAGCAGACCACCCATCTGTCCCCATAGGTATTTGAGAGCAGTTATTTGTTGGTAACCTTTTTTAACTAGGTGTTTGGCAGAAAGAAATACCTTTCTGTGATATTGCATTTATTAGAGTAAGAAGAATCCTGCTAGTTGTCAGTATGCTGACTCTTCAATACATTTTCTTGCTGTTTTGGGTTAGTTTTTGAGTGTTTGGGGGTTTTTATTATTGTTATTTATTATATTGTGGAAAGGCTTTAGTGTTTTGAGAGCAGAAGGGAGACTACAAGAGCTGAAACTTCATCCTTTACACAACTGAAATAGTTATAGGTCTGTGTTGTCTCTTACCTACAATCTCTCAAACTTTCTCCAGAAAAATTCAGCAGATGTGAGATGGGAGTCAGCAGCAAACCTGAACTTTGGTTTGACTGGAGAAACCAGTTGGAGCAACCTTGGATCACACTTTATGGGAGAATTCTCTCTCCTGGTCAACACCTTGTTCGTTAAAGCAGAGAACCATGTGTGAGCTGGCTGAAGAACAGGGCCTCACTAGGGATAGCTGCCTGCTACATATAGATCCACTTGTTTTACAGTGAATCTCAGGGTGCTGTCATAGCTACTTTCAGCCATAGGGTGAAATAACTCAGAAAAATGAGGTGAATTCTTGTTTGGTCAGTCTGATCCTACCTTGGAGGCCAAAATGAGAAATTTGTAAGAATTTAATTGCTGAAAGCTATATAAATAAATGTAAGTACACACATCTTTGTTATGAGGAATAGAAATAGTTCAGTATAGAAATAAATTATATTGACATTAATTTGAATAATAGTTGATTTGAAATGCTATCTTGTCATATGTTCTCGTTCCACTGTACTTGTTTGGTGCTGTTCACATGCTGCCAAATATTTTCATCTAGAAGCAAGTACACACAAGAGCTATTTCTTTCCTTTTTACCCATGAGACATATCTTTCTCATCCTGTTTCCATACACAAGCTCAGTTGATTGAGTTGTATCTGCCTGTTCTTCACTGGAAATCTCCTAGAGCAAGAATGCCATGAAAGAATGAAAAGAGGAATTCAGAAAAAATGTTTGTCTTGAAATGTATAAATGTTCTGCATGTGCAGGATAGTGTAAGTTTAAGCAAAAAGAAAACACTGATGTGTAATGGCAGATGGACCCAGTTAAGTCCATGACAAGCCAAGGATTTCAGAGCTGGAAGTTTATATGGAAAATGTTAATATTACACTGAAACTACTAGAAGATACCTTCAAGATACACATTTGTTGACAAGAATGACCAGAGCAGATGTCTATCGATTTACTTCTTCTAAAGCCCTTTAGTTTTCTTAGAGATGAGGAATTTCATGTGCTGTGGCTATCTCAGGTCTCAGGTTTAGAGGTATCTTGTCACTGGTGTAAAAGATCCAAATCAACAAGTGTGCTATAAAGCTTTGGTAGCTAATGGGAGACATCTCTGGTGTTGTTTATGAGAAGTCTCAGGACTACAAGCAAGGCTTATAAACATACTCGTTACCTGGAAACAGAGATTTTTAACAGCAGAGAGTATGTAGGCATTGCCATGCAGCCTGCTGCAATAACCAATTTGTGTGACTGATCATTTCATCATCAGCTGTAGCTTTGAACTAGATACCTATTTTACAACCCTGTACAAAGTGTTGGAAGAGCAAGCTTCATGCATCATGCAGCTTCATGATGACCACAAAAGAGTGGTTACCCTCAGTCCTTCCCTCATGTCTGCTTTTTCCTCCTTTCCCTAGCTTTTGTGCATCTCTCAAGAGTGAGTCTTGCTGACAAATGCACTGTCAACAACAGTAAGAACAAATTGCATTTTCAGCCTGGTCAGGTGGGCACCTGACTAGGTCAGCCTGAGTTCAGAGAAGAGACAGGCACAAGTGGGGAAAATGAAGCATGTCCTGAACCTCTCACTGGCAACATGAATTTCAGTGAAGTATGGTGACTGTATGACATTTCCCTAAGTGCCTACAGCTTGTTCACAAAACTGGGTTTGATAGACAGGCACTTGCCAATGGTGGCCTCGAAGGAGTTTTGTGAAAAGATGTAACAGTCAGCCTGGCCCTCTGTAAATACTTCCACACTGAGCTGCCATTTTGCACCACAGCACATCCCTCTCTCCTGATGTCCACCCCCACATACCCATATACACTGTGGAGACACATCCTGGATCATCTTCATGAAGATGTTTCTGTCCTTGGAGTTGGGGGCATGGTGAGGATACACTTGCATACACAGTTCAAGTGCACATTCAATGATTCATGCTGTGAAGATCCATGTATTTCCAGCTGTGAATCACACAGCGGGATTTTTTTCTTTGGCTGGGTACTGAAGTCATCACTGCATCACAAAGCATGTCCAGAGAAAGGAGGCTGCCTTTTTTGTTGCTAGTTTTGTTGCTAGTTAAAGTTTTATGTGGGATATAAAACTGGACTGACTGCTCTCTCTCCCAGAGCTGGGAGATCTGAGTTTTTGTGCTCTCCCTCCCTGGTGAATACTCTCACTGCCCAACCCCTAAGGTCCTGTGGTGAAATGTAGCAGTGGGAGGGCAGATGCTGTGATCATCAGTATTATCAGGAATTAAAGCGTCAATGTAGAGTCAGCTTTTGGACACAGAGGATACATGAAGCATACTGTCAGTGTTAGATTACTTGACAGCCTAACAAACACTTTAAAGGCTTTGTATTTCCAATTAGCAGATACAGTGAACCTGGTAAATAGCATCTAAGCACATTCAACTTTCGGGGCTGTCGGCTTTCCTTCCCTGGTTCTCACTGGGCTCAGCTAGGATTAAACAACTACATAGGTACTAAAGAGCACTAATAGTAGTCTCTCTATAGCGTTATGTGTCTAAAATGTCTTCAGAAATTGGAGCAGGAATTCTGAATGTCCAGCATACAAGTTAATTTGGCAGTAGGTGATTGAGTTGTGCCTGGAAGTTGAGGTAATCGCAACAAGGGAACATTCTGAAATCCATGTATTCCAAATACTTTGTAATGTGCAAGATCAATTTGCTTGATTACTGCTTCCTGCTATAGCAGTCCAGCAACTGGACATCATTGAGTGATGGTGATTTGTGTCTTCCAGTAAAGGTGGGATGTACAAATGCACCATCATTTTATGAAATGGGTTAGTTTATTTTGCCTTATAACCCAGCCTTAAAGGATAGAATGATAAAGAGTAAAAGAATTGCTGTAAAAATAAGGTGTCTCTGGGCAGCCTTGCATGCAGCTGTGAAACATCAGGGTACTGTCTGTTTGCTAGCTTTTCACTTTTTTATTAATAGTGAAGGCTTTCTGTTGATGGCGCTTATTGGTGAAGAGAAGGGAAAGAGAAAAAAGCAACGGGGATTGTGAAGCAACTGTACATAACCAGAATTATGTACAGAATTATATTTTTGAAGCTGTACATTAAATTTTATATTAGCTAAGGAAAATAAGAGGATAGAAAGAAGCATTAAACTAATCTTTCAAGGCTTGTAGTCAAAATCAGGGTGGGACAATAGTCTCTTTAACTACTGTGGTATGTAGGAGTGCTGCCAGAAGTTTACTTTGGTTTCTACAAATTGGCAGCAAATCACAAAGCTTGTAAATGGTACAGGCCTGTACTAGAGCTTCCTTTTGCTCAGAGGCTAAAGACAGCACTCACCACTGTGGATGAAGCCATTCCTGCTATTCAAAGCATCTTGTTTTGCTTTAGTGCTGAGTAGTGCTGCTTTATTATTTTTTTGTCATTCCACCATTACCTGTAAACAACTGTGTTGAAGCAGGTAGACATAGTCATTCACAGGTCCTCAGACAGAATGAAGGCAGTATAACTGAAATGATACTATACCCATTTCATTGCTTCAGTAATAAAACAGAAATGTTCACAGTATTAAAAAGTTTTAGTATTGTGACCAGACAAAAATGAGGTTTTCGGTTTCCTAAGGAATTTCTCAGTGATGGTGTTTCAGAGCTTAGGTCTGATTTTGCTTGCAGGTACTTTTATAGAATAGAGAACCTTTTAAATAAACTACTTTAAATTATGCTAGTTGACTTTAATGAAGTTTTTGTTTAACTTACATAAGAAAAAGTAAAAGTAAGCTGTCATTGCTGTTTTGGAGATGTTGAGTCAGTCTTTGGATGCCCTGTCAGAATTTTTTAGTGATAAATCCCTCTTCATAAGTTATTATAATAAATTTCTAAATTATTTTTAATGATTGTAAGATTTTGGGGTTTCGATTTGTCTTGTTCAGAAATCATAAGAAACGTGAGATACTTATGTCTAAACTTTGCAATATCTGGACAGATTTACATCTTTTCTCACAACAGCAAAAATATTATTGACCTGTTGAGTTTCAGTCCTGCTGGACCCAACATATTGACATTGTTTTTCTGTGGCATCCATTTTGATTCATTATTACTTTCTGTTACCAGTTACATTGATGTAGATGATCAATAAAATGCTAAAGGCATAATTTTCTTTGAAGAGTGTCAAGCTGCTAGTTTATAGTGTCTGCTTATCTCAAAGACCTGTAGTATGTCCTGATTCATTTAATCAGCATGGGTACTAGACATTTGACAGGCAGACCATCTTTTATTGCCTCTTGGATGGTCAATAAAGTAAAATTAAAAAGCTTCTTTGACTGGTGTGACACTATTCAGAGCAGATATCTGAAGAACTGAGCACAGTCAAATACAGGGACCCTGAAGACCCTGTGGCAGTGTGATAGAAAGTGGAGCTGACAATTCAGAGTATTTGTCTATTTAGTCTATGCATTTTGATTGTCAGTATGCACCTGTTGCTAGTGCTTTGAAATTGTCTGTACCGTGTGCTGCAGACAAAACTGAAGAATAGATAAGCGGTACTGAAAAGCACTGCTGCACCATCTTGTGCTTTATTCATTGTGTAACACCATTCTGCTGTCAGATAGCTAGTTACAACAATGAAAAAAGACCTTGGGTGTTTTTATAGACTAGTCACATCTTCATTTTCTTCTGGCTGCTCAAGGCTTGCAAACAGGACTGAGCTGCAAATCCTAAGGCTGACCTGCAGGGTGGACTTGGGAAAACCAGTGACTAAGCTGTGGAATGAAGCTGGAGATAGGTTGGAGCAAGGTGTCAGCTCTCAGGAAAAGGCTTCAGTGTTTCTGCTCTTTTTCTGTACTCTTAATTTTTCATCTTGACTATCTCCAGCATCTGGATGACTAAAACCCAAAGGGTACAGTATTGGTATCATCTGGGAGAGTGTCAGCTGTCCAATGCCATTGAAGCATCTCTGATAGAATATGAATTGTTCTTAACAGGAAGGTAATCTAGACTAGAATTAAGCATATGTATATATGTATTTCAGATCATAGTGTGGGTAGTATTGGTAATTCCAGGTACTAGTGACTGAATGCCTTAGTGTCATTGCACATTTGATTAGGAATGTTTAAAAAATGGACATTTTTTCTCTGCAGTGAAGTGTTTCTTTACAAAAATTGGGGTCTGAACTAAACAGTCACCATTCATTGGTACCAAAGGTGCAGAGATTGCAATCCTGATATATCATGTTTGCTTCTGATTTTAAATGTGTTGCCCCCGTGGCTGTGTCCTATTGTGCTACAGTTTCAGCAGATGTTAATAATGAAGTAGGGTGCAGGCTGTGTCAGCTTACAGTGACATTGCCACATTTTACAAGGAGCTATGTTAGTGATTCATCAGCTAGCCTCCAAGTGAATTATGATCTAGTGACCCAAAAAAGTGCCTAGGGGAATGATGCAGTAGGGAGGTTATGAGATATTAGATCTCTGTTGCTTTCCAGTTTCTGTAGTTAAAGGTTCCAGTTTAAACCTTTTAAAATAAGAGAGATAAACATTGGACTTCACAAAATTGTACTGCGCTGACATCATATAATTTTGCAGATTCATTTGGAGCATATTTCCTGTTTTGACTGTTACTTGGAGTCCCTGTGTACTGTTACCCAGTGAAGCTGCCTGTCTTTCAGGTGGCCATACCTCAGGGCTAATCACCAGACATCCTTCATTTCTTTCAGGGAAGGACTAAAGGCTTGGTGCATGTGTTAACATTTTTTTTAGAAGAAAACTTTCTTTCCTGCAAAGAAGAATATTGTAAAAACATGGAGCATGAACACCTACCACAAGGCGCATTTGATAATGTTTTTCTTCTAAACTAAAAAAGATTTTTAAACTATAGGAAGAGCTAAGGTCTGTATTAAAATAGAACAGAAAATGAGCTAAGAGCTGATGTTTTGAAATTCTCATGTTTTGTGTTTGAGAATAAAATGTGTGTTCATTTGAACCTTTTTAGAGTAAGTGGGACCCCAGAATTTCTGGTAGCTGAGGACAATTAGCCTGTCTAGAGAAGAGACAGTCTTTGTCAAGTTGATTCACTCATCCACAGCATGCATCCTCATCAGGGGTCTCTATGGCAGTCTCTTGTCAGAGCATTTTATATTGACAGGACAATGAAAAATTGGGCTTTATTCAGTAGCCTTTTTGATCCAGGTTCCAGTTTCAACAGTGGAAAGTATCCTAATGACAGTTTTGTCAAACTGCCAAAAATTGTCTTTTTGGTAAACTGTTCTAATTGGGTCATTATATTATCACACCGCATTACATAGTCCCCTCCGAAGTCCACAAGTGGTATCGGTTATAATTTTCTAAGAGCCAAGGAAGAGACATGTCTCTGAGTAGTCATTGAAACTGAGAGAAATCATACAGAAGAACTAAAGCACATCCAGAATGCCAGTTGCTCAGAGATGAAAAAAATAGTCCTTTTTCACTACCTTGGTATTGGTCACTGAGAGGTTATTTCTCACCACTTAAACTTCTCTTTGAGTAGCAGTGCCTTTGTTTTTTATAATGTGTAAGACTCTCAGGGTCTCAAAACATTCAGCCACAACACTATGGGAAAGCCTTTTTCCTGTTTCTAATTACTGAATTACTAGACGATGAGCTCACAAATGAAATGAAATTCTGAAGTGTTATGCAACTTCTAGTTCTTTTATGTAAATAATTGATTACAATGAATTGGATCTTCCCTTCCAATTCAAAGTCAACAATAGGAGGGATATAAGCTTTGATAGCTAAGATATTTGTGTCATTCACTTTTCAGAATTCTTTGTTGTGGTTTTGTGAATTAGAAATGAAAAGGTTTTTTTCAGGTGGTCTTTTTCCCAGAGTTGATATTTCCTCTAAGTATGCATCTGTATTTTGAGGTTTTGAATTTAGGAGGAGAGAGTATACAACAATATAATGGAAGACCAAGGGAACTCTGGACCAATCAGTCTCAACTCTGTGCCTGGCGAGATCATGGAGAAGATCCTGCCTGAAGGCTCTGCTAAGGCAGATTAAAAATGAGGAGGTGGTTGGTGGCAACCGCATGGTTTCACAAAGGGAAGATCGTGCCTGGCTGATTTGGTTGCCTTAAATGATGGGGTCACACTGTCAGTGGACAAGAGAAGAGCAACTGATGTTATCTACCTGTATTTGGGCAAAGCATTCGACACTCCCTCATGGCATCCTAGTCTCTAAATTGGAAAGGTATGGATTTGGATTCTGGTTAATGAGAATCTCAACAAGAGTTGGCAGCTCACAACCCAGAAAGCCAGCCATATCCTGAGCCACATCAGAAGAAGCATGACTATCAGGTCAAGAGAGGTAATTTTCCCCCTCTACACCTCTCTCTTGAGACCCCACTTGCAGTACTGTTTCCAATTTTGGAGCCCCCAACATGGGAAGCACATGGAACTGGTGGAGCGAGTCCAGAGGAGAGCCGTGAAGATGATCAGAGGGCTGGAGGACCTCTCCAGTGAAGAAACACTAAGAGTTAGTGTTGTAAAGCCTGGAGAGGAGAAGGCTCCAAGGAGACTTTTTTGTACCCTTTCAGTACTTTTAAAAGGATGCCAACAGGAAAGATGGGGACGGATTCATTGTCAGTGTGTGCAGCAACAGGAGAAGGGGTAATGGCTTTAGGTTGAAAGAGGATAGATAGATTTATGCTAGACATTAGGAATAAATTATTTAGCGTGAATGTGGTGAGACACTAGCACAGGTTGCCCAGGGAGGCTGTGGATGCCTTCTCTCTGGAAGTGTTCAGGGCCAGGTTGGTTGTGCCTTTGACCAACCTGGCCTAGTAGAAGGTGTCCCAGCCTGCAGTAGAGAGGTCTGGGACTAGATGATCTCTAAGGTTCCTTCCAGCCCTAGACCTTCTGTCATTCTGTGGTTCTATGAACTACAATAGTTTTGATTCAGTAAAATAGTAGACCATTGTCAGGTTGCATCCGTTTATACACAGAGGTCTACAGAGGATTAAAATTTGGAAGCATAAATACATTTCTGTGTTGTCCCCATAGGTATCAGAGAAAGTTAAATAATGGATTCATGTTGTGTATATGGTAATTGGTTTTGCCAGCTGATTTCACAATAGTCAGCTCAGTCAAATACAATGCAAAATGTGTTTCACTGAGACTTCTCAGCCAGCACATACATGCACAAAGTATAATATTGATTCCTCCTTTAATGCCTATGGCAACAAAAGCAGACCTCTAATTACAGATTTGATAAAGCAATTGTAAATCCGTGTGTCAAACGTTTTTTTAATTGAAGCATTTTTCTAAATAACATGCTGTTCACAGTTAACTCTGCCAAGTTATGCTATAATCAAATAACTTAAGGCATTAGTAGGTTTTTGTATAAGGCATTTTCAGGACAAAACTCTCAGATGTTGCTTTTTCTTACAAATTAAAAATTACAAATCTGCCTAGTGCTGTAGATGGACTTACTTTTTCTACTCTCATTTTACATTACTTTGATTTTTTAATTTTTCTTAAATATACACTGTCAAATTCTTGACACTTTAAGCAAAGTAAGATTTCTCTACTGAGTATGTTACCTCTTTTTCTTGAAGAAAAGCAAAGTATAGAAATACAGATGCAGAAGTAAAGCAGTGGCTGTCCATCACAGACGTAGATTATACTGATGAGGTCTATGTTAAAAAAGTTTAACCTGCTATGAAAATTGTTTATATTGCTATGGAGTCCCAAAGGAATCATCAAATTTCTGATTTTAGCAAACTGAGATAGACCTGTTGCCTATTTACTTCTCTGACACATGAGATGGTGAGGCTGATGGCTAGAGGTGTCAGAGTGCCAAAGAAACTGTAATGAGAAGGTGTGTGTTCTTCTTTCAGCCCAAATATCCATCCCTGCTGTACTCTTCTTAAAACTCTGTAAGCATCAGATAAACAGCTAGTAACTTGTTCTTCAGTGTACTGAGTGTGTGAGAACTTGATTTCTTATGCTGAAACCCCTTTTCCAATTAGTAGCAAACCTTGCTCCTGACAAATCAGTATGTTTCATTATAAAACAATTATCAAGACACGTAAGAGTAGGACTTGAACTTATTTCAGCAGTTTCCTCATTCATCTTTGAAATGCAGCTCTAAAAAGGAATGAGAGATCTGTCTAATGCAGAACAGCATCAAATGAAATATAGGATTAAGCAGTGTACATATATAGTGCAGTGCAAATTGAAATTGCATAGAAGTCAAAATAGATAGGAAGTGTGTCTCTGAGCTGAAATATGGTGGAGACTCAAGTTATAGAACATTCATTTCTTACAAATGTTGTCACAGCAGTCACCCACTATTAGAAATGGAGTATGAAGGATGCTTAAAGTCCCATCCATGACCTGCCTGTAGAACACTTTTTCTTCTCTTTTTGCTTTATGGCCTTAAGATCCTTGCAGAAGTCAGTATCTTCCTTGCATGAAAGCATGAATATCTTTTTTCCTTAAAAGCATTTCCCCAGGCTATTTTTGGGAAGGTCCAATTGGCTGCTTTTTTGTACCAAGTAGGTCTAAACATGGAACTCTAGATCCACACGCTTGTATTCATTTTTCATTTCTGCTTAGGTATGATTTTAGTAGGATTGGTGCAATTTTTTTTTTTTTTTTCTGTTGCATTTGTTTTTTGACTGCCTAGAAATGATGGGGTTCTCATATGGAGATTTTTGAGTGAAAAGGTATCTCTCAAGCACCTGAGATCTCTCCAGCTGATATATATTGGCATCATTCTGGATGAAAAACATTAATCAGGTTAGATGGTGTTTGATAATACACTGTCAAGTAAAAGCTTGTGAAAAAAAGATGTGGAATGAAAGATAAAATAGCTGTTTACAGGGTGTATGCATAATAGAGCAAGCTCATAGCCATTAATTTAAAGTGATAAAGAACACAGGTATTAGTATTAGTTATGGTGGTCTAGGAACATGGGCAGTCCTGATATAAGGTATTTCATAGAATCATAGAATCTCAGAATGGCCAGGGTTGGAGGGAACCTTAAAGATTATCTAATACCAATCCCCCTCTATAGGCACAGACCCCTTTGACTAGATCAGATTGCTCAGTGCTTCATTGATCCTGGCCTTGAACACTTCCAGGGAGAGGGCAGCCACAGGGATGGCTCATTCCAACGGGATGAGGTTCAACACAGCCAAGTGCCGGGTCCTGCACTTTGGCCACAACAACCCCATGGGGAGCTCCAGGCTGGGCACAGAGTGGCTGAGAGCAGCCAGGCAGAGAGGGACCTGGGAGTCTGGATTGACAGGAAGCTGAACAGGAGCCAGCAGTGTGCCCAGGTGGCCAAGAAGGCCAATGGCATCCTGGCCTGGATCAGGAACAGCGTGGCCAGCAGGTCCAGGGAAGTGATTCTGCCCCTGTACTCAGCCCTGGTGAGGCCACAGCTCGAGTCCTGTGTCCAGTTCTGGGCCCCTCAGTTCAGGAAGGAGATTGAGGTCCTGGAGCAGGTCCAAAGGAGGGCAACCAGGCTGGTGAAGGGACTCCAGCACAAGTCCTGTGAGGAGAGGCTGAGGGAGCTGGGGGTGTTCAGCCTGGAGAAGAGGAGGCTCAGGGGAGACCTCATCGCTCTCTACAACTCCCTGAAAGGAGGTGGCAGCCAGGGGGGGGTTGGGCTCTTCTCCCAGGCAGCTATCAGCAAGACAAGAGGGCATGGTTTCAAATTGTGCCAGGGGAAGTTTAGGTTGGATATTAGAAATAATTTCTTCACGGAGAGGGTGATCAGACATTGGAATAGGCTGCCCAGGGAAGTAGTGGATTCTCCGTCCCTGGAGATATTTAAAAAGAGACTGGATGTGGCACTCAGTGCCATGGTCTGGTAACTGCAGCGGTAGTGGTCAAGGGTTGGACCTGATGATCTCTGAGGTCCCTTCCAACCCGCCAATTCTATGATTCCATGATTCACAGCTTCCTTGGGCAACCTCTCCTAATGTCTCACCACCCTCACAGGACAGAATTTTTTCCCGATATCTAACTTAACTCTTCCCTCTTCAAGTCTGAATCGATTTTGTCTTGTCCTTTCTCTCCACACCCCTGTAAGAAGCCCTACCCCAAGAAAAAGCTATTTGCAATAGCTTTTCAGATAGGGGAAAGATGCTCAGAAGTCACCTCAGACCCTCTTTTCCAGGCTGAACAACCCCAACTTCCTCAGCCTGTCTTCAGCCCTCTGATCATTTCAGTGGCTCTCCTCTGAACACACCCAAGGAGCTCTACGTCATTCTTATGCTGGGGACTCCAGAACTGGACACAGTACTCCAGGTGGGATCTCACAAGAGCAGAGTAAAGGGGGAGCATTATCTCCCTTGAGTGGCTGGCTACACTTCTTTTAATGCACTCACAACACAGTTGGCTTTCTGGGCTGCAAGGTCTCATTGACAATTCATGTTAATGTTCTGGTCCATCATCACCCCCCAAGTCCTTTTCCTCAGGGCTGCCCTCAACCTTCCCAACCTGTATTTGTGCATTACCACCACCCAGGTACAGAACTTTGCACTTGTCTGTGTTTAACTTCAGGCAGTTTGCACAAGCCCACCTCTCAAGTCTGTAAAGGTCCCTCTGGGTGGCATCCCTCCCCTCTAGCGTGTTGACTTCACTACACAGTTTGGTGTTGGCAGCAAACTTACTGAGGGTACAATGGCTTATTTTTAATTACTTATTTCTCCTAGTTATACCAGCGTGTGCTGAATCTGGTTGTGTTTTCTCCACAGCAGCCCGTCTGGTGTTATGTTTTTGGTTTGTGACCAAAACAGTGTTGATGACTCATGTTTTAGCTACTGCTGAACTATTTTTGCACAATGTCAAGGCCTTTTCTGCTTCTCATGCTGCCCCCTCAAGAAAGGAGGCTGATAAGGTTCAAGAGGCTGCAAGGGGATGCGTCTGGAACAGCTGATACCAGCTGGCTGAAAGGATGTCCCAGATGTTGTGGCTTAGCAGTTTGGGTGGACCACAGACCTAAGGACAGAGTTATTCTCTATTTCCCACACACACACACACACACAAAAGGAAGATAAAATGGGAATTAAGACCGGAGACTTTAAATTGGAAACTGAAAATAGTTGGATCTGGATTTACTAACCAGGGAAAGGTATTAACATGAGGGATAAATTAACAAAGAATACAAATATATACAAGTATATATATACACACAACTCGATAGATATGAGCTCTGATGAACACATGAAGAGCTGGTAGTAACAAAGCACAGCACAACAGCAGCACAGCCAGGAGAGAGCGGAAAGAAAAAAAAAGAGGAGCTGCTGACTTTCCCTATACAGTATGGCAGGAAATGGGAGGGAAAAGACCCCTTCCTTTGCGTTCTGCTCCTCTCAGAGTCCAAAAGCCCTTCTTCTTTAGTTCCTTCTGTTCAAACGACACCAGACCACATAACATCATGCTCAGCAATAAAGCTGGGGGAGAGTTTTTTCCAAAGTAGCTGCTGCTTGGAGAGTAGCTTGGCATTGGTCTAAAGGTGGGAGGTGATTAATAATTTCCTAAGTGTCACTTGGTTTTGGTTTTTGCCTTTTTCCCCTTTATGTATTGAACTGCTTTTTATCCTAACTGAAAAATTTTTCTCACCTTTGCTCTTTCAGTTCTCTGCTCTATCCCAATGGGAAAGAGGGAGTGAGTGACTGGGTGGGGGTGAGCTGCCTGCCAGAGTCAATACCTCAAACTTTAAAAAATATACCAGTTTCCAGGAGTGATTCTAATACCTTTAGAAGAGTTATTTATGGTAACAGAAGCATATCCATGGTGGAAGGTTCTTAAGCTCCAGAGAGTGTCCAAATGTGGAGCTGTTGCAGAGCTGCTGGTCTTACACTTTCTGTGCTGATCTCTTGGTCCCTGAAAAGCAACACATAACAGACACCTGTAAAAGTGAAAGTCATTGAATGAAGCATGGGGCAATACAGGTACAAAACAATTGAAGAAAACTGGAAAAAAACATCTTTACTTCTTAAACTTCTGTTAAATCATATAATTGAATCATATAATTGTAATAGTTACAGTTGTTACAAATATAGGAAACATCACCAAAGCATGTAGAGGTCCCCTGAAAATCTTAGGAAACCAGCTCACCAGCTGTATGATCAAATAGATTAAAGCCATTAACCAAATAAATTCCATCACTTGTTTTCTTCATACATAATTAGGGCGCAATATAAAATCTTGCAATTCACAGGGCAGACCTCTGCCTCGGGCCAGCAGCAACTCAGAAGAAAATATCCTTGCCTTTCACTGACTTAAACACCGTTTGGTAGCTTGCAAGAATGCTGAGAAATTGCAGTCAGAAGATTTATTTCTGGTTTCGTTTACAGACACATTATGATGATTCGCTTACAGACCAAGAAAAGGATATAGAATTTCTGTATTTATTCTGAAAGCTGTCACTATTAAACTGTGGCTGTTCTAGTAGATGTGTTGCTTCTACTCTGAGATTTGCAGCTTAACCTCTAAGTATCTTTTGGTGGATGGAGAATATGGTGAATACTAGTATTTCCTTACACAAAAGAGTATGGCTTTTTAAGACTCTAGACATTATAGTAAAAGCTGGTAAAATAAAGCAAGTGGGAAAGCAAAATCACAAATTTTCCTCTACTCAAAAAAAGGTGATGGCAGACTACTCCATCTGTATCCATTGCTTTCAAAGTTCTTCTTTATGCCTTCTGTATAGACAAGATGGTTTAGACAGTTCGCAGTGAGTATTCTCAAGTACAAGCATGTTCACTGTCGGTTATGCATTTGGAATTTTTAGCAACAAATTTCTAGCAACCTCTACTCATTGTGTCCAAGCCTGTGTTTTCTAAGGCTATTGTCCTAATCAAATATGAGTGGATTTTCCTGGGAACAGCAAATGCATGGCCTAGCCAAAACTACTGATTGTGTCAGAATTCCAGTTCTTACTCTAAAGCTTTTTAAAAGTATTGAAAATTATAATATATTATGGACTTTAAATAGCTGCATATTCAGAAATACTGATAACAGTTCATTGGTGAAAAGGCTTCACTAGGAAGCATTGATCAAGTGTACCAAGTGTATCTGATTTGTGTAAGGTAATATTGGGAGTAACACTAACTTCCTTTGCAATCTGAGGCCTTGTTCTTAAAATTAAAATTAATTTTAGACTCCTAAACCAGTAACAAGATGTTAAACTATGCTCATTATCCATATAGTTACATGAGAATAATTTATGTAAGGACTTATTTTACAAGTCTCTGCTTGAATATACTTACATCATGTGGCATTATATAATTTTTGTAATTAACAAAGATAAATTAAGTTGATACAAAATTTTGTTAAAATGGAATAAAAATCTGGCTGCAAAGATTTTGATTGTCTAAATTGTCTTAATTTTATATGTTTCCAGTTAAATCAGTGCAATTTCTAAGTGAAATAGTTGCTGGTGAAGCAACACATCTTCTGACAACATCTTGAAACATACCTCATGATTTTCTGAGGTTTCCCATTGACTTGCATATTTCTTACCAGTCTCCTTTTACAAAGACATATGGATGTTTTCAGGCTGGAGTGTTTGATGGCTTTGGGGATTTTGTAATTTCAGTTAGAAATCTGTGTAGTTCATTGACTGGGAAAAAGACAAGATGACCTTTGTGTCAAAATTGTAGCATTTTGGTTGGGTTTTTTTTTTTTTTCTTTTTTGTTTTTTTGTTTTTTGTTTTTTATTTTGCAAAGATGTAGAAGTTTCCTGCATGGATATGGGAAAATATGGAAGGAGAAAAAGAAGGTGCCTCTGTGGCGCGTGCTGAGGTTATTTTCTGGTCAGCTGGGATCTGCAGATATGCAGACATCATTTCTTTGCATGGGGCAGCATCATCTTGCTGGCTTAAACATGAATAGAGTATTATTAAGACCTCAAAGTACTGTGCATTGGCTGTGGCATGGGAATATGAAGTATCAGGGATATTATTTCCTCTTCAGCTTCCATGTTCAGGATTTGTGATTATTATTCTGTAATTTTTTCCATACATAGTTTTTTAATCTCTCCATGTATTACGCCCTCTGACTAATCTTGGGTGCTCAACAACTCTCAGGTGCTCCCTGAGACAAAGGTTAGTATAGAAAAAGGAATGGTGAAGGATGTATGTCCTGTGTTTTTCCTGTGTTCCTTCCCTCTGCTTTTTACTGTTTTCAGCATCTGATTTCTATGTCTTCAGGATTAGAGTTGCATTGATATAAAAACATAATGTGCCCAATTTCTAGTGCTTAAAAGCTGTTTCTCTAATTCCCATATGATATGAGTGCTCTTTGTAACCATGGCAGTTGCTGGGGTAAGGGACAGTCTTCTATAGCTGTGCATTATACCTTATCTATCAAAAGTGTTTCTGTTCACATAGAGAAGTTTCAAAAAATGCATTTGCTCAGCAGAAAAGTGCTGGTAAAGCAGGTAATTTGGTGGTAAACTATGAACACTGAAACAGGGGCTGGATGTCAGCACTTCTGCCAGAAAGATGTTTTTTCCAGCCTGGTAGGATATATATAACTATGCTGATATTGAACTGAAAAATGAGACTTATCTGGAGGAACTGCTGAGGAGATGAACTGCTTCTCAACAGATGACCTAAGGCATGTGCCAGCTGTGTTCAGCCTAACACAGAAAACCTTGCACAGCCACAGACCCACATTTATTCTTATTTCTTCCCAAAGAAACAAGGTGTTTCTACTTTGTGGAGAAAAAGTGGATTTCAGCCAGCGATACTTGAAACACTTGATAACCCAATGTAGGTACTTTGCTACTGTCACCTACTGGCAATGATAATATATGAGAGGGATAGTATCCCAGACAAGAAGGAGGTGGTACTGGGAATGTGGTTCATTCTCTTTGGTATTTTTAGTGATTGCTTTGGAATGTTTAAAATGTTCCTTTATTTGTACAAAAGTTCAGTGTTACTTCACTGTTACTAGAAGTTAAGTAAGGTTATTGGGATGCTGCATAATTCAAATTCTAGGATTTTGTTCTGTTCGCTGAGACTGTTGCAGACAGCCATATTATAAAGAGATTTTCTTTGTCCTTTTTTTCTGTTTGTCATGAGTGATGTAATGAAACTGTCTAGTCTCACCAATTAAGAATGAGAGCAGTGTAGACAGCTATTCAGTTCTTCCAAAGTGTTTATGCTATTCTGTTCTTCAGATTACATACATGGAGAGATCAACCACCCTCATATATATAACATGATTGGCAGAATTGCTAGAAGTACATCTTCCTTGTTCTGTGACTTCCTGTCCCTTCAACATGCTCTCAACCATGCATTAGGTTAAATAAAATCTTTTTGCATTTGTGGCATGGGAGCCAAGATGAGTAAGCATCCACATATTCATCTTATTTTATTTATTTATTTGTTTGTTTGTTTTAAATCTTTCTATTTTTTAGTTACTTTGTATTTGGTTTATGCATTCAGAATAATTTTCTTGCAAAAACGAAACTGTAAAATGGTAATTAGTATTGTAGAAACTCAGTCCTTTGCTGGGTTCATATCAAAGCTTTGCACTTGTGACAAATTAACTGCTCACTGCCAACAGGTAACAAATGTTGAGAGAGTAGCAAGGCAGCATCACTGTTACCCACTTTGTTTAAGATACATGTGTCTGAAATATGAAGTGCTCCGTGTATTTATTCTAATGCTGTCATCTTTGATTTCATTTGTGAGAAATGGATATTTCCAAGTAATTCTTTAAGTAACTTACCATAATAATGCAAAAAGTGATTAATCTTGGGCCTTTGATCCAAGTCAGCTTCCAGTCCTCTGGTGTAATTTGTGATGAAAAAACCCAAATCTTTGGCATTTTTCCTGATATATCACAGTGGAGATGTTTGTTGTACCTGTTTTTAACATTTACTCTATCATCTCTTTTTCCCCTGTTAATATCAAATAATCTTTCATTTGTGAAATTGCCCTTTTCTTACTATTTTCAGTTGTAGAAGATTGTGTTTTAAAGGCTAAAGATTGAGTCTTTCCATGACTGTGGTTTTAGCTTCTGACAGTTTCTTTATATGTCATTTTCCAGATGTTCCTGAAACAACATCCCAGCCTAATGCCAGTTTGGACAGTATTTTTCATCCTCCAGATTATTGAGACCATTTATGTACTAGCAGGTCTAAAACATTACTTATTCTACACTACATAAGGCATTATTCTGGGATGCAATAAAACGCATTTCTGATTATTACTGTTAATTTTTTTTCAGCACTTACTACTTTGTGGTGTCTTAGATACCACATTTTCCTGTTTATAGATGTAACCCAGTGTAAGAGAGATCTTTGAAAACATTGAAAATTTAATTAAAGTTTTGGAAAACATAAATGCCAACTCAGATATCTGCCTGCAGATAATGATGGCTACTTAAACTTCCATTTCCATCTCCTTATAGAGGTTTGAAAATTATTTTAATAGTTGAACATCTTTTAGCCCTCTAATTTTGAGCGTATGCTAACTGCATATTTTAGTTCATATTACAAGTTCCATCCCTGGGATTATACTTTGATTTACAATATAGACTAAGTAATTTTTCCCCCCTTAATATCAGTGCATTGTTTTCATGGGTAGGGAATATGTTTATTAAGTAATTATGCTGAGAAAGGGAAGCTGAAGGTTATTAAAAAGTAGGCTGTTCAAGCATCGCCTGTTAAGTTATATATAACATTAGGTTAGCTCCTACTTACTTTTACCTTGTCTATTCTAATCTTTTTACAGCTATGTAATAACCATTCATACAATATAGACAGCGTAGAATTGGCAAAGGATGTGAAGTTTTCTTTCTTTCTGTAAACATTTCCCTGTATTAAAAACGAACAACCCCCCCAAACAGATAGACACATTCCCAACCCCCATTGCTTTTTTTCATTTGTTTACAAGCTAATCCCTATGGTTCCTATCTCTTAAAAAACATCAGTAAATTACTGGTATGCCCAGAATTGTTCGTAGTGGGCTTGCATTTAAATACTCTGAACTCTTTTCTCTTTACATTCCCACTCTGAAAAGATCCATTGGTACATGGTTGAAGTGGGATGGACTATAGTGGTAGGGTCATGAAAAGCTGGAGGGCTTTAAATCCTCCAGTCCCATGAGCTTTTTGTGTTCTGAAATACTTGAAAAACTCCTGAAGAGTAAAATAGGGCAAAGAAATGCATGATCAATGTGTCTGTGAAATTGAAAGAATAGCTGTGAGAGATGGAGGTTCTGAAATGAAGACCCAGCTTCCATGGCATGGGCTTTAAAAATTAGCAGCAGATGTCTTCACTAGCTCTGGATGTCTCCTTACTCTAAACATTCAGAGATGATCTTAATTAAGTTTTATCTTAAAGATGTTTCTGGTACCTTATTTCATCTTCCTCTTCTGAAAGGCAAAGTAAGAGTGATTATGGAAAGATAAATGTTTTATGTTTCAATTGTGTTGGTGGGGTAGGGAGTTGATAGTTAATCACAGACCGTGCACTTTTTCTCTTTTCCATCATTGTCTGAAATACTGAGCCATTTCCATCTCAGAAAAAAATGTTACTGAAAAAATTTACTTTGTGCTGTAGATTAGTGTGTAGCTTCAAAATTTCTTATCTTATGCTTAGGGAGCAGTCAAAAGACCGTACCTTTAACATCTGGGTGCTCAAGCACTGTTCAAGCATGCAGCAGAAAAAAGTAACATGCACCTTTTCACAGAAGTGTATTACTCCAACAATTTATTTCAAGTTATAGTGAACATTGTACAATTAAAGCTAAGCAGAATCCTGATAGTTTTATGGTGGAAAGTGATAGACAGCTTCTGAATACAACTTTAAGATAGTGCCTGTGACATCTTTTTTCTTTTATCTGATGACCTCTGAAGCCTAAATATATCTTTGAATAGAGATTTTTTCATGTCTCTCCTTATGAGATAAATGAACAACAAAAAAGCCAACCCTTTTTTTATTTTCCATTCCTTTTTTTTTCTATTAGACTCCAGGTAGGAAACAGATGTGTAGATGAGCAGAATGTCTCATAGCCAAGCTTTCTATCATGTTTCTATTCTGCGATACTACATCACCCTGACATTAGCAAAAGTACAAAAACTTTTAGCTGAGTATCATTTTGAAGTGCCATTTAGTAGCCTGGGAACTTACTTCCCTTCAGCATAAGTGGGCAAAGAATCCAGTGAAATGAAGCAGTGACCCTTAAAGTTTATCAATGTAGATTGATAGATCCTCCATTGTAGAGGAGGAGTTATGCTTTCTTCTAGGACTGCATCAGCTTTTTTAACAAGTTTTATATGATGGAGGCATCCTACAAAGACAGCAGGTTGTTGCATTTTGATATATATATTCACAAAAAATGCTAACACCTCCTGTTTCACCTCTTACTAGGTATGCTGTTTCTATAAACTGTAGCTTGAAAACTAGTTTTCATTGCTTTAAGCAGACAATAAATTTCAGGCATTACTTTTATAATACTCATTTATCAAGTTATTTAAGACATTAGTGTAATGATTAATCAGAAGGCTTTTCTAATATAGCCTTTCATGAGGACATGACCAGGTGGATAGATGATAAGAGTGCAATGGATGTCATTTATCTAGATTTCAGTAAGGCATTTGACACCATCTCCCACACAAACCTCACAGCTGAACTACACAAATGTGCTCTGGATGGTTGGGTAGTGAGGTGGATTTTGAACTGGTTAAAGAAAAGAAGTCAGAGGGTTATAGTCAATGAGACAGGGTCTTGTTGGAGGCCTGTATTTAGTGGAGGCCCTCAGGGGTTGCTACTGGGACCAGTACTATTCAACGTATTCATCAGAGACCTGGATGAGCGTACAGAGAGCACTGTGAGCAAGTTTGCTGATGGCACAAAACTGGGAGGAGTGACTGACATCCCAGAAAGCTGTGCTGCCATTCAGAGGGACCTGGACAGGCTGGAGAGTTGGGCAGGGAGAAACTTAATGAAATACAACAAGAGCAACTGTAGAGTCTTGCATCTGGAAAAGAACAACCCCATGTACCTGTATAGGTTGGGAACTGACCAGAGTAGAGGAAAGGGACCTGGGGGTCTCAATGGGTGGCTATAAGCCAGCAATGTGTCCTTGTGGACAAGAAGGCCAATGGCATCCTGAGGTCTATTAGAAGGGCTGTGGTTAGTATGTGAAGAGAGGTTCTCCTCCCCCTCTACTCTACCCTGGTGAGGCTGCATCTGGAATATTTTGTCCAGTTCTGGGCCCTCAGTTCAAGAAGGACTGGGAACAGCTTGAAAGAGTCCAGAGCAGAGCCTCCATGATAATGAGGGGAGTACAAAGTCTTCCTTATGAGGAAAGGCTGAGAGAGCTGGGTGTCTTCACCTTGGAGAAGAGGAGACTGAGGAGTGACCTCATTAGTCTTTATAACTATGTAAAGGGTGAGTGCCAGGAGGCTGGAGCCAGGCTCTTCTCAGTGATGGCCAGTGACAGAACTAAGGGTAACAGGTGCAAGCTGGACTGTAGGATTTTCCGCATAAATATAAGAAAAAGTTTTTTCACTGTGAGAGTGACAACACTGGAACAGGCTGCCCAGTGAGATTGTGGAGTCTCCTTCTCTGGAGACGTTCAGCACCCTCCTGAATCAATTCCTATGTGACCTACTTGAGGTGATCCTGTTCTGGTGGGAGGGTTGGACTCCATGCTTTTAAGGTCTCTTCCAACCCCTAAAATCCTGTGATTCTGTGAAACAACTTTAAATTTTGGTCATTTAAAAAAAATGGAAATTGAAATAAATGCAGAATGAAGTTAAAAATAAACTTGGCAAAAAAGTAAGGGCCTAACATAAAAATCTGCTTACAAAATAAATGTATACCATTAATGGACTTAAAATACGATATAAAGAGGGATGTTCCAGTATGTGAGCACCAGTGAAATATTCAGCAAAGTTGGCTTAACTTACATGTTGTAAACCTGTCCAAAGATATGATTTTCACTGAGATAGGCTTTTTTTTTCTATGCGAAGTGTATGTAACATTTCTTGCTATGCTTTAATTCAGTCAATATGCTTCAGGATGTTTCCCTACAAGTCCTTTTAAGCTTCATATCTTCTTACTGAAGTTACATTTATCACTGCATCTGCTTCCTTTTCAGCTGGGATTTAGGCTACAGTTTCATGTTGCTGTTAATCCCATGTTTCTGTGCATTTCTTCTGGGAGGTGCAGTCACACTGTGACTCCACCACCCACCACATGTCCCCTCTGTGTTTTCTAGTGATCTGGCAGGAATCCAACCCTTTTGATGGTGTAGCTGTAGCTAACAAAGTAATAGGCATCCAGGTACTTCACTAGGAGAAACTTGAGCTTGTATGTCTTCAGACAGCCTCTCTCCTTCAAGTGTGGTTTCTTCCTCTGCTGAAAAACCTTCCTCACATCACCGAGCCCAAACTTGATACCCAAGAGGGGTTTCTTGCCAATGCAGTCTCCCTCTGGGAAGCTGTGACTTAACCACGTGCCTTTGACCAGGCAGTCAGTCGTGCCCCAATGAATTAGGTGAGCTGAAATAGTGTGGGTGGGTGTTGGGTGGGTGTTTCTACATTTCCAAAGTGTAGTTATCCATGCTTTGACCTTTGATTGATAATGGCTCCAAACTTCTATACATAGCATGTAACAGGTTCATAAGGAGAAGGAGAGAAGTTTAGGCATCATGTATCCTGTAAAAAATTCGTCAGACAGGCATTTTCTTTCCTATAAATATTAACATGGTTTTACAAGGCACTACAAGATAAAACAGTATTTGAAAATAGTTGAAATTGAAGAAGGACATTTAAAAAATTTATTTTAATCTGTGATTCCTGATTTATTTACTTCAAGCTTTTCAAAATAATTCTGTAGTAGGATAAGATGCTGGCTTATCAGCTAGAGTTAAATCGACTTTCTTCAAATTATGAAAATCAGACTTGATAATTAGGCCTCATATGAAAACAAATCTTTAAATTCAGTCCTGAAAAATTCTCAGATCAAGTTTTCCAACCAAATGATGAATTGGGAACAGACTAAAGGAAATTAGCTGAGATATACATATATTTTTGAAAGCTTGATCCAGCTTTAAGACTTATCAGCATCAAACTTGTCACTTTGATTTTGTGACTAAACGAAAGCACTTTTTTCCTGGATTATATAGAACCTATTTATCTGATAAACCAAATGGTCTCCTTTGAAATTCTATTACATTAGCATTGATCACTTACATTGCTTAATTTTTTGTTTTCTCTCTTTTTTGCTAGTCCTTTTTGTTGTTCTTGTTTTACATCAATCCATTCCAAACAAGTTATGTTAGTGTTTGTCATCTTAAGTCTCAAAAGGCTAAGGGAAAACAGTTGTGCTAATGATAAGAAAATAAGGAGAGACTCTACCCAAATAAATCTGTATGAGAGAAAGCAACAGTAATTCTTGCCTATAAGTTGGGCATCGACTTGAATTCAAACTCACCCTTCTTGTGCAGACATCTACGTGAGCAATCTGTCAGTCTCCACCAGCAGAAGCGTGCCTGTGTACACAGCTTACCTTAAGTTGCCTCTTCACAAGTGCTTGCCATGTTGCTATCTATTTTAACCTTGACTTTTCAAAAGTCTTTTTGTGGCTACCCCAAGCCCAAGTCTTTCTCTCTAGATCTCGTCAACTTGCAATCTATTTTCCTGTCTGGTCTGAAACTCTCTATCTCCACAGAAGCTCTGTGAAATTCCCCATCTGCTCCTTGTTGCTTATATTGCATTTCTACAGTGGAGCTGCTTTACTCCACAAAGATGAGGGCAGAAGTAACGGGTAGAAAACACCCTGTGAAACCTCTTCTGCAGGTGAAAATCATATAAAGCAGGGACAGCTTTCCTAACCTGGTAACTGTATGGATGGCTACTGTTACCTTGTAGAGGATCATGGATCAGGGCTAGGCAAGGCATCCCACTGTGGCTTTGCACAGTGGGGAAGGGACTTAGCAACCACTGGAAGTTTTGTGGTTCCCTTCAGCAGCTTTGTAAATTATACCCTTGCAGACCAGGTCTGTTTCCAGGCACAGGATATACTTCTGATGTGAAGGGTACTTCATCTGTTTTTTCTGCTTCTGGAAAGGCTGCAGGCTTGCAGGGTTGGCACAAGGCATGACCAGAACATACCTATACAGAAGCCTCGAGCATACCTGGCATATAGCCTATCTTAGGCTTGCCTCTGAAGAGCAGTGTGAACATTGGTGCAACCTATGTACCTCATTGAAAAGTGTGGTATACTCTGTGTCATTTGTGGGCTGTGTGGAGATCTACATATTAACAATGAGTGCTTGCAGGAGAATGCAGGACACAAATTGTGTATATATAATGTAAAATTTGGTTCAAATTCAAGAACTGGTATCCAAGATTTATTTCTCTTGCTGTGTATTATGTATCATCATTGTATGCCTTTGTTACAAATGGTGTTTCCAGTAGCTAGAAAGTTTACCATGATGAATTTATTATGATTGTGACAATGATGTTAAAATGTGTTCAGATAAATACTGTAACATAAGTATAAATTACTGCAAGGGATTAAGTAGTGCAACACCTTGAGGGTAGTTGTGCTTTTAGCACCTGAGGATGAGCAAAACCAAATCTTTTCATCGCAACAGTTTGTGCTTACTTGGAAAAATGTTTGTCTGACTGCAGGCATGGAACCCGTTGTGCTGGAGAAGTGGCAGCCACAGCAAACAACTCACACTGCACAGTAGGAACCGCCTTTAATGCCAAGATTGGAGGTATGTGAAACAGTCTCCCCACCAGGAAAAAAAAAAAAAATAAATAAAAGGAAAAAAAAAAAAAAAGAAAAGAAAAAAAGGAAAAAAGAAAAAAAAAAGTAACCAAAGACTTTTGCCTAAGACTTTTTGTCTAAATAAACATTTGTGCTAAGTGGTATGTTGAGCACAAGAGAAGATTTGTGTGGATAACAAACTAGCTACGTTAGAAAGTAAATCTCAGCTGTAGAGTGGTCATTAGATGCCAGTACTGAAGGAGTTTGCCTGTGGTGACACTTCTCCAGTGCTCCCTGGAACACTGCCTCTCAGTACATGTAGAAAAATAAAAAGCAGGACCTTTGATGAAACAAAAAGCCTCAGAATTAGGATATCTTGGTTTCTTAAATATTCAGAGCTCTAAGTGATGAGCTTTGTGACAAAGTAAATGTACACATTAGGAATATTGCCTTGCATATTGATTGCAAACAAAGCACTATCAAAACACAACACATTTTTGTGTTGTTTCAGTGGGCTGGAGAGAATCTTCTTTTGATCCCTTTCTATGATTGGATTATTTCCTGAAATATGAGATTGGATTGCACACTTACGTTCATTCAGCCAAGCGGTTTCAAGTGGTTTCTAGTAATTCCTAGACAATGGCTTCTCAATTAAGACTTTTGACTTATTTTGTGGAGATGACTATCTAGATGTTATCTGCATGTCTCCTAGTTTATACCTGGTCTGTACTAGATTTTAATGCTTTAAGTGAAGTTACCTTGGACTTTTAATGAAATCATGGGATTGGTATATTGGCTTTCAGAACAAAGGGTTAGAGCTCAAACTCATTAATTGTTGATTTTCTGTCCCAAAATAGAGCCCATCTATGAAAACAGAAAAATGGTTACCTATGTATACACCAGAAGACAGTTCAAAATATGAACAGGCAGAGTTGATGGCATGTTTCCACAACTAATAGTGCTCTATCTGTTCTCTACTGGATCAGTATAAGTTTGATCCAAATAAAATGTGAGCACAGCTGCATTTCAAATTAGCCAAAGCACACTACATCTTCCTTGTGTCAGCTTTCTGATTTCCTGCTGGCTGCAAGAGGATAGACAATACTTGATCCAGCATAAGGTTAGAATGATGAGGAGAACCAATTTCCCTTCAGATGGAAAGCCTGTCTGCAAAAAAGTTTTCCTCTCAGACTGGTTTAGAAAATCTGAACTAGGCAAGTGAGTGAATTTGTGGCAGATGATCAGGTTGTCTCATGTGGATATGGCATTCGGTATTGTACCAGCAGCTATGAAATTAGAATTATTGCATTATCAAACCAGAGTCAGAGGAGAGTTAGTGCACTGACAGAACGAACAAGTGGCTTCTGCAGAAGTTTCTTCTGTAAGCTGGGTAGTTACACAACCTGCAGCACCTTAGTCATGGCTGTGAAAAGTTCTGTATTCGTAATAATGGGTTCTTAATAGGTTATTATTTATTAAGCATTAGGAATATCTAGCAATACTGTTTTAGAAACCTTCCAGGCATACAAGCTAAATCACAGCTTTTTCTATATGTAATGTGAAAACTGTTTCAGATGGCCAGCACTAAACTTGGTTATTCTGGTCTGTTCTTAAAAGAGAGACGGAAAGTAGCAACTGTGTAAACTCACTTGAGGTAATGTACCAATTTTTAAAAGCTGCCGACCTCTATTTGGCATGCCTCCCTCCCCTCCTTCAAAAAAGCCATACATGTGTGTATGCAGTGGTTGTTCCCTCTCCACAGGCCAGATAAAAGTTTTGAATTATATTATGCTGAACTATTAGTGTTCAGCTCTCTTGTTTCCCAGGGATTTAAAGACCCTTCTGGGGCCATCTTGGAGAAGAAACTAAAATCGAGGTAAAGCAATTACATTTTCCTTACAAAGAGGAACACCTGCTGACAGTGATGTTGAATTTGTTCCATCAAAATAAGTATTTGTTACTTCAAACCAGAAAGTAGCTCTGGATATATAAAGGATAGTAAGGAGATTAAGCAAAGTGGGAAAAGAAATAGTTAAAATATATATTGTTAACAAACACTGACAGGTGAAAAAATGTGATTAATTATCTTTGTGATGGGAAGCCATTAACAAGATGTTCACCAGTAATACTCACTTTTTCTCTAAAAGTGTTTGTAATCCTTCTCTCAATTCCACATGTGTAACAACCTCTGACCACAAATAAGTCAAAAATAAGATGATTAGAAAGTCAGAGGCTTTTCTTACAACGGTGTAAGTGGGAATGTAATCTGCCAATAAAATTTGAATAAAATCTGCAGTTCTTTTACAGGTTGTGAAATGCTTCCTATAAAAAATATGCACTCTGCCAGCAGTTTGTCCTAACTTAAGCCATGGGCCTTTTCACTAAAAGACAAACCAGTGCACCGAAAGGGTAGATCTTTATATTTTTTTTATGTGACTGTCACTTGTAGCAAATTACCACCTACAGAGCTGCTGAGACTCTTTTTAAGAAGGGATGGTTAGCATCTTGTTATTGTTGCAGACTGATTGTGGAAGTTGCAGAGCATCTGTGGGGATTTGGGTGCTTAGTTACTTGGCTGGGCTTGGAGTCCTGACTAGAAAACAGTTACACTGAATTATGGTGCAACAGATGTAGATTGTCTTCAGCTGATGAGGAATTAGTTCAGCTGTTTCTTTAAGTCAGCCACTCATAAAAACTAAACATTGTAAAAGAAAACTTGCTTTCAGCTCAGTTTTGCTTGTTTCCTGTGATTCAGTGAAAGTTTGTGCTGACTAAAATGCCACTTAGATTTTTGGCAATTATTGCAATATAAAGTCTTAGGTGGAACAGTCTGCAAATGCAGTCTGTTAATTGTGTTGATATTGCCACATAAAAGAGGGAAAGGAAGAAAGAGGGAAAGAAATAAAAGGGGAAAGAAAAAAAGGGTTAAAAAGACAAAGGTGGGAAGGGAAGGGAGAAGGGAAAAGGGAAGGAAGAGAGAGAAAGGAAAGGAAGAGAAAATAATTATTTTTGTTTTAAATAGCCAATGAGATATCTGTCATTCAAAGTCACCTTAAAGCCTGTCTCTCAGTTCTTGGCCAGACAGAGCAACACCTAAGACACAGCCTTGTCTGTGTTGCCTTACATTTGGGCTCTTCACCAGCAGCCAAAAACCCTGGTGCAAATTACTTCAGATGCCCATAGCAGAATTTGAAGTTACTCTTTGCTGGGTTCGTATAGCATTGTTTAGGTTTTCTGTGCAGTAACAGAGACATAAAGGGGAGCTTTATTTTTCTTCCTCCAAAAGCAGTTTACCTTTTATTGTCTTTATTTAGAACTAAATATATTTTTATGTGCTTGAAAGAAATTGAGAACACAAGTTCCACCCATCATTAATTTTCTGAGATTATGCTGAGGAAGAAAAATAAAACCTGAGAATCCTTGAGTTGGTTTAATGACTTTTTTATAAAGTAAAGCTCACAGTGAGACCACTGTTTGTAAAAGTTTATTATCTCACCAAACATCGGCAGCTTTTGTGTGAACTTAGAAATATGATCACTTTTCATTTTTGAGTCCATTAGAGTTAAGGAAAAAAATAATACCTTCTATCAACAAAGAAGCCCCTGTGTCTTTTGTTAATTGGAAGTTATGGTCTTGGTGAACGCTCAAGTTACTTCAGTCTGAACACAATTAACAAAAATGTGTCTGAAGTTGGAAAGATGTGAATTTGGCTTATTAATAGCAGTGGCCTTTTAAAGGGAGATGAGCGTCAAACTTGTTAATTGTGAAAGCAGTCATTACTCTGCCCTACCATACAGCTATATGCCAATTATTATTCATTATTAACATCCCTTTAATCAGAGTTCATGCTAGCTGTATGTTGGTCCTTTTTTAATGTTTAGGTTAAAACGGTCATTAGCAGTTTTTCTCAATTAGAATATCTTCAGTCAGTCTTACAATTAATCAACAATTAATCAAAAGAATAAGTCAAAGATTTTCTTGGTTTCCATATTTAAGTCTTCCTTTTTTGTCTAGTAATGTTAAATCATCATGATGCTATTCACCTTAGAAGTACTGGCACATGGACTTGTCCAATGCCAAATGAATGGATTCTTTTAAATTGAAGAATTTCAGATTATTCTTCACAAAAACTTACTCCACACTGAGAAGAATGTTCAAAATATTGTAGTTTCAAATTGAATAATGTTAAATGTAGGGTATTTGCTAACAACTTGCTCTAATCACCTTGCTACTGTGTATGGTAATTGGTCTGTGCAAGTGAGTGTCTCCATTTTTTCTTCTTGGCAGCTTCATTCAGTGAAGGAATAATCACATTTATTTGTCAGAAGAAATCCTTATACTACATTTGCCAACATTCATCTGTGAATGACTGGAAGCAGGTGCTGCAGTTTCACTGCAGTATAGAAGGGGGAAAAAATCTCATATTATCTTTATGTAGAACATACAAACATCCCAAGGTTCATGTCTTTTTTTAAGTTTCCTTTAGCATAAAAGATTGATATTGAAGTTGGAAGGCTATATTTGGATAAATAACTTGTAGATAATTTTTAGAACTTGAAGAAAGACAAGAATATTTCTGCTTTTTAATGTATGTTTTCATCTAGAGATGTTTTCCTGTTAGAAAAGCACATATCCAAACAGTTCGAGGGGATTTTTTAATCAACAGTAGAAATCCCTATGATCATTCAGTGAAATGACCTGCACAACAATTCTCCTACGGGGAAAAAAAAAAAAAAATTTAAAATAATATAAAAAAATAATAATTTGAATTGGGTGGTCTTGTTCACTGTATCTTTCATTCTGAAGGTGTCCGAATGCTGGATGGAGATGTGACAGACATGGTAGAAGCAAAGTCTCTAAGCCTTAATCCCCAGCATATCCACATCTACAGTGCCAGCTGGGGGCCTGATGACGACGGTAAGACTGTGGATGGACCTGCTTCTCTAGCACGTCAGGCCTTTGAGAATGGCATCAGAATGGTAGGTTGGCATCAAAGGGTGTTTTCTATACCTGCTCTCCAAGTGTAAGGGTACATGTGCCTGGTTTATGCAAGTGCACAGCCTGGGAAAGGAGAAAGGATTCTGAAGGAAGGACAAAAAGCTTCCTTTGAGTAAAATTAAAAATACCTTTTCCTTCTATAGTGACTTTGTGGTCAGTCCTTCCTGAAGGATCAGCTCTGTTCAATCATCCTCAGTGTCCTCTGAAATTGCTCTGAGGTAATGATATAATTCTGCAAGAAAAAAAAAAGACTGAAAAATACTACTTTGCATAGCAGTGCTGAGCCATCAAATATTAACTGCAAAGAAATGTAAAAGCAAAAACTTTCGCTGCTTTTCTTTCTTTCTCTCTTTCTTTCTCTCTCTCTCTTTCTTTCTCTTTCTGTCTCTCTTTCTCTCTCTTTCTCTTGTCCTCTCTCTTCCTCTCTCTTTCTCTTTCTCTCTTTCTGCTTCCTTGCTTGTTTCTTCCTTGCTTCCCAGCTTTCTCCCTTACTGTAGCTCCTGCTTGCTTTCTCTCTTGCTTGCTTGCTTACTTTCTCTCTTGCTTGCTTTCTTGCTTTCTTTCATTGCTATTTTTTTGATTGATTGCTTAATGGAAGTTTGATGATTTTAATAGAGAACTGCAGGATAAAAAAGTCTATATGCATGTTACTTTTGGTGTTCATGTCTGGTGTCAGACAACTCACCCCGTATTTATAGCTTACCTATACATTTCTCTCCAAGTGTGTGCTATTACACTTTCTCTGATACAGCCCAGAGATCTTCACTAATACAGCCTACAAAATTCTAAACTGCCCTACATGAAAAGAAATCTATGATCTTTTCCATTTTCTGTAATAAATTACTATCAAACAAGACCACAGAAGAAAATTAGTAGTTAGAGGAACTTCTGGGGTCAGAGGCCAGGTGGTATTTCTTCCTTTTACCATTCTGCCTGCTAAAGAGATTCATGGAATTCTTCATCTTCCAGTGCTCATATCTCTTTCTACTATATATAATCATAAAATAATTTGGGTTGGAAGGGACCTCTAAAGGTCATCTCATCAAACACAGTAAGCAGGGACACCCTCAACTCGATCAGGGTGCTCAGAACCTCATCAAACCTCACCTTGAATATCTTCAGGAATGAGACCTTCAGTACCTCCCTGGGCAACCTGTTCCATTCTTCCACTACCTTCATGGTAAAGAATTTTTTCTAACATCCAATGTAAATCCACTTTTCTCCAATTTAAAACCATTGTCCCTCCTCCTATCACTACAGACTCTTGCAAACAGTCCATCTCCAGCTTTCCTGTAGGCTCCCTTCAGGTACTGGGAAGTTACTGTTAGGTATTCCAGGAGCCTTCTGTTCTCCAGGATGAACAACCCCAGCTCCCTCAGTCTGTCTTCATACAAGAGGTGTTCCAGGCCTTCAGTCCTTTTCATAGCCCTTCTCTGGACCCACTTCATCAGATCTGTGTCCTTCCTGTACAGGGGGCTATATAGGACTGGTGGAAAGGATTTTAAAGCTTACCATCATTTTGAATGCAGAAGGCTTTCTAGTTCAGTTGTGGATGATTCTAAGATCAGAAAAGAAGGGATCAGTGCAAAACATTTATTTAAGGAGACTAAAACTGTTGGACCAAAGTGGAACCAGGGTGTAGGTTAGTGGAACATGGTAATGCTGTGCACCAAGATCTAAAAGTGCAGCTAGTTTTGAATTTAATGAGTGTCTTAAACAGGTATGCCCAGACTGATTGTAGCAAACTACAGCTAGCATTCAGCCTGGAAGATTTCTGCAGTGTGGAAGACAGTGTTTGTGATTGAAAAACTATATTAATTTTTGAGATACCATAAGAAAGCATTCAAAACAGCAAATAGGAACAATGACTGCAGCAGTGAAAGAGAAAAAAGTTACCAGAGTACATGGTGCAGCTGAAAACCTACACACAGTGCAGGTTTTCAGGTGATGTACAATATACTTGTTTGTAAGTTGTTAATAAATACATTAAAAATTACACCGTAAGTGTTGTCAAGCAGCACAATCCTAGGAGTGTGTATTCACATCTAATCAAAACTGCATCCCTGGCCAGCTTAGGATAAGACATAATAAGACATAAGTAGTCTAGACATAGTAAGACATAAATGTCTTACTCCCACCTCTGTCCTCCCTGTCCCAAATGTGGATTATAATGCACACTTAACTGGCTAACAGATAAGTTATGAATAGTAATTACTGAATCATAGAATTACAGAATGGTCAGGGTTGGAAGGAACCTTAAAGATCATCAAGATACAGTGCCCCTGAATGGGCAGAGACACCTCCCACTAGACCAGGCTGCACAAGGCCTCATCCACCCTGGCTTTAAACACATCCAGAGAGGGGGCATCAACAACTTCCCTAGGCAGCCTTTTCCATTGTCTTATGACCCTCATGATGAAGAAGAATTTCTTCCAAATATGTAATCTAGTCTACTCTCAGTTTAA
Source organism: Phaethornis superciliosus (assembly GCA_023637945.1). NCBI lineage: Eukaryota > Metazoa > Chordata > Aves > Apodiformes > Trochilidae > Phaethornis > Phaethornis superciliosus. The sequence continues at coordinate 34,319,789 of JAJQWJ010000004.1, read as the reverse complement.
AATCATTACCCCTTGTCCTGTCACTACCCACTCTGGTGAAAAGCCCCTCTCTGTATTTCCTCTGGGGCCCCTTCATAAGGTCTGCCCAGAGCTTTCTCTTCCCCAGGCTGAACAGCCCCAACTCTCCCAGCCCCTCTTCATAGCAGACATGCTCCAGCCCTTCAATCATGTTTGTGGCCCTTCTCTGGACCCTCTGCAACAGGTCTGTATCTTTCCTGTGCTGGAGGCTCCACAGCTCTATGCAGTAACCCAGGTGTGGGCTCATAAGAGCAGAGAAGAGAGCCAGAATCCTCTCCCTCTCCCTGCTGCCCATACTTCTTTTGATGCAGCCCAGGATGTAGTTGGCTTTCTGGGCTGCAGGCACACACTGGCAGCTCATGTTGAGCTTCACATCTACTGCCACCCCTAAGTCCTTTTCCTCAGGGCTGCTCTCTATCCATCCTCCCTGCAGCCTGTATTTGTGCCTGGAGTTTCACCAAGCCAGGTGCAGGACCTTGCACTTGGCCATGTTGAACTTCATCAGGTTGCCATGGGCCCACCTCTCCAGCCTGTCAGGGTCCCTCTGGATGGCCTGCCTTCTAAGGTGTCAACCATACCACACAGCTTGGTATGATCAGCATACTTGCCAAGGATACACTCTCTCCCACTGTCCATGTCTCCAACAAAGATATTAAACAGCTCTGGTCCCAGTACTGATCCCTGAGGAACACCACTGGTCACTTGCCTCCACTTGGACACTGAACCATTGACCACAACACTCCAGGCTACTGAACTAACAAGGACTGTGTGTTTGCTTTGCTATGTAGTGTTCAAGACATGTCTCTTACTCAGTTCTGTGAATACTTTACTAACCACGTAGCCATGGACTGCTACCTTCTTTTGACTTGGTCATATGATGACCATTTGGTGTGGACCTGCAAACATATTTTTGCTTGTTGCACACTCCGTAAGATGTTAAGCCTACCATAAAATAATACCTAACAAAATACCTGCTGTACAGTACAAGAAATTCAAGAGGCTTAGCAGTTAAACATATTTAGGGACTCATAGATCCTGCCCCAGAGAATTCTGCTTCATTGAGTAATCATTATTACAATAGTTATTGGAATCTTCTCAGAACAATATAACCAGTATGTAGAAGGCCAAGTGAATCTCCATTACTGCTTCCCATGCATCATCCTCCTGCTTTCTGATGGAATATCAGTGCTCCCCATTGCCCAACTAGAGTTTACATATATATATGTGTGTGTGTATATATATATTTTTATATATATATATATATATTTGGGTAAGACAGTCACGAAATGTACAGCCCAGATTTATGTACCAAAAGAAACCAGTCCTCACTGTAGTCTCAAACTAGGGATAAATTCAGTGTAATTCAAGAATGTGGAATGCCAAGAGTGTAGATCTTGCCTACAAACATTATTGTTACTTTGTTATTATTAGTATAGCTTTAATATGAGAGGGTACCCCACAGAACGCAGGTGTATTTCGTTTTACGAGCACATTGTTTACTATATTTTTGGTAAGCAACAGTATATACTGTAAACATAATACTATATACTAATAACATAATACTAAAACTATGAGTCTTTCTTTTTTCTGATAATGCTGTAGAAAATGTTTGGTGTATTTTTGTGAGAAATACTAGAGGTCATATTTGATGGAAGTCAAATTATTATTTTTTACAATTTAGCTTATTTCACTTACCAGCTTCTTGTTTTGCCCAAAGTTGCCCATGCATAGTTAAATAGGTTTACATATTTCAATATATATTTGGGAATTTTGTCTACCTCCACCTACAAAAGCTTTTTCATTTCTACTAAAGAAATAAAAGTTCTCTATCAAACTTACATAAAATCATCCTGATAAGAGATTTGAGATTAATATCTAAGTTTTACTCCTTAAAATGTAGTATAGAATGACAGATTGTAAATGTATGTCTCAACTACCACCTTCCTTAATGTGCTTAGTTTACAGAGCAAAAATTACTTTAAGATCAGCCTGTTCTTTTAAATAATGTAGCCCTTTGCCTGTTCGGATTAAGGTATTTTTTCTGTATTTCCTTTCTCTGTCATAAGATGCATCATTTAAAAATATGAGGCAAATGGGAGAAGAAAATATGAATTAGCTGTGTGCCAAAATATTCCTAAAATCAGATCATTGTCCAGGGATCCATTGCCTGGATACTCAGCCAAACATAATTTTCCTCAAGCAGTCACAGTAATTTTGCAAACAATAATAATATAGAGTCAGGAATGCTTGTTATGTTGTGTACACATCTTGTTTAGAAATATTGAGCTGACCAACATCTAGTATAGCATCTGTTATGAAAATTAAAATAGCAATACAGGAAAATATGTCAAGACTTTCTTTCAGATCTAAACAAACATTCAAGATTGATATTCTTATTTATTGTGAATATACACACATAACTGGGTGTTATTTTTAAAAAATGGGACAGTGAAGGAAAAGGTTGAGTTTTAAAGCATCTGAAAAGGAAATTATGCTCAGTTTGTTTAATTAGGAAAATCTAAATGTAGTGCTGAATAATAACTTTGATTAGAGTGTAATTAAACTGAATGATTACTTTTTAAAAAAAATTAAAGTAAAAATTAAATGGATGTAAGAGCTATAGTTTGTTGTTCAGTTTTCTGAGAGACTGAGATTCATGAAAAAAAAAATGCTTGGTTTATATTTAGTGCATATTATTCCAATTAACAACTCATGCAGAGTGTTTAAGAACTATTATTTTTAAATCTGCTGAGCTAATGTGATTACTCCTTCTAAATCCTGCAGAAATAACAAAGATAAATGACTATACAGTTTTTTCATAGAGTTCCACAGAGACAGCACATGCCATGAAGTGAAAAAGACAAATCTATTTAAAGAAAGGATACTGAGTAATAACTAAGTTTATGAAATGACAGCCTAACCCACAAGTTAACTTCGGTTTTAAAATTCTTCCCAGGATCAAGGTAAAGGAAGAGGAAGCCGTTTTTTAAACCTGTCTTAAGTACCATGATTTTCTGTCATCTTTAGGGTATTTTGTTTAATTCTATTAAATTTGTGTATTTGAGTTCAAAGAGGAGCCTTGGAGACTGCCATCAATTTCTATGCAAATATACAATCTCCCTTTATGTCATGCTTCCAGTTGACAAGGTCCTTTTCCTGAAAATAGTTCAGTCATAGGGATGGAAAATTTGAAGAACTTGTATTTTAAATTCCAGTGTACTAGAAGTTGTAAACCTAGTAATCTCAAAAATAATTCCACTGTAATAATGCAGAACTTGCATGAAAAAAGAGTCATACAAAGGGCAGTATAACCAAAAGTAACACATTCAAGAGAAGATTAGGTATGCAATGTCACATTTCACCCTGTCTTCAAGAACAAACAGACTTAGCATTGCAAAACATTATTGTGGCCAAATCATGTAATGGGATTGTGCTGAGTCTGGGACAAAAGGGAAAACACACAAGCCTGTCCTAGTTTTAGAAAGATGAAACCAAAGTACCATTAGATTTTGAAATGTCTGTCTGTATCTCACAGTCTATAAGCACAATGCTATGAACACTTGAGAGACTTATTCTCGCTGATTCATGGCTCTGTCATACCACGCTCAGACTAGTTCATTTCTATTCACACAAATAAGCCTGTTATTCTGGGATCAGTCTCAACATCGTTTGGAGAGTAATACATTTCAGATATTCTGACTTGTTCTTTCACTGCTGTTTGGCAAAGACCTAATAGTCAAGTTTCTGGATATATGATCCCTGCTGAATTTTTATGTTGCAGGGTTTCAAAGAGCTGGTTATCTCACCTCTGCAAGCCTCTTGCCAACTGCATGCTTAATGGTGTTTGTTCTGCAGGACTCATAAGGTAGTCCAAATCAGCAACAGGGCAGGTCATTCTTAATATAACCTAGGAAAGTGGAGAGGCAGGGAAATCTACATGGAAACTTCTGGCTTTCTGCCTGCATCAGCACAGAGGCCTTCATCTTATTGCCATGACACCATTCTGTTTAGCAAGCTGGACACAAGCCAGAATGTTTGATGGACATTAATGATCAGATGCTGTGTGGCTGAACCTCTTGTGAGAACTCGGCTTGGTGCCTTCCCTCCCATCATCACTGCCCTTTCTCATCTCTCTCGCTTCACCAACTTTGGCTGCAGAGTGTGTGTTTGCTGTGGCTGGGTGGCTCTCTTACCCTCACTAAACAAGCCTCCTACCTACATGCAGGACAGAGAAAGACAAGGGAAGGAAAAGGAAGGGAAGAAAAAAGAAAGCAGAAAAGACAGAAAATTATTTCACATATTTTTAATTATTCTTATCACTTTATGTTTCTACCCCAGAAATGGAAGAGATTATTTATAACTTGCCAGTGTAAGGGCACAGGTTTTCTGCCTGCTTTACCACAGATGTTTCTCTTAAACTTATTGGTCCTCTCATCACTTCTCTGCATTATTGTGAGTAGGATGTGTTGCCTATACAAGGAGGAGTTACTCTGTTCTGCTTTTCCAGAGAAATGCACTATAGATATCGGAGACAGAATTTTCTTCAAACTTCCAGTCAAGTGTGTCAAAATAACATTCAAAATGGCTGTTTTTTATACACTGCAATATTGTGATGCATAGAGGTTAAGACTAGAATCCTTGGACTGTAGTTTGTGTTTGTTCACCTTGTATAGCTGCGATGTGACTCTGGATAATACATATGTCTGCATATCTCAGGTCATATATAGATACATTTTATATGCACAAGACCTCCATATTTCTAATTAGTTGGCCAAAAACTACTTGTTGAAGATCAGTTGAAAGTATTAGTCCTGTGCCTGAGGAAGGTCTCAGAAGACATGACTTCCAACATGCTTACATAGCCTGTTGTTAAGTCCTGGCATTTATCTTGACACTATTTGCATATATACCGTGTATTGCTATTACAACTATGATGGAATATCTGAACATGTGATATCATAGCTACTTCATCATACCAAGCTAAACTTGGTGGGGCTCTGGACTACGGGTGGGTCCTGACTGTGCACCAGAACTGGGAAAGTCACATGGTGTTTAAACATTGTAATTCTTCTTTCTGACATCAGAAAACATTGCAGCATTGGCTTGAAATAATATTTATAGTTCAAACATCTGAAAAGGTGATTATTGTCTAGTCGTGGCCTTCATCATAAGTCAGATTAGCACAATTTAATCCAATTGCTGCTGCATCAATATCCCTGCTTTCTTGATCCATCTATTATTTTCTGTTGTCTGTACATCTTTTGGGAAGAGCCAGTCTTGACTGAAACCTGCTGTGTCCATGACTGTGCAAGTCACTAAGCTTCATTATTAAAAATGCATAGCTTGTTAATCACCTAAATTTCTTAGTTTCCTTTCCATTGTAAAGTGCACCTTCTACTATACTTACAGTGCATCTTATGATGTTAGAAGTCTCCACAAGTAAGTAAATACAGATTATGGCCAAGTGATCTCTTGGATAAATTAAATTGGAACATGGGGATAGAAGACAGGAAATGACCATGCAGGTCTTACAGTACAGGTCTCTAGTATCACAGGCATCACATTGTATAAATACACTCAGCAGTTTCTCTTCTGGAATGAATGAGACATTTTTCCCCCTATTACTGTTGGAAGACTGTTTCACAGCCATCACTAATCTAATCTTAGAATTTTTTATGTTACAGGTTTACTCAGGTGCAGTTTTTTACTCATTTGTTCCTGAGACAAAACTGTGTGTCCGCTTAAATATCTTTCCTCTGTCCATTTTTGTTTCTGATATCTTTTTACAACACATTTCCCTCTCAGACTTCATTTTGAATAGATAAACAACGCACAGTCACTACCTACTTAAAAACTAGGCTGTCTATCAGAATGGTGTTTCTCTCCACATCTTCCAGCCTGAATTCTTTTCTTGAATGCAAGTGATCATAGTTACTAGTTTCATTAACATGTTCTTTCTTTTTATGTCAAAATCACCTAATAACTCTCTTTCTCCAGCTCGTCCTTAAAATGTCTGTAACTTCTTAGCACCCGTGTTTATCCACCACAGCCCACATCATCTCCAGTGCAACCATTTCCACCGTCACCTTGGTGTTACATTAACTTACATTTCCTTTTGTTTCATAATTGATTTCTTGGATGGCTCATCACATGTTTTGCAGAAATCAGGCAGACTCGTTCTAATACATTTCTCTGAATAAAATAAATTATCAAGAGAAAACCTGAACAGACTTACCTGGAATTCCAATGTGTGTGTTGCATTTTTAGCTGTTTCCACTAATGCTGATGTCTCTTAATCTGTCCTTCAAAATCTTTTCAACTTTACAGTAATGTTCTGTATATTTAGTTTCCTTCTTTTAGTCAGACTTTCCAAACCACATTTCATTCCTGTAGTTCTTTCTGAAACATTTTTTTTTTCCTGGAATTATTTTTTCAAATGTGGATACCAGAATGGGGCATGGGTGTTGTAGCCCTATCTGTGCGCGTGTAGCGCTGTTTCCCTGTTCCCTGTGCATGTTCATATTCACCCTGCTTGCTGATCCAAGGAGCAGAGTAAATTTTAGGGCAGCTCATTACTGTTTGGTCATCTTCTATGACCCTAAACTCCCTCTCAGAGTCACTGTTTTCCAGGAGCTTGTCCACCCTCCTATACTTCTTACAAACAAGCTTCATTTCTGGGTCTTACTACCTTGCATTTGGCTGAGGTACATACCTCAGGATGCCTTAATGGGTCCTTCCAGATGTGGTTCATCCTTTATATAATTTACTTTTCTCCAAACTCGGGTTGTCCGGCAAAAATTAGGCTTGGAGTTAACCATAGTATGTCAATAAGCTAAGAATAATTCTGTCCTCTAGCATTTTCACATAGTTAGTACCTTCCAGTATTCAGCCAAAGCAGAATTGGAGATACTGCCCTCCAGTAAATAGAACAGAGTTTAGTCTTAGTGATCCCTGGATGAACTTTGATTCTAAGCACTTTATTTTATTTTGGAAATGCATAAACAAAACTAACCTTAATGTTTCTCTCCTTTACTTTCTGTGGGAAGTGAGATTTTTGCAATGTGTTACACACACACACACACACACACACACACACAAATAAATTTATGCCACAAATGTTCTTACATTACATTAAACAGAATTCACAAATCCTAAAATGCATTAAAAATTGGAATGAGAATTACAGAAAAATGTACTTCAAAATGTCACAAGTCTATTGGGAACCAGAACTGTTTAGTTACCTAGTCCTATCTTTTGCATATATGGAAACTGTTGAAACAAGCCAGAATAGCATTACTTCTTTTGGACTTGCAGTCAAAAGTGACCTCTGGTTCTGTGTGCCCAGCCTGAAACAGGTGATATATTTAAATATAAAAACCCACACCACTCTTCTTGTGAGGTAAAAGTTTAATTTGGAATTTCAGAGAGTGCATTTTTTAAACATTAATCTGGGTGTTTTCTATTGGCAAATCACATACATACTTGAAGAGCAGTGTCGGTGTGTTTCTATATGTTATGCAGAAAAAATAGATTTCTGAAAGTGAAGTTGCTGGAAGTTTGGTGTTAGGAGTTTTCTGTTCATAGAATTTAATGTAATTTAACACACAGAACCGTGAGGTCAGTGATTTTGCACACGGGTTAAGTGCATTGTTCTTCCAAAAAAATGCTATGGGAGTAAAAATGCAACAAGTTATTATTACAGTATTCAGACTGCAGAGGTAGAGTCAGAGCAGCCTTATTTTCCTGCTCATCTACTGAAAAGAGCTAAATTTGCAGAAAAATTGTGGTTTTCTGTTGAATCTCCAAAGTTCAATGGACACCTCAAAACTTGAATTTTTTCATAAGAGAGTCTAACATAAGCAGTGAAACAACAACTGTGAGGATCTGGTGGCCACGAACTTCTCTTTAGAATGCTTTATCAGATGGTAGTGTAAAGGTAATAAGAACTGTGTGTGGCCACTCTATAGAATGGCTGTTTGCATGCGGTGAAATGGATTCAATGATTTTGAAGATCTTTTCCAACCTTAATGATTCTATACTAATGATTCTAATTCTGTCCCACATCCGGTCCTAACACGGGTGTCTTTCTTGTGCACTGCTTGTTTGCTTTGGCTTTGCATGAAGAGGCAATTTCAGCTAACATTAACTAGAGACTCTGTGCAACAAAATATTTGGAAAGCCCAGCGCTTGTTTTATCACAGGTGTTTACAATATAGAGCTTGTTTTATCTCAGTAACAATATCAGCAACAACAACAGCAGTAGTGATAATATGGAGTTATACCCTGAACCAGAACTGTGATTCACGCAGCCCTGTGGCTGGCCCTGCTTTGTTTAGGAAAATGAGAAATTCATTCCAGCATTCCACAGGTTCAGATTTCAGGTTTCAGCCAGCACTTCTTTTGGGTGCACTTTAAGCACTAATTATAGCTCTGTGGGGAATATTTTGGAGCTGTTTGAGCTGTTGTTCTAGTGAAGAGTAAAATTTAAAAAAGCACCACACGCAAGGATGTATGTTGAAGTGTTCCACTAATATATCCCAATAATTATTGTGCTAATGCATGGGTGCTTGTGGTTTTTCAATGCATTCTTTTTTTAGCCACATGTTAATATATTCTCACGCCTCAGTATTTTAAAGGTATCATATTCTATGACCCAATAGTATCCTTACTTTTGTGATGATTAACTGTTTTTCCTTTTCTTAATTAATAAGCTGGTTCAGAAGTGGTCAAAAAAAAATTTATGAGCAACAGCTTGCCTTTTCAACAATATACAGTAATCATTGTGTTTTGTAAGTAGTGGCAGATTTTTGAGCTGTATATGTATTGTGTGTATGCCTGTCCCAGCAGTAGGTAATCTTTTCTTGTCTTCATAGTTTTCCTAAGAATGAAAACATGACTGCTAATATACACAGAACTCAGGTTTTAGACATTCCATAGACATGCATCATAGTTTATCTACACCTGTTAGGGTTATTACTCGTTTCTTAGATATCATACATGCATATTTTTAATAAATTGATGCACAAAGGTGAACTTTTCTGAGAGCATGGATAGCTCAGAAGAATTAATGGCCTCAAAAACTTTTCCATTTGTTCATGAATTTTTGCTTTTAATGACCAAAGTGGCTGTTTTAATGAAAAACAGTCTATTTGGCTATTGTCTGATAGCACTTCAGAGTTGCTGGCTTGGACTCTTGCCATTATCTGTTTTGGAGAGATGCCTACTTTCAAGTGAGAGTTATGTGTAGTCTACAGAAGAGTCTTCTAAGGTTGTGGTGCCAGACATTTTTCATTCCCACATTAGAGGTTAAGTGGACTGATAAAATCTCAGCAGGAGCTGGGAGATGCTGCTTCTCAGAAGCAAAATTATGCCAGTCAGCAGACTGGCATCACTGTGCTTCTACACAGAGCAGCAGCATCCACTTCCCAGAGACCTCTGAAATTGGTGGAAGCTTGAAGCAAGGAGATGCTGCCTCTCACAACTGCATCTCTCTGGATGCTGTGGTCCTTGGTGCCTGATCCTGCAATGGTTGTTCTGTGTCGCACTCCAAGTCATGCCTGAAGAGTAGGTTTTTTTGGTCTCCAGAGAACTGAACTCTGGTCTGCACTTTGAGTTATGAACATTTCCTCCTCAGGAATTAGTTTTTAAGGAAGAGGTCATACCATGGGTTACTTTTTCCAGCTTCTGCATCAGGATCAATTTCACTTCACAGCAGTAGTTTTTGTTCTTGGAAACATTAAGTAACTTTAGAACCATACTGGGGAGAAGAGAGGAAATTAAATGTTTAGACTTTAGGTGCAGGTAGAGTATCCTCCCATCTGTCTCCATTTTATATTTTCATTATTTGTTTTCTGCTCATGGGTGTGGAATTTCTAGCATATTGGTGCAAAATTACCTCTCACTGGCTGCCACCCCATTACCTCTAATTACTCCAGGTCAGTGGTTCTGTCCTCTGCCTTTCTGGCTTAGTCACATTTTAATCGCTGACCCTTGGTAAATTTGATAACATTTATAGATACAGCAACTAACACCACAGGCAAATAGGATTATTCAGGCATTTGATTCCTGTGCAGGAAAACATCAGGATTCACAGGTTGGATTAAGGCATCTTGACTTGTAAAGCAGTGAATGAATGTCCAGTCTAAACTTTGTAACGTAGTGTGAATAAGTGTTGAGCTCCATTGGTTCAAACTACATCTTGTAGGTGGAAACCATTTTTATAAATGGAAGTGTGCTGGAATGAAACTATGTGGGGCTGCTAGTTGTCCCTAGATGAGTGTGTGCAGATCTCTACCTTGTAAAGGTTCTTGCCACTACCACTAAGGCTTTCACTCATAAAGATGTGGTTCCTATGTATACACACACATGCACACATACACACAAATGCATGCATTTAGTGTGGGGAATGTTCTTCTAATAGTGTTACAAAATTCTGTAGATGTCATTATAAATATGTTCAAATTGGCTCTGGTTCTTGGCAGACTAACCCTTCCATGCTGTTGAACTGGAAAAAAAATAGCTTTTGTGTCACTTATCCTGCTTGCAACTTGCTGACCAAGGAATAGGAGTCACTTGCAGAAAAAAAAAAAGCGCAAATGTCCAAGGGTTCTTGTGACATGCTTTTACAGGTGCAGTTTGTGCCTTGAGGCCTTTTTGCCAGTGACCCTGAGTCCATTTCATTAAAGGTCAGCTGCCTGTTGAGCCTACTTTCTCTACCCAGAAACTGTGCTAGAAAATTGGACTGTGACTAGGTTAGTATCAAGTCTTTAGATGTCAGTGAAAGACTTTCTTTTCCATAACGGAACACTTGTTTGTTTTTTTTTTTTTTTTGATTAATTGACATTTTATGCAATTTTAAAAAGCAGACAAAACAAAAGGAGAGTGTTTCATACTGGTCTGATGTGCACTGACAAGCACAAGTGTAGTTATGGATACCTTGTAGAGTTTGGAACAGTGAGTCTGTATCATTGCGAACAGAAGAGCAGAAACAGCACTGTGCCAAGAGGCAGAGGTAATTCCCCCCTGACATCATGGGGCAAGCAGTGAGCATACATTGCTGTGCACACATTCCACCCGGATGTATGCCTCTGCTATAGGTCACTAACTCTTTAGTTTTGCTCAAGTTGTACCCATATGGTTTGTAAAAGCACCTTTGCTTTTGAGTAATGACACATGGCTTCTTTGGCAGCCCAAGGCTGACTTTTCATCTTGACACCCTTAGGCATCTGGCAGATGACAGATGATGGATTTAGACAAAGAGTAAAAGCTACAGTGTGCCTTGCATGTGTGTTTATCTTAACTTTGTAACAAAGTCCAAATGTTATTTAGCTTTATGTATTTAGAGACCAATTGGGAATGGCATTCACATACAGTAGGACAGCTGATGCTGTTGCTCTAATTACTTGTTTGGTATAGTTACCTGCAACATTATATGAGCATGACTGGGTCTATTGAATTAAAGCAGCGTGTTTGGAAACAGTGAGAAAGCAGAAACCAAATGGGAGTTTAGCAATACACAGTAAATGTAAACCAGAACTTTCACTCAGGTTGAATTTAGTTTGGGGCTTTTTTTTTTTTCCCCTTATATTTTTATTGCAATAACAGAGATGTTGATACTTTTTATATTTACAGTAGATATTAATTTTGCAGAAATATTTGTTATTACTTGTTTGCAAGAAACTTTATCATGGAAAGGTAAATTTGGGTCATATGTCTCTTATTTTTAAAGCCCTATTATTACTACTAAAATCTAAGTCGTTTATTATTTTTAAATACTTAACAAATAAAATTAATAAATATTTTAAATTGCAGAATTTCTAACACACATTGTCATGTTTTTATCAGGACTACATTTTATGCTCCAAAATATATATTCACAGATCTATTTCTGTAGCTCATTTCTCAATACTAGTACAGTATCAGAAGTATGCGTCTAAAGAAACGTACACACATTCTCTGTGCACAGAAGCTAATCATTCAAGAGTTATTCCTGAAAATTTGCACAAGTTACAGCCCTAGGCTGCTGCGAAAAGGTGTTCATTGCATGTATGAGACAAATCATATTAACCTGCTGTTTGCAGACAAAACCAGCTGATGATGATAGCAGAAAAATGACAGAGGGATTGTTATTGATTGGATATTTTCCTGTGTTATATGCTTTTGAGAATGTCCTTTTTTTTAAAGTTTAGTTTTGTTTTTTTTAAGTGGAAAATAGACTTTTAGAAAAAATATTAAAATAGTTAGATTCTGGTTTTCTCCTCCTAGATCTGTAGTTTTATTACCCTGAATTCTGATTTCTGCTCTCTTGGCTGTATTGGTGGGGACACCAAATTTCCCATGGCTTATCTATTTGGCCAAATGTCATTACATAATATTGTACTTTCACGAAACACTTGAAGAAGAAAAATGTAAAGTCCTCCAGATAGCAGATAGTTATGAATATTCGTAACAATAAAGGTTTTGATGGAATATTTTGGCATGTTCTGGATGTACAAGTGTGTCTGTATGACAGGCTGTGTATTCTGTTCTGTGTATTCTGCCTGTCTAAGCATATATCAACATTGATGTTTGTGTATATGTAAGAGAGAGAGAAGTTATTTTTTAAGGGCAATTTAAGACTAGACATGAATCCATAGAGTACTCTGAAACAGATGTTAGGATTGACAGACAAGCCAAAAATTACCAGTGAGTTGACAAGATTAAAGGAAAAAATAATATACTGCTGGGGAGTATGGTCTAATTGCATGAGATGACAGGAGAAAAACAAAATAAAACTAATGAAAATCAAAAGGAAGGCCATCACACAATATAGAACCAGCGTATCTTTATCATAATCCTCCATCCCATTCCCCACGAGCCAACAGAGGACCCTAATTTGTGGCTTCCTGACCTCAGATAATAAATCATTGAACATTCATGCAATAATCTTTCTATTAACCTCATCTCTCTCATCAAACGCTGTCAGAATGGAGGGGTAAGAGGTAAAGATACTCAAAGAAAGAAGACTATGTTGTAGACTGAAAGAGAGGTGGTTCATTAACCAGTTGCATCCCCATGAAGTTGCAAAACACATCTTGCTGGCTTTGGGATTTGGTCCAAATCACTACTGATTGCCTAGGAAAGCAAGCAGAACAAGAACCTCAGATGGAAGGGGAGTTTTGATTCGGCAAGAGTTCATTATATGGGGGAGGAGAACAGTAACACTTCACAACAGTTGTCTTTAAAACAACAAAAATGCAACAATTTTGCATCTTCTTCTTAGTATAGTAGCTAAGATCAGCTCAAGGAAGTTGAAATAGTTACACTTCCCAGCTGATCAGACCGATCTTTTGGAGAGAATGTGGATTTCATAATACTTGGCACACTGGGATTTTCTTCCCTTCTTGACATGGATTTTTTTAATGAGAAGTTGCATTTTAGGGACACAAGCTTATGTAAACAGTAGGCAAGAGAAACTGATTTTTTATTTATTTTACTGAAGAGAAGAGTCTCTTCAGGTAGCACACTTGTATGAAACCTAATCAGAGATAAATTTAGTCTTAGCATACCCATTTTAGTTCCTCATTTGAAATAATGCATATGCCTAGGTTACTTGCCCAACTATTTATATATTTAAAATATCATGCTCAACTAATGCTTTAGTTATTCATTAAAATATTTACCAATATTTTTTCTCATTTTTATTTATGTATCATGCTTTGTCTTTAGCATTCATAATGGACTAGATGAGTTGGACTAGATGACCTCAGGTATTCTGTGACTTAATAAGTGTCTGTGATACAATGATGCTCTTGTATCACAGAGCTGTAAAGAGCTGTAAACAGCTGTATCACAAACTGTAAATTGCAGTTTGTAATGCTACTCATTACCGATACTGGTACCATCAGGTAACCGAAGAAGAAACTGCTGAGAGTGCCCCGATTAATGAGAGGTATTATATATTACAAAAGGTTTTAGTTTCAAGTATGGTACTTCTTTTCATTTTCCAACACAGTATGGTGTTTGAAGGCTTCCTCTGAGCTTTCACCACCTTTTTTTCTTGGTATGGCTGGATAACATAGATGCAAAGCAACAAACAGACATTGTTTTAAGTTGTTTCTAAGGCTGTATTCATACTACTCATTTTCCGAATTTTTCCTATGTTTGATTCTGAACTCTGATAAATCCTGTTTTCATTTCAGATTCTTCTCAGTGATACAGTTCATTTTATTGTTTTTCTCTCATCAAATGATGGAGTTTTTGGGTGGGAACAGACCTGTTTGTTAAGCAGGTGATGGGGAAACAAAGATAATTAATCAAATCTTTTGTGCTGATTCCCAACAGGGAAGAAGAGGCTTAGGTTCAGTCTTTGTTTGGGCATCTGGAAATGGTGGAAGAAGTCGAGACCACTGCTCCTGTGATGGCTACACCAATAGCATCTACACTATCTCCATAAGCAGCACAGCTGAAAGTGGAAAGAAGCCTTGGTATCTGGAAGAATGTGCATCCACGCTAGCTACAACATACAGCAGTGGGGAATCCTATGACAGGAAAATAGTACGGTTTAAAATATTTTATTTAATGTGTATGTGCTTGTGTTGTGCATAGAGACTTTGATGGGAAGTAGAGAGAGCTGAATTATATTAACTCACTGCTTTAGAAGAAAAGTAATTTGTGGGAAAGTTCACTTTGCCCCACTGTGTTACTCATCTGGAGTCATAACACTGCTTTTGAAACTAATATGGGTATCTCTGCATGCCACAGCCTAATGAAGTTAAGGTATATCCACATCATAGCAGGTTTTTCCACTCACCGAGCTGGTGCCAGCTCTAAGTGATGTTTCAGAGATCTTATTGTTACTGCCACGGAAACAGATTTCATTACCAACATCTTGTAGCCTATCAGTAGGCCTGAGAATATATCTTCCTTTATATGTTTTTAATCCAGTTATTAATAGTTTTCATATTTTATACACATGATATTATAACTATTCCTACATACCCCTCCATTTTCTCAGGTTGATTTTAATCCAAAAGCATTCCTCTTTACATTCAGTGAAGATCAGTTATTATTCACATTGCTGCCTGTTGTGGATAGTTGATACATCGTAAGCAACCTTCCTGTATTGTTCCTCATCTCATTCCTAAACAGCCACCATCCATTTTATATTATGTTCTCACCTTGGGTAGAGACTGACAAACTGTTTTAATTCTGTTTGATAATCTATTGATACCATTTGAACTTTTACACTGTATCTGCTCTTTCAACTTTTCTTTCAAGTTTCAATATACTTTTCCATATTCAGTATACTACTTCTTTTAGCCTCTTAAACCCTTGTACTAGGAGTTATCAGGTTTGCTAATATTGTCCTCTTCCCTGCTTATTATCTATCCTAGTGTATAACTTAAAGATCTTAATTTCTCCCTTATCAGAAAATTTTTGAAATTTGTTTTTTTTAGCTCTATTCTTAAGCACCCATCTAACACTACCTTCTTTCTGGTCTTTGGCACATACCTTTCTTGGTGTCAGTGAGCAGTTAAAAATTCTTGCAGCTGTGTTTTTTTAATACTGTCTTCCGTGTCTTTCAGGATTCTGGGATGCTGGCCATCCCTTCTTGGATTCTTCCTTATTTTCAGATGATCTAATTTTTGTTTTAAACTTATTCTGAAGTATTTCTTCATTCCAGTAATTTTTCTGTACTTAACTTTGTTCTCTCCACTGAAAACTTATCTCTCTTCCTGGCATGTTTTCTTGTTCTCCCTGATAAATAATAATAAAGAAAATAAATTATTCCATCCCCTAGCAGTTCTCACTTCTGTGTTTAAATTCTCTCTCCCGTCCTTTAAAAGACCTTCACTTCTTTCTTCATGTTTAAGTAAGACTAATACATTATAAGGTGACCAGAAGCATTTGCAGTTCCCCAGACTGACCTCTTGCCTAATGAAGACTGTAAAATCTCACCCAAACCCTTCAAATCCAGCAGTTGCTGTCAACTCGAGAATAATTTTTAAAAATACAATCAATTTTGCATTCAAAGCTTCCACTGAAATTTAGAACAGTTGGTTGTATCTACCTGTTGCTATTAAAAGTAAAAAAAAAAAAAAAAAAGAAGAAAAGGAAAGAAGTCTTGTTTACCATCTGAGCTCTTCTGGCTTCAATTTCTAAGCATTTGTTTGTGTCACGGGTTTTATTGCTAGTATCAAAAATGTTCTAGTTGTCCAATGTCTTTCCCTCTGGACATGTAGTGATCAAGTAATCCCTTTGGATAAACGAAAGTAAGCTTCTTGCATAGCTGTGTAAGGCATTTTTTCTTATAAACCCTGTCCCATTTTATGAGCTTTGAGTACCAAAACTAGACACACCTGTCAGGTAGTAGCAGTATCAGAGCCAAATGCACAGGAAAATGTGTATCTGTGAATGCTCACTATCATATAATGTATTCATCTGCTGTGGGACACCCAACCCACTTTTAGACCTCCTGCTTCCCTGTTTGTCCAAGGATAGATATGAGGATGGTTCTAGTCGCTTTATTGCAACATTTACCACATACTGTACTGTCTTAGTACTCAGTCTCAGCCAGCCTTCTTCATTACTTTCTAGTTCTTCAAATTTTCTCCAAGTTCATTCATCAGGAAGTGCAGGTGTTTTCTTTTCCCTTTCCATCGCTTGTAAAAATATTTCTAAATAGTCTGATTTAAACTTGCTATTTAAAATGGATATAAATAGGAAGGCAATTTATCATGTTTGTATGCTCTCGAAACTTAATTTAGATTTTTTTTATTTCTAGAAAGGAACATTCAGTAAAATAATGGTTCACCATTTACTACTGCTATTAACTATTCTATTATTCCTGGGCAACCAAAATATTGGTTTAGGGGTTCTTTTGCTTGTGTTGTATTTTAAAATAAAACATCCTTATACTGTATTCTGCTCTTGTAGGCATCACCATTTGACCTTTGTCTTTCCTTATCACCTCTGGTCTACTTCTAATTTTTCTTAATTCCTATCCATTTGGACTTTTATTCACTTAACATTTATTTATTTATTTATTCATTTATTACTTCAGCTGTTAACACTTGCTCTTTTTTTTTTAATCTGTCAAAATATCTATGTGTTTCTCAGTTCTTATTTGTAGGTTTTTTTACTTAACTGATTCAATCTTTGGTTATTCCTCTGATTTTTTAATAGCTGGAGTTATCTTGATGATTGTCTTCCATTCTTTTCAGTTACTATGGACTTTCCATTTTTACAGAATTACTGTTTCAGTAAGAGACTATTACTTATTCCTGATATGTCGCTCCTTTGTAACTAATGCTAGCACCAAAAACACCTGGAGGTGATCTCACCTTTATTGTTAAGAGACTTTCTTATGAAACATGGGAATAGATAATTTTTAAGTTTCCTGGAGTGTAGTACCCATCACTTCTAGAATTTATGCACTGTCTTAATACTTGCAGTTTAATATTTTATTGTAAGATTATTGAAAGGAGAGTTGAAGTATCATGAACATACATTAGCCCTTAATTGGGGAAAAAACAAATTTAAAAAAAAAAATATATGCCTCTCTAAAAATGTCCTTAGTGTGGAGTCTCAGTTGAAGACCTCACACAGGCTATCAAAGATAATGAAAAATAACTTTTATTAATTAAGCAATCCAAGTTGCCTACTAAAATCCATTCCTAAAGACCTCTCAAGCCTCACTTACCTTGGAAAGAAGTCTTGTTTGAAACAAGAACTGCACTGAATATGGAACTAAAAATGTTGAGGTCAAAGTTTTTGAACTGCTATAAAATGATAAAAGAGTCTACAATGAGGATAATGTGTATTTTTTTTCATTGTTATACCACATTTTCTTTTCACTGCATCCTACCTCACATTTTTGTTTAGACCGCTGCTCCTTTTGAGTCACATATTGTCTTCATATCTTCCTAGAAAAACGCTAGAGCTTCCAGTTAGTTTAAAGGGGAGAATATCAGTAGAAGGATATAAAGATTATTATTAGTTTTAAATTCCCCAAAATCAATTATGTATATAAATTTATATGCAGTATACAAATTAGCTATGAAAGCCTCAACTTCATGCCATAAGAGAAAAAGGGTAGCAAGGCATATGTTGGTTTGTTGGAGTGGGGTTTCCATGTTCAAAATAGGAAACAAAAATGCTACTGCAGTAAATCAGGAAAAAGTGACCTGGGACTCGCAATCAAAATCAAATTAACTCATAAGTATTGAACTCATTGTTATGTCACAAACTCCAATATCATGTGAGATTTTACAGTGGCGTAGGACAGAAGTACCTATCCATGGTTAAGAGACAGTGAATAGTTACAACTTAATAGTGTTAGGTTTCATGGTTCCTTCATATTTTTCCTTTCAGCTCTTCAATTTAATTTCACTTTTTCCCTCCTGTTTTTCTATCCAATCTGTGTAGAATATATGATAAGGTAGATTAACAAACAGTGATCAAATGTTAGGCACTCAAAATCCTCATTAAAAGGCTTTGTTTTCAGTATGTTTTAATAGAAGCAGCCATGCTTTTATAGCTACACAAAAGACTTTTAAAACATTTTCATTACTGTGTGTTTTATAATTGCTTGTTATAAATCTAAAATATAATCAGGAGGTTTTCAAGGCTGGAGGGTTTTTTCAACCTTGTGCAGTGATAGCTTAAGAACATAATTTCATCTACATGGCTCTGTTTTCCATATGGAGCTTTTTAACTGACTATAAACTAAAGTAAATGGAAGCAAATTCTGGCTTGAAATAATTTAAGCTAAGAATTACAGCTAAACACACACTGATGTTACCATCTTACATGAGTTCCTTGTTGCTCAGGGAAGATACTCCATGTATGCTTGTCTTTATGCTGTACTGAATTTGATTGCAGTAATTCTTAGTCCATTATGAAATGAGTTTCCAACCTGGGGATGTATTTCACAGATGCACCTGGGTGTATGCATTTTACATGGACTCTTAGAGGAAAACTAGAACTATTATTAGATGTTTTCAAGAGCAGCTGTAAAGTGCCAGTATAGACATAGAAACTTACACACTGGGACAAAGGCAAATCAATAGAAGGCAAAGACTTTCTTTATATACTTCTTTATTGAGATTATATGTCAAAACAAGATGAGTGCAGAAATATTGGATAGTAATATACTGTTGTCAAGATATTTTCTCCTATTATTCTATTTTCTTCTATTTTGAATACAGTACAACCAAGCTGGAAGATAGCTTCTCCATCCTAGATCATGCAGCTAGGATAGATGAAACACCACTTAATACAGTTATCTATATTAGATTATATATATGCACAATGCATTATATGTCCTTTGAATTCCTTTTTTTGAAATAATTTCTTAAAGCACGCAGGAATTTCTATATGAAAGTGCCTCACAGATGAAACTTATAAACCTATTACATGGTCACTTACCTTCTCAAAAGAGGTTCTCTGCTCTCTACTTTATGTTCCACCTATTTAATTGTTTTCTAAAAAATAAATTCCAATTCATCTGCTGGGTTTCTTGCCCTTCTAAGATATATTTGTACCCTGCTGACTAACTTCTGCTCTAAGCAGAACTTAAAACAAAGTGAAAAAAAAACCTCCCATCTCCAGCCAGTTCTTAAAACATGAACAGAAACCTACTCTTGTTCAGAAACTCTTTCAGGGTATGAAGAAACACATAATGTGGACCCATCAGTTTTGAGTAGACAAAGATACTTAAGGGATGTAAGAAGGAACAGTAGGTTTGTATTAAACCTTTGTCACTTCTAGAGACACAAGTTCACAAAAATCAACATGTATTGAAGAAATGTAGCAGACGGTAGAAAATGGTTCAATCAATTCAAAAAACCTTGTGTCATGAAATAAGAAATGAGTAGAGGAAGAGTGAGCATGCTGTCTGCTTCTGGAAATTCTGTTTTGACCTTAGTAATTAACCTCCCAGTTGGTGAAAACACAGCTTCAATAATAGCTGTACAGAAGTGGTGTCCTCAGAGCAAGTGCTTCTGTAAAAGCATTACAGTGTGTCTGGAGTTTTTTCTTTAATAAATGTGTGGATTTTCTGAAAGCTGTTAGACTTTTGTATGTGGCAGGTATTACAGTGAATGGAGGTGATTTGAGTCATTTTTTTATGCCTTTCATCAGATTGTCAGTCCTAGGTTGCTATTTTCATGTTGAATAAAGTAGGCCAGTACCAGAAATATTGTCATTATTTTCAGTAAAATCTAGTTGATTCAAAAGATCTAGAAGTGGGTATAAAAATCATGACCCTAGAAATATTTCATGGACTTCTCTTGGGCAGTATGAATAGCATTTTTGTTAATCAGAAGTTGTTTTTACACAGGTATTAGAAGAATACAAATATGTCATATTCGAAACAAAAAATTCTCCTTCCCACCCAAGTGATCAGAATGGCAGCTAATATGCACCAGTGACAGCTTCGTGATGCTGTCAAATACCAAGTCTTTTATTGTGATTAATGATGTTGCCCTCATGTGGTTAAGGAACTCAGGGCACTATTTTTCTTCTTGAAACTTGCTTGCCTGTTGGTGGTTCTGTATTCTTTTTTTCTTAGGATAGATGTGACACTTCTCTGACAGTGAATCCATAGTGCTGAAAAACATGCCTCAGATCTTGGAGGTAATTTACACCTGAACATCTCAGATACTGTCAGTAAATTTCTTTTGAAATGGCTCAAATGGGATTTCCACTTAGTAAGATTTCCCTACATATTTTCTGCTGAAATATTTGCTGAGTAAAAGGAAGAATTAAGGGTCTGTAGGTCAAATTGCTGCCACAACATCCACTTAGAATGCGAGACGTTGTCAAATAAAGAGGTGTCGTGGTTTGTTATGCTTGATATCTGTAACAAAAGGCAAAAAAAAAATACTCTGGAAGCATGTTCTTCTACAGGATGAGAAATACAGAGAGCACAGTGCAGTGTGCTTTTCACTCTATTGAAAGAAGCTGTTTCTCAAGGAAAAGGTTCTATGAGGGCACTTTGCCCTGCATGACCTTCTGTAGGATTTGCTACCCATTAGTCCTTTGAGCAAGGTGTATGGTGCACTGCTTTTTGCAGAGGACATAGTACCATGCTACAGAAGATATGTATGTTTGAAGTCCATTTTTCTGCTCTCTCTTTTTCCTGTCCTGCCTTCCACTTCTCGCCACATCACT
Organism: Phaethornis superciliosus; assembly: GCA_023637945.1. NCBI lineage: Eukaryota > Metazoa > Chordata > Aves > Apodiformes > Trochilidae > Phaethornis > Phaethornis superciliosus. Next base: position 34,298,615 of record JAJQWJ010000004.1, on the reverse strand, counting down.
GAGCACTGTTTTTCCAGATGGGATACCTGCATCCTCTATGTCTCTGTTTGGGTGCATGATGTCCTGTAGTCTTTGGACATGTTAATCCCAGCTACTAAATCACTACTTGCATTTGCAAATATAGGCAATGTAGTGTTAAGAGTGCTCCTGCTGCAATTTCCCCTCTTAATATTGTCAGGGCATTTTTGGAATTTCCATTTTTTCAACACATTTTTAATTGCCTAAATTAATACACAGTCAGCAGAAGAGAAGACAAGTGATAAAGAAATTACATGAACATTTTACCTACGGGGTTCCACTTCTAGCGGGTGACAGGTAAAAGAAATTGTATAACAAGTTGTACATTTATGCAGGATAATACATCCTAGGCAGAGAAGGTTCTTTCTAGACTTCATTATTCAAGAAATAAAGCCTTTGGTATGTTCACTAATTTAAGGATATAACATAAGAACTTTAATCCAACTTTTTCAATTTCCAGAAGCTTCCATTTCAGTCACTACTTTCTTTCAAACATAATTTTCTGGGTGCTACTAGCTGCTTCTTTAGTAAAAGTCTTTTGTTTAAGCTTCTGTATATTTCCATGTAATGAGAACTTTCAGCAACTTCTGTAATTACTACTGAGTGGAATAGGAAATGTAGGAAGCCTATACCTCCTGAATGTAATTGCTTGTATTCTGCCCAGATGAAGCATGGCTATTTTTTCAGATCATATTTTGTGTATCTTCCAGTTTAAAATCTACATGCACTGTGCTTTGTTGTGTTTTTTCTGTTCTCTGACCTCTTCTCCCATCTTTACACACATCTGTGTTTCAAATCAAGTATGAGGTTAATGAATTAGAGGAAATGAAGACACAATAAATCAGTATACTTAGGTAACAAGCTGTGTAAGGAGCTTGTCCTGTGCCACTCAGGCATCTGTTTGCTCTTCTAGCAAATGAATTTCAGGAATCAGCTGAAATGATGAAAATAAAGTTTGGCATCACAGGTCATTCACTCTGCCACTTTCATGGTGTAGACTGCAGTAACTGTTCCTCAGGTTCATGTGTGTTTCACTTGAGCTTTTTTTAGGTAGTAGTGACTTTTTGATCGTACTGCCTTTGTCTTCCTAGGAACCACTTATTCCAGAAAAAGGTCATGAGTTAGAATCACTTTAGATTAACATTTTCTGAAAGAAGCAGAACTTAAAATACACACGTATTATATGTGTGGTTTAGTGTCTTATAGGGAGAATCTGCCTCAAGTTCATTTAAAAATTAATTATAAAACCATTATAAGATAGGAACATGCTAACACTAAGTAGAGGACTGTGGCTTTAGCTGGTGTTGCACATTATAGTTTACACATCCACTTAGATTACAAATAAAATATGTAGCAGGATATAATTGAACAATATGTACAATTTAAAGCTGCAAATAACTAATTGACTGGTGATGTCTAGGCCAAATTTGTAATTATATCAATATTAATCAATGAATTATTGCATCATTTCATGAGCGTGAAGGAAGTATTAAACATGAGTAGTACTTAGCATGAGCTCAACTGTTCTATCCTGTCATATTTTTCCAGTGTAACTTCAATCAAAGTAATTAACCCTTCCATACCTCTCTTATAGTCTTGATAATGGGTATAAACAGTCTGTATAAAGATTTAGTTCATCCCTTCTTGTAAAGCACTTTGAGATTCTTGGATGAAAAGTGCTCAGTAAATGCAAATAGAAGGACAGAGTTCTATCCATGCAGTTTTAAAACCTTCTGCATATTTCTCTTGTTTGCAAGTCTTTTTGTTGATCACGTCATGGAAAAAAATGGACACTAACTTATGTTGAGTGCAATACAGAGAACACTTCTCCAAGTCCACAAGTGACTTCAGGCTCAGAACATCTATCTATTCTTATCTATTCAGACACCTGTTTTTTAGTTTGTTTTCCTTTCCTTGCAATGAAAAGAAAAAAGAAAAAAAAAGAGAGACCTTTCGCATTCACGCAACTTATTCAAGCAAATGAAACTTCTGTTGATTTCTGAAGCTGTATTGTAAATTTCACACGTTCAATTTCTTCCAGATCACCACAGACCTGAGGCAGCGTTGCACAGACAGCCATACTGGAACCTCAGCCTCTGCACCTATGGCTGCAGGCATCATTGCACTGGCACTGGAAGCAAAGTAAGATCTGAGTAATACTCTGGGGGGAAAAAAAAAAAAAAAAGGATGTGGGATGTGGATTCTCATTCATCCAGCACCTTTATCCAGGGATCTCGAAGTGCTTTGGAACTTTTACTGCAGTAATTCATAGTACCCTTCCAAGGGCAGGAAAGATCTTTGTGCTTGTTTCACATACAGTAAAGTTGACACTGTGCAACTGACTACTCAGTGTTGAAATAACTTGAAATGGTGCTGAGCAGCTAGTTTCCACTAAATGGTGTACAGCATCCTCACAATGTCTAACAGTACCCTCACAGTGCTGGACAAACTTGCTGTACTCTGCAGCCAGCTGCAGGTAATCTCTTGCATTCATCAGGCTTCTCTTTTGAGTGTCTGTTCTTTAATGCTGAAGGAAATTTTGAGATAGTGGTAGGTTACTGGGAACAGAATATAGTATGAAAAAAAAATTCTCAGATTCTGCATGCTGACACAAGTCTAGTTTTTCCAGTGGGTTAAGTTCCTCAGCTGTAAACACCATCTATAGTGCAGGTCCATAATCCTTTTACCTTAAACTCAGAAATATTTCCATTTTACAAGCATTTTCTCAACTGCACTTTGTGTTTAATATACCCTTAATGTGCTCCATGAAGCAGCAAAAATAATGGAGTTTTATCAGGTAAATCTGTATTTCAGAACCTTTTGCATTGCTTTGCACTGTGTTGGATAACAGGTCCAGGGATGGAATGCTCCATCCAAAATCCTCCTTGAAATCAAATGTTTCTAAGTGCTAGGAGACTGACTCTATTAAATTCTAAAGAAAACCAGACTGTGAAGAAAGCAAAAGATCTGCAGAGAGTACTCATTTCAAATCATATGTAATCCATAGCAGCAGATTTGTTTCCACCTTCAATGTTGCATTTTTGAAGAAACCATAGGAAAATATTCAAGACAGAATACTTTTTTTGCTGTTAGATTGTAGTAATTAGAATGAGAGTAATTGAAGAGCTGGCATACTCTTAAGTAGTACAATGCATATATCATTAATTATATTTCATTAATGTAGTCATGAGAAAAAAGGTATTTTTAAAAGCTAATATAATGCAATTGGGGTTTGTTTGTTTGTTTGTTTTTTAATTTTAATCTCTTCTTAATCTCAGTTTTAAAATCCTGAATCCATTCTAAGGGATCTGCACATGTAGATTAAATTGCACATGCTTAGATTTCATTCCACTGATAGTTTTTCTAATTATTTCATAATGGATCAGAGTTGCTTTTAATAAATTTTTTTCTGTCTTGTATGATAATTTGTGTGCATTTTCTAACAAAAGATTGTTGTAATTGAAAGTGTCAAAGAGCTAAGCACACAGTTGCTGCAACCAAGACATTGCTGATCCTGACATCTTGAAACACACAGAGAAGTGTACACTTTACACAACCTTTTTTCTCTGTGAACTTTGGTGACTATGCCAATATTAGTGCATATGGAGTAGTGTTATGTTGGTTTGGGGTTTTTTTCCCAAATTAATAGTTCCTATAATAGGTACAAAGACAAGACTACATTAAAGGCTCACATGCAATGAAAGTAAAATGTGCCAGTGACTAAATATCCTAGACACATTTTGCATTTGTAGTACCCTGTTGCATAGTGCTAAGACATTCAGGGTTCAGATGTATTGATTTTTGCTTCCTTTCTGTTTCTTTTCAGGCTTAGTAAACTGAAAGTTCTTACTTATTTCCAAATCTTAGTCTTTGTATTTGAATAGATCCAGTGGAATTGCATTAGTAATAGCAAAAACCACATGGTTTTATTAATTTGTATTCCATTCACTAACTTTTCTCTCCTGTGTGTATTTACAGACAATTTTCTGAACACAGCCATGGTCTATCTGAACAGGGAGACTTTGAAGGAAATTAGGGTAAAAAAGAGAGCTTACAAACTGTGCAAAAAAGGGCTGACTACTCAGGAAGAGTTCAGGAACATAGTTAGGTCATGTAGAAAAAAAATTAGAGAGACGAAGGCACAATTTGGACTTAATCTTGCCACTTCTATTAAGGATAACAAGTCTTTTTACAGAAACATCGATAGCAAAAGGAGGGTCGGGGAAAACCACCATTCTTTGTTGGATGTGAGGGGAAACATAGTTACCAAGGATGAAGAAAAGGCTGAGGTATTTCTTTGCCTCAGTTTTCAACAGTAAGACAGGTTGTCCTGGGTACAGCTCGGTTCTGGGGCTTGTAGACAGAAATAAGAAGCTGAACAGCCCCCTTGTAATCCAGGAGGGAACAGTTTGTAACCCGCTGAGCCACTTGGGTCTTCACATGTTGATGGGACAGACAGGATCCACCCCAGGGTGATGAAGGAGCTGTCAGAAGAGCTCACCATGATGGTCTCCGTCATTTACCAACAGTCCTGGCTGTTGGTAACAGGACCTGGGGAGGTCCCAGATGATTGGAAGCTGGTGAATGTCAGAGCAATCCACAAAAAGGGATGAAAGGAGGACCCAGGAAACTCCAGGCCTGACCTCAGTGCCTGTTAGAGTTATGGATCAGATCATCCTCAGTGTAATCACACAGCACCTACAGGATGGACAAGGGATCAGACCCAGCCAGCACGGGTTCAGGAAGGGCAGGTCCTGTCTGACCAACCTGATCTCCTTTTATGATCGGGTGACTGCCTGGTGGATGAGGGGAAGGCTGTGGATGGAGCCTACCTGGACTTCAGCAAAGCCTTTGACACCGTCTCCCACAGCATTCTCCTGACAAAGCTGTCAGCCCAGGGCTCAGACAGGAGCACTCTGTGCTGGGTTAGGAACTGCTGGAGGCCCCCAGAGAGTGGTGCTGAACGGTGCTGATCCAACTGATGGCCGCTCACCTGTGGTGTCCCCCAGGGATCAGAGCTGGGCCCAGTTCTGTTTAATATCTTCACTGATGATTTAGATGAGGGGATTGAGTCCATCATCAGCAAATTCACAGACGACACTAAGCTGGGGGGAGTGTGGATCAGCTGGAAGGCAGGAGGGCTCTGCAGAGGGACCTGGACAGACTGGAGAGTTGGGCTGATTCCAATGGGATGAGGTTCAACACGGCCAAGTGCCGGGTCCTGCACTTTGGCCACAACAACCCCATGGGGAGCTCCAGGCTGGGCACAGAGTGGCTGAGAGCAGCCAGGCAGAGAGGGACCTGGGAGTCTGGATTGACAGGAAGCTGAACAGGAGCCAGCAGTGTGCCCAGGTGGCCAAGAAGGCCAATGGCATCCTGGCCTGGATCAGGAACAGCGTGGCCAGCAGGTCCAGGGAAGTGATTCTGCCCCTGTACTCAGCCCTGGTGAGGCCACAGCTCGAGTCCTGTGTCCAGTTCTGGGCCCCTCAGTTCAGGAAGGAGATTGAGGTCCTGGAGCAGGTCCAAAGGAGGGCAACCAGGCTGGTGAAGGGACTTCAGCACAAGTCCTGTGAGGAGAGGCTGAGGGAGCTGGGGGTGTTCAGCCTGGAGAAGAGGAGGCTCAGGGGAGACCTCATCGCTCTCTACAACTCCCTGAAAGGAGGCTGGAGCCAGGGGGGGGTTGGGCTCTTCTCCCAACCCCCAGTTGTGTTTAATAATTCCTACATGCTCATGAAATTATGCTATATGATTAATATTGATATAATTACAAATTTGGCCTAGACATCACCAGTAGCTACCCGTAAGACAAGAGGGCATGGGCTTAAGCTCTGTTAGGGGAAGTTTAGGTTAGATATTAGGAAAAAATTCTTTACAGAGAGAGTTTGGAATGGGCTGCCCAGGGAGGTGGTGGATTCTCCATTCCTGGGGGGTTTTGAAAATAGACTGGATGTGGTACTCAGTGCCATGGGCTGGTAACCACAGCGGTAGTGGATTGAGGGTTGGACTTGATGATCTCTGAGGTCCTTTCCAATTCAGCTGATTCTATGAGTCTGTGGAAGAAATAAAAAAACTTAAAAAAAAAAATTAAAAAAGGAAACTAGGGAGAGAAATACTTACATGTTTCCTATTCTGTTTTTTCCCTTAAATTAATCCAGTCCTAGGGCTTGTAAAATTTTTGGTCTTCTGAAGCTATAGATTATGAAATAGGGCCTTTAATATTACAAGGAGATCATATCATAATGTATTCAATTTTAATTTTTGTAGGAAGTCTATTCAGATTATTTTAAGCTGTTTCTGAACTTCCCAAAGACTCCTAGAATATGTGTGTAATAGTGTACAGTTTCATTCCACTTCATGCTTCAAAACAACAAATTATATTATGAGAGGTGTTTGAGCCTATAAAGTTAGTTTTCTTTGATAAGACCCATATGGTAGTATTGACAAATAGATGACGAAGAACCTTTTACTTGACTGATGATTTAAACCCTCCACTTATTTTTTTTTTTTACAACCAGGGTCTGCCCCTGACATCCTGGTAACAAACTGTTTTGGGTTGGCAGTCTGCTTACTACCCCAATTTCAAATAATGTGAACACTTTTTAAAATTTTTGTTCCAGTATTTAAGTATCAAGTGTCATGCTTTTTTTCCTTTGGGAACCAAAGAAGTGCTACTGAGTTTTAGACTGCTCATTTGTGATCAGGGGGCATAATGCAGAAATGTAGATATTCAAAAACCATCACACAAAGAAAGTTACCTCTTAATCTTCGTATTCTATATTCTTAATGGAATTCAGCAAGTTAATCATTTTATCTGATGGTTCCCACTATATCTACTATTCTCTTCAAGCTCTGTGAATAAATACTTGCTGTTTATATCACTTCTTGGTCATCACATAATGTCGAATTTCGCTAATTGTAAACTGGCGATTATGGATAATAATTTAGTCAGCAGGGGCAGCAATATTTTTACTAAAATTAAACTATTTGCTTTTCAAAGTATTATCTACTGTTGATATCATAAATACCCTTTCTCATTGATGAGAGGTTTGACTTTGGAATTTGATTGAATCAGGGTCAGGAGAGACAGTATGCCCATGTTTGTTTTGGCAAAGTCAAGTGAAAAAACCTACTTGTGTTGCTGGTGGAAAAATACATTATACATCCTCAAGTGAACTGCATGGTCCACTATCTATAAGCCAATGCATGCATTCCATCCCATGGTGTGTAAACTGCAGTTACATGCGTAAGAAGAAGCACCTAACATGGAAGTATTAATCTGCATTGTTTCTACTTCTGTTTGATATATTCAGTATAGCTTTTGAGAAACTCAGTTTTGCTCCATGGTTCTTTTAACATTAGCGATATACTTCATTTGTCTTTGGTTACATGCAGCCAAGGCTGAAACAAGGTAATGCTGATCAATACTTAAAATGCTTGCCATAATTATTGATTTTCTTAGAGAAGGGAGTAAAGCAGTGTACTGTCTGCATTTCTGGATACAGAGAGCATATTTCTGTGTCCTCAAAAGTTATGAGAAGTTTGTTTGTTCACAAATATAGTGAGATGCTAAAGGTGGTGGGTCAGAACAGTGAACTGTGGCAGTGCTGTCAAGTGACCCCTATATAGACTTCCAGTGTAAGAGAAGATGTTAGCATTTAAGTCCATCACCTTAGCTAGGTCTCTGCTCCATTGATTGACTGTCTATTGTAAAACTGAATGCTTGAGTATGTGAGCTAGAAGTCTTCTTGTGAATCTGAATTCACGTTGAAGTATTTGAAAAACATAAGGATAAGTTAATGGTTAATATAGAACCTGTGTTCCTCTTGAGCTTCAACCACCTTTACCATTTATGCAGTTTCAGTTATTATATTGAGATTAACTTGGAATTACTTTACTGAATTTAGATTGCCCAGTGTTTCTCATTTTAAGGTCCTGTTTTCAGTTACATGTAACTTTGCCAGACAATAATCATTCCATCTGATATTTTCCATATAACTTGTTTTAAGAAGGTTTTAAGAAAATTCCATCCAGGCATTTCTTAAACTGAGTCTAGGTTTTTGGTTGTGGGTTTTTTTGTTGGTTTTTTTGTTGTTGTTGGTTTGGTTTGGTTTTTTTTTAAAAAAAAAAAAAAAAAAAAAGTTTGCCTGTGATAACTTTTAACTTTTTCATTGAGTTTTACTATGTCTGTGCTTTAGAGCAACAGCTAGAAATAGAACAAGTTGTTGTTCTGGTGCCAGGGCAATGCCTTTTACTTTTGTAAGCTTTTCAAAAATCTCAGTTGGCATGTGCTCAGTTGAGGATTTGAAGAGCTTGGCAGCTCTGTTCCCTGTAGATTTTTGGTTTTCCAAGTGTTCTCCAACCCAGTTTTTAGAGGCTGCTTAGGGTTGACTTTGAGGTTGCTTTTAGGAGTGCTGCTGACTGTTCACCTTGAGAGCACAGATCTTCTCTGTCTGTGTCTTTGCAGCAAGAGGAAAATGGGGAAGGTGAAAAGGAACAGATTTTCTGGATATTAATTTCCCTGCAGTCTTCCTTTTGAGATTCCTTGCACTGCAGTGTCATAGCTCAACTATATTAAAAATGATCAGTATCACTGCACTTGTCAAATATACCAATTCTGGCAGCTGACCTAAGGTTTTTGTTGCTTTTGCTTCCACGCTGCTCAGCAGACTGTGCACACTGCCCCTTGTGTAGTCCCATTTAATTCTTCCTCTAGAGACTGCACAATAAGGGATGTGATTCAGGTACCTCTCTCTCAAGAGACTGATCCTCAAAAAGTCATCATTACCAGCCTTCACCTGCACCACTGATTGCGGGGTTTTTTGGCACTTAGGATTTTCTGTCTCTGGGAAAAATACCATACTCTAGGTTCTGGAATCTGCCACCACTGTGTGTGCTGCAGATCTCACACAGGTAACCAGAACACCATTGCTGGTGGAGATACTGCTGCTTATCCTGCTGTTAATCTAAAGTAATATGTCATATTGTCATATCATCACTTGTCTGCATTTTACTCTAAAAAAGCAGTATGAAGATAATCCAAAAGCTTTTCATAGTCAGTGCAAAAGGCTTCAAACACCGACTCATGAAGAGACAAGGATGCTTTATAATCTACGAGAGGCTGCACAAATATAATCTGAATGACATAAAGTAGAGCCAGACATAAAATGATAAAGATGATGTTTTACAGGGAATTGATATTTCCTTGAAAAGAGGTGCAAAATGTATAGCTTTGAATGGAAAATTCTGATATTGTAGAATTTGTGAGCTTGAGATGTTTAATATTAACATTTTAAAAATATGAGTGATGTACTAAAGTTACTTAGTGGTTGTTGAAATGAATAAATCAAGTGTGACTTGCCACAGCTGTGCAAAAGAATAGACCCTGAATTCCTTACTATTTTTCCAAGATTATCCCGCTTGTCACCAGGAAAGCTACTTGTGAAATATAAAAATCAGATTAGTCCAGAAATTATAATCTACTATTTCTAAGCAGCCTAGTCAAGGATACAGGTCAAATTCATATGAATATTACTGTAATAAAATCTATTATATTTGTAATATTTGTGGTTTTTCTCATTTACCTTGTTTCAAAAACATTTTGAGAAGCCAGAAAGAAGAGAACTGTACCTTAGAGTATAACTAGGGGTTAACATTCATTATTTTTTGGCAGCTGTACAGCGACTTTTGTATGTTATTGTTCTCACTTCTGCTTATTCTGGTTTGATTTTGAGTATTTTCTGGTATGTGTAATCCCAAGGCAGTTCCAGATGAGACACTGAAAAGAAATTCTCTGGCAGAAAAATTTTTTGAAATAAATCCATTATGAAGCAGAGTTAGTACTGTTCTTGTTAATGCATTTGTTCATTTCAAGATGTTTAGCTTTTAATTCTTCTGAGATTAATCAAGTGGTAAATCAATTAACATCAGTGACATCTTGTCTGGATCTGGGGCCCACATGGCTATCAAACAACTGTTTACTCATTTAGGATCCAATTTGACATGTTTTATAAATATTTGACCAATTCTGTGATTTTTCCAGATGCTTTAAAATTGGCTGATGGACTATCTTATTAAAAAAAAAAAACTCAAGACATGCAAACAAACAACAACAACAACAAAAGAAAGCAAAACCTAACAACAACAAAATAAACTCTCAAAACAAATAACAAAAACCCCACTCAAAATCTCCATTCTTTCTCAAAATGGCTATTTTCTCTGGTTGGTTTTGGTTTGTTGGGATTTTTTTTAATGTGGTTTTTTTTTCTGAACAAAAAGAAAAAGGAAAGAAAGGTCCTATAGTAGTCTACAGGGACAGATTTGAGTATTTTTCTTACACCTTTGATTCTCTTATATGCCCAAACTACCATTTCTTGAGAAGAAAACATAAAAATCTTATGAATTTAAGTAAGCAAGCAGATTTGGAAGTTGAATAAAGGCAGACTAATTTTAATTATATACCATGTTGTGTTCTGGGAATCAGACCTTAGATCAAGCTTTTGCCTCAGAAATTCTCACATTATTTTTTATGAATAGATAAGGGCGGTAGGAACACACAGTTTTTGTGCTCTATTATGATTTTTGTTTTTAGAAGTATCCCATGACTCTGAGACAATCACATTTGCTGACTGACCTACTAAGTCCAATTTTTGAGAGAGCAGCATTTTCAAGTGAAGGCTTATATCTTTAGATCTCTTGTCTAAGGGATCCACCATTAGATCCATGATTCCTCTTTAAGTAAGCAGCTGAGTGTGCTCTATCTTGAATCTCTGCTTAAGAAGTTGAGAGGCATATTTTGGTGCATTATTTTTCACCAATAGCATGGACAGCTTGCTTTAGAGAATAACAGATTGTTTAGATTCCAGATTATAAAGAATGCAGCTCTCAGGATTCCTGGAGGTCTTCCTGAAGGCCTGAAACATGTTTTTCTAAGACTTTACACAGACTCCCAGTGAAATTCCTGAGATAGTATAAAATCATACTGATTTTTTTTTTAAAGCATGTTACGTGACTGTCCAAGAGTATTCTATCTTATAAACCCTTAGTGCTGCTTACACTGCTTACATTCATGACATATTTCTTCTTTTATTTTTTTTTTTCTGTAATTTTTACCAGCTCAGCTGAATAAACAATTACTGCCATTCTAGTTCAGCTGTCTTGAGTGAGAAATTCCACTTTAAGAAGAAGTATCTGTGCATATATTAATGCTTTAATAAATGCTCAGGGACAGAAGGCATCAGCTCCCTGTAAAAATAACAGAGTAATTTAAACATAAGAATACCCTTATGCCTTGTTGACGTTAACATGAGAAATTACAAAACATTCTGGCTTCAGTTAATAAGAGATTCACTTAAAAAATATCTTCCCACTTCGGATTATTCTATCTCCTTTTTCTTTTTCTGCAACAGACATAGACAGGGCTTTCAGTGTTGACTTCGGTAGAATATGTATCCCTTCCTGTGGTGTCCCAGCTGTAGGTAGAAAAGTGCTAGGTTATATCAGCATGCTCGTGATCTGCACACACCCACTGGGAAATGGAAGTGGAAAAGAGACACTCAGAATTAAAATTGCATTTTTGGAAAGGAAACAAGAAAAATATGTAGGTAAATGGTTTGGTCACTGTCTTTATTCCTTAAAAGCTTGTAACATGAAAGATGTCTGACATTTTTGGCAATTCTTACTGGTTTTCAAGCATGTGGATTATAAGGCTATTGGAAGGTAAAATGTGAAAAAATCAGTCATATGTGAGTCATAGTTTTTATCTCCCGTGGAACTATGTTTCTGAAATTTGTTTTCATTTTCAGTAATTCCACCAACATAGGTGAACTTCCATTGGTTAATACTCATTAATGTATGTCTACTTGCACTCAGAGGATAAGCGAAGAACAATTTTTTCTATAAACAAGTTGCAAGATTTTGTTAACTTCTACATCCCTACTGCCTGCTCCTCAAGCTTGTGGAGGCTGAAGTTTGTTTCTTGAAAACCTAAATTGCTGCATCTGGAATGAAAAAAAAAAACAGTGCTCATTTTTAACAGATTATCAGGTGTATTCCCTTATGGCTTCCTCAGAGAAGCAGGATTTTAATTCCATATTTAACCATCATAAAGTACTGAGTGCTTAAGGATTTCCAAAAAGATAATTCGTTTGACAAAAGTAGTTCTTGAAGTTCATAAAACAATGTGTGAGGAATGCCAATCCACATGACATTCATTTTTCTACATTGAACAGAGAGAGAAGTGAGATTTTTCTGGTTTCCACTGTCAAGGGAACTTATAGAAGAACAAGAAACCTCTGCATGTTGTTATTCTGTGTCTGCTCTCCAAAGAAATTTCTCATTGACTTTTCTAGTAAGTTGTCTATGTGTCCATCTAAGATTGTAGAGTCACACCATGTCATGGTAATTTCCCACTCACCCCAGAAAGTGACCTACTCACAATCACCCATTCTTTGACCTTCTCACACTTAAAGGCGCTGCCTTGGTTTAGTTTCTGCCTGCAAGTGGAATCAAGAGCCCAAGCATCATGCTTAAAGACAAGTGCCAAGAACAAATCATTTGCCTGCTGGCCCAAATGACTTCTTGATCTGAGAGGCACAAGAGCATGTGTTAAGGACCTAAAAAAAGGTTTCCCATGTTTTCAGTGACTGCATAGTCCTTAACAGTGTAGAGAGCCAATGTTGGCTCTGTGCAATCAGGCACTTCCTCTGTAACTAAGACTCAATGCTGGCTACTTGGTCTTCTTGAAGAATACACACAGGCCCTCTGGGAATTCAAAGACCATGGATAACAGAAAATGAAAAAATGACAAGGCATCTGAAATAACTTCAGTAGGAGTTGCAAGCCTAAAGGAATTGTCAGCTTGAGCACATAGATAGTAAGATTTAGTAGAGCTTTTCGGCAAGCCAACATTTTACTTCGCTGTTGTTTGATGGGTTTTGTTTGTTTTTTTTTTTTGCAGTGGTCAAGACAGATAATATACCCTAGTTGGTGGTCAGACATGTTGGCTCGATGTGAAATGTACTCCTTCCTCTTCCTTTAAATTCTGTATAATAGAATATTATAATATATTGTTACAGTCTGCAGTGAAGAGAAGATATGAGAATTGTTTTCGTTTGGTTACTTTTTAGTTTACATGACCTTGTATTCTTACAATCTGGTAAAACATGTCTGATCTGTGACTTTGTCTTTCTGCTTTTTCATAGTCCATTTCTGACCTGGAGAGACATACAACATATTATTGTCAGGACTTCACGTGCAGGACATCTGAATGCTAATGACTGGAAAACCAATGCAGCTGGTTATAAGGGTGAGAGCTTCCTTTCTTATTTGCCTCAGAAGCAACATCTCATTTGATATTTTTGAAAAGAAATAATCTCAAATAGGTTTTTTGACCCTAGTTTTGAGACCTTTCAAGCTTAAATTGAAAGGATCTATTTCTTCTTATATAAGCAAAACTTCTTAGAATGGCTAAACTCAAAAATAGCAACAACAAAATGCAATGACTGAATCTTCTTAGTACTGTTTAGTCCTGTTTCCTGCACCACTAGCAGAAGACTGAGTAAGCTGGTGGTTTTTTGATTTTTCCTCGTACAGTAGTATTCCAATAAAATGGTATACAGTTGAAGATAGAGCAATATCCGGATTCTCAGCCTGTTCAGATTTGTTGAAAGTTTAGATTAAAAATTACAGAACAGTCTTTTAAAATTTCTGTTTTGTGTGATTCAGCCTACATTATTTATAGTTAAAATTTCTGACAGATTTATGATAAAATGAAACCTTGACCCTGTAAGACTTAATGGGACAGAAATCATACTATTCAGTTAATTGTCATGTAGGTTTCTAAAATTTTGTACAGTCTTGTAATTTTATATCAAAGCTACCTCTTTTTTTAACTTTTTTCCTCTTTAGTGAAGCAAGCAGAAGTAAACATTTATGCCATTAAATAAAATATGTATATTCAGGTTGGGTTAAAACTGGACCTTGAATCCCTACAGGATTTTATTTCAACATAGTCTGATTCACACTGGCTTGTAATTCACACTCACTAAATTCTTACTGCTTTCAGTTTTGATTGCATCTAAATAAGAAGAAAAACCAGAATGGTTTATTCCTCTTTTCATGGGAATTCCGCCCAGGACTCCAATCTTTTGAGATAAGATATGAATTGGTTTGCACTAGGATTTCCTGAGACAAGAATGTAATATACAAGAACTATCAAATCTATACTCTGTTTTCACTTTGAAGCCTAGTTTTAGTCTATTTCAGATCAGGGCAGTGCTAACACAGAGCATCTTTAATACACCCTTCTGACTTATGATATTTCTGCTACAATGAAATTGAAAGCAACCAAACTACCAACCAAACAAAAAAATCTTTCATTTTTGGATCCTAACCAGTATCTAACCTCAGAGCATAGATATAGAAATGGGTATTTTACTTGAACTCCCTCATCACATGAAAATTCTGGCAGTCAAGAGCCTGGTTTTGTCCCATTTAGAAGTGCAATCCCACATACACAGTACATATATAGTGAGAAATAGGTACTTCCTTAATTACAGTAGCATTATAACATTTGTTATTGTGAAGCAGCTCACAGAATTTAAAGATTTTTGGCAGGAGTGTGTGACCTTATTATCATTTTGTTGGAGCTATCTGAACTTCAAACAATGCTTTTCAAGTAGCATAAAATAGAGCATTCTTTTCTGTAACGCATTTCCAAAATTCTGTATTTATGTATGTTTTTCCATTTGCTGCCCAAGAGAGGTGAACACCCTTCAAGGTATTTCACAGCAGCTGTCACTCATTATTAAAGCAGAGGTCACATTAAAACACCAGCAGTAGCAGCATTGGCAGCAGGACTTGTGTGGTTGCACCACTGGAGCCTGCTTATTCTGTATCCTTAAAGCCACACATTTTTCTATGCATTTCTTCAGATAAATAGTGAGGAAAAGGGCTGAAAATAGGTTTCTCCTCCACTTGTGCAAAGTCTCAGATGTAGATAAGCTCAACTGGGGTGCTGGGATTCAAGAAATACAACTTGAGCTGGCAAAGCTCTGCTGCAGACTCCGTGGAGGAATCGAAAAAAAGGAAGACAAACTAAGTGCCTCAACCTCTGTGGAGCTCAGGATTCAGCCTTAACCCAAATAAAAGCAGTTTTAACTAAATTATTTTGGCAACTTGGACTGAGCTAATGGTTCCAATAAAAATGCAGCTCTCTTTAAACCTCTGTTGGTTTTGGAAGAAGGAGAAGCAAAAGATTTAGATTAAATCACAACATCCAAACCTGAATTCAAAATGGGGTCTGCACACACTGCTGAAACAGTATTTTTTTACTATTGCATGTGGCAATATTTAGTATAATATTACACTATTATCCTTCACAGTTGCCAAGAGCAACAATTAAAGTATGGTTTTTCATAGATGAATTACTCCGATCAGACTGAGTTACTTAAGGAATTGTATCATAATCTTGTTAAAGGCAATATCCATATTTCTTCCACAGCATGTTCTTAACAAGGGAAGTGGTGGAAGATGATTATTTTTTTTTACTTAACTAAAGCAAAGACAGTCACAAGAAACAATCTGCCTTTCTTCCATGCATACTGGCGGAGAAAGAAGTAAACAAAGAGACAGGCTTGCTGCTTGAGTAAAGAGAACTGAAAGGGTGAAAACAACAAAAACTTGGAAGAACCTCTCACTCATCAAAGGGTCAGGAAAGCTGGTAGTTGAAAGTGGGTCAGCATGCCTTTTCAGGGGACTGTTTTTCTGGGCTGCATGGCAACCCTGTTCCTTGCTAGACTGCTTGGCAGTGTTTTGCCATTGCAGAACACACAGAGGGAGCTCACAGATGTCATTACTTGTTGCAAGAACTCCTTTTATTTTTTTCTGCCTTACATTCATAAAAAGAAAGATTAATTCATTAAGAAGACTAGTGATCACAGCTAGTGGTTTCCTAAAGTGGTGCCCATTAGTTGTTTAATTTTCTGGCAAATAAGCAGCATTCATTAAATGCATGTAAGTAGAATTAACTCAAGAATGGACAAAAAACTTCTTCTTGCTAATTTTTTTATTATTTTGTTGTCAACCAGCATGTATCTTGCTTCAGAGACTTATTACCTGGTAGTCTCAAAAAGAAAGACTTGAATATTCCTTTGGGGATATTCTCTAGTTAGTTAGCTGTACATGTAATTTGTCACTAGATAAATAGCTATGTTATGGTCAAAGCATATAATTAAGTAACTATATTGAAAAAAAAACGCTAGAAAACATCTGCTTTTAGGAAGATATTGAAACTATTGATCTGGTTTTGCTGTGGCAGATTGGTATCACAGGCTCCTTGTTCTGTCAGTTGTTTGGTCAAAAAGAGAGCATGCAACTGCACTACTCATAAAAGGGGAATGCTGCATTAATGCCAGGTTGAAAGATGTAGAATGAAACACCACAGTTTTAAAAACAGTGACCAAATCTGAATTATTGTTTCTCTGCAAGTAAAGCTCCATATACTCCTAAATACTCTGGGGAAATAGACCATTCACAGTGAAGAAACTTTGCAAACAATAGCACTTCAGTGCAGTGAAATAAAATGCTTCTGAAAGATAAAAGGAAATTAAAACTCTCTCCTCTTCATTTGCAGTCCCTTCATAGCCCCAGTGGAAGTATACTTCCTATAGAAACCAGGAGCTGTCCTGTAACACACTACCAGAGTTACATGAGATCCCTTTGGGTTAGCCAGAGTATCTTCTGCTTCCACTGGAGACTGACCACTAGAGAGAACTGGTTACTTAATGTTTCATGGCCTTTTAATCTAATTACTTAATTACAGAATTTGATAAAACTGGTGATTACTTTGTTCTGAGCAAAGAATTACCACTCTAGGAGTGAGAGATGAACCTCTCTATGATCCTAGATAGGAAACCTAGATTGGACAGATTTATAGTCCTGTAGGGTCACCAGTGACCAGCCACAAGTTCAGAGACCAGAAAGGTAATCTTCTGAATGTATTCATTTCAGAAAACACAAATAAACTAGTCATAAACACTCTGCTGTCTTTCCTATAACTTTAAATATATATATATTTAAATAATTGATAGAAACTGGCATGAGACTTTTGAAAAATAACAAGCACTTCTGGATGGTTATGTCAGTCAGTCAAAGCTGTTCATACTACAAAAGACCATCCAGTCATACAGATGCTAGCTGTTATTTTCATAGGCCTTTAGCTGCCAGTATCAACTCCTACCCATTGCTAACACACATATAAGTTGTGTATGCAGCAAATGAAACAAGCTTTGAGTTTGACTGTTCTAGTATCCCAGTTTTGGGTAGCTGACAATCAGAGACATGAAGTTGCACTGGTCTTTGTAAGCATGAGGAAAACCATATCCTATGCAAACTAGACTAATGATTTTTTGTACTTGAAAGATTAAGCTGATATTTTCCAATGGACAGCTAATAGTGCTGTTGGAGCTTTTCTTGTTTAGCTCTTTGGTGTGTGTGGGTTAATTCAAACTGTCTCACATACAACTTGTTTCTCTTGCTCTCCCAGGGCTATGTTGGCTCAAGGCAGTGTTTCCTCACCAGGAATACCCCCAGCACCATATTCCCAGATATTTCTGCAACTCTGAAACCACCCAGGACATCCCCTTAAGCCAGATTTTGTGTCCAAATGTATTAGTGCTTGAAAAAAGCTTCAGCTTAGTAGTGTCTCTTTCTATAGCCCTGGTATAATGATAACATCATCAGAAGAATCTGACATCAGAAGTCCTGTTTACCAGATATTAAGCCCCATGATTTTAATGTTGTGGGAATTCCATTTGTCAAGAAACAAACATTTACAATACCATTTCCAAACATAACCACATGAACCGGAACCTTACTATGTAAGTTTATTCATGTAGTGATGAAGTTGCAGTAAGTCCAAGGACAATCAAAAGAACTTCAGGGCCTTAGAGCGACTGGTTAAGGGATCAGTGCAGGTACTGTTCCTTCCAGTTGCATGGATTGGTAAGAGAAGAAACAGGAAGACCCAGCATATCAATAACTGGTTCCAAGACTGGAGTCACCAGCAGAATTTTGTGGTTTTTTGATTATGGGTCAGTCTACAGGACAACAGGCCTGCTGTAGACATATAGGGTACACCTGTTTCAAAGGAGGAAAAGAATATTTACACAGGAGTTAGAAGAACTTATCGAAAGAGCTTTAAACTACATTGAAAGGGGGAAAGGGATAAAACCAGACTAATGATAATCCTGGGGACAGTATGCCAGTGTTTGAGGGGCAGTGAAGTCCTTCAGTCTTCTCCAAAATGGGCAGTGTACACTGGAGCACATTTGAAATGTCGCTGTACTAATGTGTGCAGCACCATAGACACCTCAGTGGAGACAGGGGTTGGAGATCCACAGGGTCACAAAGACCCAAAGAGAGGTTAGAAACTAAAGAAGCACCTGAGATTACAGAGGAATTGGGGCTTCTCCTCCCAAAAAAAAACAAGATCAGAGGCTCAATAACCCAAGTGAAATGCATCTACACCAGTGGTGGCCAGTCATACTCCATCTGGTAGCCAGCCACAAGTGGTGTTCCCCAGGGCTCAGTGTTGGGGACAGTTCTCTTTAGTATCTGTATTGTTGATCTGCATAAGATGATGGGGTGCAGCTTCAGGAATTTTGAAGGTGACACCAAGTTGGAAGGGAGTGTTGATTGGTTGAAAAGTTGGAAGGCTCTGGAGAGGCTGGATTGATGATCTGAGACCAATTGTATCAGGTTCATCAAGGCCAAGTGTGGGGTCCTGCAGTTGTGTTACAACAACTGCAGGAAATGCTGCAGGCCTGGGGAAGAATGGCTGAAAGGCTGCCTTTTGGAAAAGGAAATCCAGCCATATGTACATGATCAAGTCTTCAATAGATTGGTGAATGTGTAGTCTGAGAGATATGTTGGCATTCACTTGCTCCCTCACTCATTCACTCACTCACATGGCTGAGCATTATCAGTCTTATTAGCTGAACTGGTTAGATTAATCTGATTGATTTTTCCTGCTTGGAAAATAGCCCCTGCTTGGCTCTTGTTTGAAGTCAAAGCAGTGTTTTAGCACCAGGAAAGGAGAGAGACACCCCAGCTACAGTTATGTCTCCTCCAGGACTGACAGAACACATGTGACAGGTCTGTGTCCTAAGGAATGTCAATATGTCAAAATATGTTTAAAACCTGTTTAAAAACCACAGGAATCACAGGGTCAATCTTTATCAGTGCTTTGTACAGAAAGCATTGCTATAGTTAGAGAAATTTTCAGAAGTGGAATTTGGAAATGAAGATAGTTGAGGAAAAGTGGAGCAAAACATGCACGTTTTAGCAGCAAGTTTAAAGTAATTATCTTTTATTGTATAGTCACTACAGCTTTTCTAGATGGCTCTTGTTTCTTTCCCACATGCAACAATTCATCTCACAGCTATAAATAAAATTTCTTAAATATAATATTAATATTGCATGAGGAATTTTCAGTCTTTCATATGCTACACCAAATGTGGTTTATATATATATATATGTACCTGACCTCTGCTGGCCTTGAGAAAGACCTGAAAAAATCTCTTTGAGATTTGGGGAATGTAGCAGGAAAATACAATGTAATTCTGCAGTGCAGAACAATGTTATTTGTTTGTTTGTTTTCCTCCAAGCACAGACTGAGTTGAGGAATATATCTGTATAATTCCAGAGATGGAGATGTACAAAGGAGGTAAGGGAATCTCTCAGAATGCCAGGGAGGTGTCACTAATTCTCCCAGCCTCAAACTCTTCATTATTGAATCTTCTCATTATTCCTTAGCTCTACAGCATTCTGGTTTTTCCTGGCTCTGAAAACCAAGGAGTGAAGCTGTGAATGTAAAATGGAGTTAGGCCTGTACTGGGATACCAAAAGAAAAGTAGATTGACAATTTGTGTTATAGTTGATTGCTTTCCTGGGGTCATATATTGTAAATCAAACTTACGCGTTTCTCAAAATGTAAAGTAAATGGATCTAAAGCAGGAGTAACAGCAGGAAAAAGGCAAAATTGGGCTTTAAATTTCTGTTGTAAAAGACCACAGAATTGTCAGTAAGCCACAACCAGCGCCGCAGGCAAAGAATTTAAAAAGATGATGCCTCTGCTAAGCAACTGACAGACATGGTGTCTGTCTGTCCTAGACACAAAGCTATGCATGATTTCTATCTTCTGCATCTCATAATATTCCACACTTTGTCAAGTGACCATACTAACAGGGTGCACACAGATGGTATGATAACCTTTTATATTATTTTCTTAGTCCTTCAGCAAAATCTGCAAAGGAATGGGGGCAGGGAGGAAGGGGAGAGATAGAAGTCTTTCCCTATGGACTCAGCCTGAGTCTCCACTTAAGGTGATATGTAGATTTCCATTTTGCTGTATTAAGAAAGGACACTCAGGATCAACAAATTTTAAAAGCGAATAGTAAACTGATATTATTCTCCAAAGCAGAATATTTTCATTTTAGACAGTAAAGACTGAATTTAAAAGTCCTTAGAAGTCATATGCATTTATACGACCTCTTCATAGACTAATAATCTAAGCAGTACACTTGTGAAAATGTTCTAGGCATATACCTATTTGGGTACATCCATGGCAATGGTGAACATCTTGTTCACAAAGTAGTTCTTTTTTGGAAAAAGCTCTTAACTGTTGTTGCATTGCTGTAGTGCATTTCAGTAATTACAAAACTTGCAGTTGTTTTATTACCTGATTGTGTCCACTTTAGAGGAACTAACTTCCAGGCCAGTTAGGAAGCAGATCACACCATCTACAGAATTTTAAGGATTTATAGCATCTCAATAGGATGTAGAACATCTAGTAATCATAAGGAAAGAAAAGGCCTACCTCAGACAACTTAGATCAGATGGATGACCAAAGCTGTTTATAACTATCACTTTTTCCCTCCAGAAAAAAAAAATCAGCTGTTGGAAGGTCTCTCTGGCCTCTCTTAAATGAGGGAATACAGAAATTCATCCACAAGGTCTATTACCAACATTACTAAGTCCAACTATCTGCACAGACATGGCTTTTTATTGAACTTCATTTTGCTTCAGGTTACTGATCAGAATCTGCTGTACAGCTGTACGGGAATAGTGTAAAGTCTGCTTAGTTAGTTAATAATTTCATTACCTTGGGGTGAGGCTGACATAGTCTTAGTTCTAAAAATCACCGTATTATTAAATAATTTGCAAAACACTTTGTTATGACTTTGTGCATATCTGTGTATAATCCTTCTGCCAAAATCTAGTGCAGCCCTGTGATCACTCAAAAATTAGTTTGAATGTATATATCCCTCTGGAGCACTGGCACTTCTGAACAGACACAGCCCCTGAGTGAGACAGAACAAGAAGGATGTTCTGCATCGTGTGTCTGATACACCTGACAGCACAGAAATACTATCTTCGTGCTAATGATCTGTCAGCATTTCCACTTACAGAACCTTTGACTCATCTGTCATTATCTGTTCTGAGATGAAGTCTGGCATAGAGGTTCTCACCAAAAGATATTTGTCTTGTTTGGTAGGGTGAAATGACATTTAGCTGCTTTAGGGGAGCCCTAAATGTACCTCTGAGGATAAATTTGCTCATAATATAGGAAATTAGTACATTTTCTTAAAAGGCTTTCCATGGTGCAATTAGAAAATGGATTATTTTGTTTAAAAAAAAATTTGCAGGCTGCTGTGTTCTTGTGCCTCTTGAAAAAAAAATCCACCATAAAAAAAATCCAACATAAAAAGATCCAACCAGTTAAAAAATTATAGCTTCTATTGCTGTAGATACTCCTTAGCCAACTCTTTTCAGCAAACTTTTTCTCCATTCTAAATGCACTTAATCCTCAGATTTATTCCATTCACGAATAAGCCTTCTCATTTCAAGTGATATAAATTAATGCCTTCCGTAGAGCCTTTATGACTTACAGCCAAATGCTCCTGCAGTGAAGCAGCAGCTTGTCTGTCTTAGCAATCACCAGCCAGCACTAGTCAGGTTTTTCTGTTTCAGTCACAACTCTGCTCCTTCAGAGTCAGAGAAGTAATTTTCCTGGTCACTCCGCTGAGGTTGTCAGCAAGGCTCACTGCTTTTTTCTTTGAATTTGGGGAAAATACCTGCATTTGCAGGGCACAGCAGCTACCATGTGCTCTGGTGACTGTGTAAACCTACTTTACTCCTTCCTCTGAGAAGTGAGTTGGGAACTAATTCAGGTCTTGCTGCAGGCAGAAGAGGACTTGGTATGGCCATGCTGGGTTCACGTGGAGATTCAGTGCTGATGATGGATTGCGGGGTGTCTGAATCCCAAGACTAATGACCTCTGACCAGAGGCTGGTGGCTTACTAGAGGGGAAAGTTTATGGGCAGTATTTGCTGTTGCTAACACTAGAGTCTCTGATGCCCCAAAAGTGTATTTTGCTCTTATTCCCTTTTTTCAGACAGTGTCTATTCTTAACAACTGTATGTTTAAAATTCATGAAGTAGAAAAACAAATGCCCAGGATGTAGTTTCAAATGTGATCTTGTATTTAATTCCTTAATGTTGTAAGATGGTGTGTTTTAGGGCTATTTTTAAAGTAGCTGCCAAGTTTCACAGCAGATGATGCAGTGTCAGAGTTGTATACAGAAAACATTCAAAACACTACACTGACTTCTGGATGTTTAGCTTCCACTGGCTGTCCCACCAGTGTTCATGGGAAATATATATTTTATCTTACCAATAAATGGGAGCTTTTTGGCAGACAAAAAAAATGTAAAATCCAGAAGGCTGTTCCTTTTTGTCAGATCAGTTAAATCTACAGTTAAGTCGTTATTGCGGCCTTCCAATATATAAAAGGTCATAAAAGAAAGATAGAAACTTTTTACAAAGACTTTTAATGACAACACAAGGGGCAATAGTTTTAAACTGAAAGAGAGTAGTTTTAGACTGAGCATAATCAAGAAACTTTTTTATGAGGAGGGTGATGAGACACTAGAACAGTGGATTTGTGGATACTCCATCACTGAAAGTGTTCAAGGTCAGGTTGGATGGGGCTTCATCTGTTGTGCAACTTGTCTGTTCATCAAATCCTTCTCTGTTGTGATGGTATAAGTAAGAACTCAGTCTTCTACACACTCTGCTGAATACTTAAAAACAATTGGGTGTATTGGAATTTTCTGGGGTTGAGTTTGCAGTTTGTCTTTAAGCAGAAAAATTGATGGGTTGTTTCTGTGTAAAATCTAAAAATACCAATAATGTACCTAAAAAAAGCGTGAAGAAGCTTTTTCTAAATAGCATGAAGTGGGTTTTTGCATGGTTGTGTTATTGGCTTGTAAAGTAGTTATGTTTCAGAAACACATCCAATTATTACAGATTACTAGACATAGTTTGACACAAACTGGGAATATGACTGAAACAAGATGAATGTTCATTCAATATTAATATGCTTTTAGAATATTAGGAAAAAAATTTAAATGGCTCAAGTCTTGTGTCATCATAACATTTTTCTTTTCTGTCTCTTAATTTCCTTTAGACAAATTTCTGTCCTGGTTGAAACATTCAGATACACTGAGCAAATGACAGAAACTTAAAGTAATATAGAAGTAGAGCTTTATATTTGCAAATAGAATGGCAGATGTAAAAGAAATATTGAGGTGAATAGGTTTTAAATATTTACTGGATGAGAGTCTCGCAGCTTCTACTCACAGAATAAGGGGTACCTTAGATTCGTATTTTATTGGTCTTATTTTGGAAGAGACTGCATCAGGATCCTAAAGTAGAGTAAATGAACAAGCCATAATAGTTTACATATAGGACAGCCAATTCTAGTTTAGGAAAGCTTCATATTCATAATTTGACAAACTGAAGTTACTGCCCTTTGTCTCCTGATTTTGCATTTGCTATGTGTATACAAAATATATTGTAGGTTGAAAAATATAATTGAAGGTCAAAAATACAGTAGGGAGTTAATGTTCTGTAACTGTTCTCGTAAGATGAATAAAGTAGCAAGGGATCTTGGTATCTAAGTGACTGATGAGACATCTTAATGACAGGCAGTGAAACTGCAGCCTAACAAATCAACTTTAGCTGCACTGAGGCACTGGAATTGCTGTTTTCAGTGTCTGGGCCCAGTTTTCCTACAATCTGCCTCTTTCTATGTTATGATTTCTCAATGCGAGCCATTCATATTTCTCTTAGGCCAGTCAAGTCAGATATACATGTTGTCTTCAGATTTGGGGGTAGCTTTACATACTCTTTGTATATAAATGAGAAAGTTACTGAATTTCCATACTGGTTTCAGACAAAACAAAGGGATTATGAGAAGGCTGGAGAAGTCTATCCTGAGAAGGCCTTGATTTCATGGTGCACTAATAGAAGAATTGCTCCAGGGATAAATAAATGGACTTGAGCTCTGAGAAATGTTGTTGTCTTTAATAAGAAGAGTAAAGAGATCAGCTAAAACTCAATATTTACTCTGTGTTGTAGGAAGCAAGTTTTTCTCTGAAACTTATCCTGCATCTGTAAAGCCCTGTGTATGCCTGTAATTCTGCAGAAATAGAAATGGATCAGTTTGCCTTGCTGCATGAGTAGAGAGAGGATTCAAAGGTAGTTCTGCCTATCAACACATTGATCTCAGAGAGATCAGAGTTTCCCACCCATCAGCTCAAGAAAAACAACAGTCTGCTTTTGAATCACCAGCTTACATTGCACCAACCTCACATTCCTATTCTATCTTCAGCAGGCAAACACCTTCTTACAAAAGAGCCATGTACCCTCTCTGACATTCTCAGTGACTCCTAGCAACAACTGAACCAAGCAGCAACTCACAGAAGTGATAAATGTAGAACACATTAGTAGATATGTGCAAGGTTCTGAGGCATTTTGTGCTTGAAGTCAGCTTATCTTACTATGCAATCATCAGTACCTTTCAAATACTGCTATTCTGAGTTAGCAGAAGTGATCTCAGTACCATTCTCATACAAATCAATGGCTGTTCCACATATTTCCTAGAAGACATTTATGGCCCTGTGTGGTCCACTGAGCTAATTTTTAACCTCTGGGAGAAGCACCCTGGCATAGAGTTCACAGCAGTACTAGTATATACACAGATAAAGAGGCACAATTTGAAGGTAGCAAGAAACAAAATCTGCTCTCTAAGACTCCAGGGATCAATTACTTTTGTTAACTCAGTGGTTCTTTCCCAAATTGCTATTATTCAATCTTTGAAATTGATGGGCTTGTGCTAGTACCTGGAACTACTGATGAACTGACTGGATCAGAGGCTTTGAAGTTAAAACACTACAGACAGCCAAATGTCAGCAGCCTGGGAGTTTCCCAGATAGAAGGATTTAGGAGCACCCCTGATTGTCAAGAAGTTTTTATTTCAAAGGGAAGGCCTTTCAAGGAAAAAATGTACGTCTGTTTCAGATGTGAAAAAAAATCCAAAAGGTGCAAAACCTCTCACTCCTCCCATCTCTGCTGTCATGCAAGAGATTATAAGCATTGACTCATAGATGATTAACACAACCACATAACCTTGCATGGTAATTTTTTGTCCTGGATGAAGACTGAACAAAATTCTGTCTTCTAAATAATTTTTAGGGTGGGAAAGATATAAAGCTCACTCTCTAGATTTTATTTATCTTTTTAATGTGGATATAGGGGCAAAACAATCTGAGGTGCCTTAAAACCAAGCATCCATCAGAATGTCACTGCTTTCACTTGAGTAGTTGGGTTGAATTTAGCATATCTCACAACTGGATATGCTGAGTTCTAGTGCAATGCAAGTTACTACCTGTCAGACATTAAATAAGCAGTTTACATGGGTTAATTTAAAAGATTTTATGTTTAAAATATATAGGATAATTTAAAAGATTAAATATTAATCCTTCACTGATTAAATGTAGCATTACTGTGTACAGGTTACAGACCATGTGAGTTAACATTCTTGTCCCTCACACTGTTCTTCAGAGCAGACAGAATGATTATTATTTAAAATTTTAAGTATCAGAGCAAATTATGCAGTGTATGAACAGACACGACTTCAGAAGTAAATATGTTCTCATCATCAGTTGACATCTACAACCAAGAAGATTTCCATCACAGCAATCATCTTCAAAGTACAAGCAGTTTCTCCATCTAAAGTTCCCTTGCCCTTCTTTTGGCTGTCTCCACCTATGTGTAAATATAGGACATCTTTCTCAGTGCATTTGTTTGTGGAATACATTAAAGAAAGAATGGATGGACGATCTCCTTCAGAAGGATGAAGGAGGGATGAATTTAATTATTTTTATATATTTTGGTAATTGTGTTTCATTTCTGAAGATGGCACCTGCCTCATTTGGCAGAAGAGTTGTGTTTAGTTCTTTCCAAATGAACATTTCCACACTTGTGCTCTTCACTTTGGGACTGAAGGGGAAGGAGATGGGAAGAAATCCAATTAATTACACAGTCACTACATCTTGCTGTATTTTCTGTTAAGAAATGCTCTTCAGTTGGCAGTTTTACACAGTATTAGATATCGTCATATTTGGAAGATGGGACCCCTGAGCACTGCTTATTTTTATGCTTTGAACTGTTTTTGTTTGACAAGGTTGGGGTTTTTTTGGATGAAGTCCTTTGAATCCTGGTCTGGCAATGAAAAGAATCTGCTTTCACAAAACCTCTGCAAAGTGCAGTTGGAAAGACCTTCACCGTGCCTTCTCTCACTACTGATTAAAATAGTACTTACTTCTGAGTTTTCTGGTAGCACTGTATGTGGTAGCAAGCAAAACAGATTTTTTAATATTTGTGATCTAAACTTCTCCCTCTGGAAGGCTTTTTCTTCCACCTGACAGAATTTTATCAAGAGCACCAATTTGTCACAATAAAACAACATGACTAGTGCTCTTCTAATTCATCAAAATCCACTTGCAGACTTCTGTTTTGACTGGAACAGCAACCAAAACCACAGATGATTCAGTAACTGAAACTTCTAGCCTTTGTGAACTGCTGGAATTCTTGACATAGTTACATCAAGTTAAGTACCCTAATATTACAAAAAAAAAAAAAAAAAAAAAAAAAAGAATTGACATAAGCCTTGTCTAGGTGTTGGGCATTTGAAAGTTTGATCTTTTTGTATCCTAATAAAGATCGTGCTTTAAAGCCTTCTGCTTCTTTGAGCAGACAGCATTCAGGTTACATGCCTAGGCATTGAGTTACTTGCAAGGGGACCATTATTGCCTCTCCATGGCATGAAAAGCAGATTGGGATGAGGGTGAAATATGCCAGAATGAACATTAACAGAGTGATAAACTCTAGGCACAGATACACTAATTAGAGGTCAGCAGCAACGTTAACATCTCTCTTCAGCAGTAACTTCATCTGCAGCTCTGCCTTTCATATGCAGAACTACGAAGGAGGTGGAGGAAGGAGGCTATCTGACACAGATTCTTCAAGAGAATCAGATTATCTTCAGGGCCCTGAGCTTCAAATACCATTTTTATCCTTATCATGCACACAGCTTTAGGGAGATTCTGGATCTAGCTTGGCTGGCAGTGCAACTATGCTGCATACAGGAATAGGAGAAAATCCATATGCTAACTGGGAAGTTTAAGAGTGTACAGCAGTTACAAAAGATAGTCTGTTCCTTCTTATATTCACTGTTTCTGTTACCTTCAATATATAAATATGTGCATGTGTTTCTGGTTCTTTATACCTTTTAATATTATGAGGGGACTGGGCTGAATTAGGCACATGGACCCAGGGGACTCAGAGGTAATTTTACTCCCTGGCATTCTGCAGTTCTGGTTCATACTCCTTGTGGTAAAGCAGAGTTATTCATGATGGTCATTTGCCACTTCTTTAATTATGCAGTGAACAGATTCAGTGAACAAATTAGATAAAGTCATTATTGTTTCTGTCAAAGAGATTTTTGAGCTTTGTGTGAAAACAAGGAAGAAGTAGAAAAGATGAAGCTTCTTTTAAGGTGTAACTCTCTAGAATTAGCCTATTATGAAAAATAGGTTTATGCTATAATCACAGTCACTCTGTTTGTACCTTGCAGTGAGCCACCTCTATGGATTTGGACTGATGGATGCTGAAGCAATGGTGATAGAAGCAGAAAAATGGACAACAGTCCCTCCGCAGCATGTGTGTGTGGAAAACACAGATCGGCAAATCAAGTAATACCCGCTGCCAAAACTCTTGCTGGCATAAACTTATGGAAATATATTGGGTATAATTTACCCCTCCCTTGCATTGTAATTTAAAGTGTCCTTTTGAAAGCTATACTGGGGAATCTCCATCACCTTCACAGATGTCAGATCATTCACCTGTAAACTTGTTCCCTGTAGTGCTTGGAAAAAAGCCCTAGTTCAAAGAACACCCCAGAAGTTGAAGGTGTAGAAGAAGACAGACTGGATAATGATTGATTCTGGTATAGATGATGCACCAAAGAAGAATGTTTGGTTGAGTGCACTGCAGTCACCTTTGTAAGATGAATGCAAACTTATCAGTCCAGAATCTCATGAGCAAATACTTTTTTCATTAAAATACTGTATGATATTGGTTTTGTATGAACAGTGTCAGGAGAGTCTCTGTGTCAGAGGCTGAGACTAAACTGTTTGCAGCTCACTAGGATAGGGTTTCCATAGGATGAGGCTTAAAAGTAAAATTTTGCATATAGACTGTGGGTATTGCGACAGCATCAGCCATGAGGCACACATTAAGATTACTGTTTGATACATCTGCTTGGCAGGCTTGATCTATAACTGGTGTAGTCTGCAAGGATGTCGTGCCAATTTAAACCATCTGAGCCAAAAGCTGTTTGGTACAGTTAACATGTAATATTTGCTATTACGTAAGCAGTGGCTATGGCTATGCCAGGCATTTCCTGGGCCTTAACAACCAGCTGTGATCCCATGACAATCCAAACAATTCTTAGCTGGCCACTAATCCTCAAAAATGCTCTGTCCCAGAGGTTCATTCCTATTACAGGTTTTCAGCTGTCCTCTTTTAGAATGTGTACATGCTTAACTGAAAGCCAAGCAGTCACCATTAGCTGCAGTAATTATTCTGTGGTGATAGTTTCAGCTGGGAAGTGTTAAAACTAGTATTTATAGGCTAGTGACTTCTCAGAAACAATTGTTCAACACTGTGATTCACCACTAAGCAAAAAATACGTGGTTGTTTTATTTTACAGAACAAGCAAGAAATGCTTATGTTGTTTTATATGCTTATATTATAGAACAATACGACCTGACAGTGTTGTCCGTTCAATTTACAAAGCCACTGGCTGCTCAGATAATCCTAACCATCATGTCATCTACTTGGAGCACGTCGTTGTGCGCATCACTATTACTCACCCTAGACGTGGAGACTTGGCAATTTACCTAACCTCTCCTTCTGGAACTAGGTCACAGCTCTTGGCCAACAGGTATAGTATGACAATGCAATTCTTCACTGTCCAGGCAACATGCAGAGATTGCACTGAAATTATAGCAAAGAACAGTCAAGTCATTAAAGTAGGTTTTGTGGCTGACATAGACTAATTACTTTTTCTGAGAGATGGGGAGACTGAAGTGCAAATGACTTCAAAGATGGCAGTCTCTGTCTGTATCAGTAGGAGAGCAGGCTGCCAAGATACTGAAGAACATTACCTCCAAAATAAAAACTAGTCAATTTCAGTAGTCTTGTGTACTCACCAATTATTTGGTGGCATGT
The DNA here is from genome assembly GCA_023637945.1 of Phaethornis superciliosus. Taxonomy (NCBI): domain Eukaryota; kingdom Metazoa; phylum Chordata; class Aves; order Apodiformes; family Trochilidae; genus Phaethornis; species Phaethornis superciliosus. The sequence goes on along the minus strand of JAJQWJ010000004.1, from coordinate 34,268,901 downwards.
TTCTATGTACTATTGGCACTTACTTTTCATTTTCCTCCTTTGTTCACTACTATTAAAAATCAAACAGAATAGTAGGTGACTACTGCTGTTTTCTGTAAGTTCTGTGAATATGGTTATCACTTATTATGTTACCTGTTCCCCTATTCCTTTTTCCCCTTGCATATTGAAGTAATAAGATCAACCCATGAAAGGCTTCAGTAGTGTTTTTAGTAGAGCAGCACTAATAAGTTGCCCTGGTATTTTGGAAAAAATGGGTCCATTTATAACCATTATAATAAAATTTTCAAAAGTCAGCCATTTCTTTCACCCTACAAATCTGTGATGAATACTTTCTTTTGACAGACACTCTAAAATCAACAACTTAGAAAGATCAGTCCTTATTCTCACTCTGTCACCTCTGTATTATATTCTTGGGCAAAATATGACACTACATCAAGCTGTCTCTTTTTCTCCAGATGGGATTCAAACAAGTATCTTTTTATGCAGTGCATTTCCAACATTAGTGCCATTTCAGTGCCTGGAGATGCAGGGCATAATTCGTATTTGTCCACAGTAAACTGAATGACTTGCCAGTGATATTTCTATTTCTCTGGAACAGCAGCAGAAATTTTCTTGGAAGAAAACATTCCTAGACAAATCTAGCTAAATCAGTCATTAAGACCAGTGCCACCTAGTAAATGGGGCTAAAGCACTAAGAAATTCCAGAAACTTCTCAAATTCAAATCCATTTTCAGATGTGCGAATAAGTTGCACTTACAATAACAAATATATCTACACTTCTCCCGTTGCCTAGAAAATCTTCTCCCTGATGGGACGGTAATATGATAGGGAAAATTTTTCCTTGGTGACTAGCAGATTTAGATAACTGCCACTCTGCTTACCAAAGAGCATCCTCCCACACAAAAGTTGATATATTAGCTGATGTCACATATCTCCGAAACAGCAAAATCTGCAACATGCCAAACCTATGCTGTGAGAACTCTTCTGCTGTCACACTCAAGTGTTCTCAAATGCTTATATTCCCAGTTCTACTTGTCAGGGCTTTCAATGAAGTGGAAGAGGCTAGCTTTCAGAATTGCCTCACCATCCACATTGTCCCAGACAAATTTGTTTGATATAGTGACTGCCTAGCCCCAGAGACCTGTGTGTCTTCCTGTCCCTCAGTGGTAGGAGGATTTATCTTTGCTTTTGAAAGGCAGGACACATTTTGGAGGTAGGTGGTGTTCAAATGGATATGGTTTTTATCGAAGTGTGGACCCACATTTCCATTAGAGAATAGATTTAGTTTAGAAGAAAGGTGTACTGAAAATACCCTTCAGTCTATAGATACCAGTTCCTCAAGTGGAGAGAAAGTTGCACTGGAATTTTAGGGCCCTCTAGGAAATCTCCTGTGTTTTATTATGAGTATTGTCAATGCCTTGCTGATAAAGCATATGGGTACACACAGGGTATCTCCCTGCTATACTGAACAAAGAATTTGTCCTCTGCTGACCAGTGCAGAGGCAGACTTCTACCTTCTAAGCAGTTATGAAACAGGCTTTTGGTTTTCTATTTGAAGAAAACCTTTTGTTTTTTTATATTCTGTTGTTATGCAGCAGTTCTTTCATCCTTCAAAATGAAAAAAAATAAAATTCTCCAACTCGGTATCCAAACAAAACAATCTTGTGTAAACCCAGTGGTCTTAACACAGCTAACTTTTGGCTTGAGGCTTTCATGTCTTGCAGCTGACTCACAGCAAGTGGGAGATAAAGACATTCCAGTATTCACAGTTCACTGCTGGTGATGATTGGCATGTAGAATAGGTACAAAGTGTAATTCAATTGGTCCCTTTGTAATTCCTGCAACTTAGAAAGTAATTATTTTCTGTACCTGTACAGAGAATGTGAACGAATATATTAAAATAAGGGGATATTCAACTGTTTCCTTTACTATACTGTCAGAAGGCTAACCAGAAAACAAAGAAACTTGAAAGGTCTTTTAATGTTTTGGCATTTTCCAAAAAAAAAAATTATTCCTGGCAGAGAAAACTCTCATATAGTCGCACCCTTCCCATACAAGCTTTGGAGACATACTGACATACAAGAAATTCCCTTCCCATACAAGCTTTGGAGACATACTGACTTATTAGTCACATTTGGATGAAATGAACAACTGTGGGCTACTAATATTAAGGAATGAATGTATTTTGCAAATTCTAGACCTGAAATATCTGGAGTCTTCACAAGCCCTTTCTCAAGGTAAAGTGATGGGTATGCAATAGTATTTTTCAAAATGGTATTTTAAGGCTTGTTTGGTTGGTTTTGGAAAAAGAGGTCTTACAGCTTAGTGGTCTTGCAGTCAGTAGTACACCAAGTGTTGTTGAGCTTATATGTCTTAGAATCATGCTATAAAATAAAACTTGGAATAGGAATGTTGCTGCTTACTAGTACGAGAATTTAGTTTTGAGGCATTTGCTTTTCAAGGTATTATTGATGAGGGCATCTGAATAAATGCATTCAATTACATGCAAGGATGCCTTGGCAGCAAGTGGTATGGGCTGGGGCTGCTTTTTCTATGGACAAGAGTCCCAAAGGCTGTTGTACCTTGCTGATACCTGACTGAGATGCTGACTGAGACATACAAGGTCTTTCAATGCAAACTTAACATGATTAATAGTAGCAATACCAGCTGTTTTTACTGAACCTAGGGAAAACCTCATTGCTTTAGCATTACTCATCTGGGTTTAATTTGAAACAGTTTGCTGGTAAAATGTCTGAAAGCGCAAAAGGTATATTTTACACATGTGCACTTCTCAACCAGTTCTGGAAGAAGAGTCACTGTATTGTTTCTGGTACATTGACAAGTAGGTCCCTCAAGGCAATATATGGCCTTTTTTCTGCATATTTCATCCTTAATGTTGGCATCCCCTAAAATGACTTCAGTTAGAAAAGTTGTTAGTCAGAGGCAATGTGGATTCCTTTGCAGGCATTTGGTGGATTACGCTGTCACTGGCTTGAGCCTCATGCATTCTTCAAAAACTGCATTACAGGGAACATCTGCTTTGTTGTTTGGAAAGTACTAAACATGATTACATTGGATGTACTGCAGCAGAGAAAAATACAGACTTGGAAAATGATGGCTGGTGTGAGGGTGAGGCCACAGTTAAGTCCAAAGGGGAACAGTATCCCCTTTTTAAAAACAATTGGCCACTGGACTTGGCAGCATGGGTTTCTGAGTGTTTTTGAGACATACCAAGGTCAGTTCTAACAAACACTCCGTGCAGGAGGGCTATGGGGGAGAATCTAAATTCAAAGAGAATAGAAGAAGGAAATTTAGGGCTCGTTTGTCTCCCACTGAAGGCATGGCTTGTTTAATTTTTTTCCCTTTAAATTTAAAGCAGCTGTTGCCATTTAAACTGCGTAACTGAAATTTTTTGGCCACGTGGTGGCAAGTTTCCAGGCCACTAGCTTCCTATGCTTTAATGGTGCTGACATTAATAATACCTCTGTTCAGTAACAAAGGGAAATATTTTCATGACCATCTTTTTGCTTTCATGAAGCCTTAGATAATCAGTAAATTTTAATAATAATCTCTTCGGCAGAGAACTCTTAGACCAAAAACTAGGTATTCTCATCTAATCTTACTTACTAGTTTGCTTCATAAAAAGTCTTGATGATCAAAAGTAGAGTAAGCTTTTTCTTTATAGAGGTATATTTTTACTTCTGGATTGACTGGTACATCTTACATCTTTATTACAGTTCACACATTATGCTCTAATAACAAACCAAGTATTTTATGTATCAAAATACGATGAAAACGACAAGGCACATTGAGCAGGAGCAAACAAGAATCCTCTGCTTGTACTGTGTCTATAGGATGAAGTAATTCTTGGAAAACTATTTATACCAGCTGGTATTTGCTGTTTTATTTCATTCAGAATGGTTTTGTTTTGTTTTGTTTTGTTTTTTATGAGGTCATGATAGAATTTTTGTTTGTTTGGGTTCTTTTGCTTGTTTGGGGGTTTTTTTGTACCCTGCAAATATTAATGGCTGATAGGCTGGGAATCTCTAAGGATACTTTTTGTTTATATCAAAAAGGGAAAAAATACTGTTTATTTGATTAGCTCTTCTTGTCATTAGAAAGACTAATGGGGCTTATGTGCAAAATAGCATATGAATGCATGCAAGTGATGTTATCCTCCATGTAACTCTAAAACATGCCCCTGTACTCAGCGCTAGTTAGGCCACACCTCGAGTACTGTGTCCAGTTCTGGGCCCCTCAGTTTAAGAAGGATGTCGAGGTTCTGGAACAGGTCCAAAGGAGGGCAACCAGGCTGGTGAAGGGACTCGAGCACAGGCCCTATGAAGAGAGACTGAGAGAGCTGGGGCTGTTCAGCCTGGAGAAGAGGAGGCTCAGGGGAGACCTCATCGCTCTCTACAACTCCCTGAAAGGAGGCTGGAGCCAGGGGGGGGTTGGACTCTTTTCCCAGACGACTTTCAACAAGACAAGAGGACACAGTCTTAAGTTGTGTCAGGGGAGATTTAGGTTAGATATTAGAAAGAATTTCTTCACGGAGAGGGTGATCAGGCAATGGAATGGTGAGGTGAGGTGGTAGATTCTCCGTCCCTGGAGACATTTAAAAAAAGACTGGATGTGGCACTCAGTGCCATGGTCTAGCAACTGCTCCGGTGGGTCATGGGTTGGACTTGATGATCTCTGAGGTCCCTTCCAACCCGGCTAATTCTATGATTCTATGAAAATTGATATTGGAACTTGCTCAAAAAAATGTGGAAGAATGAAGTATGATGTATCTGAGATTTAGAGTGACACATGCCTTTCTTTGATGACTGACACTAGCAAAGACTTAATCAGGGATCTGTAAGGTTGGTATGTATGAGAATTCAATACCTCAAGTTCTGTTTTAGTAGAAAATTAGAACCCATCATTAGAAGTTTGGATTACTTTTCCATAGTCAAAGCAGGAATGAAGGCAACTGGCTAAGGACATACTTGGGTTCAGCTAAATGTCTGAGTTTCTGAGGTTTGTATTGGATCAAATAGAAACATGAGGAGCTGTTTAAGACAGACTGAAGACGTATGCCCAGGATTTCTACTTCTTGCAGATAGGTTTACCCAGCTACTAAAGTAAGTGTGAATTAATCTTTTACATTGAGTTTCACTTGAAACAAAATGGATTGCATGATGGACAGTCAGTGTCCCCTACCATCCTTACTCCAGATGTTCCCTTCAAACCTAGAATGGCATAGGAAAAGTCCATACATACAGCACCAATTTCATTCACACTCTTGCTTTAGAATTTCCTGTTAAGAGTGAGGTTTCTGAAGGTTTATTGAAAACTCAATAGGAAAGCACATGTAGTCTCTTGGGACAAGCTCTCCATATTCAGTGGCTACTGTACTCTCCACTACATCAGGCTGGCAGGTGCTGTACTCTATTGTTCATGCTGCATCTCTCCAAACAATTTTATCATGACTACTCTTAAGAAGAGATCTGAATCGCTTCATAAAATTAATAGTGATAACCAGATGCACAATGGATATATATTTTTTTTAGTAAGATGTGTATGCATAAATTTTAAGTGCTTCTTTTTTTCCCCAAATACTTCAGTGCAGGTGGTCAGTAAGGTCTGGCTGAAGCTTTGGTTAAGTCAGTTTGAGCTGTCTATAGTTCTTCAGGGGCTACACCTCACAGAGAGCTGATGGTTGAACCCTCTGGAGGAGAGCTGGTCTAGTCTTTCAAGACTTCCAGTTGAATGGGCTGGAGCACATCATAAACAAAGATTGCTCCTACAGAGCAGAAAATAGCCTTCTCTTGTCAGCTACAGCACTGCAACCCCTGGCAGCAGCCACTGCAGGGCTTCCTAGCTCTTGATGTGGCCCGTTCAATGCATGGCTGCCAGTCAGGTACAGCTGCACCTTATGAGTAAAAAGATCTTGACACTCTTTTTATGCATTTACTTTTTCATAATCATGATGAGTGATAGTGTTATGAAATGGATCCACTACCTCCAATGCCTTTTCTCACATGAAATTAAAAACTAAAATAAATCAGGACAAAGTCTTCTGAGCATTTAGGAACTTAGAGTTTCTTTGATAAAAAGCTGACACACTTGTTTGCATGGTTTCTTGACATTAGTAGATTTAAATCTGAGAGTCTAGCCTTATGTTCTCACTTGTGAAATTTCAAAAAAGTGGAATTAGTTCGTCTTTCTCTGGGACTAAAATTTTCAGATTAATTTTTTCTGATTGAAGTTATATTCTTCTATACTTCTGTTGTAGTATGTGAACAAATAAGATATAAAGATTCCAATGGTGTTACTCACTTTAGTACTTAATAGCATGCTACCTGAGCTAGTACAGCTGTTGCAGATGCATATGATCATGGTCATAAAAATTATCTTATGCTAGTAATTTTAACTACTTTAATCTATAATAACTTATAATAGTCAACTTGCAATTCATCAGACTATATACTGATAGTTCACATGTACGTGAATTTGCACAGTACGTAAGAAACTGTGCAAGTGTGTCCTTGAGATGAGTTTTGACTCAGCATCAGTCTGACAAACACAAAGTCAACTAACTGTCTGGAATGACTCCATGCTTCTTAAGAGCTATTACTCCCTATTCTGTATTTTTTTCCTGAGTAGGAAAACGTACATCTGATCAATTGATACATTCATTTAACACCACTGAAAGGGAACTGCAGGTACTGCCTCTCAGCTTTTTTTTAGTTGAGTGTTTAGTGCATGAACAGACCAACACAAAAATGCTTGGTCCATTGATACAAGGCACACATATAGACAGCCTCAGAGTTAGTATCTTTCTACTTTTAACTGTTCTTTTGATCTGTCTGTAGCATCTTGTCTCATTTGTTCTGTAGGAACAAAGCTCAAATGTTAAAAGAGTTTAGTGTAAACCTTACCTTGTAGAATTCAGATCTTTTCCAAAGCAGCATTCCTTCAAAAACACTGGTCAATTTTCGGTGAAAGAATGTTATTGGATTTTTCCCACATCTGTGGATGGAAATTTTCACGTTTACAGTTTCAGCCATAGCATATATTAGGTAAAGAAGTTTTTTTTATATACCTATGATACAGTCTTAATTTTTGTTTCTTCCTGTAAAAATCATTTAATGGAATTATGCAATATTAAAATGGAAATCTGATTAACAATTTAAAATTAAAAAATAATATCAATAAGCCTTAACCAAAAAAATACTATGCAAAATATTGTAGTAATTACAGTAAAAATAAACATTAACTTGTGTTTCTATTTATATGAACAGAAGCCCAGTGAACACATAATTTACAATATAGTTGTACAGTACTACATAATATTACATAATTTATGTGCCACAATGGCAAAGAGGGATATCACTGCCTTGATGGATTGACAGGGTGCTTAGGAGACAGTACATAAGTCATCAGCAAAACACAGTATGGCAATTTGACCAACTGTTGGAAATAACCTACATAATTACTTAAATGCAACATACCTACATGCAGCCACTGGGTAAAAACTGCAGTCAGTAAATGAAGTGTGTCATCTGTTTGTGAGATTTGCTGCATTCAAACAACTGCTTTAACACTGACACGAAACAAGCTAATTCTGCTGGAAGACATTTATACACCACACATATATAGGCACAGAATTGCATCAGAAGAAAATTTCACCCAGTTATCAGCAATTTTAAATATATATATAATCTAATGTTATCATCACTAATAAAAAAGAGTACTATTAAAGTACTATTAAAGGCATTCATTTAAAATGGAAAAAGGTTACACAAATAAGAGCATGAAAATCAGTCTTAGGATAAAATGCATTATGTGCACAGGTCCATACAGGTCCTGCTGCAGTAAGTGTGGGTACACAGTACCTGATCCCATGCCTCTGATTGACCAAAGTTTTCAGCAGGAAGTACAGAATTTTATTCACATCCCCAGTGACATTTTTTGCCATGAATCAACACATACTCACAGTGCTTCAAAAGTATTCCCGTTGCTCCAATTTTCACAGTCTTTTAAGAATAAAGTTTGAAATTTGCTTAGAAAATAGCAGTAAAAAATCAAGTAAGTGTAAAATGTAATGTTTTTGTAATCTAATACTAGATTTTTCACTATTTTATGGAAAAGGTTTTAAATCTACAAGAAGTCTTGTCCTATGAAAAATAATTGTATAGCTATTACCTGTGGAATTTTCACATATAAAGACTAAATTAAAGTAGTGATACACATACATGTGTGTAAATATGCATATAAAAAAATATATAATATATATATAATATATAAAAAATAGGTATACATATATATATAATACATACATATATATATACATATGCATGTAATTGTATGTAGATAAATGTGTGTGCATTTTTTAAAGCTGAGTTCTGCCTTTTTATTGGAGACAACAGCCTTAGTTAGAATGCACCTCCCATCAATAGCTTTGAGGTACAAGGCAACATGCTGTGATCACTGCATAAAAGTGCAAATTCTCTCATGTCTTTCCAAAATCCCATTAATAAATTCCAATTTGGGATAATAAAATCTCTTGCCAGTTGTTCTGCCCCTTCTTCCCCTATGGAGTAATCATTAGATTGCAGCCTCTGAACTAGGCCCCCATACTAGAAACTCATACTCCTGGTCTAAGCTCCAGCCTCTTCACCCATGACCTAGGTAATTAAATTATGGTGATGTTGGTCAGGTGAAACTATCAGGTGCCATACATCTCTCAATTTTACCCAAACTCCATTCTGTGAAATGTTTGAACTAGTTGATACATTGGTCATTTGAGGATTGAGACCAATGTCTCAATTAAATTTTATTTCCTCACAAAAAGTCACATATATTGTCTCTGTCACTTAATACTTCTAATCCAAAGCCCAAAATAAATGTTACAGTAATTTTCCTGTTCACAAGTTATGTTTACAGCATGCTGGTAAAGCTACAAATATGCTGTATTGCATGCTCTTTTCCCAAAACACGTGAATCCTATTAAAAAATATTAACTTTTTTTTTTTCAATTTATTTGTTTTCATTCTCATTCACATTAGGACTAGTGATGGCATGTAAAGAATCTCTTCCATCAAAATAAGAAACTGTTGAATGTACTTGTAATATGTGTGGGAAAACCATCAGCAGTAATGTTATGTAAAGGCCTAGACTAATGATCTGGCTAATTAGCATATAATTCAAGAGTTTGCAGAATTGGAGGCTTAGTTCTCCAAGTAAAATGGGTGGTTTAAAAGACTGTAATGATTTATTATAGGCTATTTGATCACTCCATGGAAGGATTCAAAAACTGGGAGTTCATGACTACTCACTGCTGGAGTGAAAAAGCAGCGGGTGACTGGATCTTGGAAATCTGTGACACTCCATCTCAACTGAGAAATTTCAAGACTCCAGGTATGACTCTAAATTTTTATTTGGACTAATTGAATTCAGAAGAATGCTTGCAGATGCTTATGCTGCCTTGACTGTTTTTCACCTTTTATTTACAGCTGCAACATGTCACACAGTTTTAGCATGAAGGCAGAGCTGTGAAGAGCATTACTCTTAATTTCAGTTACCAATGAACTCTTCATTATTTCTGTTTCTTGCCATTTAAAACGTGGTTCTCTTTTATTCTGAATTTACTTCTGCTTTCCATGGAGAATTTCATCCTTTTGGGAGTGAACTGACCTCTTTCTTGCAGCCACATATGTTACCTCAAAGTATAAAAATATACATTGGCCATTAGAGGTACATCATACCAGATGTGTGTTTTTCATGCAAAGACAGACCCTGTACCATCAGAAAGCTTATCAAGAGTCAGTGCTTTAAGCAAAACCAAATCTTTACTGGGTACTCTTTTTGAGGGTAAAAATTCGAAACTGCATGTGTCACACTTGAAAGAAGTCATACCATGTCCATGTCACAGAATGGTTTGGGTTGGAAGGGACATTAAAGATCATGTAGTTCCAACCCCACTGCCATAGGCAGGGATACCTCCCAATACAGGAGGTTGCTCAAAGCCCCATCCAACCTGGCCTGGAATCTTCCAGTTATCTGGCGTTCACAGCAACCTGTCCCAGTGTCTCACCAGCCTCATAGTAAAGAATTTCTTCTTAATGTCTAGCCTAAATCTACCTTCTTTCAGCTTGAAACCATTACCCATTGTCCTGTCACTACATACCCTTGTTAAAAGTGCCTTCCCAGCTTTTGGCCCCTTCAGGTACTGGAAGATCTTTATAAGCTGTCTCTGGAGTCTTCACGAGTACAAACAACCCCACTTCCTCAGCCTGTCTTCAGAGGAGAGGTGTTCCAGCCTTCTGATCATCTTCGTGGACCTCCTCTGGTCTTGCTCTAACAGCTCCGTGTCCTTCCTGTGTTGGGTCTCCAGAACTGGACACAGTACTCCTGGTGGGAGTGGCATGAGAGAAGGAGGGGGGAGAGGAGAGGGGGAAAAATCACTTCCCTTAACCTACTGGCCACACTTCTTCTGATACTGCAGGACCTTATATTTGGCCTCGTTGATCTTCATGCATTTTACATGGGCTCACTCCTCAAGGCTGTCAAGTTCCTTCTGGATGGCATCTTTTTCCTCCAGAGTGTCAACTGCAACACACAGCTTGGTGTTATTGACAAACTTGCTGACAACGCACTTAGTCCCACTGTCTGTGTTGCTGATATAGATACCAAACACCACAGGTCCCAGTACCATCCCCTGAGGACCACCACTTGATCACTGGTCGCCACTTGGTCATTGAGCCATTGACCACAATTCTTTGAGTGTGACCATCAGGCTACTGAAGTGTATGTACACAAGTGCACTCAGCTTGGGCAACAAACAGGAGGAGCTGGAAGCCATTGTGCAGCTAGAAAGTGTAGTGGGGCAACTCACATGATTGGAGTGCTGGAATCAATGTTTACAGGCTCTTCAGAAGAAATAAGAAAAACTGGTGACCCTGTATTTAGTAAGTGCTATGAATGCCTGGAAGTTGATGATTGCAACAGTAGTACTGAATGTTTATGGTTAAGAATCAGAGGGAAGGCCAACAAAGCAGACATCTTGGTGGGAGTCAACCAGAATAAAGAGACAGACAAAATATTCTGTAGTCTCTCAATCACTTGCCCTTAACCTCGTTTGGAACTTCAGTTTCCCAGATCATAGAATAATTTGGGTTGGAAGGGACCTCTAAAGGTCACCTAGTCCAGCCCCCCTGCAGTAAGCAGGCACACCGTCAACTCCATCAGGTTGCTCTGAGCCTCGTCAAGCCTCACCTTGAATATCTCCAGGGTTGAGGCCTCAACTTCCCCCCTGGGCAGCCTGTTCCATTTTTCTACCATCCTCATGGTAAAGAATTTTTTCTAACATCCAATCCAAATCTACCTTTCTCTAATTTAAAACCGTTGCCCCTTATCTTGTCTCTACAGGCCCTTGCAAACAGTCCATCTCCAGCTTTCATGTAGGCCCCGTTCAGGTACTGGAAGGTCACTATTAGGTTTCCCTGGAGACTTCTTTTCTACAGCCCTTCATCCTGCTTTTGTAGTAGAGGTGTTCCAGCACCCTGATCATTTTCATGGCCCTCGTCTAGAGACGCTCCATCAGAGATGGTGGTTAAAGCGAGGTGGGAGCCTAGTAAAAACAAGCAGGACAAGAGGAAATGTCCTTAAGTTGCACCAGTTGAGGTTTGTATTGGATATCAGATTTGTATTGGATATCTGCCCAGGGAGGTGACTGAGTCAGCATCCCTGGAGGTGTTTAAAGGACATAAATGCGGTGCTTAGGAACATAGCTTAAGCATAGACTTGACAGAGTTAGGTTAAGGGTTTGTAGAGCCAGGTAATGTTCGATGATCTTAAAGGTCTTTTCCAATGAGAAAGACTCGGTGATCCTGTGATCCATACAATTCCTTATGCATTAAAAGCCCATGTCAATCAAACCCCTTCCATCAAGCCCATGTCTCTCCAAGTTAGACAAAAGGCTGTTGTGTGGGACAGTGTAAAATGCTTTGCACAAGTTCAAAGCAGGCATAAGTTTTCTTGGATGATCAATATAGTTTTATCAGACAGGTCTTCATTAGAAATTAGAGCACTGTGCTGAACGGGTATTGTTTGTGAGTTTCATGGCTGGTGTAAGGCCCATATTTACGTGGCCTATATCAGCTACATAAGCTCCAGGAATTTATTTTCATGATGTTTTTCTTTACTTTGTATTTTTGTCGTACCCACAAGAAGTGGCATTTTTCAGTGTCTATGCAGATACAGAATCCATTATATAACAGAAAGAAATTCATGGGTTTCTACCACTCCTTGTAGGTTGTATTGTGCTCCTGTGTGTATGGCAGAGTTCTCAGACCTGGCATTCATCTATCCACACACTATGTTCCTAGTGAGAAATTTTGAGGCTATAGTCATTCTTTTACATTGAATTCCCATTGCATAGTTCAGTTTCATTCACATATTTCAGTATGAGCACTTTCAAAGAAATGGACACAGAGAGAAGGGCTTTCAAAGAGACTCATGGGAGTACATGCTTACATTTCTGTGTTGATTATGAGAGATGAGTGTATGCTGCCTTTGGACTTACTGAAAATTTAGACCTTAATACCCATTTTAAAACAGATACATTATATGCAGACAAAAATACCACCATTTCTGCATGAATATTGAATAAAGTCCATCCTTTGGAATACTGCATCAAAGTAAGTGGAAACCCTTTAACAAAAATAATCTGAGGTGAAATAGAACTTCAATTAATATAAATTAAAACATATTAGACAGGTGAATACTACTAATGTATTGAAATAGTTTATCACTAAATCTAAATAAAAATTTGCTCTTATTAGATGATATATTTTATTTATTACATTGGAAGTGACAAAGGTAGTTGATTACTGCTTTCTGATAGATAAAATTAATTATAAGAATTATTATTTGAAATATATTTATGGCTACAATGACAGTAGCAATAGAATTAGTTTTTAACTCAGTGGATAATAGATCCATTCCACCTCGGGTAGCTAAGTAATCTCACAAAGCAATAAGGATTTTCTAATTGATTTGCTAAAAATCTATTCTGAATTTCAAAACATTGATATTAGCTTAAAGTAATTGAAGTTATAAAAACATATCTTTGTATCTTTAACAATGAGGGACTTTTAAGTAAGTTTGTTCATGAACTAGTAGATTATTGCAAGGCACTAAAACTGTTCCAATGAGCTTAGCTAAGTATAAGTATTTTTATTTTTAATACTTCATGAATAAGCACACATAAAGAAACATGACTGAAGTGCAAACTGAAGTGTTTAAAAGCCTTGGGTTTAGAATAAAGGCTAGCATGATTGGGCATGTGCATGTGATTGGCTATTCCAAAAGAATTGTTGTTTCAATTCTGCTTTGCCCAAGAAAGGCCCATTAATGTTTCTGCCACCAGAGACAGAGATGAGGTGTTTTGTCTGCCTCTTCATTGAAATTTGATTTGTTAAATTATTCACATTGGAATGAAGGCTATTTGCAGTTCACCTGTTCAAGGTAAATGTGCTTTCCTTGGGGTTTGCTGATCCAATCACTCCTGTGACTTACAAACTCAGTAGAACTATTTTCATCATAACTTAGAGCAGGCAAGGGCAGAGGAGGAATTCTAACATGTGAACACAGAGTTGTCCTGTCTCCTGCCTTTTACAAGTGATGCTTAAGCTAAGTTAAACTGGGTATATGTACTTTACTTTGGACAAAAAGGAGACCTCTCATTTCAAAAGTATGAAAACATGGAAGTGCTGATTTTATGATGCTTAGATAATTTTCTGTCTAAAAACTGTAACACAGAGATCAGAACTCAACTGCTGTTGAAGTTCATAGAATCATAGAATGGTTAGGGAGATTATAGTCGATTTTGACTTTCTCTGCTCCTGATGATCTGTTCTGCCAAATATCATAGGATGGTTAGGTCTGGAAGGGACCTTAAAGATCATCAAGATCAAATGCATGGATCATGGTCAGGAACACCTCCCTCTCCCTGCTGCCCATACTTCTTTTGATGCAGCCCAGGATGTAGTTGGCTTTCTGGGCTGCAGGCACACACTGGCAGCTCATGTTGAGCTTCACATCTACTGCCACCCCTAAGTCCTTTTCCTCAGGGCTGCTCTCTATCCATCCTCCCTGCAGCCTGTATTTGTGCCTGGAGTTTCACCAAGCCAGGTGCAGGACCTTGCACTTGGCCATGTTGAACTTCATCAGGTTGCCATGGGCCCACCTCTCCATCTTGTCAGGGTCCCTCTGGATGGCCTGCCTTCTAAGGTGTCAACCACACCACACAGCTTGGTATGATCAGCAAACTTGCTGAGGATACACTCTCTCCCACTGTCCATGTCTCCAACAAAGATTTTAAACAGCTCTGGTCCCAGTACTGATCCCTGAGGAATGCCACTCGCTTCCACTTGGACACTGAACCATTGACCACAACTCTCTGGGTGCAGCCATCCAATCAATTACCTGTCCATGGAGTGATCCATCTGTCAAACCCATGTCTGGTCAGTTTGGAGACCAGGATGTTGTGTGGGACAGTGTCAAATGCCTTGCACAGATCCAGGTAGATTATGTCAGTTGGTTTGCCACTATCCACCATTTCAGTGGCCTTGTGGTAGAAGAGCAAATTGGTCAGGCACGATTTGCCCATGCTGTCACCAATCACCTCCTTATTTTCCATGTGTCCAGTGTCCCAGCAGATTTTCCACGAGGATCTGTTCCATGATCTTGCCAGGCAGAGGTAAGAATGACCTGTTTGTAGTTCACCAGGTCTTCCTTTTTCCTCTTTTTGAAAACAGGGGATATGTTAACTTCTTTCCAATCAGTGGGAACCTCACCAGACCACCATGACCTCCCGAATATCATGGACAGAGGCTTAGCAACCACATCCTCCAGCTCTCTCAGGACTCATATTGACACTATCAGGTCCCATAAACATGTACACCTTTAGGTTCTTTAGGTGGTCACAAACCTCTTCTTCTTCTACAGTGGGGAATAATTTGTTCTTCCAGTCCTTGCTTTCATCTTATGTGGCCCTTGCAATGAGGCTAGAGTACTTGGCAGAGAAGAGTGATGCAAAGAAGTCATTGAGAATCTCAGCCTTCTCAATGTGTAGTTAGGTCTCATGTTTCCTTTAGGAGAGGTCCTACATTTTGTTTGGTTGTCCTTTTATCCCCAGTATACCTGTAGCATCTTTTCTTATTGCTCTTTACATCCCCAGTGAGATTAAATTCTAACTGGGATTTGTCTCTCCTAACCTGATTTCTAGCTGCTCAGAAAACCTTTCTGTAATCCTCCCAAGTTTATTCATGCCTGCCCTAGCTTCTACCCTCTGTGTTCTTCCTTCTTAAGTTTGAGGTTTCTTAGGAGCTGCTTCCTCATCCAGGCTATCCTTCTGGGTTTCTACTTGATTTCATGTTAGCTGGGTTGCATCACTCTGGGGCCTGGAGAAGGTGATCCTTAAATATCAGCCAGCTTTCATGAGCCTCTCTTCCTTCCAGGATATTATCCCATGACGGTCTCACAAGCAGATCCCTGAAAAGGCTGAAATCTGCCCTCCTGAAGTCAAGGGTAGTAAGCTTACTGTGAGCCTAGCTCCTAGCTGACCTAAGGGTCTTGAACTCTACCATTTCATGGTCATTACAACCAAGGCTGCCCTTGAGCTTTGCATCCCTCACCAGCCTTTCCTTGTTGGTGAGAACAAGGTCCAGCATAGCACTTCTCCTTGTTAGTTTCATGATTACTTGGAAAAGGACGTTGTCATCTACACACTCTAGGAACCTTCTGAATTGTTTGTGCTTTGCAGAGTTGTCCCTCCAACAGATATGTGTGACTGAAGCCCCCCATGAGTACCATGGCTTGTGAACTGAAGTTGCTCCTTTCTGTCTGTAAAGTGCCTCATCTATAGTGTCGTCCTGATCAGGCAGTCTGTAGCAGACCTCCACAGTAATGTCACCTGTGCCTGCCTTCCCTTTAATCATAACCCATAAGCTCTCTTTTGTCTCCTCATGTGTCCCCAGGGAGAACTCCATGTACTCCAGCTAGTCTTTGACATTGAGGGCAATCCCCCACCTTTTCTCCCCTGACTGTTCTTCCTAAAGTGTTTATAACCTTCCAAACTGATTCTCCAATTATAAGAGCCATGCCACTAGGTCTCAGTGATACAAATAAGATCATAACCCTTGATGGAACTGAATAACAATGTTAGTTCTTTATTTCTGCGTTTCAGTAGCTGAGTTATATCCATTTTAATGAAGCAGATGGCCAGATAGCCAGACTCCCTGCTTTTAAAAAAAGTTTCTTTGCCTGTCTGTCCATCAAATCATATTCTCTTACTGCCTGTCTCAGTTGTCAACATAACCTTCTATGTAATATGAAGCCAGTAAGTGTCTAATGAAGCTAGTTACTGGGATGTTCACAACCAATGAGCAGCCAACAACTTTTTTTAATGTCCATGGTAGCCTTAGTTGGCCAGTGTCATTTAAATTTCAGCTGCATACTCAAGTGACTACCTTTAAGCACAGCATTGAAAGGCTTGCTTATCATCCTCTAGAATGAGATGAAAAAGCAGCATTGACAGTGTTTCAATTTTCACATCATTTTATCTGCAGTGTTCTCTGCTCATCACGGTTTTGCAGTGCTAAAAGTACCCAGCTAGGTGATATTGGTAGCCCCAGAAAATGCAGAGCAAAATTTCCACTACATCAAAAAGGAGTAGTCATTAAATGTATTTGGAAAACCAGCCATAGACTATAAGAAGCACTGTTCAGGAGCTTTGGGGAAACTGAATGTGGTGGTGGTTTTTTTTTATTTATTTTAATTTATTTTATTTATTTTATAATTTGATAGGAGAGAGCTATAAACAACAACTAAGTAATTGAATTTTAATCAGATTACTAAAAAGAGGCAAAAAGCAATTATTTTCAACTCCATCTTGCTCTTGTTATTCCTGATGCAGCTATGTCACCAGTAAGTGAGCAGCTGCATTTCCAACTTTACACTTTAACATGGTCCTGTACACTCCGGTTTTGCATATGTAGTTGTATAGACCTTACTGATTTATTGATTTCATTACTTCAAATATATGCTTCTCAGTTAACAGTGGTTAATCTCATGGAACTAATTTATTTTCCTCTTTGAGGACTACAGGCTAAAGACCCAACTCGGGGAAAAAAGGGGGGAGTAAGACCAAGGGATGTGGAGAAAGTAGACCTGGCCAAACAAGGGTTGGGGAGAAGCTGATGTACTGAAAAAATCCTGCTGGAAATCTTACCCTTTCCTTTCTTTTAATCATGATGTGAAACAGTTCTTGAGACTGGATACATTTCTATATCCATTTGGATTTCACGAGATTCTGTCTGGTTGCAAATTTGGATCTTGGTTCATTGTATACTCTCCAGTCATACATCCCCTAACTTTCTAGAGTGGTGGGTGCTCTGTGATTGAAGCTGTCTAGTTACACTGCTGTTCAGAAAGATTTGAAACTACCTCAGTCTTAAAACTCAGCTCTTTGGGCATGTTGAGGTTAGTCTCTGAACTGAATAGAATGTGAATTAAACAAAAGGTGCTTAACCACAATTTATGGTCCCCCTCCAATTTATCACTATAGCCTGCGGTTTATCACACTGATATCACCATCATGCCTGTTTCTTGTTTCAGTTGTGTGCGTGTGTTTAGCTATTGAAAGGTCTTATAATTAAGAGCTGCAGTTTTCCTGTAATCAAATTGAGAACAAAGAGCCAGCATGTCATCATATCCCTGCATTGGCAGGGTAATGCCACATCTGTTACCCGTAAAGAAAAGCAGGGTCCAGTTCATAAAAGTAGTTCATGTGATTTCTGCATTTAATTCTGTAGAGTTTATGGAGGTAGACGTGCTTGCTGTGAAACAACGTGATATACCTTTTCTCCTATGCATACAATATGAGACCTCTGTTACAAGCAAGCAGGGTAAAGGATTATTCTAGCCCAACTAAATGATGGAATCAGCCAATAATGGAGAAAGAAAAATTTTGGCTTAGATATGCATACTTTGTTTATTCATTATAAAAATGTGTGTATGTATGTATACTTAATTATTGAAATATTTTCATTGTGCAAATTAAACCTGCCTTGGGGCGGACTTCATTTATTTGCTGGCAAGTCATATGAATATTTCTCCTTTCTATTTACTGAACAATTCTTAAAAGGCAACTAATCTCCTAAGAGACCCTGTGTTATTCCCCTCACTATGTTTTTGTGTTAGGTATACATTAGAAGCACCAATCCTTCTACCAGTAACGTTAGTACAGCCCTTCCAAAATCCAGAAACAATACACTGTGCCCAAGGAGCATCTTTACCTGTGGTTATTTTTAATGAGTCCTTGCGAATAGTTTTCTTTTTAAATTCAGTATTTTTACCAATGCTCTAGAAGAAAGACAAAATCAGCACTTAGAAAGTTTAGTGAACTTTGAAGCATAATAATGACAAGTATTAAAAGATTCAAATATTTTAGCAAAATACACATTTTTTTTTTTTTGCATCCAGTATATTGTTGTTCATATGAAGCAGAAGTGCATTAAATCACGAAATGGACAGAGACAGTACATGAAAAATTAGTAGTTCTGAAAAAACTATAGAGTTAATTGCAAAAATGATCTCTCTGTGTGAGTCCTTTCCTAAAAAGAAAAGTGCCTTTAAGGACTCAGCTGCATCACTCTGAAGAGTATTGGGAGGTAACTTGATCCCCACATGTCTATACAGGAAGAAAATATGTGTTTCGAGTGTTTTTAATCTAGTGGGGACTAAAGAGCCACCTGACTGAGAGCTAGAGGTGTGCAAAGTTGAAAACTAATGTGTGAAAAAATTGTTGTAGAGGGTAGTCCCTTGCCTATATTTTATTCTTAAAACCTGACTATAAAGCAGAGAACATTTCATCTGAAGTGTAGAAATTTCATTCCAGAAAGTTTAAATTGGGCTGGCAAGAGACACAGAGATGACAGGGATTTCCATCTTTAAGCCCAGTATAAACCATTTGAAAGAATGTGGCTATCATTTGTCATCCAGCAGTCTTCCTCACTGTGGCTTATTGCTTGAAGTATGGATATAAAAGCAGAAACACAATGTAATAATGTCCGTGGCAGATACCAAGCAACACTGGGAAAAGTACAGAAATTCCCTTGCAAAGGTCAAAGAACATTGTTTGCATGGGTTGAAAGAGGCCAAGTGAACAGTTTGAAAGGTTAAATAACTGAACATCATTAAAATAAAAGAAGAGGAAGATTGGTTGATTTTAATTTTACATGAAATATACAAAGTGATTTTCTCAAGAAGAGACATACCTGGATTACATTTCTTTTTAAGTAATAGTTCTAAAGAAAGAGTTGCTTTAAATATAGAACAGCCTCCAAAACAGGATCTTCCAAACTCAAGAAATAACTACTCACTGCTCCTCTGTTTCCTTTCTCTTCCGATGAAGGTTTGACATTTTCAACTAGGTACTTCTACATACATAAATAGCAATCAAGAGAATAGGATAAGACCAAACTGACATTCCATCTTTTCATGTGTTTTTATGCATCATTACTTTAGGCATTATTTCATGTCTGAGTCTTTTTGGTCTTTTATGGAATTAATTCACTGGGTAGTATAAACACAAAGAAGAGAGCTCAAAGTTCACACCTTGTCCTGACAGCCTGAACTAATGGCTTGATATACAAATGTTTTTTTATTCTTTCACAGAAAAAAAAAAAAAAAAAATCTTCTTCAGTCAGGCAAACAATTTTTTCTTTCTTCACTCACTTCCTGAGAGGATAAAATATTACTGATGAATACAGACAGTGCAGTGATATATTTGTCAAATACAGGCAAATAAGAAATTATGCTGGTTTAGGAGGGGATACTAATGTTTTACCATGGAGGTTTTAGAAAAATTTTTTTCTTGTTCATCAAAGTGTGTCCCATAAGCCAATGGAAAGTACTCTTAAGTGGTAAATGAAATGTAACCCCTATCTAAATTCATAACTCTGAGTACAGCAAGTTATGTAAAAGATCTCAAATAATAATTATTCAGTAACCAGTATTCTGAGGCAAAGTGAAATCCAGAAAAAAAAGCCTTGTTGAGTGTCCCAAATTACTACATAGCCAAAGGCGTTGTTGTTTATTGTTTATCTTGAGTTCAACCCATAGTGCCAACTTGGACTAGACCTACAAGAGGCGGGAGCACAATGAAAATATATAAAAATCTGATTGAAGAAAGAATGTTTTCTCAGTTTATAGTGAAGCAGTGATTGCACTATCTGTGTTAAGCTGAAGACACTTGAAAAGTAACATCAGCTCATAAAGTCATGTTTACAAGTGATGTGTTTTTCTAAGACACAAAAAATGAGAATGGTTAGACACAGAAAATAAGAATGGTCTCTAAAAATAATTTTAAATATTTAAATTCCAGGTAAATTGAAAGAGTGGTCTTTAGTACTGTATGGAACATCCATCCAGCCTTACTCACCAAGAAATGATTTTCCAAAAGTGGAAAGAGTGCGCTCTAGTCCAGTTGAAGACCCTACAGAAGATTATGGAACTGATGACTATTCAGGTGTGTATATTCATTTACTCAGTGCATTTCCTGAAGCAACAAAAGTTGAAGGAGTGACCTGAAACTGCATATGTAAAATGTTCAGTGAAGCAGATTTTAAATTTAGGGTCAGACATATTTGTTTAATAATTTACAGTTAGAAATTTTCATTCATCTCTCATTTTATCCTTATAAGTTTAGTACAGTATGTATAGATTTATATATTTTAAGCTACACTTAACTTACTATGAAGAATGCAAAGTTTTTCATGTAAGTATGTTAAATTACATATACATACATGTGCTCAGGTAAGTATGAAAAGCGTTATGGTCTATGTCATTTCTAACCAATAGCTCTACATATTTTTCAACCTTACCATTAGACTTCAATAGAGTTAGGGTTTTGGCACTGCAAATGAAATGAAGTTGGAAATTTCCCACATGAAATCCAACATTAGGAGTATTGTATAGATGTCTAGGACTGATGGCTAGTATAACTCCAGCAATCAACCAGCAGGACTTAGTTCCATTTAGAAGTTTCTGTTTTTACGGTCTACTGCTATAGCATGTCAGACCTACAGTCCCTATTTTCAATGGAGAGCTGCTGAACACTTTGTTTGATAGGTGATGAAACACTGCTATCTCTGCTGTAAAGGTCACAAACTTCTGAAGTTTGTTTATGAAGCAAACTCACTTTACTTCAAGTTTATCTGATGTTAGGAGAAATTTCAAGGTCGCTGACAAACTTAAAGCATTTCATTCACAAGAGAGCAGTGATCCTGAAACTTACTTCACCCACGGGCTTTGTTCATTTGCATAAAGGCAGGAGTTCTCTGCCTTTTTAGCAGGAAACACCTTTTTGAAAGCTATAGACATAGAATCATAGAATATCTCTGTGTCATAGAATCATAGAATCATAGAATCCTAGGGGTTGGAAGGGACCTTGAAAGATCATCTAGTCCAACCCCCCCTGCCAGAGCAGGGCCACCTAGAGTACATCTCCCAGGAACGTGTCCAGGCGGGTTTTGAATGTCTCCAGTGAAGGAGACTCCACAACCCCCCTGGGCAGCCTGTTCCAGGGCTCTGTCACCCTCACAGTAAAGAAATTTTTTCTGATATTCAACTTGAACCTCCTATGCTTCAATTTACACCCATTATCCCTTGTCCTATCGCTGGTCACCACTGAGAAAAGCCTAACTCCATCTCCCTGGCACTCACCCCTTACATATTTGAAAACATTGATGAGGTCACCCCTCAGTCTCCTTTTCTCCAAGCTAAAGAGACCCAGCTCCCGCAGCCTATCCTCATAAGGGAGATGTTCCACTCCCTTAATCATCTTAGTAGCCCTGTGCTGGACTCTTTCAAGCACTTCCCTGTCCTTCTTGAACTGAGGGGCCCAGAACTGGACACAATACTCCAGGTGCGGCCTCACCAATGCAGAATAGAGGGGGAGGAGAACCTCTCTTGACCTACTAACCACACCCTTTCTAATGCACCCCAGGATGCCATTGGCCTTCTTGGCCACAAGGGCACACTGCTGGCTCATGGTCATCTTCTTGTCTACCAGGACCCCCAGGTCTCTTTCACCTACACTGCTCTCCAGCAGGTCAGCCCCCAACCTATACTGGGACATAGTGTTGTTCTTCCCCAAATGCAAAACTCTACACTTCCCCTTGTTGAATTTCATCTTGTTTCTCCCTGCCCAACTCTCCAGCCTGTCTAAGTCTCTCTGGATGGCAGCACAGCCTTCTGGTGTGTCAGCCACTCCTCCCAGCTTAGTGTCATCAGCAAACTTGCTGAGGGTACATTCTATACCCTCATCCAAGTCGTTGATGAAGATATTGAACAACACCGGTCCCAGTACCGACCCTTGAGGGACTCCACTAGTCACACACCTCCAACCAGATTCTGCCCCATTGACTACAACTCTCTGACTCCTTCCTTTCAACCAGTTCGTGATCCACCTCACTGCCTGATCACCAAACCCATACTTGATCAACTTATCTACAAGGATGCTGTGAGAGACGGTGTCAAATGCTTTACTGAAATCAAGATAAACCACATCTACCGCTCTTCCATCATCTATCCACCTAGTAATTTCCTCATAGAAGGCTATGAGGTTAGTTAAACATGATTTACCCTTGATAAAACCATGCTGACTGCTCTTGATGACCCCCGTGTCCATGATATGCCTGGAGATAGTGACAAGAACAAGTTGTTCCATCACCTTTCCAGGGATGGAGGTGAGGCTGACCGGTCTATAGTTACCCGGGTCCTCCTTCTTGCCCTTCTTGTAGACTGGAGTGACATTTGCTATCCTCCAGTCCTCAGGCACCTCTCCTGTTACCCATGACTTACTGAAGATGATGGAGAGTGGCCTAGCAATGACCTCCGCCAGTTCCCTCAGCACCCTTGGATGCATTCCATCTGGACTCATCGACTTATGGATGTCCAGATTACTCAGCTGATCCCTAACCCAATCCTCATCTACTATGTCAAGCTCCTCATCTATCTTGACTACTTTTGGGGCTAAATGAATCTGGGGCTCGTGCAGAAACTCTGCAGGAGTAAAGACAGAGGCAAAGAAGGCGTTCAGCACCTCTGCCTTCTTTATATCCTCTGTCACCAGGGCTCCTAGCTCATTCCTTAGTGGGCCAATATTGCCTCTAGTGTTAGTTTTCCTAGCTATGTATTTGAAAAAGCCCTTTCTATTATCCTTAACCTGACTTGCAAGGGTAAGTTCCAAGGAGGCCTTAGCTTTCCTAATTTCCTCCCTACATCCTCTGACATAATATCTGTCAAATATCTGTGTTGGAAGACACCCATAAGGACCATTGAATCTAACATGATTATGGGACAGATGGAGGACTTGCTAATCATCAATTATTATCTCAGACTTTTGCAGCACATAGCAGCACAGAGGGAAGAACCTGCAGGCCCTAGCACCTGGTTCACTTGGGTTGTGTTAGCCATGTGCACCAGTTCTTAACCAGCTGGTAACCACAGTAGCCACTGATCATGTTCATCATTTATGTTGACCTGCCTGTTATAAGTAGTTTTGCTAATAATTGCTTATTATGAATTCTAGAAGCATTTGCACATTTAGGAATAAAATACAAAATAAGTTGTTACTCATTAGCAAAGCACCTGTTTGAATTCAGAAGGTTTCTCTTTGGTAGATTCTGTAGAGGATGCCGCACTAGCTAAAAATTGTCAATCACTGCAAATACATACTGAGTCCAGGATTTGCAAGATCTTCAAGTACTTAAAAACTTCTCTTGTTGGTGAATCCAAATTTGGAATTCAAATCAAACAGGGAAACTGACTAATTATGTTCTGCATTAAAATCCTATGTTTTATGGGGTACTAAGCGTTAAAAAGAAGTTTTAATGTGGTTTTATTACAGGTCCTTGCAATGCAGAATGCAGTAAAGTAGGGTGTGATGGGCCAGGACCAGATCATTGTACTGACTGTCTGCACTACTATTACAAATCTAAGAACAACACACGGTAAAACCAAGATTAAAAAATCTTTGTAAATTTCATTGAGTATATCTTAACTTTCTCTCCTCTTCTTTTTGCTGTGGTCACAGATAATTCTTGTTCCTCTGATCCGACAAATCTTCTTAGGAGCTGAAGAATACCCCAAAACCTATTTTAAATCAGATTTTTCAAGCACATCCATCTTTGATTATTTCCCCATCTCTTGATTCTGTTTTCATAAGAACTTATACAGATATATATGTACATGTGTATGTATCACTGTAATAGCTACTACAGCTTCTGTGATTGAGTTTGAACAAGACAGGAAGAAATGTGGATGATCAAAAATTATACTGTATGCCTGTCTTACAAAGCATTTACCAGTGAGATAGCACATGCTGTAGAGTAATAAATGGAAGAGAAGAGGCAGCTTGATTGAAATGCTTTAGAAGGCTACATCTTTGTAAATATGTGATCATTAGAAAAGCAGCAATGCTGGGAAATACTTCTGCTTTGCAGTTGTGGTCCAAGAATGTGGTGACAGGTTATTTCATTAACGACTCTGCCTTCTCTTCCCTGCTGTCTGCAGGATCTGTGTTTCGACCTGCCCACCTGGGCACTACAATGCAGACAAGAAACGCTGTAAAAAATGCTCACCCAATTGTGAAACCTGTGTTGGAGGCCATAGTGACCAGTGCATGACCTGTAAATCTGGCTACTACCTGAACGAAGTAACCAATAGCTGTATTACCAACTGCCCTGATGGGTTTTACCTGGATAAGAGTTAGTATTTCTCATTGTTTCTTTATTGTGGGCTAGAGTTTCATCTGGGGAGGATGCTGAATATTTATGAGTGGGGAAAGTGTATGTTGATGCTTTTATCTCTTATCTTATTAAGTTGTGGCCAAGTGTGATAGAAAATCTGTTCAAAAATTTTACTTTATTTTTAAAACCATATCTAGTGTCAGGATGCTTTTTTGGTGGTGACTGAGAGTAACAGTAACAGAATGAGGGCAGCTCAGGAGCAAATCAGCTGCAGGACAGAGCAGGTTATCAGTACACCAGAAAGGACTTGAGTCATTGCCTCTATCCCCAAATCCAAATATGGCACCAGATAGAGAGCTGAGCCATTGACCACAGCCATTGAACTGGACTTCCAAAAAATTAGGCTCTGCATATGTAAAACATGGCTTCAGTTAATGTTTCTGACAGACCAAAGTACCTGCAGTGATATGATCACCCAAGAGCAACAATTCTCTGCCATGTGAGACACCTGCCTTCAGTTTTGTCCTGTAATTACTAAGCAGACTGCCCATGCTTAATTTCCAGCTTGGCTTAACAAAGATACTTAGACATATATTCAAATGTGCTTAAAACTTCTAGTACTTCTGTTACCTTTGGACACATCCTTTGAAGATAAATACATACCCAAGAGCATTGAGCATCTAGATGCCTAACCATTTTTGAGAATTAGTAAAAAAATTCACCGCTGTAACTCTTCCATTTTCCATTTTGTGAGAATTACAATAAAGGGAATTCCTTTCCACTCAGTTAAGATGAATAGATGAAAAATTAGGACTAAATGGGAATATCAGTTTTTTCTTCTCAGAAAAGTACATGGCACTCTGTCTCAAAAGACCGCAGGTCTTACAAGAGAGCAAAATCTCTTTAAGTAGGGAGCTCTTGAGATGAAAAGGCAGGTGTTGAGTAATTTATACATTGTCTGTGAGATCAGACCTGTTCATGAAGGTGTGTCTTTAAGCACCAAATAAAGAAGACATGACAGGCTACTTGTATGGATGGCAAGTGCAAGAGGTAAATTGCAGGATAATCTCTGGAACATATGTCAGTTGTTACTACGTATCACTACTATATAAAAATATTTTAAAGTTGATATTATTAATAGTTAATGTGAATTTAAAATGTATCTATAGTATTTTTAATGACCTCAAAGCAATTTTTTTTTCTCTGGATACAACTATCAAATGTTTAGAAATAGATTAAACTGTTAGATTCTTGATACAAAAAGGTAAAGACAGGCAGAGCTTAGCTAATTTAGTCTAGTTTACTGCTTCCCTTCCTGATACTAAGTTAAAAAGTGTAAGTCACATGTTAATATATCCATATAGTTCTGTTAAACATAACTGACCAAGGTTTTCTGGGCTGTTTTCCTTTTTCCCTTGTAGATAAGATTGTTTGCAGAAAATGTAGTGAAAACTGTAAGACATGTGTTGAATTCCAAATCTGCACAGAATGCAAACATGGCCTAAGGTAAGGAAATGATGGATGTCACTAAAATGCCTGAAGAGGCTAACAGGGCTTCGGGTACACAAAGAAGGACATCAGATAACTATTTAACCCTGAATGGTTCTCATTTCATGCCTTCTATCACTTTTTAATATAGTATTTTCTTGCTTTACTTTGTGTCAGTTTGGCAATGTATTTTTGGAAGACCTTTCATTTCAGGTAAAATAAAAGCCACAGTGGTGTGGGAAGCTGGCTTCTACACTTTTTTGACCTACAGTGTGGCAGTCAGGGATTATTTTAGAGGTAGAGCTGATGAATCATATTAATATTTCTGTTTCATCCCTATGATAGTTAGAAACTGTTTTCTTATATTTATTGTATTTCTTAAGACCTCCAGTCATTCACTTATCTCAAGTACCTCAGGCCCAGTTCTATTACATGTATTTTAAACAGCAGTGGATCTATTTTGTTCATAGGGAGACTTAATAATTCTTGAAACTGATAGGTAAAACCTAAAAAGCAGCAATTTCAAGCTCCTTTATGAATGAATGGCCTTTTGACCCAAGCAGCAAAGGTCAAAAATCTTATAAAATTCATGATGGAATGTAATGCTGGCTTTATGCCACAAAAAATATTGTCTGTGTTCAGTATCTGTAGGGGTTCTTCTTGTCGAATACAAATGTTCTGTGGATGTTTCAACACTTAGCTTCTACCTTCCATCAAACTGGATTTTTTTCTGTTAGTAAAAGCTAGATGTTGTTTTCTTCTAGGACATCAATAGCTGAATTCCCTTGCATCTTGTTAGGGAATTCTCATTTCTATGTATTTATGTTGCAACTAGATTTTCCACGTAGCTGCAAAAGTTTTAGTACTAAAATCTCTACTTTTTAAAAGTGACCCTTTGAAAAGGGAGTGTGATCTAATGGGAAGGAAAGCATGAGACTGAATCAGAACATTGGTCTGTTTACATTCTCTGTGAAATTTGAGGACCTGCTTCCCTTTTAGAATAGTATTAAATTTGCACTCCATGCTAAGATTTTGGAGAATTTTAACAGACTCAGCATGACTTTCTGTTTATTAATTTATCAGTTAGCAGTTTAGAAGCTGTCAGGACACCAAATATGTCAGGACACCAAAGACAGCATAGATTTGGTTGCTACTGAAAAATTAGTCCACATTTTCCTTATTTCTCAGGAATTAAGTTTCTCAGTCTGCTAACACAAACAACAGTTTGTAACACCACTGAAGAAAGCAGAGATAAGTCCATTCAGTGTGAGAAGAAGAATGTAAAATATAAAAAAATTCAAACTAACCCAACTTACTGTTTTCTTGAGCAATACTAGCAAACTGATATTGATTCTGGGTGACTTTTTGAAAAAAATACGATCTTTATGGGTGTCACATGTAAATTGACCCTTGCAATTCATACATTTCATATTCCCCAGTTGTTCAAAACATGCTACAGTTTCTTGGCAGTGTTATTGATGGGCAGGGCCCTGAATGTGACTTGGGAGCCCTGAATTTCAGTTCCGGTTCTGTGGCAGACCCAGAAACATGATAAAAACATGATGATGCTTCCTGCCTTATAAAGCACATTAAGGTGTGTGACTAAGACAAAAGAGTAAGAAAGAAGGGGTTCTTATGTTTGTTGAATTGCTAATTTAATTTTTTCTCAACTGGTACGATATACACTCCTGAAATCCTTCAGTGGTGCTGAGCACACATGGCTTTTGGAGGATCCAATCTGTAAAGCAGAGTTAGCACTCACTCAGGATGGTAATCCCCAGAGCTGAAGAGCATTTTTAGAGAAAGTTAAATTAGGTGGAAGCTGAGGTTCCACAAAAAAATGGTAAACATAGCAGAGAAGTCTTAGCTTATAAAATACCAAGCACTGCTGTAGGCACCTTATAACATGAAAGTATAGAACACTACTTAGACAGAAGCATTGAAATATCATTCTTTATGCTATTTCTTTCTCCTCTGCTCCTCAGTCTTTTGTGCTGTCTCTCAAAAGTGCCTGCAGGCAGAATACCTCTGACTGTAATCTTGACAAATCTCCCCAGCCATTCAGGCCTGCCATTCATACAGGAGGTTTCAACAACAGCCATTGCAGAAAGAGGTGGTGATTACCTTCACTGTGAATCTGTTCTTAATCTCTACTGTAGCAGAGTATCAGGAGGTGCTGCTGGTCTTTCAAGAGAAGCATGAGATGCTGTTGGCAAGTCCCTTAACATTTTTTTTAATACAGTGGTGCTGACCCTGTGCCAAATTCCTTGTGGGTAATTGCATTTTATATGCTTGAATTTTCAGTATTCTTTGGCATCATTCAAGGTTGGGTTTTTTTCTGTTCCCCACTACTTGGTAGTGTTTACAAGTTTGTAAACAGCTTGTGTATTTCACCACAGGCAAACTGCATTTCTTTTCCACTTGAAGTGATTGCTGTCTTTAAGTTTATAAAACATGACCAATGAAGGAAGCTGGTGAATCCTAATACATGCATTGTTCTTTTCTTAAAAGACAACTACTGTTTTTTGCATGACCTTCTTATCCTCTGTTGCTTTTGTCTGCCTGAACACTGTTCTATTTTCCTTTTTACAATAGTTTGCATGGCACTAAATGTGCTATCCGCTGTGAAGAAGGAAAATTTCATAATGGTAGAGAATGTGAACCATGTCACCGTTCTTGTGCAACATGTGCAGGTACCCAACTGACATTTCTCTGCATCATTTCCTTCCCTCCGTGTTTTTAGCTCTCTTTTTAATCTACTATGTTACAGTTACAGAATAACATGATTCTTTACAGGTAAAACTTAATTCTCTTTATTGTTCTTTTACATTCTTTTATGTTCTTTAATATATTTTAAATACAGCAGACTTACTTCACCTAAAATGAAGATCTGAGTTTTCCAATTGAAAGTGTGCATACACTCTTTTTTTTCCCCCTTTTTTTTCTTTTTTTTTTTTATTTCTTAGAAGACCTTGATCTGATTTCAGGTAATGCCCTTTGTTTTCTTTCTGGGAAGAAATAATGACTGATAGGTTCTGCACAAGCTTTGGAACTACCAACAGCCATTTCAGAGAAAGATGTACTGAAATAATGTAATATTGTTTATTCTAACCATGTGCTATTATTGTATTACTGTTTGAAATCAAGTAAGGCCGGTAAAACATAGTCTCTAAAATTACAAGATTTTGCTGTAGTTTGAGGTCGTCCCTGTTAGGCAATAAGAGGAAGTAGCAGTAATACAATACATTTTCTCTCTGTTTTAAGGTGCTGGAGTAGATGCCTGTATAAACTGCACACAGGGTTATTTTATGGAAGATGGAAGATGTGTGCAGTCCTGTAGTAGTGGTTATTACCTTGATCGCTCTACTGAAAGTGGATACAAAAGCTGCAAAAGGTACCATCAGTGTCTAATTTATGTGTCTGGTGTTTGACAGAATATTACCTATTACTATGTTGAAAAAGATATTACTTATGAGAGAATAAAACACTGCTGACTTCAAAAACCAGAAAAAGTACATTGAATGCTAAGCAAATGAAGGAAAGGTGTTGGGGTTTTTTTATTTATTTTAATCTGAGCTATATGCATGTAGGTCTTCTCTAAGTGTTTTATCTTTCACATAAAAGTCTGTTCTTCACTTTAAAAAAAGCCTGTAGTGAAAATCTAAGTAGATATGCATAGGAATATAAAATTTACAAATCTGGCAGAGGATCTGGATTTCTCACTAACAAATTAAAATAGTCAAACTGTGGTTTTTTTAATTGCTACTTTATTACTTTATAGGGACCATAAGAGTTCTTCAGCTGCAAATTCACAAACAAGGCACAAGTATATTACCGGACTGGTGTCCAGTATATCTCACTTAACTCATTGTACAACTGGGTGGATGAAGCTGTGCTGTGCAAGGACGGGACAGTTTATTTTCCATTTCATTCTTTGTTAAACAAATACTACTTGTTGCCCTGTGGAATAATTTATTGTTGACTCACTCTGAGTTCAGGGAAGGAAGGGAATCACCAACTGTTACAGTTCTCCACACAAAAAAGTTGATCGAGGCACAATGAAAATATGGTGGAGCCAGAAAGATGGTGAAAAGACTGGACACCAGGTCACTCTTTTCAGTCCTGTGGCTTCGGCTGATGCCTTCCTGGGGCATGTGTGCACAATCATCTTAATGCTTTTTTGCTCACTTCTGCATAGTTCCAAAATAACTACAGTAATGCACCTGTTCAGTAAAACCAGTGTGGCTAGGAAGCAGTTGGAGGAAAGAAGCAGGACTGTGTTGCAGGGGGAGTTACTTATTTTTAATTGTTTTAATTATCATTAGAGCAGCTGATACCTCTAGAAACAGCAAAGGAGCTTTTTGCAGTACAGAAGATGTCTTTGAGGAACTTTTGTATTTGATGAGTCTGTAAGATCAGTTCCTGCCATTGTCTTTCAGATGTGATGCCAGCTGTTTGGATTGCAGTGGCCAAGGAGACAGAAACTGTACAAGCTGTCCCAGTGGCTATAACCTGGACAGTGGTGTCTGTGTGGTGGGAACAGTCTGCAAGGATGGTAAGTGCAGTTTGCTAGAAAAATGGCTTTTACCACTGCTAGCTTCTTTTTTTACATGTATTGTGTTGGTTTTGTCTGTCTGTTTTCTTCATTTGAAGTCTTTGTTACTTCTTAATATTTTTTTTTTGGTTTATGAAAAGGAGAAAATTACATTTGTTAGTATTAACAAGATTAGTCATGTCCACTATACCCAAATTTTACTAAAATAGTTTTCCCCCCTGCCAACAACATATTTTTCCTTCCTTAGCTGTTTTACAAAAGTCACTGCTTTTTAAAGGTTTTTATATGATAACCCTGATGTACTATCAGCAGTCACATTTATGTATTGGACCACTTTAAACTGTGGAAATGCTAATAAGTAAAAAAGGATATGAAGTGTCTGTAGTATTGCATGAATTATGTGAAAGGATATTGAGACAAAAGAATTCTGAAATAGAGTGTACCCAGTGTCTGTGATTTGAACTTCCTTCAAGTTCTCTGTTGCAACCAAAATAGCATTCTTATTGCATGTGATTGGCTTAATTATTCACTAGTTCCTTTCAAATGTCACAACTGAAGAGACATTTAGCAAACATTGTGCTTCCCTAAAGATTTTACTATGTGAATTGCTTGTAGATACAGCCCAACGAGTGTAGTCCAACATGCAAATTATGCCAGAACCAAGACTGGTATTAAGCTATGTGGAAGATAATCTGGTATCAGATGTAGAAAAAGCTAACAAGGACTCTTGGATCCAGTTCATTTCCACTAGATTTAGTAAGAGTTTTGGCTTAAAAAGAAATAAAAAATAAAGGGTAGAGGGTTGAGTCTTTTTTCTTTACAGCTTTACAGTGCCTGTTGGAATTTAGGCCTTCAAAGTTTGAAAAGTGACCTGTCCATTGAAAAGTTATATTACAGGTACAGGCAAACCAGTCAAGAGATCTTTTCACATCAGAGTATGAGAACTATCACTGTAATCTAGGACAAATCCAGAGAAGGTCAGATACAGATGGCCAAATGAAGAAGAAGTGTAAACCAAGAGTTCTGAGTAACCGCTGTCTCAGTATGGTACTGCAGTTGGATTCTGCAATGCAAACATTTGTCATACCAGTTTGGTCTTTAATATGTGGTTGTATGACTCTTTCTTTATGTATGTGCATGTAACTTCAATCTGTAGTTTCCCAAGACTGGGGACACCGCATCCCAGTGCTGTCTCCTCCATTTTTTCAAGTGCATCTGCCACGAAAGGGCAGCACATCAATGTCTGGGCTTTCGGGCAATTGCAATTCACCATGCTGCATTCCACCGCACAGCATATGTTCTATACAGTCTGAGGCAACCAAGAAAATCCAGAAGGTGTTTTTTTTTCTGTTTACAAAGCATAGAGGCTCTCTTTTCATTACACGATAATCAAGTACTGGTTACTGGTCAAACTTACTCTACAGGATTTGCGTTTCTGTTAAGTATGTATTATTCTTTTCTTTTGTTTGACTGTATTATTCTTTTAATTCATAAAGATTGAGAACAAATTCCTTTGCTGTAAATATCACTGTTTTCTAATTATTCTCTTTCTAATCTTTTTTTCCTCTTCACAAATGGATTCAAATCATTCCCTGTCGGACCGCACAATATCTCTTCCTGAAAAAAAAAATGTAAAAATGCTGTTGACTGAAATTCCTTCTGATGGACCAAATTTCCTACTTGCTACCTGCTCCTGAATGGTCTCTTCAACCAAATCTGCCTGTCTGACCAATTAAACCTTCCTCCATTGTACACGACATGCTCTTCAAACCTTCAACCTCCCCTCCTTCTCTTGCTGCTGCCCTCTGGAAGCCACGGAAGAGTCCTGGGCCGAGGGAGGATTCTGTATGCTGGTGAAAAAGAACAATCTCTGCCAGCGAAAAGTGCTTCAGCAACTGTGTTGCAGAACATGTACACACAAGGGGTGAACTGACACCTCCCAGTGTCCTCCTGCTCCTATAGACTTATAGATTAATCCGTATTACTGAAAAAGGAAAGGAAAAAAAAAAAAAAAAAAAAAAAAAGAAAAAAGAAAAAAAAAGAAAGCCACCTCTCTCTCTCTTTCTCCCCCCTCTTTGTCTGGGGAGATGGTGAACTGTTTGCTGGAACTTAAATGAAAAAACTACAACACGCCTACCTTTCATAACTGGGTGTCTAGAGATGAACATCCAGGATCACAGAGTCAGTATTGTGTGACCAAAGCATTTGATGCCAAAATTAACATCTAACTCATGATTTGATTTCCTGCCAACTTTAGGATTACTCCTATTTTTTGAAGGTCCTTTTTCTTCCCTTTTTTCCCTGCTTCTTTCCCCTTCAGGATGTTTAAAGAGTGTTTGAAGAATACGACACAAGTTTACATGGATTAAAACTAAACAATACAAAAATATTTGCATTAGTCTTTTTTT
Source organism: Phaethornis superciliosus (assembly GCA_023637945.1). Taxonomy (NCBI): domain Eukaryota; kingdom Metazoa; phylum Chordata; class Aves; order Apodiformes; family Trochilidae; genus Phaethornis; species Phaethornis superciliosus. Next base: position 34,235,644 of record JAJQWJ010000004.1, on the reverse strand, counting down.
GTGCTATGCGTATTGACAGGGGGAACTTGAGTTCCTGAGGGGATCAGAAACATCACTAGCTGCAGGACTAAGTTCCACCCCTTTTGTAACAATATTTAAGAAAAAAGAAAAGTGAACGTTTCTGCACACATTTCTTTCTTACTTGCTCTGCTGTGTGCTGTTTTTTGTATCACATGCAGTATGTATATATGTTTGCCCAAAATGTGCTTTTGGTCATATAGATTTCATTTTTAGACAGCTAGCTTATTAACAGATATGCTAGGATTTTTATTTTATTTTTTTAAATTGTCAAAGCTATTTCAAATAAACTTTAAAGAAAACATTGTTCCTGAAGTGAACAAATTCAAGAGAGACTGCTTCTCTTGGTGTGCATAAGCGTGAGTAATGTATACGCTCAGAAGTCAGAAAACATCGCTAACATGTAAGAAGTATTCATAAATTATTGTTGTCTTGTAGCGTTCATAAAAAAGGGGATATTATCATACAAATATGTGGAGCTATTTCATAGTGCCCATATGTAAATGCCAGTGTGACTATATGCGACGTTATGTGTTTACAGGACTGGATTTATGATTGTGCCAAATACATCTCTAGGGATAGTTACCTATAGGGCAATAAATCAGTGTTTCGCATGGTGTAACATTCGCATGGTGTAGCAATTGTGTCATGATGGGCCTGAATCTGCTTTTAACTGCTCACCGTAGAAATTTCAGCAGGAATATTCCTGCTGAGGCTCATGCAGATACCTCACTGTAAAACCATCCTGGGTGGCGAGAGAAGGAGCCTTTGCTTTTCTTTCTTTACCGAGGGACACTGCTGACAGTACAAATATCTGTTTAGTATATCTTCACTTAGCATATTCTTTGAGAGACAGCCACTTAGCAGGAAACAGAAAATTGAACTTTGAAGATAACTGTTTAAAGGGGATAATACTTAAAAATATGAACTGTCTCAGTTATCTTTCCAGGACACACAAAGATAAAATGGATTGCAGATGTTTAAGCATGTAAATGTTAGATAATAAAGATGATCAAAAATGATTGTGGAAGTTTTACAAGTGAATGGATACAAACTTATAGAGGTAATGTGCCACCTTCAGCAGAGAGCAGATAGACCTGGTTTGTTGTGACAGGGGCCAGTCAAGCTCCTTCAGTGCCCATTACAAATTTCCTGATAACCTTTCAAGTATAAAAGAACTCAATTTGTGCTAGTTTAACTACTAGTCTGTTACTGCCTCATTTCTTAGTATAACATGTTTAATTAGAACATAATGCTTTCAAAAGTTTAAGTTAATATTATATATATTATATATAAATATATATTCATAATTGAGATTTAATTATGTAATGGATTGTAAAGAATTTTTTTGGATATTTACAAATGTCTCTAACACTATTATAGAGAGGAAATTAATATCTTTGTTTTCTTTAAAGAAACTGACACATTGTTATATCCAAATTCATTTTTACTGAAAAAAATACTGTACATGTGTAAAATGTTCAGTTGTTATTTGTAAAATAGGGTAGTTCTGTTGTAACTGATACTGGCCAAAATCAATGTTATTCCATATTTTATTTTTTCTATTAAATTAACCTAAATTCCTGTTCTTTTGGTCTGGAAAAACATATTGATAATGTATATGTAAAATATCTATTCTGAAGGGCACAGGTAGCTTTACGGCCTAGAGCCCTTAGATCCCATACACAACTCATGGCAACAAGTTGGGAGGGTAAGGGTGTTTAATTTTAATGCAGATTTGTGCTTTGTTTATTTTAAGTGGTGGAGCTTAAGATTGCAGAAATGTTTGGTTTCTGTGGGGGATGGATGCCTCTTGTGTAGTAGCAGTACAGCCATGTCTAAAGCCTAGTGGGTAATAATGTTGGCTTCCTCTGACCTGTAAGAGTTTGTGATGAGTCTTATCTTTTGTATGCTTAGGATTAAAACGTGAAAACTACTTACTGTCTCAGACAGTTTAGGAGTAAAGTTTCATCTTTGCAGTCATACATGCCCATTTGCACAATGACATGCTGATGTCTGTTCACATGGCAGTACTCACATCCAGTATACCCCATATCACAGCCTCAGTCTGCCACTTCTGAACACCAGTCTGTCCTTACCAGCAAATCAAAAGGGCTCCATGTAGACTCATCTGTGACCCCTGCAGCATGAGATCCTCCATCACTGTTAGCTGTTTTCATTCATATCACATTTAGATCTACAGCGTGAGTAGAGACCAAAGCAGCCACTTATCCAAGAAGTCCTGTCTTCAAATTACATGTTAAGCACTTTCACTGAGGCGATATAAAGAATTTCCTGGAAAAAAACAAAACAAAACAAAACAAAACATAACTTTTCTCCCTTAAACTTCTCACTGTATCCAACTTGGTTTTAAAACCAGGAGTTAGGTCATCATTCTCATAGGTTCTCTGTCATCTCTGGGAGAAAGCCCATGTGGGATGGTACATTCTTAGCAGAAGTTTGGTAAGACCACACCTGGAAAAAATGGTGGTTCTAAACTTTGCACCAATGCTGTAGGAAGAGCTGCTTCTTTCAACTTGCACCCCACCTTCGTCTTCCAACTTGCATGAGAAATTCAGTCATTCGTGGTGTTCTTCATTGTTAAGATTTCATCTTGTTTGAGTAGGAGTGATAATAAAATTGCTACAGTTCTGACCAAAGAATTACGCTCTAGACAGCATATCGGTAAATGTTAAACTGTGAAATCTCACAAACAAGAAAGCACAGAACTGAGTTTAGGCTGAAAACCAGTACTTTCTGGTGTCAGCACAGATCATTTTTATACGTCATACCATAGTAGCAGTGGCCAGATACAAGCAGAATTGGTAAGCAGCACTGTAGTTAGTCCTCATATAAGAGGCTCGCAGTTGAAGGAAGATAGTTTGTTCTCAGCTGCAGAATTCTCTCAGGGGCTCAGTCCTCCCTCTCTGATGCAATGGCAAATAGTTCAGAGTGTTTAGTATTTGGCAGTGTGTTGTTGGTATGGAAAACAGGTATGGACCATTTTAGGAAGATTAGAAGCTGCTATGCGTGAACAAAATTATACTTTTCTCCATGTCTGAAAGCACTGTGGATTTCATCAGCCTCAAGCTGTTCACTGATATCTGCTTTGTTCATGTCACAAGTCAAAAAGCAATGACAAATTGAAGATGCTGTTCTAGTTAAGACATGCCAGTTCCATAGTCAAGTATTTGCCAGTTCATGTCTGTTTCTTACACTTATCCAATCCTTGATTTAAATGCAAACTGGACACCGGACTAGACCTCTTCTAACCAAAAGTCTCAAAGACAATGACAGCTTCAGTCCAAAAAAAACCTACCACCTCATACATGTGCTGACACTATTTTTAAGCAGAAAAAAAGTTTAGGATGTCCCAGACCTGCAGACCATCCTGCAGAAGGCTGTTGTATGAGGGTTTTATTTTACAATAGAAGTAACATTTCTTGTTCTGCAGTGGGGTTATACCATTACTCCCTTTCTAGCTGCAGCTCTCCAGCAAACTAGATGCCTGCCAGCATATATTGGTGGAAACCTTATGCTTCCAACCGGTAACTCCTGTGGCTCTTGGCTTAGACCCTGCCTACGTAACCACCTATCCCACTGGCACATCCTAGCTCTTTCTGAGTAGGTTTTGCAACCTTCCACTCCGTGAAGAATACAGTTTTCTCATAAAGATTTTCCCCTACAGACTGCCCTAGTCTCTATTGGGATTGCAGCTTTCCAGTGTCCCTGCTACTGAATCTATTGAGTAATAGTGGGGCTGCTGCTTGTTCCTTATTTCAGGGGATGATAAAAGGTATGACAGTGTGAGCCTTGAAGATAAGTAAATCTGTATACAGAGATATTAGAGATGACTACAGCAATTTCACCAGTCAGTAAATACAGCTTGCAGCTGGTAATGACCAAGTTAGTCCTCTTAATAGCCATATCACAGCCAAAGTGAGCATTACCTGTATGAGTGGCCATTTTAGGTAACTATCTGCTACTTTTTAATGAAATTTTTTAATTAATAGAATGACTGTAAGAAGGCCTGTTATAAATTTAGGATTCCTGTAGAGTCTTTAAGTGACTGCTTTTATGAGTCAAAGCTTCCAGTTTACAGTGCTGGAACAATAACTGGTCTGAGATCCATTACCATGGCCTTATATTTATATTGGATATGCCACTGTCATGTCATTGGTAAAGAATTAATCAAGAAAAGTTCTGCCATTAGATGTTTGTGCAAAATATTTTAAGCAAGAATTAACAAAATTTTACAGCACACAAAGAAAAAATTCTAGTCAAGTTTTCATCAAAAAACTGACACCAACAACTGCTTGAGTTTGTTCAAAATATGCAGTCTCTGTGTATGAAAAACAAAAAGGTTGAAGATGTATTTTTAATATGTTTGACATCAGTTGTTTGGGTTTTGTGGTTTTTTTTTTAGTTGTCTTACTTTATCTTGGGAGATTCCAATTTTTTATGAAATTGATTATCTGAGTATTGACCACCTCATGTCATGAAATGCACTAGGGCTTGAGTCCTCCTCATTAGCAAGGACTGAAGAGTTATGGGTAGAAACACATTGTCCTTGAGAACAAGTTAAGGCTCTGAAACTTAGGATTGCATCCAACCAGTGGAAGTGCAACCAACAGCTGCATTTCCACCTTCGGTTTCACACTGATGAGCAAAGAGGTTCCAGATCTGTTGAAGTCCTGGGACACTTCTGTGAAGTCTCAGGGCACAGTAACATTTGGTGTCACTAGGGAAACTGTTCTGAAATCCAAAGGGTAAAGCCAGAGAGAGATTGCAGTGATGTTCACCTGCTATGCAAGGACAGTAGACACCTCCACATTATTGCATTTTAATAGCCCCACTATGACTGAAATGAATCTGGAAGGATTTTCTTCCTGGATTAGAAAGCGATGTTTATTGCATAAAAACAGAAATAATTTTCACTTCTAGCATGAGAATGTAGTCAAAGGAAAGCATGTTATGATGAGAATATGCTCTGAGCACTGAAAAAAAAAAATCCGGTAAACAACAAATGCATCCTTTCAGTGCCACACCAAAGGATTTTTTTTGTTACATCTCTTTTTTTTTCTTTTTTTTTTTTTTTTTTTTTTTTGAGCAGCTCGTGTTTCCTGCCAACGATGGGCAAAGCACATCTTAGAAGAAGGCCCCATTTACAATTTATTTATTAATGTTTCTCAGTGTTTGGGGGATGGATTTGTTGAAAGTCATCTGGGAAAACAATATTTTTCAAAGAAAAAAATGCTATTCACTTACAACACAGAGTAGACATGCTTTATGGTGTTGTGCAATGAACTGACTGAGTGCTCATTTTTCCAATCATTCTTGGGTGGGAGAAGATGACAGAGCTGAATCTTTATTCACCAAAGGAAATGCAAACTCAGTAATAGCACTGAATGTGCACTGGAGTGTGGCTGGTGTGGAGTAGTTACAATTCAGATAATACTACATACCTTTCCATTTACAATTGTCTTTGGCCTGCCCACTGACCTCCTCCTGATGCTTTCTGATGTTCTATGAGATGTAGGTTGGAAGGGAAGTCTTGCACCTGGTTGCCAGTAGCCATGGATGGCACTGCCCACCTGTGCCTGTGACCATGCTGATGTGACATTCTGTGCAATGCCACTGGATCGCACAGCGGAAATAATTCAAGTATTCACTCCCAAATAAAGTAGCCCCTTTTCTCACTGTAGTAGCATGGACATGCTGAACTGAAGGTGTATAAGTGCTGCTCTTGCTGGGTCTGCCTCTCACACACCCTCCCCTGAATTCTTTCAATCACAAGACTGAAAAGAGGGTTCAGAGAACTCCCATAGCCAAATGGTGCCACAAAGCCTCTCTCCAGCTATACCTGAATTAAAAAGGCTGTATCATTTACCTGTTTCTGCACCCTCAGTAAGGAACCTATGATCATTAAAGGAAACATACAGAACTGTGCTTTCCAGGGCAATTATCAAAACCTTCACTAGTCCTGAAATGCTTTTAGTGGAGAAAAGGAACCTGGGTAAATTTTAAGCAAGGAGGTATCACCAGTGTAAGGGTATAGAGTTTGCTGAAGAGTTACAGATAGGAATAAAAATTACTCCTTTATACCTCTCATCAAAATATTAATTTGGACTGCTCCTTACTTCCAAGGAGATAAACTTGTTCCTTTGGGCAGATTTCTTTCAGGCTTTAATATGCATTTATCTATGCAAATTAAACAGGAATTTCATTTGATTAGCAGCATGAATCCATGTTGTTATATCTTGTTGGGGCAATAGTTTGCCTGCTGAAATCTGCCCTATTATCAGCAGATCAGCAGATCTCTGTTCACACCCTGACTAAGCTGGAGATCTCTGGTACAAAGACTCTGGGCAGATGTCCCTCTGTTTAAGATGGATGACATCCCTGAAACACTGCCTTGAGATATCCAGAGCTTCCCAAGTCAGACTGCAGAAATCCTGTGGACACAGAAGGCTCTGTGTACATTAATTGCATACTCTTAGCTGCATAACATAGGAGATGTCGTGCTGCCTTGGTTGCCTCTGGAGTAGGATGCATTTTCATACAGCATTTAAAGTTTCTGTCCTTAATGTACTCCAGGTGTGAATAACACCAGCTTTACTCAATGTATACAGTGAGCTCAGTGAGCTTCCCCCTCTCTTTCGCATATTTCACATCTACATTTTGTATGTAGTTCCAATGTAGTACTATGAGCTCAGTGAGATAATTTTCAGGGAGATTCAACTGTCCCCAGTCCACTCTCCTTTAGGAAATGTCCATGTATTGAGATTCACAAAACCCAGGAAACTTTGCAAGATCAGACAGAAATTTCCAACCGGAAAGGTTCAGAAATTAAGGGGGTGACCAATTACCTTTTTTTCCTTTGTCAGTCTAAAACTTTAAGGGTGCTGTAGGATTTCCCCCTCCTTCCAAGAAGTGAGAAGGGTATGGAACAAAGTGTTAGCAACACACAACAGGGTTGCTTGATTCCCCTTTCCACTTTCTCTTGGGGCTGTCAAATTTCAGGCTTCAGTTGAGCATCAGAAAACCAGGCTCTGACATTCACACACAGGCAAGGAACCCCAGCCAGCTTTTACTTCCAGACATCCATGTTATTAGTACAAATGGAGGTTTAAAGCTGGGGTTTTTTTAATGCTATAAATAATATTACAAATGTAGGTTTAAACCTGATCTTTAAAATAACAAGTAATGCCTTTCTGGCAACTATTTATGCCCACACAATACCCTGAGGACTCTGGCTCTTCAATAGATTTCTAACAACTCTTATATAAATACTGCATATCAATGAGGGAAGAAACACATAGGAAAAAAGAGAGGGAAAACCCCTTTGTGCCACCAAAAATTGCATCTTTGGTGTAAATATTTCTGTTCAGTGGGGGAAAGAATATAGGTTTGTGTAAGACAGTGTAGTTGATAAATGTGGTTGCCTCTCTCCTGCCTGTCGTGATTAAAGCTAAGCTGAGAATCTGTGTGATCTCAGCTAATCCTGCAACAAAAGAGCCTTTCATCCTAGAATCATTATATCACACTCAGCACCACACACCACTGTTCAGGAAAGAGATGTTCACCCCTTCTCAAGGTTCTGCTTTGTCCCTTAACACAAGAGGATCTTCAGTGACTTAGGAATCAACAGCTTAATTTCAGCCTTCTGATTCAACCCTGCCCAAACACTTCTGAAAAGAGGACTTCTAGTCCTGAATTTCTCTCATCACCTCAACTTGTAGCATCCTAAAGTTTTCCCCATGAAGGATTTCTCTTTGTCTCCTTCTGACCATCCAAATAGGGAGGCAGAAATTTGGTCATTGTGTAAAATGACTGAGTGGAGAAGAGTAATTAGCAGAAGGCTGAAAGCTGAAGGCTCAAATTTTGTATAACTGCCTAAAATTTTGGGGGGAAAGGAAATGCCATAATCTCCATGTCCTGACATTTTCAAGATTCCTTCAAGGGAGCTGTAATCAATCAAACATGAAGGCTTTACGCTAAACACAGAGGTAAATTTGAGAGCAATCCTCCAGGTGAATTTTAGTGGCCTGTTATATGCAGGTTAGTCTAAGTTTCAAATGGACTTATGCTTTATGGATAAACATTTCTTCAGCAAAATTCAAGGAATTGATCCCCCCAGCCAGCCAAAATTAAATCTATTAAGGCCAAGAACAGGAAAAGCAGAGAGCTCACTAAGACTAAATCCTCTCAGTTCTCACTGCAGATCGATAAAAAACAATTTTGATCAATGTTTCTTTATGTGCTTTTTAAATTCTTTTTAACCAGTATGACTTACATAGAAAAGCTCAAGTAAAAAATCCATATCTAGGTTCCCATGAAAGTAAGCAAACAAAAACTGAGGAAATAGAGTCATTTTTTTCACGGATTATTAAGCAAAGCCATGGGGACAATGCTGCAGAGATCACCAATGAACATTTTAAAATTAAATAAAGTGATGTTTTGATTAAGAAAAGTGGGGAAGTTAACACACGACTTGCAATGACTAAGTCTCACAGTGGGTCTACAAGAGAAGATGCATTTATAACTTCCAGCATACAAAACTGTGACTCCAGGCATAACTCAACTAGGATATTCACACCCTCATTTGGCTGGTTTCCTAAAACACCATGTACTGTCAATGACTGGCAGTGCTTTTGGAAAGCAGGAGAGAAATAGTGACAAGGACTGTACCCTCAATACTGTTTATGCAAAGACAAACATGAACTGGCAGCTATGATAGGGCTTGAGTCTGGGTGTCAAGAGAGACAGGTTCTAATTTGTTACTACATCCTAACTTGATGATCTTACTGCAGGTCATTTTTTTTCTGCCTCCTCCAATGGCAGATAATAGTCCTTACCTCATTTTTAAATGCATGTTCACTAATAGGAACCCAGCCTAAGAGTTAGGCTCTTGTATGTAGTGACATGTATAACCTGACACCCAATGTGACCCAGATGTGGAATTAAACATTTCTAACTAGAGACAAAAAGAACTGTATGTTAAAATCTCCCCATTTTAAGACATTATATCTGCTAAGATAGCCTCATTCTTACCATACCTCTACTTCCTGTTTTTAAATAAGGTGACAAGTGTTTTTAAATGCGACAAGGTGACAGAATTGAGAAATAAATGATTAAATATGGGATAATCCAAAGTAAATTATGATCATTGCCTGATTGAAAGCATAGTAGAGATATACTGCTGAGAGAACTCCCTATCTCCCTATTATGTATGTTGGACAGATAAAGAACTTTAATACAGAAGAAAGAAAATGCAAAAGGCACACACAAAAAAAAAAAAAAAACAAAAAAAAAAAAACCACCAATCATCTGAGGCTTTGATAACTCATATTATACAGCAAGACTTGAAAACTTGCAAAGAACTATATCACCCTCAAGAAACTCTGGCAAACAATTAAGCTGCCAACTGGAGTAGTTTGAAAGTCATCTTTAAAACTGCATTTCAGTGTTAACTCTTTGAATATCTAAAAACTATTTCATTAACATTTAGTGGCAGATCTACAGTTCTAGATGTGACTTGTGATTCAGAGGGCATAATATGTAAGGATTTTCTGTTTCACATTCTTATAATAGTATGTTTTAAAATACTTCAGCCCAGAGGATAAACTAAGCAGAGAACTGGTCTTCTGGCGCTGTTCCAGCACAGCTGAAATGAATTACAGCACTTCCAGTGAAAGGCATAACAAAGAAATAGCAAAAACCTTTTAAAACTAAGCATTTCTACCATGAGGGAAGGTTTTGAGTGGGCACAGCTGAGGTGTATGGATTAGTACCATAGGTTCAGTGGACAAGCATACAGGAAACATGGGCAAATAAATTGAAGGACTGAAAGAAACTAAAAAAATTTTCTAACGCATCACAAAACAGATTCAGAGAAGCAATCATTTAATAATACTGTTCTGATAGATTTCTCATTGATATAAGGTTGGTAGTATAGAGCATTGAGACAGCAGACCTGCAATAAGATGACTTCCCAGATGCTGCATTTTTTCATAGTTGCGTATTGTACAAATATATTTGTGCGCGTTTGTGCATATATGTATCAGATTTAGAATCTTATAAAACATTTGAGATCATAGTTTTCCATGTTATACCCTCTGAATACATACTGGAAAGACTCAAAAGGCCTACATTAAATAAATTCCTTAATGGCCTGACAATTTACGGGACAGAAGCCCAGAGTCCTTTTTTCTAGAAAGTGAGAATTACAAATACTGTGTAGTTCAATAGTTACACATCATTACAACATTTTATTTCAGCAATATCTAGATCAATTCAGAATGCAGCTGAATTCTATGTCAAACAGTAAAATGTAAAGAAATCTAGCCTAGAAGATAGACTGTTGCAGTTCAGCGAAACCACACTGTTTCCAGGGAATTAGGTCAATTTAGACAATTCAGGGTTTGGCTTGTATGGGCACGTATGGAATTACATAAATAGATGTCAATATGTATATATAATGTGGTCTGGATAATAATAACTATCAGAATGTGGGAATTTGTATTCATATGTAGATTACTGTTTCCGTGTCTCATCAAGAGACTGTTCATTGAACTTCTTCCCAGTTAGCTCTAATCCCAGATCAGTCTCTGAGAAGCACTGTCTTCATTTTCTTATGTGGCTCTCTCCCTGGCTTTTTGCTTGGCTTTTACCTTTTACTTTTCTTCGAGGGACACAGAAACCTTCCCAAAATTACAGTTTTATCTTTACCCACATTTTGGGTGCCTCAGCTTTCACCCACATTTGTCTGGACATTCCAGTTGATATGCTTTTTAACTATATAGTTCCCTCCCCCCTCCCCCCAAGATTGATAAGCACCATTGAGATAATATCATATAGCATAGGTTCCAGTTTTTATAAAATTTGTTAAGGCAGAAAAATATGAAGTAGAAAACACAAGGGAATATAGAGACAGAGGTTAGGACAGAGAATACAATTGGCGGTGTTTTAGAAAATTCTTCTTTCCTCCATAATTTTAAACTTAGAGCAATAGTTGCTCATTTAGTGCTTTTGCTCTTCAATGTAAGAAACTCACTGCAACTGAGAACCAAAACCTAGTCATTCCATATTTGTATTTGGTGGATTCCCAAAGTTCACTGCACTTGCCAAATCTGAATTTCCCAGTAACAATACAAATGGAAGAGTATCTCCATATATCCATAGAAACCATGGATTTTGTGTATTACATAGGACTCTCTGCTGAAACTCTTCCATTACTTAAGAATAAAGGAACACCTAGTTCTCTCATATATATAGATTCAGTTAGAATAATTTTTCCCAAAACATACTGACATAAAAAACACAATCTTGTCTTTATGAAACTGCTTGATAAACTGATGTGCTGTCCCCCTGTGATGCTGCACAGAGATCAGTTGTTCATGGTACTTACCAACTTAGTATCTCTGCTCTGAAACATGAAGCATATAGCTTGCCAGTTTGCACCAATATTTTAATTAATATTTAGTAAGAAAAAATGCAAACTTTGCACTTCTGGGCTATGGTAGCACTAGTGTATCTGTGATGAAATAAGCAATTTTTTTTCTCCCAGGGGAATATCTTGATGATTCCCAAGAATGTCAGTTGTGTGAAGCATCCTGTCTGAAGTGCATTGGACCTGAGCGGGACAACTGCATCAGCTGCCCACTCACAAGGTAAATGTCTCCTTGCACCATGCAGCACAAAGAGCTACCATCATCATCTGGAGAAGTGGCTGTATGGTATTTAGCACTAGCTTGCAGAGTCAACTGCAGAAGATGATTAGGGCAAACAAAGCCAGGGCAGGGGAGAAAACAAGTGTTTAGTGAAACAGACAGTTGGCTACACAGGTGATAGATGTTTATCTAGGTGATTTCTACAGAAAAAGAAAAATGTCCTTGAATATGGGAAATAGTCATGCTTTCATTGCCAGCCTTTCAAAGTCATAATTGCTAGAATCACAACAGTGACAAATTTGACAAAAGTCTAGGGTACCTAGTTGTACACAGCCAGAGACACATCTTTGGCACAAAGTGTGAACATGAACACTTATGCTAGCAATCTGGGAGATCTTCATAGCACTTACACATCATTTAGGTCATTTGCACCTAGTCTAGGAGTCTAGCTTTAAATTCATGTCATACTCGTACCTTTTGACTCATGGCTCTGGTTCTTCTGCACTGGATTACATTGTAGCCAGGTGATGTTTGCACTGATATGAAATCAGAATCAGACATAATGTCATAGGAAAAAAATCCCAAGGCAATCCAGAAATTTACCTGGCAAATATCTGTCATATGACTATGCCAATAAAAGACACACCAGGATCAAAGGAGTCCAAACAAAAATCACAGATGAGGAAACAGTATTAATTTAAGGTGCATTACATCAGAAATGGCATTAAAGCAGGAAGTCTGGCCAAAATTTTGGACTGTGGATTTGATTTCTCCCTTTCACAGTTGCATTTGAAATTATCTTCTCTGTGTTTCCTTGAAATCTATTTTTGAGTTTTACACAGAGAAATTTGCAAAACAAGGTACAGAGCAACACCATTAGACCTCTGTGGCCTTTGGGAAGGGTGTTGCTGTCTACGCCCCAGGCCCGATCAACAGATCCTCCAACAGTTTTTAATTTTGGTATGTAACATTTCTAAAAGATTTCTGTGCTCCTTCTGCACATCCTGAAAGTTGTTAGAAGAAGTCATATTAGGACAGCCAGTAGTTATAGAAATAATAGCTTAAAAAAAAATCACACAGAGGCTAAAGAGTAAATCCTTCCACTGTACATTGTTTGTTATACATCTGAAATAGACATGTTTAATTGAAAGAGAATTGTAAATCCTGTCACTCTTGAGTGCTTCATGTGGTGTTTATTGAAGACAGAAATGAGAAGCTACTAGGTTATCCAGACTAAAATTCAACAGTCCTGTTTTCCTACAGGGGAATGCCTTTCCTCTTTGGAAAGGGTGTTAAAACTTAGGGATTGGGATTATTGAAAATAATGTGAAAACAAAAACACTGAACAATCTCTGTTCTTAGTGACAACTCATTAGAAGATGTCACCTGATTTCATAAGAAAATCACTCAGATCCTTTCTTTTTTGACAATTCAAAACATTATTACCCATTTTTAAAATACTATGGAATTGTATTTTTTTATCCAGCTAATCTGACTTTCACAAAATTCTTTGCCCATCTGTTTACAGTTCGAGCTACAAAGATCAGTGACAAGATCTGAAATGCAGGTGTCTTCCATTAGGTGCAACATAAAAAAAAAAGCAAACAAACAAAAAACCCAGAAGGGTCTACAGTCAATGAATGTGAGCTTAATACTGGTCTTAAACATTCAGGCATTGGTAAACAGTCAGCATAGGATTACAGATTTACAGACTCCAGAGCAGAGATACATTTTTGCAGAATACTTCATATACCCATTCAAGCTTATCCTGATTGACCCCATCAGCCTGCCTTCAGCCTCACAAGACTGATTTCTAAGTTTTCTTTGTTATGTGTAGTTCAGGAAGACTGTTTGCATGATAGCCTGCTTTTCCATTTCCACACTTCATAAGCCTAGACTTTTCCAGTCATAGTTTGTTTGGGTTTTTTAACATTTGGGGCCTTTTTAATATATTAAATGGTTTCAAAGACTATTCAACAAAATTGGTTCTAATCTTTGTACATCTTTTTCTCATCTTCTTTTAGAATAAATATGACAATGGCCATAGCAATTCAAATTTATGAAGGCATATTGTAGACATTCTCTAATGCTGGCTTCAAGGAAGCATGCACTATCTTAATGTTGTGGAAAACCTACTGCTCCCCGGATGTAGGAACAAGGTGATAGTCTCAAAAGGTGTACTAAGGTCCTGAATGGTGCTCAGCTTCTCTAGAAATTGAGTTCTACATCCTCTGATACCAAACTGGTCAAAGCAGTTTTGTGGAAGAGTATAGTCTCTCCTATTTTCCTAATACTGAAATTATTGTCAAATTCTAGCCAGCTTGTTTTATATTCTTTTTATCTATACTGATGTTTTTCTACTTTTGTCTCAAACAGATTAAAACCAGTAGACATTAAGTAGTAAGTGAAATATGAGCCAGAAATTTTCATGACATAAAAGGATTCTGTAAAAAATATCTCATTACCCAGCAAAAGGAGAGTATTTAGGAGCAAAACTCCTAAGTGCTTGCAGAGACGCAAGTCTAAAAATGCAGCCCCTGAAGGCCAACATTCTGGTAGATGTTTGATTTTATGTACAAAGTCATTTTCCTGAAGCCATAGTACTGTTCACAGGAAACCTTTAAAGTAAAACTAATAGGAAACTTCAACAGACAGATTACTTAGAAAGGCCAACTTTTTCTTTTCTTGTAAAATAAGTGACCATTGCAGACACTGTGGTACAGGATACCTGTGTACAGGTACAGGTTTAGGTACAGGGGCAAAATGTGATTTTTCTCAGAAAAATCTTAGAAAACACTACTAAGATCTAGATTCAAAATATGGTTTCATTTCCATTTAGTACATAGGAGTAAACCACAAAGACTTTCACAAAAGTAAATATAGAGAAGGAAGAATATCTTGGTTTCTTGTTATTTTCCTGTAAATTTAAAGAACAAATAATTGGTATATTGGTAATTATCCCCCTCTGCCTTGAAAGAGTCTTTGATGATGGTCAGTGTGCTATGCAATGCCCCAGAGGAAAGTATGAATTCAAAGGACAATGTCATTTATGCCATCACACCTGCCTAGACTGCAGTGGAAGTGAACCTAACAAATGCACCACTTGTGGAACAGGTAAGAAAGATTTTGTTTTGAAACTTTTACCACTTCCTTGGCCTCCAAGTTCCCTTTTCTTTTTTCTCTCAGGGCCAGTTCTTAGATTAAATAAGAGAAACTGTGCTTTTGCTACTGATCTACATCATAATCTTGTTTTGGCCCTGAAGGGAACTGGAACTCCATTTATTCTTTTAAAGTACAAGAACACACAAACCTCCATTGTCCTTTCATGTTTACGCATTTTCTTTGGTGTATTTTGAATAGGGGATACATTACTTAACAGAAAGAGCAGCACAGGAAAGAAAGGACAGAAAACCTATACAGCTTGCTCTGGAAAAGAAAACTCCACACATGCCTCCCCAAAGTTCTACACACTATGAGCTTGATTGAAATGGAGCAAGCTTGCACAAGCAGGCAGGGAGGGGGGGGGCAAAGAAATAAGCATAGTGTGTTCCCCTGCAGACTACTGTGTCCCTGCAGCTGCACAAACAGGGCCTGCAAGGAGAAGCTTATCACCAACACACATAGAAACTTGGGGGGTTTGACACATTTTTACCGACCTTAGGTTGAGAGAAAAGATAATATCATTAAACTCGTGTTTGTTCCAAAAAACAATTCATCTTGATTTGAAGCTCCATTTTAGAAATTGTTTCCTGTTGCCTATAACACCCTGTGGTTAAATAACTTGAGGCTACTACATACGCATAGAAGTGAATGCAATTAGCCTGACCTGCCCTTGGAAACAAATACTTAAGATTTAATTTCAAATTCACTCAGTAAAGAGGAAATTTTTGTCAGCTTTTCCATAACTGATTCAGAGTCTTTTTCCTTTCAGCTGATACTCCATTTTGAATCTTAATCATTAATGGCCCAGGCTTTATTTAGTATTAAGTGTCTAGATAACAAGAAAACACTAATATGAATGATATTGTCATATTTACCATGAGACTGACTGAACTTGTGTGTTCACTGTAACAGAACTCTGCAATGGAAATCTCTGGACTTTGTTAGATTGATGCATGTAAACAGTAATTGTTCACTAGCATTACAACTTTATATGCCATAAATCTCCAGGAAGGTGGTTGGTTTGAAGTCCAGAAACTTTTACACATGTTTGGTCATCTGTTGTAACACTGTACAAATCTAACCATCAGCAAACAAAATTAGTTCTCACCAGCTGCAGCACTGGTGCTTCATAAAGCCGCTTGTTACAGCCAAATGTCCTCTGTTGCTGACAACTTTTTCCTACTTTTTTGACATACAGATAGAAGAGGGATTGAGCGTTTCCTGTACCATGGGGAGTGCAGGGAGAGCTGTCCTCCAGGTTACTACCATTCAGATCATACCTGCATGGCTTGCTCTGGCCACTGTGAGGTATGCCTGAACTCCAGCCACTGCAAAAGGTGTTTCAGAGGCTACTTCCTAACTCAAAATGTATGTCAGAAGCATAGCTGTAGAGAAGGTAAGCATCCTTCAGTAGGAATCAACAAATATTCTATTTGATTTGCAGAAGAAATGGGGATAAAGGGTCTTGGTTTCTATTTTGAAATATGCAGTCACATCTGATTGAGGTCCTTAAACTACAGCACCGATGCTCCTCTAATATCATGTTAATGTAAACATTTTTCTCAAAGTGAACTAAGAAAGAACATGTGAGAAAAGAAAATGCTGTGAATATTCCTCCCTTTTGGATTTTGGTAAAGTTTATTTCCAGGAAACTTGCTGAGTGCTTTTCAGTGTTGGCTTTCCAATACCAAGAATTAACCCAAAACTGGTGATTTGCAAAACACAGGTGAAGTGGAAGATCCTGATTCTGAAGACTGCATACCATGTTCAGATGGATGCCAGAACTGCAAACAAGGTAAAAATATTCCTATTGTGAACCTTTATCTTTACTCATAAAGTAGGGAAATCTATTCCTCTTCCCTCTCATCATGAGGCTGTGTGTGCACATGCTGCGTTCGCTTATCAAGCACACTCTTTTTTTCCCCCAGTATATTTATTTTTGAAACATATCTAGATTCTGTCTCCATCATAAATAGATAATAATTTTAAAATTAATTTAGTTATTAATTTTTACAGAGGTTTTGGGGGGATTTTTTTCTTGCTCGAATATCACACTCAGACTGAGAGATTTACTGACTTTCTGAAGCCCTTATTTGACCTAAAACATTACCATAGATGTTCAGATTTTCCAGGCCAGAAAATAGATCGTTGGTTTGTGCTTTTTTATTACTGAAGTAGACATATGGACAGAACTTAAATTTCATTCAAGAGCCAGTCACTGCAGTAGCAATGCAATATTTTAGAATACTAAAAGACTGGACTAATTTTTATGCTGGATCAGAAAAAAAAAAAAGAAGCTCCTTCTCAATATAATATGATGATGGCAGAAAATTTGTTGTCTTGAGATAAGTGCCATCTAACTTACTGAACTTGGTTAAATCTGTATCTCAGTAAGTCACTTTCACAGAAGATTAAAGATTTTCAAAAGACCTCACAATTCACTGTTTCCACTGTGTTTACATTAAGAAAATTTTACTTAATGGGTCTGTATAAAGAGGAGTACAACTGATCAGTAACTCAAGACGGAAAGGAAACAGGGTGACCGTGCAAGTCTTCAGTTGAAACCTCTTAGACAAACTTCTTAAGAACAGAATTTAGGTAAAGTAGTGCTCAAATGAGTACTGATATGCTAAGCCACTTTGATAAGACCATTTATCTTGCAGAAAGTAAGACTTGGGTAAAATCTCCTTGAAGGATTATATAGAAGGAAAAAATAAACCTAAGCTTTATTTCTTTTGGTGCAAATCTAGAGCAAGTCGGTGATGCACAAATAGTTACCTGGAATTACGAATTGTTTAAAGAAAGGAATAAATCTGGCTTGCTGTATTTCTAAAGATCTTTTTTGAAAGGGCTAGATTTAGAGACCACCATCCATCCCCTCCCTGAATTCAGACAAATTTCTACAGAGAGAAGAGCTCATAAAGGTCCCTACTGTTTCTATCTCTTGCTTCCTAATGTGTTTTGAGGCTTGGTCTAACAAACACGACTGTGAGTACCAAGAGAATGAAAGTTACTATATAGAAAATGTGAATATGAGGGAAGAAAATTGTGGAAGCATCTCATAAAAACAAACAGACAAATAAACAAAAATTTTGAACAAGAAAACCAAACACAGAAATTAAATCCTACCACTAGTCACAACAGTTTCGATGTCCTTTCTGGTTTTGTGTCAACATTTTCCCCTGGGAAAAAATTGCTATCCTGAACACTCATTCACACCAGACTTATATTAGGATTTTCATCACATATGTCTTTCTTTTTTATACCAGTCAACCAATCTAACATATCACACCATCAAACTCCCCATGAGACTGGAAACCTAGCACTCAGTCAAGCCTAGGGCTTTCCTCTGCAACTACACCTGTAGCTTTCAATATTGATGAATGAAGGTGGAGAGACCAGGTTAAACATGACTGCAACTATATTGTAGTCTTTTTTTTTTTTTTTTTTTTGTGGTGTGGTGTGCATATTCATTTCAACTGACTGAGTGTACAAGAGAAGCTAAGAATCTGTTTCAATGCCAATCTTTATTGCTTCTATCAGATGTTAATTTCCTATAGTAATGTTTTTGGTGCTCGTCACAACATTTATGACTTTAAAATCTTTCTGTCTTTGTTTCAACAGTTTAGTGCCAGTCCTTGCTTTGAACTAGTGTGAAATGCACCCTGAATAGCAACTTATCTTAAAATAGCCATTGCAAGAAACCTAGAGACTGATTTTCTTTTTATATGAGCTTAATAAACCTACACGAAGAGACTGCAAGACTGGTCATAAGTATATAGCCTACAGAAAAAGCATCTGTACCTTTGTCCCAGAAGCTCATTCATTTCCTAAATATTAACCATCCATAATATTCCTATGTGCTTACTCTCAAGTTCTTGTACTGAAAGTTTTGATTTTAAATAGGCTTTGCAAAAGCTTCAAAGATCAACAGAACAGATGTAGGTAAAACAAAGACTGAGTTAACTTTCAGTGCTGAGTAAATTCAGAAGTATTAAGATGACAGACATTGGTAAGGGGCATATTATTGAGAAAGCTCTTGGCAGTTATGATGCATGTATAATATGAGTCAAAGAATTCAGATTAGTGAATCTCTATTTGGAACAGTGGACTGAAAGCAAGACCCCAAGCAAGTTTGCAAATTACCATGTGTTCCTGAATAAAGTAAAATTCAAACTTAAAATGAATTGGGTAGCAATGCTGTCTGCTAATGTTTTTGCTTTCAATACTTATAGAGTTTTCTGACATATCAATAACTTAATTCAAAGATAAAATGTGCACTGTAATAGGTTCCTCAGGTCTTATCAGAAAATTGATAAATTTGAGACCCTGTAAAAAAAAAAAAACCACAAAAAACCCAAAACCAAACAGCTGAACTGCCAGTCTCTTGGAAAAAATTGATTATTTGGAAAGCTCTAAAGAAATTACACTGCCAAAAGAACTTATTTAGAACAGTAAAATTTCAAGGTGAGCAAATGGAATGTGACACATTTATTTTCACAGATTTGTAGACTATAAATGATGCAAATTCTGCATGATTTCTCTTTGCCTTATCTTCCTTCAAACACCACTGAGGAATTTATTCTAAGTACTGCAGAGCAGGAGTAGAAAAAGAATTCCAGTGCTAACCTCTGGGGGCAAAAAAAAGGGGGAAAAAAAAGAAAGGAAAAAAAAGAAAGGATAAAAAAGAGAAGCAAAATGTAGTAATCATAGTACCAAGTGGAATCAAAATTATATAGTTCACATACCTAAAGGTATGCATATGCAAAAGCAAATACATTTTTTGCATACTTGTGGATCTGCAAAAGACTCAAGCACATTCTCAAAAAAATTAGCGGGCACCTGCTTTTTCTGAAGTGCTTTAAGAACTTTTGATACAAGCTGTAAGAGATAAAAATAATTAACTTCTTGGGTTTATACGAAGTTCAGGGTAACTTACAGATGCTTTGTGAATTTAAAAAGGAATACTGGACAATAGCAACACTATGTTGTAAACTGGGAGCAACAAAATGCCAGTTATTCTCTTACTGTCTACAGATTGGAAAGGCTAATTGATTTTTTTCTTTTTTTTTTTCTTTCTTTTTTTTTTTTTTTTTTTTTTTTTTTGGTAGACACAGTTCTAGTTTTAAAGAGGCATTTATATGCTAATTAAGATCACTGAACTATCTGTTTTTCTACTGGCCTGAAGGCTGAGTAATGTTTGGACAAAAATTTTTTTCACAGGGTACCGAAGAACAGAATAAACCACTGCCTGCAGTCTTGGGCCATGTTATCCTGCTTTGTGCAGGCAAGAAAATGAATGAGATTTACTGTCTGCTGGCATGACTCCAGGTGCCAGCAAAATAGAACAAGTAGTAGAGGCAGACTGGGTGGGAAATCTCTCTTCTTGATCAGTAGTGACCCAACAGACTGATTGAGACTTAAGCATAGAACTTTTATATTGGTTTGATATGTTACAGCCCACATCAGACTATCAAAGACTGTAAAACTCACTCAGTAAGCACAAATTCAGGTTCATCAGGTTACTGAGGTGGAAAACTGACAGTGTTTGTTATTTTCTGGGATCCTCAGGGAACAAAGAAAAATTCATCTGTTTGCGTCCAAGTTTGGACCCATTTTTGTTTTAGGGCTCCAGTGTGGCAATAGATCTTTAGTGTATCTACACTGAAGGTCTAAGAGCAAAGATAGGAACTGTCAGAGAGACTTAATCAAGGACAGGTAAGTCTTTGTAGTTTAAATATAGATTGTGCTTTCTTTTAAATACAAGAGATACTTTTCTTTCTGATTCCCTTCATTAACTTGGAGGCTGCTCGTATTTTCAGGAGATAAAAATCTCAGAGACACCAGCCTGCCTGCAGACACTCTCAGGTTCAGGGATACATAATAGGGAAGTTGCCTTAGACAGCAGTAACCCTAAAAGTTTCCATGGCCTTTTATACATAGTGTCAAAACAATGGCTATGCACAACAGGGTTCACCTCCCTACCTTCTTCTGTTCACATGTTCTTGAATACATCTAACATTTCTTGCTGCCACACTAGCCCAACTGGCATGCTTGAGCACATGGCGTCTCAAGAAATCTAAGAGGAAGACTTGCACAGGCATTGGAATTTGAAGTGAGAACCAAAGACAAGACAAGACTTAAGGGTGACTTCAATATGTACTTTCTTTGTGCTATTGCAGCATTTACCTTCTACCTCTCCATGTAAGTTCACTTAGTCACATATTTAGATCACAACAGCACTAATATTTTTTCCAGACTCTTAAAACTATAATGAATTTCAGAAATTTTCTTCAGAGTCAAACTTATCTTTTTAGAAAGTGAAAAGAGAAAAAAATAAGATATAGCTGCAGAATTTGAACCGCTTAAAGGAATTTCAGAGAATTTCAGAGTCAGTACAATGCAAGAACATAACAACCTTGTGTCTTATTTAATATGGATAAAATAGAAGCCAAAGTGTTTCCTCAAACATTTTCAGCTCTCACTCTGTTTCTAATAATACAATATGCATTTGCCCTTTTGCACCTTCATAATGAGCAGACACAAAATATGAGTACTTATGACAGTGATAAGTGACAAATATCTGTTATTCATTATCCAGTGTCTTGCATATGTACAATTCATAAGCAGAAACTGCCACGACATTAAACAATAATGAAAAATATGAGCATCCAGTTCATTCAGGAGCTAAGTATTTGCAACATGTGGATCACTCATAAATTCATAGGTTTGAACAGAAGAATAGGTCTTCCTCTCAGAAGGGATTGTGAAAGTCAAGCATTCTTCCAGTTTATTTGCCCTCCTCCCATGTAGCCTGATTCAGTTTTTACTCACCTACTTGCTGATTCACTTTCACTCACCTCATCTAAGTTGTAAAAGTACAACATGTTATGATATGAATACTTATCACGGCTTCCCAGAGATCACCTCATCTTCACGTAGCAAACTACCATGTATATTGCCTTTTCACCCATCTATGTCTCTGCAGAGAACAGCACAATGTGATTTTTTTCAGCATTTCCACAAGAACTATTTTCAAAGGCTGCCACTGGAAATACTGAGAGTTCTCCTCAGTGAGTGGAGAACATTCAGAATAATCACCACACTATTCTCCTTCAAAGATAGCGTACAAAAAGAGAAACCTTGAGAAACACTGAGGAATATCATCCCTGAGGATAAAAGCCCCCAGAAAATAGGCATTTAAGCCAAGCATGATTCTGGTTTAGCATACTCTGAGCAACAATGGAAGGTTATCCAAAAACTAACTCTTTTGTTTGGTCTGGGCTGCAAGGTCTGTGTACAGACATACAGCTACAAAGAAAGCGAGACTAAATAATATGCAAATACCCCACAAGAAATATTATACAGAGTGAAATGGGGAAATACAGTCTGTAAGGCAGTGGAAATAAGAGAAAAAATTGGAGAATTTTTAAGGATTTTAGGTATTTGGAGAATATTTAAGGAACCTATGAAATAGCTAAAAAGGCAGCACTGTGAACAGACTCAAGTTCACAGGTACAGATTGTGACTCTGGCAGTTGGGCTCATGAGTAATGGGTGAAATGTGATCTGGTTCCCATAGCAAACTAAGAAACACAAAGAAAAACTCTTCTTCAAACCTTATCTAATGATGAGTAGACTCTGGCTTTCAAAACGCCAGAGAAAATTATAAGGATCCTTTTTATCTCTGAGTAAATCTTCGTCAAGAAATTAATCTTGCTGGAAAGGTTTAAGTTTTGCAGATAATAGGACTCATTTGCGCAGGCTTCTGTAATGAGAATATGCAACTTGTGCAAAAGAATGCCCAGCAGAATTTGGAACTGTTCTTCTCTGATTTTCAGAAAGTATCAGGAATAGTGTGGCCAGGTGGAGAAGGGAAGTGATCATGCCCCTGTATTCAGCACTGGTGAGGCTGCATCTCCAGTATTGTGTTCAGTGCTAGTTGCCTCACTGCAAGAAGGACATGAAGGTTCTGGAGTGCATCCAGAGAATAGCAACAAAGCTGGTGAAGGATCTAAAACACAAGTATTATGAGCAGTGGATAAGGGAACTGGGGTTGTTTAGCCTGGAGAAAATTAGTTTGAGGAGAGACATTGCTTGTCAGAGCTACCTGAAAAGAAGATGTAGTGAGGTGGATGTCAGCCTCTTCTCCCTAATGAAAAGTGAGAGGAAAAGAGGAAATAGTCCCAGGGTGCACCAGAGGACATTTAAATTGGATATTAGAAGAAATGTCTTCACTGAAAGGGCTACCAAACACTGGAACAGGCTACCAAGGGAGATGATTGAATCACCATCCCTAGAGGTTTTGGACTCTACGATGTTAAAGTCTTTTCCAAATTGAATGATTCTGTGATTCAATAACAATTCATTGTATGCAGAACATTACATTAGATGATCTTGTCTTTCCTAGAGTGTACGTAAAAGAGAATTCCCTTACACACTGAGGATGCAAAATGTATGTATTAAAGAAAATATTCCATCTTTGAAGTTTTTCCTTGTCTGAGAAAGAAAATTATTTCCCAAATAAAACCAAGGCTTAGGGGAAGTCATTGGAAAAACTTAAGATACGACATTGATCCATGAGTTCTGAAAAAAAAGATATTCCATATTTACTTTAGAGTTCTCCGTAGAAATAAGAGCACAGAAGAAAAATACTGGATCAGACCAAAAGTTCATCTAGTTCAGTAGCCACTGACCAAGCAGTGAATGTATTCCTAAAATGAAAACCAAAGCTTTTATTTCTACTCCTTAAACAATTTGCAGGTCAGGAGCTTCATGAATCAAAACAGCAAAGAAATGTGAGCTGCTGAATCATTCTGTTGGAATTACCGAAGAACAAATATAATAAAACTAATATAATTTAAACCATCTGTAGTACAGACCATCTTTCCAAGGAAGTTTGCTGCCTCCCTGGGGCCCAGATCAGGGATGTCAACAGCAAACTGATGTGTTTAATCCATCCTTCAAACTGTTACCTGCCTTCACGTGGGTACCACTGATGTTTCAGCAAAAAGACTAATCTAAAAAGAGATTTCAGGGTCCTGGGAAGAATGTTGAAGGATTCAGAACTATGAGTAGTGTTTTCCTCAGTCTTCCCAGTACTGGGGAGAGACACTGGAAGAAACATGCAAGCCCAAGACATCACACCTGGCTCCAAGTCTGATGTATCTGTCAGAATTTTGTTTTGGCTAATCACCAACAAATTTCAGGTTCTACACCTCGATGGAGGAAGGCTGGAAACAAGTATAAACTAGGAGACAAATGGGTGAGGAACAGCCCTGCAGAAAGGGACCTGGGGGTGCTGGTGGGTGTCAGGCTCAGTGTGAGTCAGCTGTGTGCCCTGGCAGCCAAGAGGGTGACCCGCATCATGGGGAGCATCAGCCACAGCATGACTAAGAGAGGGATGACTTTAGCCTTGATGTGGCCTTACCTTGAGCACTGTGTGCAGTGCTGGGCCCTACAGTTTAAGGAGGATGTTGAGGTGGTTGAATGTGTCCAGAGGAGGGCAACAAAGCTGGTGGGAGGGCTGGAAGGCATGTCCTGTGAGGAGTGGCTGAGGACTTTGGTTTTGTCTAGTTTGGAGAAAAGGAGGATGAGTGGTGACCTCATTGCTGTCTGCAGCTTCTTGAGGAGGAGAAGTGCCAAATAGTTCAAAGTTGCACCAGGGAGATTTAGACTGGACATTAGGAAGCATTTCTTAACTGAGATGATGGCTAAACACTGGAACAGGCTTCCTTGAGAGAAGTAGCCAATGCCCCAGATCTGTCAGTGTTTAAGAGGCATCTGGACACTGCCCTGAATAACATACTTTCACTTTTAGTCAGCTCTGAAGTTCTCAGATGGTTGGACTAGATGATCATCATAGATCCTGCACAATGTCAATTCTCTCCTCTCCTTTCCACTTCCCTTCCCTTCCCTCCCCTTTCCACAACTCTGCCTCAATTCTTCTGGTTTATTCCAGCCTAAAGCTCAGAGTTCTGACCTTTCAAACAAGGAGTTTTATTATGGGACCATTTACTGACTGTAGCAGCACAAATCTTGCATTTTCCCCACACAGAGAAGATATTTCTCATATTTATGAATCCTGCCTGCATAAATATATGTTAATGGAAAACCAGCAGAATCAAGCTGTTCACATTGGTGATAAAACCCACATTGATACCTGTGATGTAAATTTAGGGCTGCTGGCACACAGTCTGCATTCTTGTTTGTAAAAGGGTACCCTTTGGGCAATGCTATTCACTCAGAGGAGCTACTTGTGTAGTAAGAAACTATGCAGTCATACAAGGGACCATCTCAGCATAGTGAGTGTGTTCAGAAAATGTACACCAATACTCAGGAAGTTCATTTTATTAATACGTAGCTTTCATGCTTCCTGAAATCATCACACTGAGATTTTGATGGAAACAATGTTCAGTGGAGAAAGAACAAAAGATGGCACAGCATTGAAGGGATAGAATAAAATCTAAGACAAATACGCTGAATGCCCTTTCTTAACTGTTAGATAGTAATGCTGGTGTTTTGACTTCAATTTTGTTGATGTACTCTTTTATTTTAGCAGGAGTGTGAATGAACCACCAGTTCTTCTTTGTAGCCCTGTAAACAATAACTTCTTTGGTTGATATCACATTTTGGAGCTTTGTGTGAGGTGTAAATCTCACTACAATACTTGTCAACTTCATCCAGTGAAAGACTAGAGTGGTCTGACCCAATATGGCTTTTTAATTAATTTTTTTTCAATTTTCTATTCCTTCCTATTCCTGGTCTCAACACTTTCCCTTAGAGAAATCTCTCCCAAAATTTTATGCATTTATCAACATACATACAATTATTTATGTATTTATCAACATTTCACTTCAGTCATACAAACCTATTTCAGGTAACTAATATTATGCTATGGTTTCATTCAATTTTATCTTCACTTTCTTTCTACTTCCAATTAAAACATATAAAATCATTATTTGAACAGAAAAATGTTCCTCATTCACTTTTTTTTGATAATAAATACAAGTGACATTCCTCTTTTAGAGTAGGGTAATTGAGATTAGAGCTGTAAATTTTTCACTTAACTCAAAAACTACTGAGAAAACACAAACAAAAAAGTGAAAAAACAACAAAAAAGACACAAAAAAATACCTTCTCACAAAAACTGGAACACTCAAACTAAAGTCCTTAGTCCCACAAAAGAAATCTCCATTTTTAAGGTTCATTGAAAGCTGAGTTTCCAGCTGGGCCCATGTTCGGTCAAAAATGTTATTATGTTTGGATTGTAAATTTTAATTATTTAAACTGAGATGTCATAAAAAGTAAAGAAAAAATTATCTAAGGTAGTTAAAATATAAAATTACTCTTGTTGGTGATGTATTACAGTTTAATTTTTTTTATTATTATTATTATTGTAAATTATTGTTCAGGGGAATGTAAAATGCAAATAAAATCTAGCAGTAACTGTTGAAATTAAACAATTACTGCAGGCTAGTGCTTAGAGTAGATCTGCAATATAATATAAAATAATTTTCAGTCATTACACTTAATTAAACTGGAAAAGAAAGGTAAACCAGTTATTAAGTCCCATCCAATGAATATCCTGAACTTGTCCTGAATGCAAAAAAATTTGAGTCTATTCAGCACATTCTAGGCTCCTGGCTGAGCCAATAGTTTAAGAAATGTAATTTTTTAAAAACAAGTTCATAAACAAAACAAGAAGATACAATAAAAGTTACAGTTTATATACAAGATCCTGCAAAATGTACTTTTGCACTTAACTTCAAGCCCCAGGTTTCTTGTATACAGTAGATAAAGTCAAGCATGTGTACAAAGTCATTGCCAGATCTGGGTCTAATTAGACATGATGTTTTGAGCAAGTGCTACTCAGAAGTACAGAAGGCTAGCCACGTAAAGTTTACAGAATTAGAAGCTGTCTACATACCATAAACACTCAAACATAGTGAATCCTAGAAATCCTAAAGAGTGACAAGGATTTCCAAAATGCTGTGGACCTCAATTTTAATATAGATGACCTTATGTAATAAATATTTCACTGAGCCTCTACATTAATATTTAAATAAATAAATAAATAAATAAAATTACAGTGTTCCTTTACATGCTTGAACAAAAATACCCTTTAAGCACAACAATGCTGTGCTTGTAATCCTAATGCCCATATTTCCCTCCCAGAGCAGAAAAAAAAAACCACTAATTCATTTCAAATCAGAGAGTTCCAACAGAATGCATGAATGTTTGGCCTTTGACCAATATTTAATCTTTGCATGTACCTTTTCTGTATTATAACATAGCTGCGCTCCAAATGTATTGTACTTGAGAAGGGTGGGGGGTGAGGGAGGGAACAGGAGTATCAGTTTATTACAGACAAGGAAAGAATCCAAATGAATTTTTCCATGAACTCTAGACGATCTCTACTTATCCAAGAAAAATGCAATGAATCCAGAAAGTCAAAGAGGTCTTGTTTATGTCTGAGCCCTTACATTTTCAAATTTGTTGAGTCCTGTTTCCACTGCTATCAAGATAATTTTTTTCTGTTTTCAAAACAGTGGCATAGGCTCAACATAATGGAAATCAATGCAAATGGAAACTGTAATGTATAGGTAAAATATTAGTAGTTCTTATGAAAAGAAGTCTTTTGGAACATGACATACTTTGCCCAGCCCACTTTGCACCACAGAGATATCATTATTTGATGGGCAAAAGTTCTCAGAGAATACAAGATGTTTGTTACTGATAGTTCAAGAGATGGTTGCAGCAGATTTTAAATTAGCTCCTGTTGAGGAAATGCACATTTATACCCATAAAATTGTACAGACTTAGCTTATTCTTGAAGTTAATTTCCAAGATTTTGGGAATAGTGAATGGGTTAAATATCAAATTTGTTATTGCAAGAATAGTTGTATATTTAGTTTTCTCTCTGCTTGCTATCAGATAGTTGATGCCCTCTTTAAATTCCTTTCTGAACTATATTCTTTAGTCCCCAAAAGTATAAATTCAGAAACCATGGCTAAGTGTAGAAAAGCTTTTATTTATCTGATGTATCTTTAAAAGGAAGAAAAGTGGCTCAGTAAAGGCTGCTAAATAACATGATATAGTAGACTAACTGTCAAATTAACTTAGGCACACTAACACAGTGACTGCATAATATAATTTTGCAAAATTATCAATTAATTCCCTTTACAAAGGGGAATTAGGAAATCTTAGGTTTGAAAAAACATGCAGTGCATTTCCAAATGAAACACAGCAAATCATCCATTCCTATAATGGTAAGCTTACACTTCTGTTCAAACTCTGCGTAAGCATTAGAAAGTAAGTGCTATCTGCAATGCATCTTTTTGCTCTTTCCACAATATCTACTCCAATTATCCATCTAAACAAGCTATTGCTAGCCATTTGTTCCTAGATACTTTCTCTTGGATCCTAAACCGACTCAAAATATGTGATCTTTACTCAGTGGCCACTTACTTACTAATTAATTTTTCTAATCTCTTTCCAGTGGACAACCAGATATTGTGGTTTTTTGCAATTACTTCTGAGATCTGTATTAAATTGAGCTATATAGATAGTTATCCATACAGGGAAAAATGAGGAGTCAGTTAGGAGAGAAAAACACCATCAGAGCCTCCCACAGGCAAGGGAAAGAGCTCTTTCTTCATAAGAGCTGGAAAGTACATGGGCAGTTTGTTACTTAGCCTGTAAACAGCTCCAGAAATTTTAACAATGTCTTTTTGATATGTACTCTGTTTTTCTTATCAGTGAAACAAGGACTGAACGTGCCAATAGCATAATAATTTTCAAAAGGTATAAATTCACATGTTTATCGACATATTAACTCCTGGTTCCTAACAAAACTCTATAAATACTGTAAGAAAAAATTCCACACAACTAATTGGGGGGAAAAAGTCTCAAGAAGTGTCTTTATTCAGGAACAATATTATTATTTTAGAAATCATTAAAAAACAAAAACCAAAGCATAAAAAGTCTTTTATCTAGAAGAGAGACTTCAGAGAAAATATTTTCATATTGTAAGAGGATTTCCTGTCTTAACATAAAACCTGATGCAAAGAACACTAGATCAGGTGATTTCTGTTTCTGTTTGTGCTCTAAACAGTAAAGAGAATATTTTCACACATCTGCAATATTTCTGGATAAAACTTCACACCTCATAAATAAATTGCTAGAACAACTTGTGAAACCAAGTTCATGTTGCCTAATAAGTTTGCATGTGTAAAGTGTGATTTATTGTAGATGTAGTTCAAACAGACTCAGTGAAAATTTTGCCTTATGAGTACTATTAAGATCAAAAATAATTTATAGGTATTTCCTAGTAGAACAGTTTATAAATACATTCTCCCAGGTTGTTCCATTTCCTTCCATTCTGCTCCCTTTGGGATATTTGAGTAAAGTAAAAGGAATAGCAAGCTAATAGAAGATAGTGGAAGGTTACAGAAAATAGTCTTCATTTTCTGTGAGCATAAAGCCATTCCACCATTGTAAGAGTTTTAAGAAATCGTACAAAAATTTTGCTGTTCATTCAACAAAAATTTTTAAAGTAAAAATTAGTTTCCTGATGAGACAGTTTACCCAAAAGCTCTGTATTGTCTTCTCTTCCTCCCATAATATGGAAAGCTGTTTGCCTAGCTCACAATTTGAGTACTTGTATGTTTTTTAAATGTTTGCCAAACATTTCATTTCATTTCATTTCATTTCATTTCATTTCATTTCATTTCATTTCATTTCATTTCATTTCATTTCAACATTCTGCCAAATGCTTTAAGATTATCTCTGCAACAAATGAAGAAATAGGATGACACTCCACGTTTTAGTCACTTTGAGTCTCATTATAAGAGTTCATTTTTCCCAGCCTGAGCTCTTGGGAAGGTTCTGCTTTTCAGGACAGCACTTCCTAAAATCACAGCATTTTTCGTACCTTAGGCTGAGGACTCAAAAGTCACAAGCCACTGCAAAAAATACAGGCTACGACAGGGATGTGGAAGAGTTTATCTCTAAAAAATGTGAACAGAGGTTCAGAGACAATAATGTTCTAGTTATGGCTGTAATCATTTTAATCTAAGAAATATTGACATAAAAATGGTGTAACAACAAATATTTTAAGCATTCTAGTTTCAACTTTGACTATTATTTCCATAATTTTGTATTTTTAATTTCAGATGACCCAGGAGTCTGTATGGCATGCACACAGAACTATTATATGTAAGTATAGCTGTATAGCTCCTATATCTATACATTTTTCAAAACTAAAATTTTGTGCTTCACTACATAGATCTGTGTTGTGTATGTCATCCCATTCCTTTTAACTATTGCCTGTCTGAGAACACTAACTTTGGAAAAGGCTTGGGTAATACCAGAAAACCAGACAATTGCTCACTATCAAGGCTTTAAAAACCTGTGGACTGATGTGAGCTCTGAGTATATGAAGAGAGATATATGGAAGGTAAAAAGTCTAAACTTTTAATAGTGCCTTTGGATTTGGAGCTAGTATGCTCTTGGTATATTGTGTCCAGGTCGGGTATTTGCAGTTCAGCAGGCAGGCTTGAAAATGTAAGGAGGTTAAAGAAAGGAAAAAATATAGAGAGTAATTGAAAGCTTAACTTAAACAGAGGGAAATTAAGAACTCTCTGTTGCTTTTAAAAGGCACAGTTAAGAGGTCTCTGTAAAAATTACCATGACAAGAGAAAATGTGGATAGAAAAGCTCGGTAAGAAATGGCATTGGTTTATATGTTTTTAAAAGTCAACAGCTCTTTACAACCACAATATAGTAAGTCCTAATTAAGCATGTGTTTGTTTGTGTCTACATTTAAAAAAGCCAATCAAATTAAGACTTAAGAACTCTGAAAATAGAAAAAATTATTAATATTTTCCAGTTGAGTAACTAACAACCATAAATACACTTTGAATCTTTCATTAGATGGATAATTGCTATTCATTTGGGTGAGAATAGAGCTTTATCATTGCCATAACCAGAAACATACAGAAAACAAAATAACCTCAAAAGAAACTTACTAATGCTGTTCTACATTATTTTACAGGTATAAGCAGCATTGCTATAAATACTGTCCAGAAAATACCTACAGAGATGAAAGTTCTCTGCAGTGTAGAGAGTGTCCTAGCAACTGTGAGAGATGTGACAAGGACAAGTGTGACTCGTGTAGGGAAGGCTTTTATCTCTCAGGTGAGCAAAGTACCAAGTATGACATATACAAAAAAGTATTTTAGATTTTTTCACAGATCACTTCTATGGTAAACAGTGGGAGTTAGCCCTTTGCAGACCTGGGTCCTTTGCATTGACGTAAGGAGGTTACATTAGTCAGTGGTGCCCTTTGGTTGAAAAATCCATATATTTGACTACATACTCCCACATACTTTTTTTACTTTTGTTTCTAATTAATTTCCACTCTTTTGGGGCAAATAAAAAAAATATTATATTTGATTCAGATGTTGTGAAAGGAGAGGTTTTAACTCACAGAAACACATGGAAATGTTTCCTTACTATTTCCAAATCTAGTTTAACTTTCAGGTGACATAAATTAAAAAGTCTTAAACACTGAAATTAGCTCAATTAAAATCACTAAATTCCAGATCTAATTCACACAAGACTAGGAACCTCTTAGCTTTGTTACAAAGCCATAAATAAGGCAGGTCTGGTTCAGACACGGTGCCAAATATACATCAAAGGAAATTTCCAGGTTATGACATTCGTGCGCATTGCCTGCTGAAGGTGCTCAGTAACAGTATACAAAAGCATCTCAGTCATGGAAAAAAAACTTTGTGATTTCAATGTGAGGTGATCTGATGGTCTATGTGTTTTTTAGCTGAAACGAGAGGAAGATCAAAAAGCTATCAATTTATCAACTTCTACGGGTTTTACGTTGTTATGCCAAACCTTAAATTAAATCAGATACACCTGACTTTATCTTTACATTCACCAGATAATTCATCCAATCCTCAAAATTTGCATATATCTAACATTGGAGGAATTTCGGATTTTAGATTTTGCATTGGACCAGTATAATTGGGGGACAACCATAAATTTTTGATCCAGATTTGCACTTCTGGAAGATTTGTACACGCCAGGATTTAGGATATGGATGAAAACAAATCTCAATAAAAACTTAAGTGCAGATTGGTTTGATGTTTGTGTAGCTTGCACAAGGAACAGAGCTGAATTTATGTTATACAAAACAGAAAGAAAAAGAAAAAAAAAAAAAAAAAAAAAAAAAGAGAGAGACAAGTTGGAGTTACAAAGAGCTCCATCAGTTCCTAAATACTGTTGTCTTTTTCTTGAATGATTTGTTGTTGGGGAGAGAAAGGTGCTATAAGTGTGGAACCTCCTTGTCAGGACTGACAGGATTCAGCAGACATCATAGTGCCAGGCTCTGTTTCTGTTGCAGGTGCCACATGTGTGAGTGAGTGTGGGGATGGCTTTTTCACTGATGACATCTCTAGAGAATGTGAACCTTGCCACAGGAGCTGTGCAACATGTGTTGGGTACAGCTATGAGAACTGTACAGGGTGTAAAAATGGTTTCCAGCTATCTCATGGGCAGTGTCTGAATCCAAGGCATTCGCCACCCGATGGGAAATTCTGGAGTGGTAAGTTGCAACAAATCTCTTATCTTTTCTGTTTGTCTGAAAACTACTAGAAGTTGTAGAAAGAGGATATGGAGACCTTGCACCTTGAGTGATACTACACTTTTGTCAAATTCATTGTCATTTTAAAAATATGCTGCTGTAGAACACTGGTTTCCCAGAGTCAATTCATCTTCCTGAGAGGAACGTATCATTTTAATACAATTAAGACACTCTACATGGATGAGTTATTTTATCTGCATAGATAAAACATTTTTTAAAAATAAAGATAAAAAGATAAATTAGTTTTAAAATATTACTATTAGAAAAAAAGATAATAGATTAATTAACTGGGAGTTCCACATCTGAAGAGACACTGAGAGTCTTACAGACTATGTTTTAGACAAGCACTGTGGCAATTGATTCCCTACAAAGAAGTGAATATATGTTGGAGGAAATGGAAAATAAAATATATGTTGTGTGTGTGTGTGTGCACTGTGTGTTTAAAAGCAAGCTCTCTAACCTTATTTCCCCTATGTAGGCATGCACCACTGTCTAAGGGACAAAATACAGTATGCAGGACTATGTTCTGGAGATCTTTGAATAATGTATGCAACCTTATCTATTAGTGCCTTTATCTACAGCATGGAAAAAACAATTTCCTGTCCCACAGAAAATGCTTTTTAAATTTTTAAGCCATGGAAGCTAATTACTTGTATTAGTTTTTAAAATTATTTTCCTTTATAAGCAACTTCAAATGCATCCCAGTACTGTCACAAATTCTTGTTAAGAAAGTGTTAAATGAAAAGTAGTAAAATATTTGTCATTCTTACTGCCTGAGTTATATAAAAGTACAGTTGAGTAGATATTGTTACCCACTGAGGTAGTGCTAATGGTGAATTTAGCATCCAGCACACAAATTAGAACTAATTTGTTATTAATATTTAATCTTAAGTGAAACCAGTGCAGAGCATGGAATCTTAATAGTTAGGATTGCACGTGGCATTTTTTAATTATATGTACACCACGCCCTGTAAACTGTAAACAAAGAGAAAAGTGGTATGTAGTCCTCTCACTCTCTTCATAGTTGGAAAGCATCAGCTAGAGTAAGAGGCTCTGTTTTGGGCATGGTGTTTAAAGAAAAAAGTGGGCTGGTTAGGGAGGAAACAGTGAGCATTGCTGTAAATCCAGAGAAAAACTGCTTACTATGAACTATTGAGATAAGCGAATGGGTTGAAACTAAATGAAAAAGCTAAGAGGAATACAATAAAAAAGAAGAATGGAATAGATCAGGTCTCTGTGAGAGTGGTAAACAGGACATAAAATGCAGAAGAGGAGTTTTCAATTTGGCATTAGAAAAAAGGTGACTTTCAAATGCAGTAATGGACTAACAGTAGCATCTTTGAGGAGATCTTGGGATTTCCATCACTAAGGGTCTTTAAGAACATATGAAAAGCATCTGCTAGGGATGTTTACTCAGTGGAGCAGAGACTAGACTACTTAGAATCCTTTCCACCTTTATTTTTCTATCAAATTCAAATTTTCTTCTGAATTCCTATGTCTTTATTCGACTCAAACACATCAAAGAATGACTCTCCTTAGATCAATGTGACCTTGCATTAAAAATTAAAATATGCTAACAAATATTTTCAGAAAAAATATTGACTGTTTCTATTCCTTGACTATCTATGGAGAAATGTTGTATCAAAAGGAATAACATTTCTTCACTTCAAAAAAGAGATCAGAGAGACCTGAAAGGAGAAATATTAATAGAAAGCTGGTCACCTCCAGGCATTTCCTTGTGCTTCATCTGTATGAGTAAGTAATTTTTTTATTTTGAGACTATCTAAAACAGTACTGTGGAAAGAGCACATCTGTGGTTTGGTCTACCTATTGGTTCTCTCTTTCTCACACTGTCAAATGAAAGCTATTTTCTTTTGAGCAGACAGATGATGTTCTGTATATATTAGGGTTGCTGGGCAGTGAAGGCTCGTCCTCTCTGGTGTACTATTTCTCTTTCCTTCCAGTAGTTAAAATTCATCTTACTTAGGGGTATTTCAGACTGTGAGATAAATTGCTCTCAGAGCCACACTGGCTTGAACATTAATAACTGCTCCAAAGTTACAGGACTCCTGCAGCAGCTGATGATGGGATCCCAGGGAACCTGGATGGAGGTTCTTCAGCATCTCTTGGATAGACTTGCTGAGATTCCCACACTGAGGCAGGAGCTGTGACATGTTACTGCTGAGAAAGTGATGTAGAGCTTGGTCAGATCT
This sequence comes from Phaethornis superciliosus, assembly GCA_023637945.1. Lineage (NCBI taxonomy): Eukaryota > Metazoa > Chordata > Aves > Apodiformes > Trochilidae > Phaethornis > Phaethornis superciliosus. The sequence continues at coordinate 34,200,922 of JAJQWJ010000004.1, read as the reverse complement.
TGAGATTTTTCTCACCATGGTAGGCTTCCAAATAGCAGTAACCTTCAAGTCAAAATGTTAATGAAGTTGTCACAGTCTTCACTGAAGTTACACTCTGAATAACTACATTTATCAACAGTTAGTGAGGTTTCTTGCTCAACTTTCTGAAAACCCATAAAATTCAGGGAAAGCGATCAATGTCTTTTATTGCTTTGTTAAACAATGCTGCAGGACAAAATGAAAACCTGTCTCTGTTTCTTCGGACTTACTGTCCATAAGGATTCTGGCTGGCATACCTGTACAGAAAAACTCCCTGTATCTGGAAAATATTATCCCGCTCCAGATATTCTGAAGAATTTCTGTAGGGCCTCCTCTTTATCATTATTTGGTTTAGGGAAGAGTATGGGAACAGATGAAATACTTTTTTCATGCATGGCTTCAAAGTCATATCTTTCAAAGTTTTTCACTGCTTCCTCTGGACAGATCTCTAAACACTTTATTAGAGGTTTTTTTGTTGTTGTTTATATCTACTTTGGTTTTCTCCAGAGTTATTCCTTCTTAGTAAAATGTAAGGATCTTCCATTTTGTCTGTTGTCAGACTCAGTTTCTAAAGGTGTCCAAACAGTCTGTCCATTCTGCAGGGGATATTGGAATACCTTCCTGTTTGTTCACCAGTCCAGTGTTGTCAAGCCACTGAGTTTTTGCTTTTGGCTCTCATCCTCTCTGCCTACTTATTAATTCCTTTCTCTGGATATATGTCAACATATTTACATTGGTGCATCACCATGCTAGGACTGCCCCTGAGCTCAGGTGGCCTGAATTAAAGAATCTAATTTAAAAATATAGGCACACTACTTGGGGGACTGAGCCAAGCATGGAGGCCAAGTATGACATGAAAAACCTCACACTTGTTATGGAAATGAAGATGAGATTGCACCAAGATCATTCTCAGCACATGCCCTGCTCCTCCAGACAATGCAGGAAGTCAGCACAACTAGGAAGACAGCCAAAATTTCCAAATCCAGTAGTCTACATCATCTTTTACAATGTTAGCCTTCTATTTATTCTTTCTCTTTAGAAATGTTATGAACAGACAGTTGAGGTATTAGACTTTGAACTGTATTTACAAATAATGAAACCATTTGTCTTCGGATATTCCAGCCACATGAATTCAGTGGGTTCCACAGTGGTTTTAGTGATTGTGTTGATGTACCATACGGCACAAAGTGAGTTTTGGGAAACAAAGACTGTTTTATTTGGTTCCAAGGCTAACATAAATTAATGGGCACTACAACATAGCTCGACACAGAGAAAACAACATAGTCCAACTTCCATTGCAATCTGAGAGACTAGTCCTTCTAGCTGAGGACTTTGTGAACATGAAATACACTTTTTTCCATGTTTCAGTTTTCACTTCTATCTCTAATGCAAGGATAAACAATAAACAAGACATTCGCGCACACTCCAGCAACTGAAACATTCTATAAAAAAACCTAACTTTCTAAAATTACATTTACTTTGGGCGTATACTATGCTGTATGTTAGGCAAACAATTCAGCTCATATCAATAATCATTAATAAGTCATATCCATGTCTGAAACAATGAAAAAGACCATGTCTGTAATACAGGCTTTTAAAAAGAGAGGGCAAGCCAAGAAAGAAAAGAAGAAAAAATAAAAAAAAATAACGAAAGAGAGAGAGATTGAGCCCTGTGTTTCTAGCATGAAACATCTGCATTTTATCTCATGTACCAGATGATGAAATTACTTTGGAAGCCAGGAGACACAGTAGTGTAAGCTTTATTCACTAAGTGAATACACATACCCTTTCAACTGAATTAGACATTTTGCAAATTATGTTCAGCTCTTCATTTTGCCTGTTCACTGTAAATACCACACCCTAAAAACTCATTCATTCCTCGGTTACATCGTTTAGTCTACAGCATTCTTCTGAGAAGCACAAAAAGGAAAAAAGGGTATGGAATGAGGTCTGTTTCTGATGTAAACTCAAAACAGAATATGTGCTTCTATACATGCAGATAATATATGCTGTAGTAAATGATGCTACTAAATAGCAGCTGGTTCTGTTTACTCTTATACACCACCCTCAATAAAAAGAGCAACCTCCCACAAGCAGCCACTGACCAACTGCATCCATCATGTGTATTTCCTTTTCCTTAATGCAGAATAAAACAAAACCAGGAAAAAGGTACTGGCTGAGAGTAAACAGTAATTCAGGCTTTAAAATTATTATTTTTAAAAGATCTGAATGAAGCTATGCAGATATGCTATAAAGGTCTCAGAGTATGGAAAGGATAATAAAGGAAAATAAAAAGGAATGGGACGGGCAGAAGACAGTAAAGAAATGAGCAGCAAGAGAGAGTGGGTAATAGACTCCCAAATGTGAAAATGTTATGACATTTAGAGGGCAGAATTAGAGTATCATAGGAAGAGTTAGAAGACCTTTTTAAGCATCATCCATATGTGAAATTTCAGGTTGCTAGACATAAGCAAAAATGATTCATTATTCCATATGTTCTTAGGCATACAACTTTCATATTCTAGCTATTTGTTGTTAAAGTAATACTATGGTTGTTATAAGGTAACTAGATCAGGAATTAATATGCACTGGGGATGGTGATTTACTTCTTAACACTCCCACAGTTTCCTTAAATTTACAGTTCACATACATCTTAAAAATTGGAAAGGTCTATTATTTTATGACATGTGTATTGTTTTCATTGTGTTTTATTATGTCTGTGTAATGTATACACCTCATGACGATACATAACCTGTATCAGTTTTGCCAGTGCCATGTGCAGAATAAAGTCTAAATTAGTAGCCCTTCAAATGGATCACATACAAATGACATCTCATTATACAGCGAAAAAACTAGACAGGTCACCTTCTGAAAGAAATACACCTGCAGTTACAAACAGCTGTGGCACTTCATTTTCTTCTGCATTCCTCATGCAGCGCTTTGCCATGGTCTGACAATAAATTACACTGTAAAAATATGCTCCTTGTAGAAGTCAATATCTGGAAGATAAAAGTATTACAAATGTACACAGGGAGCTACTTCAATAGCAGTTTAAAATTAAAAATTAAGTTCCCCTTTTAGTCATAGGGAGCATGAATAAATAAGATTTAAAACAAAGAAAACAACGCATCTTTTATCAGTCTGAACACTTATTGCTTGCACTACTGGGCATAAAGATCCATTGTCCATAGGGAGCTAGTAGAGAGAGCAAGATGGAGAGCTCAAAGGGAGTGAGTATATACTAGTAAGAACTCTCATAATGCAGCTGTGGTTTTCAAATAAATTAAGGAGGGACCATAAGGTGCTTCAAATGCTATTATATTTTAAGGCACGTCTCCTTAGATGGCTCTATTCATAACTCTCTAGGGGTTCTGTAGAGAGTTTCATGTTGGTTCCTTTAATAAACTTCACAGTTTCTAGAACAAGTGGTGAAGCTACAAGGAGGACCCTACAACTTACCACATGAACCTAAGTTTTTCACCCTGAATATTTTTGAGAATTCAGTTAGTCTTTCTTTAAAATCAGACTGAAAAATTCTGGAAGCTTAATGTAAGATCATTTAAGCAGAAAGAAAGAAAATGGGGGGACATCATATTAAACAGAGCAAAAATTTATTCAGCTTCTCCTTAATTCAGTTTAGACTTACAGTTAACGTCTTACAGTACTATTTTTTGAGAAACTCTGCCCTTCTATCATCCATGTCACAAAAGTCTAAATGAGAAATAAAATGGAAAAAACATATTTTTCAGCCTTCCTTCTCCCTTCCAGCTTGATAATACTTTAAATAATGCACTGGAGCACTGCTGTAGCTTCGAAGCTGCAGTAAGTCTTAGCTCACAAAGTGGCAGAGTGTGATTCAGTTTCTCAGGTTCAAGAAAGGAATAGGAGAGACTTAGCTGGGTGTATGTCAAAGTTGTTACTCATTCTGACAAAGAAATAAGAAACAACGTGACATTGAGTCAGATTCTGGCCTGAATAGTGTTTAAATAGAAGGCATTTTCATGTTTTTAAGAAAAAAAAAAGCAGTATAAGCAGTATAATAATAGAATGCAAGGGTTTTTTTCCAGAATCAATGTCCTACTTTTAGAATATGGGTAGTTTACAACTCTGTATCATAGATTTGTAGCTTCAACATTTACAAGCTTAATTTGCAACCACAGCTACCAAGTGACAGTTTATAGGAAATTTCTTGGATCGTCAACCAAAAGGAATCCTTCATGAGAAAATAAAATACAACCCATTATTTAATACCAGTGATTTCTGAGCTTTCCATTTTCCACCTGTCCAAAGACCAGGAAGAAACCTCTTGCATGACCATTTTTCAGATTCATAAGGCTAGTCTTTAGAAAACTCTCTTTACATTATTGGAAGTAGTGTGCACATGTTCCCATAAAAGTGTGTCTTGCATTACATTTGCCCATTTGGGGAACCTCTTGCTATTCAAGAAAATTACATTCAAAATGGTCACACTATTATAGACAGTTGTTGGGATTTCCGTTGTATTAAATAAAGCCTAAGGCAAGTCAGAATTTAAGAAAAAAAACATTAAATTTAATTGTAGGATTTCTTCTTACAATACTGTGGTTGAAGTATTTAAACTACCAGAAGCCCAACTGCTTGTGTACATTCCCCTCTGGTGGCGACTAGGGAGTATTACAGAAAAGGGCAAATACTGCCAAAGGGTCAAGGATTAAAACACACACCTACAAAAAAAGTACATCACCGCGAAAGATCTTTCTTTTTAATTGTAAGGCTTGAAACGTTTTTGAAACAATGAGCTCGCTTAAACATTCTCTAGTGATGGTTTACAACTTCTGTGCCTCACTTTACATTCTTGCTATTTATTTTTCACATTACACTACTTCTCTTTCCAGGATCAAAGTCCTATTCCCTTGGCAACATACACTTCATTAATGTTTCTGGCTTGCTTCCTCACACACATAACTGGTATTAAATTACAGCACTTAAAACTACCCAGTAGGGATTTTAAAAAAATAAAACATCAACCAGTGTAAGGGAGCTGGATGCAAAGCTGCTGAAAAGGGAAATGAAAATTTGTATGATTCACTGCATATTTAGGAAAAGGCCAATGACATTTTCATTTGAAAAATCAGAACTGTGCCTTGACAAGTTATTAAGGTTTATCAAAGCAACTAGTAGAGTGACAGAGGATGTGCAACTGCAGATAGACATGAGGAACAGATGGTCTTTCTTTCAGATGACGTTCTAGAAGCAATGTGAAAACCATTAATTTAAAAACTACGTGGCCATGAAATAGATCATCAGTTATTCACAGTTCTTTTTCAGAGAGTACCAGATGACTAGCCTATAAATAGGAAAAATCTCAGGAGTTTCAGGCCACTGGACATCTTCCCTCAAGAGCAGAAAAAGAGAGGAGGTCTGCATATTTACGAAAAGGAGAGTAGAAAATCTAATAACACCAAACATCCAAATATTTGAGAGTATTTCTCATAGTCTTACAGATGACATCAAGAAGGATACTCCTTAAGGATTTGTTCAATAATGAAGAGTCAGGAAAAAACATGAAGCGACAGAGTATTGTCACCAAATAATCTTACAACAGTGAATTTCTGCATGTCACAGGAGTAAGCAATGGTCATCAGCAAGTTACTTTCAGGACTATTTGGATCAGCAAACTGAAAATGTTTGTGTGTGAGGGACTTGAACTGCCCACTACACTTGGGCATTTAAACAGACTAGAATCCTCTTGGAAAACCAGAATGTGACCTGAAATATAGAAAATAGGTCCTCAGTGTGGAAAAAAAGCCATAGAAAATATGTCAGCAAGAAACAGAAGAGACAACCTCACAAGAAACTCACAGGACTGCTATTGAAAAAAAGGTTTACAATATATCCACATCCACACACTAAGAGCTAAGAAAAGCAGAACAAAAGGTTCCTTCTTCTCAAGAAGGATCAAATTCACAGGCAACTAAAAATGGTATTACAAAATTATTTTGTAACTCTAGGTCTTCACTCCCTAAACTATATGATTATTAGTCTATATGCAAATAGATAACACATATAGATAGTGCAATGTACAGACCTTAATGAGGATTTTTCATATTTCTTTTCACTCTAAATGTTCAATGAATCTGCCAACTGCTTCCTCACTTTAAGTAGCCCCAGCACAGAGGCCCCAGTTACACTGTTGAATTCCAGAAGGTGGCATTTCCTTGTTGTTTTAGGTAGCATTGAACTCACTTCAGACACAAAGGTCTTCTTGTGCTTCTCCATTCCTTTGTCAATACATCCCACTCCTGCAGCTTCAGAGATTAATAAATAGTAAATCCCTTCTCCACCCTTGGATTCACAGTGCTTATACATCACTTCCACAGTTTCCTTTTTCCAGAAATCAGAGGCTCCATACCTTCCTCACTTGTTCCTGTCTTTCCAAAGAGCTTTTCCAGAGGTTTTTATTTTTGCACACTGGTTATTACCTGGTACTATACTTCTTAGGTTGAGTTACAGTCAATATGAAGTCATGAAGGTGATTCAAACTCAAGGTTTATATGTCAGGTTTTAAGCAGTGCTTGAGACTGCACACCTCAAAAATCAGTTTCAGGCATTTTCTACATCCAGCAAGCCTCTGTACCTTATGAGATGAAAACTGTCTTTAGCTTGTAATTACTAAAATAATGTCCTAGCCCCACTGGTCTCGGTCCTTGATAGGTCTCTGACTCACCATGGCCACCAACACTTCTGGCTACTAAAGCTGATGCTAAAACTAGTTGCAGGGTGTACACAATGGTCTTTATCCACTGGCCTCACACTGAGCAGCACCAGGCTCCAGTGTGGACTATAAGACCTCATACTCAACCTGTCAGTGTGTAGCTTTCTTCTGTTATGTACATAATGCTGTGGATCCTCTGGCCTATTCCTGGACCCTGCAAACCCTCTTGGACCCTTGTTCATGGAGGACAGAGGTGCTGCAGCAACAAGGGTGGTGACAAGGAAAGTTCTCCTCATCTCCTGCTATATATGAATTTTCTTTGTACTGTGCCAGTTGCCAACAAGAGTTGTAACACTATGGGCTTTCACCACCCTGTGCAAATAATATTCACAAGTAGTTCTGAGTATCCTGCTGCTAGACAGCCAGATTTTGATCTGTTGTGCTGTTCCTGGACCCTCATGAGTTGTTCTTGTTCTGGCCAGGGACAGCATATTAAGATATTTTTAGTACAGAGATTTTAAGATGTCCTGAACTTCTCTGGAAAAGCTGGTAGTGGACATGGATATGCCATATTGTCATGGATTACCTCCCATCCACACTGAATGTAGATCTAACTTCTTTCACTGAGATAGCTATAGCTCAGCTCATTTAGCAGTACAGTGCTAAATAATACTAATAATTTTATTATTATTACTCCTTCTTCTGTCTCTGTGCCATGCTTTTCTAATGAGTGTCTCTCTGCTTAATACAATGCCCACCATTTTCCCTTGTGGGAAAAGACTCTGTGTATATCTCCTGTTCTTCTGCATTTTTTTTACTTGAAGCACTTGTTATCATGACTTTCATTCAAAATGTCAACACCTTAAACTACCTTGACATAACAGACAGAAGAAGTGTAGTGATATGCTGCATGTGGCTAAGGGATACTGTCAGCCAGTCCACTGACTTACAGAAATCATACATATTTAATTGGCAGGATGAGCTGGATGTGCTAACTGAGGTGAAAAGCTCAGTCCCCGCCAACCTATGATTTATTCTTTTTTTTTTTATTATCTGCAAAATCAAAAGGCCTACAAAATCTGCAAAATCAAAAGTCTACTGGCCCACAATTTTTTTTCATACCACATCAATTTACTTGTCATTACAATTGCTTGAATCAAAATACAGACTTTCACAATGGGACCTATCATATTGCATGGCAGACTTTCCCTGTAGTAAGTATGATACTCAGATGATACATTTTGGACCAGAGTAACACACTGAATAAATGCTATGCAGAGCAGAACCTTAGTCTTATTTTTCCACAAACATAAAAACTCCATTTGACACACATCAGACTCTTCCTTCTGGCAATAGCTTTTGGGAAAAATATTTAACACATCTTCTTCCCCCTTACTTTTCTCTCCTTCCTATTCAGCTTTCTCTCCCTTACCTACAACATAACAGTGTTCCAAAACCAGCTCAATGAAAATACCTCACTACACCAAATACCCCAAATTTACCGATTTTCTAGTTCTTCTTGTTTGTAATCTATTACAGATACAGATCTGGTTTTGCATCACTATATTGAAGGTAGTGTTATTGACCTGCATTACTGCTCTCATTTGTGATGAGCAGCCCAGAATTAGGCCTTAGTGAATCTCAGGATAATGTTTATCTTTTCCTCTATTACAGCTCTTCACTTATTATTTAAGAGAGTGGAGTTGAACACAATCATCAAGCTCTTTGTTATTTCCAAAAAGGCACAGTGGTACATTTTTGAAATAACTTAGAAAGGAAATGGCCCTCCTAAAGGAAGGGTAAATTAACAAAAACAGCCTATAAGAAATCTTTTTAAATGAACTTTTTTTTTTTTATCACAGATGCAAAAAAAAAATTACAGTCCTGTGATCCTTCATGTAGGACCTGTGAAAAATCTGCTGACATATGTACTTCATGTCCAGAAGGTAAGAAACTTCAGCTTCTTTGGTAAGTTTGGCAAGAGACTAAAATAGTCTTTGACCTCCACACTTCCAGAAAATATTTTCAATAGTGGTCACTAGAATGGTTTTTTACAACTTAAACCATATTCAGGTAATCAGATAATCTCCAGCAGAAGTCAGGCATCAGGTAAAAATTACATACATGCCCCTGGCAATACAGGTAAAAAAAACCTGTTACATGGATGTTGCTTTCTTTCTTGTCAATCAAAGGTAGAAGACAGAAGACTGAACTGGCTTTATTCAAGAAGATGTGCTAGATAATCCCAATGATTCCTTCTAACCTTGAATTACAGCAAAGATCAAAGAAACTCCTTTGGGAAATGATGTAAATAATGTTTTACTAATATTTTTAACCATGAAAAAGTTAGTTTTCAACCAAGTTGAAAGCTTTTTTTAGAACCATCCAAGGGAGGCATCTTTTAATTATATTTCCTATTGGTACATTTCCCCACTGGATTGCTCTTTTGACAGGAAAGTTTCTTATCCATGATACCTGTGTTTCCCTGTGCCCTCGAAAAACTTTTGGCAACATCGCAAGTGGAATGTGTGAGATGTGTATAGACGGCTGTGAGGTGTGCTCTGATCCCTGGCACTGTCAGAAATGTCAGGCTGAACAGGACCACTCACTCTTTCTCCACAAAGGAAGATGTTTACAGGAATGCCCTGAGTAAGTAACTCCTGTTGGCTGACTGCTTATTTTCTCACTGCACTCCACATCTTCCAAGGGTCAGATTATCAGATTAGCTATGAAACTTTGAAGTGTTTAATGTAAGCAAATTTACCAGAAAATACCACAAGGTAAAAGCCATTTTAGTCTGCCCTGAATAAACAGCTTATTGAAAAAAATGAAAAATCAGAAGTCGAATTAGACAAGAAAAGCTATGACAGATGGTGTAGCTCTCATTGATGTCAACAGGATGATGGTATCTCTGACTGGTTCCTTATGGTGACTCAGAATAAGCCTGTAGTCATTGTCCTAACTTGTTTCTTCCTCAAGGTAGTACAGAGTGGGAATGAGAACCCAGAAAGTGGGTGTATCAGAGTCCTGATAAGAAAATACAGTGCTCAGTGGTGTGTAGAAACACACTTTGACTTACATTCTTTACTTTCTCGTGTAATAAATAGCATTCAAAAAGCAATATTCCTATTTAACTGCAGTGGATATTAGATCAGGCACTTTAGTAGATCAGGTTCTCCTGTTTCTGGGCTATTTCCATTGCCATTCATCATACCTATATAAACATTAAAAATCTGTGCTACACAGTATGAAGATTTTGCTTGGTTAAACTTTAACTTTAGAAGTGCAGCTCCTGCTTTTTGTAATCAGTACAAATTCTCTGGAACTATTTTCCTGCTAAGTTTGCTAAACAAATCAAAAAGAGCCAGTGGAATAGATTCTGATCATTAAATGTCAGAGTAATTGCAAAGCAATTGCATTAAAGCTTACTCTCTCTAGAAACACCTTTTAATATCAGAAATAGGGATATACAAGTAAAGATAATGTTTTGGCAGTAAAATGTTTGTTCTTGGTATTTGTTGCCCACAGTTATGCCACACAGGATCAATATAAATAAATTAAACTTTTTCATATGCCACTAGTCTTTTTTCCAAATTCTAGACTATAAATAATGGCTTCCCAGGCATCACTGAGAAAAGTCCACCCAAGTTAAACTCTGGTTTCAGCCTCTGAGGCAAAGTTCTTGAGAGATAAGAACTCTCCACTGGAGCTGAATATATAAAGCTTTTCTAGGATTCCTTTTAACTTTGGGACATGCTGTAGGAGACAGAAAGCATTGCTGCACAGACAGTTCCTGACAGGGGATTTTGAAAGGGTGGGCTAGCCAAGTACTCAAGACAGGAATAAGAGAAGAAGGCAGGACTCTAAGAAAAAGATGCGGGATTTTGACAAATGTTAGAAGGAAAAAAGATGAGCATAGATGACAGGCACAATTCTTGTCTTTTCTCTAACCTTGCTCCTAATGCAGTTCCTCAGTCTTTCTTTGGAAAGATCAGTTCCAAAAAGGAAAGGTATATGTTCTGGGACTACTTTCTATGTCACCTTCTTCCTTGGATTTCATCAATGGCTGTATACATAGGGATTAGTAACTACTTCAAAATGTGGACTTGCTTGTTCTTTACCTTTCCAGCATTATGGTTTTGAGAGGGGTGGCAGACTAGATTGCATCCAGCCTCTCCTTTTATCCCTCTTCTAAAATATAGGAGAATTTTTTTGCAGTATTTTCTTTATGACTAACAGTCCCAGCCATGGTTGTTTACAGTTGCCCTCACACCACAGGTACCAGTAAAAGATCCCTCTCCACTGTGTCTAGCTTGCTGTCATTAAGCACAGGTACTACTTAAGCACCCTTATCTTGCTGGGTTTCTTTAATTCCAGCCCTGTTTTTCTTCCCAGCACTCACACTCCCAGGGTCTTCTCTTCTCTGCCACTCCTCTAGAGCCACTGTGTTTATATTTCTCTGTCTTTCCCTGACCCTGCTGAGGGTCAACTTTCCAAGAGTAGAGCTTGCATCTTTCTTTTTCCAGACATTATAGATCTTCCCATATTATGTGAGGGGAAAACCAAGAAATAAGCAAGAAACAAAGTCCACCATCCCTAAGAGAACAGGTACAAGAACAAAGGAAGGCTGGACTCCCATCATAGCACTGACCACACTTATTGTCTGCTCGCAGGCAGAAGGCTGGAGGTGAAGGGTGGGCAACAGATGGTGAGAGAAAACTGATCTAGTGACATGTATGGGCTTGGAAAGTCTTACATATCCTCACAATTCTTACATTGTGAGCTGTTTGGTAACTGTTCGTTGTCAGGAAGTATGTTTTGTGTTTGTTTTCCTTCAATAGGGGATATTTTAATGATTCTGAGACTTGCACAGAATGCAGTGCATCCTGTAAGACATGCATGGGAAGTGCAGCCAAATGCCTCTCCTGTGAAAGTCCTTTGCTTCTGGAACACTGGATGTGTCAACCTACCTGTTCAGAGAAGCATTTTGCCTCTGAAGGAATCTGCAAACACTGCCCTGATATGTGTCAGGAGTGCATTCACAATGAAATATGCAAAGGTAAAAATGGTAATATGTATCTGGATCTGTCCAGAGACAGCTTGACAGAAACACAGATCTGAAAAGAAATTATGTAATGAGCAAAAATTGAAAAAGAATTATAGTATCATTGCTAATCTCTAAGACAGAGGCAAAGCAATGAGTTCTTCATGATAAAACCCAGTATAAACCACCAATCTGTAAAGATTTCACATTGCTTTGCTTTGGAGATTCCTACCAGTTTCATTCTGTTTCCAACCTAGTGTATCCGTGTCTAAATGCTTTTTACACATTTACACCAATGTGAAATACAGAATGTTTCGTTCCACATTTGTTTGAACTTTATATCTATTTAGCATTTTTGCAAACAACTACTCATAGTAGACGATGAAACCTCTGTAATGAAGCATATTAGAAAAAATTTGGATATCCTGGTAAGTCTGAATGCCTCCACAAAAATTTCAAGAATAGTTATTGAGCAAGACAATCTGGAATTTTAAACATGGATGAAACGGGAGAAAATACAACATAAACAAATCTTTGAAACCAAGTATTCATAACAAAATTAGCCGAATCCCAGCTCTATGCAAAGACAAATATTTAGATCTATGTATTCCAGCTAGACTTATTTTAATAATAAAACAAACAAAACTTCAGATGTGGACATCCCTGATTTTGCAGCAAGTTCATAATGCAGCTATAATATCTCAGGAGAAGTCCACCTGTATTCAGTGGCAGTATGGCTTGATTACTACCAATAATGCTGAACAGGTCACTTGGCTTCTCTGTTTCTTGATGTAACACAGAACATGTGTGAGGACTGGGCCATTTATAGGCAGTTTGGAAGGGAGAAGTATCAAAAAAAAAAGCACTAATTTCCCTAAGTGCCTTTAGGATTTCTTCCCTGCCTCACTTCCCAAGGACAGAATTCACTGCCTCTTTGCTTATCTGTTGTTTGCTGTCCTCTGTAGAGTGCGTGGATGAGTTCTTTCTGCATGAGGGGAAGTGTGTGCAGGACTGCCCACCCCACTTCTATGCTGAAGACAAGCACTGCTTTCCTTGCCATGAAGACTGCAGGGATTGTGATGGGCCAGACTCTGACGACTGCACAGAGTGTGCTCTCAGCTCCTTTGTCCTCTACAGTGGCACATGTTTTGAAGAGTGCCCTCAAGGGACTTACTATGAAGAAGCCACTGAAGACTGTCAAGGTTGGCAGCTGTTGTTTTCACCTGAGTGGTAGTGAGATACAAGTAGGTCTCATTAAGACTATCCCAAAAGGGCCTGCTAGTGCCAGCTAATGTTATTATCAGTGTCCTGAAAATGAAGGAGATAGCTAATGCAGAAAAATAACTCAAATCTTAGAACCGCAAAAAAATTGAAAAAATCTCAGAGGGAGATAGCAAAGCAAAATGTATTTAATATTATAGTCAACTACTCTAGTAAAGAGTTTATGGAAACTGTGTTAAAAACCACTGCTTGGTAAAAGTAGGGTCAATACAAAGGGAAACCTAAGGAACTGTGTCCTATGACTGAAAATATTAAAATGTTCAACTATGCAGAAACAGAGCTGCCTGTTTCCCTCAGCCTCTCATCCTGAGCCATTGACTGTTCTTTTCAAAACTGAAGATTAAATACTAATCTAAAATGCAACATGAAACAGTGACATTTGTATTGTATGTCCATTTCAGCATGCAACAGGACATGCCAGACTTGTTCTTCTTCCACTGCCTGCCATACTTGCAGAAATGGACTGAAGCTGAACCGTGACGGGCACTGTGTACCATATGGATACTGCTCTTCCTCAGAGTACTATGTTGAGAAAACTCAGACCTGCAAGCCTTGTCATAAGAATTGTTTCCACTGCTCAGGACCCACTGAACACCAGTGTCTCAGCTGTGCAAATAACCACTATCTTCTCAGTAAGTGTCTTGCTCCTGCCTCTTGATTTTATTCTACTCTGAAACTATAAAGACACCCTAGATAATGACTAGTAATAGGTAATCACTACTCTCTTAGCTTGATGCACTTTCTGTTAGTTGCATGAGTCCTAACTTCAAGATTCCTATACTGACCCTCTGAAATCTCAGCAAAAAAGTGGGATACAGCTTGTACATTTGGCAGTATTTATTCCCATAAAACAAAGCAGCAGTCACAGACAGGGTAAAGACAAATGAATATCATTAAATCTCAAACTTACCATCAGTGACGTCATATACACAGAATGCAATAAGCTGATGCTTTGAGTGAATCCCAAGGAAAATGGCAATGTAGATAGGTTTCCCAATTATATTTTCTTCTTTTGTATATTCTGAAAGAAATCAAAGCTGCTGATCCTTATTATGTGTTATGCATTTGTATTTCTCAAAGATAAAAAAATTATCTGCTCTGAAGAGCCTGCTAATACACACAAAAAGCAGACATGCGGACAAATGAACTGACAAGATTTAGAAGTAGCAAAAAGTAATTAACATATCCCAACATTCTCTTTTCTTGTTCTGATATGTGCTCTAGTAGCACCTCCTGTTACCAAGTTTGCTTTAGCATAGCTGTACGAGATGTTTTATAGCAGCAAATACTGAATATCATGTGTTATTCTGCATTATTGTCTGTGCAGATACAACCTGTGTTGAAACATGCCCAGATGGGTATTATGTTGACAGCAACGAAGGACAATGTTCTCCATGCCACACCACCTGTGTCACTTGCACTGGAAAACACAGCTCACAGTGCCTTTCCTGCAAACCGGGCTGGTACAAACAAGGAAAAGGATGTGTATATCAGTGTCCAGAAGGGTAAAGTCTAAGCTAAAGATCCAAGATCCTAAGAGCTTTTTCACAGAGAGATCTTTGAGAAATTACATCACTCTGCTCTGTTCTACTTCAGAGAGAAATAGAACTGAACTCAGGTGAAAAAATCTTATATTGTCCCAGTACAGAGGTGATGGAAAATCTCCCTTCACAGTAGAAAACTTTATAGTTTGGACCAGCTTGATGTGGTGTAACCGTTCTTAAATTCCAAGGATTCCTCTCGGTTCTATTTATACAGAATAGTGCCAAGCAGAATAAATAAACTATATACTATACGGTACTATATATATATATATATATCCATTGGTCAACTTGAGCACAGGAAGCAGTGTAGCTTCCTTCAAGCATCCTTGCAGCCTCTACTTAAGCTGTAGTTCAAGTGAGGTTACTTTTGTTTGCATTGAGGTTTGCATTTGCATTTTGCAGGTTTATAATGGATCATAATAAAACCAACCATTGAAACACCTTTCAACTGAGGACTCTAGGCAACAACCTTAATTTCAAAACATGAATTCAGTGTGGTCTTGTCAGTATGTCCCAGAAATTCAAATCTGGGAGGTGAGCCTATGACATTTGGGTCAGGCCCATTTCATTTTGCAGCACAGTATGATCATTCCGGCTGTTAAATTGAATTATCACACAGTTAAACTGCAAGTCTGTAATGACCATATCTCAACAAAATCATGGTGCAGCAATTCTTCCTTTTCCTCGACAGCAGAACTCAGGTGAACACTGTCCTTCTGATAGCATCCTTTGGCTAAGCCTGTTAGGGCACCAAAATGAAATACTAAATTTCTGAATTTCCATCTGGCAGCACATCACGCAGAGCAGTGAGAAATTCAGAGCTTACCCAACACCTCCATAAACATGTCTGTGAACAAAAAAATGTAGTTGAGGTTTTGAGCCCTGACTATTTAGATACTTCGTGTCTGAATTCACCCTAGAAACCAGAAAGCTTTGCTCTATACATCCTCAATTTACAAAATTTTGTTTTGTAGCTGTATTCAAATGGCCAAGGTGTACTAAAGGAAATTAATTCTGTTTTCACTGAGATTGTAAATGTTTACTACTATCACATCAATACTACTTTTATACATTGATGTAGTCACACTAAAAGCTGATGATGAAGGATCACCATTTTTGTCTTCCTGTCGCTGCTGGGCTTTATGCAAAACCATGAGTGTCTGATCTGTTTTAGGTATTTTGCGCAAAACTCCACTGCTTCATGTGAGAGATGCCACAAAGGCTGTAAGGAGTGCATGGGGCCTCAGCCCACAGACTGCCTTTTCTGTGATACATATTTCTACCTACTGCGCTCGAAGAATGAATGTGTTAGCTCTTGTCCTGAGTATTACTATGAAAGCAAGGACAACGTTTGTGAAAGATGCCATCCTTCCTGCCAGACATGTGAAGGTAAAAGCATGTGCTTTGCTTTGACCAAAAATAAGGGTTATCAAAACACCTGCTATCTTGTTTTCTTTTCTTCTTTCACACTCTGCTCCAAGATTTGGGAAGACCACATACTGCAGTAACAACCCATCCATGGCCTAAGTAGCTGCAGTGTCTGATGAAGACCTCCACCAGGACTGTGGGGTTCTTCCTGGCACTGACAGATTTGCTCTGCTGGATGCTCCATGCTGACACGTTACACGTAGCATATTGATCAAAGCAAGGATTTGAATTACTGCTAAACTTCAGCCATAGGGCGTAAGCATAAAGGCATCCATTCACAGGGAGCACTGGGAGTGAAGGCAAACAATCGGACAGCTGTAATGAATTTGTAATTTGCAACGAATTTTCCATCAGCAAGGCCTTTCACAAAGATGCTCATCAACCTAAAAAGATCTAAGAAAAAAAAAGGGGGGTGGGGGGGGGGACTCTGA
Organism: Phaethornis superciliosus; assembly: GCA_023637945.1. NCBI lineage: Eukaryota > Metazoa > Chordata > Aves > Apodiformes > Trochilidae > Phaethornis > Phaethornis superciliosus. The sequence continues at coordinate 34,184,482 of JAJQWJ010000004.1, read as the reverse complement.
TAGTTACAGAGCTGGGGCTTGTTTCTTGTGCAAACACTGAATAATGACTGAATAGTACCTCACTCTTTGAGTTGTTCTATGTGCTACTCTGAGAGGCAAGAAACCTAAATCCAACACATCTTTACAATCTGCAAACAGAAACACAAGTAGAAACAGCCACAAGGCATTTCTTCAGGGTGAAAAGCAAAGTTTTTCTCTGTGACACATAGATTTAATTCAGTTTCTTATTCAGTGTTCTAATTTGTCCAAACCTGAAGCAAGCAGTATTCATCCTGTTGGATCCATTTGTTAGCCTCTTCTATCTGGATTGCATGAGGTGATAGCTAACAGGTGCCACTGTGCAGCTTAGACCACACTACAATGTAACATGAAAACCTTTTTTTTTATTAGTGGATATACTGGATAGCACAGATGGCTAATTGCAACATAACATTTAAAATTGCAGAAATAACTCTTAGAGTGAAGCCACCTTCAAGAACTATTAAAATGTAATTGTGCAACAACATTATAAAAGAACAGAAATATTTTTGCTTGGATTTGGGACAAAACGATAGACACATAAATTTACAGATTTCTTCCACTGATTTTTACTTTATTTTGGATAAATACCACAGGACATATTTTTTGCCATAATTACAGAAACTCTAGGATGAAATGCAAGCCAGCCTTTCTAAACAGCAAACCTGTGGATCTTCTGATGCATGATATTTTGATGGTATATGAGCAAAGAAGTGTTTGGGTATCTATTTTTTCTCAAAGCAGGAAGGTAAATTCTACTACTCAGGAAAATCCCATAGGAAATTCATTGGGTTATAGGAAGTTGCTAACTTCAGCTGATTAACTGCTGTTAATGTGAGCTACTTGAGTTTCATTTTTCTTGCTTTCAGAGAGTGGCAAAAAATGCCTAGTAGCAGGGAGACAGACAGGTGCATTTTAACCTGAAAGGCAAACCCTTCACTTCAAGGTTTCACAGAAATAGAGCAAAGAGTATCTGTTTTCAAAAAGATTCTCCAGTACAAAATGGGCATACAAAGCTCTGCCCCAAGTACAGAACTTCTTTTCCTATGCAACTGAAGAATTTATTTTGCTATTCAAACATAAGGATACCTTACTTCATTGTGGTTTGAAAATAGTTAGGTAGCAGTAAGTACTGATTTTGTGACAAGCAACACATTGGCCAACATTCCCCACAATTTTACTTCAGTGCACTGACCCAATTGATTTTCCTGAATGCATCCAAGCTTCCCCGTAAAACTGATTCCCAACTCAGCTTTTCTTGAGGATCAAAACATGTAAGAAATACACTTTGTAGGCACATAAAACCTCAAAACTAGGCCCAAGATCTTTCTAATACTGGTTAGCAAATAGGAATGCTGTTGAAAATCATCCTTGTCTTTGGTGGCAACGAGTGTAATTTTTAAAGGCAGTTGACAATTATTCCTGCTGTGATATTGCTGTTTTATTTTCCTTTTTAGGGAAGGGAGCATTCAGCTGCACATCTTGTGTATGGAGCTACAGTTTATTAGGTGGAATGTGCAATTCAGACTGTTTTATAGGTGAATATAAAGTCCAGGAGACATCAGGACAAGAGGTAACTATTTGTAGACATTTTCCCTGTGGTTTGTATACTGAAGTTTAACCTCTGAACACAATGCAAACAACACAGAATGCTAATGCCCTTCTCTGAATTTTCAAGGCCATTTATCTTTAAATATTCTTAATTTTTTCTTCCCTTGGCAGAGGGGAAGTCTACTGGGGTAGTCTCCTAGGGAATGATCCTGTACTAGTAAACATAAAGTCATGACTTTGTCAGTGATCACACCAAGGGCAGGAGAATATCAGCTACATTAGTAACATAGTATTTTTTCCTTCAATTATAACTGATTCACCCCCACAGATCTCTGCTGCTTTGTCTGTAAGAAATCCCACTGCTGGAAGAAACCTCTAGTGTAGGGACAGGATGAAGTTAACAGAGCTCTGTAATTAGTAGAGTTGGCCCATAAGTAGGTTTGGGTCTGTACCATAAGCCCTGGCACTCCACCTTCCAGATTTACACACCAACTGCCTTCCAAAGGTGTTCAATAACGTGGCAGCAAAGCAAGACATGCAGCCTGCAATGCTGCACACCCTGGAGACTGGCCTGGAATGTTCCCTTAGCTGTGCCACCCTGTAACTCTGAGGCTGAGATAAAGATTAAGAGCTGGGGACCACAGAGTTCTGCAGCTCTTTGCAACCTCTTCGACTCTGAGATGCTGGACCTCCTGTGCTGACCTTTACCTCTTTGATTCAGGAAAAGCAGCTTTGCAGGTCTGATATCAAGTTTGATGAAAGGTTATCGGAGTTTCCAGGTCCTCACAGTAGATATGGGGTCCTGGTCCTATGGCAGAAAAATAGGAATTTTCTTTCTTCTTGAAGGCAACTTCATCACCGTTACTGCCAAAGAACCACATGCAGCCACAGGACTAGCAAAAAAAAACAAAAAACAAAACCACACTTTCCAAACAAAAAAGCTTGCAGTCTGACAATTTTATTTGTCTGTCTAGTTAGGTGAAATCTATAAGCTCCCCCTCTCACAACAAGCAGGTCTCTCAGAATCCAGGAAATAAAAATCAAATTTTATTTTTCCCACTCCCTACTGTATTTTATCATTGATCCCTGTCATGCCCAGAGCTGATAACCTAGACAGTGAATGACAGGGCTGAACTGCCAGGTCAGGTACAAAAAAATACAAAACAAAACTTGGAAGGAAAAACTGCCAATTTTAAGTGAAGATAAGGTTTGTGACCATCTGAAGAACCTGAATGTGGGACCCGATGGGATACACCCATGGGTACTGAGGGAGCTGGCAGATGTGGTTGCTATATCCCTGTCTATTATATTCCAAAAGTCATGGCAGTCCGGTGAAATCCCCACTGACTGGAAAAGGAGAAACATAACCCCCATTTTCAAAAAGGGAGAGAAGAAGATCCAGGGAACTCTAGTCCGCTCAGCCTTACCTTTGTGTCTCATAAGATCATAGGGCAGATTCTCCTGGAGACACTGATGGAGCACAAGAATAATGAGGAGATGACTCGGTATAATCAACACGGCTTCACCAAGGGCAATCATTCCTGAAAAATCTTGTGACCTTTTGTGAAAAAGTCACAACATCACAACAGACAAAGGAAGAGCAACTGATATAATTTACCTGGACTTGAGCAAAGGCTTTGACACAGTCCTGCATGACATCCCGGCCTCCAAGCTGATGGGTTTGATGGATGGACCACTCACTGGATTAGTAACTGACTTGATGGTTGCACTCAAAAAGTGTCTGTCAACATGTCCGTGTCCAAGTGGAGGCCAGTGAAAAGTGGAATCTCTCAAGGATCAGTGTAGTGTCCAGTCCTGTTTAACATCTTTGTTGGCGACATGGACGGTGGCATTGAGTGCACCCTCAGCAAGTTTACTGATGACACCAAACTGTGTGGTGCTGCTGACACATTGGAGGGACGGGATGCCATCCAGAGGGACCTTGACAGGCTGGAGAGGTGGGCCCATGACAACCTCATGAAGTTCAACAAGACCAAGTGCAAGGTCCTGCATCTGGGTCGAGGCAATGCCAAGCACTGATACAGGCTGAGCAGTGAGTGGCTTGAGAGCAGCCCTGAGGAAAAGGACTTGGGAGTGATGATGGATGAGAAGTTCAACATGAGCCATCAGTGCACACTTGCAGCCCAGAAAGCTAAGCAGGTCCTGGGCTGAAACAAGAGAAGCATGGCCAGCAGGTTGAGGGAAGTGATTCTCCCCCTCTACTCTGCTCTCATGAGACCCCACCTGGAGTTCTGTGCCCAGTTCTGGAGCCCCTGTTACAAGAAAGACATGGATGTGCTGGAGTGTGTCCAGAGAAGGGCCACAAGGATGATCAGAGGGCTGGAGCACCTCTCCTATGAAGGCAGACTGAGAGAGTTGGGGTTATTCAGTACGGAGAGGAAAAGGCTCCAGGAGGCCTTATTGCAACCTTCCAGTATCTGAAAGGGGACTTTTTAGGATGTCAAGTGGTGATAGGAGTAGGGGGGATGGATACAAACTAGAGGAGGGGAGATTTAGATTGGAAGTTAGGAAGAAGTTCTTCTCCCATGGGAGTGATGAGGCACTGTATCAGGTTGCCCAGAGAGATGATGGAAGCCCCATCCCTGGAAGTTTTTAAGGCCAGGCTGGACAGGGCTCTGAGCAACCTGATCTAGTGGGAGGTGTCCCTGCCTATGGCAGGGGGGTTGGAACTAGAGGATCTTAAAGGTCCCTTCCAACCCTGAAAATTTATTCCATGATTCAAAAAAGGTATATTTCTTGTGTTCTGTGTCTGAAGAAGGAGGAGCCCAAGTGTGAGAGATGTGACAGCTCATGCACAGAGTGCAAAGGACCTGGGCCTCTCAACTGCACAGTCTGTCCAGCTGGCCAGCAGCTCTACCTGGAGGAAAGCCGCTGCCTGCCCTGCTGCAGTGACTCCGACCCGACCGGCACCCCAGAGTGCTGTGACTGCACTGAAACACAAGGTAGGACCATGCTGACGAGCAGTAATGGTACTGATGGCTTAGGGGTTGACTAGGCTGGCATTCAAAAATCAGAATAAAGCAAAAATGTGTGTATCTACTGTTCCATCACCAGAATAGGAAGGACTTTACACAAATAACAGAGGTTGTGATGCAGGCAGGACATGGCACCTTCTCTCACTGAAGGCTACAGTGTTAAATGGCCAGGTATTTCATAAAACAGGTGACTGGGAAGTGCTCACTTCAGTGCATAGCCATCCAAATTACTGCATTATAAGCTCATCACAACAAAATGCATTTGCATGCCTGTCAGCTTTTCTGCTTTTTTCTGATTCTTTCTAACCTAATAAAGAATGACAGCTATCCGAGCAACCCTTACACTATTCCACCTGCAGGAATACAATTGTGGTATTGGAAAAGGAAGGTATTTAGTTGAATACATTTAAAAATGTAAGCAGGCATAAGGGTTATACTGGGGTTTTTGAGTCAAATACACCACTTTGCTCTCTCCCCCGCCATAAACTTGCACACAAGATCACTTAATCTCTTTTTTTTTTAACTGCTGTTGTAGATGACTGTGTATTACAGACCACTCTACGACCTGAGAGCAAAAGCAAAACTACTTTTTTTGTTATTACCTGCATTTTGCTTCTGCTTGTCATTGGAGCCATTGTATTCATCTGGCAAAAATCAAAAGCCAAAACTCAGGCTGTCAAAAAAGGTGGGTATGAGAAGCTTAGAAATCACTCCAAAGCCTTACCTTCCTACTCAAGCAACTACCATGAAAGTCCCAGTTACCAGGAAGATCGAGTGATTGAGTTTAGAGATCGAGACAATGAAGATGATGACGAAGAAGACGACATTGTGTATATGGGCAAGGATGGCACAGTCTATCGCAAATTTAAATATGGACTTCTGGAAGATGATGAAGAAGATGAGCTTGAATACGATGATGAAAGTTACTCATTTAGATAACTCAACTAATTTATTAATTTTCTGCTCTGTTGCTTTTCCTTTTAAATTACAGTGATTTAGTTATGTATATTTAGTTTCTTCTCAGCATGCTGAGCTCAAGATTTTAGCTAACATTTATTGTGAGAGGAGAACAGTTTCTAAAACCATTATTTTCTAAATCTTTGCATAACTCTTTGGTAGGCTTTTAAGCAGCACTCCAGATGTAGGGTGGTAAAGAGGTTATGCTACCATGCATTTGTGTGGAGAGTAAATCTTTCCTAATATATATTTGTGTGCATTATAACTAATGCAAACTCTACTTCAAACCATGCACACATACTTTTTTGAGAAGATTGCCAATCACTACTAGAAATGTGCAGATATATGCAAGATTGGAGTATGTATCTACCTGATGAATGCCACAGGGACAGGGTGTCTGTATTCACTACTTTGTGATTATGGTTATGCAGCAAATCACAACAGAACAGGCAAACTTGCTCACTTTACCCAGATTTTCATTGTTGGTATCATCTGGCACATTTTTGTTTCTCAAAGCCAGCACATTCTTCCTTACGATCTTAGAGCACACTTACCAGTGAAATTATGCATCTGTGACACAATTTCTTAAGATTTCTGACTGTGACTCTACTCTAGGTAAACAGTTGGTTGAAATGTAACTAAATTAATGACTTTAACTGTGGTGTTTGTCAAATAATCTTCCGCTGTATGGCACAAACTTCCGGGTTTACTGCAAAGGGGGATAATGTCTATAAGCAAGCTCAAAAAACAAGGACTCCTTTTGTCTTTTTAACTACCTTCTCAATGATTTGAATACAGAACATTCATTCAAAAAGCTTTTCCATTTCTGTTGTAAATGTCTCAGGATGGTCAAACAATGGCAAAGGGGATAATTAGCACTTATCTGGTAGCAGAACTGAAAGGAACACAGCAATGCGACTTTTTATTGTTACTACAGAAATATAATTTATCATACTAAAGAAAAAAGATGCTCTTTATGGTCCTTTGTTGTGAAAGAATAAATTATTTGCACAAAACTGTCTTGAAAATTCTGTTATTTGTCCTGTTTAATTCACTTACAGAGTTCCCTTAGATTTTCTAAGAAGTTTCTCTAGAACCATAGATTAATAAATTACATTTAATTTCTACAAAGGATTTGTGTGAAAATACCTGATGCTTATAGCTCAGTGCCTTCAGTGGAACCTTTTTTATTAGGTATCTCTAAAGACTTCATGATCATTCTGTCTGTAAGTTTAAAGAAGTTTTGTGGAGAGGTTAATTGCTTACATTTTGATTTTTAATCTTTTAGTCATTGTACATTCAGTAAGAGAGAGGAATTAAAAGCCAGGTGAATTCAGAAAAGCCAAAACAAGTGACTATAGTTATCAAAAGTTACATGATAGTAAGGTATTTTGGAAAGATGCATGTTATCTGTCACCTTGAGTTGAGTCCTGTTCTGGTGAAGATCTGAAAAAAAAGAAAAGAGATAAAAGAGTGAAAAATCAGTTTGAAAGGTCATACTGAGAGAAAGAGACTGTATTATCCTGATCTCTAAATTTGTTTGGATTAACAGCATGCTTTATTATTGCTGTTAATGGCTTATAACACAACCATAAGAATTTGCTTTCATCTGAAATATTCTCAAATTTCAGAGGTGTAATCCTAGATATGACTGAGCAGTTTGAAACCACTGTGATAGATGTAATGAGTATTTTGTTTATTGGTTCTCAGACTGATTCCCTCACCATTTTATGAACACATTTTTGTGTCTTTGAAGTTAAACTGAATGTTAAAAAAAAAAAAAAACAAACCACAAAACCAATCCAAACCAAACCAACCAAACAAACAATATAAGGCAAATAACCATTCATTTTGGAAAACCCGTTTCTTAAAACTATGTCTAAATTTGTGGAAGGCAGTATGGGAAAAATTTGCATTTTTTAAGCAAGCATCCAGAAAACACCCAAAAAACAAATAGCAACGGCAAGGGGGTTTTTTTGTGTTGCAGGCACAACAGTCCAACCACATTTTGAGTTATCATCTGCATATTATTTCATTCCTGATTCTTCCTGCTCTACAATCTGACACCTTTCTTCTGGCTTTCAGAGTGTGCCATATGCATTCAAGGATACTGGATGTCAAAACCAGAAGTGGTCTTGCTTGCACTACTAAAACTGCATGGGCAGAGAGCTAAGACACCACTTGTTAAAAGTGTTAAGTTCCCTCCACCCAAAGAAGCAGTGGTTTTCAGGAGGGATTCAAATGACTGCTCAAATGATAATACTGTTCTTAAGAGGTGTCAGTGTGCCTGCAGCAGCATGGATAGGGTGACAATGTCTTACAAAAGGGCAGATAATTGCCTTTAAGGTGAACCAGTCTTCTTAGTAAAACACTAAATAATGAATTAGCTCAGTCAGGATAAGTATGAGTGTTTCAAAATAGTGGTCAAGGAGACTAAAACCTAGTGACTGTCATAGCATTTTCAAAGTGTTCACAATTAAAACTCCCCGCTAAGAGTTCACAGAGACACCAAGAAAAATAAAGGTTAACAGTTAAGGAGGACGTAAGGAAATCACTCATGAGTCAAAAATATACACAGCACACAAAGGAAACACTGCTTTTCTGGATTTCTAGTGTCTAAGCACTTTATATTCTGTCCTGAAAAATAACAAATAAAAGTTCAAATCCATGGTTGTTCAATTTCACAAATCCTTAGTTGTCACAAAGCCAGGTCTTATTTCTCCTGCTTTCTTCTTCATTCACAATATTAAGAGATATATCAATAGGAAAAAGACTATCTTTCAAAACCAATGCTGCTATGCGATATCTTCCATTCAAATGTTCCTTAATTAACTTTATTTTAACCAGAAGCAAGCTCTTCTTATCACTAGCAAATTTTCTCACTCTCACATCTGAAGTTTTTTTCTGTCTAAAGACCGTTCCTTCCCCCTGTGCCTCTTTCTTTGCTGCTCTCGTTGATCCATGGAGCTGCCAAAGCCCTTCAGTCTTCATCAATTACTTGTATTTTCTCTTTTCTTCTCCTAAGGAACTCTTTCTCATTACCATTTCAGTAGCTTTCAAAAAGATCACATAAAAGTTACATCTCTTGCACAGATTTACTATCCACAAGCCTATCAAGTAATCCAGTAATTTGTGATTTCAAAGGAGGTTATCTGTGTTCTTTACCCCCTGTTTCCACAGAGTTTATGTAAAGAGTGAAAAGTTTTCAGGGTAGAGACCCTGAAATTCTGCTAGATAGAAAGTGAAGGAAACTAGATAGCAGGAGTTACATTTTGAGTTTCTTGAGGCCCAAGACCCCCTGGATTATATTACAGGTTTATATTGCAGGTTTATATTACACATTTAATTGAATAGTAAAAGGGAAATAAGTATTTCTTCCTCATTTATATTGTCTGTTTAACATCTAGATGAGCATATTTTCTTTTTTCAGTAAGAGTTCAGGTGCTACACTTATCAAAAAACTATTGCACTTAATAGTTCTTACTCTTCGTGTGTTCCTTCATCTTGATCACTGCTTAAAATCCTCATCTAATTATTCTTCTGTATTTCTCCTCCTTCTTTTTACCTAGCACTGCACCCAGCATTTCTCAGTTCTATTTTTCTGATGCAAAAAACTTATCAATTAGTAAAAATTTAAAAAGCCAAATGCCAATTTTACTGTATACATTGCACTGAATTCTACCCTTTTTCACTGACAAATCACAGCACTACAGAAAAGCAAGCTAGTCATAACCTAGCAAACTAACCAAACAAACTAAAAAAAAAAATATATACTAAGCACTTAGCTACTCTGAGCCACAAAAAAGAAAGCAAAATTAAATTCTCATTCATTACAGAAGATGACCACAGTATAAAGTCAGTATCTTACATTAGGTATATAATTACTCATTACCTTTCATTGTCAGCAATGCTTATAAGATTCTAGCTCTTTTGAAAACCTAAATAGGTCTCAAATACTCCATTGGAGAAACAGATGATGCAAGTTCTCTAACCATCACAGTAGCAGGTGAGGCCTTCTGTTTATAATTTCTCCTCTGCCTTTCTTCTCCCTTCAAAAAATTACTAGCATATTAGGGGGAAAATGTCTAGCCCTCTTTAGAACATATTCATTACAAAATAAATTTTAAGGCAAATTGATATTTTGTCAAATCTCATTTCAGTCCCAGAATAAAACCTAGTATCTGGATACTTGGAAATTATAATGTTTGAGTGTTAAACAGAAACCAGAAGAACATAGAAGGATGTAAGTTTTAAATCCATGCCTCAAGTGTGAGGATGCTGTGCTATTAGAACAACAGCATAATACATGACAAATAACAAAGCACACTGGAGACAAGAGGCAGGACTTATGACATGCTCATGACACCACAAAATATTACTTTCTTTCCTGATATAATTTTAGGGATGCTACATTGAGGTTATGTAAAGGCCTACGTACAAACAGTATGGAAGCATGAGAGGAACTTCTCCCCAAGAGGTTTGAGCCAGATTAATGTGTTTCAACATACAGAGGTGATTTATTTTCAGCTATAGCAGATGGACCTTTGCCCTGACCCAGATGAATGTTTAAACAGTCAAACCAGAACAGAGAAACCAGACGTAGCTCCTGCCAGCTGACTTCTAAAAGAACTAAGCAGTTTAAAATTTTGAAAGATGTATAGACAAAGATATTTTCAGGTTATAGAATTCTGAGGACATTGTTTCCCAAAGTCCTAAACATAGCACAAAAACCTTCAGAGTGGCAAAGGCTTTCATACACCTTAATTTTAGTTATTTTTGACAACTTCTGAATGCTTTTTTTTGTCAGTCTAAGTTTTTAGATGATCACTCTTACAAAGTCTCGCACAGGACTGAGATATCTAACTGTGCTAGGCATGGCAGCACCCTTGGAACCTAGGGTTCAGCACAGACAAAGCACTCTAGGAATATAGTAATTATCAAAAGCCTCTTAAACAATAATTGTGGCAATAACCCTTAACATTACAGAACAAAGTGGTGAAACCAAAGATTATAAACTAAATAAACCATACCCAAGAACTGATAGAATTCTAGGACAGAATAAGAATTAGAAAAGATACAAACCACTATATCCACATAGCTTAGACACCAATTTCTAAGAATAACACCAAAATATCAAAGTGTCAAAGATATCAAAATGGTACAAAGTCTTTTGAAGCAAACTTTTGAAGTTCACCTACTGCAGCTTTGTGATTATTATATTTAGGCAGTTATCAGATATACATCTGCAACTAGTGTTCTAGTTCTGAACAAGAATTCTGAACAAAATTCTGAACAAGAATTTTCTTCTCCTTAGGCTCATTGCAACCTCCCAATATATATGTGGCAAATGAGGCTTCAAAAATCTCAGTAAACTAGACTGCACACATTTTGTCTTTGACAATTTTTTCTCTCCCTCTTGTTTCTGAAGCTTTCTTTGATCTCAAGGTTTTTCTATTTGCTCCTTCTTTCTCCTTGCACCTCTTAACTATTTTCATTCATCAATAAAACTTCCAGTAAATTAGACTTCACACTAGTGCCACTTTGGTAGAAACATTACTAATGACACTTTTCAGCATTTTAATTCACTGTGTTCATTTGGAAAACTATGTTTGACAGTCTCTGTGTCTTCCACAATATATGATATTTACTGAAAATAAAATAAAACAAAATAGCATATACTCACAAAATAACATATAACAATTCTAACACAAAACCTAATAATTATATATACTATAAACATATATCAACTTATGTATTTAAAAATGAGAATTTGAAAATTTATTTTCAAGTTTTAGTAAGCTAGCTTCATTTTCAGGTAGATTTTGAGAACACTATCTTGTACACACAGGGAATCTCTTCTAAAGTAAAAAGCATACCAAGTTAATATAGGTTCCACATATGTTTCTAGGAAGGTTCCAAGTTTGAAATGCAGCTAGCCATCCAAGCCTGTATGGATAACTGCTGCAGACTGATTTAAATGTGAAGGCATGCTGCAGTTTAACATCTGCTAAGCACATGTTCTGTAGGTTATTAGAAGGTGAGAGTTTAATGCCAAAGCATCCAAATAAGAGCGTTATCACCTATATATACCTTTGAAAAAAATTCTTACATTGTAATTCTGACATTGTTAACAAACTCCACTTCAGAACAGTAATAGACTTCAGGAGGCAGCCAATTACAATGCATCACAGGCTTTATTTTAAAAGGATGTGAAACTGGATATACTTGTATTTCTTGAAATCCAACAATTTCAGTGACCTTGGTGCCTCACTTCGTGTTCACACAACACCTTAATAATAAAGAACTGCTTGTTAGAAGAGCAATTCTCTCCCCCAACCTGAAACTGAAACAAGTTTAAGCACTGAAATGCAGCACCTCTTTTAATGTATGCTAAGGAATACACACAGATGACTTGCATCTCAAAGACAATCAACCAGAAAACCTGCATCAAGCAGCACCACAACTTTCTCAGTTATTTATTAATGGTAGTGTCATAACATAAACTGAAGGAGTCATTTGCACATAGTACAAAAATACAACTCTTGATAAACTTTATACTGTGCTAAGAATCATGTATTCAACTTAAAAAACAATAGACATTATTTTATATTAAATAATGTGCAGGTACATACACTCAATCAAATTAATGCAATTACACTTTCTCTAACTTGAAGACAAAAATGCAAAGGAGCATTTTATTACTTATCTCCATACATACTTCACAATTCAGGTGAGAGCTGTGGGCAAACTAAATTTCTCAAGTGTTCCTTTAGCTACTGTTATCTATCCTCAAGCATAATGGTTTTAAAAACAAGTGATTAGATTAATTCTGGACAGTAGCATTAATTGGCACTTACAGAATACTGTTACCATGACGCCCGTCTTAAGGCACTATGATTTCCACAAATACACTTGAAATCACTGGCAAAAAATAACTTTGAAAGGCCACTATCAGCTTAGCTGAATATCACAATCAGTCAGATTTATTCTTTAAATGTATTATTAACAATATGTTCATTGACTAATACGTCTACTATTTGTTCTTCCAGGAAAGTAAAATATAAAGCAAACCGTTGGCATTTTTATATCAGCAAGAATGCCTTCCTACATTGGGGGGAAAAAAAAAATCAACTATCCCATCATCACTCAATTTTAAAGTGGAAAAAAAACAACTCACTTTCAAGAACATTTCTGTACTAATTTTCAACATGGACACAGTCCATTAAACTGGATTTGGCTTGAGGTTTTGTTTTAGGGTTTTTTTTTGAGGTGGAGGGGTATGTTTGTTTGGGGTTTCATTTAAACAAAACTGAAAGCATTTCTGACAGCAATTAAGTTCATTTTCTTTTACCATTTTATGGCTGAAAATGTCCATAGAATGGTTAGGACAAAACTGCCAGTCTTTGGAGAGATAAATTTATGAATGACCTAAGCAACATAGGTTAAAATGCTGCTTATTCTAATAAGTGCTTTTATATAAATTATGCTTTCTATAGAATATATATATATATATATATTCTCTCTAGAGGGGTATGTCTTTTCTACATTTTTCAGCAACAGGTCTGATGAGCCCCACCATTTGCTACATCTTAATAATCAAGCTTCAGCTGAAGTTCTGCACAAGGACAAGGACTCCTTGACTTGCTCAAGTCCCTTTCCCAAATCCCCATGAGACTGGCTGCAAGCTAAAACATTATGAACTAGAACACTGCCAAGATGACAATGCCCCTAACTTGCCAACTGCCATAAGGCTACCTTCACAGAGCAATCTGAAATATGTCAGTGAAATGCAGGAAATAGAGGCAGTAATGCAGGCTGGGCAGATAATGTACTGAGAGAAGACCTGAGAATGGAAGGGATGTTTCAAGGTTGTCTAGCCCAACCTCTCTGCCAGTGAGCAGGAACACCTTCAACTAGATGAGAATGCTCAAAGCTCTGTCCAACCTAGCCTTGAATGTTTCCTGGGATGGATCTTCTGGACAACCTGTTCCAGTGTTTCACCACCTTCGTTGTAAAAAAATTTCTTCCTTGTACTTAGTCTAAATCTTTCTTCTTTTAGTTTGAACCATTACCCCCTATCCTACCACTACTAACATGTTTGCCTCCATCTTTCTTCTAAGCTTAAGTATTGAAATGCATAATAAGGTCTCTGAAGAGCCTTCACGTCTCCAGGTTAAATAGCCCCAACTGTCTCAGCCTTTTCTCACAGGAGAGCTGCTCCAGCCTTCTGATCATTTTTGTGGCCCTCCTCTGGACTTGCTCCAATAGCTCTATGTCTTTCCTGTGCTCCAGACTCCAGAGCTGCACACAGTACTCCAGGTAGGGTCTCATCAGAGTGGAGCAGAGGGGCAGAATCACCTCCCTTTACCTGCTGGTCACTGATCTTTTGATGTAGTCCAGGATACAGTTGGCTTTCTGAGCTACAAGAGCACATTGCCCGCTTATGTCTAGGGTTACTCATCTACCAGGCCCCCAGGTGCTTCTCCATAGGGCTGTTCTTACACTGATACCCCAACTTACACTGATACCAGAGGTTGCCCTGACACAGTGCAGGACCTCACTAATGCAAGGCTTTGTTGAACTTCATGAAGTGCACATGGGCCCATTTCTTGAGCTTGTTCAGGTCCCTCTGCATGGCATCCTCTACCTCAGGGATGTCAACCACACAACTCACTGAATCAATGACCACTACCATCTGGATGTGACCATCCAATCAATTCCTAATCCACCAAACTGCCTACCCATCAAATTCATATCTCTCCCATTTAAGGAGAAGGACATTGTGGGAAACTGTGTCAAAGGCCTTACAGAAGTCCCAACAGATGACATCCATAAATCTTCCTTCTCCAGTGATGCTGTCCACCACAGGAGCCACCAAGTTGGTCAGGCAGGACTCACCCTTGGTGAAACCAATCTGGCTGTGTAATACCACCCCCCTGCCCTCCATGTGCCCTAACCATACCTCCTCAGTACCAGCACCTGAGAGCAAGAAAACCATAGACCCCCCAGTTCAGGATTTTTACTCTGTCTTTTTAGTATTTATTTTTGCATCTTGATCCTTTATGTGAAGCCACAGCTCCACTCGTATGGTTAAGAGAAGAATTACTGGAAAATCATTACATATGAGGGTATGCCCAGAACCACATACTTTAAATGCAGGTGGATTGCAGAGGATGAGATACTAGTATGTTCCAGCTCTTTCTAGGGATCTCATAACTTCTAAACCAAATAACTCTATTAAGCGTATGTTTATCTGTCTATCAGCATAATAAGCTACAACCATTTTGGAAATCTTGATTTCAGAAGTATTTAAGTAATGGTGAAAGAAGAAAATTTTATTTACATCAGCATATTCTATGAGTATTGAGAGATCTTGAGGGATGTTTCTTTTCCCTTCCCAGAATACAAACATTTGACATGGATACCAAATACATTTCTAAGAGCAATAAGAATTTATATTCTCGTTTACAAATCCTTTTTTGCTTACCTTATTCAAAGTCAATGTCTGGCTCGTTCACTATCATTGAAGTACCATACAATGGAAAATTCTTACCATTCATTTCTTAACATTCTTATAGAAAGGATTCCATCCTATGCTCAAAACCATTTTATCTACATCTTAATTTCCAACACAGGCCCATCCATAGTATATGCCAGTAGGGATATCAGGTGGAAAACTTTCAACTACTTGCTCAGAAAAGTTAGCTGCAAAAATTTTAGAAAGTGTACATTTGTGTAATAAGTAAAATGCATCACAGAATTTTTGAACACCTAAAAGCCAAGTTCTGTTTACATGCTACTTGTAACAACACTGATGATGGTGGTGATAACAATGTGCCATGTGCAAAATATAAACCAGAAGAGCCTCATAATATGTAGTCTCTGCAGTTATACTGGGGCTACCACATCTCTTACATATATATATGATATAGTTATATACACATATCTAAACTATACTATTCTATCCTATTCTATTTCTATTCCATTAGAATTCTGAAGTTACATGGTTCACCCTATAACTAGAATTATTTTTATTAAAATATGCAGTTTGAATACATTTCACTCTGAGGACTATCACTGTTTTACTAGGGTGTATAAAAAACAAGTTTCTTTTGCACTGTGCAGTAGAATATTAGAATTACTTAAGTATTACAAAATATTTTTTAGAGTAAAATACGTAAAAATAAATGAAGCTATAATTTTAGCGATCTGAAAATTTTTTCATGTTATCTCTTAGGTTCCTTACGTTTTGGATGTATGGGATTTTATTTCTACAAATCCGAAATAAAATACATTCCATTCTGACTGAGGGGAATGAAACTAAGCCTTTAGCCAGACAACTATGCATCTTTAACTTCACACATGGATAGAGCTCTACATGCAAAGTTTCAAGCTGATTTTAAATATTTTACAGTCACTAAATTTTATCCTAGTTCATGATCAGGAGAAGGTTCCCTTCCACATTCCCTGATACTAATTAGCCACGTATAACCAATCAAAATAAAAAAGTTAAATTTATATTAGCAGATTATGTTATGTCCAGTGCCTCAATATTTGTTAAAGGAGGTTTTCTTGTCTATTAGGATTTGAAAAAAAGGCTCACTGACTTCAGCCTATCTTCAGCAAACAGTGAAACCCATTTGAGCTACACCTCTATCTGTATTCTGACAAGGCAGAGAAAATGTCAATGAGAAAATGTACATCTTAGAACTTCACTTGGTCTGTTACTTAGTCTCTGCATTATTCTGTTTACATTCCTTGCCTTAAAGCTACTCCCAGTGCCTGCTTCCTTTCCAGTCCTAACCTAAAGTCCAACAATCTTATGAAAAAGGAATTTTTACCCAAGTGCCACACACAACCGCACACCACCACCACGCCCAGGATCCCTTTCCAGCACCTTGCCAGTCACCACGACCACCATCAGATGCGCTAGGTAACAAAACCAGCAGACTGACATCACTCCTTTAGCAGACGGAAGAGCAACCCAAGCCAACATCCCGGTGCTGCGGGACAGATGGGACTCTCCCGAGTTCATAGAATCATAGAATTGTCTGGGTTGGAAGGGACCTCAGGGATCATCATGTCCAACCCTTGACCCACTGCTGCAGTTGCTAGACCATGGCACTGAGTGCCACATCCAGTCTCTTTTTAAATATCTCCAGGGACGGAGAATCCACCACTTCACTGGAAAGTCCATTCCAATGCCTGACCAAAACCAGCCCCAAGCCCGCAGCACCCACGCTCACACCTCCGCTCGCCAGACGCCCGACCCACGCTCCCCCGACCCATGCCCTCCGGACACCCCGCGGTACCGGGACAGGGACCCGGTGCGGGCCGCCAGCCCCGCGCAGAGCGGCCAAGGCCGAGACGAAGGCGGCGGCCTTAACGGGAGGCTTCCTGAGCACCCATCTCCCCGGTGGGGATGCCCAGCTCCTCGGAGCCCCTGTCGAAGCCCTTCACCACCTCCCCGGGGCACAAGGACCGCAGGAGCCCCACGGGTGACAGCCGGCAGACCGGCACACCCCGCACACCCCCCGTCGGCGCCCCGCTCCCTGCCCAGGCTCGACCCTGAGGAGGAGGAGGAGTCAGAGGTGCAGCGCTTCGGGTTTTAATGCAGAGAGAGCTCGGGGGGAAGGCACAAACCCGGGCGCTCTCCCAGCCCCTCCGCCCAGGCGGGGTTTAAGCCCTGTCCCGCTCAGCCCGCACCGCAGGCGGGTCCGGGGCGCAGGAGGGCCCGGTGCCGGAGGCTGGTCAGTCGTTTTGGGATGTCTCCGGAGTGAGGCAGGCAGGATGCTGTAGATGTGTTGCTTTAGTAGTTTAGTATGCCCGGCTGATTAATGTTCTCATTTCGACGGGCTTGATCCAGCTGACATAAAATGAATTTGTGTGTGGTCATGAGAGCGGACACGCGGGTGTCTTCAGTCCCCAAGACACAGCAGACAGACTAAGCAGGTCTGCTTGGCAGTGGCACATATGCCAAAGAAGTTTTGGGCATATTATTCAGGACTGCTTATAATGTGTTTGCACATACTTACGTAAAATCACGTATTTACATCTTGACAGTTCATCAAAATAGTTGCAGTTAATTCACAAACATTTCCAGTTATTTCATAGAATCATAGAATCATAGAATCATAGAAGTAGCCGGGTTGGAAGGGACCTCAGAGATCATCAAGTCCAACCCTTGACCCACTGGAGCAATTGCTAGACCATGGCACTGAGTGCCACATCCAGTCTCTTTTTAAATGTCTCCAGGGACGGAGAATCTACCACCTCACCGGGCAGACCATTCCATTGCCTGATCACCCTCTCCGTGAATAAATTCTTTCTAATATCCAACCTAAATCTCCCCTGACAAAACTTAAGACTGTGTCCTCTTGTCTTGTTGAAAGTCGTCTGGGAAAAGAGTCCAACCCCCCCCCTGGCTCCAGCCTCCTTTCAGGGAGTTGTAGAGAGCAATGAGGTCTCCCCTGAGCCTCCTCTTCTCCAGGCTGAACACCCCCAGCTCCCTCAGTCTCTCTTCATAGGGCCTGTACTCGAGTCCCTTCACCAGCTTGGTTGCCCTAAAGACATTTCTCTAAGACATAGCTGTTAGCTGTACCAGTTCAATATAACTACTTACAAAAAGTGCTGCTCTTAATTCTGCAGAGAGAGCTGGCTAGTTTTTTATACTAAGAAGCTGCCTAAGTACAGGTAAAGTGCTCATATCTAATTGTAGCCAAAGTTGATGATAACCACTTCATTCCAGAGACAGGAAATTGTCTTAAGAGTCTGAGTATATCACACCACAAAACACTTAATGCTAACAATTCATTAATCTGTGAGCACTAGTTATTTTATGAGATAAGGTAAACACCATTTTTAAAATTTCACCTCAAATTTGCCCTCTTTCTAATTCTTTTTTCTCTCAGCCTATGTCCCCACAATCTGCTTAATGGCAATTTTTTTTTTTTAATCACTGCTTCAGTTTGAGAAACTCTGACTGACTTACAGAATCACTGTTTAGTAACTTCGGATGAACAAAAAAGAATGGTGGTAGCACATATAGAAGGAAAATTTGAAGAAGGAAGTTCTACATACACTACTGCTGCATACGTTTTGATCTGCTGTTTGTCAGCACGGGGAGAGAGATGTTACGAAGAGTTTTCTTTATTGACATTCAGTAATGGAAGTATCTTCGCTGTTAAGCCAAATACTGAGTTTGCTACTTAGGTGTCCAATTACTAACAACAGTAAACGTCACCACTCAACCCTGGAACTTTTAGTTTATTTCAGCTGTAGGAAAAAAAAAATCGTGAAGCAGGTACACTTATATTGCTCATAATATGATTCCCCCTGTTAATAATGAGTTATGTCTTTGATTATTATTTATATAAGCAAATGTATACTTCAGTACTTTCGTTCTTTTTTAACAGGTACCTTTTTCTGGAGTAAATTTTGATGTTCTTGTGGTGCCCACAAGATGGCACTCCATCTCTTTTTCAATATCTACGGGTTTGGACACAGGTTTTGGGCGCTTTCCTCAGTAAGGAACAGATTTTGAGAAACAGTAAGTCGGATAAATATTTGTTTAATACCCACATGGTTAGTAATTCACATAAGTCTCACTGACAACTTTTATCTCATTCTGTCAAATAGTTGTTAATGTTAATACTTTTTCTTGGTGTTGATGGGTTGCTGTGATCTATAGTAAATATTATTCACCCATAATACCGGACACATTTTTCTTCTGTAATAAATTGTACTTATTTCAGCTTGGAAGGAGGACTCTACAAGTAGAATAAGTAAATTTAATTACCTGCATTCAAACTTAATATGCATGTTTCTTCAACAAGTGTAGTTGAAATTTAGTTACAAGCATGTATGTCAAGAAAAGCAGTTTGGTAGCCCATATCTGCAAACTCAGAAAACTCAGAAAAAGTCAGGCATTCCATCACACATCTGGAAAAGAATTTCTGATTTCTGATGATGCTACATTTCACATACCTATTGTTGTTAGTGAAAAGTCTAAATATTTCTACTGCACATAATAGCCATACAAATCTGAAGAAAAGAGAGTAGATGTCATGTGGCATCTGGGTAGGCATTCTTTTATCCAGGATTATCCTACATCAGCCCTCACCTCTATACTTAGAATACTTATAGAAAACTGAAAAGACCTTGATAATTTTCAAGATGCAAGAGAGGAAGGTTTTCTACCGATGCCATAACATCAGAAAGAGAAGAAGAAAATAGTGACCTTAGTTACTCATATTGCAGGGAGGAGGTAGCAAAGGAAATGGCTGCAATGTTTTTTCCTGGTTGTTAAGCTAATTTACTTCCTACCTTCTCCATGGTATACCTCAGGTAAGACAAGAAGGTTGTAAGCAACAGGAGCTGCCACTACAGCCTTGTTCCCACTCTAAGCAATGACTGATCAAACAGAAAAAAAAAACCAAAACACTGGTGAAAACTTGCTCACTGTTAAAAGGAACCAGGTATTTATAATACTCTTGCCATCACCAATATATGATGCTGTCACCCAAACACATGCAGGGTATGTCTACATTTGCTTTGAGAGCCTTGCAGAAGACATTGAGGAGTCTGTGCTCTTAAGCAAGACATGTCTGTTGACCCATGTGTTCACATGAGTAGATGCCATAAATGAACTTGCAGGTGTGACCTGTGCTGGCCTGTGCTGCACACTCGTGCTGTTACAATGAAGATGATAACTGCAGACTGTCAGTAAAGGATGTATATTCTTGTTTGTTCCACAAAAGAAAGTTCAGTGCAGTGTGGAAGGAAGGACAGAATCTGCACAGTGTGCTGTGGGGGAGATACAGCAGGGGTCCCTCTGATGTTGCACAAAAGCAAGGTACCCTGCACCTGAAGGGACTTAAAGTTTTCTCACTATCTCTTTTCCTCTTTTTATTCTCTTTTATTAAAACAGATGGCTTATTAAGATATTTGTTTTGGGGGCTTTGTTGCAGAGATCCAGAAACAGCCCCACACCATTTCTTTCTTTCTCACTTCCCCACCCATTCAAGTACAGAAGAGCAACCCCTCTTTCGTTTAAAGCAGTTCTGGAAAGTATCAGCCCAAGTGTGTTAGTCAGTGTTACCATTAACACACAAGATGTGTTATAGTCCTGCAGAAGTGCCTGAGAAGTCCTGTGTCCCATATTACTGTAGTTTCTCTGGAATAATTTATAGGGTACTTTTATGAAAGTAGTGTGCAGGATGATCATCCAGAGATAAATTTTGTAAAAACTGATGAACTGCTGAAAAATGTTCTGCTGATCCTAGTAATTTGAAAGACAAATACACTACAGCAAAAACATCACTGAATGAAAATTCAGAAATAGTAGAAAAGCTGACAAAATTACACTGTATCGCAAAAGAAAAAGAAGTATGGTTAAATCCCAGTAGATCTTGAAAAGTTGATGACAAAGAACAAGTGAAGTAAATACAAGAATCTAGCACTGTGTATGTTAATATTTAAAGGAGCTTTACCCTGGCATTAATTTTTTCAGATATTCTGGAAGAAAATGTTGATACTGTCACAGAAACCACCAGAATCCAAGTTAGACAAAGTCAGAACAGGAGCAGCATATTATTAACACTACAGGAGAGAACACAGAGTAGCAGTGACCATCCCTGCTGATACGAACACTGCCCACATGGGGCAGCTACAGAGTTGGAATACCTGCAGGTTATACAACTCCTTCTTCACCAAAACTGTGTCAACTAAGCAGGATGTCAACTACCAGTTAACAACAGTGATTTAAATCCTTCGGATTAGGAGGCTCGACACAGTACATCCTTTTACAAATAACCCACTCCCTCAATGAATAACCCACTCCTCTGTTGTTAAATCTTGCTGAATGGAGAGAGGTTAGCTGCAAATGTGTCAGCTAGAGAGGCCTGCAGACACCTATCAGACGTTCACGATTTTACCTCCACAATAGTTTCCTTTTTTTTTTTCTTCCTTTCTAAAAGTAGCAATATCAGAGAACATAGCATCAAATCATTATAGCTAGATACTTTATACCAACAGTCCTAAAGCCTGCAACATCAGCAAAATGCAGATAGGAAGCTAAGAGCTTGTTTGTGCAACAACTGAGAGTAAAACATTGGCACTGTGAGAATGTAGGTATTATAAAACAAAGCTGCTTATAAAAATGCTGCTTAAGTTATACAGGACCACATAGGCTTAATAATTTCTAATGAAAAGGAAATATATGTTTATCTAGCAAAAATTTGAGCATGAGAGGATATGAAGCAGTTTATTTCGAAATTAATTTTCTCTGCTCTAACAGTTAAATAACAAAATATCTTCAAAAAAAGGAGGAAGGATAAATGAGACTGGAATTTAAATGAAAAAAATTGAAAAAAATATGGTACTAAATCACACAAAATCAGAGAAAATCTTGAGCAGAGAATTGCAGAGGCAAAATCTTCAGTCTTTCAGAAGAAGCTTGCAATTAGATGACCTAAAATAATTGGGAGACCAAGCTTTGAAATTCATGAAATCCAAGATACAAAACCAGCTCAGATAATAACTCAGAATTCTTGATTAATGCGTGCATAAATTATAGTTTCCTTCCTCCTTTCTTTTTTTGTTCTTTTTCTTTTTTTGTTCTTTCTTCTTTTTTTGTTTTGTTTTGTTTTGGTTTTTTCCTCTTCATGGTTATATGAATAATGCTGTCATTTATTTGTTTTTACTTAGGGAAAGGAGGCTTTGCAGAATAATTGGGACTGGTAGTAAATATAATTTGGAAAATTCTGAAAGGTTGAAGTTAGTATAATTTGTTATTTTCTCAAGTTGCTGTCTCAGAAGGAGCCTGACTGCCCTCATGGCTTAGGTTTCTGTAGTTAAAATACAAGCTTTTTCCATCTTTACCAGAATCCTCTTTCACCACTCCTGCCAGAGAATTCAGCAAGAGAAGATATCAAGAAGATACGCTACCAAGCAATCATATCATGCCAGATCTGCTTCTCACTTCTACAATGCAATTAGCAAGTCATGCTTTTTATCTGGATCAGAATGGCACAATGAAAGGTCCTTAATTTACCTAGTACATGTTTGGTAGTTCATCAACTCAAGGATGCAATCCCTTTCTGATTCTGTTTTCTAAATCCATTTCTACTTCTATTTTCTAAATCCATTTCTATTTTTGATTCTGTAATTAGGGCTAGCCCGTCTCTTGGAGGAAGCTTGTCCCAGTATGGCCTTGATCTGACATGGTTTTTTCATATTAAACTAATTTTAATCTCAGTTTGTTCTGGGTTTATGCGGTAAAGGTTCTGGTTGCAGGGAAGGGGCCTCCCAGGGGTGGCTCATGTCAGTAGCTTTGGAATAGCTCTTCCTGCTCTGAAATGGCCCCACCTCAGGCCATCAGTAAACAAAAGCTGATCTGTAAAAAACCATCAGTAAAAAAAAGATGTGGCCTCAACGATTAACATAATCAAGAAGGGGAAACACTGGTGAGTAAGAGCAGGGCAGAGGAGAAAGGGGTGGTGAGGAAACACAACTTGCAACAAGAGAACACCATCAGAATAGAACAGCTGAGGAGGGCAATGCCAGTGGAGAGGGACCAAGGTCAGTGAGGAAGGAGAAGGAGAAGTTGCCTGAACAGAGATTTTTCTCTACAGCCCGTGGTGAGATGTCAGTCTGACTCCTGCAACCCATGGAGAATCATGGTGGAGCAGAGCCTGAAGGGCCACAGCAGAGATGTTTTGGACCTGCCACCCGTGAAGGATTCTCTTTGGAGGAGTTGTGGACCTGTAGCCTGGAGAAGATCACAGAGTAGAAGTTGTGGACCTGCAGCCATGGATGGGACTGTTCCCGAAGCAGTCCATGGTTCTGTGGGCCATCCATGCTGGAGGACTTTGTTCCTGAGGGACTGACTGTGCTTTGCTGTAAGGACTCACTCACATTGGAGAGGCTTGTGAAGGTCTTTCTCCCATGGGAGGGACCCCACGTTGGAGTAAGAAAAGACTGCACGGAATCTTTCTCCTTGAAAAGGAAAGAGAGGCAGAGTGACACCCAGACTGTAAACCCCACTCCCTGCCCTTCTGCACCGTCAGGCTGGAGGAGGTAGAGACACCAAGAACAAAATACTTTGGGCTTGGGAAGAAGAGAGGGGTGGGGTGAGGTATTTAAGCTTCGGTTTGTGTTTTCTCTTTGCACTGTTTTGATTTGATTAATGACAAATTGCTTTTTCCCCAAGTCGGGTCTGTTTTGCCCATGAGTGTAATTGGTGAGTGAAAACCCCATAGCCTTTGTCCTGACCCACAAGGTTCTAGGTGGATTTCCTCCTCACCATCATGTACTGGGGGAGGGGGAATGAGTGGCTTCATGGTCCTTTGTTCCCTGCCAGGCTCAACAACACACTTGAAAACAACACACTTTTTAAAAGAATGCCTATCAAAACCACAACAATTTAAGTTCAAAATGGGTAAGAAAAAAAATTATTTCTGATGAATATTATATATATTCTTGCATACAGGAAAAGCAAATGTGACCTTCCCATATTGACTCTTGCCATGAGTCATGGCTGAGCACTCTGTCTATTTGCCTGCTTCAAATTCTGTTTCCCAGTCCTCAGTTTAATTGATCAGACTTTTCCAGTTGGGAAGAGACAGAAGGAGAAAATGCTCCTGACAGCCTGTGGTATTGGTCCGTCCTTCCTGAGCAGTGAGTTGAACAGCAGCTTCTGTCTGGAGGACACCAATGCATCATAGGCTCCTCAGCAGCTTCTGCAGCTTCTGGCTGCTCCCTGTCTGCATCCAGCTAAATACATTTCTCAACCACCAGTAATACCTTTTTTCAACCACAGTTTGTGCCCAGCTGAAAAGCAAAGTGAGGCCACAAAGAAGCATGGTAAAATAGTGTTAATTCAAGACGATGCTATTTTTCTGTTGATCTCAAACCCTCTCAATGCAATGCTAGAAGTCAGGATGCCATAGTCCTAAGCAGAAAACCAATCCCTGTCACTAGTCTAGCTCCAGTTAAAGGACTTACTTAAATGGAGTGCAGTGAGTCAAAGTGGCTCATCTGGATTATGGTGTCTGGCTCTTCTCCCTGCTATTCTGTCACTGCTGGAGCAGGTCAGCCAGGAACAAGGGCTAGCCAGGGAAGCAGAGGCACACAGAATGATTCTCTTGGCAACAGGAAATTGGCACCACCAACCCTCCAAATTACTTTGTTTCTGAAAAAGCAGATGAATAGCACCTGCTGGGTACATCCTGTGTGAGACTGCTTTAAGACCAAAAGTGAGAGTGGAAGGGCTTACTGGAGACAACATGTCACAGCAGAGTAATGAAGCCCCACTGGCAATTCCTCTGTTGAATGTTGCACACAGTAACTAAGGAAGGAACACCATAGCCTCCTTCAACTACAGTGTTTTCACTGACAGTCACAGCAAAAATTCATTTGTTAGTTAGATTCTATATTCAGAGTCCTTAAAAATATCCCCCAAGGTATTTTGGGTGGGTGAGGAGGCTTGAGCCAGGGAGAATGGAGGAGGAGCAGCAAACTGGCAGAAAGGCAGGGGGATTTGTCAAACACTGTAGCTACTGTGTGCATCTCAAGCATTATCCTTCTCTTGTCTTTTCATTTAGGATGAAAGTCCTAATCTGAAACTGAGGAAGTTTATAAGAAGGGAGGTTAAGACCTTCGTTAGACACACATGACTGCAGGCATAGTGTGTTTCTTGTTTTGCACAAGGGCACAGATACTATCAGAGCAGTGTTGCATGTACAATACATGAGGCATAAAGGTAATTAACATAGTGAAAATAATTAGCAATCTATAACATTTTACAGCTGCGGAGTGCTGAGTCCCTTAAAGCAGCCCATCTCAGAAGCAATATGAAGCCAAAAGAGAAGATAGGATATCAAGCTTGACACCTTGTATTATTGCAGCTCAGCAGCAGCTTCCTACATAGATGGAGTAGCAATTTGCCAACATTCAAGTAGTTTTAAAGTAGTAAAATATTTTAAAATACCCAGAAAGCCTTAGGCATTCAACATTCTGATTAAAATGTCACCTACTGCCTTAATCCACCATGACTCTCTGTGGCATCTAATCTGACTGGAGGAATACATCTGTGAACTAGGTGCTTGGAGTTATACTTTCACAGATGCAGGACGTTATATTTTTCTTTGCTGAACTTCATGAAGTGAGTTTTTGAGCATTTTTCCAGCCAGTCCAGGTCCCTCTGAATGACAGAGCAACCATACAACTTAGCCACTTCTTGCAGTTCTGGATCATCTGAAAAAATTACAAGGTTGTGTTGCATGATGCAGGTCACTCATGAAAATATTAAACAATAGTGGCCCAGTATTTGCCCTGGGGTACACCAGTAGTAAGTTGCCCCCAACCACACTTTGTGCCACTGATCACAAATTTCTGGGCCCAGTCATTCAGCCATTTTTCAGACCACCACACTGTCCAATTTTCTAGCCCCTACTTTATCAGTCTGTCTACAGGGATGTTTTGGGAGGTAGTGTCAGAAGCATTACTGAAATAGATGTAAACACCACCCATTGCTGGATCTTCTCACCTTTCAGACACCAAGCAAGTCACCTCATTGGAGAAGGCCACCACAACTGTTAAGTATGATTATCCCATTCATAAACCACAGTGACTATTCCTGATCACCTTCTTATCCTTCATGTGTTTGAAATCTGATTCCAGGATTTAGTTTCTCCTTCACTTTTTCGAGGACTGAGATGATGATGACTAGCTTGCAATTCTTCTGATTTTTTCATTTGGCTTCTTGACAAAGAGAGTCATAGGAGTGTCAAATACGAGTGTCGTTTGCTCTCTTTCTGTCTTCAGGAACCTCTCTCTGTTATCATGAACATTCAAGGAGTGCTCTTACAATGACATCACCCAGTTTCCTCAGCACTCATCCCTATGGACTTATGCATGGCTAGTTTAAGTGGTCACTAACCTAGTACTTTTCCACTGATGGTAAGTCCTGCTTGCTCCAGACTTTCTTTAAACTGGACTTAGCAATAAACATTAAATCTGGATGCCATTGAGTACCTTGGCCTTTTTTATGTAATTTGTTGTCGCAACGAAGGACGGGGAGATGGTTTGATGCAAACCAGATTCCGTTTATTGGCACTTTCACATACAGTTATATACCTTTATTCTTATCATCACATAGGTGTTGAAAGTTACCTAATTGGTTAGTTACCGCTAGCGGTACTACTTGATACTACTTGATTAGCTAAGTAGCAGTTCACCCTAATAAGGAGATCCGCTAATTACCTTGTGCTAAGCAAGTTTTGTTATCACAACTGTTAACCTTGCCTCTTAGCACTTTCTCAGGATATCTTATGCCAAACCTACACAACAGGGACTCGTGTCTCCAGGATGTCTCGTGTTTATGTCTTCAGAGACACTTCAAGGCAATGTTTGCACAGAACTTTGCCATGGCTTAAGTGATAGCCAGTTTGTTGCAACTAATTGCTCTGTGCTAATGGTACACGCTGACCTCGCTTCTTGCATATCCACAATTTGTTACCAGGTACCCTGCACCATTCAGTAAAATGCCCATGTTTTCCCAAGTTTTCCTTTGACCCTTGACTTGACCACACAAGTTCCCTTTAGCAGGGCTGCTCCAAACAAATGCTTCTGCCTTGTGCTGTGGAAGAGAAGCCCTCTGCAAAGTGTAGCTACAAGGGACCAGGCTGCTCTGATTTATGTCAAACCCAGCAGGACCCTTTGATTACAACCAGACTATTTCACGTCTGGTCTTTCATTGCTGTAGATGACTGAATCTCCTACAAAAAGTATTACTGAGACAGTTTCATTTGCTCATAGTGACACACACATCTTTCTCTCTGGGTTGCCAGTTCTGCCCTTCCTGGCATGGCACCTAAGTAAACTCAGCCACCATGTCAGTTCTTCAAGCAAAGCTTGCTGCTCAGATTCCCAAATTAACACCTCCAGCATCAGCTTGATTTCCATGTCAAGTCTCCCCAGCTGTCCTGTATGATTCCCAAGGGGATGTGATTCCCATCTGGGAGCTAGGGCTGCTGCAGGAATGTCTGGGCTTCCTGTGGGAGCTCCTGCCTCAGAGCTTGCTGCTCCTTATGCTCCTGTCCAGGCCTTGGCAGGAGAGCTGGCAGAGAGCTCGGGGACATTGGTACTGCAGGTGAAAAGGAGTTGATCTGAAAGCAAAGAAGGTGAGAGGAAGAGCATGAGGAGTTGAAGAAAATACAAGAGAAGCAGAGTGGGCATCAGGGTGTTTTGCTCCTTCGATGAAGGGGTCAGAACAGGCATTTTCTCCTTCCTAGAGCTCATCTGCATGAGCAGGGGTTTTTGGCAGGTGACATGGATTCAGCCGGGATCCACGTAAGCTCCCATGTATGTGCAGCTGTGCACGTGTCTAGGGGGCCAAGCCAGTTCCCACCCCTGAGGAAGGTCATCAGCCTAGATCCAAATTGTGCAGATGCCCTCCTATCCCACAGCTCTCAGTGCTGCCTGCATGCCTCCCATAGAAAGTAACACTTCCCTAATGTCACTGACTCCAATGGATTCTTTGTCCCTGAGCTGTGTGGCCAAGTGTGCATTTACTGGAAGTACTGTGTGGCTGGGAGGAGGGATACAGCCCAGCTGTTCACTGCTTTTTGACTACTTTTGCACCTTCCTCTCTGCCCCCATTTCTCAAGCATCAGGAATCCACAGTGACAAGGCCTAGTACCAGGCTGGCTCATCTCACATCCTTTAACATCAGGGTTCCTGCAGGTCCATAGCAGTGGGACTGGATGAAAAAATTACTCTCCAGTTCTTTCAGACGCTCTTGCGGCTCCACTTCTCCAAAACATACACCCAGTAATTACAGAGACCAGGAGTTTGGAGGTAATGTGTCAGAGCAAGTCCTGCAATGCCCAGTTCTTACAATGAGGTCTTGGACACTTCTGCTGGGACCATAGGCAACATCCCTGTGACTATCTCAGGAAGAGGTGGCTAGATTTCAGCCACTTGCTCTTGCATTTACCTATTGAGATAGCCAGAACAGGCAGCTTCCAGGTTACATGCCAAGCAGTCTTGCATTAGTCTGTTAACAGGACAGAGCTCTTCTCTGCCTTGCCTCAACCCCCAAATCTCATCATACCTCCCTTCATGCAAGTGCATGGAGTGATTTTCCCAGGGGCTTGCTTGTGTTCCTGCTTCCAGCTCCTGACTGCTGCTGACTCCAGGAGTCCAGCCTCAACTTTCCCAAGGCTACCCTGCAGCCTCGGTGGTCACGTGAGAATTACCAAGGGAAAGACAGGAGTAATGTGGTATTGTTTTTGTGTATATTATATATATTTAATAATTTTTTCCTTTTCACCGTCACTGTTTCTTTAAAGCCGTATAATTTAGTTTCCAAGCTGTAATCATCTCTTCCTTATTGTCTCTCCTTTCTTTATCAGGGAGGGGGATAAATAGAGAGCATCTGTCATTTGAGTAATTGCTGGTCCAGCATTAAACCATGACACAAGCTGAGCTAATCATTTTAGTAGCAAATTTTAAAAGCATATCCTGCTTTTGTTCACATACATAATTCTTGCATTCTGCAGTCACAATATGCTCCCGTGTTCAATGAATGTCACTTCTTCCCCCTTTTTACTCACTTTATTTGCCTTTATTTTCTACTATCTGTTGTTGAGGAGTCATTGG
The DNA here is from genome assembly GCA_023637945.1 of Phaethornis superciliosus. Taxonomy (NCBI): domain Eukaryota; kingdom Metazoa; phylum Chordata; class Aves; order Apodiformes; family Trochilidae; genus Phaethornis; species Phaethornis superciliosus. The sequence continues at coordinate 34,155,296 of JAJQWJ010000004.1, read as the reverse complement.
ACTATTGCTTTTAAAAACAGCTTTCTGGGAACTTGCCTGTAAGCCCAGTTGGTCCTAGGAATTAGGTTTCTGTGGGAGCAAGGTGTGTACAGTCAGATGGGTACTGCCTTTGCCTCTGACAGGAGGTACTACTGGTGAGTTCTCCTATGTTAGTTACTGCTTTACAACTACCCTCAACGACCCAACTTGCCTGAACAATGACAATCAACTACTAACATGATGTTTTGAAACTAAATGTACACTAGGTCATCAGAACATGTTTGCAACTTCAGTATTTGAAAGATCAATTAGAATACAACTCATCTGAAATGAGAGCAGCAAGGCTCAGTTTGAATGCAACTCAATTGAAATCAGTTCAGCCATCAAGAAGAAGTGCTCTTCTGGACCCAATTTCACCAACAAGTGTCTTGTTGGGAATGTCAAGGTCAAAGACAGCCCTGGCTGCAGTGATCACGATGGTGAACTGGAAGTCAAGCAAAAATGCCAGGAAACCTGCATGTTTGAACAAGGAGCTCCTGGACAAACTCAGACAAAATAAGGAAGCATAAATAAGATGGAAGCAAGGACAGGTAGCCCTGGAGGAATACAGAAACATTTTCTAAACATCCAGGGAAGAAGTCAGATAAGAAAAAGCCTAAATGGGATTTAATCTGGCCAGGATGTCATAGACAGCAAAACGGACTTCTGTAAGCACATGGATGAAAAAATGAAGACCAGGCAAAATTTAGGCCCATTGCTCAATAAGACAGGGTAGCTGGTTATACAGGACATGGTAAAGGTTGAAGTACTGTATGCCTTCTTTGCCTTAGTCTTTACTAGCAAGGCAGGAATCCCAGGCACCAGAGATTGTAGGTAAAGTCTAGAGCAAGAAAAATGTGCCTATGGAATACTTAAGCAAACTGGACTTAACCTAAGACCATGTGCCTTGACAGGATGCATCTGCAATTGCTGAGGGAGCTGGCTGATGTCATCGTGAGGCCATTCCCAATAATCTTGGACTGACATGGCAACCAGGAGAAGTGTCTGAAGACTGAAGGCTGACAGACCTGGGACTACCTGGAGAGGAGAAAGCTTAAGGGGAATCTTTTAAATGTACAGAAATACCTGAATAGGGGAGCATAAAGAATATGGAACAAGGCTCTTCAGTGATGTTTTGTGACAGGGCAAGAGCCAATGACAAACTGAAAAAATGCAGAGTCCCTCTGAACATCAGAAAAGTTTTTCACTGTAAGGATGACTGAGCACCAGCACAGGTTGCCCAGGGAGACAATGGAGTCCCACCTTGGAGATAATCAGAAGCCATCTGGAAATGGCCCTAGGTGACCCTGCCTGAGCAAGGGGGTTGGACAAGACAAACTCCAGAGAACCCTTGCAATGCCAAACAGTTTGTGACTCTGTGATTCTGAAAAAGGTCTGATTCTCCTTCCAACCTGCTTAATTTTTGTTGTTGTTTTTGTTGTTGTTACAAGACCAAAATAGGACTTGGCTTCCCACAAACTCTGAAAAGCCAGGAAGGATTTTTCTGAGGCTTCAGTTAGTACTTTTGTACTAACAGTACAGTTAAAAACAGTGAAGTGACTGATAATGAAAAGTCAAAAGAAAAAATAAAGATTATTATTAGGACATCAATGCAAATCTAAATAATACTAGGCAGAAAAGTACATGGATTTGTGTCTTAACCAAAGGATACCTTCCCGGTTCTGTACTGCCTGAACCATGAAGACACAGTGCTTTCCCTGATAAAAACACTGAAGCAGATGGCATCCTGTGTAGGTTTTTGAGGGTGATATGAGATCTTTTGTTATTTGCACTCCACAATGTTAAATATATTGTATTATTACTGGAGGATTTGCAGAGCAGTTGAAATCAGCATGCAGGAATAAGCAATCAAATTTAAAAATTAAGCTAATGAGGGTTAATGACAAAATAAAATCTCATGTTAAGTTCATGGCAATTGTACACTTTGAGAATGTTCTGAACATTTTACAGCAGAAAGGCTGGTTACTTTAGCACATGAATATGTTCAAAATAGTGCCAGAGAAGGACAGATTTAATTGATAAGCAGCAAATAGGATTACCACATTCTTCTGTACAGATTTGTTAAGGAAAAACCAACTTATCTTCCTAACTTTCATAAGTTAAAATTTTAATTGAAATTTATGACCTAATATGTTTCTTATTTTTCCTTATTTTGCTTATTCAGATCATGATGTTAGTAATTAAAAAATTCTTCCCTAGATAAGATATCACAGAAGCCATTAAGATCAGAAAGTTCCTTAGGCAGATACTTTCTGATATTCTAGCATGAAGTGACGTCAATTAAATTCCATTTCTATTTGTTCTGTGTGATAAGCTATAAGATAAGGTCTCAGTAGGAAATGTGGAAAAAAATTTATGTTCATTTCTATGTACAGAATTTTACTCTGTTTGACAAGTCAGCAATGGTTGCTCCTTTCTGTACAACTCAGCAGCCACATGAATGTTATTTACACGTTGGGTTTTGAGAAAATGGCTAAGATATGCAGTCACAGTTTTTTTAAATAGTCCTTGCTTGTGATGATCAACTGTCCTTTTGAAAAAGGTAAAGCACAACCCTTTGCAGAGTAAAATCGTTCCACTTCTCTCATACCCCTCTGCATCCCCCCTCCCCACATATAAACTATAGGTTAAATACAGAAGCAAGATCATGTTAAGCAGGTAATTGCTTCCCAGGGAACCCCTTATTTAAATTGGTAATGTGTACCTACAAAAGTAACATCTTAGGAAGCTGCTGTATTTTATATTTAAAATTTATTTTAAATATATATATATTTCATATTTTATTATTTTATAATTTATATAGGTTTTTTTAATTTATCATTAATTTATTTTGAAATGTATTTTAAATAAGTTAACTTATTCTCTGTGGCATTTTAGAAGATCTTAGTGATATGTTGTGCTTGCTTCACACTAGTGACATTTTAGGTGCAACACCTAAGAGTAAGAATAACAAAAATACTTACTAAGCCATGTATCATGCTCTTTGCTGAAAGATCTCAAGCTGTGATGAAGCAGAAGGGCATTCAGGCAGCAGATGGACTATTTATTGAAGTTGCAGCAATACCTGAAGAGGTAAGACCATGGGCCATTCCTCCTAAACCACTGCAGCCTGCGTCAGGGACAGACAGGCAACTGCGACAGATCATCCTCTGTGATCATCAGATACCTCTGGACAGCCTCATCAGCTAAATCCTGCATTGGCTGTGAATCTCCCCCTTACCTCTCCCGTTCATCTCAGAAACTGTTTTCTTATTCTGACTGAGATGAATGTGTTGTTTTCACAGCTCTGTAAAAGATTCACTGTTTGTTGGACTATGAGGTAGAAAGAGCAAAGTAACAACTTTTCCTGACCCACTGGTGGTTAGAAGCACTCCTGAACTTCAGTTGGTGAATCTTAGGGAAGTAGTTCTACAAGAAGCCCAAAGACCTTCGGGGTTTTTTCATTCTAAAGCCTGTGAAAGTTTGTTGTCCCCAGCAATTTCAGAATCTTAGAGCAGCCTATGAGACTGCTAAATAAACCGGCAAGTGTGGGAGCCAGAGATGCTGCTGAAGCTTAATCATAATCTCATTGCATTTTTTATTTGTTCATCATTTTTGATATTCACAGGCTTGCCAAATATTAACAAAAGTTACCCATTTCCTACTTTGTACTGTAGCTCTGTTAATAAAAATACTGTTTATGCCAATAAAAAGAAACTGTGAAAAAAGCATATGTCAATTTCCTCTCCTTCCTTGAGACAGTCCTGGAAATCCATCTGCTCTGGGAAGTATTCCACATGTGAGCAGATGACTCCCAGGCTTGTGGTTCATTTGCTTGTGTCCTTTGGGGAGCAGGTCTGCTAACCACATAATATGCTTCTTTATCTGGTGATGGCTGTTTTAACACTAATTAACACTACTAATAGCACTACTGGTACTGTCTTGTTCTGTGTCAGAGAGAAGACAGCAACATGGTGTAAAACTGCCAGACAGCCTTCTCCACCATGATTCTTGTTATTTGACTTTCCAGCAATCGAATCCCAGCAATCATGCTCCTGTCATAACAGTGGTGAAGAGCAGTCATGACTCCCATGATGACATTAATCACATTATCTGGAATATTTCTTTTCTTCTGTAACAGAAAGCAGTAGCAATTAATCTGATGGGGTTTTACTGAACAGTTGCTATTGTAAATTATTTCCACAGATTACTTAGGCAAGGTAATGGTAGAATTGTAGCTCAACACATGAGGTAACTTAGCAATTAGACAGAAAAAAATATTACAAGAGACTAAGGCCTGTGTTTTTTGAAGTGGAAGAAAAAACCCTACTGGTTTTAATGGAGGAAGATAAAGCCTGTGAAAATTCAACTACAGCACTGAAATAATTTAATGTATAATAGGTATAATGTATAATATGTATAAAATATATTTAATGTATAATAGGTATTCACCTGTTTCTCCACAGATCTGCATGTTTTTTACACATCAGAACTATTTCAGTAATGTGACAGGGGAAAATGTCAGGCCTTTTACAATGATTGTAATGTTGGATTGTAATGTTGCTACTGAAAATCAGTAGCACTTGTTACCAAAATTTGTATGATTTTCCTGTGGCTTGGTTATGGTTTTGATCATGGCACCAGGTAATGAAACCTTATGCATTCTTTGGCTGTGCTTCCCCTGACACATAGTGTAGGAGAGCAGCAGAGAAGCAGTGGGATAGACGAGTGTTGTGGATTCCCTGGCACTCACCGACCCTGCAGATGAACAAAGAACTGTAAATAACCCAAGGAATTTGCCATCTGCACCATGTTATGTCCTAGTACCAAGTGCCTCCAATGGGAACACATAGGTAAGGTTTTACATTAGTAGAAAGAGTACTTTGAGGTGTAAGTTGTAGATCAATCAATAGATATAGGGATACAATCTAAGCGCAGCAAACCATAAATGATTCTGATTGTGCACTGCAGCCAGGGTCTGTGCCTTCATGTCTTCTGTCAACACAGGAAAAGGAATGGCCAACCTGAGATGGCAAAAGTTGTAGAAGACAAAATATCCAATGTTCAAATAAAAAAACTGATTAAATGTAGTATTTTAAACAACAGCGTAGTAATGTATCAAAATGTGAAGCAGATGCTGAGGGGCATCTTACCACACAGAACTTGGCTTGAGAAGTCCCTCTGTGTCCCTCTGTGTTGAGGTAACCAGACTAGCAGAGTGAGATTCCAAAAATGTTCTCTCCAAACAGATTAATACTTATGTCACTTGACCAGTAGCACAGCCTTTGCTTATAAGTTGCATCTGATAATCTGGGACTGAGATAATAATCTATTATTTTTCCAGAGGATATTAAATTATGCTTATATTCAGATTAAAACTGGATTTTGCTCTGTTCATTTCCCAGATATGTTTACTTTCTGTGTTAGCAAAATGATTCTCTCCTTTGCTAAAGCTTTGCTATATAAGCAAAGATGATACTCTCCTTCATGACATTCAGTACCTTAATTATTAATATTTGACAATCACGACTTTCGTTGGAAAATGCGTTAGGCAAAATATTTCAGGAATACCACACTCTGTATCAACTAGTACACTTACTCTGTACCAATTACATTGAGAACTTTGGAAATATAATATGGCATTGGATGCTTTTGAAACTTTTATCCAAGACTGAAGGAGTGAAGAAATACAAGCTCTGAGTATCTGAAAGATGCCTTTGTTATCATAAGTATTTTCTGTTTTTCCAAGGCAGCAAGTTTCTTCTGAAGGCCACCTCATTCAAAGATGTATTCTTCACAGTCATATACCACCAGAAGGAATGGAGAAGAAAATCAGACACAGGTTACAGCCCAGAGCTGTTTCCTAGGATACCCAAACACTGTAATTTATGAGCTGTATCATTAGAACGATGATAATTTTAGCCTCTTTTTGCCCCTTTCACCTGATTATATTTTTACGTCAATGTGTGACAGTGAAACATCAGTCTGATTAAAAGATCATCAGTTTAGGCTGAGTTAATTTTGTTTATGTTGGTAAGCAGAGGGAAAAAGATATTTTTTGGGGTTCCGTCCCCTAAGGTAACATGCAACTTCTCTTTACTTCATTGGTTGTGACATGAATATTTCAAAAAAGAAAATTTGACTTTTGCTTTTTTGAGGAATCAATCTAAAAATTCTTTGGTTTGTCTTGTATACATGTCACCCCTGAAGAGTTTGTATGATACTGTAAAATGATAGTGTTTTACATCTAAAAAGGAGTTGTGTATCTGGGAAAAAAAAAAAAAAAAAAAAAAAAAAAAAAAAAAAAAAAAAGAAAAAGAAAGAGAAAGAAAGAGAGAAAAAAGACATGCAAATATAGAGACATATTTCCCTCATCAATCAAACAATTCAGCAGAAAAATGGAAAAGAGCATTTTTGGAAAAGAAAAAATTTGGAAAGAGCAGCTCTTGGCCCGGAGAGTCTAAGTCGGGGATTCTGGGAGAGGTCACTTGCTTTCTAAATGGAGCTGGAATAAAACTCTGCCTGTACTAGAGAGGATATAGCATCAGGACCACTAAGATTCTGACTAAATCATTATATAAGCTCTTAAATGCAGATGTCTTACACTGAGCCAAGGTAAAGGTTAGATATACAATATGAGCAGGCATTCAGAAAAAAAGGGTTTTTTCCTTTGTCATGTGATTTGAACTTAATGCCTGCCAAGGGTGGAGGTATGAAACAGCAGGCTGATATCACAGATTCTCTGCAACTGAGGAGCTGAGGGCTGGAAGCACTATGCCATGCATAACAAGGACAAAGATACCTACTCTGCTTTTAATTTTTCCTATCAATGAACCTATACTGCTTTTTCTTTCTGTCTTCCAGTTTGTTCTTCTACTTCCATCTTCACTTTCCCTAATACTAATTTTGCATGAAGGAATTGCATAAAGGAATTGCTTCTCGTACTTATGTCTAAAGGAATTGCTCATCAAAACATTTGTCATGTTGAGTGAGCTTTCAAGATTGCCCTAGGGCCAGATTTCCTTGGCTCTTTCACACGACTAGCAGATGGTGTGAAAGAATATGACAGAGAACTGGTCTTATGGAACAGAAGGGCAGCCTGAGCTCCCTTCTTGAGTGCACTGTACATATTCTGAGTCTTCCTGTAAAGACACTGTATGACAAACTCCTAGCCCTTTGTTCAGTTAAAATGATCAATTAATTACTCAAAATACTTAGACCCTCTAGAGTTATACCACTAAGGCAGAGGCCTATTGGTACAGAGTTCTTTGACTCACACATCTAAATATATAAGAGTTTCTACTTCTGACTATTGATGTAAAGCCAGCAGCTACCCTTTGTTCTAAACATCAAATAATAACAATTTTTGTCTGCCATTTTCCTGAAATTTTATAATATGGAAGCTTGCTGAGTGCTTAAATTACAGTGTAGTAAATTTAGCCTTCAAAGACTTATTTGATGATGTGTTAGTCACAGAAGAGGACTGGGGAAATGGAGGAAAATGCATTTGTAGATTATAGTAATCAGTGCACTTATTTCAGTGTTAAGACTTAATGCTGTGAAAAATAGCATTAAAAGGCTGCATGTTTCAACAGCAGCAGATCCAAATCCCTTAGTCCACCAAGAGGATAATAAATATTTCACTCCTTCTGATTCTTTCAGGTTTGGAATAAATGCCATGGCATATAGCATTGGTCCAGTCCTACTTCCATAGACATTTACTGAAAAGCTTTGAAGGCAGAGATTTTCCTAAGTCCAACCAACAACTTTTCGGTGAGCCAAATGTGAACTGCCAACAAAAATATTCTACCCATCAGATAAACTGCTGACTCAAAACATGTCAGATTGCACTATAGATATGTAAAAGTAATGTTTTCAACTAACATGGTGATGCAATTCTTACACAGCTAAGAAGGGGAGTTTACAAATTAATACTAATTTTACAATCACTGTGAAAGTGAAGTAACTAATATCATGGTCAAAGAAACAATCCAAAGCACTTAAGCCATTGCTTATTTCATAATTTTTGAAATACAAAATGCTCATAAATAAAACTTAATGAAAATGCTCTGACTATGGGTATTTTTTTCCCTTCAAGTTGAGTGTTTATTGCAAGGTTTTATTGACTTCCAGTGTTAAAGGCCTATCATAAAAATATTTAAATAATGACTGCATTTAATCAAATGAACTTCCTAAGCATGTTTTACGTGAGAGTACAAAGAGATGAAATATTTACTACCTAAATTCACAGTGGGAAGAATTGCTGGTATTTTGTTATTATATAACATTTTTTGCATTGTCATTTGTCATATGAATGTATACCTTCTTATTTACTGCCAGACATGAAAACATCACAGCAACAGAAGCAGTTCAATAAAATATAAATTGACATAATAATTTTGAATAGTCTGCAAATATATTAAATAACTTTACATTTGTAGATTAAAAGAAGTTTATGCTCTGAAATGCACTGTAGTAAAGTTGTAGAAAAAAACAAAACTAAATTCCTGTTACCTTCACCGCTACAGAAATGAGAGTGAAAACACCTAGTCTGTCCCCTGAAAGGCTGAGACTTTGTCTCATTGACTTGTGTCAATGGTTAGTAACTTAAGGGTAAGCAAATCTAGAATTTCAGCCTATGGAAACATTGACCTAAAAGAAAAAATTACTTACAACTTCAGAAAAATCCCACCAGCTCCATGACCTGTTTTCCGTTGCTTGGCAAGGATCTTTCAGCTATCACACTGATTTTATTTTATAGACTTAAATACTGGACTTACAATAATAACTTTTTCCTATGGATTTTCACATAGGGCACTTAATTAGATCCCTCCAGCAGGAAAACATCTATTGTTACATATTAGCTGATCTGTCTAATATTTCTTAATTATTTCAACATTAAGCAAGTCAAAATTTCTCTACAGCTCTGGGGACAAAATCAGCAATGCTGAAGAATGCAAAATAATGTTAAGTACATTCCAAAAGATTATATACACATATATATACACACACATATAAAACTAAAGATTTAGCAATCCTATACGTGGAAAGCTACACACTTTTGAACTTCAGGCATAATGTTCCAAGTAAATATTAAATCACTGCAAATTCTTGTTGGGAAGAACAGGCATGATGGATCACTGCAACTAGACTTTGAAGCTGTCTGGGCAAAGAAGTTTTCTGCTTGAATTCCATTTTTTTATACAGTGCCTGATATTCAGTAGCACGACTTTTAAGATGTATTTTGTAAGCCCTTTCCTACATGGAAGCTGGCAAACCATTTTAAATAGTAAGAGTAATAAGCATTTCAGCTCTTGATTATTAATATACTTTAAGTGACAAACTGAAATAGTCACAAGAAGTGTTTCTTAAATTCAACATTCAGAGAATGGACTCAACATGAAAAAGTCACTGGCTAGTTTCATTTTGCTATCAACCACTGCTCCACCCAGAAAGCCAACATGGTTTATGAAATTTAAGTAAAACAAATAAACATGAACACTTTCAGTCTACTAGAGAACAGAATATGTATGTTGCATAAAAAAACAGGCAAAAGTTGCAGGACCTAGTTTGAGAGCCTGTATTTCCACAAATCTAAACAAAACCTGAAATATATGCTATGTATTTACAGTTCAAAATATCATGCAAGGAAAAACTGAGAACAGAGGAGGCAACAGGAAAAAAAAAAAAAAAAAAAAAAAAAAAAAAAAAAAAAAAAAAAAAAAAAAAAAAGAAGAAGAATGAAAGTGGAAACTATTGTGAAGCCTGAAAGATTGATGATAAATATGAAAAAACACCACAGTGTTTCAAGTTTTCCTCCGAGTTTTATGTATATCTTTTGAAGTATTTCTACTGAGAATTAATTTTCCAGTGCTCTGCATGTGGGACTGTGGCTTTGTTTCAACGCTTTGTTTTCCATTTGCAACAGCTACAAAGATTCATCCCTTTTCTGTTTCCTAAAAGCAGTTACAATCCAAGAGAGAAACTTCAAGATTATATAGGCACATGTGATGAAACTCTTAATATTAATTCTGACTCACTATGGTGTATCCAAGGAAGTGATACAGCTATGAAAGTGGTAGTGAGATATCAGCTGTAATTTAAGTGTGCTTCTCCTGCTTCATGTCCCCTGTAAGAACCTGACTTCAACCCATCTTTCCTGAGGTAATTACAGACACCTGAATTTTCATTTGGCTGAGCCTATACTTGTACTTACACAAAATACTGAGTAGAAAGGAGAAAAGCTTACCAGGAAAACATTAACTGCTATAATGTAGCCAGCAGCAAGTGAGAGAGCTCTGTTATTTTAGTTCTGTGTAGCTTAAGAAAGTCATACACCTCAAGCATACATACAAAGAAAGAAATGTTTTTTCTATTCCTTACAGGTTTTCTTAAAAGTTATTTGTCTCCCACTGCCCTGAGAGGTCTTTTCCCCCTGATAGTGTAATTCACTCCAAATGAAGACAGATTTTCTTTTATGCATAAAGAAGAACACAGATGAAACCTGGAGAGCAAGAGCACCAGCAAGAATATAGTCCTATATTTTTTCTCTCCCATCTCTGCAATAAATGGAGCAAGTATGGGTTCCTAAATAGCCAGGTGCTTTTAGATGAAGGGCATCCAGCTTTTACAGACATGCAGACCTTCTCCTTATGAAATTTTGCTGGCCTCTTCTTCAAATTCATCTTCAAATTTAGACTACAAACAGATGAACTGCAGTCATGAGTCTAATAAGTACTGACAAAAGGAAACAAGATTGGAACCCTTCTCCATATTTCAATGCAATAAAAAAACCTGCTACTTCTTTTCTTAAAGCTGTTCCTAAATAACATTTGAATACCAATATACAATGATAACTCAGAAAAGCCCAGCAGAAACGTTGAATCAGAAATTATACCATTATCTACAGTAAAACTAATGGGTTAAAGATAACATTTTCTTCTAACATAATACTTTACAGCAGTATTTTCAGGAGACATTCCAATCAGAAGTGTGAAAATGCTAGCAATTATATAATATTATAGAATCATAGAATATTAGGGGTTGGAAGGGACCTATGGAGATGGAGTCCAACCCCTTTGCTAAGCAGGATCACTCAGGGCAGATCACACAGGAATGTGTCCAGATGGGTCTTGAAAGTCTCTAGAGAAAGAGACTCCACAATCGCTCTGGACAGCCTGTTTTTCCTCATGTTTGGGTGGAACTTCAGTGTTTCAGTTTGCATCCACTGCTCCTCAACCTATCAAAGGGCATCTGTGTATCATACATGCAACTCAGAAGCGTAAAATCAAAAGTTTATATGTGGTTCTTTGATGACCTCTCCACAGGGACACCTTTTCTTCAGCAGTGTCTTACTACATTTGATATTCTGTTCTGTTGAGACATCAAGATCTGAATGCAGAGAACTCACTGAGAAACAGAACACTTGCAAAAAATGTCGAAGCATCATGATAGTTACATTGTTCTCTGTTATTTAAGGTTTTCCAGATACACATTTTCACTGGATGGAGTCACTAGTAAATTCAGTTGCTGCAAAACAAATTCTCCTGAATATGCTGGACTCTTAAGGCCAAGGAGAAACTCTGAACATCATACAAGCTTCTGTTTCACATGCTCCTGCTTTTGTTTCTTCTCTGTAATGCTTATTATTTTGTTATTTCTTTTGTGACTGGAACCAATTACTAAAACGTTTTTTAGCATTTTTTATTAATACAAAATTCACAGTATTCATGCTTTTTCACGTCTGACTTAGAAGTAGCAGCTTGTCAGCTGCAGAACATTTGCTTGATAGCTTGCATGGTCTACTGCAGCACCTCATGCAGAAACAGAAAGTCACATTCTGCCTAATTATCACTATTTAGAAATTGTGGAGAGACACCTCAATGATTTGAGAGACCTGAGAGATAATGAAAAAGCAAGGCCCCACGATACCAAGCAATGCCAACCAAAGATAGGGGCAAGGCAAGGCCTGTGTTCAGAAGAATAAAGATAAGGCTTATCGTCAGAAAAGATGGTAAGGAATTTGGAGGACACCTTCTCTGAACAAAGGGATTATGCATTCTATCAACTCTTGGCTTTACCCAGCATGTTCTGTTGTGGGAAAATGCTGTAAACAATGTATGCAGCTTGCAAGACTATGGTCTCTATTATATACTGGTTTTAAACATAATACACCTTATCATGATGCCATGTTTACTCTGCTCAATGAAAGAGCACTGCTGATGAATAAAGTCAGACATATTACCACCAAGTATATGTCTCGCCTGGCCTCAACTTTCTCGTTTCTAATTTATTCTTACTGCATTCACACGAAGAAATAGTGCCGAAAGACCTAGTTAAGTTAGCATTGCCTTTTATTTGGGTTAACTAACTAAGTTGCCTATGCAACTCTATAGTATCTGGTAAGAGAGTTCCCTTCAGGGCTCCCTATATTTGCATAGAACACTGTGCCCTATAGAAAGGCAACAGGAGTGAGATTTAGCCTGTACCTACTAGCATTTTCTTTTCCATATGATATTGTGATACTGAACAGATAAATACTCTGGAATTCAGTTCCTATGCAGTTATAAAGGAATGTATCTGAAAAAAAACCATAGGTGTTTGGTCTGCACCTCCATCCCACCTAGGAAGCTTCTCAGAGTTTAGAGCTCCTGTTTAGCCAGGGAATAAATTTTTTAAAAAGTGTTTTCTCAACCTGTTACTAATTACTGATGACCCATACTTTGAAAAAGTTTCTGAAATGAGTGAAATAAAATTTGCATGTAATTCTGCCAAAAGCAATTTCTTGTTCAGAAATACTAATATATCACACTACTAAATAAGTAATGCACTTCCAAACACATTGAGAAATGGAATTTTCTCCTCCTTGGCAATGTATCTGAGCATAACTATACACTCATGAGCAGAGCACCCCAAGAGCCGGATTTTATCAGTAAAGTGTCACCAAAACCCACTGAAAACACACTGCAACTTACGGTTAAATTCCTTGATGTGAATCCTGAGTACATTTTTCTCTAAAGATGAGATACTCATTAAAAAGAAAAAACACAAAACAACACTGAAAGACTTAAGAACAAATGGCTCACTACTAGAGAAGGCAGTACCCCAAGTGTGGAAGGAAACAACTCTCTACAGGGAAGATGCTACACTGTCATTAGATTTCCTATAAAGACTATGTGGAGTGGTAGTCAGAGAAACCAGATGCATGCAGCCATACCAGAATGTACTTTGATTCAGGATCTGAAAGAGAAGGCATAACTTTGAGAAGGAGGAAGATACAAACATCAGAAGTCTGGCAGCTAGCTGCAGCCTAGTACCTTAATTTTCATTTGTTTTGTAGACTTATTGCTTTTGTAGAATGTAAACATTTAATTATACATATTTATACAAATTTGTGTTGAAATGGAATTTTCATTTTCCAGATTGCCACAGATATGAAGAAGAATTCCTATACTCAAATAACACAGCTTATGGTAAATTCCTTAGTGTATCATTAGTGAACATATAAAAACTTTAAAAATGCAACCTCACTTTAGGTCTGACACTTCTTTAAAATTGTGAGTTCAAATTATCTTTTTATCTAAAATGACAATTCTGCAGTTTGGGAATGTTGTTTTCAAAAGCATCACACTAGAAGGCTACTGAAAAAAATGTTCAGACATTTACTGCAACTGTTGACTAATCTCTTCCCCTCCTTTGAAGATTTTGCATCCATATCCTCTAAGCAGTAGAATCATCAGGAAGAGAAAACACTTCCAGAATTTCTCCATGACGGTACTTCCTAGGCATTAGATCAATTCAGATACACATCCTGAACCGGGGAACAGAGTCAATATCCTCTAGTTTTCAACAGCTAGGACAGCTCAAGTGAACATGGGGCAAAAAAAGTAGTTAACTGACAGAATTCTCCATGCTTTCTGGTTAATAGTGCTGGCATTTTAACTCACAGAGATGCTTCCCTCTCTTTTGCTTTCAGAAAACTTTTTACAACCTCTTTTCTCTTTTCATGCAATTTTCTCTGTGGACCTGGTTTGGATTATGTATTTGTCTTCACAAAAAACAGGAAATAATGGCAACATTCAGGCTGAAAATCATGTCTACATGTTGTCCACATCATACATGCATGCTCTGCGGTCTCATAACTACAAGAACAACCAAAGAAAACCAGCTTATCACAGAACTGTTCACTAACTAGGAGAAATGCAAGGACATAGCCATGGGTGAGGACTGTAAATTTATTTGTAAATGTGGCTCACCTGCAGAAAGCACTTCAGGGAGGAGATAGTTTTCCATATTTCACTGGTTCCAGAAAAGTGCACCTGTTCTTTTTAGAATAATATCCATGGTACAGAGACTACAGTTTTGTCGTAAGGAAGGGATCAATATGATGGATCTGCCAACTTCTAGATGAATGTTGTCTGAATTACCATGGCTCATGTGAGTGTTTGAAGAGCTCTCCAATTAGTAGAGCTGAGTGACTGACTAGTTCTGCTCAGTTATCTCTGCTGCTTGTGAAGACAAAAAAAAAAAGGGTGAAAAAAACCCCCAAAAACGGGGGTGGGGTGGGTGGGGAACATAAGTAATCAGTTCCTAGATACCAAAGACTTAGGCACTTCTGAAATAAGCCATCAGAAACCTAGGTAATCCCTACTGAAAAGGTCTGCATTCTTAAAAGCATTGGCGGCCCTTTTATAAGGCCTACTCTCCTGTCCTCATTTTCAGCAAAAAAACCTCAGGTTTAGTGTTGACATGCTGACATGCCATTGATCCCATCTTGACAGCATGTAAGAATATAATAAATCTATGGTAACTGCAACTAGTAGAAAAAAAGAAGAAACTGCCCTTGAATATTCACACAAACATGAGACAAATTTTAATTTCCTGTAAATTAGCATGCTTAACATTATTTAAATATATATCAAATCAGTAAAACTGGAAAACAGCTTGGGTGGATTTTTAATTGTACCTTATGTACTCTTAAAAGACATGGTGGAAGAGGGACACAGGAGAAGGAAGAAAACTGCTTATTTTAATTAAGAGCAGAAATAGAATGCTCTGTAGTATACATTTCTAGAAAAAAAAATCTGTTTTAAAACAGCATGATGAGTTTTTATTACTGCACAAGTCATGATCTAGAGGAAGGATTCTGATGCAAAGGGCTGTTCCATTTTGCTACTCAGAAGGCTTTAAGTTGCTCCCTATCACATTTTCAGATTTCTAGAAAACCTTTCTTAATTTCTTTCTTATTAAATGTTCTGCATTGGCAAAATGATCCAGCTGCAACTACTGATCACTGCAGCAAAATTCCTCCTGGACCTGTGCAGCACTGACTCTCCAGCAGGATAAACTTGTTCTGCCTCAGGCAGAATTATACTTCTCCCCACACACTCAAGAATGTAAACTGCTGAGGGAGGAAAGGTAAAAAAAACTTATCAGCATAAATCTAATTCATATAAACTGTCTGAGGGAGTCTGAATCAGCAAAGTGAGTTTTTACCATATCACTGTACCTCAACACTTTTGATTTGGAACTCTGGAGCCTTAAAACTTATTTTAGTGTGTTGTCAATACATGTTTTCAGTCACCCATTTATAAAGCGAAATAATAGCACTTCTCTCATCTCTGATATTTTGTGGAAGATACACATAGGCTGTGAGATGTCTGAATATTTTGAAGCCATGAACATAGATGTACTCTACATAAACATCACCATTGATCTCATCAAAAAGTGGCAATAGGAGGAAGAAAAATGTGTTGGAATACCACTTACGACTCCAAATTTTCTGCAGTTACCCTGCTAACTCATATAATGTATACAGCATAAAATGTTAGCATGGAATTCAGTGCAGTGCAATCTATCAAAATGATACTTGCAGGAAGTTAGATTGTAAGAAGCGATCTACTACTACAGCTAGTGGCAACTCCTACCAGGTCAGTTTTCATATATCTGTGCAGAACACTGATGTCAGACCTCTGGGCACTTACCCTCTTCACCCTGGCAGTGTGGGAATGGCTCACAACTTGTCATTAACTGTTTTATTACATCATATAGCACTATTACTGAGTGATGCAAGAGTGGAAAAAAACATTCAGGTGTGCATTTGGTTCAGCACAGGGAAGAACAAAGAAGGAAACTCTCTAGGGATGCTTTTTTTGGAGGAATTGGTATCAGGGGTTCTGCCTGCCCAAGACATGGTGTTTCCTGCTTCCTGCATATAATCAATGGCACAGCTATCACGGAGTCAGAGACTTGTCAGAGTCAGAAAGGACCTCTAGAAATCATCTGGCCCAACTCTCCTACTAAAGCAGGATCACCTAGAGCACATTACACAGGACTGCATCCAGGCAGGTTTTTAGTATCTCCAGAGAAGGAGACATATCTGACTGCAGTGTATATGAGCCACTCTACTACTACTGTTAAGGCAAGCAGAAATTGAAGCATCAGAGGATGACACGAGAAGTTCATGTATCAGAGATCTCTCTCCTGCAGCTCTGTCTTAGGGAAGCCATCACCATTTAACTGGTGTGACTATTGCACCTTGATTGTAGTTGCTCTGCTATAATTTGTTATAAATACCATGGCAGACACAAAGAGAAGGAAGTAAGACCTTGAACAAAATAGAACAAAACGGGGTAGGATGTTGAAGCACTATGTGATTTCTTTTCTTTAGCACATGCACACATACAATAGTTCCTTTTGCACTTGGAATTCAATGTGCATGAGTCAGCTTAATTAAAGCTATAAAAGCACAGCTATTACACACTCATCTTGTGTTACCCCGGGAACAGACTATTGTACCATGGATAAAAAGGTCCTGAGCAGACACTAGGGGTTTATAGCCATTCTCAAGCATGAAGCAGACACAGCCACCTGTGCAGCTTTGGGTCATGCAGCAGCAGTACAGCCCTAGCTGTACCCTCCTCCTCAAGCAGAGCTCTGGCCTCTATAGAAGAGATGTTCCCTGGATATTCAGCTGTGCTGTGGACGAGGTCCTCCCAAGTCCCTCATTTTTGTCATCAGGAAATCCTTGCACATTTGTTTCCCCAGCTTCCTTTCCACATCCATTCATATACACTGATTTAGAGCCTTCCTCACTACCTCCCTGAGGCCTGCAAAACCTAATCACGGAGAGTGCATGTTGTCGGGGCAATTAACTTGGATTTCTGGCCTTCTCAGCATAGAGGGGGGGGAAAAGGGGAGGCGGGCATGTAGCCGCTACAGCGTTGTCAAACTCAGGGCATGCAATGTCCCCTGGTGGCCAGGCAAGACGTCGTTTTATCAGAATGTCACTACTCCGAGCCCACCTCCAGTGACCGAGAAACCAAACGACGTAAGGAATCGAGCATGCACCAGACGGTGACCCATTGGTCTGGGCTAACGGGCTTGGCCCTAAATGCCCAGCTGGCCACTGAGGAAAAATACCTCTTGCCAAAAACGGGCTGTCAGGCTTAAAAGGCACCGCCACCACGGCCTTGGACATTCAATCAGCACGCAGCCCTTCAGGTCCCCTCGCAGCCGTCTCTCCCGGGGACCCCGACCCCCAGACGCTCGGGGCTCCCGCCGTGCCTCATGAATCCTCCTGCGCCCCAGAGCGCCTGCCACCACTGGGCTAGAGCCAGAAAATGGCGAGTAGCTGCTACCAGGGCCAAAAAGAGGCCAAACCACCCGAGGACCGGTTTATACAAGAACGACTCCCACCAGGAGGCCCACCCCGCCTCCGACCTCCTGGCGGGCGGGAGGAGCCGGCCCCCGGGCGGGGCCTGGGCCGCGGCCCGTCCCACTGCACCGCCCCGCCCTGCTTGGCGCCGGCATACACGGGGTCTGGAGGTGAGGGAGCGGAGGTGTGTCTGTCCGTCCGTCCGTCCGTGCGGGTCGGGGTGGGCAGCCCGGTCCGCCGCTTCGGCTTCGGGAGGCTCAGCAGGCGCCGGATGCGGGGGGAGGCCTCGCTGGAGGCCCTCACAGGCACTCGCCGGGCGAGAAGGAGACATCCGTAGGTGCAGTGCCTCTGTTCTTTATTGCCTTCTTTTTGCCCCTCACCGTGGGGACTGGGCGGTCTCGGCGCGGGGGGCTTCGTCGCGTACTCTCCGGTTTTTCCCCTGCTTTTATTTTGCGGTCTCTTCGGCTCCCCCCCCCAAACCTCCGCTCTGGGGGGAAGGCGGCGCTGGGCCGAGGGCCGGCGGGGGCCGTGGGCGCCCCAGACCGGACTGGGGCAGGGGCTGAACTGGACTGGGCGGCTCGACCCGGTTCCCTCCGGGCAGCCCTGCCTGCAGCGTGCCGGCTGCAGCCCGAAGGAGTGACAGAAAACGCGTCTCCTTTCTGGGCTTTCTGTGTTTGTTTGGTTTGGGGGGAATTTTCTGTGAACTTCCACGGACTTCGACGTTTCTTCATTATGGGGTCGTAGCTTTTTAAAGGAAAATAAACCAACCCAAAGCAACAAGGTTGTGAAGGGTGGGCTCCTGCATGCCTTAGGCGCTGGTTGTTCCCGCCTGAACTCGGCTGCGGCTGAGGGCGCGGGTTCAGGTGCGCAGAGCCCATCCCCGCCGCCCCTCTCCTCTCTCTCCTTTCCGCGCTGCCCCCCTCTCTCCTCTCCTCTCCTCTCCTCTCCTCTCCTCTCCTCTCCTCTCCTCTCCTCTCCTCTCCTCTCCTCTCCTCTCCTCTCCTCTCCTCTCCTCTCCTCTCCTCTCCTCTCCTCTCCTCTCCTCTCCTCTCCTCTCCTCTCCTCTCCCCTCTCTCCCCGCCGCCCCTCTCCTCTCTCTCTCCTCTCCGCGCTGCCTCTCGCCCCTCTCCTCCCTCGCCCCTCTCCTCCCTCGCCCCTCTCCTCCCTCGCCCCTCTCCTCCCTCGCCCCTCTCCTCCCTCGCCCCTCTCCTCCCTCGCCCCTCTCCTCCCTCGCCCCTCTCCTCCCTCGCCCCTCTCCTCCCTCGCCCCTCTCCTCCCTCGCCCCTCTCCTCCCTCGCCCCTCTCCTCCCTCGCCCCTCTCCCCGCCGCCACTCTCCCCGCCCCCCCGCCTAACCTTCCTTAGGTTTCTGTCCAAGATGCTGGTTTCGATGATAAGCTTCCGACAGCAGTAAGATCTTTTGAGGTGTAAATACACCTCTTAGTACCTTAGAAAGTGGCTTTTCCAAAGCCATGTTTCTGATACACCGCTTAGGTGATCATAGGAGTTTTTTCTCTTGATAGGTGTCAGGGGGGATTTTTTGTTTGTTTTCTTTCTCTCCTCCTTTTTAATTTGTCTTCTTTAAAAAGGAGCTCTGGTATGTGCTTTAGGAAAACTTTGTGCGGCTGGTATGTTAGCTGTCACAAAGGAAATGTAAATATACTTGTTTCATGTTGCGTCTAAAAGGATATTGCTTAAGGTGAAGAAACAATGGGTTTTTCTCTTCTATGTTGTTAGAGTTAATGTATTTATGTAAATGTTTTGAGCTAACCTTTGGCTCATGTAAGGTGAAGAGCTCCGATCAAAATTAATGCAAGTCTAACATAAGGAGCATTGGCAGTCTGAGAATTAGTGAATGTATATTGTAGCATCCAGGTATTTTTATGTCTCAACATAAATTTATTGGATGCTTATCCTCTGCAGAGATGCTTTTTAATAACGTTCATTAAATGGCTTCTCAAAATTCTTTGAACATGTATGTAGTCTGGTGAATGCTTAATCTAGCAGTTACTCTGGCTCTTACAGAACCTAAGCCCCATAAATTCTTAATTTTTCCCATCTCTTCCTCCAACCAGATACTTTCTCCCATCTTTAATGTACATCTTTGCCTTGTAGTAATTTCAACATTGATTAACAAAACCCAAAATTGAACACACAGATTTAAACCTGTTTTGTTCTCAAAGATTTCTGGTACTTATAGCTTGAGGGGAAAATAAAATCTGTAAAAACTGTAAGAGGGCTTCTCTTCGTTCTCTTTATTTTACTATATTTCACGTCAATATATTGATGTATTTCACGTCTTTTTTTGTATTGTTCCCTCTCTCAACTAGATAAGATAGGGAGTGCAAAGTCATATTCCAAGTTTAGGAATTGATCCTTAAGCCATTAAAAACAGCAGGAGGTCTCACCGAGTTCAGTTAGTGCTTGTTTGGGGCTGTTTATAATCTTTAGCAATGTATTTAGGTTCTCTTGATACCGGGAGAACTGAAACGTGCATAAGAATAAGCATATGCTTACATGGCTTGCTGTAATAGTGTATGTTAGTGGGATGGTGTTGATTTTTTTACATTTGTGTTTCTTATTTAGCCAGTAAGTAGCTAAGGGATTTCTGATTTTGCTTTTGACACCAGCAGAATGGGCTGTAAAAAAAACCCATCAACTTTCTTTACGTCTTGCATATAGTGTTGAGAATATGCTGGCTGATTCTTGCCACTCACTCCGTGTGCACTGTGTCTGCACTCTGTGCTCTTCATCTGTGTAACCAAGGCACGTTAAGTGTGCTGGCTTTCTCAGCTTTCTCAACTACTTCAGGGTTAAGGTTGGCAGCAGCATTTCCTTAGGACCCAGGCAGCAGCTGGCAAAGCGCTGCCTCCCCTTCTCCCCCCAGCCCTCATTTGTTTTTAAGGGGAGATAAGAGCTGGCAGAGTTCCTCTGCAGTTTTCAGCAGCCTGCAGGGTAGGGTGCTGTGTGGGCAGTCCCTGAGAGCCTGCCTAAGCTTTTCCCTTCCACAATGATTAGAGAATGTATACTTGTTGGGGTTCAGTGTGGTTATCTTGGTTACTGTTGGTAATTATCATAGAATCATAGAATCCTAGGGGTTGGAAGGGACCTCGAAAGATCATCTAGTCCAACCCCCCCTGCCAGAGCAGGGCCACCTAGAGTACATCTCCTAGGAATGTGTCCAGGTGGGTTTTGAATGTCTCCAGTGAAGGAGACTCCACAACCCCCCTGGGCAGCCTGTTCCAGGGCTCTGTCACCCTTACAGTAAAAAAATTTTTTCTGATATTCAACTTGAACCTCCTATGCTTCAATTTACACCCATTATCCCTTGTCCTATCGCTGGTCACCACTGAGAAAAGCCTAACTCCATCTCCCTGGCACTCACCCCTTACATATTTGAAAACATTGATGAGGTCACCCCTCAGTCTCCTTTTCTCCAAACTAAAGAGACCCAGCTCCCTCAGCCTATCCTCATAAGGGAGATGTTCCACTCCCTTAATCATCTTAGTAGCTCTGCGCTGGACTCTTTCAAGCACTTCCCTGTCCTTCTTGAACTGAGGGGCCCAGAACTGGACACAATACTCCAGGTGCGGCCTCACCAATGCAGAATAGAGGGGGAGGAGAACCTCTCTTGACCTACTAACCACACCCTTTCTAATGCACCCCAGGATGCCATTGGCCTTCTTGGCCACAAGGGCACATTGCTGGCTCATGGTCATCTTCTTGTCTACCAGGACCCCCAGGTCTCTTTCACCTACACTGCTCTCCAGCAGGTCAGCCCCCAACCTGTACTGGGACATCGTGTTGTTCTTCCCCAAATGCAAAACTCTACACTTCCCCTTGTTGAATTATATGGTGCTGTAGTTGAAATTTATATACTTGCAAGCTGAAAAAACAAACTTCACTGATCAGGCTAAATAAAATGTGTGCTTAAAGTGGAGGGATGAGCAGTTTGGTGTATGTTGTAATGTTCAAAACCCATACTGCTTAGAACTGAGTAGCAAATTCTGTACAAGTTAAATGCAATTAAATGCTTTCCTCAATAAAGTTTTGCTGATAGTTCTATCTGGGAATTAGGTCCTCATGCCTTCTTTGCCATCCAGTGTTGGGTACAGCTCAGACCATTCTTCATGTTCTAGATGTAATATGTGTTTGAATGTTTTGTATTGTACCAGCTTGTTGTGAACCACACCAGTAATACTCCAAATTTTACTTTCCCTAGTTAGATCAGATGTCTGATTAGTCACTGCAGAGTACTGCTGTGGTTATGAGGTCACACTTCTTGTCTTAATCTTCACGTTTCTGTGGTCCAGAAAGAGCTTTCCCTCCTTCTCTGTGAGGACGAAACTTCAAGTCTTCCCTCAGTGAGCTGGAAATCCCATCTTTTATCTTCTCTCTTTGTTCCATTCTCCAGTTGTGAGAACTAAGAAACCTTATCAGCCTGCTGCAAGGTACAATATCAACCATTTTACCATTTGTGGTTTTTTTCTGTGGTTTTTTTTTTTTTTTCTCCTTGTTGTAAAACCAGCTGTTTTATTTGTGATCAGTAAAGTAGGGGAAAGTTGTAGGAGTTGCAAGTGCATTTGTATTTTCACCTTTCTCCAGATGTGCGTGTGTTTTGTGTTTTAAAATAGGAGATTTTTAAAACTAAAAGTACTAGTAAGCTAGCACTAGTTCATTCAGTATGTTACGCCTATGATCTACACCATAGTCACGAAGTAAGTCCCTTGTAAAACTTGTGTGATGCTGCATACATGTACAGTCATAGAATGCACCTGTCTAGTAAATCAGGTGCTGGATGATAACCATTTAGTCTGCTCATTTTTATTGCTAGCTCTTTCAGCTGATCCAGCTGGTTCCCTGTGTTTGGTACCATCTGTTTTTTATATGATCCTTGTTACTGCAGTATTTCAAATTCTGTACATAGCAATATACCTTTTAAAATGTCTATTTGAGGCCAGGGAACACACATTACACACCCTAGAGCTGAGATACATCCAATGGTGTTTGAGAAGTATGTGTCTGCACGTCATGGCCCAGTGTTGATAAGGTCATTTTTATGCTCTCTTACTGGAGACCGCTTTATTGTGAATCATAAAACTTATCCCATGAAAAAATTACCAGGGATCTGAAATAAGGTTCCACTTGGCTTATTTTTTCTCTGTACAAACTTACAGAATTGCAGTTCTCTGGCACTGGAAGGTATAAACTGTGAAGCCTATCTTGGTGTCCTTTGACTAGAGCTGTTAGTTTATGACCCGAATTGTATGAAACAATTCTGATCAAATACAAAGATGGTTTCATTACAAACCCTTAAAATTTGACTCATTTAGAAATATTTCTGTACTTTGCATTGCTGTTACTAAGTCTTGTTCACAGCTCCAGAAACATAGCCCTGCCATTTGAACTGAAGGAAACTGCTAGCATTTAAGCTTACAGCTTGATGAGCAGTGCAGTTTAGAGGGGTGTTATAAACACCAAAAGCACCAAAATCATCACCAAAGCTGATTTAGAATACTACAACTGTTTGTGCCAATTTGCCACTTCTCTGACTGTGGTTGCACAACTGTTAGTAAGGCTTTGTGATAATATCAGATCACTGAACTGATGCAGGTTAAAAATAACTTTGCAAGAACAAAAGAAATTTGTGTGGAGGGCAGATGGTTTTCAGCTGAATTTGTAACTGGTGCAGTTAGCAAGTACAGCCATTTGTGGGGCTGTGCTGTGGGGAGTGTGTGAATGTCAGTGGAGAGGCAGAATGGAAGAGGAATTAGCAGGGTGAGGACTGTTAGCTGGTTTTGCTCTCGAGAAGATACTAAGTCAGATTGTTGTTGACGTTTGTGTAATCTAGTCAAGAGAGAGAAACTTGTTCATTGTTTGCAACAGCTCTTGTTCCCTCCCAGTCTGCATGCTAATCTGAATCTCACTTTCTGTGCCCATCGGGCACACATTAGGGCTTCTCTTGTTGCTGCAAGCTATAGCCTAGTGAAGCCCAAGGGCAGACCTGTGTCTGCTCTGGGAGTGAATGGACCGGATTCTCCTTGGGCTGTTTTGTACCCAGAACTTCCTGTTCCTTTCTATTTGGGAAAGTAATTTGTTTTTTTTTCTACCACTGAGTTTGTTTTCATGAGAAGTTCTTGGCCTTGGTGCTGGTGTGACTCAGATAAATGCCAGAGGGTACATCCATGCAGCTAAACGATAGCTTAATTGTAGCAGAGGTGTGCCTATCACTCTTCAGGGCTCAGTATAAGTAGTCCCAGAAGCAGTAGCAAGGCAAGCAGGGAGGTACCAAGCCTGGCAAACTGATGGGAATCCCAGGTCTGTTCTGGATCTTGTAGCCTCGGCAGGCCTCTGTCCTGTGTTAGTTTGCTGTTCTTCCTGACTGACGTGAGTAGAATTGTTTCCCAGTGCTGGAATGACACTTCCATTTAGTTACTTGAACTTTTGTGAGTTCTCCAGTCATTAGCCTCAAAACCATGAGAACAGGTAAATGTTTTCACCTGGATTTGTTACAAACTGTTTCTTCCCCAAATAGTAGGGTTTGGTTTTTTTGTTTGTGAGGAGGATGAGATAGCATATCTTGAACTGTGGTTGGCTTATAGGTGCTGATTTTTGAATCAATAGTAGGGTCACAGGCTGTGTGTCAAATAGTCTTAATGGGTTTTTAGCTTAATAAAGGTTTCTACTCTGATTTAGAGGGCAGTTTGTGACTTGTTTGCTTACAAAATCTAGGAAATGTGTTTGCTTTTTTTCCTCCAACAAACTCAGCTGTTGGTAAAACATCTTAAACACTCATAACAAAGAGGAATGGGGAGCAGCCAAGTTTTTATTTGAGTCATTTAAAAATACATTGCAGCCATCACTGCTGCCTATCTCCAATTAGAATATCCATGAAAATTATTTTGGGTCAGTCTAGCTGTCTGCATGATTACATGCCTTTCCTCACCCAAGTCATAAAGTTGTAGGATTATTAGAAAGGAGTTTAGAAATTCATGGGCTAGTGCTATACATGCAAATCATGAGAGGATGGTTGAACTGAAGGGGAAGATTCTGAGATTCCCTGTATGCTGCTAAGGTAACTTTCTGCCTCAAAAGGTTCTGCAAGTGTTCTTTTCCTCTGTACATAATTAAAGTGTTGGCTGAGCATAATGCACTATTTGTATGAGACCATGCCCAGGTTTGTGGTGTGGAAATTGGCACTACACAGGTGCTTCCTCCTCAGTAGGTAGGTGTACATGTGCAGTGGTATGTGGTTGGCTTGCCTACTAATTACTGATACCAATAACATAGTGACTTTTTTTTTTTTAACCTCTAGAAAGGAACCAAGACCATCTCAGGTAAGAACACTGAACTTCTGTTTTTTTTTGATCACCTTATTATTCAAAGCTACTTTAGTGTTAAGTTTGACATTCAGAGCTCCAGTAAGGGATGCATTACAGAGTTTGTTCTTTAAGTTTCACTCTTCTCATGTTTTACAAATTTGTGAGGGCTTGTGACCTAATCGATTTGAATAAACAAATATTTTTACATGAGTAATTCTAAAAAGATACTACAAAGGCAATGAGTAATCCTGTTTAGTCTGTTTTCTTAAGTATGTCTGACCATATTGAGAGAGGTTTACTTGGGGATGGAGGGGTGAAAATTTACTTTCTTAGCTGATGGAGAGGTTCCCATGCAGTGTAGTGTTTTGTTTTGAGTCAAAGTAAAGATTACTGCACCTTTACTCTCTTCTTAGTGCAAAGCACAATCACTAGTTCCACACCTGCAGGTCCAGATTAGGATCTGCTCCACTTTTCCTTGTGATACATTTTACCAGGCTGTTCAGAGAGCTGAGGGGATGGTCCCGATTTGTGTGGTGTGGAGACTGTCTCTCACCTCTAGGTGATGGTGTGGAGACTGCCTCTCACATCTAGGGATGAAGCTAAACTATTCTGGCTCTGCATGGTCTTGTGTTCAGAGCTCTTGGTAAGTCGTCTGGAAAAAAAAAAGGCTCATGTGGCTTACATTGCTGGGAGGAGCATACCCTACAGTCCAACTTCAGTACCCACGTTCTGCCAAAACTGGTGTCTTTGATTGATAGTGAGTAAGGAGGAAGTTGGTATGGATAATTCTGTAAGGTATATTGCAGTGCAAGAAGGCATGCACACACAGAAGCCTTAGAAGGATTGGTACTTTAATCCTTGATTCACTGCTCAGTCTTGCACACACTTTGAGGAAGGGAAACTTCCACATTCAGAGTGGTAGTGAAAGGTCCTGGGAGAGAAGAGACCACCAGTGTCCCACCAAATGTCCCACTTTGTTAAACACAGAAACAAAGGAAGTATTATGAAGAGGTTTCTGGCTAGGAAACAGAACACCTTTTCATGGGAGCCCACAGCTTCTGGTTTTGTTTCTAATACAAACATGATGATGTAACAAGTCGTCTCATTAAATCATGATGCTTGTACATTTCATGTTACCAGGTTTTGTTTGCATTATAAACTTTTTGCCAGCTATTCACAGCTCACTATAGAAGCACAGTAAAGTATTGTAAGTGGAAAACACATCATGTATTTCTGAGAGGCAATGGAAATCTAAACTGGAACCTTACTTTGTTTTGGGGCTTTGCTGGTCTTTACACTAGAAAGAGTTTCAAACTACTGGGAATGTGGGTGAGCAAGGATCATAGTCTTGATCACTTTTGTTCTAGTTGCTAGACTTCTGATGAAATGTGTGTTGATGATCACATAGGGGTATGTGGTACAACTGGAACTGCTTTCATCTTCAGTCATCTCAATGTGGTGAGCAGAGATGATATTGTCAACAAGGCAGTTTGACAGATATCTGATTTCTAGTCAGAAAGCCACAGGAATATTATTGCTTGGTGCACAGATAATAGAATCCAACTATGATATAAGGAGGACCTACAATTGAAACACAAATACCTGTGTAATTTTAAGATACCTTTTAAAATACCTTTTTAAGGTACCTTTTAAAATTCTACTGTAACTAGACTAAACAAATGAATTTAGGAAAAGTTTTAGTGATACGGATTCTGAGAAGAGTTTCAGACCTTTTCAGTAATCCATAGTAAGAAGTCAGAAGGACTTATTAAATGGCAATATGGATTGAAAATTGGTTTTCTTTCATTTATGTAGGAATGCCTGCTGAAATGTCGACTGTTAAATTAATATTTAATTTCTTTGTTTTTTTGAAATACAGGTTTTCAGAGCCAAGAATTAATAGCTCCTAACTTTAAAATTTAAGATGCATCATGCACTGCTTCACATCTGAAATGTATTCCTAAGGATGCTTTACTCAAAGTCTTACACTTTAGCATTTGAAAAAAGGGAACTCCAGAATTAGGAGGAGCGTCCTACTCATTAACCTTCAAAACTTTAATTAAGTCTTGGAGTATTTAAACTGTCATCTTTGTTCAGTCTCAAGCTCTCTGTCTAGATTTATGTAGAACATGGGCAACTAATTTTTGCCTGTCTGTGGAGAAATATTTTAATTGTCTGCATACGTTAAACAGCAGATTCAGTGTGCTATGCAAAACAGCCAAGAAAGATGACAGTGCCAAGCGAGACAGGAAATTTTGTAGGGCTGTGCCATGCCTTTGTTTAAGGTTTACAAGGTTACTTCTCTTTCTTTAGGTTAGTATTGTGCTAGAGAACATAACAGGTTTTGTTGTGTGTTGGTGTATACCTGGGTGGTACCTTTGTCATGTGCTTTACATACACTTAGACTGGAGTTTGAGTGTTGATGCTGACAGAGCCCACCTAGGACTGTCCATGTTGTTTGACTGCGTGCTTGTAGCAGAGTAGCAAAACCAGAGCTTTTTTAGCAGTGCATGAATACTTGGTGACCTACAGACTATACAGCCTGCTGTGGAAGCAATGGTTCCTACTATTGTTGTTGCTATTACTATAATGTGAGCAAAGGCCTTGCTTTTGAGATACAATTAGCCAAGAGCAAGCATAGGAAGCTTCAGTATAAAAGAAGTAACACATTCTCAAATGACACTTCAGAGTTACAGTTTCTCAAATTGGGATTATTGCCTTCTGTTAGCAGCTGAATTTATCAATCAACTTCCTTTTTCCAATAGCAATCCACTAAGCTAATTATTCTTTGCTAGTTAATACTCTTGCTTTTTTCCATTTCTCTATAGGCTTGGTTGTAAAGATGTCTGTAACATGCATTTGGGTCACTCTTAATTTTAAAAGGTACTGTGTTTACTGTGAGAAGACTGAATGTGTTCTACGATTAATGTACCTTGCAAAACCAAGATAGGAAATTTTTATATCTGTTTCAGAAATGTACTTTAACAGTATTTTCTTACTGTGTGAATGGTTAGAAATGCTGTTTAGACAAGAAAAAGCTGTGGTCTGTTCTGTCTCTGGATATTCCAGTTCCCAGAGTTAGCTGGATTCCTTTTGAGTTCTGAACTCCATTGTATTCAAGTTCAAACAGAGCATGCCTTGCATGTAACAGACTTCTGAGTTTATTTTGGCAAGTCAATTCAGGGTTTCAGCCTACCCAGCTCCTTTCTGCTTCATGTGCTTTATGTCACAGGGGTAACAGGAACTCTGCAGGCCGGAAAATGCATCTGAAGATGGATTTGTTGAGCTGGCTGTCAGAGTGGTACCCTCTTTACCTTAGTGTCTCAAGGAAAAGTTGTGTAAGGATCCCTTGTGTAAGGATGTGTAAGGATTGTGTAAGGATGTTTACTGCAGAATTCATCTTTGGACCTGTTCAAGAAAGTTCCCTTAGTTTTGAGTGTATTTGTTATCAGAATGTGACTTTGTTGCAGCCTTAAAGCAGTTCTGTGTTGTGAGTGTCCTACCTCATCATTTTGGTGCTTGAATTTATTTGTGATGCAAGAGTGATACTTTTTTTTAAGCTGCTGTTTGATCGTGTGTGGAGATCCATCACTAACTAGTAAGCAGTGGTGAACATCTGCACAATAACTAAGTGCAGTTACCTTTAGCACTTTACTCCACCCAGTCTGTGCATACACATTGCAGAGACCGTCTATAATTCAGAATTACTACTTTCCCCCTCAGCGCTTGAATTGTGGTACTACATTTGTAGTATGAAGTGCTGGTCTGCTGCTACAGAATATCAAGACCCTCTCATGCAGTCCCAGTGAGTTCCCTTTCAGAGTTTGCTGCACAGCCTCTACCTCCAACACCTGCAGCAGATGAAGAGATGAGATCTGAGCTTGAGTGTTCTTTGAGTGAAGAAGGGAAGCCACTGCTAGGAGTAGGTGTGTGCTCTGATGTGAAGATTGAAGTAGGGCTTCTGTCTGGCCACAGTTTTTCCATATTTGCTGACATTTCTTTTCTGTGGGCAACCTGTCTGGCTCTCACTAGCAGTCATGCCAGTGGCAGCCTTCCCAGTGCCCTAAATCAGCCTGGTGGCACAATGATCTGGGCACAGATGGCAAGGGGGATATATCAGTGCATTGTTAATGCAGATGGCTTATAGTGAGGAGATATGCATCTGTGGTATATGTAATACAGTGCCACAAACAACTGATGCATATGCATCATCTCTGGCAGGTTGGGGTCTTTGTTGAACTTTTTGGGTCTGTCTAACTTCTAAATGTATTGTGAACTTCATTGACCTGCATTTGAAGGACTGCCTGATTTCTTTGGTGGCTGTGTGATATTATACAGTGAAGGACAGTATTGCATTCATCTCACATCAGGTTGTGTTTGAGTAGTTAAATGTTCTGTGAAAAAAAAAAAAAAAGCTAGTGTACAGACATCTTTTCATTAGATTAAGGTAGTTAGCGTGGATTGTAGTAAAAAAAATAATCTGTACTAACTATATTGAAGCTAGGTTGCTTAACTTCATTATTTTAAATGGTAACATATATTACCAGGTCATAACCTGACTTCGACTATAAAGTTGAAGGGACATACTACAAACTGCTGGTTTTTTTCCCCCCTTTCCTAAGTCAGGCTTCCAAAACACTGGAGTGGTTTATTTCACAAATATGTATCACAGCAGTTATGATAAAATCTGTTTAGATGTTTTTCCACATATGGCATGGTAGCAGCTCTTATGTGAGCTGAGTCTTGCCTATTTATGACTGCATCTATGTGCCAGGCTGACTTTGTGATCAGAGAGGCATTGGAAGTGGTGTCAAGCAGTTCATAGCCCTTTGCAAAACTCCAGGGGGTTTCCCCTTTTTTGGGAGGTGCTTGTAGAAGCGATGAGATCTGAAAACATTATGTTCAAGTTATTTCAATCTGAAGTTAACTGGTCTGTCCGTATGTTTTTTGCACAGATTTCATAGAATCTGAATTTATGCAGCTAACAAATACATATGGAATTCCCTCAGTCTTCTAATTTATTTGTTCATGTAAGCTTGATTTGTTTTAATTCCAGTCTTCTCTAATTTTTTTTTTTTTTTTAATGTCTGGTATATGTCTGACTAAAAATGTAATATCATGATAGCAACATTAGCTAAAACAAATCTTGAGTTTGTTTGTAGATTGTTTGTATGGAATACTTAAACTAGAGTTTAAAATTCAGGTATCAGCTTCAACTGCCTTAAGCTGAAGCTAGATGTATAATAACAGACAGTATAGAAATGGTTTACAAGTTGTTTTGTTTGGGGTTTTTTTTTGGTCACAGCATTACATTAGTAGAAGAATTTTAGCTTTGCTTTACTATGCCTGCAAATTATAAAATGCATGATGAGAAGTACAACTCAAAAGTTGAGTTAAAAAAAAAGGTGGCTTAGGATACTTTTGTTGGCTGCCGTTTTGATTTTTAAAGAGCAGAAAGAATTTATCTTGAAACTTAGGTCCTAATTACAGGGATGTTAAGTTCTGTTCAGGATTTTAACTTTCATGTTGAAATGTAAACATTTTTCTCCAGGTTTCCAACACTGTAATATTGTGATAGAGCATCACAAATTATATGAATTATAGAATAGTTTGGGTTGAAAGAAACCTTAAAGATCATCTCATTCCAACCAACCTGCATGGGCAGGGACACCTCCCACTTGACCAGGCTACTTCAAACCCCAAAAGTCTTATAAGTAAATGTGCTTATGAAGTGGTTGTTGGGGGTAAGTAGTGAAAATGAGACTTAATTTTTCCCCTTGCAGAAATCATACTAGTGATGAACCTCTGACAGCTGAGGTTAAAACTTTGTTGCAGTAGCAACAATGTTAAAAATTTTGATTTTTGCTTTCAGTGCTCCTTTAGTATTATCTATGTGGCAGCAATATGGCCTAGGAATGCCACTAATTGACAAGAAGTTAAGCTAAGCAAGGACTTAAAGTAACTTGTCAGCTTCGTTGCTATAGTTGTGATATATGGAGTTAAAAATGTGATATATATAGATACAGTTGTAACAGAGAGAAAGCCAAGAGTCAGTCAAATCTAATACTGTGTTGAAGTGACAGACAATAAAATTGGCAATTATTTTGAATACAGGGTAAAACTAAGTTGAAATCAGTTCCTTTTAATGAAAAATCAGACTTCCAATATCAGCTAGAATACTGGAGAGGAAGCCTGCTGTTCTCTGATGCATGATTTATATTATGCAGTGATTTTAATAAATATAGTCAAATAGTTGCATTGATATTCTTTGTATTTCAGGTACTGTACAAACTTATCTTCTTATATGTAAGAATGTATCTTCATTGTGTAATTAAAAAAATGTTAGTTTCCTAGCCTTTTAGATACTACTTTTAAGTAAAAAAAAGTTTTTAGTATAAAGGGCCATATGGGAAAAAAGTACTTTTCCATTTCACATTTCTGTGAGGATATTTGGAGTTTTTCACTGTGTTAGCAACAAATTGTATTTTATAATCCTTTATGTCTGTGTATATGTACAATATATGTTTAACATTGTTATAATTAACAAAATCATTTAATACTTAATATAGAATGTAGACAGTATATAAAATATACATAGAAATTGTATATGCACTTGTAAGGATATTCTCCATCTTACTCCTGGAGAAACTTTCTGGACTCAGGTAGGGTTAACAATGTATTTCCTTTCAACCTAATTGTGACTTCAGTACTTGCCTTTACACAGATGAAAAGCATATGGTCTTTTTATTCATTTTCAAATATCTGCCCCATAGGCCAATAATCTTAAAATTAAGCTTGCTTTTAGTAAAGTGGAAATGATGACATTAAATTTGGGAATACTCATGGTACAGTTTTTTTCTGTCTTTAAATATATGACAGAGGGGAAAATAGGCAGCTAAGGAGCTAATTTCAAGCAACATTTTCTTTGAAAATGTAAGAATCATTCAGCATGCTGTTCCTCCCTAGTCTTGTTTTGACCCTGTAGGACTTGCACACATCTTGAATGATTTCATAGTTTTGAACATAGACATTTCACAGGTTGCTCAGGTGTCTGTGTCTTCATACACATGGATGTCTTGCTACTTGTCCAACTGCTAGAAGGAAATTTTTGCTTCCTTTGAAACGTAACTCAAAAGAGTGTCTTGCAAACAGCAAGTTGTAATTTGTATGTACTCCTCTGCAACTCAAGACACTGGAATTGAAAAGTACTTTCAAGTCACATTGTTGGGGCATTAATAGTGTTTTGCTATGCAGGCATAAAACCAGTAAGCATTCTCTTTTCAGGTGTTTGTAGCTATGAAGCAAAGTGGGAAAAGTTATACCTCAGGTGCTTGCAAATGCTGGTGTTTAAGCCTAGAGAGTTTTTGATAGGGGAAAAAAGAATTAAGCTCTCATGCTAGCTAAGTGTGAGAAAGTGTAGCATACTCTTTTATAACATTGGAAAATATGCAGAATTGTGGTTCCTTAGTCAGCGTCTGGAAACCAAAACCCCTAATGACTTGTTCTCTGCTGATGTTTGGTGAAAATTTTTTTCTGAAATACAGTCTAAGTGGTTCGATCTCTTTGGAGAATACAGAGATATAGCAACATGTCCTAATGTCTTCGTTGCTGATGCTAATACCCCATCAAATAAATGTTAGAAACAAGGACATCAGTTGAACAGTGAAGTAATCTTCAATTAACTGTCACTTTTATTGATTTTAGGTTCATGAATATTACAAAAATTGAAATTGGAAATTATATAAATCATGCCTTCCAGATACTGCAAGATTTTTCCACTTTAAAAAAAGCTAATGCAGTGACATACATTAGATCTCTTTATGGACCATTAGTACTTAATGTAAATGGACAAATAAAAACCACCTGCAGCATTCATGTTAAAGGCTGTAACTTGAAAGTTAGTGTACTGCCCTCTTTGTTTTGGCAAAGAGGGCAACCCAGCTGAAAGAACTGATGAGGCAAAAATGGATATCTGAAAAATCAGAATAAGATGGGAAATCTGATAAGGTAGTTGTTCTTAAACTTAACAGCAGAGTTAACAAATAGACATATGGTAGAGGGGGAAAAAAAAGGTTTCTGATACAATTTTTGAAGCCATTCCTTATTATACAAATGTTCACAGGAGTCTGTGGTTACAAGTCCCAGCGCAGACCAGGTTGGTTAAATCAGCTGCCCTCTGTGAATTCAATGATTTTGAAGTGTTCAAAATGCACTCTGATTTTTGGCAGTCCAGTTTATACCAAAGAAAAGTCAAAACAGGCAGCGCTAATGACACATTTAAAATACAGCTGGTCCTTCCAGAGGTGGAACTGTGTATCCTTTCCATTTTTTAGAGGTGCGGAATAAAGAAAGTGACAATAGTGTAATGACATGCTTTTCCAGGGAAGTGAAGGATGTCAAAGACTCTGTACATCCATGATTAAACATATCTTTTCTTCCCGTGGGCTCTGGGTTCTTAGCTATCTAACTAAAAGGTCTTTCCTGTGAGAGGTGGACCCATTTCTTATCCGTAGATGAAATTGTAGATGGATGAGTATGTGAGAATTTCTCTTATTAAAGGGTAAGTTTCTCATGTTATAATTACAGCTAATAGTAGCACTCAGGTAGTTTTTCCTTTTAGACCACTGTGAACTGTGGAACTTCAGGTGGAGGTATTTCCTCTTTATTTTTTCCTTAGTATTAGTTTTGGTGTTCCTATTCTTTATGCATACTTCTGCAGGTTTAGCAGTAAAGATTGTTTTTTCAGTTTGTGACACAGATACTTACACTTTTGTTTTAAGAGGGCCTGGCTCTGCAAGTGGCTAAGCTTTAGAGTAATTTTTCTAAGGCCATAGCAGTGCAGGAAGTAAGGAAAACACATTTTTTCAGAATTCTTGCTCTTATTTTTAAGCCACCTCTTGTGATACATAAATTTCTTCATAATTTTATCAGTGTTGTTCAGGAAAACACCTCAAGGGAGTGCATGTGGACAATTCATTATTCACTTTATCAGTTTCAGCATCATAATTGTATTATTGCAAATATTACAGGTCCATGGATGTCAAAATGCATCTGTCCAAGTGTTAGAAGGAAACTATATTGGGAGAAGTGTGCAGTGCCAAAGTTAAGAGTGTAAGAATGTAGTGGTAAAGCTTGCTCATAAAGGATGACACATACTGCAGAATACAATGAAAATTATGTTGATTTAATGAGCACTAAAGTAATTTCTTGGACTTCTGTCGCAAATTTAACAGTGATAATATGGTTTGTTCTACAAAGAGCCTTCATGGAATGTATTTTTGGATTATCTTTATGTTCAAAAACACTATCAAATTTCAGTTGAGGTAGAGTATTGGGAAAATAATGTTGTGCTTTTCCCTTCATTGTCAAATACAAGTTTTACTGGTAAGAATTGTGTAACAATAAGCTGCAAAATCAGAAAAACAAATGTGTTTCAAGTTATCCTGAGAGCATTAGTATAGTTTAGTGGCTAGAAATTGTTCAGGAGTGTAGATCCATCCACAGTCCAGATGTTGAATAGAAAACAGCATGCTGAAAAATCACCTTCTAAGAATTTTAGTGAGCACATGAAGGAGCAAACCTGGTGACTGACATACTTGTAGTGCGGAATTATGTCATAATTTCCAAGATGAGGCACTGTGAGAAAAATGCAGGCTTCTGCTTGGTGTCCCCTATGGGACCATGAACAGAGGCCTCAGGCACTGCATGTTGGCTGTGGTTCTTCATGTTTTTTCCTTGCACCAGACAGCGTGCAACTGATGTCTGTGCAAAAATTAAAGGGATGGGCTTCATCTGTGGTTAGAAACACCTACACTAAAATTCACGTGTAGATGCTGTTTATTATAATTGTGGCTATGAGATGTAAAAACAGGTAAATCACAATAGTGATATCCTTTATTTCTGTCTCAGGACCTATAATTATACTTGAATTTGACTTAGAGGCAGAATTCTACTATGAATTTTATTACTTTACATTCTTTCATCTCTTTAATCTGTCACCTGTATTGCATGTTAAACAACAGAGGAAAAGAAAAGGTATGTGATGCCTAGATACCCATCATTAAAAGCTCTCTGTAACCAAAAAAAATGTATTGCAGAAGCAGCTTCACTCATTTGACCCTTTTTTGGTTTATTGTGTTTGTGTCTTTTCATCTCTGTGAGGCTAATTGTGGCTTCTGGGAGCAGGTAGGAAAGAGCTAAAACATGTCTTTGTGCAGTTTGGAAGAAGAGTATAACACAGAACTTGTGCAAAATAAGTACAGGTTCACATCTTGCTTCTTTGTCTCTTTCCATTAGCTTAAAGGTTCCAAAAGTAACTATCAAATTTTCCCACACAGTGACCATGTGAGCAAAAACTTTCCTGCATGCAAATGTTAGTTTCTGCTATAGAAAATAGTACACATAGAAGTCTGACTCTGTCTATTTTGCATTGTATAACACCATTTGGAGATTCATCACAAATGTGGGCAGTAATGCAACCTTAGTTGCTTGGTAAGGTTTTTAAAATACGCTGTACCGTCGTCTTCTACTAAAGATCAATATATCTTAAATTTAACAGTGCAGAAGGATATTTCCAGATATTGACAGCAGGTACTACAAAAAATAGAAATAGTGGTTAATTTCTTACTGAATTCTTCATTATATTTGTTTGCTTCTGTAGAGGTTTCATCTAGTTACTAAGCTTGTACTCATTTTTGGCACCAAACTCTTAATATGATTGCTTCTATTTTAGCCAAAATTATGCATGTGGCTAGTAGTTTAGTCATCTATCTGCAAATATTGCTATACTTTGTGTTCTTCATAGAGATGCATTAGACTGTGTAGTCATTAAAAAATACATGGGTTTATATATGGTTGGTTTGGGTTTGTTTGTCTTATGTAAAACAAGGACAGCAGAGAAGGATATAAAGTGGTTGCCTTCAAGGCAGTGATACTTCACTCCCTACTAAAATCAGGAGGGATCAGGAGGCTTGATCGCTGATAGAGGTGTGGAGAGTTAAAATACTCCACGCTTTTCAAGGGAGATGTGTAAGACTTTATTTTTCTCTTGTTTTGGCAGTCTAAAATGACAGCTATTTGTCTAGCTGAACTGCGTATCACATGGTCTGACTGTCCTGTTTAAAAGTGTGGTATCACAATGTTATACACCAACCTTCACATTTAAGAGTAATAAAATCTCAACCCACCCAGGTACACCAGCTGCAGGATGGTACCAAGAGGTAGAGGAAAATATAAAAAAAAAGTCTGTGCATATGTAACTTTTCACCGAGTGTGAAAGCTAAATTTTCTGTTTGTAGTTTGTGATTCTCCTAATAATAGTTTGTGGTAAATATCTGAGAGTGATGAGGCCAAGGTGGGACAATCCTTTCTTTTCACAGTAGCTTGATACAGACAGAGGTGATGTGCTGCAGCAAGCTGCTCATGTTTGCTGACCCCTGACAGGCTTCTTTCTGCATGAGCCAGTTCTAGTTTGTTTGCACAGACCCCCTCCTATGGTCTTTTGCAGGTACATCTCTTCAAGCTTTCCTGCAGTGCAGGAGCAGGTTACAATAGTTTCTCTACAGCTGAGCACTTTGTGTTTGGCTGGCTGGTTGGTTTGTTTTGATCCGTGGTCTTGACTATGGATTGATGTCATTTTGTATAACTAGTAGTCACCTGACAACAGGGAAATGGTGCAGGACTGAATGTATCAAGCCTTTTCTGTGAGATTAATGTATGTATCTGTATTTCACAGTGAACTGCCCTTTTTGTATGTTGAGACAAAAATACCTGTATTGTTGTGGATACAAAAATCAAGTTTGTTTTAGTTGCTTTTTTCCCCCTACAGCCTAACTTTGTACTATCATCTGTTTATTGACTTCCTAATTTTTTCCCCTCCCCTGAGTATCCTTTTGACTATTCAAAGTTAGTGGCACTGAATGCCTGTTTACAATATACAAAAGCAGAAAGCCTTTCCTATCTTTGTATTTCACATTATGTACTTTCCTTCTACTTTGGCTCCCTTGTGCTCCAGACTCTGTTGCGCCCTGTTCCTCCTTTCCCTTTCCACAGTTCACCTGTACACAATCTCTTGGTGAGTCT
The DNA here is from genome assembly GCA_023637945.1 of Phaethornis superciliosus. Classification (NCBI taxonomy): domain Eukaryota; kingdom Metazoa; phylum Chordata; class Aves; order Apodiformes; family Trochilidae; genus Phaethornis; species Phaethornis superciliosus. The sequence goes on along the minus strand of JAJQWJ010000004.1, from coordinate 34,118,221 downwards.
CCCTTAACTTCCTGGCAGCTCTTCACCAACCCCAATAAACATCAGCTCTTGGAAACTGAATTTGTGACACTTACACTTACCTTACAGTTATTAGGATGGAAGGAGAGGCTTCCAAACCTCTGCAGTGACCACAGTGGCTGAATCTAGGACTTGGTGAGCCCATTAATGAGAGATTATTCAGAGACAGGTGTACCAGCACAGGCAAGTTGTTTGGTAGAGCAAGTAATTGAGGGTTATTTAATTAGAAACCCTCATTATATTTTTTCATGATTTGGAGAAAGTCCCAAGCAAAGCATCTACTGGAAAGCATTTGAGGACTCCTGCCTTACTCCTGTAAAGGAAGAGTGGTTTCCCACCCACTGCCAGGTAAAGGCAGTGTGTCTTTGTCTATCATAACCTCATGTAGCATCATTCTCACAACTCATTCATCTTTTCCAGCAAAAATGCAAGGTTATACCTGTTTCTCCAAACTAGTGCTTTCTGCTGAAAGCCATCTGCTTTGAAGGGAGTAGGGACAGTGTCCATTTTTTGTGGCTTTTACGCAGAACCGCTTTTGGGCACTGCTGGTTAACAGCAGCATTTTTAAATGTGTTACTGCACCTTCAGTCCCTGTCTGTCCTTCCTCTCAATTCTCTCATGTGCTCATGTGCATTCACTAACTTGCACTCACAGACACATGAACACACCTGCCAGAGCACCTCTGTAAAGATTTTTAGCCTATCACTTAATCGGCTTGTTATACCAATGGGCTTGCCTCACAGACATTTGGATTATACAGTGCTCTGTGAGAAGGCCATTCACACCAACATCACCATTTTTGTGACCTTCTGTTGCACCTGCAGTGTAGGGGCTACCTCTGTCCTCTGGCCATCCTTGCTCATAGAATGGTGATGGGGGAGTAAGCACATGGGGCAGTCTGACTGGCTCATCTCTTTCTTAGTTATTCTCTGTCCCTTTATTTGGTGGTCCTTAGTAACTAGTGCAGGGCTGCAGTTCAGTGCTTTTACAATAGTGCAGTGTTGCAAGGAAAACTTGCAAGACCAGTCTCGTTATCAGCTGCAAAGTAAAAGCATAGCTAGTGGCTAGTCCAAAATATTAATGAGTATCCCTTTTGTCCTGTGTAGCAGATTGTGAGACTGCTTGTTCTGGGAACAAGAGGTTCAGGGTATAATGAGTGCACATTGCTAACAGTATCTATTGAAAGGCAAATTTCTGTAAATGTTTTTATATATGTACTGTTCAGCATAATGATTTATGTCACCTTGGACTAAGAAAATAACATCACAGTAACTGGTAAAATCATACGTTGAAAAAAGTATTTAATTTATTTAATCATACATACCAGCTGATTAAATCCAGGTAAAGCAAATCAGAAAGTGAATTATCACACGTACTTTCAATTATAAGAACACTGTTCCTGTTAGAACTTGTTGATTTAGTTGCAGGGGTTTTCCACTTCAGTTTACCAGAACTATATGATGTTTATAGCCAGTGACTATATTTTGTCTGTTGCAATTTTGTTTTCTTTCTAGTTAATGATTCATAAACCAGTATGCATTAGGCAGAAAGTAGGATTGATGCTCATGTTCTTTTTTTCTTTCTAAACCCTTGAAAGCTGTATTTTTCCCTTTTGAAAATTATGGTGTGTGCCTTACTAATTAACTAGTTGACTTACAGATGATACTGTATGACTTTTCTGGTGATGATGCTTCATGATAATGCTTCTAGTTTATAATGATGCATTGAGAGGTGAAGGCGGTTTTTCAGGGTGCTTCTGTGCAAAGGAAGGATATTCTTATTCAAGCCTCTCAACTCAAAGATGGCTTTCATTTGTGAGAAAACTCACACCCATATTCCTTGGAAAAGCTCACAAATTCTGGTCTGTTCTCTTTAAAGGCTGTGTATGGCTCTGATAGAAATTGCTCAGCCACTGCTTGCTGGTGGAAATCTCTTCTTTTTAAAGTCCCATGCTTATAGTGTTCATTAACTTTATATATATATATATGTATATCAAAGCTAGTTTTATGTGCAGATGTATCCTTTGCTTGTAGTGATAGTTTAGAATCTTGAATTTTCCCATAATATTTCCAGACATGTTATTTTAAAAGAAAAAGAGCTAGCCATTTGCAGAGTGCTTCCTGGGGAGGAAGATTGTGGTAGTGTTTATGTATTGTTTATGAACTTGCATTTTTTAAAATATTGGTGCAATATTGGTGAAACTAATGTGGAGTATAAACCCCTAACATTCTCTGATTCTATAATACTGTGGAAACTGGGAGGAATTGTAACAGTGTTTCCAGACCTCTCTGTTCCTTCATAACAGTACCAGGTATATTAAAACAGTGGCTAAACTATAAAAAAAAATCTCTAGCATTGCCCACTACATCCTTCAGCGTAGTCTCTTCCACTCTTTCTGCAGCTATATAAAAGGTCTTTTAAATGAGGACAGAAATGGGGATTTTGAAGTCTTGAATTTCTTAGATAACCTGGCTGCTGTTTATAGCTTAATTTAGCTAACAGTCAGTAAAAGCCATATGTACAAAAGTTATACTTGCAGGACCCAGAGTAAGAAAACATAAAAGGCATGAAGATTATGCTAATCTACTGCAGCAGTGAGCTCAATGTTTTCACAGCATATCTTTATCCAAACTTTGCTATGATTGTTTTCATGCTAATATTCTACTGAGGTGAATAATTCCCTTCTCTTACAAGTTCCCTATGGAGAACTGGTGCTTTTTATATTTAGCCTTATCTATTTGATCTGTTTTCCATTTCTTGCATATTTTTATATGGATTTTGAGATCACTGAAGCTGCTGCTGTGACCAAATTACTCTTCTATATATTCCCACCCAGCAAGGTGGGCTTGTGTGCACCCCTGTTTGTGTGTGTCATTCGTTTAGCAAATAAGTAACCCTTCCTCTGAACTCCTTTCCCCCTTTGTTGCGTTCCCTTTGGATCTTTCCAATTATATGAGTGTTGCAGTTTGCCTTGCTTTCCTTCCAAAAATTATGACCACCATGTTATGGGGATCACTTTGCTTGAACTGTCAAAAGCAAATGTAGAATCTTCTTGCTAACTGTGCTTTTTGCTTTCTTAATCATCCATTTGCCTAAATGTGATGCAGTATTTGGTTGGATAGCATGAATTTTTCAGTGGTGGTGTCCCAGTGTGCAGTGTCTGGTATGTATTAGTAACATTAGGACCATTGCTGTGTCAAAGTTGCCAAACTAATGGAGCAGACCTATGACTGTGCAGTCTGCAGTGTCTTCTACCTGTACCCTTTACTGTGATATAATAGCTTCTCTATTCTTCTATTACATATAGTTGTATATAGTGTGCAGATGTCTATCTCTTTTATACGTTTGAAAGAAAATCCCATCTTGATAATTTTTATTAATTTGTAATACCAATTGATTTTATAGAAAGATTGATAGTCTTCTAAAAGTTACTGTTGTTGGCACCTGAAATCTCAGTTACGAAAGTTCTTGCTGGTCTATGAAGTTCTTCTTTGTCTATGTACAAATATGCCTTTCTACTTCATATGCTTTTGGTCTGTTACAAAATAATAAGAAATTAATGAGGCAAACTTACTTTGTAAAAGGAGGGTCTGTTAGCAGTTTCTGCAAAATACACAATGTGACGTCAATTATGTCAGGAATCAAATGTTTGTTCTTTCTGATTGCTGGTCTGGGATCAGTGATTTGGAAAAGTTCCATAGGTCTTAATACATAAGCAACATCTATGGTACAGTAGAAACTTTGCTTCTACCGTGGGTGTTGGGAAAGACGTAAGAGACCTTTCAGTGCTTCTGGGAGGATCTGAGGACACAGCAGTTGATAGCAGAAGTTAAATAGACTAACAGGTATTGGAGGACTAACATAGATTTAAGACTGTCAGAAGGAAACTCTAAATTTGGAAAATCATGGAGGGGAAAAAAAAAAAAAACAACCCACACCTCTTCCTACAGGACTTTTAAATTGTGAGATGCAGAATTTTAAAAATACAGAACTTACAAATGCAAAGAGATGTATTTTGTTGTAGGAGCACAGTAATGCTCTGCTTCCAAGGACATCTAAGCTTTGATTTCTTTAATAAATTTGCAGTTTTATTTCCATGGTTGTCAGCAAGTTTCCATCTGAACATTCGTAGCTGATAATTTTCAGGATGTAGAGTGTGATTTTGTTACAGAAAATTAAATATGTTGCTGCAACTTGTGCTGTTGTTTTGTCTCTTTCTGTGACTATGGCTATTACAGCTGTAGAGTGGTCTGTTTCACCTTAGAGAACAGGTTAATGGACTGCAAGTACCACCTTAAGTGGAATAGGAGGGCAAGGTAAGTGGTCAAGTTTCCCCTGTAAGTGGTCAAATTTTTCAGGTAATTAGATTGTATTCTGAGTATTTGTAAGCTTTGATCAATGTGATACTTGCTGCTGTTCTACCTTTTTTGCTTTCCCTTCTGAAAGCTGAAGGGGAAAGATAGATTATCTGACACTTCCTGAAGTAAATCAGAGCATGACAATACAAATATTCATAGGTTCTAATATAAATAACAGTGGTAAGTTACTTTTCATGTTCAGCCTGTGACCTGAAAAAGTTGGCATTTCTAGTGCTGCTTTATTAAACAAAAATGTTAATATTGTGCACATTCCTGAAAACAGGGAGTCACAGCAAAAATCAAACATCAGTCTTGGCATCTGATCTGGCAGTGCACTGAATCTGATGTGAGTTATGAAGCTAGGTAAATGGAGGTGGTATGAACAGGTGAGACAATTTAGACAAGGAATACAGACTGAATGGCACTTCTTACTTGTTTTCTCCGTAGCTTTTGTGCTGTCCTGATGTTATTGTGAAGATTAAGAGAAAGAAGAGATTTTTTTGTTTCTTTTACTTTAGACTTTACTTTAGATCTCTGCTTCCATCTTCTTTTTGAGGCAAAATTTTAAAAGTGCATAGATTCGTAGGCTAATTGGATCATGAAACTGGACAACATGAGCAAGGTTGCCTTAGGAATATTTTTTTTTTTTTTCTTTCTAGGCATAACAGGCTATACAATTCCTGATCTGAATTTTGTAGCTCAGTGCAGCTGATCCCTCTGAAGCTGTTCATCCTAGCAATCTTTATCACAAATTTAACCCATAACATTTGACTTCCAATATTTCTTAGTATCTGGGTAACTAATAAGGGGTGAGAGGGAACTTGGTGAGGTAGCAGACCTAACCATTCTCTTTTCCTTCACTCTTTTCCCTCTCTACAATTCATAAAGTTTTTTGGTTTGATTGGCTTGTTTGTTTTTTTTGTCCACATAGACAAAAAATAGATTTAAAAAAAATATTTTGGTTTTTTTTCTTATTTTAGCTTTATTTTATTGCAGGCATGTTTTGTATTAGATGGCTATGTGACTTCTCCTATACAGAAGTCAACCCATTCCACAGACCAGCATCTGAGATACTATTAAAAGAAAAAAAAAGCAAACAAAACCAAACAAACCCAAAAAAATCCTCAGTTTTTACTTGAAGACTATGTAACTGTCCAGACAGTCATGTAGAAACATCATTCATTGACATAAAAATACATGAGGCTTTTGTAGAGAGGGTTAACTTGTGGTGACTCAGAAAGCTGTAGGATATTTCATGTATTGCCAAATTACGCTTCCTTCCACTTGTTTACATCTGCACACTGCCAAGCAGCGCTTGCAGGTTCTTGGGCATGGTGTTGTTCAGGTACTTCATTAAATCATGAAAAATACAGTAACGTATTAAGGTCTGTATAAGCTAAAATGTAATAAAAGGAAAAGTTGTAAAAATTTAGGTTACACTTTTCAACTGATGTTAGCATTTTAGCTGCTTCTTGAGTGTTCTGGAACACCTCTGAGGTCTCTTCATCTGTTCCTGGTGCAAGAGATACCCAGAGGTACTCTCATATTTTTAGCTTGATTTCCTATGGAAACAAGATGTATGCATGCAATTTGTATGCATGTCAGAAGATGTTTTCTCTGTCCTGATCCCCATCTTTGCAAATGATCTTGTAAATAATTTTGCTGTTCGGTTCTACTGGAGAGGAAAGGGGGAAGCTATTGTGAATTTTGGTTGGTGAAAATTTGCCAACTAAATTTGTCTGGTCCAGAGTACCAGCAAGCTTCGTGGAAAAATTGACAAGTCAGGATGATGCCCAATAGGCAAAACTAGTACTGATGTATGTATTCTACTACAGTGAATCCATACAGACAGAAATCCATACAGGAGGGAAGCTTTGTAAATGCATCATCTGCAAGAGATGTTTGTTCAGTGCCTAAGAAGGAGACAACTGCAGTCTTGATCATCCCAAGGAATTAGGGGAATGCCTCTTGACCTTACAGTTCCTCTCCCAGAGCTCCAAGAATACCACCAATGGTTGGGGGGCATTCAGGGCAAAGGGGGATCACAAGTGTACAAGTTCTTTGAGAGTAGATTTTCATAACGGTTTTGGTATATAACATGTAGAATATTTTTACTTTAGAAGGTTTTCTCCTTCCCACATAATTGTATAATGAACATTTCCAGTTTTACACTGGAGATGCAATGTGGCAGTCTAGATACTGCTCTCTCCCTCAGTTGACTTGGTGGAATCTTGGTGCCATATAGATCTGCAGATCCTTTTAGTGAATTGGGGAACTGACTTCTGAGATCTTTTCACAACTACCACAACTAAGACCTGGCAGATCGTAATAAAAGTGAATTTTGCAGTAAATGAAATGGCTTTCATTTTCATAATTGTATGAAAGATGCTGCTTCCATGTCATCAGAAAGGAGCAGCAAGGAATAACTTTTAACTTGATGACTCTTTTTCATGTAATACACTATAAATGCTGTTTAGCCACAGGAATATCTGGTAGGATCTTTACATGTTGTGCCATAATAAAAATTGCAGTCGTGTTGAAAACTTCAGTTACTTAGGACAGATTGAAATTACTATTGTCATCTCCTTTTTTTATACTCGTGCAGACCTAGTATCCTTGGTATGATTCAATATGAAATTCTGTATGATTTATGAGGGGGGATTATGTTTTTCTGGAGGAAGAGAACTGTTCAGGAATTAGAAAGTGGCTGTCTCTAATAAATATGTTGCCTGAAATGCATATGAAAACCAAATTTCTGGATCAATTCCAAAATTGTATATTTCAACCCAGTGCATTCATTTTACAAAAATATATCCCCAAAAAAGTCTTCCCTCAACATCTAGTGTGTTTCAGACCACTAAAGAAGAGTGTGCACCAAACAGTTTGTTTTATTTGTATGTTAATAACCTTAAGCAGTCATAATTGCTTCTTTATATTCTTTACCCTCTAATATTTGCCCATGGAAAAATTCAGTGCCATTTTGTTTTCTTTTTGTTTGTTTTTCACTCTTAATATTTAAAATTATAGATTATGCCAGATGGAAAGATAGCTGTGCATTTTCTTTCCAGTGAGGATTCTTTTATTAGACACTGCAGAAGCCTGCCAGGAGTCTAGCTGGGAAGCTGTCTCAAAAGCTAGGAAAAAAAAAAAAGTAAACCAGGCACAACAAAAGCAGCAGTCATAGTGAGAAACTACATGGCTTGTATTTGAAATGAGACTTCTGAATAGCATATTTTAAATCATAGAATCACAGAATGGTTTGGGTTGGAAGGGACCTTAAAGATCATCTAGTTGCAACCCCCCTGCAGTGGCAGCAGCAGCTCCCACTGGGCCAGGTTCCTCAAAGCCCCATTCAGCCTGGCCTTGAACACTTCCAAGGAGGGGCAGCCACAACTTTCTTGGACAACGTGTTCCACTGCTTACCACCCTCACAGTAAATAAATTTTTCTTGATCTCTAATCTGAATCTCCCCTCTTCCAAGTTTTAAACCTTGGCCTTTGACCTCTTGCTGCATGCCTGTGCAAAAAGTCCTACCCCAGCTTTCTTGTGGGCCCCCTTCAGATATCAGAAATCTTCTTCAAGGTCACCTTGGAGCCTCCTCTTCCCCAGGCTGAGCAATCTCAGCTTCCTCAGCCTGTCTTCTTAAAGGAGGCGCTTCTGCCCTCTGACCATCGTTGTGGACCTCATCTGGTCTTGCTCCGACATCTCCTTCTTATGTTGGGGACTCTGAATTGGACACAACACTACAGCTGTGGCCTCACAAGAGCAAAGTAGAGGGGGAGAATCAACTCTCTCAACCAGCTGGCCATGCTTCTTTTGATGCAGCTCAGGACACAGTAACTTTTCTGCAAGCACATATTGATGGCTCATGTTAAGCTCCTGGTCTCCATCATCCCCAAGTCCTTCTCCTCTGGGCTGCCCTCAGTTTTTTCCCCTCAGCCTGTATTAGTGCATGCCTCAACCCAAGTGCAGAACCTTTCACTTGGACTTGTGGAACTTCATGCAGTTTGCATGAGTTCACTTCTACAGCCTGTCAGGGTCCCTCTGGGTGGCATCCCTTCCCTCCAGTGTGTGAACTTCACCACACAGTTTGGTGTCATGAGCAAACTTGCAGAGGGTGCACTCAATTCCACTGTTTGTATAGCTGGAAAAGGTATTAAACAGCATTTTTGGTATGTAGGAGTTTGCTAATACACATCCAAGTGACGAAATTATTGATTAAGCTATGTTGATTGCATGGATGGCTGCAATGAATAATGTAGCCAGCTGTGTTAGGAGCATGCTGTTATGTGATGTCAGAAAAAATTTTTCTAGTGAAGCGATGTCAGAAAAAATTTTTCTAGTGAAGCGTTGTTTCTTTTTGTTTTGTTTTGTTTTTCTCAGGGGCAATTAAAATTCTTCTTTGCTGGTCAGGAAAATACTGTTTTGAAACCTCTTATGAAAAGTTTTCTTAGCGGTGTTACATATACTACTCAGATCACTGGAAAATTAAGTTCAGTGAGTAAGGCCTGGGCATATGTTTTTTAATACATTTTTACATATGTACAAGATGATGTTTGTACTAATTAAATACAAATTATATTTGTTTTCTTCCGGTGTAGTAGAGAAATTAAATTGAGTAATAGCTTTACTGATGTAGCTTAAGATAGTTTTGATGAGGGGAGGGAGAGCTGATAATAAAAAGGTATCAAATAATAAGTGATTATGCAGTATTTTCTTGTATGTTTAGTCAAACCGATTTACCTATGAAATAGCTCACCTCAACAAGACAACTTGCAGAAATTATGTTGGTACTAACCACAACTATATAAAACTTGAAAAATGAGCCTTTTTTTGTTACGCATGACTATTCAGTGTGGATTCCTCAGGTGAAAACTGTCACTCCTGTTGCTTATATTTTTGGCTTTGGTGGAATTAAATTATGGGCTATCCCATAATGTGTAGCTATAAGTGTAGCTTATAAGGTTTAGTAGTTAGTTTTTTAATTCCTTGTGAGAGAGAGCATTTGATTATCCAACATACCTGAGCATGTATACATCTATAAAAATTAGCTATATATAAATGTTTTCTTGTAGGGTTGTTGTACTGCAGTAGTGAAATATCTAGGGCACAAGGAAATTAGATTGCAGTGATTTTATCCTGTTTAACACTCTTAGCTTTTTAGTAATGGCCTATTAGTAATCAAATTATTTAAGGTGATTCTCGAATAGCATAAATTACAGCTGGATTCTTGCTTGGGCTGAAGAACAGTAGGAAAAAGAAAGCTATTCTGCAAGATGTAAATTTGTGATTTCATAGTGATAACAGATTTTTCTTTTAATAGGTTCTGGAAAACATTAACAACAACAATGACTGGCTTGATCTTCACACTCATGTCCCAATGACTTATCCTTTTGTTCCTAAGGGTATGTATACTTCCATTGTGAAAGTGTTGGCAAAATCTAGAATGGTTTTAAAACACATCCTTGTAGCTTTTGAGTTTATTCACTTGAGCAGCCGCACTTAGAGTGTCTGCCCCAAGTGACCTCTAACTTAGTGGTTTATTTTTGATCTAATATTTCTGTATAGCTCTGATAAGCAGCATTGCCAGCTATCTCCTTGTTCATTGGAGGAGATACTGTTTCAAAGACAAAGGCCTTGGACCTCTGAGGCTGAATATTTGGCTCAGAAGCCTCATAGTTTTGCCCATCACTGTACTGGTCAAGGTCTTCTCATGCAGTCTGCTGAGGAGCAGGATTTCACTGCAGTGTCTTTCTGCAGACCTTCATCCTAGTGTGGGGCAAAAGAAACACGGGGTCATGTAGGATCATAGTTGTATGCTGGACATATGCTTGAGGCAGTCCTGTGCTTTTAGTCTGTCTGGAAAATCATTCCCAGAAGGATCCTTGTGGGTACTGGTTTTGCACTGCAGGCATTTAAGGTGTTTGCACAGTGATTCAGGAGAAGAGGACAGTTTGCCTCTCTTACCTATTTGATTTTTGAAGAGGTATTTACAGAAATGCTGTCTTGGAAAATCAGAATTTCAAAGACTGCATGAGTGTGATTGATTTTACTGAAACTGTAAAGAAGAAAAAGAGAAAGGTATGTTTGCTTTGGAAGAAGATTTAATTTCTGGCTTAATTTAAAAGAGAAAAAGAACAGAAAATAAAATTTCATTGAGGTCAAGTACATGTTTGGCCTGGTGAGTTTACCAAACCTTATATTTTTATATTGCAGTTTACCTATTACTATACAGCAATAGACATTGCCCTCCCCTAAAGTAGGTAATGTAGAAACTACTGGAAATTCACTAACAGGTGACTTAAATTGCATTTACTGCTGTTGATATGTGGGAATTGATGAAGTAATCATAGAAAAAAGGTGGTGGAAAATTATAGCATGACCTGTAACTTTTAGTGTTACTGTAGGTCTTTTGTTAATTAAGACTTTAATAACCCAGAAGACATCACAGTAATGGAATTCACTACCTTTTTGCTAAAGAGATGATGAAGTTGGTAGATGTGGCTTTTTCTGAATATGTATTGGTGGCCTGCTCACAGGTGGGCTATTTTTTTCTTCTGTTGGCATCACCTATCTGACTCAGTCTGAGACTTCTGGTCTTAGAGCAAAGCTGTTTTAAAGATGTATGTAAAGGTAGTAGAAGAAAAATTAATCAGGAACAAGTGGGGCAAGGAATATAGGTGGTGTGTATGCTTGAAAGCGTGTTGCTGACTCAAAGAGAGAAGCATGGAATGATCATTCTGAAATATGAGTTATATAGCCATTTCAGTAATTAAAACAAAGAGTGAATCTTGTATGCAGTAGGAAAATAGAGTGTATTTTGAACTGCCCCTATAAAAAGGGCAAGAGATAATTTTAAACAAAATATTTACTTTTTGTCCCTCTGAAAGTGGTTTTAAGCAAGTGACCATAAAAAAGAGGAAAAAAAAATTTAAAATGGGAAATTCTCATGAAGTGTCACTGATCTAGGTGTCTTGCTGTCCTCTAAAATATTTGACTGTAGCGAAAAAAGGATAACACATTGTATGATGTTTTCTGAAAACTCTTCTAAAGCAATTACTGTTTCTAACTTAAGCTTCTTTTGTTAGATGTCGTCTGTTACTGAAAATGGAGAAGTTACTGCTGAAAAGCCAAATAAAGAGAAAACATATAAAAAGGTAAGTAAGATTTACTGCATTTTTATTTCATGTTTTTCTGTTCATATTGGTAATTCAAATTTTTAAATGAAATATATTGCAGAACAGACTAAATGGAATGAATAAAACATGCTTTATGGATGTTTATGAAAATACTTTATTCTTTTTGTGAACTAACCACTGCAGAACTGACTATTTGAAAGCTTCTTCAATGTATCTTTAAAGTATACAGTCTTGCTAGATTGATAGAAGTTCTTTACTCTTTGCAACAGATACTCCTCTGTGATAAACACCACTGTTAGAAATTTTATATGGCAGGATCCCAAATGCTTTTAATGCTTAGGCAATGCATCTGGACTACAAACCTACCTTACCACCCCTTTGCTAAACAGTACACTTCTCATTTGCTTAGTTTTTTTTTTAAAAATGTTGTTTAAGAGAAGATATATTTAATGCATGCATGAATGGTAGCAGCATAAACCTATTAACACGTCATAACAGAAGATGATACTGGTTGTGATTTTCTGTCACTGATTTTCTGGGAACAGCATTATTTAGTTCAGCATAGCACTTTTGATAGCTAAGGGGAGCTATGAATGCACGTTTTTCTGGCAGACTAAGGAGCACTTTCTACATCTGGAATGATGCTGAAAGACTGTTTCTAGTGTCTTTTTTCCTGGAACAAATATTGCTACCAGACTTACAGGTCTCAAAATCTTTTTCTTGGAGAGATAGAGAGAAGAACCACCTGTATTTATGGCTGCTGCTAAACCTTCAGCACAGATGTTTTGAAATAGAGGAAAAGTTATTTGAAAGCCATGGAGTCACCTGAGTCCAGTTTTGGAAAATGAAGGGTTTATCAGATTCAGCTTGGGTCAGAAAGTGATTCTGATAGCTGTTGAGGCAGAAGAATCTAATGGGTGGATATCTTGTTTTCTGAGAGAGCATTGCAACAGAGTTGTTAAGATTAATCTTATTCAAACAACTGCAAGAAAACTACTTCTACTACCTTTGAAAGGCAATTATATATGAGTAAAAAACATAAAACCCCAGTATTTTCAGTTGCACTTGTTTAATGATCTAGCATTCAGTATAGCATGCCATTGTTATGTGGTTTAGACCCACCTGGTTACAAAGGACCACACAGCTGCTCACTTCCCCTTCTCCCAAGGGAATGGTGAGGACAAAATCCACCTGAAACCTTGTGGTTCAAGTCAAGGAGCAGAAGAGTTTCACTCACCAATTATGGTCACAGGTAAAACAGACTCAACTTGAGGAAAAAATCAGTCTATCATTAGTCATATCAAAACAGGGCAAAGAAAAAACAAAACTCAGAGGTTAAACCTCACCGCATGCCTCCCTTCTTCCTGGGCTCAAATTACTTTGTTCCCAATATCTTTACTTCCTCCCCCCAGCTAGGAGAGGGGGGCAGGGAGTGGGGTTTATGGGGTGTTCCTCACATACTGTTTTCTGCTACGCCTTCCTCCTCAGGGAGCAGGATTCCTCACACCCTTCCCCTGTTCCATTGTGGGATCCCTCCCATGGGAGAGGGTCCTTCATGAACCACTCTGACATGAGTCCCTCCCACCAGGTGCAGTCCTACCTTGAAAGAAGCATGGCTGTGCAGTGCTGTTATTCAGTGGTAGCTTTTTCTCCCCATCTCTTACACAAAACTCTGGTAACTGGCTATCTCCGTTTCATTAGGCAGATTTTCAAACCTGTTTGACAGTAGTACAAAGGGTGGAAGAAAGTAAACATCATCTTGCCTTCCAGAGGGATAATGAGGTGGATTTGCTGTGAAAGAGTTTGGTTTTTTTCATTGCTTTATTGCACCTGCAATAAGGCAGGTGTCTTCTGGAAGAATCACCATCTTTGCCCCAGAAAGTTCATAGGTCAAACTGATAAAATGAGTTATAAAAAGGGAGAACAGGTAAACAAGGATGTAGTTTCCATAGTCCTAAAGGACATTCCTAGGATGTCTACTCTTAAAGAAAGCAAGAATGCTGGAGTTACATTTTTCATGAGATCCTTGTGGGGATACATAAAGAACATGAGACATTCATAAAGCAGCACATCCAGTGCTAGGGTATTTTTTGGTGATGCAGATATTCCGTATAGGTAACTGTGTTCTGTACTCTATTCTATTTTCATCCTGTAACCTGTTGCTATGCATTATAACTGCACATAATTTTTCATCTGGCTTTTAAGCAATGCATTACAACATATATATAGAATACAGTTTGTTACTTTTGTCAAAAAAGAGACAAAGGCATGTTTCATCAGAGTGAAGACAATTTAAGCTTTTATATGCATGGATAAAACTGCAGAGGCAGTAGACAAGAGGAAGAATGAAGTTTCATTTTGAGTATGTTCATGTTGTGGCCAGCAAGGCAGACTGACTAAAATAAAAAATGTGAGAATACTAAAGGTGGATTACCTTAGCATTGTATGAGATGCACAAGTGAAGGAAATTGCAGCTTGAGGTGAAAATAACAAAAGTTGTTACAATATTGTTTGCTAATCTGTTGGATACAGAGCAATCAAAAGGGTGACCCCATTCATGTTCAGTGTGAAGCTGAGTCTGGCCAAATCTGCCATGGAGGTATTGTTTCAACAACTTAAAAACTGTGGAACTTCTCCTGGAGCACTTTATCCCCAGTAAACTTCTTGTAATGCAGCTCTTTTCTCTTATTTGGTCTGTTCCCATTTAACAGGTGGTGAGAAATGCCCCTGCTTGCTTTGAAATACTGTCATTCTGGGGTAGTAGGGCAGGGAGTGGGCATTTTCTAAGTTCTCATGGCTGCAGTAATTGTAGTTTACATTATACTTAAACATATAGTTTTGTGCTTCCCTTCTCATTATCTACATAAGATAGTTTAACTTGAATTTGTATAGAAGTCTTGCTTTGAAGAGAAATACAGGAGTCCCACTACCAAGTCCAGAGCTTGCTGACTATTTGGCACTAAGCATTGAATTAGCATAAATTTATTGTCCAGTCAGGTATGTTCTGGTGGCAGTGGCACATTGATTTTGAGGAGGTAGGCTTTTTGCTCATTCAGGCTTTGTCTGTCCTTTGTAGCCACTAGAAAGTCAAACACAAACAAAATCCAGAATCCAGTTTGGTTATGTTGTGGTTTTGGTTGGTTGCTTGGTTGGTTTTTTTTTTCTTGATTGGTTTCTCAGTTCAGCTGGGTGTCTGGCCTTAGTACCTCAATAAATCTGGGAGCTGATCCTGCTTGAAAACTTGTAGTTGTATGAGTTATTTGTTCCTGGTTTGCTGGACAGAGAGAAATTTTTGCTGATGCAGGGATGCCAATGCATAGATTTTGGGGGGTTGGAGAGGAAAGAGCAGGTCTGTCATTTTCAACAGTAGCCTTGGAAAGGAAGAGCAGAGTAAGTCACTAAGACCCTGGCTGGTTTATGCAGTTATGTGTTGCCAAGGAGGACAGATCCTGACCCGGCACTTTAGGAACCACAATATTGGAGCCAATAAAAGGTAGTTTCATGTGAAATTGGCAACATGTTAGTGAGTTTTTGTCTTTGTTGTCAGTACAAAACCCACCAAAGTACCTGTGCAGTAGGCAGTAATATCCTAATCAGCAAAAGGATGATGGTAAAACTTCTGTTTCCTTGTACCCCTTCAGATAACAGAGACAGTTGTCACGATGGGCACCATGTGATAGAAATGCAATTAGTTTCAGCGTCTAAAATTAATTAGCTGAAGTTGTTTGTCCTGCTGATTATTCTCATACTTTAGTTTCTTAGAGCTCCAGAAGATGTTGATAATAGTTTAAAAGATCCAAGAGACACTGTGTATGTTCAGTGTACAGTTACAGCTGATATGAGGGATTTCTAAGCCATCACATGAGGCTAATAGGAAGAAAAATTTATTTCAGTCCTGAAAGAAAGAACTTGTGGCACAAAATTTCACTTGTTTCTGAATTTTTCGCTTGGTCTACAGCAAGAAAGTATTCAAGAGGAATTGAAAGCAATAAGGGGCTTAGGCTTAAAACTACATTTTGTTGTTTCATGGGCATTAAAAGTGTCTGAGTAAGGAAGAATGCATGTAAGAGATAAGTTTTTTCGATTCATATTTTTATATTCCAGTAAGTATACTTTTGTAGTCATAAAACAGATGAATCAAGACTATTTCCCCTAAGGCTTGAGGGAGCAGCTTTTTTATCCCTTCCTTGGATTCCATTACATTAAGCAGCATATCTTGACTAGGACTGGAAATTGACGAGAAGGTAATCACGTGTGTAAGACCTGCAACACACTAGTAGAAGGCCAAAGACTAGGTCTTCGTTTGAATTTGCAGAAATACTATAGATACTGTTTCTGAGCTTGAAGAGTGATCCAGAGCTATCCTCCTGAAATAAATTACTTTGGCAGGTTACCTGCCTCTTCCTTTTTTTTTTTTTTTTTTTTTTTTTTGTGGCTTACCTTCTCCTGTTTATAAAATACAGTACTGTGCTATCTGCTGCTCTTTCAGACATAGTCCCTTTGCTGTGGCACTGAACAAGATGGGCATCCAGATGTGAAGCAGAAACCCTGTTTGTATGTGTATTGTTTTGATCAGAGCTACATAATTACTGCTTTTTTGGGCATTAATCATTCATGAATAGAGGCCTTTCAAGGAAAGAAAAATGTGAATCTTCTTATCACACAGAGCCAAATCTTTTTAATGGTCAAAGTAGCAGTCTAAGAATGGTGTTGTTTGTTCCCAACAAACTGCCTGTTCTGAACAGTTATTCAAGGGCAAGTTCTGCTTGATGTGCAGTCTTAATTATTTAGGAGCTACACACTGTCTTTTCTAAAAATAAGCAGTCACTCTAGCATGCGCTGTTCTCATATGCTGTTCTCTTGTCTCATAACAAGAGTAGTTTTGTCTCCTTGAACCTTTTCTTATGCAATTCCCACTCCTGAAATGCTTTTGTTCAAATAGTTCTGACCATGAAACTTCGGCAGTTCTTTGCCTCCACTGGTACAGTCTCTTGTTTGGTGGGTGGGAGGTGAAACCTGAAAACAGGCATCACAACGGTATCCTCAAACTGGTGAAAATACACCATGCCAAAAGACGATACTTCCTTCCTGATAGACTTCTTTCCTTTGCCAGTGGTTTTCTTTATTCACTCCTTACATCTTTTTTAAGAATTCTATTCCTTAGTGATTTCTTATTTTGACTCAGTTCTGTTATTTTTTTATCTGCCCCGAAAGTTTGTGTAGTCAGCATGAGAAAGTTTCAGAGATGGTCTCAGTTTACATATATGCAGTATCTATCACAATTTGGCACTGTCCTTTCGAGCCCTTTTATCCCTTGCAAGCCTTGTTCATTGAATTAAGACATTTCACTGTATGCATATAGATGTTTATAGAGAGATTTTTTCTTCCACACCACTTTCATCTCTCTTTGGTTTCCCTCCCAGTTCATTCACCTCTTGCACTGACTGTTAAGCAGAACTTCATACATATATTTGTACCCCAAAACTGTATTTAAGCCATCAACCTGCTTGTTGTGCCTTGGCATGCATGTGCAATTATGTAAAATTTGTGACTGTTTTTTTCTAGAGGATAATGCATGCTGTTTCAAACTCCTGAAGATCAGAAATGTCTGAATTAGAAAACAGTGTCAATTTTGGGGGCATTTTGAAAAGTTTCAGTGTATACAACCAGAGAACTGATTTTTGTAGTTATGATACAGCATGGTATTTGTTTTAAGTCTTAAAGCAGTTACCTCTAAAGCCTAGGAGGTGAAGATGACATGGCATTGTTATTACAAAAATAATTAAGAGTTTAGCATATAATGTAATTTATAAAGTCTAGAAACATGTTTTTAGCAAACTCATGCTTTATTTCTTACTTTCTATGCAGACTGCATCCTCAGCTATTAGAGGTCTTATCCAGCTGGGAATAGGATACACAGTAGGAAACCTTACATCAAAATCGGTCAGAGATGTTCTTATGCAAGACTTCTATGTAGTGGAAAGTGTCTCCCTACCGAGGTAAGGACAAGCCTTATTATTTATTTTCAATTTATATTTCAAAAAAGGACTGTTTTCCAGTTCTAAGAACCTGGGGTTAGAGTAAGTTTAATGTATGACAACTTGAAAATTACCCTCTCTTCATGTTGCTGTTGAAAGTGCGGCTGGGGAGAAAACTGGGAAGACCACACTTCAGCTGAAGATTTGCAACTTGTAACTTACAGAGAAGGAAAGTAATTCTGACACTTTCAATTAAAGAAGCTGTTCATTGCAATTGGAAGTGATTTAGTGCTTCATATGTAATGAAGTATTATGTCCACTATTCACATGCATAGTTTAGTTTTAAAACCTGAGAATAATAACATCTGGTTGAGATATCAAAATTAATGAAAATTCAGCTCCTGCAGTGTTAAGAGTAATGTAAGAATTTGCATGACACTCTTAAGTTTCTGTCCAGAACTTCAGTCTGGGAATGAAGGTCAGCTCCTACTAGCTGACTACATGTTGTTCACTGTTACTACTTTTCATTTGGGCATCTCCACTTGTATCACTGCCAAGTTGATGATATAGAATTTGTAATAGTATAGTTATGCTCATGAGAAAAATTAAGGTCATACTCATTTTGGGGCTTCAGAAGCTCATGCACAGTGCCCTGTAACTTTTCCGAGTTATCTATGATCAAATGGGTGAAAAAGGTTTAGTAAAAATATTTCAAACTCGGGATGATTTGTTCTGTTCAGTGTTTTCTGTGTTCTTAAAAGTGCTGAGAACCAGTAGTGCCCACCATTTCTGTAAGGATAGGCTGTGTATGCAGTATTCCCTGAATCTGGGAATGCTTTGTATGAGTTTTCAAAGATATGTTCATGTGCAGTTTGAATGGCATTTCATAAACTTTCAAATAATTGACAATCCTTAAAAATTAATTACATCACAAGAAACAAAGTTAAAATTATGATGTACAAAATGATTGCAATCACTTTAAAGTTGATCCATCCTCATATCATCCTGCTTGATATAGCTTGTGTTTACCTCTGTACTATGATATTCTCTGGGAAGAAGAAAAATTACTTATATGAAATGAAGTTTTAGCATTACCTTCTTTAGTTCCTAGTAACTGAAGATATTCACAATCTTATTATGGTATTAGCTTTAAGGTTTGTGCCCTGCTCTGTAGCCTTTCTCTTGGAGGCTAGGTAAACTGATGTTAACTATGTGCATATATTTTCATGCACTGTAATCACAGTTTTGTTTGTTTTTTTAAAAAAACAAATTACAGCTGAAAAATTTGCATGTCATATAGCCAAGTTTTTATTGGTCTGAAAAATGGAGTGGGAGGGAATGAGCCATGATAGATGTGAAATGTGTCAGGAATGCAGGCTTCTGTAGTTTGTTAGGCTGTGATACTAGCTGTGTTCTTCATGGAAAGTTAAATGAAACACTAGTACACTGCTTTCAATACACCCTGTGTATTGAGAATGCTTGGTGTGGTTTCTAATTTAGCTAGCCTGTTAGATGCTGTTGAGCTGTAAGCATCCTGTGGTCATCTGTACAGTGAACTGGTTCAGTTACAAGTTACTTTCTTGTGATGCTAATGAAAGGTTATTTAGTGCTTTTAGTATTTAATGTCAAAAGCTTAATATTGTATTATGATAGTATTTGGATGACAGCCCAAATAAGTAGTCAAAAGTACTAACAAGAGTAAAACCCTGAACATAATTTAACCAGTCTGTCTTACCCTATGTCTAAAACTGAAATATACTGTTTTCTGGTATGTTTTCCAGGAATGATTTAGAAAAAAGAGGAAAACTGACACTTGCCCTTGGAAATATCTTGGTACCAAACTTTTGTCATAGGCTACTTGATGGGCTATGTGTAGTGTCTATGTAATAAAAGTACAGAGTGGTGTGCAGGCTTGATGTGAACAGTGCTCAGATGTTCACACTACTGCTTAGCTGTCAGGTAACTTATGCCACTCTGTTTGTTGTCAGCTGGGCAGTAGAGTTTAAACACATTTTAATGTATTTATAAAAATGCAACTTTATCCAAGAACAGTGAGACTGAGATTGGATGCTTTTAGTTTTGAATATTGGGAGCATTTAGTTTTAGTTAGTTTATTTTGATTTTAAGATTTTAAATGCTAGCTTTCTAATGAGAGAACTGAGTTGTTCCTCATCTTCACTCTTTTTACAACACATACAAGAAGGGTAGACATGAGCCCATGACTACAGCATGACTGTTTCTTTGTTAACAGCTACATGAAGAGAATACTAACATTGCTCTGAGTTGAAGACTTGCTACCAAGAGGTGCAGCTAGCTTACTGTACCCTGTCAGACAGGTGTGCTATCTCCTGAGTACAGCCTGCCAGGATGTTGCTGTTGTAAAAGGCTAACAAGGCGCATGTCTGGGTGTCTTGTTTAGCAGACAGGGAATTTGAAAGAGGCTAATAGCAAATTTGCCTGGTAAGATAAATCTCTGTTTCTTTGGCTTTTTTTTTTTTTTTTTTTTTTTTTTTTTCTTTTTGTACTACCTACCATTCTTTTTGCTTTTGTGGGCTCTTAGAGCTACGGTTATTCAAATACCTTGTAATCTTTCCAAAGCATTTCTTGTCATGGCATCTGTATAAAGACCAGAATTCCTCAAGATTGCCACAATCCAAACTGATATTAAAGCCTTTATTTTTCCTTTTCATTTTCCTGGTTGACCTGTGCCCTGCATTATGCAAGAGGAATATTAGATGATTACCTCTTTTTTTGGTTGTTTTTTTAATAGGGTATATTTCTGTTATGTCCATTTTGCAGCATCAATTCTTTTTCAACAGATCACAGGTATTTTTGTTGTTCAACATCAGAGACATAATCATCCTCTCAAAACTCCTCAGCCTGATTCATGCACAGTGCTTTACACACCTACTGTAATACATCCAGAGTGATATGAACTTGTAAAATGTGCCAAGGAAATGTGAGAAGAAACCATGAAATACGTTCTCACTAGGACTAATAGACTTGAAGATCAGTAAATTTTAGCCATCAATAAGGCAGAGATGTCTTCACATCAAGCATTCTGTACAGAAGAAGCTGTTCTTTTCAGATAACAGCAAGGGACATACTCAGCCACAAAGAATTTCAAGGTTTCTGTTACTGTAGGAAATCTTTGGAAAGGAGGGTGCTTTTTCTGTTGAAAGTAGCAACAAAATCCAGAGAAATGGATGAAATGAAGAAATCTTAAATTTGTGGCAATCCTGCTTCCTGCATAACCGAAGAGCTTACTTTTGGGATTCTGTAAAATAATTCTAGTAAGCAATGAAGCTGAAACTAAAAAGTTTTACAGAAATGGTATTTATGTACTGAAAGGGAAGGCTTTTTTATAAAATTTGGATGATTAATCTTCTCTGATAATGATATGATGCTTCAGCAGAGAACACTGTTCTGTATGCATCTCGCAGCAATTAAATTAATTTAAAAACATGTCTACAAGTTCCCAGTGTAGCTACGTATTACCTCTGTGCCATCCTTATATTGCACAAAAATTCAATTAGGTGCATCTAGCTGTAGAAAACTTAATGTCAGACAAGACTGGAAGTGTTCTGAGACACTCAAAGGCCTTGTAAAAAAGCATTAGACATCTTAACTGCAAAGGAAAAACTATCTTTTGCTTACATTCCTATTACTTTGCATTTTTTACTATATAATGGAACAATAAATTCACGTGGATTTGATTTTATTACCTTGGAGTTGTGATACAGTCTATGAAGTGATCAGATGAGTTCACTAGAACTAGGAATCTTCACTAGCTGTTTACCATAAGGTTTAGCAACTCCAAGCAGCAGCCAGCAGTAATCTAATGTCTTTGTATGTATCTTTGTATGGTCATCTACAACTATGTTTTTATTAGTGATTTCCAGGCAGAAATCAGATTGTTTTTCCCCTCCTTTCATATCCTATTCAAGAGCTTCAACTACAGGCATTTCTGGAGCCTGAGAAAGCTGAGTGGTTTGAGGATGCTTCTGTCTTCAAATTGTTATTAAGGGAAGGTGAAAAGTTCATATGACAAGCATAAATTGTAAATGATCAAAATTCTTAAGTATTTTAATTATGTTTAATTTAATCTTTGCAGGAATGGTGATTAGAGTTTATTCCTTGTCATAGCTCTGTGGATGTCTAGCTTGGCTATGTCTTTCTTGTTTTTTCTTACTCCAGTTGTAGGTGTACATGCTGCATTTCAGAACAATCTAGTCCAGGTAAATGAGTAAAGAAGTGCTGGAAGAGCTGATTATGGCCACTCTATCAAGTCTTGGAATTTTGTACTGATGTATTTGTCAGACCATTCAGAGACAGACTGACCAAGCTTTATCTTAAGACTGTTCTTGTTTATGTTGAAATCATAGGAACTTCTTTTAGTTTCCATCATAAATGAATGCCCAGGCAGTTTGGATTTGTTTTTCTGCCACCATTTTCCAGCTTACCTATTCCTTTACCTTAAATGGTAAAGGTAATAGTAAACATAAGACAAGGAAAAGAGCTAAGGAGTCTAAAGTGTTACTTTTTTCCCCTTAAGAAAGACTGTCTTACAGGCTTGTGCCTCTTCTAGTTTGAATCTGTATTTTGCATGTAACTGCTTATGATTTTCCAAAACCCCCCAAAGTGTCTATACCCTCTGTTTCTATTCAACCCAACTAGTAAATCTGTGACATGACAGGCAGACAGACAGAAAGCTTTGCTGACTTTAAAGTGGCTTCCTGATTCTAGACTGAACTAGCAAGAAAACCCAAAAAAAAAGAAAAAAAAAAGAGATACCATAACTGCAGTTATGCTACAGGAGAGACTAATGCTGAGGCTATTGTTTCATACGTGTCTGAGCCAATTAATGTTTGCTGGCCCCCAAAAGGTATGTGTTCCTGCTTCCTTCCCACTGCTCTGACCACATGGTTCTGCCCTCTCTGTTGTGTTGTCTTTAGTGTCCCTCTGCCTTCCCTACACACTTGAGGTCACCAAACCAGTGCAAAGTTGTTCTGTTGTGCTGACTTGCAGACTTTTTGCAAAAGCTTACATGAGGCGAGGTGACCCTTCCTGTGTCAGTAACCAATTAGACTGGCTTATCTGGGAGGGGTATCAGAAGTTGTAGCATTAATTTAAACCCAAATTGGATGCAAATGGATATTGGTGATAAAAACAATCATTTCCTTTAGCCAGGAGAAAGAAATTTACTGGTAATAATCTGTTTCTCTCGGACATTTCTATGACACTGACTAATGGTGATGGGGATGGTTGAGTTAGGCAGCTTTGCAGTAAAAACAAGCTTCAAGAAGGAAGTCACTAAAAATTACTCAGTAATAATTCCTTTTGATTTGTTTTTGTTTTCAGTGAAGGGAGCAGTCTTACCCCTGCTCATCGTTACCCTGACTTCACTTTTAAGACATATGCACCTTTTGCCTTCCGGTATTTCAGAGAACTTTTTGGTATCAAGCCTGATGATTACTTGGTAAGATCCTGCTATTTTCCTATGGATTGCAAATTATTATAATGCATGCTAGTTTCATAGTGATGGAAGAGGATGCTTTAAAGGTCCCAAATGGGTAGTAAGTTTTGTGTGTGAAGTGGTATATACCTATGGAATATTTTTAGTGTTTAACAAAAATTTTAGTTGTTAATCTTGAGAGAAATTCCTGTAAAAACTGCCTTAATAATTGACTAGAGTAACTTGGGCTTTACTGCTTGTTTAGAGCCTTATTTCTAGAGGAGTTATAATCAGTACTTGTGTGACTTCTATCAGTTCAGCTCTAATAAATTGCTCTTGTGTTATTTGCATTATCTATGCACTTCATTAAAGAAGTGTTTGTCTGCATGTGTTTCCATCTAGCGTTGAGAAAAGTGGGTCACCAGAAACAAAGAAACATATTAGAGTATCTCCTTTGTTCCTGGTATTTTATAGTTTGAAGAATTATTTCTTCTGAGTATTCAGCTGTTCACGTGAGAAAAAAATGTGATGCATTTGCTGCCATCATGAAAGCATTCTTAGCTTGGTGGAACCCATTTGTACGCTGCCCGGGACAAGGATCCACTATTTTGCTTCTCCTGTAGCTCTGCTTTTGGAAGGGTAGACTGGCAGCAAAGAGGGATGATTTGCCTTCTAGATAATTGCTTCATATCTAACTTGTCTTATGCCAGTCCACCCAACAAATTGGAGTCCAAGTAAAAATAAGGAATTTCATACCTCAGAATTTTATTGTTAACTTCTTTTGGATGAGTTTCTAGATTTTTTTATTCTACTACGGGCAAGTGTTTCTATAAAAACAAAAGCACTTGAAAGAGCTTGAATAAAGAAAAATGAAAGATTAAGTGATGCTGAAACATTATTTAGTGTATTACTTCACTGACTTGTGTTCAAAAGTGTTAAAAAGTTTTTTTGTTACTTCTTGGACAATGAGCCTATATGCGAAATTTGTTGGGTTTGCTTTTCTTTAAGTTGAATGTGGATGTCTGATTTTAATTCTTTAGTACTATGTATAGATTTTGTATTACTAGCCCTCATGTTGATACTTGTATATGAAAACAGAGTATTCCTTTGAATTATGGATGTTAGCATCCGGGAAGCGCAGTTGGGTTGGAGTTTTATAAAGGTATCATTATGTAATTTGTTGTTTATCTCCTTTTATGGACCTGGTGAGAGATGAAGTATTCAGGCTGTGTTACCAGCCCCTGAAAGTCTCGACTTCCTAGAGAAAGCTCTGATCACACACAACTTATATTCCATCTAAAGAAGCATTTGCAGTGGCATGAATGAAAGACTTACTGCAGTTGGTAAATTTTGTGACATTCAGATAAGACTAATCACTGAGGTAAATTCCCAGGACAGGCAACTTGTTTCAGATTTTTTTTCTTCTTGGCACAGTAGGACACTAGTGATATGTTTCCAAGGAAGAGGGTCAACTAGAAAAGCTAGTTTCAAGATGAAGTGCAGCTTCTTTTCTTGAAAATGCAAATCAGATTTCTTTCAATTCTCATATTTTTGGTGAAGTATAATTGGACAATTCCTGTGGGTTGTCATGTGTGCCTCTGCTAGGGTTATACTCTGCATGTTAGAATCCATTTCTGTTTTTTCTCATTCTACGTGAGGCATCACTTTGGAATCAGAGTTGCAGTCCCTTGTGGTCAAGATGCAAATGTAATCAAAAGGCTACTATGATCAGATCACAAAACTATTTTTATTTTAGGACCCTTTCCCCAGTTGGTTATGACCAAACCCTCAGGTTAAGACTTCAGTCCCAGTAACATGTGTCAGGGTTCTGACTCAACAGTCCTTCTTGTTTCTGTGAAATCTAAATGTGTCATGTGGTGACTGTAATACAAAACTACGGCTGAAAGGCAAGGGAAGTAAAGTAAAAACAGGGGAAATTACTGCAAGCATATGTGAGTTTACACTGCTAATTTGCAGTGATGAAGCTTTACAAAGATTTACAGTTTCACCTTTTCCAAGGAGGTTGAGCAGTAATGCAGTGTGGGAGTCAGACCGGATGATGAGAGTAAGTACATTTGAACACTTGGTAGGATTAAATTGGCACTGGACACCTCATGGATTACTGGCAGTTTGCAGGGAAACTTCTTGATCATGAAGTACTTGATTGCCATGGGACTGTGGATTTTCTTATTTTTCAGTTTTGATTTGGCTTTCATAAGTGTCCAGTGAAAATTATCCAGGCTCTTTTTATAGCAGCAGTTGGTGGACAGACTTTTATTTCACAAGAATGACCTTAACTGTAAAATGTCCAGCATATTGTGCAGGTTAATAGCCCGTGCTTATGCTACACAATTTTATTGAACTTTAATGTTCAGGGTAATTTATTTCAAGCACTTACAACAATGACAGTTACTCATGCAGCTCTATGTGTTTCAGCAATAAAAATGCAGGGTTTGCAATACATCTGTTGACTTGCTCTGAAGGTCTGTAGTGTTACAGGCTAATGTTGCTGTTCCATCTGTGGACAGTTGCAACTAGAGCATTAATGAGACATGTCTCTCGTTAATTGGACCTGCGTGAGATGGAGAGTGAGAAGATAAACAGGAAATACATTTATAGCATGCAGAAGTCTCTTAAAAATTGGGAGCATGGGAAAAGCCTCAGTTGGAGCCAGGCTAAGAAAATGCATTAAAGAAGTGTTTTGAGTCTGTAGGAAAAATTACACGTTTTTACTACAGATGCTCACAAAAAAAAAATAAAAATTATTAGGTTTTCATTTATCAATTTTCCTTGCTATCATCATGTACTGAAATAATTGACAATACTCCAGTTAAATTTAATGAAAGATGTTTCCAACAGACAAAACTAATTTTTTGTTTGTTTGTTTTTTGGTTGGTTGGGTTTTTTGTGGAATTCCTCTACTTATCTCAGGCAATGATCCCATAAACCAGACTTTTTTTGCTGAAATAGTTATTCCTTTTGTTCTGTGGAGAGCAGAAGACAAACTGCATTGCTAAGAATAGTTCCTTGGTGCTTACAGTGCTCATAATTCACATTCTGTGTAATGTTGTTTCTTTCAAAGTTTGAAACTTTGAAATACTTTCCATACTGGAATCTCCACAAGTGTGTAATATTGATGGTATATAACAAGGAAAAGAACATGTAAATGAAAGTTTAATGATACTATATTTTAAACAAGCTCTAGAGTTTAATACAAGCAGGTTTTTCTGTGTTATTGAGCTTAATGTCTCCTCTTTCTTTTGCTTGAATGAAACATGAAGTGTGAGTTAGTGGATATTTAATAAATGTACATTAGCCTCTGTATGAATTCTAGTTCTACTAGTAAGGAATACTTCTTCATCTCTTTACTCCTTAATGTGATGGTAATTATTACTGTCTCCCCATGGAAGAAAAATCCTGTCTAAGCATCCAAAATAATGGTCCTCCAAAACCAGATTTTTCCTACTTGCTAGTATACTGCTTTTCTGTTTCAAGCACTTGTCAATCAGAAAATTACATTAGCAGTTGTAATAAAATTGTTAATCTAATGGATTCGATCCCAATCTCAATGAAGAGGACTTGCCTATATGTCTGCAGTGAGAAACCTCTACTCCCAGTGTGATGGCTTAACATCTTCCTGTACCTGTTTCATTAATGGCTACGAAAAGCAAACAGCTGCAGTGAAAATGTCATCTTCAAGCTCCTGACATCAGACCTGGCAATGCTGGTGGTGTGGGGATGGACTCACTCTACCTCAACAACTTGCTTTGCTCCTCGGAATGTTCAACTGGTACAGTGGGACATGAAGAGGGTCCACATGCTCAGATGCCACAGCTTTTCCACAGTTCTGCACCGTGTCCAGGGCAGGGTGGCATATAACAACTGCCCTGCCAATTCTCAGCCAAATTTCTGTGAACCAGCTTGCTATGCAGTATTCAGTTGTTGTGGCTGAAGCCCGAAGAATTAGCTCCACAGTTTTCCTGTGCCTATTTGACCCCGCAGTTCTTTGTGTTAAACTTGTGTTTCAGTAACATATGCAATAGCGGTGAAAAATAATTCTTGTCTCTTCCAGTACTCAATCTGCAATGAGCCTTTAATTGAATTATCCAACCCAGGTGGCAGTGGGTCCTTATTTTTTGTAACTAGTGATGACAAGTTCATCATCAAAACAGTTCAACACAAAGAGGCTGAGTTTCTTCAGAAGATCTTGCCAGGTTATTATATGGTAAGTAATTCAAGGCTGTATTTTACCTGTATTTTTCCTGCTTCATGTCATGTTTTTATTCTAATTTTTCATTGCTTTTACCCATATTCATAATATTTTTTATATTTTTTTTACCTGTCTTTCAACTTTGTACTTCTCACACCCATCAGAAAGAATATATATAAATCAAGAAGATATTAAAGATAATAGGTGTTCTTTTAACATTGAAGATGAAGCTGAGTGTTTTCCTGTTATTTAAGAGAAACTTTGCTTCTAATAAGGTAGTAATGAAAAAAAAGGTTTCTAAATTTCTAATTAGACATTTCTTCTCCATTTTGTGTTTGTCTACCCTCTGCATTTCACTCATGGAGTGGACAAAGAAACTAGACCGGTCAGTTTCACTTTTGTATATGGACTACTTCTGGTTTTTATTTCTCATGTATTAAAATAATGAAGGAAAATATTTTTAGCCATATAATTTGTTCAAAACATAGTTTTTAGATCAAGCTTTTTGAGGGCAAATTTTAAGTTGATTGCGTTGTTTTATATTTTTGTGAGCCATCAGAAAGGGAAATAATTGCTCCAAAGTAAGTATAACTCAATCATCTTTTTATCTTTGAAAAACTTAAATCACTGTGATTGTTTCCTATGAAAATACTTTCTCCCCATAGTTGTATGTTGTGACTTACATGATTACTAACGCAAAATGAGAGTAGTTCTATTCAGAGGGATGATTTTGTTCTCACCTCTTTTATCCTCTCATAGTTAATTTTTTGCCTTTTGTGGAATTTGGATTATTTCTCTTTTCTGATCGTCATGGGTCTGTTAGGACCTCACCGTCCTGTGGAGGCAACCTGGTCATTTGGCTCTAACTCAATGTGAAAAGCCTCATGGAAAAAGGGGTTCTGTTTTCTAGAATCCAAGACATGGTTGTGAGAACCCAAACTCCTTCCTGGTGGAGTGCAAAGCTCGTTCGGTGAAGAATAAATAAAGTACATGTTCAGGATGCTTTTAAATTTGGCCTAGTCTGCCTTTCTGTGAGAAAGAGAATTTTGGCATAAAAGCAATTACTGCTCTTGGCCTATATAAGCACCTGTCAAAAAGGCAATTTTTATGCTGGCACTCTAATTAAAGACCCACAAATATAACGAACTGGTCAAACTAACTAAACTGATTAGGAAAACATGCACAGTTTTCTTGATGTTAGTTTTTTCCTGATGTCCTTTGGTGTTAATAATAACTTTCTTAACCATGAAAGTTTATTAGAAATAGACATATTTGCCAATATCCCTTTTGTTTTAGAATCTGAACCAGAATCCGAGGACTCTTCTACCCAAGTTTTATGGCCTGTACTGTGTTCAGTCGGGAGGCATTAATATTAGAGTTGTTGTAATGAACAATGTTTTGCCACAAACCTTGGAAATGCATTTCAAATACGACTTGAAAGGCTCCATGTACAAACGGAGAGCATCAAGAAAGGAGAGAGAGAAGTCCAACCCTACCTTCAGAGACCTGGATTTCTTGCAAGACATGCATGAAGGGTTGTATTTGGATTCTGAAACACACAGTGCACTAATGAGAACACTACAGCGGGATTGTCTAGTGAGTAAAAATTGACTGCTTAATTTCTGTGTTCACATCTGATCTAGATTCACCTTAGCAAAACAGGGCAGGATGTGGCTCTGAAAGCTCTTTGACCACCATTCCTTTTCCAGGCAATTTAATTAGAAAAAACTCTGGATGTCAAAAGACTGATGAAGTCTGCATTTTAGTTAGACTATTGGGATCTGAATCATTGGATGGGATATCCTGAGTTGGAAAGGATCCATGAGGATCATCAAGTTGTAACTTCTGACTCCACTCAAGCCAATCTAAAATTTAAGCCATATGTCTAAGAATATTGTCTAACTACTTTTTGAACACCAACAGGCTTGGTGCTGTAACCACTTTCCTGAAGAACTTTTTCCAGCTTGCAGCCCTCTTGGGGAAGAATTTTTTCCTAATATCAAGTCTGAAGTTCCCCGATGCAGCTTTAAACCATTCCTGTGCTTTCTGTCACTGAGCAAAAGAGATCAGCACCATTCTCTGTGCTTCCCTCATGAGAAAGTTGTAGACAAGAGTGAGGTTACCCCTCAGTCTCTTCTGTAGACTGAACAAACTTAATACCCTTATTCAGTCCTCACAAATCATCCCCTCTAGTCCTCTTGCAAACTTTGTTGCCCAAAACTACACAGAGTAGTTGTGGTGGGGCCACACTGATTCTGATTATAGTGAAACAAACACTTCTTTGAACCAGCTGGCTGTACTTTGTGTAATGCACCCCAAGATACAGTTGACCATTTGGGCACCCTGGGTACATTGCTGATTCATTGAGCTTATGAGCTAATACCTACTGTCAACGTACTGTTTTCAAGGCAGGAAAAGGCTACCTGCACTGTCCTTTGAGAGGACCTTGATGGATGAATTCAGTACCATTTGTGGATAGGAAGAACTGTTTTAACATGTTGTGTTTTCTTTATAACAAGGTAAGAAAATATAAAGTGGGAAAAAGATTAATTATTCAAGTCTCTCGGAGTTTTGCAAGGTTGACAGGGATTGTAGAAAGAAAAGATTGTCTTTGTCTGGAGGGAGTTGTAAGAGTTTCGTATCAAAAAAGCAGAATGGGTATACTGAACTGCTCAGATAGAATAGGCACCCTGAACATCAGAGTTTGTTGTTCACTGCCACCTGTGGTGCAAGATGGAAAGTGTTGTTTTTGCACATGAATAGTACTTTTTGTTTGATTATCACAGAGTTCTCCAATGCCTTGTGCTTGGTTTGTAAAGCTGGGTGACCTAATGTTCAGCTGCATAGTCAGTATGAGACATTTCTCAGACACTATACATTGTTCTTTCTGTAGCCTCTTGCGCTGAGCATTTCCTGAGCTCCTTCCATGTGTGCTAGTGCAGAATGCATCAGTATGTCACATCTAGGGATCTGGATGTCCTTTTGTGCATCCCTTCCAGTAAAAGCCTTGGGGATTTACAGTATAGAAAATTGTAAGTGGAATCTGGAACAGGGAACTGGACTGAAAAGTAAGAACAAGAGTCAGTTGTTTAATTTTTATGTATAAAAATTAACTATAATTAATAGTATTACATAATTATCATTATGTAATTAAATTAATTTTTATGTTATTTGAAAATACAGGTAAATTCTTGATAGGTATTGTTTGAGTGGTGAAATAAACATCCATTTTTTTCCCTATGTAGTCTTAGATTAATAACTCTCAAGTTAGTCCAGAGCTCTTAAAAGACCCAGCTAAATCTTAATATTATTAAAAGAAGAAAATTCTTCAGCATGTGTGCATTAATACATATATATAGTATGGTGTTTGTCTGTACTTATATATATACACAGACATACTGTATGTTATATGTGGGCACAAAAAATATACGGGCATTTTTTTCTTAATTCTTACTCTGAGTTATAAAACAAAAGAAGCAGACGCTGTTATCTTGCACATAGCTGAATTTGCTCAAGAAATTAATTTGGATTTGACTACCTGCCTTGTACTGCTGTCTTTTGAAAGAAAAAAAAAAATTATCTGTTTTGGGAAAAAAGCATTAGTTTTGCCACTGCTTTTTTTCTGTCCATATGGTATTTGGATGGCTACTTAGCACGAGTGATAACTGACCTGGATTTTTAGATCTTCAAAACCTATGGTCTCTTTTTCTGTTTACTCCAAAGTTAGAATGTTAGTGTAGGCACTGGAATTTAGAGAAGGAGATTTTTGATCTCACCAGTACTTCAGGACTAAGAAATTCTAAATTTGAATTATTTTCACTGTTTATTTTGCAGTCAGAATGAGTAAGCCATACTTTTTTTTCCTGTTTCTGTAATGTAAGCATCCATATCTGATAGCCCCTCTCCTCCTTAAGGTCTGTCACTAAATGGCCTGGCAGACACTGCAAGATGAGCGACAAGGGTGGTAGTGGGGACCTGCTGTGATCACCTGTCCCTGTCCAGCAGAGTGCCCACGTTTTCCTTTTCCTACTAATATAGAAATAGAAGCTCCTCTTTGCTGTTGACATCCCTAGTAAGTCTCAGCTCCTATCTGAGCTTTGACTTTTTGACAGTAATTTCCATCCCTTCATGCCCATGCATTGTTTCTCAGCTCCTGCTTTGTGGCCTCTGTGTTCTCTTCCTTTCTGTATACTGCATTTTTCGTGTTCAAGCTGTACAGTGGGACTCCTTGCTTAACTATGCTGGCCTCCTGATACATCTCAGCTGATACAGAACCTCTAATCAGCTGACACAAAGCTCCCTCCCCATGGAAAGGTAGCAGTGGTGAACCACTGCTCTTGTCTGTCACACTTGCCTCTGCAGCTCTGATGAGGAGATACATCATCTGAAGTTAGAGGATGTATCTGAGAGGTGTGTGGTGATTTCTCATGATATACTGCCTCCAGGAGCCACTGCAGAGAGTCTGCTTTGGATCTGTACAGGTACAGATTGATAGGATTCACCAGCTCATGCATCCTGTGCTTGTTACATTCGCATGCAAGGTGACGTGGTCTGAAAGCTCTGCTCACATACCACATTTTTGCACCTTAGCTAAACCAAGGAGTGTTACTAAAGATGTAATGTGCCTGAGTTTATTGCACTTACAGTGCACATTATTGTAATTTTGAACTAGATTTCAGATTCCAGAATGTTGCTAAGACTTCTCATAGCTATCCTGTCCTTGCCAGCAGCTACTATCATAGTGAATGGTGGGGATGGAGGCAAGGAAGATAAGGAGGCAAGTGGTAACAAAAGTAAGGAATTTTACTTGCCTGAATACCTTTCCTAAAAATCTTTGCTTTGGAGCCTTATTCACTTCAGAATGCTTTAGCTTGTATAGCCAGTATGCCTGTATTTTGTAAAACATTAAATACTGAGAGTACTGGAAGGTAGTTTTAATAGATGTGATTTTATTTTTAATAATCATGCTGTTAGCCACTCTCATCATTGTATAAAATGATGAATTATTAAAGAATAGAGCAGATTAACCAATTTCCAAGTAAAATTAGCCTTCAACATATTAACAGAAACTGTTACAATTATGAAGAAGACCAAGAATTAAAACTTTTATGGCACAGAAGCAAGTACTAAGTAAGATCTAAGTCAGTAAAGACATTGAAGACAATTTGAAATGCGTTGGGGATTTCTTTTTCTTAATGATGCAGATTAAATTCTAATTCAAATTCAGCTGCTGTAGTGTTTAATAATAACAGTTAATTCTGCAGAAGTTGTTTCTGTGTGGGAGAGTATTTATGTGAGGCAAAGGATAAGCTATGGTACTAAGTGATGTGTTAGGTTCAAGTAACATTAGCACAACTCTTTCAGAGGCTAGAAGTGAATTAATAGTAGTATTTTAAATTTCATAGTTTATATGAAATTGAAGTAAAGCTAGACATCCATTTTTATTTCTTTGATCTTTACTGGAGGTCTTAAGCAGTTTAAGAAATACAAATTAGTAGCAGCTGTAGTTACAGAGAGAAGAAACTTACTTTTCCATCCTCATGAATTTTGAAGAGACATCCAGAGCAAGAAATCATAAACAATGCATACTTAGCCTACCTGGAGGTCATTAGCACTTCAAATGATGGCTTTAAAAATCCTCTTCCTGTTGAGACAAAATCTGATTACTTACTGCAAGACAAAATTCTGTAGTTTTTAAGAGAATTGTCTTGACTATCTAAAGCAACATTTCTTAATGCAATTTTAAGTGTGTCAGGTGTCATAGGATCCCTAAGGTCACCGGGTTAACTGATTATTATTGATTCAATGTAATATCAGTCTTCTCTCTGTTCTGTTAGTGTCCCATGTCCCTCTTCCAAAATGCTTGTACGAATTTTAATGTTGGCTTGCATGGTTATCCTTTTAGTTTTTGTATTTTATAAGCTTGTGCATTTTTTTTATTAGGGCTTTCCTTGCTTGTTTTATGAAAATGACCTGCTGAATTGAGTTGTTCTGCATGGTTAGCTATGTGATTTATCTGTCAGGACACAATGTGGGCTGTATCTAAAATAAAAAACAAATTCCACAGCAGAAATACTTGCTTTTCTGTATGAAATATTTCAGTATAAGATGTCTAAGATGATTCACAGAGTGAGTAGCTCAGAGAAAATAGAATCTGCTTCACAGAGTTATTTTTCTGTGTTCTGAAATAGTGTATTCTGTTACGCTGTTTCAGTGGGATTTCTATTTGGTATGAAAGCAATAATGCTTTAAGGCTAGAAGGGGATGAGTGATGGTTGCCATCTAGAAGCTGTCAGAGCAGCTAAAGCAAGTTTTGCAAGCAGTGTTTAGTGATTAAGTGAAAACAGTCTGTTGACAGAATCGGTGCTCTAGTGACACAATATATATAAATCTAAATTATATGAACAAGTTAGTAACTAAAAGCCATCTCTGATGGATGACATCAGGTGTTCTATAGGCCTTCCTTACTTTGTTATGAATATAGCCCTATGATTTGTTAGTGTCTTTTCATTAGACTAAGGTCTCATTTTGTTACCTTTGTAGCAAAAGCTTGTTGCTGGTTCTCAAAACCAGTTCCACCTAAAATCATCAAAGCTTCTTGCAAGCAGCCCTTGTCCCACGAAAAATCTTAGGCCTTTTTAGTGTTCTTAGAGGATGCTGCATGTTCAGAAATAGCTTGGTGTGCTGCCTTCTGTAACTTTTTCTTGGTGAACCAGGTTAATGTGTACAGCTGTGTGCACCAAGTATTACTTACACATTAAAAATAGTTAGTTTGATATTTAAATATTAATGATTATACATATGTGGAACCCTTCAGATACATTCATCTGCAAATGCCACTGATGGAAATAAAATTTCTGTCATGATACAGACTGCAGTGTGTTTCCGTTAAATGTTTGATTTGAGATTCTTCCTTGTTATTCTGGTTAGCTATTTCTTATCAGAATTTTCCTTAGGAACAAACAGGGGAATAAAGCATGCTTAGATCTGGTGAAAAGATATGTATTTGAATTAGGAGTGGCAAATTTGGTTATCAAATTTGTAAGGGGAGGTAATCAGAACTGCATATCAAGCTACCAGAAAAAGGGGTATATCATATTACAATATCCTGAGGACACTTTGTAAACTGGAAATTCCTGCCTCTGAGTAGGACCATGAATAGGATGCCAGCAGAACAAGGGCTAGAGTTCATATGCCATGTGCTGCTTATAAAGAGTATATACTGCTATTAATCCAGTGGATGTGCAGGTGCTTCAGTTTCATAATGGAATAACAAAATGGCTACTTGTTTTTTATGATGTTTTTCATTAATCCTGGAACAAAGTCATAAAAAGTCAAGGAGATTTTAAGTCCCTTGTGTACGACAAGTAGTACAAGTGGCAACAGTGAACTGAATCTGAATCAGAAAGATGAATTTTCTCACATAAGAGGTCCCTGTGGAGGAAGAAACAGCACACTACATATCACAGCCTTCCACAAGGCTGCAGACACTGCTAGGCATAGGTTACATAATCAGTGCAGTTAAGTCATAATATGTCTAATGGAATACAATTCCACTGAGGTAAAGAATAGGTTGGAGGCAGACCTGTCAGCAATTTTGACTGTAAAGCATAAGTGTCAAAGCTTTTCCCAAGCCTGACTAGCAGCTGTATTCAAACTTTGCATAAACAGTGTTGCTGGCTCTATTACTACTGTAAGTATTGTTATAGTAGATTAATTGGTTTGAGTTTTGTTTGATTTTTTTTTTAGTTCAGCCTACACAGAACCTACTTTCAGTATTGGTGGCAAACATCTACTGATTTTAGTGAATACATTATATAGTGGTTTCTTTTTGAGAAATTCAGAATAAAGGGTAGCAATAAGCAAGGACTAAAGAAATTTCTAGAACTATTTAGCACCAAGTTTCTGTGTCCTTGTACCTGTTAGCTGCACTATTTTTAAAAGTCATAATAATAAAACAGTAATCCATTAGCCACCAACCTTCCCCATACAATGCCAAAAAAATTGCATTATCTTGTATTCTTATTTAGAGTATGCCTTTTTTCTTGTATCCTGAAACCCTGTGTGAATTCTGTCATCAGAGGATGTTGTGGAATACTGAGGGCCGTACACCAGCAGTCTTTTTCTTTTTCACTTGAACCAACCCACCCTTGCAGAATCACTCTGAGCAAGGTGAAATTTATTGTGTCTCCTGAACTCCTCCTTTGTGTCTAGAAATTGGAATGAGGTTATGCTTTTCTGCACTTAGATTACAAGTCATTGTGCTTTGTTTCTTCACTTTAAATGCTTATAGTGGTACTAAAGTTAAGAGATTGTTTCCCTCAGGGAAGATAAAATGCCAGAGATAGAAAAAAATTCAACTGTATTGTACATTTGGTTCCTACTTAATATAATGAGTACATAAGAAATACAGATGGAGTGGAACAGAACTTTCCTACCTTTGCCTATTGACTTGAATATTGGAGTTAGAATTATCTCTCTGGATGTGTTTTTCCTCTTTGTACAATTTTGCAGACCACTAGACCTTTCCCGATGACTGCCAACAAATCTCGTTTTGGAATTACAAAATGTATCTTAGAGTTCACAGGTCATCTCAGTGCTTTGTATAAAATATACTTCTATAGTCTTCATCAAAGTGACATACTTGGAGTTACTGTTCTTTAGTTGTCATCTCTGCAAATAATATTTTGTTCTTGTCCACATAAAAAAGATGTATAACTGCTTCTTGATTCTGTGCATAAAATTACACTATTATCTTAAGGCATTATGTGCCAAAACATACCATGAATCATTGCTGATCTGCTTGAGGTAATTGGGAGGTGAGTGGCACACCATCTCCTTTCTGGTCACGACCCATTACTCCCCCTCCACTTAGCACTGCTCTTATGTAAGATGCTTAACTCTGTTGCTGTCTGCTGTCAGCTTGGTTGTATTACTAGGTGTCATCACAGCTTGTTCTAGGCCACGTTTGCATATTGAGATTAACTGGGTTTCCCTCTAATGGCAATGTGCTAGACTTCATAATGATATACCTCACTAGAAATTACTGACAGTACATGTGCATGAAAGAAGAAAAGAAACTCTCCTACTGACAGGCAAAAATGGTTGACAAAGCTACAGCAGCAATCTAGTTGACTAAGTCATGTTTCGAAAATAAAACAGCCTTTGCAGTTCAGGTAGACCCTGTTTAGCCAAATAAAGAGTATATAAAGTATGATTCTTGTGCCCTAATCCCATCAGCTACTAATGAAAGTGTGGTAGGAAATGGGGTTTTTGACACTTCAAAGTTCTCCAGGAGTGCTTTCTCGGATACAAACAGGAGGTGTAGGGGAGCTAGAGAGTAGTGTAGGCAAAAATGCTCAGTAAAGTCTGGAACCTGTACTGGACCCTTAAAATGTCTATAGTACATAAGTATATAGTGAAACTATTAACTGATTGTTTGTTAGAAATTAAAAAGGTTGGGACTGGACATACCTTCCTTGACTACAAAGTAACATCAGGTTACATTTCATCTATGCATCTTTCTTTCCCACTTGTAATCCCACTTGTAACAAGAGCATTGAGCTAGTTAGGTAGCTAGAACTTTGGCTTTCATGTGTTAGTAAAGAATTTTTGTTTAATTATAATTAAAGCACAAGATAAATTAGTCCTTTAAAAGCCAATTTTTACTTAGGTTTTCAAAGTGCTGTTGTGTAATTCATATTGTAGTCTTTTTTGTTTCAGTACATCAATCTCGTCTTTTTTGATAGGTTCTACAAAGTTTTAGGATCATGGATTACAGTCTGCTACTGGGAATACACATGCTGAAGAGTAACTTGAAGGAAAAAGAAGCAGAGAATTCTCAGAGCACATCAGATGCAAAACGGCCTGTGGGGCAGAAAGTTCTCTATTCCACAGCCATGGAGTCTATACAGGGCCCTGGGAAGTCAGGGGGTTCTGTCACCACAGAGGCAACAAACACGTAAGTACCTGTTGTTAAGGTTACCATTAATATCTGCATATCTGTTTCTTCAGCCTGTGCCACTTGGTATTAACAGTCAAGAGTACACTGAAAGATTTGCTGCAGACCAGGAAATTAAAACATTAATTAGTAGATTGAGCATCTTTATATACACGAGAACAAATTTAGTTAGTTGACAGTGACTTAGTATGCACAAGTATGTTCGTTTATAAGAGATGTTATGAGACAGCTATTACAAGACTCCCATTTATAACCTGATTTAAACTGGCAGCAGCATGATGAGCCGTAAGCAAAAGCTGTTTCTTAACACTGAAATGGATATTCCTACAGTGTTTCTTTTAATATATACAGTGGTGGTTTGGGGGGGGTGTTAGTTTCATTTTTTACTTAAAAGCTAAAAGCTGCTCTGGGCTTCTACGTGACTTTAGCTAAGGTAAAGATGTCCAGATGCTGAGCAGTATAGTACCACTGATGAAAGCCTATTGCAGAAGTTGTGTTGTTCTTGGTGCTATATTCTCTGGTATATTGAAGGAACTGGTAGTGTGCCAGACCTCACTGATGTGGATTAAAATAAGCCTATGTCTTAGAAGAAAAAACCTAGGTCAATCTTTGGCTGTGATTCATTACAAAGAGCTGTGAGGATGAGAGTGGGTAGCCTGCAGAAGTAACTGCTGCTTGTACTGAATTGAATTTCCAGTCATAACTTCCAGGAAGACTTGACAGAATACGTTTTTGTAAACTACCTAATAGTTCTGCATGTAAAATCAGTTAATTGAGATGGAGTTAATGGTAACAGGCTTTACAGTAATTTAAAGTATACTTGTTCTTACATTTTTCTTTTCTTTGTGCCTGCAATAATAAATGCTCCCTCACTCCACCACAAGAAAAAAAAAAAAAAAAAAGTTTAAGTAGATGGGATAGTATCCTTGTGTTGTTGAGGGAAGGGGCTACTGTGCTTTAGAGGCGGAGTGGGAAATACACTCTCAACTGCATCTCTGGTAACTTCTTTCAGGGTGTCTTGTTTCTCAAACTGTTAAAAGGATTTGGAGGTATTGCATGTGTTACATCCTCAGTCTCTTCCAGTTTCATAGTGGGTCCATCAGTGTCAACAGAATCTGGCAAACTGGTAACTGGATTTCAGTTTCTGATTCTAGAAATAATGAACCCCTTTTATCTAAGTGGTAATGCAGCTTTCCTGTAGTTGAAAGGGGTCTACAGGAAAGCCAGAGAGGAACTTTTTACAAGGGCACGTAGTGATAGGAAAAGTTTTCAGACTGCAAAGAGGGGAGATTTAGGTTAGATATTTAGAAGAAATTCTTTAATTTGGGGGTGGTGAGGTACCGGAACAGGTTGCCCAGGGAAGCTGTGGATGCTTCATCCCTGGGAGTGTTCAAGGCCAGGTTGGTTGGGGCTTTGAACAGCTTGATGTAGTAGAAGTGCTCATGGCAGTGGGAGTGGAACTAGATGGTCTTTAAGGTTCCTTCAAACCCAAACCATCCTAGGATTCTGTGAAAAGAGGGTCTTAGAATGAGCACCTTGTTCTTTAAGGTCATAGCTGAGTAAATACTTTCAACCAAGTGGAGATCTGGGCAGTCAGGCTTCTCAGTTTGATACTGTTAATTTTCCTGTCACTAATCTGTTTGTAAAGAAATTTTGGAAAAGCACATACTTAAGGAAAAATACACAAAACAGCCTTTTTAGACTTCAAGTGCAGGCTCTCTACAGTTTTGTTACATTTGATCAATAAAGTGACAAAATCCTCCTTTAAGGAGGCAAAATTACTTGTTTAGCTTAGTAAGAAACTGATGTATACTTTTCACATTGTCTAAGTATTTCCAATTCTGTCTAAAAATTATCCTAAAATATTCTTTGTTTATAATGGATACTTACCAGATATTTGCTATTTAAAATCAGTCGTATAAGTGACACACAATTGATTGACTTTTCACTGTAGTGTCTACCTTTAATGTTGTGTGTATTTCTTTGAGTTTGCAGGTGGGTACAGTTCACCTGCTAACTGATGATCAGAGATGTCTTAAACTAACTATGCTAACTATGCTTTTGTTCTTTCTCTCTCTCAGAATGGGTGGTATTCCAGCTAAAAGCCATAAAGGAGAAAAGCTGCTTCTATTTATGGGTATTATTGATATTCTACAGTCCTACAGGTAAGCTGAATTTCAAGTGTTTATTGAATACGCACTGAAATTACTTACAGATGTGTAAATCTTTATAAATCGGGTTTTTATATACTTAGGTTAATGAAGAAGCTGGAACACTCCTGGAAAGCTCTTATTTATGATGGGGTAAGTAGATTTTACTATTTTTTTAACTGATATGTTGGTTAATGGAACTGTCACTTACGGTGACCATGAAAGACTTTGCTCTGGTATATTTGTCATCTGCCATCACTATACGATTTGGGCTGTTGCTGAAATATCCTAGGTCCATTTCCTAATGCATGCTCTGATTTTATTTATTGATCTTTTTAAAAGTCATTAAAATCATTATTTGTCCTTGTAACTTAGACAAGACAGTGGCCATATAGCAGGACATTGATGAATCTGAATCTGAAAATGGACGTCATATAAAACAAAAAACCCCACACAGTTCAAATGCTAGATGTTACAGAATTTTGCTATACAACTCATGATTTCATAAATGAAATACGTAAACAAAAATTCTTAAGGAATTTGCCATTAAAAAGAAAAAAACTGTTAGACGTCACTAGTTTTGAGTATGCCTGAAATGTATGACATGGTTTAACTGAGGTTTCCAGCTTCTTTCTTAACAATTTACTTTCAATTACTATTGGAAAATGTGACACATCTTTTTCAACCTTGCAGGATACTGTTTCAGTTCACAGACCAAATTTTTACGCAGAGAGATTTTTAAAGTTTATGAGTTCAAGAGTTTTCAAGAGAGTTCAAGGTAAGAAAGTTGTCACTTCTTCTCTTACAAATATTATTATAATCATTACTTCGTAATACTCCTGCCGAACCAGTAAAACAATCTTCTTTATCATATATCACTTAGATTGCCAGAAGTTGTTTCTTCACTAAGCTAATCAAATTTTGCTCTAACAGTTAAACTACAGAGGATTAGTTGCTATGTATTTTTTGTCACATTAGGGGTATCAGAAGGTAAAAAAATCAGAAGTTGGATATTAAAAAAGTCTTTTGTCTTTGTTCCTATTACATGTTCTAGTTTTCCCCTCCATTTCTCTTTTCTTAATCTTTTATTTAATATTCAAGGCTAAGACACATATCACTATTGGCCAGATACAGGGTGTGGTAGGTTGATGTTGGCTGGACACCAGCTGCTCTATCACTCCCTCCCCCTCAGCTGAACAGGGGGGGAGAAAAATAAAACAAAAGGCTCATGGGTGAAGAAGAGGACAGGGAGATTGCTTATCAGTTACTGTCATGGGCAAAACAGACTTGACTTGGGGAAATTAATTTATTACCAATCAGATTACGGACATGAGAAATAAAACCAAACACCTTCCCCTCATCCCTTCCTTCTTCCTGGTATCAACTTCACACTAGAATTCTTTGCCTTCCTAGAGCATTGCAGGGGAACATGGAGTGAGGGTTGTGGTCAGTGCATCAATATCTCTGCCACTCCTTACTCTTCACACTTTTCCCTGACTCCAATGTGGGGTTCCTCCTAGAGGGAACAGTTCTCCACACACTTCTCAAACTTTGGTCCTTCCCGTGGGGTGCAGACTGTTTCAGCATGGGTCACCCGTGAGGTCACAATTTCTGCCAGCAAATCCAGGGTTCCACAGGTCCTCGCGGGTGCCCCGTCCACCATGGGCTTCCCACAGGGTCATAGCCTCTTTTGGGCACATCCATCTGCTCTGGCAGGGCTGCTGTCAATACCTGCTCTACCATTACGCTCCATCGGCTGCAGGGGTACAATCTTCCCTCACCATGGTCTTCACCAGGGTCTGCAGGGGAATCTCTGATCCAGAGGCTGGAGCACCTCCTTCCCCTGCAGACGCTGGCCTTGGTGTCTGCAAAGCTATTTCTCTCATATTCTCATTTATCTTTCCCAGTTGCCATTGTGCATCAGTCTTTGCAGCTTCTTAAATATGTTATTACAGAGGTGTTCCAGTAATGTGCTCAGCATTGGCCAGCAGTGGCTGCTGACAGAAACTGTCTCTGTCTGACAGAAGCCAGTCTTCTCACAGCAGCCTCCCTTGTATCCTCACTGCTGTGAAACCTTTCCACACAAACCCAGTACACAGTGGGAATAAAAATAGTAAAGAAGAAGGCACCATCACTGCAGAGGAACCAGGAACTGTCCAAAGGCTTAAGTCTTGCAGCAACAATTTAGCTACTGATTATCACATCTCTTAAATAAAATAAATTGATTTATGTAACTTAAAGCAGACCCTGAAGCTATAGATCCTCCTAAGGCATTGGGGATGAAGGGTAAACTGATCCTTAGTTCTTCCAGTATGTTGTGGTGTAGCCCTGATGGTCAGTGGAGCTCCACACAGATGATTACTCAATGATAACTCACACACACCCCAGAGATATAGGGAAGAGAATCAGGGTGAAAATGAGAACTCTTGGGTTGAGACAAAGACAGTTACTGGGGGAAAAAAGCCATGCACAGGCAAAAGAAATTCACAAAACAAGAAATTCGTGTACTACTTCTGATCAGCAGGCAGTTGTTCAGCCATCTCCAGGAAAGCAGAAACTCATCATATGTGACAGTTACTTGGCAAGACAAATGCCCTAACCATAAAAGTATCCCTCTTGCTTCTGTTTACACTGTATTTTATTGCTCAGCACAATGTAATATGGTCAGGGATATCGCTCTAGTCAGTTGGGGTCCTGGCTGTGTCCTCTCCCAAATTCTTGTGCAGTCCCACCCTCCTCACTGGCAGGGCAGTGTGAGAAGGCACTGATGCTGTGAAAGTACTGCGCAGCAGGATCTAAAATTTGAGTATGCTCTCAACACTGTTTTGGTCCCAAATCTAAGACATAATGCCATAGAGCTACTACAAACAAAATTTGCAGTGAGCAGTAAGAAACCCAGAAAAAGACAAAAGATCTTCACCCAGAGATGAACTAGCTAAGTCTTTGGCCCTGGTTTTAACATATTTACTAAGTGGTTTGTATCTGGATGTGTTCTTTGTATTCAGAAATTCTAGCTTTTTAGATGGCTTGCTTTTCTATATGCTGCTAAAGTTGTAAAAGGAAACTCAACACCTGTTTTCCTTTGCAAATGCAGCTTTAAAGTCTTCACCTTCAAAGAAACGGTGCAATTCTATCACAGCCCTAAAGGCAACATCACAAGAAGTAGTGTGTGCAGTTAACCAGGAGTGGAAGGATGAGAAGCATGGCATTCTTACTGAAGGACAGAGCTATGCGAGCCTTGATGAAGAAGGTAATGTCTTTCAAATTAACATGCTAAAAAAAGTCTTTGAAGGAATTTAATATAATCTTTAGAAGTCCTGTTAGCTTCCAGTCTGGCTGATCTTTCAAAACTTCACAGTCAAGTTATTCTCATGGGGAGAGTTGTTAGTCATATTGTCTATTTAAAGAACCTGAATCTGCACAGATCGATGGGACCTGGTAGGGTCCATCCTCAGGTCCTGAAAGAGCTGGTGGATACAGTTCAAAACCTCTGTCTATTGTATTTGAAAGGCCATGATGCTCTAGTGAGGTTTGCACTAATTAGAAAAAAGGTAGCATATCCCCTGTTTTCAAAAGGGGAAAAAGGAAAATACAGGGAACTGCAGGCCTCTCAGTCTCACCTCTGTGCCTGGCAAGATCATGGAGCAGATTGTCCTGGAAAATCTACTGAGGTGCTTGGAAATAAGGAGGTGATTGGTGGCAGCCAGAATTGTTTCACTTAGGGCAAATCGTGCCTGACCAATTTGGTGATCTTCTACCACAAGGCCACTGAAATGGTGGATAGTGGCAAACCAACTGACATAATCTACCTGGATCTGTACAAGGCATTTGACACTGTCCCACACAACATCCTGGTCTCCAAACTGACCAGACATGGGTTTGACAGATGGATCACTCCATGGACAGGTAATTGATTGGATGGCTGCACCCAGAGAGTTGTGGTCAATGGTTCAGTGTCCAAGTGGAGGTGAGTGGCATTCCTCAGGGATCAGTACTGGGACCAGAGCTGTTTAACATCTTTGTTGGAGACATGGACAGTGGGAGAGAGTGTATCCTCAGCAAGTTTGCTGATCATACCAAGCTGTGTTGTAGTTGACACCTTAGAGGGAGGGCAGGCCATCCAGAGGGACCCTGACAGGCTGGAGAAGTGGGCCTATGGCAAACTAATGAAGTTCAACATGGCCAAGTGCAAGGTCCTGCACCTGGCGTGGTGAAACTCCAGGCACAAATACAGGCTGCAGGGAGGATGGATAGAGAGCAGCCCTGAGGAAAAGGACTTAGGGGTGGCAGTAGATGTGAAGCTCAACATGAGCTGCCAGTGTGTGCCTGCAGCCCAGAAAGCCAACTACATCCTGGGCTGCATCAGAAGAAGTATGGGCAGCAGGGAGAGGGAGAGGATTCTGGCTCTCTTCTCTGCTCTTGTGAGCACACACCTGGGTTACTGCATAGATCTGTGGAGCCTCCAGCACAGGAAAGATACAGACCTGTTGCAGAGGGTCCAGAGAAGGGCCACAAACATGATCGAAGGGCTGGAGCATGTCTGCTATGAAGAGGGGCT
This sequence comes from Phaethornis superciliosus, assembly GCA_023637945.1. Lineage (NCBI taxonomy): Eukaryota > Metazoa > Chordata > Aves > Apodiformes > Trochilidae > Phaethornis > Phaethornis superciliosus. Next base: position 34,074,394 of record JAJQWJ010000004.1, on the reverse strand, counting down.
GAGAGAGTTGGGGCTGTTCAGCCTGGGGAAGAAAAAGCTCTGGGCAGACCTTTTAGAGGCCTTTCGGAACATGAAGTGACCTACAGGAAATCTGGGAGGGGCTTTTCATCAGAGAGCGTAGTGATGGGAAAAAGGGGGAGCAGTTTTAAACTGAAAGAGGGTAGATTTAGATTAGAAATTACAATATTAGGTATTCTTCACCACGAGGGTAGGAAGATATTGGAATAGGTTTCCTAGGGAGGTCATTGATGACCCCTCCCTGGAAGTGTTTAAAGCCAGGGTGGATGAGGCCTTGTGCAGCCTGGTCTAGTGGGAGATGTCCCTGCCCATGATCCATGCATTGGATCTTGATGATTGTTAAGGTCCCTTCCAGCCCTAACCATTCGATGATATTTGGCAGAACAGACCATCAGGAGCAGAGAAAGTCAGAATCAAGTATATATATATATAGTATGTTGCTATCCTCTGGATTTCAGATGATCTTAAATTGTCCCAGCTCAGGTAGCAGAATCAGACCAGAGACACTGCTGTGCTTTTCACTGACATTTAAACTAACATGTCACATGAAGTGTTTTGAAACTCAGTTCATTGTTCTGACACTCTTTTTGAAGAGATACAGACTTTACCCTTTTAAGAGCTTGTCTGCAGCCAGGCTTAAAGTACAACCGTCTGCCTAATGCTGAAAACTGGGTCTTGGTAGTGTGATAGTAGTCCCAGAACTTTGAAAAACTAATCAGGTAGGCACATCATTCTAATATTTGACCTTGAGGTTGCTGTGTGTTCTGCAGGCACATGAATATTGGAATCTTATCAACTCAAACATACTAAGAAGCTTAAAAAAGATGTTGAAAGCACAGTGTGATTCCATACCTTTGCATGAAGATTATTGGACTTGATTTGAAATGAAATTCATTAATGATCTTTATTTTTGTGTATACAGTACTAAGTTCACGCCACCGACCAGATCTAGTGTTGAGCACTCCGTATCTGTTTGAAGCAGCTTCCTTGGCAACCACAATTTCTTCTTCTTCCTTGAATGCAGATGACCATTATCAACATGATCAACCTATGATCAATTCTAGCAGGTAGGCTGCTAATGAAGTTTTCCTAAAAGTCGGACAATGTGTGCAATGGAAGGGGGCTCTGTGCAAGAAAAAGCAGGAGAGGCAAATATCTCTGTAGCTCTGGCTTGTGCCTTTCCAGTGAAGGAGGACTGCAGTAAGCCCAGACCATTTATTACATGTTTTTTTGTTAAATGTATTATGGTTGGAGTCACAAAGCATGGGACAAAGGTTGGAAAGCATGAACACAGCAAAATTTTACAGCACACGTTTTTGTCATGTTCCGAAACTGAACTTGGCATTTAAAACTTGCTTAGGCTTCAGTCTGTGCCGTAAACCAAACTGCATTGACATCGGGATAGGAAATATTTCTTGTAACCTGGCCATAGCCTGAAACAGCCACAGAAAACTTTGATGTGCTGGGAAAAGGGACTACTTCCAATCTGATCTTTCTTCTGAATGTACGGTGCTGAATGGTCTGCTTTAAGTTCTTTCAAAATTACCATTTTCTGAAGTTAATTTATTTGAAACTTCACCCATGGGTGTGATGAGAGCTTGTCTAATTTTAACCCAGGAAAGATAAAACCAGGAAAGTCTCAATAAGACTTGTGTAAATGGTTTGAAGTACAGTCTTCAGCTAGCTTGAGTGGGATTTGTGTTGTATTTGAGTGAACTTTAGCTGTGGCTGTCCAATACCATGCTTAGGACAGTAAGTTTTGCTCGGAAATTGTTTGTGTATGTGCCTGTACTCTGTACACCTGATATGTGCTGTGTTGTATGGTCTTGGTGCTTGTGAACTCTTTACCATGTGTTGTACTGCAGAATAGTGTTTGCTTTATCTGTTTTCATCAAGAAGGATAACTGCTTGTGAACTCAAGTGTCTTGAATTTTCTTTGAATTAATATGGATTCATGGACTACATATGTCTATACAAATTTGATAAGCTTACTTACGTGCTGAGATGTAGTTCCTTAAGCTGCATGTTGCCAAAAAAACCAAGTTACTTTAAAAGCAATCTTGAGGCAGTAGGATTTTACCTCGTATTAAAATTTAACCAACTGAATTTTTGTAAGAAGTAAAATGACTTGCAGTTACTTGATCAAAGTACTATTTGCAGCTTCTATTTTCATCAAGTTGAAATAAATCTCACTGCTGTGCCATCTTCCACAGATTTGATATAATACTATAAGGTGCTGGACAAAGGGATGATTTGGGATGTAATGAAGATTAAGTTATAATTAGGAGAACCATCACAAGTTGTCCCAAAATGCATATACACAAGCTTTAGGAAATAAAATTACCAATGAATACACATAGTAGAAATAGAGGTTGTTCAATTCACATTCTGTCAGTCTTGTCCAGTTTGTGACAAAGCTAGCTGGAGGACTTATGTATTCCATGGTCACTTACTAAGTTTTAACTTTGCTAGAAATAAAATTTTAGGGTATTTTTTGTTTGGGTTTTGTTTTTTAATTTGCATTAAGCATTAAATAAAACTACAGAACTGCGTTGTACTAGCATCAGTCAGGTAAAGAGAACTGTGGAGTTGTCTGGATAAAGAGTTCAGTTACTGAAAGTAAAACATTTCACATATTCTTTGCTCTCCACAACTTAGCTGTAGGGAAAAGCTTTAAGTAAGTCTACTATAATTTCCTATAAAGATATTGCAAAATATTTCTAAAATAAATATGGGGTTTAGCAGATCTCACTTTGTACGTTTAGACTAGTTTATTCTTCAGTTGTGAGTCAGCCAATTAAATAGCCTAAGATGTAGTGTCATTTATGCAATTACCCTTCACATTCTTTTCTTGCAAAATCAGATTGGAAGTGTAGTGTCTGCAGTCCAGGTTTGCATACCTTGAATTTATCAGTACCGCAGGACAGTGGTCTCTAACACAGAATTTGCACCAACATTCATAGATTCATGGCTCTTTCTTTTTATCTTGTGCCAAAATATAAAGCCTTACTCTGTAGCCTGGATATGTGCCACAGGGGCTGAGCAAGTAAAACCCTTGCTTATCTGGATGTTCCTTCTTCAGCTAGGGCTCAGTGGCAATTATTTCTCCTGACTGGTTCACATCATAATTTCAGTATATATGATTCATAAGGATTAGCTTCCCTGTCATAGCTAGTGGCTTTCTTTTAGGATTTAAGAAGGCCACTAAATGTGCTTAGTATTAAACTAATTTCCCCAAGATCATTCTGGGCACGTGCAATTTCTTCTGCATCACAGAATCAGAGAATGTTAAGGGTTGGAAGGGACCTCTGCAGATCATCTAGGCCCAACCTATCTTGCCAGAGCAGGTTCACCTAGAGTAGGTTGCACAGGCTGGCATTCAGGTGGGGTTTTAATGTCTCCAGAGACAGAGACTCCACCTCTCTGGACAGCCTGTTCCAATGCAGGACTTACCACTTTGCCATTTGTTTCTGATAAACAGAAGCCCTGGAGCAGTATTTGAAACAAAGCCTGAATTATTTATTTTAAAATACGAACCTCCTTTTAGTCTTTAAATATGCAGTTGACTATGATACACTGCTCCAAGTTACTAAATCAAATCATGGTTTGACATGTTCTTCATCAGGCTTTTTCTTCCTTCTTCAGAGTAACCTGGCACAAAGTAGAGAGTACACAAATTTCCTTGTAACCAGTCAAATATCCCATGCAGGGTAATAAAAGGAGATAATACCATGTGCACAGTAATAATATGGTGTCTCTACAGCTCCTCGACGACTCCTAATGCTGATGAGAATTATGTGCCTGCACCAGTAAGAACACAGATGCTGTTATTTGCATCATTAAAAAGAGAACAATAATAGTTTTGAACACCTTAAAGTTCATGCCGTATTTGTAAATTTGGTTTTTCACAGTAAACCCTCGGTACCTGACAACCATGAGTAGAATTTTTCTTCCAGGAGGGGAGGAGAAAGGAGCTCAGGTGCTATCAGAAAGGAGCAAAATGAGCTCAGCACTCATTAGGTAGGAAGCAAGGAACTGCTGCCATTGTGCTTAAGCAGACAGAGATAACTTGTTGAGCCAAACCTTACTCTTGAGACTTAATCATGAGAGAAGGGTTTGTGTAGTTCTGAGTTGGTACAGACTGGAACTAGCATAAATAATTGGTATCTAAATGCAAAGCAGCATTTAGGGATTTGTAATGAAAGAAAAAAAGGGAGACTGAACATCAGTTATAAACATCTATCTTATTCGGAGTGTTTTTCCAGACTGTTAGCTGATTTTTCACCAAGTTATTTCTCATTCCTTGAAGAATTGGAGGAAACTCAAGGTGTTACCCCAGCAATGTGAAGAGGAACTGGTAAAACTAGTGAAAGGAAAAAAAAAAAAAAAACCACAACTATTTTTCATCACAAGAGTAACTTTATATAAAAAAGTAAAAATTGACAAACATGTCATGCACCAAATGTAGACTTTTTTCTTTGTCAGAAGACAGCTGGTTTCTATTCTATGAAGCTATTTCTCAGGTGGTTTTGTCGTAAATGATGTCAAGTATTCATTTAATAAGAACAGAACTCACAATTTATTGTTTCTATTAACATTTGCAAGGATTTTCCATTCCTCCTCATGACTTGATATAATACTGAATAACCTTTGCAAAGACAGCTCAGAAAATCAAAGCAAAGTCTTCTGCTGTTTCCTTAATGAAAGGGATATGCAGATATTAGTTTCTGTGGTATAAAGAATGTTTAATCACACCTTTTGCCAATCTGGTTTTCTATATAAACAAACTTCTGTGTGTAAATTCAAATGTTCTGTCTATCCACCCACCACCCTTAACTTCTGAAGCTTAGACAAATTTATCTGAATCTTAATAAGCATCTAGGTGGAGGAAAAAGACTTGAATGCTTTGATGCTTAGAACAGATGCACCGAGACACTGGGGAATCCCCCTGGGAAGGAATGAAAATTTTAGTATGATTGAAGCAATATTTAATTGTGGCTTAAAGAAAAACAAGGCTTTCCCAGTTCTCCTGTAATTGAATTACTTCTTTTTTCTTTTTTTAATTAAAAAAATAAGATAAAATAGACTGCTTTACCCATGGAATGACAACAGCAGAGCTGCGCTCACTCATTGTAGCTGAGCATTACTGAATAGGAGAAAGTAACTATAAAAATGGGGTGTTGTTTTGTTTTTCTTTCTTTTTCAGCCTAAAAATTAAGGATAACAACTTAGTGCACTACTGAAATTGTACAAAACTTCTGGTCCACTGAAGGTTTCTTACTGATAAACCATGTATATAGAGATTTTTCTTGTTTTCCCATGTCCTCCCGCAATTTGTCTTTGCCCAGAGTAGAAGTCTGCATAAAGCTATTGATCAATATCTGTGATGCTGTTGCAGAAATTTGAACTTCTAGTTGCCAACTGCTGACGTGTGTTGCTGCTAAGAGATTAAGAGTAGCTTGGTTTTACTCTTCGCTTCAGAAGTTCCATGTACATGTCAGCTTCAGCTCAGTTACTTAATTTCAAAAAAGGCTGTCATAATCTCATTGATGTGCTGATAGCTATAATTTGTTGAATAACAACAGCTCTTCAAAGCTGAAGAGTGTTTTATGCATTGAGGTGTCCTGTTATTCTTGATTTTTCCTTTCAAAATTTCCACTTTATACATGTGACAGAGTAGCTTCACAAAGTGGATGATTCATGTTCTTCTACACAGGGAAGAACCTTCAGTTACTAAACAAAGGTATATGAAAGAAAACTATCTTGCAACACTTGCCCTTCACTTCTCTTTTTAATAATTCTTTTTAATAATTCAGTGTGAAAGTCACAGCAGGAAGGAGATTGCTATCTGCAAATAAGTTGTGGTCTTTGTAATAAAAAAGGTGGACTGGCATCTGTGTTGTTTCCCTCTCTTTTGTGCTTGATTTTGTTCAAGGGACTTCAGTTGCTGCTGGTTTTTGTATGTAAGACTACTGCATCTTTGTAGTTTCTTCTGCCCCTTTTCTTTCTGCATGTTAATATAAACATAAAAATATTATATATTTATATTATTTGCTTCTATATATTAAATCTATTTTTTTAGGAAGTTCACTACTACGTAACGAAATGCTGACCTTTATAGGACTTGTCCTATAAAAAAAAGCTTGTCTGACTTTTCTTAACATGCTGTTTTTGAATACAGATTCTAGATAATTTCTGGAAGTGAACAAAGTTAAAAATAGCAGCAGTGGAAGTTTTGTGACAATGAAAGGAATAACTACTTCAATTTTTTGCTTTTTCACATAACCTAATTCAGGGATGAAAGCCATAGCCTTCCAGTTTATAGTTATTAATGCAGAACACTGGTTTCCAGAATAAGAGTTTGACTACTAGTTTTGCATATTTTAATAGTAGTTGTAGCTGCTCACTTCACACTCGTCTCATGTCACATGGTTTTCATCTATGGGCCTTTGCACATTGCCTGAACTGTGCTAAAGCAGAGATAATAATTCTGCAAGAAAAAGTGACATACCTCTCACCAGCTTGCCTTTTGCCAATAGTATCTTGCATGCCAGGGCTTATTTTGTGAGAGATGATAAAGCACAGCCTAACATTTGGCAACAATCCATTTTTTCCCTTCCTGTCTGCCCTCTCCCCTTTAGCAAAATGAAGCACTAGCAGAAAACTGATGTGACTGAAACATTGCTCAATACAATACAAGTGACCAGTGTGAGAAAAATGCTAAGGCAGTGGGAGCTGGGTTACTCTTGGGACGAGAAAAATAGGCATCTTTTCAATAGCAAGACTAATACACTATAGAACTGAACAAATGTTGTAATGTGGCAAATGCAGTTTTGTGAACTTAATGCTTTTATGGCATGAAGGTGACTGGTGATTCATTTTGTTGAGCATTTGACTTTGTTTACTACTTTGCATGCTACCTTTACCCTTTCTGAAATTACAACCCATCTGAAACATACTTAAACTACAAAGTACTACAAAGGGAGGTGGAAGTTAGTAAGTTCTGGATTGATGACTGTAGCCATGTTTGCATGCCCAGCTGTAATGCAGAATTGTGTGCTTTTCACCTTCTGTGCACATAGATAAGAACTGACAGTTTTCAAGGCAGCCTGGACTCTTAATAGTTTGTGGCAGCTAGTGGGGGAGGACAGGTGGTAATGGACATCTAACTCCATTAAAACACCTTTGAGAGTTTCAGCTTTGTGGTTCAAAGTGTGTTTCCAGAACAAAACAAGATTCCTATGTGGAAGCATTTGCAGTTTCATATTCTTTGTGGATAGTAGAGAACAAAAAATTAGATCTATGAATGAATTAATACAGTGTACCTCCTCTGTCAATACCACTTCCCTTGCAGAGCTGTGTAGTTACAGCACACTCTTTTTTTTTCTCCCACATCCCTTTCTGAACTACTGACTCAAGTGATGCCGTATCTGCATGAGAAAGTCTAATGCTACTGTGCCTAATTACCAAACCTTTTTTCCTATTTTGAATTAACAAATGCTGCCAAAATTTATACTGCGTGTGATGTGGAAGTATCCTCTTTTGTAATTAATGAAATTATCACACATTGTGTTAACATAATTTCATTTTTGAAGTAAATATTAAGAGTTCAGGAAAAGAATTACTTCCTGAAAAAATAGTAGTTAATACAAAAAGTAGAAACTGTGGTTTCTGTACATTAGTCAAATGTGAGCTGCCAGTTATCTAGCCATTGTTATCACATCTATATTTGTCTATTTACATTCCACCTTTTCAAGTGTTTGAAGCTTTTTTGAGACAGAAGTGGATTTTAAAATTTTCTGCTATGACTAAGTTCTCTGTAACTTGTATTTTTGGTCTGCCTTCTCTTTGCAGTAAAGTGTTGCCTTCCAGTTCAACATTCACTTTAGAAGACAGTGCCATCTGTTTGACTTCAGAGCAGAGCACACTGGAAATGGAGAATGATAATGCTTCAGTGTTGGATGTCTATTTAGTAAGTTACAAGGCTGGTTTTGATGGGCTTCTTTCTCCTGTAAGTTCTTTGACTTAGTCTCAGTGACTAAGATACATGCTTAACTACAAGATCCAGAGTTTACTAATGTATTTTGTATACGAGACAAATACTTAAAAACCTTGCCAAAGCAAATCCTTCAAGAATCTTTATGGCTATTAACTATTGTGTTAATAGTAAAGTATGCTAAAATGCCGTTCCAGTTTTCTGTAACGGCAGGGGGCTTTCCATATATTCCATAGGAGGGAAAAAAATAAATTCTTCACATTAAGTATTCCACAATGTGGAAATTACTTTTTTTTTTTTTTTGAGCGGAGAGTTGTGTGTTTACATAAGTGATTTTGAAGCCAGTAAAGTAGAGCTCAAGAGAAAATACATTAATGGCTCCCTTCCTGCTCTGAAGGGTCATCCAGTTGTGGTGGCTGGACTATGATTAAAAATATTTTTTTTCCTTGCTGTTTTGGTTCCTAGTGAGCACTTTACTTGCCTGCTGAAAGATAAGCTCAAAGTCTTCATCTTGGTTACCTTCAAATCACCTGTGTTATAAAAATTCCATTGGTCTCTACAGCTCACATTCCACAGATGTAAGGCAGTAGACACCTAGTCCAGATCAAATTGAATGAAGTTGTTAGCATCTCTTTTATGCTGCTTTGAAAATTAAAATTTCAGTATGAGTATAGGATAGAGAGGTATGTTAAGCATGGTTTTCCCCAAAGTTTTGTTTTCATAATGCTCACAAACCATAAGGACTTAATTGACAACATAACGACCAATGACATCCCTGGATACAATGATCACAACATTGTGGAGTTTAAGATCCTGCTAAGAACACTGAAGATCAGTAGTAGGACAGAGGGCCTGGATTTCAGAAGAGTCAGCCTCACTATGCTTAGAGCCAGATGTGAGGGATTCCATTGGAAGCATACATCAAGGTTGTGAGTGCTGTTACAGAACAGCCTTATGGAAGCACAAGAACAATCCATTGACTATAAAGGAAAAGGAAAAAGGTGCAAAAACCAAGCATTAGGGTTTTAACAGTAAAGTTTGCAACGTGGTTAGCAGCAAAAAAGTGGCATAGCAGCAGTAGACTCTCTGCAAGGCCTCAGCCCATGTAAATTAATCCGCTCAGAGGGAATGCACCCAGGGACAGAAACAGAAGTGGCTGACATTGTTGCAGAGCCACTGCCTGTGGCATACAGTTTCACTGACTCAGAGCTTTTTTCTAACTGAGACAAAAGTTGTTTCATCTGAGGGTCCATTTATACTCTTAATCGCTTTCCCCACACCCTCCCCCAAAGGATCCTCCCACCAAAGTTTTGGTGGTTTTCTACTGTTTTTCAGTACTTTCTCACCATCCCTTTTGGTAAACAAGTGGCTTTATTAGCACATACCTTTCTTATCACTCACATTAACTTTTCCATTTCCCACAACTGCCCATAATCTTTGAAAAGTCATGGACATCAGGGAGTGATGCTGAATCAGGGAGATTTACCCTCTTCCTCATGACTTGAAGAGGGTAAATGTCATACCTATCTACAGGAATGGCCCAAAAGAGCACCCAGAGATTGCTGTGCAAGTGGGCAGTAACTTAATTACATGCACCTGGGTAGGTGTGTTGAGGTGGAAGGGAGAGGAAGAAAACACAGATTTATGCACTAACTTTTTACTTGCAGATGCAGTGTCCTTCAGCACACTCTGGAACAACAGCCTATGGTTGGGAAGGTCTGATACTAAACCATCAGTGATGTGTGTTAGTTTGACTCATGTAGGCTGAGGCAAAAGGTAGTTTTGGTTTCATAGGATGATGATTAAATTTAGGCTAGAAGGGAAAGATTTATGGTTTTGAGAACACTGGGAACAGGTCAGTAATTTCTAATCTGTGTCTCTAATAAATCAATGATGTTTGCATTAGCTGATTTAAGCCTCAGTTGAAAAGGTTACAAGACACCTTTTGACCTTCTTAAAGCATGAGGAGAAAATGTAGCTTTCAATGGTATTCCCAGATTTTCCTTTAATCCCATATTTAATAATCATTGTCTGTGCTTCTAGTGCAAGGCAAGCTGGTGTAGTCTTACCTGCTAGATGTTGTAATGAAAAATATCTTATTTAATTTCAGTCACTCCACTTATCCTTTGATGTCTTTGCCTTCTGTTTTGAAATGCTAAACTTCTTGGACAAATTCTAGTTCTCTAGTGAATTAGGAATTATGAATTTTTGATTCCATGAATTAAAAAAATATATACTGTAATAAAATGATACTGTCTTAACTTAGTAATAAACAGTTTTTAAATGGCATTTGGCTGAATAGTGTTCAAAGATTCAGACAGTCAAGTAAGGTGGGGTGGAGCACAGATGGTAAAAAAAAAAAAAACTCTGTTACAGGTAAGAGCACTGGTTTTGGGGTGTTACATGCAGGGAACACGCTGCAGGCTCACACTGAGCAGCTGATGTCAAAACTGAGAATTTACCTGGTAACAGTAAATATTTTTGTTCCAGGACACAGGTGTGGGGACACACTGAGTTTGTAATTGAAAGAGCTAGTCTGGGCCTGGAGTTTCTCAGTTCTGAACCAAGACCAGTTTCACCAAACCGGGATTTTGCGCACTTGCCCCTCTAAGCAGCGGTTAGGAACGTCCTCACGTTCAAGTTTCCTAAAAGCTACATCAGTTTGTTTTCTCTTAAATCTTTTAATATAAATAATAACTTAGGAAATCTAGTTTTTATGAATAAAGTATGAGTAGCCAGGGTTGCACTCAGCAGATTTTCCAATTTATTTAATGGAATCACAATATGGTTAGAGTTGGAAGGGAACTTAAAAGATCATCCAGTTTCAAACTCCCTGCATGGGAAGGGACACCTCCCACTAGATGATGTTGCTCAGAGCCCCATCCAGCCTGTCCTGAACACTTCCAGGGATGGAGCTTCTACAGCTTCCCTGAACAGCCTGTTCCAATGTCTAACCTCCCTCACGCTAAAGGACTTCCTCCTAATCTCTAACCTAAATCTCCCCTTTTCCAGTTTAAAACCATTACTCCTCTCGCTAGAAGCCCCCTGTAAAAAGCTTCCCTGTACATAAGCCAGTAATATAGAAGGTAACACTACTATTTAGCACTTGGATGTAGAAATACAGAAAACAACAGAGGAAAACAGTGTTTCCTTATTCTTCTGGAAATAAACGTAGTCTCTTCAAAATCCAACTGAAGCCCTGTTTACTTATGTAGGTTCATGCAGCATCAGCTGATATATAAGCAGAAAAGTGTTAAATGTAAAGAAACACTGCTAAATGCAGAAGTTTCTGCATTCTGTGGACATTGGTTAGCAGGACATACAGGCCAAGTCCTGCAAAACTTTCTTAGGACAGACAGCAGGAAGTATAGCCAATCCTGTAGACCTTAGTCCAGTGTTACTAAGGACTGGTACCTGAAGTAGAGGACTTTAAAACTGTTAATTTCTCTTAGAAAGTAGTAACTTAAGTCACTGTGTTCCTTCTGTCCTGCAGTGAACTCCCAAATTCTTTGATGGAGCTTCCTATCCCTGAAAGAGCAACATGTGCAATTATGAGTTACTCCACTGTGTTTTCTCAGCCTACCCCTGAAATGACTTTAAAAGGTAGTTAACATATTATTTGGAAAAACTACAATACCAGTACAACCAGAGTAGTAAGGATTAAGAATTACTTTAATCGATTAACTTCAAGTAGGCTTGATTTCCTTTATACTTACAATAGAACAAGAACATGCATGTAAATAGCACAGCAACAAACTTTGAAGTTTGGTCTTTTTAATGCTGTGCATCATAAGTCATCTGGTGGTAATTACAGGATTAAAATATATAAATGCCCTGCCTATAAGATTTCATTAATGAACTATTTTACTTGAAAAATACTTCTGTATATTTAACTATAATGGAAGTTTCTTACGTAGTACAGAAATTTTTACATGGAAACACAGCAAAGTCTCCTATTTTTCAAGGGAGGGCTCACAAACCTTGTATACGATTTAGACATTACTCCCAGTGAAGATATGATTGCAAAGGATTGGTAAGACCTTCAGTAAAAAAAAAAAAAAAAAAAAAGGAAAAGGAAAGAAACTACTGGTGAGCAGCCAAGAAAGCCAGCCATATCCTGACCTGCATTAAAAGAAGTGTGGCCAGCAAGTCCAGGGAGGTGATTCTCCCCTGCTCCTGTGTGATTCCACCTGGAGTGTTGTGTTACTGTGTCCAGTTCTGGATCCCCCCAGCACAGGAAGGACATGGAGCTCTCTGAGCAAGTCCAGAGGAGAGACACAGAGACAATCAGAGGACTGGAGCCTATGAAAACATTTCTTCTATGAAAACAGGCTGAGAGAGCTGGAGTTGTTCAGCCTGGAGAAGACTCCACAGAAACCTTCCAGTACCTGAAGGGAGCCTATTGGAAAGCTGTGGAGGAACTTTTTGCAAGTGCACGTAGTGATATGACAGGATAGAACTGCTTCATGCTGAGAGAGGATAGATTTAGATTAGCTATTAGGAAGAAATTTTTGCAATGAGAGTGGTGAACACCATAAAGGTTGCCCAGGGAGCTTGTGGATTCCTCATCTCTGGAAGTGTTCAAGGCCAAGATGGATGGGGCTTTGAGCAACCTGGTCTTCTGGGAGGTGTCCCTGCCCATGAAGTGGGGTTGAAACTAGATGATCTCTATGGTCCCTTCCAACCTAAACCATTCCATGATACTATGAACAAGCCCAACATATTTAGAGCCTGGTTAGTGTAGCTATGACTTGTGTAAAATGAGTTGCATAGATGATGATACTACATTTATAATTACTTACACTTACTTTGTGGTTTATGTCCAAATGCCATTTTTATTATAGGAATGTGAAGCCTTGAAACATTGCTGAAAATCAATTTGTATTTCAAAGCTGCTGTAGGTGGACAGATAAGCAGATTTACAACTATTGGTCTATTCAGTGGCTGTTTAGAAATTGCCAGCTGTCTGCCTCTTCTTAACGCTGCAGTGCTTTTCCTCATTTACTCTGTTCTTTCTCCCGTAGTTGACACATTAAGCATTTCTTCGCTCATATTCAAAACTTTCCAGCTGTCAGCTTACTGTCTTAACTCCTCATCTTTGCCATTACTTTCTCTTGCAAATATATTCCCCCTTCAGTTTAGCACCCTAAGCTCTCTCGTAAACTCTTTTCAGAGAAGAAAATTCTCAGCTGGCTTGAATGAAGCTATGTTGAATTAAGTATCTAATCACATACAACTTAGGCTGGTGGATTGTACTTCCACCATAGCTCCTTGATGAGGTGTTTGTTTTTCATGCAGAAATATTTTGTTTCTTTGTCTTTTGTAACATTTGATTCAATTCTACTAAATTTGAAGTTTTCATCAGGGTGCTGTTGTGGAGTAATAACAAGTGGCTGAAATTAAAGCAGACAGGAGACATGTAAAAAAAAGCTAAAATGTGTACAGTCACATTGTGCTGTATACCACAGATTCAGTATGTTGCTGTGTTTCTGCAGGTTTCAATTACCCTGACTCACCCTTTCCTCTTTTAAAGCATCACTTCCGTTAATTTTACTCTGCATCCTCTAAGTGCATACCTCTTTACTCCAGTAGCACATTCAAGTGCTAATATGGCACTAAATAGATTTTTATTGACAGACAACAGTGACCTGGAGAGAGAGAACAGCCTCTGTCTGAGAAATCATCACTGTGCTCACTAACATCAGGGATTATGAACTCCTGTAACAGTGAAGCAGAATACAGTTAGAAATTTAAAGGTTTGCATAGAACAGTATTGAATTGTTTTTCAAGGCTCAAAGTCTAGAGCTAAAAGCCATAACTAAAATACTGATTTAATTTTACTGGTTACCTGTTTCTAAGATAAGCTTTAAAAATGCTTTTGGAGTTTTTTTTTTTATGGCTCTTAGTCAAAATTAGATTGTTGTTGAACTATCTAGAGGTTACTTGAATGCTTCTATCAAAAACTACAGTTTAAAAGTGACCTTAAAAATCTGTTTAACACGTGGGAATTTAAACCTTTATTAGATTTTTAAATAAGGTTTTAGAGTACTATAGATGTTTCTGTTTTGGCTTATTGTCCTACTCTGTGCTGAATACATTAGCTGCAATTCATTCAGTTGACAGCAATATTTTGTTGAGCTGTCAATTTATCCTTAGTATGAGCTGTAGTACTAAGATGTTCAGCAGAGGGTTTTTTCTATCAACCTCTGACTCCATAGAGATATTAAAAGTGATCAACTACTTGTATTACATAACCGCTGCTTCTCTAAAAGACACTGTAGAAAACTAATTCATTAACATTATTAAGTTGAGGTGGTTTCTTTTTGTGAAATCGTATGATGGCTGTGACATTGACTAGAACATTGATTATGCCTGAAAGTTTTTGGATCACATTGATTTTTCATCAGGGAAAGTGGACCATGCAGAAGCTAACAGGATTTTTTTTATGTGGTGTACAAAGGCTGCAGTCTTCCCTGTAACTTTAACAAAGGCCCTGATCAAGTCTGCAAGGCAATAAAAGCTGCTGCGAGTTGCTGAGTGCTCTGAGTTAGGACTGTCTTCTCTGATGCCCAGTGTTCAACATTTTGTAGCATCAAGTAGTTCGATTTCATGTAATACAAGGGTACTGCAGTGTCTGCAAAACCATAGGGCTTAGCTGTGGTGAAGAAGAGAGACACGGTGCTTTTGATTAGTGTGCAAGGTAAGAAAAGAATCAGTGCCAAACTGCTGCAGCCTTTTTAGAGGAAGAAAGATGTTACCTGTTTATAATTCTGTAAGGAAGCAAACAAGCACCAATCTTGACTTTACATGTAATTTTTGTATTTCCAGTAAGAAAGAATACATGAAGAGTAAAACTAAGAGAAGTGACCGTGGTCAGTGAAGAGCGTTTTCTGCGCTTCTGATTTAAGAAGGAGGAATTTGTTGAGCATAAAAGACAAAGAGTAATAATCAACTGAACTTACAGTAAGAAGTGTCAGGATCTTTGAACCATAGAAAGGACTGATGGACTTAGCAAAAATGTGAAACACTCCACACTTTGCTATCATCTGCTGTTGCTTGCTGAACTGTGAAGAATTGTGTATTTGGGCTGCTTTCTACTATATTGCCAATCACCTTTTCTGGACTTGAAAGTGGTATTTTCGTATTACCTCTCTCATGGTTTCATTTGCATGCGTTCTGTAACTATGCACAAACAAAATCTGTTATCAGCTTTACTGATTTAAAAATAAGCCCAGTGGTGAATAAAATTAATTTGTTTTGACCCTTCAATTCTAATCACTTAGTTCCACATCAGTGGAAACTGGAATTTATGTTATACAAAGGTTAGGACAAACCTCTGCAACATACTATTTGAAAATTAGCCTCTACAGATACTTTCACTTCTGGTGAAAAGGATTAAAAAATGTTATTTATAACAAGGCCTTAAGCTGTTTACATACATTGGCTTTGAAATATTTTTGATTTTAGTTTATTTCTTGTAAGAGAGAAATTATATAATTTATTTGGTAAATAATGCTGTAAACTATAGGATTTTTGGTGAATAAAATATTTTGCTTTCAAGACTATCACAGCTGTCTACCTGCTTTTGATCTGTACAGGACTTACAATTCTGGCATTTCTGTACCTTCCTGAGGTGACCACTACTCTATAACATAGCATATGTCTTTATCTTCTACCAGGTCTACAATGAAGAGGGGAATCTTGAAATTAAAGCAGAAAAGGCAAAGGAACATATTCAGCAGGCACTGCTTCATAAAAGCAAGTCAGTTTTTTCAGTATAGGCAATCATGTTAAGATAACTACAGCAACTGTTATGGCTTCACTGATTTCTCTAGCAGCAGAGAGATAACCCCAAGCAGCAGTGACCATCAATCCAATGATTTCATGCTTTCATGCAGTGGTGTATTTAAAAACTACACATCTGTCACTCTAAAAGTTTATGGAAGTTATTGGTAATAACCTTGCTTCTAGGAACAACTGTAGCAAACCTGACAGATTGGCAAAATCAGAATTCGGAATTTCAATTCTTAAAATTGTTTTCTACCTCTGAAGAATTTTTGGTGCAAGGTTTCAGGGTGGGGTAAGTTACTTGTTTTATTTTTATGTAATCCTAGAACCCTGACAAAGAGGAGGGTATTATTTCTTAATTACATAATTCCTTAATGAAAATAACAGAGAAATAGAAAGGTGCTGTTTCCTCTTAAGTTTGCAGAGTCTCTGGCTTAACTTAGAGCCTGTGCCTCGTTATTACCTATTTTCCAAGGTTTAAAACAAGGTGCTTAATCTCAGCAAGGTAATTCTTCTACAGCATTCCTCTTCAAAATGCAAGAGACCATTCTGCATGCCCTGTGAGCAAAAACATTTTGTACATCTACATGTAGTGTCTGCATCTCCGTGCAAAGGGTATAGTCTATTTAGAATGTATCTCCATACAAAACAGGTATTTCTGGTCAGTCTTATTTGGAGAAAAAACATGAGCTTTCTTACTTTTAAGTACCAAGACTACCCTTCATAAAGTACATACATGTCACTTTTTTTCCCAGTTACCTAATGGACTGTAGTGTCTGAATCATTTGTCCCTTGGGAGGCCCTGAAGGACACCCAGCCCACAGTTCTGTCCAAACCCAGAATGTCTATACTAAACTATTCAGAGACTTAGACATCCTTTGTGTACAAACCCTTTAACACAGTCACTGATAAATGAAAACTGTTGTTTAATACTTGCAAAAGGAAATCCTGTACAGACTATGGAGTATACTGGGAGAAACTTCTCCATAGCATGTGCACTTACAAGTTCAGATTTTGTTTGGTTTTTTGTTGGTTTGTTTGTGTTTGTTTCTATAGTGTTCCAGTAAGAGGGAAAAGGGATTACAGCTAAGCAATGTTAATGATCAGCAACTTGGAACCTATTTCTTTCTCTGAGGTGTGAAATGGTATAAAGCATCAAATGTCAAAAGAGTACAAAGGAGCTTGAAAGGATGTGTATGTTTTGTGCCGAAGTATTCCATTTCTCTTCATCCTGCACTGGATTTTGCATTGGTACACTTTGATGAAAACTTAATGACTATTATATATATAAATCTGATGAGGCAGTGCATGTCAGGTAAAAAATATATCCAGAAGGTATAATCAACTCTCTGGGGTATTAAACTAATCTGTTGGTCTATTTCTTCATGTCTAAACAGATGGAACTCACCAAAGGGAGCAAAAATTGAAGAATTAGGTCACAGACATGGGCTATCTGTGTGCAGTGGTATCTGAATACTCTGGCCCTGCAAGCTGCCCAGAAGGAAAAAGCACGGGTTGATGCCTGCTTAGAAGAAAGTAATGAATAACTCCAAATTTGTGTTACTGACCCTTTGACATAGTCATATGGCATTCAGAGGGAGAGTTTTGCCTTTGGTAGCGTGTAATAATTGTCAATTTAAAAAAAAAAAAAAAGAAAAAAAAAAAAGAAAAAAGCTCAACAGCAAAAAAATGAACAAAAACCAACAGCTTTGTACTAGAATCCAATGTTTGAAAACACACATATCTCAAAATCCCTTTTCTGTTTGACTTTGCTTATACTTCAGGCAATTGAATTTCATACAGCTCAATACTCTTTTCCAAAACCCTGAACACCAGGCAGTGATAAAAGAGTAGTCAATACTGCACTCCACCTGTTCTTCAGAGAAGCTATTTACTGACCCATTTCCAGAGGTGTATGCATCTGCTTGCAAGAAGATTATCAGCTCTTTCCAGACTGAAGGCATGGAGCCTCACCTTGCAGCTACTTAGCATCTGGAACTGCTTTGCAGTTGTTTTACACCAGCCACAAAGATACTGATACCAAAGTGGTGTGGTATAAACAACATTAACCTGTGGGACAAGATTAAAGATTAAAACATTAAAAAGTTGTTAAAATTACTAACCTCCTGCCTCAGGACCCTTTTGAAACTGTGTGAATGATCCTTGCTGGTGGTAGTAGTGTCCTGTAAACATCATTAATTTGAATATTGCTGACAATTTTTTTAAAGGTTCAGTACATCAGCTTGCTAATATCAGAGAAAATTATTTAGACTACACTAATTCATTGATTTATCATTACCTTAGAAACAAGAGATTAATATTTCCTTTTGGGAGCTGCGTGTTACTGTTTCGCCAATTGAGGATAGTGATGAAACTTGGACATCAGAGTGAAAAGAGTAGATGTGTTTTACTGGTGATAGCTAAATAATACAACCAAAGAAGAAAGATGCAGAACAAAATACCTCAAGCAAACAAAGTATACGGGGTATCGCACCAAGTCATTACTACATAAGAGAAAAGATAGTGATGAGGAAAGGCACATCACCACACATAGGAGAAAAGATAGTGATTAGGAAAGGTACATCACCACTTGCATACGTTACCATCATCCAGATCCAATCATCCGGAGCCCCCGGTTGCAGTGAGGATTTGGAGAACCCTTCCTGGCAAGTGGGAAAACCCTGCACGGTGCATCCACCTGTAGGTGAGGCATCCAAAGTCGCTGCAAGAGGGTCCAGGCTTATATGCTTAAAAAAATGAGCAAACCAGAATGACTTGCATATTTTGCGATGTGGAACTATCTGGTTTACCCCCCTGACCAACCAGGACCAAGACCTGGACAAAGTTCAGGATGTGGGTGGTAGGGTTTCCTAAATTATTGTCTCTGGACATTGAGTCAGCACAAACGATATTTTGAGATGGTTAGTTGCTGGCATCAGCATGACTGTTGTTATAACCCAACACAATACCCACTGATACAAAGGTTATTAATAAAAAAGACAAGATTCATCTATAGGTCAACTCTGGCCTGGGCCTGTTGTCCGAGCCTTAGCACTACAGTAACCTTGTATGACAAGAGAAAAATTATTGTGGAACTACCTGAATAAGACCAGAAAATACCTTCTGACACTCATTTTATAGGAATGGCAAAGTGTGTAAACAAACATCATTTTTTACTACATCAAATGCTACATAAAAGAACAAGAATTCCTCCATTCTTCCAGCTGTTTTCCCTCCCTCATACAGCAAGGTATGAAAAAGGAGTTTTTAACTTTACTAATGTATTCTGCAGTCTTTTAAAAATTATTTCTCCCTATAGGCCTTATCTCAGTATACAGACCATTATAGCTGCAAAAATGTAAGCAGTTTCTTCTAGAAGTGATAAGAATGTGGGCTGTCTTCAAGGAACTAGAAGTCCCTCAGCCTTTCCTCACAGGAGAGGTGTTCTGGTCCCCTAATCATCTTTGTAGGCCTTTTCTGTACTCTCTCCAGCAGTTCCCTGTCCTTCTTGAACTGTGAAGCTCAGGACTGGACACAATAATCAAGATGCAGCCTTACCAGGGCAAGAGTAGAAGGTGAGGATAACTTCCCTCAACCTACTTGCCACACTATTGATGCACCCCAGGATGCCATTGGCCTTCTTCACCACAAGGGCACATTGGTGGCTTATTGTCACCCTTTCGTACACCTGACTCCCAGGAGTTTTTCCACAGAGCTGCTTTCCAGTAGGTCAGACACTAATCTGTACTGGTGCACAGAGTTATTCCTCCCTAGCTAGGTGCAGTACCCTACACTTGCCGTTGCCAAACTTAATTATGTTCCCCTCTGCTCAACTCCCCAGTCTGTCCAGATCACCCAGGATGGCAGCATGGCCCTCTGGTGTGTCAGCCACTCTTTCCAGTTTTGTATTAGCAGCAAACTTGCTGAAGGTACACTCTGTTCCCTCATCTAAGTCACTGCTGAACATGTTGGACAAGATTGGACCCACTACTGACTCCTGGGGAACCCTTGTGTGGTAGAAAATTATTTCAGCTTGAAATTAAAAAAAAAAAAGAATATAGGTTTTGGTGAGACACCTGATGACTGATTCTATAAAGCATTGCAAGATGGTAGCTGCTTACCTGAGTGAAATGAAATTTGCCTGTGTTCCCACAGAATGTGTTTTGGTTTTTTAAGCTTTTTCATCAGAATAAAGTCTTCTGTCCCATTTCTCATCTGGTAAGCCTATTTTATTTTCTCAGTTTAACTTACAGGAACTTAACATCAGTAAAAGATGTCTAGCTGAGACTCTTAACATCCTCACACATAACGAATACTCTAACACCAGCATTTAAATAACTTGGTATTTGGCCAGTTGCCTACATAAACTCCTTTCTCCATCGCTTTTTGTTGCACATTATCAAAAGTTCTATCAAACATATTTAAGGTTTGATAAATTACGTGTTGGGGTTTTTTTTCCCTTACTGGCTCAGGATAATGTTTTACCTACAGTAGTCAATGGATCAGAATGCCAGCTGCCACAGAAAATACTGCCCTAGAATGAGTGTGATGCCATAGCCTGTAATACTGTAACTTTCCATGGACTTGGGTATTCACAAAGCCCAAAGAGCTCCTGTACAAACCCGTGGCTGTCATCTGAAAACGGTCCGTATTAGCTGCTTATACCAGTGCAGTTACAGGAACTGGTATCTCAGCAGCTTTTTTGAATGACTTGGTGCTGCTCCAGTTTTGAGGTGTGAATCTGTTGTCCAGCTGGCTTGCTGTGAAGTTTGAACCAGCCCTAGATCTATTGCGCCCTCCATGTACTGCCAGTGTGTCTTGCACTGTCTGTCTAATTTGTCAAAAAAGGGGGCAATCCTTCTCTATTCCTGCTCAGGTCTGGAAAAGCTGTGGGTGCTGTAATTTTAAAATCTGACAGAGAAAAGAGCAGGAACTGTAGGAGAGCACAACTACTGGATTATTATCACACAGTTTAAGAGATGAGTGTGATTACAACACACTTACAATTTCAGAGTATTTTGATTTGTAGGTGAGCCTGAAACTGGACGGCTGTCAGTACCTGTGGTGTGTAGGAACTGCCTGTAGTTAAAATCACTAGTCCTTGTAAGGCAGAAATAAATACCCCATTTCTTTTGCCCTGCCTGGGCTTTTATTAAGCAGAGAAAGTAGGTGGGTAGCGTTGCTTGTCATTTCAGCCTTTCCAGACTCCTGATCCTTATAAATCTACCTGGCAAGACTGCTTTGCCAGAACAGTACCTGCAGAGATTTATCCCTGAACAATATTCCCAGTGCAGAGCACGCACACTCGTGCTGTCACAGCCACTTGTCCTGTGTGATGCCAGCCAGATCCTGAGTACACCCCAAAAGTCTGAACGGGTACCCAGGACCCAGCACCTGTCTTTCCCCCTAGCACAGCCTTGCTGCACGGTGTGTGTGCTGGAAACACAGCCCAGCTCTTCCCCCCCCCGCCTTTGCTGGGCTGATGGGGAAAATCCCGCGGCCTGGACTGGAGAGTTGGGCTGATTCCAATGGGATGAGGTTCAACACGGCCGAGTGCCGGGTCCTGCACTTTGGCCACAACAACCCCATGGGGAGCTCCAGGCTGGGCACAGAGTGGCTGAGAGCAGCCAGGCAGAGAGGGACCTGGGAGTCTGGATTGACAGGAAGCTGAACAGGAGCCAGCAGTGTGCCCAGGTGGCCAAGAAGGCCAATGGCATCCTGGCCTGGATCAGGAACAGCGTGGCCAGCAGGTCCAGGGAAGGGATTCTGCCCCTGTACTCAGCCCTGGTGAGGCCACAGCTCGAGTCCTGTGTCCAGTTCTGGGCCCCTCAGTTCAGGAAGGAGATTGAGGTCCTGGAGCAGGTCCAAAGGAGGGCAACCAGGCTGGTGAAGGGACTCCAGCACAAGTCCTGTGAGGAGAGGCTGAGGGAGCTGGGGGTGTTCAGCCTGGAGAAGAGGAGGCTCAGGGGAGACCTCATCGCTCTCTACAACTCCCTGAAAGGAGGCTGGAGCCAGGGGGGGTTGGGCTCTTCTCCCAGGCAACTTTCAACAAGACAAGAGGGCATGGACTTAAGTTGTGCCAGGGGAGGTTTAGGTTGGATATTAGAAAGAATTTCTTCACAGAGAGGGTGATCAGACATTGGAATGGACTGCCCAGGGAAGTAGTGGATTCTCCGTCCCTGGAGATACTTAAAAAGAGACTGGATGTGGCACTCAGTGCCATGGGCTGGTAACCACAGTGGTGGGTCAAGAGTTGGACTTGATGACCTCTGAGGTCCCTTCCAACCCGGCTAATTCTATGATTCTATGAAAACCAAAAGAAGCAAAAAAACAAAGAAAAAAAAAAATACTAAACCAAAAAAAGAAAGCCCAACATAACCCCAGACACTCAATCGTGCTCCCCCAGGTAAGGCCTCCGATGCTGCAGACCGCCGCCGCCGCCGCCGGGCCGCCATCTCGGCTACGCTTCGACAAGCGCCGGGAGACGGGGTCCGGCAGCCCGCCCGCTGGGTCTGTGTTGGCCCCAAACACCCCGACACGCCCAGGCCGGGAGCCACCCGCCCCGCCGGACGATACGAGGGGACTGCTCTGCTTCTCGGGCCCAGAGGCGGCGGAGCTGCTCCGTGCGCTGCCCGACCCCGGGACCGGCTCTCTGCTCCCGCCCTGACAGGCCGGATGGGCCGGGTCACCCCAGCAGCCGCCCCGCTCCTTCGGGGCGGCGGTAGCTCCAAGATTTCCCGGCGCGATGCCGCTCCCCGCGGCGCCGGGGGAGGGCGGTAGCGACCGGGCCTCCTCTCGTTCTCCACCGCCACCGCCGCCGGGTGGCTCCGCCCCGGCCGCTTCCGTAGCGAGCAGCGGCGGCATGTGGAGGCCGGGAGCGGGCGGTGCGCTGCGCGCCGTGCAGTGGGCGGCGGCGGCGGGGTTGTGGAACGGAGGCCCTGGGTGTGCCCCGCTGGCAGGGGCAGCCGCCGCCGGCCGCAGCGGGACGGTGAGCGTGAGGCTGTCGGGCGGCGAGACGCGGCCTGCGCCGGCTGGAGAGAGGAGGCGAGGCGGCGGCGCCGCTGCTCGGGAGCGGGCTGGGCAGGCTCGGGTCGAGTTCCCCTTGCGGACAGACCCCCGGGGGGCGGTGAGGGAAGGGCGGCCGGAGAGGTTCCTTCACCGGCTGCGGGCCTCTCACCCGGCTCCCGCCGGGCACCTTCGCCCGACAGCGGAGCGCGTCCACCCTCTTGGGTCGGAGCAAGGCCGCCTGGCTGCCCCGCCCCCGTACGGGCGGCCCTGAGGCTGGCGGCCGCGGCGGGAGTGGCAGGGGCACCCGCACTCTGCAGGGCCCGCCTCGGCCCCGCGCCCGTGAGGAGCCCCGGAGGGCAGAATTGTTGTACCGGGAGCCTCCGTGGTTCGCAGCCCTGCAGGAACGGCAGCGTCGAGGGGTGCCCAGCGGGGAACCCCGTCCTCGCTGTGCTCCTAGAGCTGCTTGCTTGTTAGATAGGGCTCTCAGTCTTGGGACTGCTCACCCTTTTGGCACTGTGTTGGGTGCCTTGAGGGCTGACACCAGCTGTGTGCTGGGTCTGTGTTGGCGGCCTCCAGCCATAAATGGAGAATGAGCACGGTAATGGGAGCTACAGCTTCTCGGTCCCGTCAGAACTTGGAGATATTTATGCTCTTTTTCTCTTTATAGCCCAAGTGTGTCTTAAAGAAATGATGAAGGGTATAGTCAAAACCATGTAGGCATCAGTGTGTGTTTTGACAACCTGTAGCTTTGTGATGATACAAGGCGTTTACTGCTCTTGGCCTTTACCTCTGTTTCATGGCTTTGGACTAAGAGACCGGTTTGTCTGTAATTGCTGAGGATCAACATCAGACCATATGGAGAGATTCTGTTTTGTGTTCTCTTCTGGTGTGTGTGTAGAACAGGGGTTTAGTTCCTTTTAAAATATCATGTGCTTTTCATCTCTCTGCTGTCTTACCCTTCATCTAAAATCTTATAACTTCATAGCCTAGGTTTAAAAGAAAATGGCAAGCGTGCTATCTTTCTTTCTTCAGGGACAGCATAAGTGCTTCTACTCGTATGTTACTCTGGAGGATCAGCTTTATCCATATTCATTTATTGCTTCCCCTCAAAGGCACTGTCCATTTTTCTTCCTTGTCTGATATTGTGAGCATGTTGAAACAGCTTTCCTGTAGTTTTGATTTGGTTTTTAAACAGAAGATAAATCAGAAATGAGGCAGCTCGTTTTACAGGGGAGATCTGGAATTTGAAGTGTGATGTTAGCTCTTAGCTTTTGCAAGTAAAGGACATTCAGGGCTTCTGTTTATTTCAGTTGAAAAAATAATTTCTTCTAACAGAGGGACATAGGTTGTTGATAACAAAGCATCTGAATAGTAGATACTTGTGAAAATCTTTGGCCTAGCCCAGGTGTCTGTAGTTGCTTAGTAGTTCGTGTCAGAACAATAGAAAAGACAGTTCTTCTCTTCCCTGTTCTTTGAATACAATTTTTTTTCCATTAGTTTGTATCAGAAGAAAAGGTTATTATTGCCTCAATCATCCAAAGACTAAACCTGCATAATTCTTTTCATATTAACTCTGCGATACAGAATATGAGTATTTTACTTGAGAGGGATGGGAAGCTCTTGAAGGATCTGTTCAATTTATGTCACAAATATGTGGTTTATAATTCTTCATGCTTTAACTTTTAATTCCATTTTACTTACTTCAACAGCAATTACAATATGCCTCAGAGGTAAAGAGCAAGACTGTTCAGTTCATGAATTTAAGAAATGCAGGAACTCTGAATGACTCAAGGTAAATTTTAATTATTTCCTAGAGGTGTCCACCTATACACTTGGTTAAAATTTGCCATTGATATGGATGGAAAAATGTACGTGATTTAATTAATTTGGTTAATTAAGCTTATTTAGACTTTATTCTCAATAACTTCTAATTATTTAAACAGGATAACAAAAACTGTCTCATAAGGCTCTAAGCCTTATGAAGTGGCTACAGGGGTGCTTTGAGAATGTCTGAAGAATCTAATTTTGCGTATTCATAAGTACACTTTAAATAAAGTCTAATTACTGGATTGCATTGGTAATTCCGATAGAGAAGTCAAATGCTGTACTGAGACACGGAGTGTGATATTGATGTTTCTGAACTGCTTATAGCTACAGCAAGTTTTTTAGAGATGCTTGTATCTATTTGTAGGGTCCAAAATTAAGTAATCTTGCACAAAGTCCTTTTATTTTGAAGTCTAATTCTTGTTCAGTATCAGTATACAGTACTGGTATATCAGATCAGTTTATCTAAGGAATGAAGTATGTGCTCCTCAGTTAGCAGTCTCTGCCAGCAAAATTTCAAAATTTCACCTCCATCTATAAAGCGAATTGTTACCTGCATTACCTTAAAAAAAATTAATAATATCTTTCTATGATCATTTAGTGGTTATGGTTCCCTCCAAGATCATGGTCTTGGTATGATTTTGTTATAGGGAAAATACCAATACCAGTACCAATTGTTTACCATCTTTCCTGTTTTTCTCCTAATTATGGAATTGTATGTCACATGTAGCTCTTTAGATGAGACCACTTACGAAAAACTGGCTGAAGAAACACTGGACTCCTTGGCAGATTTCTTTGAGGATCTAACAGACAAGCCTTTTACACCAGAAGACTATGATGTCTCTTTAGGGGTATGTTTTAAGCATTCTTTTATCACTGTGATTATTAGAGATTTTTTATTATTATTATTTGAATGTGAATTTTAAATTAGTCACCCTAGTGCCAACACTTAAAATACAATGAGCTTTCGCAGCTTTATTGTTAAAATATTCCTCTGTGTACTGATTGGAGCAATTATTCTACTAAAAAGTAACACACACTGTTGTATGGTAGGATGATTTTAAATGTTTAGTGTATACAGAAAGGCATAATATAGAATAATAAATTACCACAAGAGGAGACAGAAAACTGTTTCTAATTTTACAGTGATCTGTAATGTTTTATAAACACACATAGACCTCTGACATCAGCAGTCCCTTCCCTCCTGGGGAATACCAGAACTGGCCTGCATGGCATGGTAGATGCACATCATATAGAAGTGCTAGAGCAGTTGCCTTGATTGTCCTGAATGCTGAGAAGCAGCATTTCTATTTCTCTTGCCCGGGTAGAGTGCATTTGTCCAGGCTTTTCTGATGCCTCAGCCTGTGTTGAAGAGAAGCAACAAGAGGATACAGTGCTTGCATAGGGGCAGACACCAGAGCATGCATGGGGAGAAGGCTCCTGTCACAGGATATACTGAGTGGCCATTAGGCTGCTAATTGGAGCCTCTTAATAGGTCAGCCCCTAAAATTCTTTTGTATGAGTGACCGACTCAGATTAAAAATGCCCGTTCTATTTGTATAGGACATTTACTAGTTTTGTATAGAATTCCTGAAGTAGTTTGTTACAGACCCTCTGCCCCAACGAGGATGAGAATGCAGTTTCTCCCCACGCTGCCATCAGCAACAAAAGCCTTTCTTTACTGCTTTTTTTTTTTTTTTTTTTTTTTGAGGTCAAATAACTGCTGCTCCCTCTTCAAGACTTATGACAAGGAGATTGCCGTCTCCTTCTCCTGTCTGTAAAGGTTTTATGCCTAGGGACATGGAAGCAGATGAGTTGAGTTGGCACTGTGCAAAAAAATCCAAAATAAAACAAAAAAACTGAACCCAAAATACTGTAGTTTTCGAACTTGCTCATGTCTAAATCATAATGTTCACTCTCTTTCTTAGAACTAGGATAAAAAGTAGCATACTGTTAGCCAGGTTCTGTTGTTGCTCTTAGCAAATACTATTTGTTGCTTTAAGTATGTAATGGATGTTATAGCTATTTGTTTTTCTGGTGAAAAGGGAAGATTGTTTAATTGTTACTCATCAGTATGTTTTAGCATATCAGTGCCTTTTAGCCTGATTTAAAGAGTTTAGGACAAAATTGGCAAAGAGATTATAATTTACCTCTTTAGTATTCTCAAACACTTCATTATGTGAAGGTAATGAACCATTTTATGTCAGAATCTTATCTTCAGCCACTGTAGAGTGGATTGTGTTTGACATTGATTCTCTGTGAGGCTCAAAAGAATTATTTTTACATCCATAGCAGTTTTTAACAGTACTCCTTTGTTGCACAGACCGCATAATAAAGTAATAGTATGTTGTCGTTTCTGTTAGGAGTAAAAGGTTAAATTGATGCCAAGTTTACCCAAGTTAATCCCAAACAAGGCCGGTGCTATAACAAGCCACAAGGTGGCGAACGTGAAAAAAAGTTTCTTGTGCCTGTGAATTGTTACGGCCTTGATTTCTGCATGCAATGTGTATCTTTGTGTCCAGGGGGAAGAAAAAAAAATCTTTTGAAGAATATTCTTGTTACCAGAAGCTAACAAACATTCACCCAATAGTAAAATATATGTACAGTAGTATTCCTTAAAATATGGGGGAAATATCTTGCATTTTAAGTTCTTAAAAACTCAGTTTGTATTTTCTAGTATTTCAGAAGTATTCCAAAATGCATGGGAAAAATTTTTAAACACAACATTAAAAATTAACCTTTATTTAATTGCAATGATGGGGCAACAACACTCTTCAGCAGCTGACACACAATATAAGTGATAGTATTTTTTTTAACTCTTTGGAAAACCTATTTACTAGGATTGTTATCGTAGCATGAAGCACAACATCATCCTAAATACTTAATGTGGCACTAAAAAGCACTTAGAAAAATAGTGAAACCTTTATATCTCTCTTCAGGCCTAATTACCAATGTAGTCTTGAAGCTTTATTGTGCTGTAGGTTGTGAGATATTTAAGAAACTGTGAATTAAATAGGTTTAACCCATTACCTGAATCATCAAACTATATAGGGATATTCTTTTTAATTATCATAATTCAGATCATCTGTAGGTTATCTCTTGTCCTGGTAGTGTTGTCTTTTAGGGTTAGGACAGAAATGTTTTTGTCAGAATTGTATTTGCTTCTCAAATGCACTTGTGAAAAATGTCAGTGAAATTTGAATCATGTTGTCTGTAAGAAATGTGACTAAGAAAGAAAAAATAGATGCTCACTAGGATAATGGTCTAAAGCTGGCATAACTAAAACAAACTAGACAGAATGGAGTTTAGGAGTCAAGCATTTTTGAGGTGTGATTCAGGATCCAGGCACTTGATCTGAATTATTGGAGAACCGATTGTGTTTACTCACTGAGAAATTGTTGAGAGTTTCAAATTCATCAAAATGAATGAGTAGACCTTGGAAGGTGCTCAGCCAGTACTATTTAAGCTCAGCAGTACTATTTAAGTAGTGCCATTGTGAATGGTGCAAACACACTATATCAAACTCTGATCAGAAAGTTTAAATTCTGGATCAAACTCGAAGATATGCAAATTAACCTGTGTATTGACTCAAGTTTTTTTGTACTTAGCAGTCAGTGTTCCAAGCTGTTATTTACAAAATGGTTGGGAATGTGATGGAGATATGTAAGTTTCTGTTTATCTACTGCAAATGATAACAATTCTTGTCAAGTAGCAGGATGCAAATTTTTAATTTCTTACTTTCTTTGTGTTTTAAGAGTGGAGTTCTAACAGTTAAGTTAGGTGGAGACATGGGAACATATGTAATCAATAAGCAAACACCAAACCGGCAGATTTGGCTGTCCTCACCCACTAGGTAAGTTGTGTGTAAGTTACGTAATGTCTGCAGACTGGGTGGAAATGTACTTCCCCTGCTCTACAGCCTGGAATGGACTATGTAATATCCTTTTCATGTGTGACCCTTTTCCTCAGCATATTCTCAAAACATGATATAATCTGTATGTTCAATCATAATTTATAAACAGTGGTTTGAGGAACAGTGCAGTGTATCAACATGCCTAAATTAATCCTGGAAATGTGTAAAAAAGAATTTTCATACCCTGTTCTTGTTAAAAGCCATTGCCTATAGGTGTTTAGCCTACTCATATTAAAAATAAACAGCGATGAGTGGAAAAAAAACCAGCCAACCAAACAACCAAAGCTTCTGCTGTAAAAAAGAGTGACGATGATGTTATGATCTAAACCTCTCTTTGTATTTGAACAGGGTGGCTCCTTCCCCTTTAAGCTTGTGGGATTTCCTGCTTTGTATGTTTATGTGCTCGTTGTTTTTTTCAAGCATCTGTAAGTTACAGGAGCTTTGGGCCAGCTGTTCCCTCTGCCTTCTCTAATGCTGTGCTTTGATTCATTCCAGGTTTTCTGGTTGGTTTGAGCAGGGATGGCAGCCAGACATGTGGGAAAATGTTGTAGCTGCCGCCCCCAAAAATTTGTATTCTCTGCCACTGTCCTAGGGAAAGAACTGAGGGAGTTGGTCAGTGTTACTGGTGAAGAAACCAGCTCTATGGAATGTATGAGCATTCCCAGTAGCTATGCAGGCGTACCTCTTGAACATTGTTCAGAAAGAATGTATTGATTGCAAAACAGGGAATGGTTTTGCAGTAGTAGAACTCTGTAGTAGGGTTTTTCTTGGGGAAATAAAAAAGCACAATGGAGTTTAATATTTTAAGATAAATTATTTTAATAGGCATAAAATTTACAGAAAGAAAATTTTTATTTAATGTACTTCTGTACTGGCTAGTGCACAGCATACTAGATTAGTAGTTTTTCTTTACTAACTCTTCTCTTTTCCCAGCATCCTTTTATTAATTATATAATGTATCTAACAAGCACATGACTTCCTAAGGCACAGCCCTAGCAAGCTAGCAAATTTTTTTATTTAGACTTGCACAGGCTGTGTGTTAGATTTTAGTTGTCCCATAGATTTGCAACAAGCATAATTTCTAAGCCTTGATTCTCCTTAAGAGGTCTATAGGACTTTTGTGTCACTGACACAAAGGTTTCATCTGTTTATGAGAACCAGTGTTCAGGGAACTCCAGTCTATTTGGAGCCAACTGCAGCTAAGCTATGACAGACATGCTCCAGAGCATGGAATTAATGAAAAAATATTAAACTAGTATTGTTTGAGTTTTGGTTGGTTGGTTTTTGTTTTGTTTTTTTTTTAATTGAATATACTGATTTTTTTTTTTAAATACCATTAAAGAATTTTTCATAATTTTTTATGAAAAGTGATTCAACTATAGCCATTAAGTTTGTGCTTGCTAGACTGGTATTATGGTAAACAGTGTTATTTGCTGAAATACAAAGCTACATTTTCACTTACTGCCTAAGTTCTGAAAAGCAGCTCCAGAAAAGACTCTGTGATCTGGAATGACATACTTCTTAAGTGCAATATACTAGGAAAAGAAAGAAGCAAATGTTACTTCCAGTGATTACTTGCATTTTATGTTATAAATGTGAAATTTCTACATAAATGTGGAATATTGAGGTTTTGACAACATATCCTGAAAGAGACAAATTCTTAAGATGTGAGAGAGATACATTTTCTTGAATTCTTTGACCTTGTATTTGCTACAGTGCATCTTTACACCAAAGTGTACTTAAGCTTATGTTTGTAAAGCTTTACTTAGCTGACAACTTTTGAAAAAAGGGTGGGGTAAGAGTTGCAGCTTGCCAGCAGTGTGATAGCAGCAGTTTCATGTATCTCCTTTTAATTGAAAAGCTTTACAACCTTACACTGCATCTCTTAGTAATGTGATGCTATATTTTAATTCTTCTCTCTTACTTTTCAAAAATATATGCAGCCTTTCAATGGCAAATATGTTTAGTTTATATTTAACTTTGTAGGCATAGTATAGAATTCACAAGATCCTTGCTTAAGTTATTAACTGAAATTTTTAAAATGACAGTACAGCATTTTGGAGATCCAGATAACTATGGAGGTGTAAGTTAGCAGGTGATAACCATATTACTGATGGTTACTAAGGAACATTTAAAGACAGTTCAGATAACTTACACATTTCTTTGTCCTTGTTGATTAAATGGTCTGTCTTAGCCTGATTTTCATGAATGGCTGCATCCCACTTTTAGCTGCAGGACAGTATAAACGTATGCTTGCACTGTGAAGGAAGGGAGAAATGCATACTAAAGTAATTGGAGCACATAATCTTGACTCCAAACAGTTACCAGTTCGCACACAGCAAATGATATTTTAGTGAAAGTGACATGGATCTGTCTTTTTGTTTGTGACTTCTCAAAGTTTGGTTAGTAGTTAAAAGTTCTTCATTTGACTATTACAGGGAACTCAGAATATTCAAGATTCAGAGAAATGTTTATGGACAACCTGCAGATTGTTCCTGCATATATTTAGGACAGTCTGTTTTCTAGCAGACCTTGTGCATGAGTTGTCTGAGTTGCAAGTCATTTTGTCCTATGAGTTCAGGGATAAGACTGAAGTTTTATGTATTTATCCCAGATGACCGTTTCATTCCCTTCACTTAGTTTCCCCAGTTAACTGTAGTGAGCACCTTTCAGTTATTCTCCCATTTCACATGTGGAGAATCAGATGGATAGAAAGGTGTGGAATGGTTCAGATTGCTTTCTTGCTTCTTGAATCTAAGCTCAAGCCAATAACTGGACAGAGGAAAATTTTAAATTTTAAAGCATTTTACATATAAGTTCCCCACATGCCAGTATATTTGCTTCCAGCTGGTAAATTACTTTGTTGCATCTAAAACCAAAATGAGAGCGGTTGTCTGCTGCTGTGCTTAGAATGCCTGCATGTAACTGCTGCAAGAGCTAATCAATAGCATTGATTCAGTGATACACAAATATCCCTCCTAATTCTTGCGTGCGAGAGAGTTACATGGGTGAGGGAAGAAGGAGGTAAGGGAAGAGATTGGGGAAATCAGTGCCAGAAAAAACAAGAAGGGAAGGTCTTTGTGTTCTCTGGAACTGGCTGATATATATTGTCAGCTTTCAGATTGTCCTGGCGGTTCTGGCCTTTTCTGCTCCATTTCCCCAGACTGTCCACTAGTCCTTCTCTAGGCTCTGTCTCCTTTTCCTGGGCAATGTGAGATACATTATAGATACAGGCTTCTAGTAGCTCCCCATGTATAATCTGTAGTTACAGTGTATGGTTTGTCTGTTTTTTTCTAGTGGACCCAAGCGGTACGACTGGACTGGACGGAACTGGGTGTATTCTCATGACAGAGTATCCCTTCATGAACTACTATCAAAAGAATTTTCAGCAGCTTTAAAAACTAAATTGGATTTGTCCTGCTTAATATATTCTGGGAAAGAAGATACTTGATGATATTCTACCTCATGGAATTTTAATGACTTTAACCACAAGCCCAGTCTTTCCTTCGTTTCTGAAGTACCTGGGCTTAATTCTGTTGGTTTTCTTGACTTCACTATGTTGTGCAACAGTAAAGAAAACAACACATTTTTTTCTAGTGCTCAGTCTTTGGGTTTCTGCTCAGTTTCTTTGGGTGTCACCACTTGAATCTGTGTCCATGTACTATGGGTTGTTAAAGTCTCCCGGCCCATCCTTGAATTTCTTACTTTGCTACTGCAGAAGTCAGTCATGAATTTTTATTGCTGTAGTCTTGTTTGGACTAAGACAGCTGGAGTGCACAAGTGCTGAAATACTGTTAGTGAGACATTCACCCAAAAAAGAAGTGAGTGCAAATCAAATTGACTTAAGTTGTGGTACTGTGACTACATTGTTTAAAATATGTGGCTATAGTGAGTGAGTAACACATCAAAGTTGAATCAAACATGCTACTAATAAAATTACGCTGGCAGATGGAAACTTTTCTTGTTTAATGCAATGTTAATAAGAGTTCTCTTCTCAGTATTGCAGAACTTGCTCTTTCTCCAAATTCTAAATTGTAGTTTCTTTCACAGTAGCATATTTTGAGGTAACCTCTAAATTACTCTGGTCATAATCATCATATGAAACTGCAGATGCTTGTATGAGATGTTTAAGTCGTGCAGTATCTCTGCAAACACTTATTACTGTGGATTTTTTAATGTTTTCTTCAGAGAGTGAAACTACATAATTTATTGACTTTTTAAAAAATCTGTTTTAGCTGAGCAAAATTAAGATCCTCTCATGGTAGCAAAATTTGCACTATTTGTTCTCATGCATGTCTTAAGTAAGTGGGCTTATATTCTATTTTTTCATCATGACATAGCAAGGCTTCCCTTAGTACTATGTTGATACACAAGCTTTAGCCTTTTTGCTTTTTAAAATTGAGCATGATACTTAGGCTGATAAAGTTATTTCTTCACTCTGTCAAAAAATTAGAATGAAATATAATACGGATACTAAACCAAAAACTTTAAGTCATGAACTAGAAGAGGAACACTTCTGAACTGTTGCATTGTTACTACCACTAGTTTTTAACTGCCTCTAAAATAAAAGCACAAAGTTGTTGACTTATTCTTGAGAAAATGGTTACACCATACAAATTGTTCTATCAGCATATGAAAAGATGTTCAATGCAAACTACTTTTGGTTTCTCTGATGCTTGTGGTTAGTTTGGCATGACCAGCTAGAATTTTTACAGATGCGATTGATTTTGTCATTGAAAAAAATAGCTGTATAGTATTGTTGCCCAGCATTACCATTTCTAGTATGAGCATTCTTACCTACTATTTCCCACCATTAAATGGATAGTAATATTTTATTATTTGGAATAATATATGGAAGGAATTATTCCAAATAATATTTGGAAGGAGTTCTTGGTTAATTATGCACACTAGTAGCATGTTTTTTAATCAAAATTTTAAAATGACAAATTTTGAAATTGTCAGCTCTGAAATTTTAACTCTTTTGGATGAGGTAAATACTGCCAGCTGCCATGAGTACAAGAATATAAGATGTGTGGGGGTTTTTGTTGATTTTTGTTTTGGTTTGTTTTTTTGAAAAGGAAAGCAAAAAATAGAACACCTAGTTACCATTTTGAACATAGAACAGTGTAAACAATTTACAGCATATGGCAAACAGTATTATTCAGATCAATCTCGTAATAGTCCAAACAACTATTTAAACATGTATGTATAGAAGTTAATGACTTGATATTTGGATATCCTCCTCCTGATCAAGTATAGCTTGTATAAATATTTTCCTGATTTACTTTTCCAAAAATTATTTTCTTAAGTAATTTGCATGCAGCATGTTTGCTACATGCATCTCATTCATATTTGGAGACTCTTTATTAACTTATGTCTCGTGCAAATATTTATACCTAAATAAAGTTGCACATAGAATTCTTCATTCATTATGTAAAGATCTGATTTCAGGCTATGAATATAAAGCTTAAGATCATGAACAGGCATGTTGTTTTGAATTTTTTGTGTTTCTTAAAATAGGGTAAAGTTTTGGTTCAGGGTGGATTTTGACATGCCTTGCCCCTCATAATGCTACTGCTATTTATGCAAACAGTTTCCTGGTTTTAGGTAGGCAAGTAAAAAATGGATTTAATCTAATGAAGGTAAGTAGAGTCAGCAAGTTAGGATGAGGTTTCTGTTGGTGTGCAAAATGAACCCATGACTCATTTTTTTAGCTCTAATATTTTCATCTAGTTGCAAGCAAGGGCTGTGTTGCTAGCACAGTGGAGTCACAGGATGAGCTCTGATATCAGTGCCAGACTTTGCATATTGTCCAAAGACAAACAACTCATCCATACCCTTTTTTACTTCCATAACTTGTCTGATTAGGCAGATCGCACCATGCTTACACACATTTGCCCTTGTACTCAGCCCTGGTGAGACCACACCTCGAGTCCTGTGTCCAGTTCTGGGCCCCTCAGTTCAGGAAGGAGATTGAGGTCCTGGAGCAGGTCCAAAGGAGGGCAACCAGGCTGGTGAAGGGACTCCAGCACAAGTCCTGTGAGGAGAGGCTGAGGGAGCTGGGGGTGTTCAGCCTGGAGAAGAGGAGGCTCAGGGGAGACCTCATCGCTCTCTACAACTCCCTGAAAGGAGGCTGGAGCCAGGGGGGGGTTGGGCTCTTCTCCCAGGCAACTTTCAACAAGACAAGAGGGCATGGACTTAAGTTGTGCCAGGGGAAGTTTAGGTTGGATATTAGAAAGAATTTCTTTACAGAGAGAGTGATCAGGCACTGGAATGGGCCCCGGTGAGGTGGTGGATTCTCCATCCCTGGAGATATTTAAAAAGAGACTGGATGTGGCACTCAGTGCCATGGTCTAGCACCGCAGCGATGGGTCAAGGGTTGGGCTTGATGATCCCTGAGGTCCCTTCCAACCCAGCTGATTCTATGATTCTGTGATTCTATAACATCACATCAAGAGGTTTCTTTATTCACCTCTCTGAAAACAAATAGCCAAAGGAAAACTCTCTGCTGACACTAGGGGCAGGTAATAAGTTTCATTACTGACAGCAGAAGACAGTTGCTCCATCTTCAGTGAAGGAAACAAAGTACTTCTGAAAGAGAGCATTGACATTTGTAGCCATGCTACATCAGAATGTGGTTGTGTTGGGTTTTTTAAGGTGTATCAGTTTTCTCCAGTAGCTAATCACTTTCTGCAGGTAGTAACTGTTTTTCTGCTTCTGGCTGCGGTGTAAAAGCCCTGGTCTGGCTAACCTTGCAAAAATTCTTCATTACCTATGTGCCAGTGAGTTATTTGGAAGTACGGATTCATGAAGTGAAGCTTACAGCAAGTGCTCACAGTCTGTATTTGTTGGTCAGAAGATACCACAAGTTTTTGACAGGAATAATGTGCCTAAATGCTTGTCTGGTCTCTGTCAGTTCATTTTCCTTTCTGTTTTTGATAATTCTTACAAAATACTACCTTTTCCCTGCAAGACTGATCCCATGTGATAAAATTGTATTTCCTTATATTCCCAAAGTCTTTTATCCTCTTCATTAAATGCAGTGAAGACCTGTCATGAAGAAGTGGTAGTGGAGTGAGGGACAGGGGATTCACACTGAGGTTTGTGTTTAATTATTTTTAGCTTCTGGTTAGTGGTTGAACTCTGTGATTGTACCTAACCAGCTCTAGAATGTGTGGGAGTCCTGGGAAGGAAGGCAAAGGTTTGCCAAAATACCTGGAAGAGCATTCAAAATAGAAAAGAAAGCATGGGAGGGGCAAAAGAAAAGGGCTATCAGGAAGAGATTAACTTTGCCCAGCGGCTGATGTCATTGGCAGGGCACAGAAAGACTAGGGGCAGGCAGGCTGCATCATGTTGTGGCCCTTCAGGGGATGGTATTTTAAATTAACTGCACACCACTATTTATAATTGTAACCAATCAAACATGTTCCGGTCCATTTTGCTACTGAGTTGCTTTTTTTTTTTAAACTCCTGTTTAAAGGTAAGAAAAAGTTATTCGGTGTTACATTCCCTTCTGTCCTGAGCTGTCTTTTCTGTAAATTGTACTGTCAACAGTCATAGAACAAATACAAGAATCCTGAGCTCTATCAAAGGAGATAACAGCAGAAACTTATTTCCCTGGGGGAAGAATAAAGAGAGCTCTGACACATACTAAAGTTTCTTTAAATGGTTACTCTTTTGGAGTTCAAGTTAAGGAAAACCAAACAAGTTTAGATAAGGACACAATAGATGTTTAAAGAAAGCCACATAGTGTTGTTACTGCCCTGTCCAATTTGCTGAATTGGTTTTAAATTTGTTTGTGTCATGGTAATTACACTAAGTGATCAGTATAAGCATTGTTAGTTTCCAGATGTAGGCTCTTCTGGCTATTGAAGTTCTCAGCTGTTCTACTGAAAAAAAAAAAAAAAAAAACAACAAAAAAAACAACCAAATAAAATAGGAATACATTAAATATTTCAATAGTATTACACCTCTTCAGCATTTTATAACTGTTTACCAAGCCTCATAAGGCCACTGTTACAAAAGTACCTTCAGGAAAATGAGAACATTTGGATCTAGAGCTAACAGATGACGTTTTTAAACATTCATTAAGGAAACAGACACCCAGCACAGCGTAAACCAAATAATCTGACACATACCTGGAAGTAGGACTGAATTTCCACTCCTCATGCCATGAGTCTCCCTGAATGTGACATTGTGTTACATACTGATGCCTGTGCCTGTGTCTGGCTGACAGAAGGTGTCACGTTAGTGAATGAGTCTGGGGGTTTTTTTCTCGGTTTTGCTCTTGTGGCTTTTACACTGCAAGAGTTACTTGAAGAGTGCTGCATGCACATGCATGTTAATTATTAACTATAGATACAAGCAGGTTTTTTCAATGTGTCTGAATGCAGTTTCGTATTTGCAGTCAATGTAATAGGCTCTTTCGGTGCCTCCTTCCAAAGTCCAACACCTTCATGATGAACAGCGTTTGCCTTTTTTATCTTAATTTCTGTACATGGCATGCTGCACAAACATAGTCTGCACCTAACGAGGAAGACACCAATCTTAACTAAAAACACCACGGGAACCTAGAATATTTAGCATCTGTTGAAAAATCATCTGTCCTTCCTCACCAGCAATTAACAGCAAACAAGAAAACGTGTAAGTAGATGTTGTTTCAAAGACCTGATACTGGGTGAGTATAGGGTTTAATTTTAGAGGGGCTTGCACTGGTCTTAAATGCCCAAGAGAGCAGATAAGGAATTCCTGGTGACATTTAGTGCTTTACAATGTGGAGGAAACACGACTCCGAAGAATCCTGTCAGGGCTGTTGGCCTTGCCTTGCTCACTGGGGCTGCAGGACATCAGTGATGCCAGAGAACTGATACTTGTGGAATGCCAGACTGAAGTGCAGTTCCCCTTTGATAAGTTAGGTTTCGGGAACGGCGTGGGTACAACTCGGAGAGTGACACTGCATATTCTGGGCTGGAAGTGGGGCTGGTCTGCCTTCTGCTTATCTTGGATGTTTCAGCTATGAGTGATGATGTGAACACCCAGCTCCTCACAGCTGCCAGAGCACACCAATTAAGCGGTGGGAAGTTGGCCGTAGCTCTGCTGTGATAAAAGGCAGGGAAAAAAAGCAGATTGAGCAGCGTATGGGGAGCGATGTGCCGTGGTTTTAAAAGCTTTATCAGAGGTCTTGCAGTTAAATGAGTTTAGACGGGCAGTGATCCCAGGTTCCTAACAAATCCTTGATGTAAAGGGGAAAAAAAAAAACCACAACCGCGGGGCTCGGTGACGGTGCATCCCGGAGCAGCGGCGGCTGCAGGGTTCCGCCAGCCCCTCCCCGCCACCGGGACCCCCGGCTGCCGATCGGCCCCACGGCGGGGACAATACCGGGGGCGGTGCCGGGGCCCCCCCTCGGCAGGCGGTAAGGGCTGAGAAAGGCCGGGGGCCGCGGCGGTCGGGGCGGCTCCTCCGCGGTGACTCAGCGGCGCGGAGCACCGGGATGCAACCGGTATTTCCTGTTCCCCCGCCCACCGCCGCCTCTCTGTGAGCAGCGTCGGACCGGGGAGCCGGGCCAAGTCACCCCTGGCCCGGGGCAGTCGGGGGGGGTGGGGGGAGGAGGGGACGGCGTGGTGGGGGCTGCAGGTGGATCGGCTCCAGCAGCCGGGGGGACTTGACCGCCCCTTTGCCCCCCGCCCCGTCCGGCAGCCACCGTCCCCCTCCGGCTGCCACCGCCCCTCCTCTGGCCACCTCCCTACCTGGGGGCGAGGCCGGCACCTGCGGCGGGAGCCCGCCCCAGCCCGGCCGCACCGCCCCCGCCCTGGCAGGAAATCGCCCCGACTCGGCGGGAGAGGCCACAGCGGAGCTGCAGCCGCCCTCGGTCCCGCAGTCTGACTCGGTGCCGCCGTCGCAGCCCGCTCCGGGGCGGCGGGGTCAGGGCTGAGGACAAGTTAGGGAGCGCTCGGACGTCTCCCGGGACCGACGCCACGCCGGGGCTACCGCTGCGAACAGGCAAGTAGCCCCGCGGGGGGCTGGGTTGGGCTACCCGCCGGCTCCGCGCCTTCCCGCCGCTCCCCTCCGCTCCCCTCCGCTGGGGCAGGTGCGGCGCTCCGGTGCACTCTGCTCCCCTTCCAGGGGCCGCGCTGTGGGGAAAAGCTGCGTGACTTTTCCCTCCTTTGTGTGCTTTGTGGTTTTCCTCCTCCTCCCTCCCTCCGTCCTCCTTCTCCTCTCAACCCCTTCCTTCCTCGGGCACCCTTTCGCCCCTTTGTCCGCGGGAGCTGAGGTGGGGGCTGCCATCCCGCCGCGGGACCCCCCCGGCCCGGCCCCGCTTCCTTCGAGCGCTTGGGGCGCTCAAACAGCGGGGCTGGGGTCGGGGATCGGCTTTTCCCTAACTGGATTAAGCGGCTCTCGGTGACTTTTTCCGTGCTAAGGACTTTCTGGGAGAGTGCGATACTACGTGGGAAGCGGGAGAGATGTCACCGATGAATCAGGGGTTTTGTTTACTCTGTTTTTTCCCCTTAGGAGGGGCGGG
The DNA here is from genome assembly GCA_023637945.1 of Phaethornis superciliosus. NCBI lineage: Eukaryota > Metazoa > Chordata > Aves > Apodiformes > Trochilidae > Phaethornis > Phaethornis superciliosus. The sequence continues at coordinate 34,035,328 of JAJQWJ010000004.1, read as the reverse complement.
TGCCCCGGCAGGCGGACACCCCCGACGGCGGGGGTTTGGGCTGCCTTTGTTATACACAAAATTCCTGAAATCTTTATGTTGGCACATCCCGAGTGGATTCCAGCCGTGCCTTGGGCTTTGGCTAACTGGGTCAGGGGAAGTTTCAAGTTAACAGGGAACCGTGAAACAAAGGAACAGGCAGTCCCAGAAGCCGAGTGCTTGATTGCCTGTGGAAGTGCCTTGGCACCGGCCTTGTTTGCCGTGCTGGAGCCCGGGTATGTTAGATCTGCATCGAGGAGTGTCAAGGTTGATCTGCCAGTGGCATGCGCTTGCTTTATGAGACAATTCTGCCCTTACTTTCCGCCTTCTTGAAGCCTGTTTTCTCAGTGTATTTTTACGCGATGAAAAAGCACATGCTGCCTGAGTATACTTGTGTAAGAGTCTTACACTCATTTTTCACTTTGGCTATCTGAAAACCTTCATAGCTCCAATGTTGCTTTCTAATAGTTATTCACGGAATATCTGAATAATCTGCTCCCTAGCTTTGATTTATAAACTGGCATGGAACCCAGCCGCTGGGCAGCGTTTGAAAGCTCTCAGGCCCACAGCTGTGCTCCAGCAGAGGCCACCAAAGGCTGGCTTTGTTTCATCCTTTGGATATAATTATCAAGGTGGAATAGTTTGAAACAAATTAAAATTGCTCACCCTTCCTTTTGCCCTGCACTTTTTTGTACTAAAGGTTTAGGACTGTAGTTCAGAGAAAATAAAAATGTGCTAAGACAGACAAAACTGCTTTGTTGTTTGTGAAGTGTTCATAGTCTAATGATCCATCTGTGAGCCCTTCAAAACAATCACCCTTCTCAGAACCATGAAGTCTGCATGGTAAGGATCAGGTATTGGAAAGCATGGGAATTTTCCTGTGTAAATTGGTGTTCATTGAGAGATCATTAGACTGCCTGAAGAGCCTTGAAAATTCTCTGCATGTAGCAAGCCCTTGTAGATGTGGTCAGTAAGATTTACCCTTGTATTAACCTAGTGTTTATAGCTTGTTTCATCGGGCTTCTGAGGAAGCTTCTGGATGTATGTGACTCTGAGGTGAGTTTACTGTTATAATTACTTCCAGACTGTTATATGCAAACATCTTGTTATGCCCTAAACATTGCGTTCAAGTAGTGGTAGAGAGTCTTCTTCCTTGTGCAAAAGGAAGTTACTGAGGACTGGAGAAACTGCATCTAATTGCATTCTGTGTTGTCCTGTATCACAGTATCAGAAACTGCTGTTGTGCTCAGTGCCTCTACAAGGGGGCTTTGTGACAGTAAAGATGAGTATTGGGAATTATACAGTGGGGTTGGATGATCTCAATACTTATCATGAACTATAATCTTAACAGGGCTCTTCAGAATGAAGCATCAAAGTAATTAAGTATCTGATATTTTTTTGATTGCTTAATCCCCCCTTTCCTGGTTCAGTGTCTTGTAAGGACAACCAGGAAATTTTTGTTGATGGTTAAAATAATGTTTAGGCAGTGACATGGTTCACAAAATGAGATGTCTTGTACCTTTATAAAACGCAGATGCTTAAAAGCATCAGAAAGTTCCTGGATCATAGCCATCCCCATCTGGGAATGACCTAATATTCCAGGACTACTTCAGAGCTTCATTTAATTTAAATTTAGATGCTAGCATTTGACTGTGTTTAAACAATTACCAACATTGTCTGTCTCCAGAACTTCCTTGTAGGATAAAGGAAATCTCTTGTTACAAGAGTGTTCTGTTTTAATTGCTGAAATAACAGTATTTACACTACCAAGGACAGTGTAACTTTTGTTATGCCTTGGCTGCATCAGTTTTATCCTGCTGTAGTATCCCTGGAACCAGTAATTCTAGTGTCAGGGGAAAGAAAGCACTGACCTGGAAGAAGAGCTATAGTTTGTTGAGGTCAGTGATTTTCAAGTCTGTTGTTTTGTTGGGTTTGGTGTGGTGGGTTGTTTGTTTTTTTTTTTTTTTTTGGTTGGTTGGTTAGGGTTTTTTGTTTGGTTGGTTTGGGATTTTTTTTGTTTTGTTTTGTTTTTTCAAACAAGTATGAAAATTACTGGGGAAAAATTAATTTATTAAATCTGACAATTGGTCCTTGATGTGAGCTGCATAAGGCCTGTGAATTTCTGTGACCTTTAGAAGACTTGTCAGAAATGCGACAATCAATGTGTAAAAAAAACATTTATGGCCATAAGGATATAGGCTATAGTTTATAGGCCTTTCTTCTAATATATGGATCTTTGCATAGTGAGGAATGTTTGCAGATGGTTACGTACAAAGGTTGCAGCACCAAAGTGAGTATGAGAGTTTTGTATGGCACACTGAGTTTTGACATATGCACACCAGTGGATGTCATCCTTCACAGTTAAAGGTTTAGTTTCAGTGCCATGACCAAGCACTCCAAGTTGTCTGGAAAATGCCAGAGAAGTACAAAGGTTTAATTTCCACACAGATTTCTTTCCCAAATGCTTTTATCAAAGTAGAGCTGTTCGGTTATCAGGTGCTTTCATCAATTATCTGAACCTATCCTTTTTGTCTAAAGAACAGCACTATATTAGATCGTTATGTCTGCTCCCTCGTAAAGTGTGCTTTTAAAGTGTGTCCTCAGAGTCCTTGGAGCTTCTTTTACAGTATTAGAGTTATCCTAGTCCTTCTTCAGAAAGTAATTAATTTTTTTTCCTGAATTGGTGAAGTGCAATTTAGAACTGACTGCAACTTTGTTCTTTTTTAACCAAATGAAGCCTGCATTTAACAGTAAAGGGCTGATATTGTTTTTTACTCAAATATTGTATAACTAACACAGGTACTGACTGCACTATGAGAATTAAACCACTTCATGTAGTGGCAAAGACCACTCCCAGTCATTTGACAACTTAAAAACAACTGAAGCATTAATAGTTTTAGCTATTCTGTTATAGTTGGGTTTTGTTTTCTTTCAAAAAGCAATCACTGGATTTAAAAGTTCATGTTGCTAGGGAATACTGTAGATTTCTGTTTCAAACGAGAATGCAGACTGGGGCAATTCCTTTCTGTGCAGTGTTAAGTGGCCCTGGCAGTTGTGAATATTTTTAGGATGTTTACAATCCAAACCTAGTGATCTGTGGGAGCTCTGGTCTGGTATCTTGTGCAGCATCTACCCTGGTGTGTATTCATCAGCTGCAGGCTTTGTTTTTAGGAAACATAAGCTACCCAGTTCTTCCTGAATTTAGGTCAGCCTTGTCACTGTGTATCTGATTGTTGGAACCTCAGAAAACTATGGTTCCTAAACAAGGATGAAAAATACACTTATTACTACTATATTTTCAAACATATGAAAATGACAGATAAAAATGTTTTGTGATACAGTAGTAGGGTCAGTAAATTGTGTACAAGGAAAAACATAATCCATTTTTGTCCTGATTTTTATCAGTGCCTACTCCTTTTCCATGCTGCTGTCTTTGATTCTGTTTTGCACCAGCAATCCAGGACTGCTTTTCAGAAACTTTTATTTCTTAAAGGTATGCAGTTTATCTTGGATGTGGTCTATATACCTATGAAATGTCAGATTTAAGAAGTCTTAAAGTTATGTGTGGGGATTTTTTAATTAAGCTAAGCATGAGTTCAGATATTTTGGGCCACTTTGGATTTTTCCTCAGGGAAAGAGGAATGTTTTTCCTCTAAAACATTTTTCCCAAGAGTGTTTTGCTGTCATTACTCTGTCAAACCAATTCTTTAACATCAGCCTGCATTGTACTGATAAACTGAACCTGGACTCAACAACGTTCAGCTTCATTTATACCAAGTTTTCATGGATTTCCTCAAACTATTTGTTATTTGCTTTGCTCCCTTAGTAATTTTGTTTGGTCTTTTGGGTTTGTTGTTTTGTTTTGTTTTAGAGAAAATCCATAAATCAAGTCACTGTTAGCAGCAAGGCTGTATCTAGTCTGGTTTGCTCTATTTTAATATCTGCTTCATTATATAGCTCTGCTTAATAGCCAGAGGATTTAACTGCTGGTGTCTCTATCCTCCTTAGCACAACTTGGTATAAGCTGATTCCGAGAATCTCCCAGAACATATGGACTGTTTAGGCAAGTGACAACCCCTCAGGAGAGGCAAAAAGCAATAGCAGTCTGTGAAACTGTGTGAAAGAAGCTGTGAAACTAGAAACCCTCATGCCCCTAGTCTGATCTTTGATGTTCCTTTGCATCATGATTGTTTCTACAGATCAAGCTTTACATATGCGTTGATTATTACTCAAGCTATTTCTTAGCTATAATGGCCCAAACAAAACACATCCATGTTTTGGAAGCTAAAAATTTTCTGTCAGAGTTATATATGTCACCTGAGAATAAGTATGTAGGAAGAGACCTTTGCTTCTTTGTGCTCCTCATGAGAGAATACTTTGGTCTGCAGATGTCACAGAGCCTTTTGTTGAGAGACAAAAAGAAAAAGAATAGAATTTTTCATCCTTCCTAAGGTGGAAAATAGTTTGTGGCTACATTAGGCAATGATTGTCTCTTTTGTAGCAGGGTCTGAAGTGACTGAAGATGTGATCATGCTTCTGTCATCTGTTTTTACATCTAATTAAGGGAGTATGACTGTTTTAATCTGCCAAGGATTAGAGCAAAAAGCAAGCTTTTGCTTTGGTCTCATAAATGTTTGTTTCATGTATAAAAGAGCTCCTGTCATTCTTTCCCCATTCCAGGAAATATGTGGTATTTTTCAAACCATCCACTGTAATTTGAGTCTATGTTTTTTACAGGGTGAATGAAAAGATGCAAACTTTAGAACTGCTTTTGCAAAAGCCATCTGTAGAATTTCAGCCAGCTTGAAATCACTGCCCCATGACTGAAACTTGCTTTTGCCCTCTGCTTTAGCTAAAGCAGCATGATTAAGTCTGGAGGACTTTGACACAGATAAAGAAAAGCTGAGAATTTTCATGGAGTTCTATTTCCTTTTAGCCAGTATGGCTTGGTATGATACAAGTACTCCAGGCCTTTTGGTGCAGTGCCACAATTTTTAGCATCTTCAATAGATAATGTCAGAGATCCTCAGGTTAGCAGAGAAGGCAAATACAGTGAATAAGCAAAGGATATTTTATCTGTACTCTTGAGATGGTTTCTTGCTGTTATCTTTTTGGATACGGCTGAGGAACATGAGTTCCTGATGTTGACACAGATATTTTTCTTAACAGCTTAATTCTAAATGGTGTTTATTCACTCATGTGTTCCCAGTTAGGAAGATTGCACTGTGTTCTTTCCAATAAAACTTGGTGTTCATTCTTCCTGAAAAAAATGCTAAGCCAGAAAGGGAGTGGATGGTAATTCCCCAGCAGGAAACAGTGGATGAAGGTATGTTTTAGACCTTTTGTTTTCTCTGAAAACCGTCCTTCACTAACAATGGATGTACTAGCAGCTTGGAATTTCTGTTCTCAAATAAAGTTGGAGGAAGCTAATTGTGAGTCAGTCTTACTCCCCCTAGATATCCGGAGATTTAACGAACCACATAGTTAAAAGCAGCACTTGGGAGTAATTTGTGCTTATTGTGTGAGCTTGGCTTCCCTGTGTACAGGACTAATGGCAGAGCACTTATTTTAGGCAGAATTACTTGGGTTTGCCCAAAGAGACAAAAGATGGACCAGAGCTGCATCAAATGCTTTTTCAGACTGCACAGGACTCTGGCTTTGTACAGTAATGTTGGGAAGTTTCTGAGAGAACTGTTTCTTAGGTCTACAAAGGGGAAAATTTGGGGGTTATGAAAATGTTAAGTGGAAGACCCAAAGAAGTACCAAAATGTCACAGGAGAAATGACAGTAATAATGATGTCGCTAACAAAACTGACCGAGGCAAGACTGGGTTTTATCAAAATGTTTCTACATTTAAGTAAAATTGAATGTTGTTATGGACTACTGCAGTCAGAAAGTTTGTAGAAGTTGAGAGTCAATAAACTTCCCTCTTCTTTTCTGATTTTTTCATGTAAGTATGTTGTCCAAAACAGTGGGTTCCATCCCTCAGTGTGCAATAAGTTGATGCACACACAGAATTGAGGTATTTGGCTTAATTACCAATCTGTGCAGCAAAGGGAGTCAGGTGGTATTCCACAAAGCTAGTTCAGCTTCCTGAAATGCAAGGGATACTTTTATACTCAGACACACATAAAATTACCTCATCTCTTATTATTTTCTGTCATTTGCATATATGATCGGTTCTTCGCTTCCATTTAAAGTGACAGTGCTTTAAATTTTCACTATTCACACTCAAAGAATAGGGGGCTTTTTGTTAGCAGGGGTCCCTCTAACCTATAGGTGGGTATTTTAGTATGCTAATGGCATATTAGCATACTAATGGTATGTTAATCGTATTAGTCCAATTACTACTGCTGTTTTCTACCTAGAACTCAAGGCTATAATCAAGATAAGTGGTGGGGAGTACTACTTTCCACCCCTTTCATCTGTGCTGCAGGGTTATGTCTCAGGGACAGGTTGTTGACTGCCTGGGATGGTTTTTTCCTCTATTTTTTACTGTTCCATTGTTATATAAGCTCTGCTCTTATTCCGCATGTCTCTTTGTTCTCTTCTATATGATTTTTCTCCAAAATTTTGCTTATTTCAATTAATAACTGACGTCAAGTACAGCCTTTCCAGTAGTCCTGACAAATCTATCAGAAGTCAGGATGCATGCAGTTTTAATGACGTTAACTGTACTTCCAGCCTTCTACTAGTTCTTTGCTTTCTTAAGCTTCTTAGTACTTTCTATACAAATGCTTGAAGTTGTAGTGAAGACCTGGAGTTGTAATTCTTTGGTTAATTTAATTTCTGTGGTTTAATATATTAATTCATTTTCTGAATACATCACACATTTTCAGACTACATATTTCTTACATATCATACAGCTAGGTAGGTGAAAACTAAATTTTTGCCTCCAATAGGTGTTTGAAGTTGTACATCCCAAGTCTAAGACATTCTTGGGTTTATTTTGCTCTTCTAAGATCAGACTTATGGACTACTGTTTAGTAATAGCGCAGTGTACATGTGCTAACATAACCTATACATCATAAACTGCATATTAAACACCAAATATGAGTAACAAAGGATTGTAAATAATACAAGACCTGGAAATGTTTATACAAATCTTTTTGCTATCAGCTGAATATTTTACAGTATAAGTAATGAAAACTTGTGTGTTTCATCTTAGCAGTTTCTAAATATTTAGCATGCAGTACAAAATCACTACAACAGAAATACAGGCATGCCTGTTAATATGAAGGAATAATTAAAATGCTCAGAGGGAGAAGACTTCAGTCTTCCTGTCTCATTTGTTATTTTTACATTTTTACCTATACCACTGCATAAGTAGCTAATATTTATATAGTTTATATAACTATATATAAAGCATTCATATCTTAGTATCTAAGAAGCATTACAACATTTCCTTAGTTAGTCTTTTTGCAATCAACTATGTCTCTTATAACAGCAGTTTGACAGTGCTGCAGCATTTCCAAACTGTCTTTGTTACTTTGACATGTGTATCTGTCTCCACCTTTGTAGTTAGTACCCAAGATATTCGATATGCACACTTACCTCATGGCTAGAGCAATTTTGACATGGAAAGTGGCTTCTGGCATTGTGTGAGGCTCATTTCAATGACTCGTGGGTATCATAACAGGAGTCTTCAGCTTGCTTAATTCCATACAAGTCATTTAAGGAAAAGTTTCTCCATACTTTTTCTGAGCAGATCAGATAACTCCCTTGCAACACTTCCGATGTACCGAGCTTTCTGGTGCTGAGAAGAAAAGTTGAAACAAAACCTGGTTTTGTTTTTCACAGTGTTTGAAACAGCTTCAAGTTTTCTGTGCAGATCTCTTCTGCTGCTTGTGTGGATTTGACAGAGTTACCTAGTGCTCCATTAGTACTTGGAAGATTATAGACAGCAGAGATTTAGCAAAGGATTAGTCAATTGCAGAGTATGTATTATCCGACCAAGCTTAGAACCATGATTGTCTCTTCAATCAGTTATATTAGTGTCTTATTCAAAGATCAAATTATGTAACAATGACGTTTCCGTGGAATCTGGTGGGAGTTTTTCTTCAGTTTCTCTCTCCTGCTAACTCTTCAAGCCTGGCCAAGGGGAAAAAGCACTGGTTTTATGCTTTAACTCACAGCATGTTTTGAAAAGCAGCAGATCAGATAAGTGAGGAGGCATGGCTTCAGTCACAGTGTCTGCATTTGGATGATAACTCAGTGTGGTGGAACTCTTGAGAGAGGCAGAATGAGGTACAAGAAATATATAACTATTTTAGAAGCAGCGATAGGTATTACACCCCTTAACAAGAGGGAGCTGCTTCCTGAGGGTAGACATGCAAATCTTTGGCAACATCCAGGGTAAGTGTTAAAAAGCAATTAGTGAGTAACTGTGGGGAAAATGTGCACTCACTTTGAATCATGCAATTATAAAACTTTTTGTTAGAAAAGAAGAGGAGAAATCATAAAACTATGGAGCTTTTATGGTTTTGTTTTTTTTTCCTTTTTCTTTTTTTTTTTTTTTTTTTTTTTTTTTTTTGGTACCTTCCAAATGATGTAGCTTCTGTGGTTGTATTTAAACTTTGTGGTTTCATTAGAGACATCTGTTCTTCTTGTCCTTAGCTAGCCAGTAAGTAGAAGGTGTTACTTCTGAATCAGGAGTTGCTGAAGAACAATAAGGGTAAACAACTATATATTCTTCAGAATGAAAGTTTAAATGATTGATTTGTGTCTATTGTTTGCTACTAAGTTAACCTGTGTGAGTTCTCCCTCCCCCCCCTTTAAAAATATGCATATTTTAGTTTATCCATGGGAGAACTAGTATCTTCCAAAAGTGGAAAAGAAAACCACTTTTCTCTGTGTGACTTTTCTTCTCTGCTAGGAAGCATGAGTTCATCATTCTTAAGAATCCTGTTTTTCTGAAGGAAAATTTAGTTACTGGAAAAGAAGTCAGTTAAGTCTATTAATGTTCAAAGTATGAAATACTGAGCATTTTGGGTTTTTCACAAGCAATGCAGGGTGCTCTTTTGTACCACACATTTTGAGTATTAGGCTTCAGAAAATTCTTTCTGTTAATAATTGTTCCTCTTAAACAGGGTGTGTGTGAAAGTGGATTGCTGTTCTCTTCCATCTTCCTCTCTGAGTAGCACCAATTGTTATCTTCACAGCCCTTCTAGTCTCTCTCATTTTTGCTTTATATTAGAATGCTGTCATCTTGTTTCAGACATTGCACAGGAGTGCAAAAGGTGAGAGGCTTTTCTTGAAGAGCAATTAATGTGTTTGTACTAGTTGGGAATAGTTTTGTATACACACGACTTCAAAGAAAAGCTTGCAGTAAACCCACGACAGTTTGGCTACAACAGAATTAAGATTTATCTTGTAATTTTCCAACAAGAGTACTTCCTCTAATAGTGAAAGCAATTAGAATACAGTGCACCATACAATTTTTTTTTGTATTAGCTGCATCACTAAACCCACAAAAATTAGTCCAGAAAATTTGCTGATGCCAACAGTTTTAGTCCCTTAACAACACATGTATTCTTCAAATTGGTCCTAAGTTTTGGTGTGTCATGTTAATGACTGCTTGTGGGGCTTTTTATTAAAATTCTTCCCATTAAAAGTAGTTCCTAGTACAATGTATTTGGACACAGGACAGTAGAGTGTCCTGGACTGTAACTTCCTTTGATTGTTTCATGTAAGTTATCTACATGCCTATCTCTTTTAATTTTGCAGGCACTCTGTGCATGCTGGTAAAATGATTTTGTCAAGAGCAAATGGATTGCTCTTGACAGTTGAAGGAGCTGCATTGGAAAGTAATTCTACATTCTTGCAGAATTGCTTGTTTTCAAGTAGGTTTGTTTAGTCAGTCATAGCTTGAAACAAGCTATCTAAAAATGAAACTTGCTAACTTTAGTATCTGTTATTTTTTCTTTTTTGTAACTGGAACTGCTTGTTTTTCACCTACTACAGAGCATTAGTATCGAAGTTCAAAAGATGCTACCCCATTAATAATTTTTAAAATTATTTTCAGTATGCTTAATCAGACATCTCCCTCCTTTCAGGGAGAGATTTAGTTGATACAACTGTTGTACACACTTGGAATTCCAAACTGGTGAAGATGTATTTGGATTATGTTTGGATTTGTCATTCCAACAACAAAAGCAGAAAAGCTGTTGTTGTTGGACTGTAATAGGAATCTCTTTTATGTTTTCACTAAGACTTTTAGGGAACTAAAGGTTGGTAACCAGCAGCCAAGTAAACTGTGAGATGAAGTAACAGGCAGCATTCAGACTGCTTATTTTGTGCAACTGGAATAAGTAAATCAGTAGTTCACTTTGCTAACATCAGCTTTATTTGACCTTAATAGGTACCCTGTTACATTCATGGGGAAAGAACAAAACAAAACAAAAACAAAAACAAAAAAAAAAAAAAAAAAAGAAGGAAAAAAGATGGTTTAGAAGTATGTATGTAAACAAGGAAAAAACCTCAAACAATAAAACAACAAATCAGACCAAATACTTTCTTTATTTCTCTTCATTATCTCCTAAAATAAAAACCAGCATTGAGTGTGATGCCAGCTCTAGTGCCATCACTTCAAAGTTGATAAAATCCTGATTGAAAAACATAGACTAAGGCAACAAAGGTAGTGGGACAGGCAAACCGTTTATTTTGCTAAGATATTTAATTACATTTCAATATCAAAGACATTATAAAGCAAGTTTTCCTGCCTCCATTTTGCTTGGGCTAATGATGTGATTCCTGTGACAGATTTTTATAACTATTGGCATTTTCATGCAGAAGAAAAACTATGACAGCAGTGGTAGGGTTTAGCTTGCATGTCTAACTTTCCTGAAACCTTCAGAGTAGCATTCTGTGCACAGCCTGGAACACTAAATCTGTTATAATATGCATCATGGCTCCTTGCTGCTGTTTGGGGACCACAGAAACTCATATTAAGCATCCTTTTGTTCTGTGACTTCAGAAATCAAGCCTTGATCCATATCAGTAGTTAATTACTTTCAGAAAGATGTTTTTTGTTGGAAGAATATGCAGAGAGGGAAAAGAGTGTTCTAGTTTCACAACATGATGTCTGGCACATGCTTGCATCTTTGAAGTTTTTAAGAAGTTAATCTGAGACCACATGGATTTTAAAAATATCTTAGAAGTTTTTAAGTTTGCTTTTTTTGAACCTGAAACTATGTTAAGATTGTGCTCAGGAAAAGGTGTGTTCCTCACATAAGATACATCAAAAAAATGTAGGGTAGACTTGTAAATAATTGGGGAAGTTCTACAGAATTCTTTCAGTATGTCTCTCATATAGGTTTCCCGCTATCTAAAAAATGGTTAATGGGCTATTACCCAGAATATAAAAACAACCCACCAACCAAAACCCCAAACAAACCCAAAAGAAAACATACAAAAATACCAACAAAAAACCCACAAGAACCAACCAACCAACCAACCAACTGACCAACCAAACCTAAAAACATATACATTGCAAAGGAAAAAAAATAGATACTCTTCTAAGCAGGTCTGGCTATAAACTTCTTTGACGGCAGACCAGTTTGGAAAACTGCTTTTTGAGAAGAATAAAGGAGGTCAAGATATGTGTTTGTTTTCTTTTAAAAACAAAACCCAACCAGCAAACTGTAATCACTGTCTCCTGTTTCTATTTCTGTCAGAAATTTCTCCTTCATCTTAGTTAAACCATTCATTTTCTGTTTCCTTATACAGCATAATTAAGGGCTTGGACAAAGAGTGCAGGAGAGGAGGAGCCCTCTGACAGGGATCTTGAATGGAAGTTAACATATTGTATGTGCATAAGAGGGGAAGCTGAAGCCTATTGATTGGAGGAAGGAGTAGAAAATAAGGTGTGGGATTGTTTCTTTCCTATGATTTGGCAACTGGAATTGTTGCCAGTTGGAATCACTGGAGTGCACATATTTCGTTGTTGTTTCTGAGTTTATGCTCAAGATACAAATAGTTTAACTTTGTACAGTTGTGCAAACTAAGCTATGAGACTAAGACTAAACTAAAAGAAAAACCCAGCTCCTTGTGGAAAGGACTACACTTCTTGTCTGTGTCCTATTTAGTTTGCAAAAATATATTGTTGTCTTGTGTGCAGACCTGGGGGAATGCCTGGTGAGGGACAGTGCTGTAATTGAAGTTTGTGGTGTTGCTGCAAGTGCAAATACTGCCGAGTATATCCTTTGTACAAGCCATGTTTCCACTTGATTGCCATCGAAGATAAAGAGTGACAAACAGCAGGGAAATATATTATGTATTCTCTTTATCTCTGCGACTTCACCTCCCCAGGCTTCACAGTCACTCTTCTGTGATTATACATGACTTAAGCTAAACTTTGTTTTTCAGTGAGCAAACTACAGCACTGCCATCTCCTTGTGAGTGGGTCCTGGAGCACAGCTGCACCTCGAGACGGAAGCACCTGGCAGCAAGACGACAGAAATACTCAAAAATCATCGTTCCTCACAAGGTACCAGTCAAGTTGTGACACTTGGAACTGGCCTTTAGTTTAAAAGGATGAGTCTTTGACATGTGGTAACTATGAATTTCATTCTTTTAGCTGTGTTTTTAAAAGGTTTTTAAGAAACTGCACTTAATACCGTAGTATGCTGGAATCAGAACTGGTCCTTTTTGGGTTTCTGAAGCAACCTAGAATGAGCACATGCACATATGCTGAGAGCTTGGTGATGTACAACAGCCCTCCAGAAGAGGAGAGACTTCTGCAATGAAGTCAATAAACTCATTATTCTGCTTAAGTTATGCAAATAATGATAGAAATAATAATGCACATGTCTGTACTAGTTCATCTCCTAGCTAAACAGTGGTAAAAAATGGATTTAATGTATGGTGATGCTTTCAGCAAACATAAATATTTAGTGTGGGTTTAGGGATAAATAAATTACTTTAAGCACGGAACATAATATTAATGGGAATTGCTTGGTGACTCAAGAGTCCTGGGAAACAGAATAGCCACACACAGGGAGAGTTGTTTTCCTGCATATTTTCTTACAGTACATCATTAAGGTAAATATAATCCTTTTGGCATCTTAACCTTGCTGTTGAAACCTTTTCTCAAGTGCTTCCAGAAAGAATATAAAATGTGCCCTTAGTTTTATGTGTTGATCAAACATGCTTGGCTTGTTTTTATAAGTCACTAACAGATCACAATTTTGAGAGCAAACAATTTTTATGCTGGTGCATTGCAAAATTATAATTAACTTATCTTTCATTCTTGTGAGATGAATAGCTATTGTTGCTTTAGTAATTTATTTGGAAATGTGGGTATTAGTTTTCCTGTCTTTCTAATTTGTGATATACTAAACCAAAGTTACTCATTTTTTAGTTTAATATTCTGGGAGTGAGGGAAGAGGATGCTCATTAATGAGTCTCTAAAGATATGACAGAAAAGAAAAGAAAAAAAACCCTCACAACTTGGTGTTATAGAAAATAACAGAAAAGCAATTTAGGCAACTGGGTGGAGGAAAATGATACAAGAATGTCAGTGAAGCATATCTGGACAGTCCTATCGCAGATGAGGTCTCGAGTAGACTATATGATTTTTCTCTAAAAACTTTCAGCATATGATGTGGTATGCAAACCTTACACCTGGGAATGTCGGTACTTGAATGAAACTCCCAAACTATGTAATCACTAGAGGAAGGTGCTTCAGCATCTGCATGGAGCCACCTTGTCTATGGCATCCCAGGAGCTGTGGTTCTGGCAAGGGAATGACTGGAGTGTTGGTGCCCTCCTCCTCTCTCTCTGGCAGCTGTTCTCACTGTTCTCCCTTGGAGTCTCGGCAGCTCATTTCAGTCCTTCCTGAAGAGCACACTCAAATGTGAGCATAGTACCCTAGCTGGGACCTTGCTGCTACTGAACAGGGCAGCAGAACTGCTTTGTTTCTTAATGAGCTCATCAGCAGCAGGTTTGCCTGTAGGATGGGGAAAAGAAGAGCTTTGAAGCACAGTTATGGCGCTCTAAAGCACTAACTTGGCTGAAGAACTGCTGTCTGGAGCTTTGTTTGTTAAATTAGCCCCTGTATGAATGAGAAAGGTTTGTGTACGTTACATTTTGTGAACTCTGCATTTTTTTACTTGTTCTTAATAAGTACAATGATCTCTATGAGAAAGGAATCTTTGTTTTTGCTACTGTGTAGTCTTAATTAATTTGAGTCGTAAGAGTTGATTACCATGGTAAAGCTTTTGATGTTGTAAGTCTTGACTTATGGTGCAGGAAGGCAGATAAATTGCTAGAAGCAGAGAATTGTTTCACAGCTTTGCAAGGAGTAGTCAAAAAGCATGGAGAAGAGAGGAGGGAAAAAAACATGTAAACAAAATGAATGTTCAAACAGAACATGCCCAGTGTAGTGTGGTGTCTGCTGTTTAAAATAAGTAAGTTGGAGGTGAGGAAAATATTTCCCTTCTGGTGCTGATGTACATTTTTGTGTACATTTGACATATAAGAAGAAAAACAGTACATACTTTTGTGGTTTGGATTTGTTTAAACTACTTGTTTCTTTCATTTTTCAGAATAAGAGTACTAGCTTTTGTAGCTTCTTAAATTAATAGAAGGCAAAGTGCTTATGCACACAAGTTGAAGTTGCTTCAATTTGTGTAGTCCATAGAGGGGGCTGTGTGTGTGTGTTCAGGTAGAGTCACTGTGAAGTCCTTCTTTCACTCTAGCATAGGTCATGCTATTTCATTTGCATCTCAGAAGCAATAATTCTAGTCCAATAATTTCTAGTCCAACCTCTTGCCCAAAGCATGGTCTGCTGTAAGATCAGAACAGGCTGCCTGGGGCTTTACCCAGTTGAAGTTTGAAAATGCCCAAGAATAGAGGTGGTGCAGCCTCTCTCTGTCCCAGGTGGATGGCTAGGCTGTCCTCACAAGGAAAAATTTTCTTCTTACCTCCATCTGAACCTCTTTTGTCCATCACCTCCTATTCTGGACCGCTGTTGAGCCTGATTGCATCTCCCCATTCTCCTCCTATCATCATGAGTTTGCTGTTAGGTGTCCCTAAGCCATTCTTCCTCTAGGATAAACAGGCCCAGATGCTGCCACAGCTTCCTCTGGAAGGTCCAGGGCTTCAGCACCCACCATCTTGCTGGCTTTCCATTGGATTCATGGTAACAAGTGCCAAAACAATATTCACAAATTTTCAAGTCCCCTCAAGATTTAAGATTGCTCTGCTACATATATGACTTAACCCCAATGTAGAGTTGAGTGTTTGAACCATACGTAGCTCCTCAGCAATCTGCGAGTCAGCTACACATCTTCTAATCCTGAAGGCTGAATCTGTTAGGGTGCAGACTACTATATAAAGAAGATGTAATTGGATTTATGAATCATTTAAGTAGGACTGTGCTGACTGATTTGTGTGATTTTGCTGGCTGATGACAAACAGCAGTCTAAAGAGATTGAGTGGAAGGGGAGGGGAAAAGGTTATTTGGCAACATGTATTTTTAGAAACTTCTACAGTGACTTTCAACAGAGGATCATGATCACTTGCTTATGCAAACAAAACTGAAACAAAAACACAACTGAAATCTCTGTTCAGACAGTTCAACAACTGGACTAGAAGCCTATATTCTCTGTATCTCTTATTCACATCAGTTCTTTAAGGAGGCTGCCTGTTTGCCATGCTGTTTAGCAGCACTGCTAAGTGTTAAAGTCTAACATTCTGAAAAAAGAAAAATAACTGATAGTCAGAGGGGCCGTGTGAAAGGCTTGATGGTGAGGAGGAGGAGGCAGAGAGAACCTGAATCACAATGTGACAACAAATCTTGGTTGCTGAAATCAAATTGCTGAATAGCCTTACTTGATTGGCAGGAGTAACATGAGAGGCAGCTGCTTGTTTTAAATTTGCATTCTGCAGCGTAGCGTTAAATGAGAGTTCCCTCTGCTGATGCTAAAAGCATCACAAGTGCTTCATTCACAGTAGCATTAGATCAATTATGGATTATGTCCTAAGTTTGGCACTACTCAAGCTACAGCAAGTGATGTCTCTAGGTATGTGCTACACAGACCTAGAGATTCCATCTTATTGTAGTCAAACAGCATTGGCCTTCACTAGTTAAACTGAAAACCTCTGTGGAGAACGTGATCCCTAGAAGTTATTTGTGTGTTTCTTATAAAGATAATACCAATTAATCTTTCCATGGGAGTTAATTTCAAAACCTCTACATGCCTCTATAAAACCCCTGCATGTGATACTGCTTTGTAGAGTACACATGCAAAGTAGCTGGCC
Source organism: Phaethornis superciliosus (assembly GCA_023637945.1). Classification (NCBI taxonomy): domain Eukaryota; kingdom Metazoa; phylum Chordata; class Aves; order Apodiformes; family Trochilidae; genus Phaethornis; species Phaethornis superciliosus. The sequence goes on along the minus strand of JAJQWJ010000004.1, from coordinate 34,019,047 downwards.
CTAAACACTGCAGAGGACAGAGCTGCATTTTTGTAGCTCAGTTCATGCAATTTTTGACATGGTGTTGGTACCCAGCTTTTACTGTTTGCAGTGTAGTACCACTTCCAGGACTAACCACAGCTGTAGCTGCATTTCCCATTTCAAAGGGAGGCAGTATGTGAAAAGTCCATGAAGCCATGCCTCCAAATAGTCTTTAGTGTGCAGAGACCTGCAGAAGCAGAAGGCACCATTTTGCTGGGTCTCCTACCCCAATTACGCTTGTGCTGCTGCCCCCAGTCAGACTTGGGTAGTTTGTAGGTACTCTGCATAGTCACACGTGATCCACAGTACAGGGTCTAGTGGGATTTAAGAGCAGCTGAGTCAGGAGAAGTTGCATCTAATTATACACTTAAAGATGTGCTTGAGGTTTAGGGTTTGGTTTTGTTTACCTTCAGCTTGCAAGGGAGGAGAATGAGGATGCTCTCCCCTAGTGGAATACCTGTTAGGTGAAATGAATGCTTTGAGTACCTGTTCTCCCTTTTCCTGCTACAGGAGGTAAAACTTGTGGTGCTGGAGGAATTACAGTAGCTTTTGTGACTAAGCACACTGCTCTCTTGTATCCTACCATTTTTTTGTGGGTTAGGTTGCTTTATACTCCCCTTTTAAGGCCTACCTATCTAGTCACCTTGAGAAGATAGCTTGGAGAAAGGGCAGAAAGTACCCAGGAAAACCTCTAAGTCTGTTCTCTGCAGCTGAATTGCAGGATAAGTAACTTGTAAATTGTGATTTCGTTGATAGTTAGACCATCAGTGGCATCTGGGCACTTGACCAAGCTCGAGCATGAGCACTAGAGGTCACTTACTGCCCACATTTTCAGGCTGGTGTGGGATGATTTATCTGCCCGTTTTGTGGAGAGGCTGTTTGATTTGATGAACAAAAGTAAGAAAGCAGGAAAAGATGTGTCCTCTGTACAAGCAAGAAATGTTATCAACAAACATGGGAGATATTTTGCTAAGCCCAAATGGCTTGTTTTCATAGAATCATAGAACAGTTTGAGTTGGAAGGGACTTTGAAAGGCAATGTAGTCCAGCCCCCACCTGCAGTGAGCAGGAACATCTTCAACTAGATCAGGTTGCTCAGAGCCCTGTCCAACCTGACCTTGAATATTTCCAGGGGTGGGATTTCTGCCAGCTCTCTGGACAACCTGTTCCAGTGTTTCACAACGCTCACTTTAAAAAAAAAAAAAAAAAAAAAAAAAAAAAAAAGAGTCTAGTTTGATTCTACCCCATTTTACTTTGAAACCATTACCCCCTTGTCCCTAAAGGCTCTGCTAAGAAGTTTGTCCCCATCTTTCTTGTAAGCCCTCTCCTAGTACTGAAAGGCCATAAGAAGGTCTGCTCAGAGCCTTTTCTTCTCCAGGCTGAATAGTGCCAACTCTGTCAGACTTTTCTCATAGAATAGGAGAGGTGTTCCAGCCCTCTGATCATTTTTGTGACCCTTCTCCAAATTCACTCCTACAGCTCCATGTCTCCTGTGCTGAGGACTCCAGAACTGGACACAGCACTCCAGGTGAGGTCTTAGCACTGCATAGTACAGGGGGAGAGTCACCTCTTTTGACCTGCTAGCCACACTTCTTGTGATGCAGCTCAGGATATGGATGGCTTTCTGAGCTCCAAGGGAACACTTCATCCACCAGTATCCCCAAGTCCTTCTCAGTGTGGTTGCTCTCAACTTTTGTCCCCCAGCCTATATTGATACCAGGGGGTATACTGACAAAGTGCAGGACCTTGACACTTGGCTTGTTGAACCTTGTGATGTTCATTTCTCAAACTTGTCCAGGTGCCATTGGACCCATCCCATCCCTCAACCATACCACTCAGCTTGGTGTCATCTGCAAACTTGCTGAGGGTGAACTTAAACCCACTGTCCATGGTGAGGATAGGAAACAGTACCGATCCCAGTAGGGACCTCTGAGGGACACTACTCTTCATCTGCATCTTGACATTGACCACTACACTCTGGATATGTCCATCCAACCAATTCCTCATCCACCAAAATAACCACCTGTCAAATCCATGTATCTCTAAATTAGAGAGAAGGATGTTGTGAGAGACCATGTCAAAAGCTTTACAGATGTCCAGATAGACTTTTTTTCATCCAGATAGATTTTTTTTTTTTTTCTGTTACTTCAGGAAACTGAACTGACACAAGTTGACAGGCTGTTCTAGGTGATGGGATTGAAAACCCACTGATTTTGTTTGCATAACTGTGGTCAGTTCCTGCATCTGTGTTGCACTTACCTCAGGCTAATGGGGGTGCTAGCCTCAACTGCTGCCCTGCAGCTCAAGGAAGTATAGCCTGATAACCCCACTGTAGGTGGCTTCGATAAAGTCACAGAACATGCCAAAAGGAAGCTTTAGGCCAACCCTCAGCTTTTGTCTGGAGCAAGGAGTAATCCTTCTTGGCCTTGCAAAGGGAAAGAAGATGCTTACATTGCTCTCACTGGCACTGTCTGTGTTCCCCAACAGGCTGGGTCTGGTGGGTGAATCAGATGTGCTACCTCTTCATCTTTTATCACAGCCTGTGTGGAGAGAGATGGCTGTAGGAGGCAGGCACTCTACTTTATGCTGACAGGAACTTGATATGTATGCTAAGAAGCTGCTGTTGCAGGTTTCTAGTGGCTTCTTCTGTCCCTGCCCCACCTTATGTCTGACAGCTTCTGTCTTCGAAAAAGTATATTGCCATCCAGCCAAAACCAAAACCCAATCTTGCATCTGAAACCAGGTAGTAATCTGCAGTACAATCCTCCAACATCCTATCGAGGCAAAAAACAGCTGATGTTATTTTCATCATGTCTTGTTGTTTCAAGGAGGTAAGTGTTGGACAGTGGCTTTTTTTTGCTCAAGCCATGGTGTAATAACCTATGGTGATGTTGCCAGATAGTGCCAGATCTCTTGAAAGTTGTCTCCAGATTGCAAAGGTGTGCAGAAGCACTCAGTGGTGTGCAGAGTTGCAGCTGTTTTGTCCTCCTGTGCTATGCCTCACGGAGAAATTCTTGAAGCCAGATGCTATCACAGGACCCCATGTGCATGAGGAGCCTGACATTCTGTGTGTCATCTTTATCAAGTGATCTTGATGCTGGGTGTATGCCAGACTGCTGGTGTTGCAACAGAAAGTTGGATGGTCTCACTCACTTGTAAAACCAAAAGGAGTGAGCAGACAGAAGAAAACCAAAGTTCATGCTTTGGCATTTTCTTGCTTTTTTCTTTCCAAGTTTGAGGGTAGGCCATAGAAAGCTACATGCTGTTTGCATTCTTTTTTTTTTTTTTTTTTTCTTAAGAAAGCTCTTCCTTTGTAGCTTGTCCTCATTCTTAATTTCTTCCTTCCAAGAGGTGATTCAAGTATTCACTTTTCCACCCAAAATAATAAAACTCCATGAAGACAGTAGCATTGGGAAAGAATCTTTATTTCTGAATACAAGTGTGACTGAACTTCTGCCAGTCTTCTCCTCTTTAGTGCTTTCAGGACGCAGCTATTTCTGCCAGCTCTTGAGAATACTGTTCCCTCAAGAACACACTTTTAAAAAACAATGTAATTCTTGCCCCAAAACCAATTCTGCCTCCGCATTTGTAGGAGCAGCATTAAATCTGAGACTGGCATGGAAGTGCTTTTAGGTGGTGGGAAGGAAACCCGACCAAGACCGTGGACTCCGGGAAGGCATCAGATGGGGGCAGCTTCCACACCCGCCTCCTCCTAAAAACACGCACACAGAAAATGCAGAAATGACCCGCGTGTTTCTGTTTAACAAAACAGGGCTGTGGGTACCGTCCCAAAGCCTCTCATCAGAAGTGCTGGGATGGCGGGGCCCATCACTCCCGCTTCCCCGGTGACAGGCGTCAGCTACTGGCCGCTGCCCAGGGCGAGAACACGAGAAATATTTTTGTAAACGGAGAATAACAATTCTTTTCTTCTCACGGAGAATGAAAATGTTTCTTCGCCACCCCGGGACGTCTGAAGCGCTTGATTGGCTGGCGGCTGCGGCCGGCCGGGCCCCGGCAGTACAAAGTCTCTCTGTGGCGGGCTCCTCAGTGCCGCCTTTGTCCTGGCGGGCTCCGGCAGCCCCCGCCGCTCAGGCCTCGGACAGCGGCCCGACCGCTTTCCGCCGGCCTCTCCGGGCAGCGGGGCCGAGGCGGGGCCGCAGCATGCCCGGGGCTGGCGGGTGTCACCGCTAGCGCCCGGGGCCGCAGGCGATGTTACTATGGGAGCGACTCAAGGCTCCGCCGGGAGCGAACCGCGGGATCCCGCCGTGGGGGCGGAGCAGGTCGGTAGCCTCCCCCTCGCCCACCGCGCTCATCATCTTCTTGCGGGGCTCGCCCGTCGCCACCTCCCTTCCCTTGCCATGGTAGCGTTCCCTACCCCCCCCCCCCCCCTCCCCGGGATTCCTTTGCGACGGGGGGTGATGCGGGCCGGGGCACCGTGCGAGGGTGCCGTGTCTGTGTGTGACACCGGGTCACGGGTGTCAGCCTGGGGTTCGCACCCACCGAACCCACCTGTGGCCGCAGAGCCGTGCCGGGACCGTACGTGGTGCGGGCTTGGGTTTGTTCCGGTCAGACCCACATCCTCCGGCTGGCCAGAGGCGCTGCTGGGGCCGAAGGATGGTGGAAAGCCTCTGGATTTTATCCATTAAATTGGAGAGGGGAGATTCAGGCTGGCGGGAAGGAAAGGAAGGGAAGGAAGGAGAGGAAAGGAAAGGAAAAAGGAAAGGAAAGGAAAAAGGAAAGGAAAGGAAAAAGGAAAGGAAAGGAAAAAGGAAAGGAAAGGGAAGAAAAGGAAGAAAAGAAAAGGGAAAGGGAAGGGAAGGGAAGGAAAGGAGAGGTAGAAGAAAAGGAAGGAAAGGAAGAAGGGAATAAAGGAAAGGAAAGGAGGAAAGGAAGGAAGGAAAGGAAAAAGGAAAGGAAAGGGAAGAAAAGGAAGAAAAGGAAGGAAAGGAAAGGAAAAAGGAAAGGAAAGGGAAGAAAAGGAAGAAAAGAAAAGGGAAAGGGAAGGGAAGGGAAGGAAAGGAGAGGTAGAAGAAAAGGAAGGAAAGGAAGAAGGGAATAAAGGAAAGGAAAGGAGGAAAGGAAGGAAGGAAAGGAAAGAAAAGGAGAAAAGGAAGGAAGGGAAAGGAAAGGAAAGGGAAAGGAGAAAAGGAAGGAAGGAAGGAATAAAGGGAAGGAAAGGAAGAAGGGAAGGAAGGAAGGAAAGGAAGAAAGGAAAGGAAAGGAGAAAAGGAAGGAAGGGAAAGGAAAGGGAAGGAAGGAGAGGGAAAGGAAAGGAGTGAGCATTCTGTACTGGGGTGCGGGTCTCTGCGTGAGCTTCCCTCTCTGTAACCACAGCCTTGAACACTGGGAAACAGAACTTCATTTTGTGTTTTAAATACTGGTTGTGCTCAGGATGCAGGTCAGCCTTTCAACCAAAATTACACCTGTTTCTGTGGTGAAACAAACTCTCCCGTTTGAAAGGAAAAAAAAAAAATATCCTCCCTCTTTCTGATCCCTGCTTTCTTGTTTTTGTTGTGTGGTGGGGGTTTTGTTTGTATTGTGGATTTTTTTTTTTTTTTTTTTTTTTTTTGCCCCTCACCCCCTTCTCTTTTGTTTTTTTGTTTGTTTTGAAGATTGTTCACTTTTTATGGGAAAACGTGTTTTCTGACACCTATTGCTGAACTCCAGTACTAAACACCTGGGAGTCACAAGTATCCCCTGCCAGGCCTATAGAGGCAGCATGCAGCAAGCTGAATTTATCTGTAGTCATCTGCCACCCCCACTAAAATGCTGATGGAAGGCATAAACAGAAATTACTTGTGCCTCATAGTTTGTTTGGTGGCTTGTAGAATAATCAGGATCGTAAGTATCCCTCTTGTGTAAGGAGCCTGAGTGTTAGTCAACATCCCATATCCCATGTTACAGGAGTTTATTTGCCATCAGTGAACTATTGACACTTGATGTGATCAATTCCAAACAGTGTTGTTTAGTGGGGGTATTTTTTGTTTGTTTATTTGAATATTTGAATTTTGTATTTATTTGAATAATTTCTTATTTAATAAATCTCAATTGTGCAGTTAATCTGTATAACTACACCACTTCCTACCGTCACACTTCTATTATCTTCATGTTCTGTTCTTGTCTGTTTCATGTCTTCTGTATCCATGGTGTAAGCTCTTTAACACAGATTTCATTGCATTTGTCACTTCTGTTACTGCAGTATGTTTAGTAATGACATGTAATCATTTGCTGATAGTTCTGGTGAGAAATATCCATAGTGTCTGTGATTCTTGAGGGTTAGGCTTAAATATGTTGACCTGAGATAGATGGAAAGCCTGACTGCACACATGTGAGCTATAGTAGTTACAAAGGTTGGAATTACAGATGTACTCTTTAGAGGTACACTTTAAATGGCTGTTGCTTAAATAATTCACTTAAATAAAACCACAGTGAGTGTGGAATGGTTCCTGAAGTAAGAGACCTTGCGGTATATTTTAGCAAAAGGTTTAGTGGCTGTGTTATCAGTTTCCTCCCATTTGTCTCAAATAGCAACATTTTTTTGACCTAGTTTTATCAATTGGTGGCACACTTGCCCTTTTGAGAAGCTGATGAGAACACTGCCATTGGATTGATCTGATCGAAATTTTTGCCCTTTATTGTACTTCTCTGTTTCTATCACAGACTTTCTCTGTTCTTTAGAGAAAATTAATGGGGGAGGGGGAATGAATAAGAAGAGCTGGGGTTATCAGGTCTCAACTGAGTGCATTAAGTTTCTTCAAACAGTATTTGGGTCTTTCTTTCACGTTAAGAAATAGAAATTAAATAGTTTGGATGTACCTTCTTTTTATTTCACAGCTGTGAGCCCACGACATATGGAAGTGGGCTGCACTGGCTGTGAGTTCAGTGGAAGCTTCTCAGTTGGCAAAAAGGGAGTTTTGGCTGATGTTTTCTCCTTCCTATTGTTTGAAACTGAGAAATGCCATGTGTCCGTACACATGCTGAACTTAAGTAGGAAGAAATTGTCAGTGTGGCCACTGCGATTGTTATATTCCTTACGTTACTGGTATTAAAGCCACCATTTTCATAAAGACAATGTTTTGTTCATTGTATTGTAGAAAAAGACAAAAAAAAGAATCTACAGAGATACTACAGCTATAATTTCTAGTGTCCTCATTATTTTTCATAATGAAGCTATGCAAACGATGTAAAATTTATGACTACATTTTTAGAAACTGTTTTCTTGCAGCTTGTGATTATATATATATTAGAAATATAATTATGATATATATATTAGAAATATAAAACACATGAAGATTCAGCTAACATTGGGAGTATTTTTGGAATTCTTTGTGTAACAGAATGTAGTATGTTGCAGTCTTAGGAATCTCATATAATTGATTGCTGCAGAAATCTCTTTTTTGAATGACCCAAACTCTGTATATGGTTATGGGCCAAATAGGTGTAGTGGAACTCATATCTGCATTAAAATTTCAAATTGACTTAAAACCACTTTGTATTTTAAAGCTATATTATTTGGTCTGCATTTCTTACTATCAAAATTAAAAACTCACCAAGAATTTTGTGTGATCTGTGCTGAGAAGGCAGATGTATTGCAAATACCAGCCGTAAGGCAGAATTACGTTTCTGAATGCTTCTTAGCTGGAATGCACAGTGGAAACTACCATATACATGCAATTATTCTTGATGCTATGTGAGAATAAATCATCTAGCTTGCTAAATAGCAGGAGAGATGTCTCTGTTGAACCTTGCAGGCATCTCTATCCAGTAAGTTAAAATACAGTAATGATGGAAATAGTCCTTCAATGCCTACAGCTGTAGCACTTAACTAAGCAGGCAGATGATTATCAGCAGCTTTCTGGATTGTTTGTACCTTGTGTTGTGCCATATTAAATACTCAGCAATATCATTTCACATATTCTGCCACAGAAGGCTGTAGATCTGACTAACAGCACTTCATTAATGTTTCACAACTGAATTTTGGATAATTTTTTTCTTGTTAAAAAAAAAAAGCTATCAAAATTGAAAGACCATGCAAAAAAACCCCATATGATCTCTAACTACTTGCTTATAGAGCAACAAGAAATGATATACCTATTTGTTATTTATTTACTGCTTATAATGTACGTAGTTAGCCTGTAATGTCTTTCCTTTGCATGGGCATGTGATGAGAAAAGCATTTGGGTTCTCAACCATTATGATTCTTAGTATAAGTTTTTCAGAGAGAATACAGGACGTCCTGCTACACTATCATTCCAAGCTCCTCAAACAAGGCTGTGAGAGGAAAATTGTTGGCCTTTGAGTGAACTAAGCAGATTGCTGCCAGGGTCAGTGCTTGGCACTGATTGTTCTTCTATGTTCCAGCGCTGCAAAAATGTGGATAATGCGAGTTTCTTCTCGTTGCTAGAGCTGATTCTTCAGTCCAGTGTTTCAGAGGCTTTATGAAGAGTTGTTTTTCAAAGAGCTGAATGTGATTTAAAACTATTTACTTTTTTATACTTTGTTTTCCTAAGTAATTTTTATTTCAGAAATAAAGCACAGTCAATGTTTTTGGTTCTACTGTTCACAGAGTACATAGCTTGACCCATTTTCAAGGCAATTGAAGTGACTGTAGCATAGCTGACCGGTAACATATGTGTGCATACTCCTCAGATGATGCCATCAGAAATCCTGTTTCTGAGTAGAATTTTATTTGGATTATTTTGTCTGTGGGCTGCACAGTGGTTTCAATTTGGATGTAAATTTTTATTTTCCTAAAGTTTCCCACAAGTCTTTTAGTTTAGCATTAAAGTGTGGATGTTGTTCCTGACCCAGTACTTTGGTAGAAACTCCTCTTCAGAGCTGTCAAATACTTGTGTGCTCTTTACCTCCATCTTGTGTGTTACAATAGGTCACCTTGGGGTCAGACTTCTAAAGCCATGGTGTTGATTGCAGATGGATGTCTACTGCTGTTTCAGATAGCAGCTATGCTTTCAGTTCTTTGGCATCTCTGCTTCCCTAGCTGTTTGTGCACACTCGGAAGGCTTAAGGATAGGTGAAGATGGTGGAAGAAGATGGAGATCTTTGGTCGTGTGTCTCAGACACACTTGTCAAGCTACTGCTAAAATGTCAAAAGGGAAGCACCAGGGCGCTGTTGATACGTCAGTCTTTGTTGTCCCTTTGGTCTATGTGAAATACTTGTAATCAAGTCTGACATATTGCAATACCTTGAGTGTGTTTTGCCATTTTCTGTGATGCTTTTTGTTTGACATGTTATTATGATGCCTTCTTATTTTTAACGTTGCTATGGTGTTATTTTATATAATTTCATTCACTAAATTTCATCCATTAACCTCTGCATGCTATAATAATTTGACTTAATTTTCCATTCTTTACCAACCTTTTCTTTTCCTACTCTAACTGGTAGAAGCCTGTTCCCAATGACTTCTGAAGCAATAAGGTTGGACTAAAACTCTTGCATCACAATGATTTGAAAAAGGATTATTTTTTTACCTTTTTGTAAGGCATGTTTGTCTACAAGCAGGTACATCTTTTTCTTTCAGATGGGAAAAAAGTAGAACTCTTTATTATAGTTTACTTCTGCTTTGTGTGTCAGTAGGTCATTGAAGTGTATAATGCTCTTTTATGTGGCTCACACCACAAGAAGAAAAGAGAGTGAACTTTCAGTTGCTATCAAAGTGAGCTGTGCTCTGGCTTGTAACTTAATGGAAGCATTTCTAACCTTAATGATTCCAAGATTAATTTTCTTCTAGCCACACATATGCAAAAGGATTCTCTTGTTTTTCTTTCCAAGTACTTTTCAAAGCCTCATGTGGTTTATGAAAGCAACTAATAGTCACGAAGGGAGGAATAAAATTTACGTCACTCACTCATCTTGTTCTGGCCAGCTATCCTTTGTGTACTTAGTTTGCTGTTTAGTGGAAATGGCACTGTTTAGTGGAAATGGAACTATTTCACAGGGATGTGTCAGTTTGGTTTCAGTTAATGGCTGAGGCAAAGCCTGAAGTTCCTTATGTTGACTTTACATATATTTGAAGTGTTGCCTTGGTAGAAAGATTACATCAAGGGTTGTACTTTCAAATTATTGTTCTGGCATCCTCTCAAGTGAAGCAGGAATGGCTGCAGATAAACCAAGATTAGCTCTTGGGGAATGAATCAGCCAAGTGGAAGTTACTGCCTTGATATTAAAGAAATGGAATTATTTCTGCATAAGTTGGAGAGTGTAATGTTCTTTCTAGCAACATATTTGGATGTTAGCAAAGTCATGCACTAGTACATAACTGCATGATATGTTTCAGCTTTACATCCAATCTTTTAAAAGTATTGAGAAGAAGGAAGGAAAACTACTCCAATGATACTGCTGTCATCTGCCCTTCTCTTATTTTCTTACATTTTTTTATCAGTGTCATCAGTTACATGGTGAATTTCAGCATAACATTACTTTATATTGGATCACCGGGTTTGTTTCTTGTTCCCTCTTCTTCTGAATGTACTGGGTTGAGCATCTGTATAAGACTTATGGACCTCAGATTTACCTCCATATATTCTACAGTATGGATGACAGAAATATTGCTGATCTCCCTTTTGCAACAGATTTTGCTCTCCTTTTAGTTGGTACATTTAAGTTTAGGAGTGGATTTCAGCTTTCTGGTATGAGTGAGTAGGCTGCTGAGACACGTCGAGAGGGAGATGCAAGTTGCTAAGACTTGGAGGGTAGGAGTATGTGGCACAAGGAAAGGAAGTTGGAAAGGAATGACTGATATGAGATTTTGAGATCTGGAGTATCTGTGGAAAGAGGGAATCTGCTTTGGAACAAGGACAGCAGAGCAGTCAGTAGTTTCAGTGTGCTGACTAGTGAAATTAGTACATAAGAGCTGGCTAGTAAATCCGGCTGATGTAGCACATGTGAGTGACGCAGAACATAGCGCTTCAAGCTCAAAACTGCTTAACTTTATACATATGTGGTATCTTATATCCTTCAACTTTTAACTAATTATTTAGACAGAAATTTGAATTAGTTTCTTTCTGTTATGGTCATTGCATTCTGTTATGGTCAAATGCATTTGAAGCTTTTATTTATCTACCTCGTGTGTCATGACCTTCTGCTTAATGTTTGTTTTGTAAGGTTTGTGGTATGGCATTGAGAGTTTTATCAAATGCATTGCATATTGTGAATTTTATGGGTTTTTAGTCTTAAATGTGGTCAAATGTGCCACTGAACTATATGTGTTACACAGAACTGAACTGAGTTTTATTTCCATCAGCCAAGAGAAGAGAGCTAATGTAACAGTATGTAATCACGCTGCCATGGGAATGCTCGGAAAAAAAAAACCAAAACGTTTCCAAGAACATGGCAGATCATTCTTCTATTAATAGAGTTAGAACAAAGGATACTCAAAACCTTAACAGGGATATAAAATCTAGTTTGGTTTGAGTCTAAGCTCAGAAGCTAACAATGATACCCTTGTTTGAATTGTCTTGCATTATGACTGGTTGATTAAACATAAATGCAGATCTGATTGGATTGTATCCCAGCAATGAAACAGCCTTTTAAAACCTAGTAACATGAAGCAATAGACAGGTACCCTGCTTGTCTTTCTGAGATCTGGGAGCTGTAGTTTGTCAATAACAAAGTTTATGCAGTCTTGGATTCTGTAAAAAACATGGTGTACCAGAAATGGAGTTTCTTACCAGGAACTACTTGTTACTGATCAGTTCCACTGCTTGGTTTGCTACTTGACCATGGGTGCAGGAAGGCAAAATATTCAAAAACAATAACAGGAGAAGATGAATAAATTTGTAATCAGGGCTTTGGACCATGAAATGAATATGGTGCTTTGTTTGTTTTTTTTCCAAATTTTTATTTTAAGATGCTGCAACATTAAAAAATATGCTTTAGCTGCAGGGAATAACTGACCCTGAAATTAGAAACCTAAGTAATGTCAGCTGCACTTGTATTTTTCACAGTTAAATTATTTTTTTTAGTAGTTTACCTAATATAATGAAACTGACTATGCAAACCCAAAGAGTTTACCTTCCCATCAAATCCTGATACTGCAAGTATATGAGAAGAACTAATTTTTTTAATTATTTTTTAAATTTTTATGCCAAGTAAAAAGTGGTCCTCTTGAACTTAAGAGTATGCACAAATTGCTTGAGTACTTAGATTCTCAGACTTCATTTGCACGGGCATCTTAAGGAACAGAAGGTACAGAAACAGTTTAACTGGAAAGAAGTGCATTAGATTTTACAGTTAAAGTGAATGGAGGTGGTTAGGGCAGAGATAGTCTTTAAAACTGTCATTGATTAGATGAACTGAAAGTTTAGTGTCCCCTCAGTACACTTCAGTACCTTCTTACAGTGTATTAAAAAAAAGCTTAATGGCACCTTAGTCTGTGTGACAAAGTGAAAGTCTCATAAAACTGTTTGGGAAATGAAAAAGCAAATAAACTCACTTCAGTTTCTAGTGTGTGTATAAGTATACTGCATGCACAAGTAGAATTGATCTGTCAGCTTTTTACAGAGATAAATTCTTATCTTCACCTGAAATTGCTTGGCTCCTAGGTTTTTATCTCCCCAGGTCTTTTGAACAGAGAAATTCACTTTATTGCAAGATTGCACACATGCCATTTGGCTAGAAGTGAGGTTTGTTTTTTTAATAGAAACCATAAAAAAAAAAAAGGAAAAAAAAAAAAAAAGGAGTAAGTGATGCTGCATGTTCCAGGACAGTTGGGAAAACCAGCTTCTGGCTTTTCTCTGAGAAACAACATCTGAAAAGTGGAATTTCTTAAGATGCAGAATTTGATTTCTAAAAAAACGGAAATGGGTTTCATTTTCTTCTTCCAAGTTTCCTTTGGCAACTTTGAATTTCCATGGAAGCTATTTTATCACAAGAGCTTGAACAATTGGTTGCTTCCTGTGGAAGCATTGGAACAGTCACTATTTCACCAGGTTAATGACAGCAGTGTTTTGGGGCAAAAGATAGTAGAGAGAACTTTATCCTGAAATAGATCTAAGCTATTATTTTAATTATTATTAATAATTAAATTAATATTATAAATAATTATTATTTTAAAGTGTTTTGGGTTTTCAGTAGGTAAGACCTGTGTATCTTGCAGCTGTGTTTTGGATACAAAGAGTTATTTTTTTTCCTCTCCATCTTGAATAGGCTTTTGTCTAGGTTGTAATGGGATATTGTACTAGGTTTTGATAATGCATATGTATGCATCTAAGCTCTGTAGAATTCAGCTGTAACAAGTGTAAAATACAACACTTGTGTCTTCCACCCCATCCTAGAAAAGTTTAGAAATTTTGCATGTGTATTTTTATTTTTTATATCATGTGAGGGTTGTGTATAAATTCATGTTTTCATGTTCTGAATTTGTTATACTCTGCAGAAACAATACAGCCTTCTCCTGACCATTTCCACTCCTACCCCCAATAAAGGTCAATGAGGACCTGTTCTAGATAGCATACCATCAAAGCAGTTTAGGTGGTTACTTTTGCATTCATGCACTTCCAGCACTAAGAGAGGTAACAGGTAGTTGTTACAATGCTTATTGAACAATTATATTTTTATTTTTAAAAAGGCACCTCATAATGCCAAGTAGTTTCTGGGTATTAAATGGAAATTGTTAATTGTTGTTATTACTGGCAGAGATCACAAGTACTGGAAATAGATTTTAGGAAATTCCAGTGATTCTGTGTTTCTTGATTTTTCTGGTGTCATGAGAAATTATGCTTTTTGTCAGCAGAATTGGGACCTTAAAGGACCTCATGGTAGTTGTTGCGGGTGTAAACTGCTTACCTTAAAAGTAGCCTGGAACAAAAGGCTTCTCTCAAAAAATATAACTACAATCCTCCTTTTTTTTTGTTAGTACTAAAATGTGGCACTTCTAACTTTGGGTGCAATTGTCATGTAGTAATTGTTCAAAATCACTTTTAGAATTTTTCAGTTACCCTTTTCCATAGTGTCCTGGTGTGACTCTTGAATAGTATGCCTGTATTATCGTTAAAGTGCCAGATGTTTCTCTCTTTCCAGAACATAAAATTGCCCAGGGAATACTTTTATTTCCTTTGTATAAAAAGTGCAATTAATTATTGAAATAATTGTGGTGGGCAGGCACTTAAAAAAGCTGGAGTAAAAAAAAAAAAAGAACCCAACACCCCAGTCTGTTTGACTGCTGATAGGATATGTGCTTGAGATTAAAGAAACTAAAACACCTGACACCTTGCTTTAACATTCCATTTTCTGCATTTTTTGGTGTGAAAGTTTTTTAATAGCATTTTTTTACCCTAATAATTTTTTATCTTACACAAACTATATGAGTATCACTCAAATACCGGCTTGTTTGACAAATAAATAAATGACCATATAGTGCAGTGTTAAGTCTGTTTTTTCAGACCTGTAACACCATGCTGGGTGCTAAAGCAAGAGCCTGAAGCCGCGATTCTAAAACTCCAAAGAAATGCTCTATTTAACATATTATCAGGGTCAGGGAAGCGGCGTGTACCTCGGTTACAAAACCACTGCACCATCTAGTGTCTCCCGGGGTTAGTTGTTTTTTTGTTGTTTTTTTTTTTTTGCTGGGTTGGAAGGGACCTTCAAACTCCCCTCTGAGTTTTGCGGGTTTGCATGGATTGTCTGCATCACGCAGAAGTAATCTGTCCAGAATTTGGTGGGTTTCCTCTGGAATTAGTTTTCCTACTCTTTTTTTGCTGGTCTGCTCTGGGCTTCTTAGTGCTCTGCAAATTCAGCTGAAGATGGAAATGCAGTTCCTGATGCTTGAGTGCCTTTTTAATATGCAGAATAGGGTCGAGGGGAAGAAGCAAGATTGCTTTCTGTTCATGTATGCTACATAGGCAGATACATTTAGTGTGTGTTTTTATATGTATATGTGTGCATATATATATATATAAAATATCTAAAATATCGTTGTTTTTTTTTTTAAATCTATCTTCATGTATTTATATAGCAGATTATATCTTAGTATTACATATTTACCCGAAAATCTTTCATAAAGGTTTCTTCTAGAATATCAGCAAACAGACAAGACACACAACCTCTTGTGAGGTTATCCTAGGGTGAACTATATGCATGAGGGTAGTAATGTAGTGTTTTATCAAAGATGAATTTAAAAGCATGACAGAAGATATTTTCTCATAGTCTTAAATACCCTTAAAGCCACTCAGGAGCTCTTATTTTCCTGTCTTTTTAGTTAAAAGTTTTTCTGTATTACTTTTATTTCCCTGCTTCCGGTTGGATAGCAGAGCCTGAAAAGTTGTGGTGAATGGAGTTAAATCAATCTGGTGGCTGGTCACAAGTAGTCTTCACCAGGGCTCAGTGCTGGCACCAATTGTCTTTAATATCTTTATCAGTGATCTGGATGAAGGGATCAAGTGCATCCTCAGTAAGTTTGCAGGTGACACCAAGGTGGGCAGGAGCACTGATCTACCTGAGAGTAGGAAGGTTCTACAGAAGGACCTGGACAAAGGGCAACACCAGTTTTATGAGGTTCAAAAAGGCCCAGTGCCAGGTCACAACAACCCCATGCAATGCTACAGGCTTGGAGGAGAGTTGCTAGAAAGCTTCCTGATGGAAAAAGACCTGGGAGTGTCCATCAACAGCCAGCTGAATATGAGCCAGCAGTGTGCTCAGGTGGCCAGGAAGGCCAAGAGTATCCTGGCTTGTATCAGGAACAGTGTGGCCAATGGGAGCAGGGAAGTGACCGTGCCCCTGTACTTGGCACTGATTATGCTGCACCTCAAATACTCTGTTCGGTTTTGCGCCCCTCATTTGCAAGGAGGGCACTGAGGTGCTGGAGTGCATCCAAAGAAGGGCAACAAATCTGGTGAAGGGTCTAGTGAACAAGCCCCATACGAAGTGCCTGAGAGAACTGAGATTTTTTGGACTGAAGAAGAGACCTTGTCACTCTACAAATGCCTGAAAGGAGGCTGTAACAAGGTGGGGGTTGGTCTCTGCTCCCAAGAAACAAGTGATAGGATGAGAGGAAATGGCCTCAAGCTGCACCAGGGGAGCTTTAGGTTGGATATTAGGAAAATTTCTTTACTGAAGTGGTTGTCAAGTAGTGGAACAGGCTGCCCAGGGAAGTGGTTAAGTTATCATCCCTGGAGTTACTTAGAAGATGTGTAGATGTGGCTCGTATGGACATGGCTTAGTGGTGGACTTGGCAGTGCTAGGTTAAAGGTTGGACTTGATGGTCTTAAGGGTCCTTACCAACATAAAGTATCCTATGATTATCTATTTAATATGTCTCTTTAATAAAATGCAGCTTTTCCACCCTGGAGCATCCTTGAAGATGAAGTTTCATCTGATGGCTCAGCTGATCTTAATTGCAGAGTTCTAACATTCTGCTTTCTCTCCTATTATCAGATGTTCCTTGGCAATCCATTTCAGCTCATGCAAATGGCAGTCCAGTGGGAAAAGATGAGCAGCTTTTTGATACTTTAGGAAATTGGTTTGGCTTACTTTGAAGAGCCCAACAGCACAATTCATGGAGTGAATCAAGGGGCTCCATGGAAATGAGCAGAAGGAGGATATAAGTTGTTAATGTATTTAGTTCTTATCTTGTGAAAATGTACACAGTCTGTGAGGTAGATGTGTGTTTGGGAAACCTGCCAAAGATGAAAAGGGGTATTGCTCTTCTGTGAACCTTCCAAAGGTGTGTGGTTCTAGAGACAAACAAACTTTAATGATTCTCAGAAGGAGAAAGCATACAGGAAGAAAGCAAGCAAGCAAAGGCATCTTGTATATTTATTATCTGTTTCTAAAGAAATTTATGGCTTAACTCAAAATATTTTAAGAAAATCCTTATTCTTCCATTTCTCTTTTCAAAGTGCTTGCCTTGCTTCCTGAAAATCTTCAATAGAATTGGTAAATACTTGTCTTTAAATATATAGGGAACACGGTTTTCCTAAGCAATACCTTACTAATATGGACAGATAAAAACTTTCCTGAAAAATATTTGTTGGTTGTTGCAACAAACCAATTTGTTGTTGGTTGTTAGTAGCTGTTGTAGCAACTAGTATATACATTACTCAGATAGTTATATGTACAGCCTCTTCAGTTTTATTTAGGTATTTCTTTTAATATAGAGTTGAAACAAATAAAAATAATTGGAGATTATGTGCTTCACTCAGTAATCCAGAAAACAGATGCCATATTCTTTACTGGCTTCTCTTCAGTGTCCAAGTAATTTATTCCCTTTGTTTTTTTGAACTGAAGAATAATTAAGTATTTGCAAAACTCAAACCCCATGCCTCTATCTTAATGTGTTTTTTCCTGTGGCTGTGCAAACTTCTTCAAAAATTCTTTCAACCGGGGATGATGTTTCACCACTTTGAACCATTTTAAGAATGCCAATTCAGGAACTGTTATTGTGGGCAGAATGTGTGACATTCTTCACCTGCATTTAAGCCTTGTTTGTCATTGACGTGCTGTGAGCTGGATTAGGTGATATATTTTTAATTAAAACAACAGAATTTGTCAGAGCTCCAGATCAGATCTTTTGTGTGTATGCAAATTTTTTTCCATCTCTTTTGGCTTATTTTTTAAACTACTTCTGTGCACTAGAAAATCTGGGACATTATACTGAGAATGTTAGTAACCAGGCTACAGTGCAAATGAGACCTAAATGTGTTTTTCAATTAATGTTCTCAATAGTCTGGCCAACAGTGCTGTTGCCTTTAATCTCCTCAGTTCTGCATAGGATTGGATTATAGCTAATTTTGCATCCTGGAAGTCATTTGGAGTGTCATATGAGAGAGAAAAAACAGCAAGTTCTGTCACCCTGGAATTTTTTGCCATCTGTTAGCTGTCTAAAATTCCCACAATGGAAGAAGGCTGACCCCTGTTTTCCTTTACTGGGGCTGTTTTGGTGTGAGACTTCTCTTTGACAGAATGGAGGAAATCTATGCATTTGCTTCATTGCCCAACACTTTTCAGTGGACAGGCTACTTCACTTGAAGACATTAGTTACCCTTCCTGTTTAGGAGATAATGCTAAGGTGATGAAACTGTTTCTTCATGTAGGTCAAGGGAGAGATGCTGTCTCTTGCTGCAAGGCTTTGTTGTCACATTCAGAGGTTGCTCTGGGATCTCATTTTCTTTCCACAGCCCTAGTTTACAGACCAGATCATCATGCGTAGTTTTCAATTTATTTTCCCCACATGATTCACATTCTATTGTCTGGATAGACTTCCACAAAGAACCAAGGTGCCAAGTGTGAAAGGTTTGTAATTGCCACTTTAACCTTCTGCTGGGGGTGAAGTTAGTTTATTTTCCTCTACCTTTTGTAAGGAGACATGCTGGTAAAGTCAGTCTGTGACTGTGTCTGTGACACAGCTGTGTCTGTGACAGTGCTTGTTTGTTAGTTTTAAAAAAAATTTAAAACTCTTTCCATTTCACTTTAAAACATTTAGCAGAGGAATTTATATTCTGGGTAAATTGTTTTCCTCCAAAATGAAATACCAAATGCAAAAGCCTTCTTCAGTCTGTTCACAGCTCCTCTTCTGACTGCAAGAAATTTCATATTCCTTGTCTTCCTGATGATTTTTTACAAATCCATATTCAGTTTCCTTTAAATTTTGGTAGAATCAGTCAGTCTGTCTCTTTTTGCTTTTGAGAAAAGATCAAAGAAGAAGATTCCTTGCCATTATAACCACCACTACAACTTATGGACAGTGTTCTGTCATTTGTGTTTCCCATTTGTGTTTTCAGTCCTTTTTTGGTGCCATTTCTGTTTTTTTATTTCTGTTGAAGCTTTGTCTTGGCAAGGAGAGCAGGAGAGCTAAGACAGCCTCAGATACATCCTTATATTTGTTTCTGCTTCCTGCTGTTATTCTAAAAATAAAAAAACAAATTTAAAACACAGCTTTGGAAGCTGTGAATGGGAGACTATTCAGAGGAATTATTGTTTCTTTTAAAGTCCTGATGGAGATTTTGAACTATTTTGACAAGACTCCTAACAACAGTCTTAAACTACTTCCAGCCAAGTGTGTGCTCTGGAAGTGGGACGTGATAGTCAGAGAGTGGTGTCAGGGTGTTAATCCCAGACTCCCTGAGTGCCAGCTGAATGGTGTTCACCTTCAGCAACTCAGCACTGGGAAGTGCCAGCCTGTGTTCATACTGGTACTCAGACTAGTGTGGAAAAGATGGGGTTAGAGTTGGAACACAGGCCAGTCAGTTTGGTCTTGATTTTAAATGGAAAAAACTGCAAGAAAATAATTAAAAGAAAAAAAAAAAAGGGCGGAGGGGAGTTGGGGGGGGGGAGGGAGAGAAAAAACAAAGCTAAACAAAAGTACACCTCCACATTTTCCACTGCTGTCTGAATTCTTACTCCTCAGCAGTCAGAATTGTTCCACAAATGAAAAATGCAGCCTGAAGATGGAGGTTTTGGTTCATGTTGTGCACTGAACTTGGCATGTGTTCTTATCTGTTCCATGCCTGTGAAACTTACTTCCATAAAGCTTAGATGAAAAGTCCACTTAAGGTTTAAATTTCACAGCATTCATGTGTCATAGGTGGAATTGGCAGACCGACCTATTTTCCAATAAAGCCGTCTAGTTAAATGTATGATGAGTTTATCATTCTTACAACTATCTTACTAAGTGCTTGATTAATAAAAGGGAGTGTCTGTTATTTTTTCTTTCTCTTTTTGTTCGCTGGAGCCAAGTCAATATTTCTGAAAGTGTTTGTGATTTTACATGTGAAGTTGAAGGGTTTACTCACATGTATACAATTATTTCTGCTTAAGAATTCCTGGATTCAGCAGTTAAATTGTTAAATATAGACACTGCTAAACCACAGCATTACTCAAGACGGTGGAGTCACGTGGTAATTTTTAGTGTAAAATATTGTAGTCAAAGTATGAATTTTCAAATAACCTTTTCTACACTTCTTAAGCCTATTTTCTTTAGAGTTTCAAGTGGGTCCCTGGTGGAGTGAGCCCAGATGTGCTTAGGGGAGTAACTTGTCTTTTTCTGACAATTTAAAAAGGAAACAGGTTTTAAGATTACTGTACTGCTGTTTCCTGGGGTTTCCTAAAGTCAGAGTTAGTTGAACTCCTGGTAGATTTCCCTACTGTGGTTTTGATGTGTTTCTGTGTGAAACTGACGGCAGGATTTGTTCGAGAATGTAGGCCACTATTGTATTAGAATTACATAACCGAGTTGAGTGGTGGAAACAGATGAAAAGACGGGGATGTACTGCCTCCCCTCACAGATTATATCCTGCAACAATGAAGACAGCTCAAGCTCTGCAGAGAATGTGGTCACATGCAGTCAAAAAGTTGGGGATTTTGAAAGGGCACGTGAGTTGTTTGGGGTTTTTTTTATTGCATCTTGCTCTGAGTCCTCTCCCCCTGCCCCCTCTTCCCCTCGTGCATCCTTCGCCTCTCCAGCTCACTTCTACTACCAGATTAACTGTTGTGGCAGGTCTTCTGGTTTTGTTCTTCTTTCATTGTGAATGAAGTTGTCTTCAATCATCTCTCAGAAACAGGTAATTGCATAAATCTCTGATGACTGCCAGTGAGAGTTGCAACAGCTGCCTGTTCGTAGCACATGGAGGATTTTAGCACTTAGACTAGTTCCCTGCTAAAGATTCTGCTAAACAATCTATTCTGGGTATGTAAAAAGCTGCTGTCATTTTTAGTATGTCAACACTAGGCAGATTTAAGCAAATCCTGACCAGAGTGTTCTAATTAGAAATGGACTGACTTTAGTCACTTCTGAATTCAGACTAGCTAATGACAGTAATTTGCAGGTAGCCTACTATCTGTCTAAAACCTGAGCAGACTTGCAAAACACTTGCTGTTAGTAATTGCAGATGGGGTTCTTAACCATTTTCCTTGCATTTCTCTCTCCAGTGTTTTGGTGTAAAATTTTGTTGGGAATTTGTGAGCCTATAAAGGATGCACAAGCTTCTTAAGATGCCTTTGTGTTTCCTTGCAGTGGAAATATGAAGAGCTTGGCAAGGATATAGAACTTTTTTGTAACTCATCACTTCATGCATTCAGAGGAGAGTCATAATTAGACATGTAATACAGGAATTTTGCAATTGTGGTGGAGACTTCAGTCTTAGTTTTGACTGAGTCCTCAACTGATGATTTTTACCCTTTGTAGTCTCTCCCTCCCTCTCTCTCAATCTTTTCCACTAATCTGCCAGCATGGGTTAGCATTGTGGCAATGGCAAGCTGCAGTACATTTTATAATGTTAAAGAGATTATTGCTTAGAGATTTGAGGGAGTACAGATGTGTTTTCTGCCTTATGTGCTTCCAAGGTGACCATTCAGCTCTCTGAACTTTGTTACAGAGCCTGCATAGCTTTACCAGTGTGGCAGAACCAGTCCTGTTGTCTTGGTATTTGTTCTGATCCTAACAGCTTGCAAATTCTCAGTGCACTTGCCTTTGCTAGTGTAGTACAAAGTGAAAGTGTAACATGAAACAGTTCCTAAAAATGTATTACTTCAACAAATACCTATGAATTTCAAAGTTGTTTTTTTTTTTTTAATTATTATCTTTTGTTTGTTACTCAGTAAGTTTCAACTTAACACAAACCCCCAAAATTTACACAGAAAACACCAAAGATGGTTTCTGATACCTGAGGAACTTCTAGGCACAGATGAAGTGATACTGGAGGCTCAACATCTTGCAAGGCCTTAATTGTGGTATCTGTAGGCAGTAGTTTCTCTTCCATTCTTATTATTTATTTCTGTGACCAGGTACCATGAGACTTATTTGTCAGAGCAAAATAAACTTGTTGGTTTACAGTGCTCTGATTTACTATACAATGCATCTCTCTGATTGTGCACAAAGTTTCACTTGTGGCACTGCTCATGGGAGGCCTGTTTTTCTGGAAGGAAATTTCTGTATCTGGAGAATACCCAGAAATTTGCCACCAGTATCTTTACTGTTCTTTCCCTTGTCCTTTTTCTCTGGTGTGTTGTACTAAATAAGCATTCATTTCTTAGGCCTTCCGTTAGTAAGTACTGTATTGAAAGACCTGGATTTATAGTTTTCTGGAAGAGAAAGACAAACATGCTGCTTTCTGTCCCCATGGACAGTAAGTGTTTGTCACTTGCATCCTGCCTAGCTCACTATTTTCCCTGAGCAGGCTTGACTTCATATTTTAGGCTGGGAGGTATTATTGGTAAGAACTACACGCAGGCATGACATTAATTTAAGTGATGTTCTTGTTACATGTGTAAATTGTTGAGCCTTTGAACAGTGGGTAAGATGAAAAGGATTTGACATTTCCCCTCCTTCAAAATTTGAATTCACCTTCTTGCCCCTTACCTTTCACCCATCATTTGTTACTGTCTTTCATTCCTAAAACTTTTCTTCATTGAAGTCAAGTAGAATTTAAATCACACTGAGACTCTTTTTTAGCACAGTCTGGTTTTCTTCACAGCTTAATATCCTATAGAAAAGCAGGACAGTGATGGTGTAGCCAAGGGTCAGTAGTAGGTAAACTGTAATTGAAAAATAAGCATACATTTTCATACAGACCTAGTCACTTCTATTTACTGCAACATCACACCAGCTGAAAAAAAGAACTTAATTAAGAAATTAGTTACTTACAGAAGGTTTAATGTGTAAGGAAATGTATGTAGTGATCTACTTCAGTATCAGCTAGTTAGAAGGTTAGACATGTCAGCTGATTACCTGGAAATATTAGGTAAAATAATTTAACCCTGTGCTTCAACAGAGCAATTGACAGACACAAGACACATGTTTTAATATTAACAGTTATAAATGGCACATTCTTGCCTGATCTACATTAGTAGAAATTTAGAAATACTTTAGAAAATGGTATTAGTTTTAATATAAGACATCCTCTCTCTCACATATTTTAAATTAATCTTTTAACTAGACACAAAAACTTGCTGAAACTGGAGAGTTTTGGTTTGTTTTGTTTTTCTGGGAGAACAGTAGAAGTTCAATACAGTTCAGTGTTGTAAAATTCCAAGTAAGAATGCTGAATCTTTTGTGTATTCTTGTAGGAGCTCTGAGTGGGACTTAAAATTTAAGGTTTTTTTTCAATACAGAAAACCAAGTTCCTCTTTGGGATGCTCAGAATCCACTGGGAGAAGGCATTATGGATTTCCTTGCATTTTAGGGTCAAAATCCATAGCTTGCTAAATATTTTTGTACTGCCAGAAGACTTTTACTCTGGAAATACAGGAGATGATTGAAAGTACAAGCATACCTTCCCTGTCTCACTTCTCTCTCTATTGTTTCGCAATTCAGTTGCCAGTAATCTTTTTCAATGCCTTTAAGAAGACTCTTAAGTCAAAACTGAGCTTCTATCTGAACTTCAGTTTTCTGAGCAAACTCTTAGCTTCCCTGGAAAAAAGATCACTTTTAGCAGTAAGAACAAATAAATCTATGGCTTGAAAATGTACATGCACATACTCTGGCAATGCCTGGATTTTTTTTCTGCAGCAAATGCTTTGCATTTTGAAATGTGTGCAGTGCATCAAATATTGTTTCTTGTTTTTCTCTTTCTACACTGAAGGGACTGGCTCTGTACTATATGATGCATCACAGCTGGGTGATTATTCTGTATTATATTTTAAGCTGTGATGCTGGAAAGATTTCAGGTTATATCGTGTAAGATAAACTGATCAGGATCAGTTTTAAGTGGAAATGTGGAAAAAAAATGTTTCTGAGAAGTGTCACCATAACAAGTATAGAAGTGTGCATAGCGATACACTGTAATTTCCTGTAAAATGTAATTTCTTTAGGGGAACCTAACTATTCAGTTACATTATTCATAGTGAACAAAACATTTTGTTAAATCCACATGAACAAGAAAGCAAAGGCTTGGAAGGGTTGTTTGTTCTGAAAACCTGAGTTTCAGCTGCTAATCATATTATGTGCTGGGATGGAGAGGTCTTCTGTAAGTTTTTTGTGTTAATTGAATTAGGGCTATATAATGCTAATGTGATCCAAATTAAATGTTTTGCTGAACAAGACTTTTCCCAAAAATCAGAATGAGCTGTTAAAATCAGTGAAATCCAAAGGGGTTCTGTGACCTTGGAACTATTAATATTTTTTTTGGCTTTTTAAAGAAAAACCCTAATTAATTGAAATACATACGTTTCTTACTAACTCTACCAAATTAATAGCATACACAGCTTATTTTTAAGCATGTATTTTAATGGGATGTTGCATTTCTTAATTTAGATAGTTGTATCCTCTGTGCTTTACTAATTGGTTTCTGTGTGCAACAGGCCCCAGGCATGGAAGAGCTGATATGGGAACAGTACACTGTGACCTTACAAAAGGTGAGTGCTTGTATTTTTAATTTTCAAATGATTCAAGCACTACTCTAGTCTAAATATGTTTCACAATAGATGTTATTAGCATATCTGAGGCTAGAATAGGACTTGCTGTCCAGATCAGATGAAGCTTTCATTTTAAAGCTTAATTGCTAGTTAGTCATACATGACTTCTTAATGTTAAGAGTAAATTAAATTAGCAATTTAAGTACTATTTTTGCTACTGGTCTCTGTAATGACAGGGTAATATACCACATGCCAGCCACATATCTAAATTTGTTATTGAATAACCTTAAAAAAAAAAGCAGATGGTTCTGTGAAGCAGTTGTGGTTGTTGTTCAAGCTTTATAATAATCACTGAACATGATTCCACCGATTTGATTTTTTAAATATATATATATATACACTTAAATATATGTCAAAGTAGCATCCAGTGGAAAAGTACTGTCATAATTTATTTTTTTTTTAATATATGGACTTGTTTTTATCAATTATTCCAAGGCAAGAGGAAGTATCTCACAATGTGGAGTCCTCTTGAGTTAAAGAACATATACATCGTGTTTCCAAGTTGTGTAATGGCTGGGGTGCTGTACACATACTTCAGGGTGAATGCTTTTGGCAGAGCCGTTCTGATAGCTGGGTTTAGTGAGCAGCCTCTACTTTGCTGCTTGCATTTTATTTAACATGTTCTGCAATGAACTCAACTTGATGACCTAAGGTAAAATGTACACATCCTGCTACATGTGCTGAATTGTGGAAAAAAATACTTTTCAGGTTTTAAAGGTGATAGGAGAAACACTGCAGACCTCAGTTCCTGTAATTTCCAACTTTTCAGATCTTGAACATCTTGTAAACAAGCATTACTTCTTTGCCTCAGAGACAGGGTTCTACTACTCAAGTGGCAAAGGGATACTTGCTGCATTAGCCACTACCAATGAATTTTTACCATTAGTTTTAAATTTTTTATATTGTTTTGACTTGAAGCATCATACTGCTCCCTGTAAAACTAAGGTACATCTGTTTAGTTAAAAAATAAAATAAAACAACACAAAAAATTGCTTTTTTTCTCCTCAAAGTGTGACATGAGCTAGTCTGTGACAAACTGCATACCCTGAGTATAAGCTGTGGGAAAAGCACCACCCTTAATTTGGTGTATTATTTTTCCACTGTTCTAAAACATTTTGTTTATGTGGCATAATTTGTATTTTATAGTGACAGAGGTCTGTGTTAAATGGCTGATAAAATTAAGCCCGTGTGTTTAACAAAATATATGGCTTGGTGCATACCTTCTTGTCTGCAGTTTAGTTATGGTCATAGTTCTCAGATCTACTGTTGCAAACATGCTTTCCTTGCACCCTGTTATGTATTTCCCTGATATTATTTATGCCATGTCTGGTCAATATGGGCCTGATATTTCTATGATGACAGATTTCACACAAATAACATGTTTAAAATAGCTGG
Organism: Phaethornis superciliosus; assembly: GCA_023637945.1. Lineage (NCBI taxonomy): Eukaryota > Metazoa > Chordata > Aves > Apodiformes > Trochilidae > Phaethornis > Phaethornis superciliosus. The sequence goes on along the minus strand of JAJQWJ010000004.1, from coordinate 33,993,268 downwards.
TTGGGAGAGGAGATAATTTTAGAGAATTCACAGATTCACTGCATGCTTTTTGTAATCAGACATTATCTTGCTTAGTCTGATCAAGGAGTTATTGCAAACAAAGCATAATGCAGATGAGATCCTGGAAAGGCTGTTCCAGTTTCCCAAGCATCACTAATAAAATTGATATATCTGACAATAAACTGGGGTGGTGGAGCAAAATGCCAGCTAAGTTAGCAAGTCCTTTGCTTTATTACTAACCATCAAAAGGCTGCAGACTGAGATTTTGGAACATGGAAACACATCTTCTTGTTATATGGATTTGTAAACTTACTCCTTTTTAAATCTAGACGTGTTTTTCTCTGCACACAGCTATCATATTTTAAATAATATCTAGGTAGAGTACCATCACAGAAACACTCATTTTGCTCTTCTTTCTCCCTATCAGAATTCTTATGGTGGAACTAAATTTTGTTGTATTTGTTTTTGTTGTAAAGGATTCAAAACGAGGATTTGGGATTGCAGTTTCTGGTGGCAGAGATAACCCTCATTTTGAAAATGGTGAAACATCCATAGTGATTTCAGATGTTCTTCCCGGTGGTCCAGCAGATGGATTACTTCAGTAAGCAATATCTTATTTCTCTGGACTATTTTCAGTTGCATGGCTGTAGAGTATGTAAAACTTTCAGGCTTGGTTGAAATCCTGGGGATTTAACCCACTCAAGTTTTGTTGCCCTCTTGAAAAATTATGTGTCTGGTTTTAATTGAAAACAAACAATAAAACCCACAAAACAAGCAAACTCCTCTCAGAGGTGGTTTTATTTTGTTTTGTAAGAAATTAAATTAAAATTTTTTGTGGTTAAATATGTTTCTCTTAAGGCTGCGTTTCTTCTCAAGGAACAGTAGAAATACTTAAAGCATTCTCCCTGGTTATCAAGGGAAACACATTAAGTGATCAGTCATTAGTTTTCAAGAGAATGGCCCACATCAGGCCCGAGAAATATCTTCACTTTTAAGGTGACAGAAGCAATAATGAGGGAAGGAAGAGAAACAAAAGTGTTTGCTAAATGTTTATTTTATATTTCAAGAAGACAAATACACGAAGTGTTTCTGTAGCTCTCTGGGTAACATCTTTGGTAAGGCAAAATTTATCAAGTAATTTTAAACAAGTAATTTTGAATCTGTTGGGTGAGATAAACAATTTCTAGCCCAGTGCAGATCAGTTTTTCATCCTTTGACTTGGGATACCTGATGAGGACTAGCCAATTTGGAAGAAGAATGCTGAAGCTGTGCAGTAATATTAATTCAAATAATAGTAATTAATTTTGCCAAATGTTACTTTTCTGTGAGGTAGTGAAAAGACTGATGTATAAGTACATATTGAAGGACCAGATAAAAGTATTATTGTGAAGCAAGTAACAAACCATTCTGTGTCAACATACAAACAAACCCTTCATTTTATAGCAGTGATCTCTGTGCAACACTATTGGGAATAAAATCATGTTCACAAATTATGTAAACTCCTTAGTACAGAAAAAATTACAAGTCAGTATGAAGCTATTTGGTTACATTCAGTCAAAACACATTCTGATGAAAATGAAACCAAAGCCATTCCTGCAATAAACCAGGCAATACAGGTCTAATCTTTAGAGTGTGTGGGAACTACAGTCCTGCAATCCATTTTAGGGTAAAATCAGCATAAATAGGCAGGAGCTCTTGGTGTAGTTTTACAACATTAAGATTTATACCATTTTTGGATGTGAAGTGAGCTATTTGAACTGTCTTATAAAGCCTGGATGAAACTGATACTGGAATATAGAGAGCTATTCTGGAATACTCATTCAGTAAAAGGAAGTGGAAGGGCATGAAAAGAGGCATAAAAATCATTCAGGAGGTAAGAAAAAGTACCTTATAAAGAGAGGCTTAAAATGTGTAATCTTCTTACTTAAAAAGAAGATTGTGATGTGACTTGATTACAGTGAAGAGAAAATAATGGGTACTGAAGATTTCTTTTATCTAGCAGAAAATGGCACGGTAACCGATAATCAGTTGAGCTAATACTCTAAGACTAGTAACTGAGTAGTCACCAGAATAACCTAATATGAGCATTTTTTTGGTTTTGGTGTTTGTTTTTTTTTTTTTTTTTTGATTTCCTGCACTTATGGGCTGTCTCCTGGGAGTGGCTGAGTTAAGTCCTAATGGTCTCCTGACATACAAGAGGTCTGAACAAATGAATTAGTGTTCTTTTTTGGCCTTTTAGGGCAGGGAGGACTTCCTGTGTATTGTAGTTTGGTTGGGTTCCCACCCACTCTCCTGTCATCTTTCCTCAGAGTAGATGGGACCTGAATACCAGGCTTTCAGAAAAATGTACTAGAGGAGCAAAATTTGCCAAGCTTTGAATACATACGGCTATAGCTGTAGCAATCTGAAGCTGTCTTGAAACTCTTATATAACTATAAAAAAAATCTACGACTAGTTGTGAAAGACTTAGTTCCAACTGAAGAAAAAAAAAAAGAGTAAAAGTTTTAGTAGTAATCACAAAATATTCTTTAAAAAGCAGATTTTTTGACATTATGTCAAGCTACTTATAGTACATGTACAAAGATGTGTACCATTGCCCAAAGGTTAATTTTTAAGTTGTACTGTTTGTATACAAATACCATTTTAAGCAAAATTCCCTGTTAAAGAGAATGAAATTACTAAGTTCTCACTGGGAAAAAATTATATATATATATATATATATGCAGACACATAAACAATTGTTCTGGTGTTTTAATGAAGTCTTCTATTAAAGGTGTTTTTTTTCTTTTTCCCCTTCCCCATCTTCCAGGGAAAATGACCGAGTTGTCATTGTCAATGGGACCCCAATGGAAAATGTTCCACATTCTTTTGCCGTCCAACAGCTTAGGAAAAGTGGAAAAGTGGCCACCATTGTAAGTAAATTACAAATGTATTCATTCTACATTAGTATGTACCTGTGTAAGGAGTAAAGGTTTTTTGTTTTCTCCAATGAAATACAGAATAAGTTCATAAAGCAAAACGAGGCATTGCCCAATAGAATGTACAAAAGGGCAGTTGTGGAGTCTCCTCTGGAGATACTCAAAACCTACCTGTAATCCTGTGCAGCTTTTATTTACATATATATATATATATATATATATTTTATATATATTTTTAAATCCTGCTGCTTTAGCCAGGGTGCTGGACTAGATGATCTCCAGAGGCCCTTTCAGCCCCTACCACCCCTACCATTCTGTGAAAGACATAGTAAACACTTCTGCACATCTAAATAATCCAATTTACTGGTTGTTCTATACATAGAACATTTCTGTGTGTTTTGATTTCAGCCTTTATATATCGAATATCACATTCTTACCACTGGAGACTTTTGTTTATTTCATGTTGCACCAAACAGGTAGTCAAAAGACCCCGGAAAGTTCAGGCAAGAAGAAGCCCCTCCCCTGACTATGAGGACAGAGCTTTGGATGTAAAGGATGACCATGCAGAATTTGATGGGAAAAGCACACGAAGTGGCTACAGTGACAGAAGCTGGCATAGTGGTAATGGAGGGCGCAGCCAAAGCTGGGGGAACAGCCTGGATCAGGGCTATAGGGATGAGCAAGACAGGGGACGCAACCGAAGCAGAGGCCGTGACAGGGAATGCGGCTACAGCCGTGACCGAAGTCATGGCAGGAGCATTGACAGGAGCTTGGATCGAGACTATAGAAGGGATCGGAGCCGGGGAAGGAGCATTGACAGGGATGATGGCTACCAACGGGCCTACAGAGGAGATTACAGCCCACACAGCTATAGTCATGGATCTCAAGCTGATCGGTATGGGAAGGAAGCGAGGAGTCGAAGTCGGGACAGACTGCGTTCCCGAAGTCCTTCACCTGAAATGCAGCATCAGCATGAGTACCCTGGACCCCAGGATCAGAATGGACCAATCAGTGTTCTCTTAACAAAAGGCAGACATAATGAAGGTAGGTATCACAGGGGAGGAGAGGAACTCACTTTTAATACAGCATGTTGTTTGGGTGGGGAAGGCAGAGCGGCTGAATATTCCCTGCTTTTACTGGTTGAATGGTGAATTCCCTAACTGGTGGCTTAAGTTGTTCTTTTATTCTTCTTGGCTGGTTTGTGGTGCTTTTTGCTTGAGCACCTTGAACTTTACCTGTGAAAAAATAACTGTTCACCTACATTGTTTCAGTCTTTTCCAGACACTGTGTCCTTTGGCTTTCCATTCTGTCTGTCCTATTCTTCTGGTTCTGGTGGGAAATATGGATCTGCTCATGAGTCAGATTATACTTGGCAAATGTGCAAAAGGGTTGGCTATGGAGGGTGCAGGGTAGGCTGTATATTTAATAGTGTGCTTGCTTTTTCCCTTCAGTATAATAGTTCCAAGGATTGTTGCTTCTAAATGTTTCAGAATATGAAAAGCCATGAAAGCTTTATATGAAGAGCCATGAAAGATATAAGATGTAATATGAAGAAGTAATATGATGTAATATGATGTTTGTTCTTACTGTGATGACAGCACAGAAATAAGAGAATGAGCCTGGAGTTAAATGAGTTTATTAGGTCCACATTTTTTTCTTTTCTCATGGTGTAATGAGGTGTGCTGCATGTACACTGTCTAGTTTTTTAGAAAATGCATTCTTACTCATCTTCTAAAATGCATCGAATTATTTCCTTGATTGCAGAATATGGTCTTCGGCTTGGAAGTCAGATCTTCATAAAAGAAATGACCCGTACTGGCCTGGCAACCAAAGATGGCAACCTTCATGAAGGGGATATAATTCTCAAGGTCAGTTCTGTTTATATTGCTAGGAGTTCAGCAGGCATTTGTGTAGCAGTTATTTTGGAGTATGTCATGTTAGAGTCAAATTCACTGCTAAACTTGAGCACAATATGGACTTGTTTGTTTACTTGCAGTGTTATTGTTGCTTTTTTGTGTCCAGATCAATGGTACAGTGACAGAGAACATGTCTTTAGCTGATGCCCGAAAACTGATTGAAAAGTCACGGGGGAAGCTCCAGCTTGTTGTCCTCAGGGACAGAAAGCAGACACTGCTCAACATTCCTTCATTGAATGACAGTGACTCAGAAATGGATGGTAAGGTTTCATGTAGAATGGAGCTTATAATATTTTGCTGTGGCAGAGTGGTACTAGGTTCTTTTAAAAATAATAAAAATAAAACAAGCCCAAGTAACAAGCCAATTAAGTACTAAGCCCACAGAAACAGTGTTGGTCTGGCAAAGTCAACCTTACTTCTCTGAACAAACTAGTCAGTTGCTTTAATAAAGGACTTCAGTGTTAAAAATTATTTGATGGGACTCGTCTGTCCTTGTAAGGGCTTTAACATTCCTGACAGCATTCAATAGGAGGGAAAAAATGTCAGGATGATGAAATTAAGTTCCCCTGGACAACTGGGCATACAGTTTCCAGTATCTATTCTGCACAAGGAACTCTTACAGTGTATGACCTATATCTCTCTACAACATCTGGCTTTGGGAAGGGCTCAGGATGTTGGGGAAGCAGAATGTTACATTATTTAATGAAAGATATTTGCTTCTATGATGTCAGAATATTGGCTGCTAATTTTCTGTCAGTTTAACTCTGAAGTCTGACACATGGTTCAAGTCTCAGAGCTCCTCTGTCTCTTTTGTCACTGAAAAGCAATGATGTGAAGACTGTTAATGTGCAGATATTCTTCTGTTTGGGAACCACCATGCAACCTCAAATAAAAAAAGGCTGCCAACACTGGTAATGAGTCTATGGTATGCTCAAAGTGGTTGAAGTATTTTTGAGGTGCTGGGAGACTGGAAGCACTAAAAAGCATATGTCACTTTTTTTAACCCTAGTCAAATGCAACTCAGAACAGGGGTAGAATGAAAGGTTCAGCATAACTTATATGTGAAATCTTTGTAAATAAATGTGGTGATCAGATGTGCAGATAGTTTAAATAAATCTTGTATTTCTTGTTTTGCTGCTCTCTTTTCAGACATTTCTGAAATAGAGTCAAACAGATCATTCTCCCCTCAAGATGAGAGATTACATCATTCTGATCTAGATTCACATTCATCTAATGAAAAGCTGAAAGAGAAGCCAAGGTAAGAAGTGGTATTTTCTAGTCCATTTTTGTAATGGCTGCCAAGTACATTCTTAAAATACTGATTTCTCCACATTTCTGTTTCTTTCTTTTAGTGCAAAAGATGATCCATCTATTAGAATGTCCAGAATGGGTGCAATGCCTACACCATTCAAATCAATTGGTGACAGTGCTACTCCTGCAGTTACAGTTGCAGACACAAACAAAGAGACAAAGTACCAAGATGACCCAGCAGGTCAGAGTTTCAATTTTTTGGTTCCTCGTTTTTTCTCTGGCCACAAAATACCTACTGTCCCAATCATGTTGCCACTTCTAGTATACTCTTCAACCCCATCCTGATAGACAGAGAAGAGCTCTGTCTTTACTTCGTGGTGCAGAGAGAGAAGAAACACCTTTGATTATTTGAAGACAGTTGCTTATTAGAATTACCACCTTGTAAAGACAGTACTCTCCTAAAGCATCTACTGTAGCCTGTTGCCCTAAGCAGCTGTATAAAGCTATTCCTGAAAGCTGTCCTGACTTGTCTGAAAGAGTTGTGTATCCTTCCCTTGGCCTTTTCATTATTTTTCAAGAATTTAAAAAAAAAAAAAGCAAAAAAAAAGCGCAATTAAATCAGTTCTAGTCAGAAAGATGCTTGACATTTAATCTTTAGTGTGGAGGGTTTTGATTGTTATTTGATAGCTTAATGTTGCTACCATTTATTATTTTTTAAATAATTCAGTAATTGCCTTTTTAACATACAGTGTCTCAACCAAAAGCAGCTACAAGAACAATTCTTAAACCCAGCCCTGAAGATGAAGCAATATATGGGTAAGGTGGCACTTGTACTGTTCTTTTGCACTCACTGTTTATCCAGTAACCTTTGCCTGGGTTTTGGTTGCATGAGGTTCACTTATTTTTCTGCCTATTTTGAATCGTGTTTCCTTTAAACTTAATGCCAAGAAAAGATAACACTTCTAACTGTGAATTAAACTTAGTTTTAGAATTACCTGCCTAGCAGGTGTAGAACACCATATGCTTCTGGGTTTGCGTGGGAACATACACAATGGTGTATTTGTATATTTTCTTCTTCTCTGTTTGGCACTTTGAGATAGTATTTGGGGTACTGTGCCCATTTTGGGGCTTCCCAGGACAAGAAAGACATCGATACATTGGAGCAAGTCTAAGGTTTGGTGGCTGCAGCATATGATCTATGAGAAAAGACCAAGAAAACTTGAATTGTTAATTCAGGAGAAGATAGGACCTTAAGGGATATCTTACTGCTCTCTGGAATGACCTCATGGGTAGAGGATGTAGAGAAAACAGAGCCATATGCTTCTCAGAGGGCTACAGCGGCAGGACAAAGAATGAAGGACACAGGCTGGAACATCAGAAATTCTGACTTCATGTAAAGAAGGAAACTTTTAAAGAAGTGTGGTTAACCACTGAAACAACTTTCCTCTGTGTGTTGCAGTATCTCCACCACTAGAGATGCTCCAAAGCATTGTTGGTCAAGGTGGCCATTCTAACCTGTGCATTTCAATGGAACTGTATTTTGCACCTCTTCTGGTTTTTTACATGTATGAAAGACAACTCTCCCCTTCACTGCAATACCAAGATATAAAGAGAATGTCCTCTTTTAATTTGTAAACAAGCTTTTTGCAAGACAAAGTCAAACGTGGGTTTCTGTACAGGCTGTAAGCTTCTGTACAGAATTTTGTGTCTTTTCTTCAAATCCAAGCCTGTGCAATTAATTTTGCTGTACTAGTCTGTACTGCTTAAAAATGAACAAAATATTGCTTCCAAAGTTTGTTTTTGTGGGTATTTTTGATTATTTATATTAATGGACAAATGGAACCTGGTAGTGTTGATTCTTTAACAAGACACTAAAGTTTGGAAACTATTAATAGGAAATCAACTTACATGTTTTCTATTGAGAGTTTCCAAGTACAGAACTGAAGGGAGAGGAGCCTTGAGACTTCAAGGAGAAGCCTGATGATGTTTTGAAGATAGTCTGTGGCTTGGAGTGTTTTATTTTCTCAAATGGATTCTCTTTTCAGATCTTTGCGGTGTTGGACCATGCATATGTTTCTATGATCTGCAAATGAATTGAGTGATTATTTTGCTGAAGGGGAATTTATAATACAGGCTTAGGGTATTACTGAGAAAGGCTGACAGATAATTACTGTCCTCTGTTTTGGAAGGTCACTCAGGCATACAGCTTTTTGGACAGCTAAAAACCTGAACCTACTTCAGTAGTCTCTAGCACTGGAATATGAACACACTGATTGTTAACATACCAGTAAAGTATACTTGGAAATACCTATTGCAAGAAAATTAGAAGAATTCTGTCTTTCAAACATCTTAAGCTACAAAGAAAATAGGTGAAAATTTTACTCATATATCAGTTCTCAGTTGTACAGAGGAAAATAGCAATGAATATGATTTTTTTACAACTCTGTCTGGTTTTACAAAACAACCAGCTGCACATCTGAGAGATGATCTCAGGTAGGCAGGGAACTGTTTGGGGGCTTCAAGAACAGGGAATTGTTTTCCTGGTCTGTCAAGTCTGTTTATGCCACTTAGTCACCCTTCCGAGTTCAGTTTCCACTCTTAAAATGCAAATTTTCTGCTTCCTTCCCTCACTGCAGAATTACCTGTGTAAATATGGCCTATATAGTGTAAGAAAAGAGCCAAGATGATTATGATATGATTTTGTTGATAGGTTTGTGGTTATTTTATCTTTACAACCTGATATTTTCATATGTCTAACATCTGACTTTACTTCCTTTTTTCTGCCTGTAAATCTTAGTCCAAATACAAAAATGGTGAGATTCAAGAAAGGGGACAGTGTGGGTCTACGACTGGCTGGAGGAAATGATGTAGGGATATTTATTGCTGGAATTCAAGAAGGAACCTCTGCTGATCAGGAGGGTCTGCAGGAAGGAGATCAGATTCTTAAGGTATGAGTATAAATACTCTGAAATGCAAATCAGTTTTTTTGTGGCTTTTGGTTCCTTCTTAGTGAAAGCAGAAAACGAATTGTGATTTAGGAAATCCAGTTGTTATTTTGGAAGCATGTGTATGCTGGAGGGATTTTACCAAAACAAGTTTTTGTAGGAGAGTTGTATATCAAGCTTCAGTTTAAAATTCTAGGGAAGGGATATGTAGGAGAAATGTTAATCAAGAAAGATGCCCTAAGAGGGGAAAATTAATTTTCTGTAAAATATTTTTTCTAGTGTTGGAGGGGGAAAAAAATGAGGCCAGCATATTTTTTTTCTTTTTTTTCTCCATTTTCCTTGAGTAACTGATTATTTTTCTTTTTTTTTCATAGTTTCTGAATTATATCAACTATGTCATTTTGTCCTCTTACATTCTCCTTGTTTTTCTGAAAATTTGAATACATGGCAAATCTAATAGGCAAAAGCCTTTATTTTCAAGGCATTTTGGAGCTTGTTAAAAGTAGAAAGAAGAATCTAGCAGTGTACATCCAGGACCTTGTTATTTCAGAAAGATTACTGTTAATGGCTAAAGGAATTTAGGATTACTTTTTTTTAGATGGAAAAAAATTCTTTTACTTTTATTGTTGATTTTTCAGGTGTTGATTTTTTAAAATATTGTGGGGTTTTGTTTTGGTTTTTTTTTGGTATTTAGGTAAACACTCAAGACTTCAGAGGCATTGTTCGGGAAGATGCTGTTTTGTATCTCTTAGAAATTCCCAAAGGTGAAACCGTAACAATTTTGGCTCAAAGCAAATATGAAGGTAGGTGTTTTGAACAAAATGTTTGCATATTGAAGAAGAACTTTTAAGTTCTGTTATGTCAGTGCAACCACAGGTAACCTCTCGTGCTTATTCTTGATAGCACTTTAGTTACCCTTCTCTTGAGTAGTTTGGAAGAGAGCTGTATTCCATATCACAAGAGTCACCACGATGTGCACGTGCCATGTTTTTCAGAGCACTTTTCCATCTCTTTCATTATTAGCACACAACATCCTCTCTTAATTCTGAAGACTGGCTCTGTACTGCAGCTGTCCCAAGATGTGCTGCTAGGATTCCTTTTCTGCTGTGCCTTGGCAGTCTTAAGGCAGATGGCAGCAACTGGACTGTTTGATTGATGAACAGTTCAGCAGACAGCAAAGCCATCTGCTTTCCTGTTGGTGACACACTGCTGTCATACTGAAGTACCAGAGCTCACTATGGCTCTGGGAAGGCTCAGGTACCTCCTTCCCTCAAAGCTGGAAGGGCTGTACATGTCCAAGTATAATAACTCTTAATAATGTGTGTTTAGGGCAATGGCTGTGAAGGCTGCGGTTTTTTTTTGTTTTTTTTTTTTCATCTTTTTGAGTAAAGGGGAAGAATTTCAAAGCTGTTCTCTGTAATGACAGCCTAATCTTGCAAGTGTAAAAAGAATACAAACTAAAGTGATGTTCTTGTTTTAGTTTACAGAGACATCATGGCCTGTGGCAGAGGAGATTCATTCTTCATCAGGAGCCACTTTGAGTGTGAAAAAGAGTCACCACAGAGCTTAGCATTCACCAGAGGGGAGATCTTTAGAGTAGTTGATACACTGTATGATGGCAAACTGGGAAACTGGCTGGCTGTGAGAATTGGAAATGAATTGGAAAAGGGCCTTATTCCAAACAAGAGCAGGTAAGGTGACATCCTTTCTTCCTACTCATTGTTAGATGTAAGATTTCTTTTTTTCTAAATAATTTTTCTTCCTATGTCATATCTATCTTCCTTTGCTTCTTTTTTTCCCCCCTTACAAGAAATAATAAGTTATTTCACACTTGTACCTGTAAATTTGTAGATTTTAGAACCATAGCACTATGTGAGAGGATAAGAGAGGATGGTGTTATCTACATACTAGATTGGTTATTTGCAACACAGACCTGGAGCTCCTTTGTCAGTGATCAGACAGTTTTTAACCACTACCTGCTTCAGTTTCTCTTCTAGAACACGGGAGTGGAGAGTCCTATATTTTGCTTTTTCTGCCTTTTTTCAACCTTCTCTTCTCCCTGCCTCCCTTCTCTCTCCCTGCCTCCATCCCTGTCCCCAACAACATCAAATCAAACCAAATAAAAAAATCTGTCAAAATTCCTCCCTAGATTCTTGGAAGCCCATGACTGTGCAAGAATACTCTGATTAAACTTTTTTTAAGAATTTCAGTATCTGAATTTATTTTATTTATCTTTATAGAAAATGCTTCAAAAATTTATTCCAAGTGTGATATTTCTTGGTAGCTGTGGTCCTAACACTGAACCATAGCAACATTTTATGCTTAAATATGCTTTCATGGTTAAAAATTCATGTGAGGTAATAATCAGAGTTAAAATTAATAAGCAAAAAATTCAGGGCATTTTTATACAGTAGCTTTTAAGTTCTTGAGTGTGGTAGTGATTGTCAGATGAATGAAAATAGCTCACAATTGTGTTGTATGGAACTCTCTGAAATACATTTTTGATGTGATTCCCCTGTGCCTTTCCTGGTTAGTACATTCTGTCCTGTTAATTAATCTGACCAAACCAACCTTTGTTTCTCTGATGTAGTTACAAGGCCTAGTGGAGAAGAGAATAATGACAGTAACTTCTTAGGACCTCAGTTCTGACTTGTAGTCTTTCTCCACCTCTTTGCAGTTGCATTCCTCTTTGCTTGCATGAGTAACCAGCTTAAGACCTGAGGAGGACTCATTCCTGGCTAGCAATTTTGTAGCTGTGGCAAGTCAATGCATCCCTCTGACAATATGTTTGCTCCAAGGAAAAAGGATCTTTATTTTTCCTCATCTTGTTGCTGCCTATCTGGCAAATTATCTGTAAATTTAAAATGCATTGTTCTTCAATCAAAGTGCCTTTACCTCCTTTACTAGTTCTATACAAATGAGTTCTGTTTTCTCTGTCAGAGCTGACCAGATGGCCAGTGTTCAAAATGCCCAAAAAGATGGCTCGAGTGATAGGGCAGACTTCTGGAGAACACGTGGTCAGCGGTCTGGAGTGAAGAAGAATCTGAGAAAGAGTCGTGAAGATCTGACAGCTATTGTATCTGTGAGCACAAAATTCCCAGCTTATGAGCGAGTTCAGCTGCGTGAGGGTGAGTGACACTGCTGTTAGCCAGTTACCCTTTTATTAATGACTGCCTCAGCATCTGAATGTTTGGTCAGCTAAGTAATTTCAAACAGCCTGGGTTCAATGTTAAATTTGTGCAAGAGGAAAGAATGATATTTTCATTAGAATGCAGTTTCTGGATGCTGTTAACTATTCTAGGAAAAAAATGTTTTTGTGTTTTCAAACTGCTGCTGTTTTCCTTTGCCTCCAAATTTCGTGTGCCAATTTCAAGGCTTAAAATGAAAAAATGAAGAAACAGACAGGCTTTTTGTGTTCCCTCAGCTTCCCCTTGGCTAGCTCTGAAAATACAATCCATATGCCTGAGACCCATCACAGTCTAACTGTCTCCTAAATGCTAGTTTAACATTATCTTGAGAGGAAATAATTATTTGCAATTATTTTCAGCATTGTTCAAATACAATCAAGTTTGAAGTCCATCTCTGTAACTTTAAACTAGCTATATTACTAGTTATGTTAAGCAAGTCAAGATAATTTTCTAGGTATTCACACATGACAGCATTGTAGGACAAAAGAGGAAAAAAACCCAAAAAACCAAGAATTTTTACTGGAGTTCCCAGAAGCCGAGATGAAGACTGAGCAGTAGAATGGCATTCACCCGTTAACTCACAGACTGTGTTTGCACTTGTTTTGACATAAGCAGAACAGAATTTTGCATTTCTTTTGATCTTAAAGTTGCTCTGCAGAAATTTTAGCATTTTTATGCTAAATAAAAGCATAAGCAAAAGCACATAAAGCTCACTAAGTCAAGGTTCCTGCTATTTTGCTGCATGGAAAGATTACTGAAGATCTGCTGTATGTTTTCAGAATGTAGAATCTTCTCAATACAATAGAGTTGTCTTCATTACAAAGAGTAGAGAAGCTTTTTTTTTTACCTATTTTGCTTTATGTCCTGATAAAAATAGCTTTCTATATGAGTTATGCTGTTGTAGAAACTACTGAGGAATATTTTTAAACTTTTTTTTTTTTTTTTTTCAATATCTTCAACTTACTCATAACCTGGCAAAGTAAGTGAGGATCTTGTCTGTGCTAATTTGTATATATATAAGACCAGTCTTGTCAGACTTACCTTTTCTCCAAATATTTTTATTTCAGCTGGTTTTAAGAGACCTGTGGTGATATTTGGCCCTATTGCTGATGTCGCTATGGAGAAGTTGTCCAATGATTTGCCTCACCTGTACCAGACAGCAAGTAAGTCATCCTACTAACCTCCTTATCATCATTAACTGAGAGAATGAGTAAGTTAATAATCACAGCTTCCCAGACACTCTAGATAAGATAAAATGTTGTCTTTGCAGAGACAGAACCCAGAGATGCTGGTTCAGAGAAGTCAACTGGGGTAGTGCGCTTGAACACCGTGAGGCAAATCATTGAGCAGGTGGAGTATTTGTACAAATTGCTTACACTCAAAGCTGTGTCGTTTGAGTTGTTTGTTCCTTTAACTTGCAGAGTCCTCAAATCTTCACCAAGCTTCTGTCTGCAACAAGCAGGCTCTGCCTAATGATGGAGCTGTCCTGAAATTGTTCAGCCACAATTTTTGTAATTTTGATTGCTGTCCTCCAAGTGAGAGTGTGAACCTTATACATAGAAATTAAGTTTTTCTTCCTTAGTCCATTCTAAATTTGAACGGTGGTGCATTAATGTTTTACTGTTTGCTTTCTGAATTTGCTGTGGAGACTCTACTTGCTCTTATTGTCATGACATTTTAGAATGTTTCAGAACTGAACTACTACTGAACTGAAGGGGTAATGGCTATGAGAGCTAAGTGGCTTCTACTGGGATTGCATTGACTTTTTTTCTGTAATACTGTTTAGAAGTCAGGTAAAGCAGTGCCAATCAAGCAGCCTACAACACTAGGGCAAAGAAATGTATTTTGCAACTAACTGCCCTGAGCCCTATAAAGCTGCTGCCAGAGGGGAGCAGAAGGGCAGAAGGCCACACAGAAGTCTGTTTTAAGCTCATGCCCCACTGAAGCACTTGTTTGAAAATCCCATTCATCTTCGCAGCAGAAGTACCTAAGAAGGAATATATTAAATCCAAAAAGTGAGATTTGCTTTGGCCCACAGATAGACCCGTAATATTTGCAGCAGTGAAAGCTGTGACAGGACTAGTTAAAGAAAAAAGCTATTTAACTTTCAATACCTATTTAAAAAAATAGTGTAATAAGTGCTTTTTACATAACATGGACTTAACAAACAATAACGAGGTCATTCAGGCAAAAGCTGTTCAGACAGATAGAGCTGAAAACGTCTCTCTGCTCTCACTGCTGAATGTGATAAAACTGTGGGATAAAGTCCAACACGTTATGGTCTTATTTTCACAAAAATACTCTGATTTTGCTAGAATACCATGTGCCAACCTCCTCCTCTTGTTCCTCACAAGCTGTACCCTGACTGGTTTTTGTCATTAACAGGATAAACATGCTCTGTTGGATGTCACTCCTAAAGCAGTGGACCTGCTAAACTACACCCAGTGGTTTCCAATTGTGGTCTTCTTTAACCCAGACAGTAAACAGGGTGTGAAAACCATGAGACAAAGGCTATGTCCCACATCTAACAAGAGCTCAAGAAAACTCTATGAGCAAGCAAACAAACTGAAGAAAACTTGTTCCCACCTCTTCACAGGTAAGGAAGAATGTGTCTAACCTACTTACCAAGGGAGTGCATAACAAAACAAAAAAGTGTGAGATAGCAATGATTGGGTAAAGGATCACATAGCACTTACTGTCTATATATAATTTTTCCTTTTATTTTACAGCCACCATCAATTTGAATTCAGCCAATGATAGCTGGTATGGTAGTCTGAAAGATACAATTCAGCAACAGCAAGGAGAAGCAGTATGGGTATCAGAAGGAAAGGTAAGCAATCAGTCCATGCAGATGTCTCCAGGTATGTCTTGCCAGTAAAAATTGTTCAAAATTTTTTTTGCCAATGCTGCACTGGTTATCAAAGTGGTCATTTGATGTATGTCTTGGTAACAAAAAATTAATTAATTATTGTTCTTTCTGTTATACTTCGGAGCTTTCATCTCTAATGCTGTAGCTAGGGGAGAACGTTGAGGAGGGGTAAATTTTTACAGGGTTTTCCTTTGTGGTTCTACATTAGTTTCTTTAGGTATCACAAAGTCATTCCTAAGGAGTTGTTTGGAATGATGCTGAGAACAAACTAGACTCTTAATTCTTATATACTTAGTATTTGTGCCTTAATTCTTACTGACTTTTCTCCAGATGGACAGCATGGAAGATGATGCAGATGACCGTATGTCTTACCTGACTGCGATGGGTGCTGACTATTTGAGTTGTGACAGTCGGCTGATCAGTGACCTGGAGGACACAGATGGAGAGGGAGGTGCATACACTGACAATGAACTTGATGAGACCATGGACGAACCAAGGATTTCATCTGTTAGCAGGTCCTCTGAACCTGTGCATCAGGAGGAGGTGAGATGACTGGATTTTCAGCAAGACTGCTTTGGACTTTGAGAAAGTCCTTAAAAATGACAATTTTTAAACTACTGCTTTATCTTCTGATAGAGTTTTAGATCTGCATTGTGTAGAGCAAAAATAATAGTACCTCTCCTTTTTTGCTTAACTGGAGGTTTTCTAGTGAGTTCTCATTACCTTGAAATTTGAAATTACATCTGCAGTGACTGTGGTCAGGTTGTTGAGAGCTTCCTGGTTACTTTTAATAAAATAGTAAGCTACAGAGAGATTAAAAAAAAAAATTAATTACTGGATACCGCAATAATTTCATACCTTATTTTCTTTCAGAGTTTAAAAAAAATTATTCCAGAACAAAGAGCGCTGTTGAGAAAGGTTGGAAGCAGGGAGATTCTTAGAGAACCCAGTCCACCTCCAGCATTCAAGCCTGAACCACCCAAGGTAAACTTGTAGGAACAAATCTGAATACAAAGCTCCTCTTTCTGGAGATCTCTTCAGGACTCATGAGGAAGAGCAGTAAGAATGATCAGAAAACAGTTTATGTGTGGAGAGAAGGCATGACTGAAGGTGTTGAAGGATCAAGGAGAGAGAAAACTTAAAGGATGGATGCTCTTTCAAATATATGTGGTCTCTATGTGGAATAATAAATTAGCCTCCTTTCTGTGTCTGCCGAGAAATGGAAAGGCACTTTTTTTAGCTCAGAAAGAAAAAGCCTAAACATCAGGAAATGCTATCTGATGGCACTATTGTGGCCATCAGAAAACCAGAATCTATCAGACCTCTGAAATAAGTCTTCATAGTAGAAACTGATGTTAACTATCTATTCGAATCTTGTTCAGGAATGATGCAGTATGAAAAGACAATGGTTTGGACACCAAATTCTAGTTGAGCAGTTCCTGATTTCCCCTCAGCCCAAAGTCCGTTATTTAGGAGAAAGGTGCCCTCACTGCATATATTTTATATATATGTATGATGTGTATATGCATTACATTTATATGTGTGTGTGTGTGCGCGCATGTATATATATATATATTTTTTTTTTTTAATATATATATATACTGCATATATGCAACATGTGTTCACGTATGCCATGACAATGGGGTCTGGGCAGATTAGGAAAGGGCAATGTTTAGGGAAAATAAGATGGAACTAAAACCAAGCTTGAGTCCTGTGCAGTCCTAAACTCCTGGTAGTGATACTCTACATTAGATAGTACTGACAAATAACTTGGGAGATCAGTTTTCTCTGTGCTGTTCTCTAACATATTGTATTTCTGGTAATCCATAAAAAAATGAGATGCATCTAAATGTGCTGGTCTTCTATAGGTGATTGTGTAGTGTTTGAATGAATGTATGACCAAAAGGTTGCAGCAATTCAGATATCTTTCAACTGTTACTTCAGATGAAGATTGATAATATATACATACTGTTAATACATAGGTAAAATGATTAATTTGAGATTAAGGCCTTTCCTTAAAATGAAAATTAGAAAGTTGTCAATGTAAACTTTGTGTGTTTTATACTTACAGGCGAAGCTGCAAAACAAAGAGGATCTTTATGACTTCCCCAAAAACTATGACTCCAAATCAAGTAACATTGCTGTCAGCAGTGAGACTCCAACTGCATCAGCTAAACCACCACCACCACCAGTGTCTGTGAAACCTACCTTTGGGCGTCCCATCCTGAGAAACTCTCAGCCAGCAGTTCCACCTGCAGAGGAGGAGGAGGAGGCAAAGTTGGAAGAGGAAGGAAGTGAACAAGAAAATACTCCAAAATCGGTATTGAGGAAAGTCAAAATATTTGAGGAGATGGATCATAAGGCGAGGATGCAAAGAATGCAAGAGTTGCAAGAGGCCCAGAATGCCAGGGTATGAAGAGATGCATTCTCCCGCTGCTGTGCTTTCCAGTACATAGAACAGCCTGCATCCTGAAAATGAAAACTCTGCCCTTGTAGTCTGGCTTCTAGAGGGAGAATTTTATGAAACCACAGGCATACCATTGTGTGGATTTAGATGTAAAAAGAGGACAGATCTTAAGGCTCCCTATTGTAACTATAGAAAGGTGTCTTCTAATAATCCTGTTGGTTTTGGCAGTTAATTGTTTTCACGTGTACTTTGAATCATCACTACTCTATCAAAAGATTCTATAATTGTAGAAATGTAAGATCAGTTATCAATTTGTACTTTGTTTCAGATGTAGCTGCAGGATCTAAAGTCTTATGATCTGTTAAGTCTATGGTTAGGCTGAAAAACAGTTATTTTCTCCTACTTTCTTTTAAAGCTTGAAATTGCCCAGAAGCATCCAGATATTTATGCTGTCCCTGTCAAAACACAGAAATCAGAGCAAAACTGGCCCCAGCCTATAAGGTAAGGTGTATCCAGTGTAAAGAATTCTGCCTTGACTGTTTACTTGACCAGCAAGAGAATAACTGATCATACCAGTTTTTAATTCACAGAAGTAATTCTAACTTGGTATACTGTTTTGGTTTTCCTCAAAGACTACTGTGAAGGTGGGGCAAAATTTCAGTGAACTCTTTTTGGTTTTCAGTTTTATTTTGTTTTGGGTTTTTTGTTTATTCATAGTAGTTGAGTTACCTAGGAATAAATACTGTGTTCTTTTGCTGAAATATTTCCAGAGGCTGCTACTTGCCCCAGTAGTATTTCTCAGCAGCTTCTCTGCATTGATGTCCTTTTGATGTTTTTTCTTACTGTGCTAGAAACTTGATGGCTTGACTAAGGGTAATTATTTTTCAGCTATTAAGAATATAAATAAACAATCTCTCTTTCCCTGTCTTGCTGTGCTAGCTCCCGACCTCCAGAACCCCAGAAACCTCCTATTAGACCATATCTAGAGAACTGTGGTAGTTACGGCAGCGATGCAGAGGAGGAGGAGGAGTACCGTCGGCAGCTATCAGACCACTCTAAGAAGGGGTATTATGGACAGCCATCCAGATACAGAGACACAGAACTGTAGGCTTGCTAGTATGTACATGAATAGTGCTTTTTTGAGGTTTCTTCCTTCACAGCCAAAGTGGATTAGTAGTTAGTCCTGAAAAGCTATATTTTTATTTGGGCTGCTGTACGCTACTCTATTTAGACATATCTATAAGCCGGAACTGGAAGAGTTCATTTTTGGGGATATTACTTTGTTAGCAATTAAGAAGTCACTATTGCCTGAGTGCTGTTGCCTGTTTTATAAGGACCAAATCCTGAAAGTTTGTGTTAAATCTTGATGTTTTCATATTTGAACGTAAAAGCCCTTTTTTTCCATTTTATTAATGCTGCCTTTGTTGACTGTTCTGCTGTGTTATGAAAGTATGATCCCAGAGATACACTTCTTAATGCAATAGAACTAAATATGAAAGTGTATTTGAAGAACAGTAAGTGCCTTTAACTGTTTGTTTTGACATCTGATATTTGGTGCAAACTATAACACACTAAAAGGGGATTAACAGTTTTACCTATCTTTTTTTTATCAGTTTCAGAGTAACAATTTCCCTTGCATGTTATTTTTCTAAGTTCTTAATGCATATGCAATGTTTCATAAATACTGACTGTACATAATAAAGGTGCAATTGACTGGGTTGTTTGAAAAGACTAGGATGTGCTTAAACAGAGAAAATGATGTAGAAATTCAATCAGGTATTAAAATTTACAGACTGCAAATAATAAAGGATATATTCTAGACAAACTTTGTGAACCTTGTGTATCTTTTTTTTTTGTTGTTGTTTAAACAGTAATAGTCTTCTAGAGTCTTTTATTATTCCAGGAAACACTTGTTAAGGTTTCCTCCCAGTATTCTGAGAATCAATTTTAAATTTATTGCAATTAAAAAAAAAACAAAACCTGACACAGAACTATGAACTTTCTGCAAGAGTCTTATCCTGTAGATTATCAGCTTCTGCCTTCACACTCCTGTTTTTAATACTTCACTCTGCTATAGTGAATGAAAATACTTGAAAGGGTCATGCATAAGTTTATTTTTTGCTCATGTGATATGTTATCTGCTGGCATTCTTTAAATGTTCCTTATTTCTATGTGATTTGACACTTATATGTTTGTGCCTCATCATTCCTTACCCACAACTACTGCCTGTAGAAGACTGTTCTGACTTTGGAGCTAACTATGAGGAAGAGTAGTCAGAAGGAGAAATACAAACTGGAGATGCAGGGATTTTTCATCAAACAACTTGTTAGATCAGTTTTGGTTTTGTTGGGTTTCATTTCCGTCAGTCTAGCCACACAGATTTGTTCTAGGAATGTAGCAGCAGCATTTTGTCCATGGATCGATATTTTTGTGGCTTTTAAAGAAAATTATTTTAAAAAAAAATTATATATTAAAGCAGTCTAATGCTGACCTAAAAGACTGTATTTGAGCTGCTGTGGGCTCCCAGTAAATATTTCAAGCCTCTCTGGATTTTATTTACATGGCTAATCCAACAGATTAAGAAATCATAAATAATCCTAGCTCATTCACAGCAGTATATATCCAAAGGCCTCTACTGCCTCAAAGATACTTTAAAGAAAAACAGAGCCCCACCTACTTTTCAAGATAGTTTCATGTTCATATAAATTTTATTTTATTTTGATAACTGCTCAAGTTCTGCAGACAAAATACTTAAAATGTCTTTGGGCTTTGTACATGACTTTAACAAACTGATCATAAACACAAACATAGTATCTGTGAAAAAAGAAACAGTGAAAACATCTCTCTCATGTGGCCCAATTAGAGGGAAATAAAATCTAAATTTGCCCGATTTCTATTTGACAGCTTTGGTATAGCTTGTCAATAGAAAGCTCAAGTACCTAGTGCAACCACATGTCCATATGCATTGAACTTTTAATTATGAGACAGAAATCCGAGACTAGTTGTGCAAACAGGATCCTTATGCTGTCTGAGAAGGTTCAGATGTCAGACATATAACAGCAGGTAGTGTTGGTTTATTCTTTAGGCGCAGAGGCTTGCTATATATTGCTCAAAAAGAAAAAAAAATACTGTACAAAAGAAGGAACTAAAAATGTTAGTAGGGAATAAACTTCACCCTGTATTGTTCTTACTTTCAGCAAGAGCTTGCACTATTTTCTTACCAGCACTCCTCAGGTCAGGTGGCTGCAAATGGGCTGCACCAAAAAAAAAATGCAAAGTCTCTCTCCATCTCCTGGCCCTTGTAGCCCCTCTGCAATGTTATTTTGTAGGCCTTGTGTCATGGAGGTTCACCAAAAGCCCTGCTGCTCTGAGGTGGGATCTGAGTTGTGGACATCCACTGGCAGGAGGTTTCTCTGGACTGAGGCAACCTGTGGGCTGTGGCAGGACCCAGATGGTCCTGAGGCATCTGTGGAGGCCTGAGCAGGGGATGTCCCACATATTCCCCCACAGGAATTCCTTACACAACTAAGGAGAAACACCTCTGATGGCTTCAGAGGTACAAGAAGATGTTGGGGCTGGACAGTAAGACAGAGGTCAGCACGGCTGGGAAGGAGAAGAGGAGTTATCTCTGCCTGGGGCTGGATGAGGAGATGACCGAGAGCTTTCTGCCTCAGGGTTAAAAGGAAGCAAGGGATGGGTGGTACCATAGTGGGGGTGATACCATAGTGGGGGTCTGCTACAGGTTACCTGGCTGGGAAAACGGAGCAGATGAGGCCCTCTATGGGCAGATCAGAGCAGCTTTACGGTCGCAAGCCCTGGACTCAAGGGGAATTTCAACCACACTGATACCTGCTGGAGGCAGCAAGGCACCAGCAACCGAGGAGGTGCCTGGAGTGCAGTGTCAACGATTTCCTTCTCCAAATGGTAAAGGAACCCAGGAGAAAGGTGTGATGCTGGACCTTGTTCTCACCAACAAGGGCGGGCTGCTGGACAACATACAATGACCACAAAACAGTGGAATTCAGCATCCTTAGGGCATCAAGGAGGGTGCACAGCAATCTCACTCCCCTGGATCTCCCCTCTTTTGAGATCTGCTTGGCAGGTTAGCATGGGATAAAGCCCAGTAGGGGAGAGGAGTCCAAGATATTTGATTATTTGGATCGTATATTTGGATATTTGGTCAATATCCAAACATCACCTCCTCCCAAGTCCAGAAGTGATGTGTCCTAAAAAAGAGGCAGGCAGGCAGGGATGCCAGGAGGCCTGCATGAATGAAGAAGGAGCTGCTGGACACATTCAGATGTAAAATGAAAGTCTACAGAGGATGAACAGGCAGCCTAGGAGAAGTGCAAGAAAGTTGTCTAAGCATCTATGAATCAGGTTAGGAAAGCTAAACCCAGGTAGAATTAGATTTGTTTAGGAACAACAAGAAGCGCTTTTACAGGTATGTCAGTGATAAAAGGAAAAAGTGAAAATGTGGAGCCTCTCCAGAAGGAAACAGGAGACCTGGCCACACAGAGTATGGAGAAGGCTGAGGTGCTCAATGACTTGCTTGCCTCAGTATACACTAACAAGGGCTCCAGTCACACCATCCAAGTTGCAGATGGCAAAGGCAGGGATGGGGAGAAGGAAGATCCACCCACTGTAAAAGAAGAGGCTTGAGTCCACCTGAAGAACCTGAAAGTGCACAAGTCCATGAAACCTAACAGGAAGCACCTGCAGCTCCTGAGGGAACTGGAGGATGAAGTTGCAAAGCCACTTTCCACCATATGTGAAAAGTCACAGCAGTCTGGTGAAGTTCCCACTGATTGGAAAAGGGGAAACATAACCCCCGTTTTCAAAAAGGGAAAAATGGAAGACCCATGAAACCACAGGCCAGCCAGTGCCTGACAAGATTATGGAGCAGGTTGTCCTGAAGGCTCTACTAAGGCACATGGAAAATGAGGAGGTGATTTGTGACAGCCTACACAGATCCACCAAGGACAAAACTGTGCCTGACAAATATGGTGCCCTTTTAGGATAGGATCACATCCTTGATGGACGAGAAGAGCAACAGACATCATCATACTGCCTCACATGACATCCTGGTCTTAAAATTGGAAAGATATGGGTTTGATGGTTGGACCACTCAGTAGACAAGGAATTGGCTGGATAGTCATGCTCAAAGAGTTGTGGTCAATGGCTTGATGTTCAAGTGGAGACCAGTGACAAGGGACATTCTTCAAGGGCTGTTACTAGGATCAGTGCTGTTTAAAATCTTTGTTGGTGACTTGGTCAGTGGAATGGAGTGCAACCTCAGCAGCTCTGCTGACAACATCAAGATGTGTGTTGCGATTGGCACACTGTAACAGGCTATTTACTCTTTCCTGTTGGATAGACCAACTTCCTTCACGAGACACAGGGAAGCAGCTTGGTGTAATCCTGGAGAGCTCTGAAGGGCTTCCCTTTCTGTATCAATATTTACAGAGTCTCAAGATGATTGACTTTGCTCACTATTTTTCCATGGTGGCCATGCTTTGAATTAGGTCATTGCTGGCAACTATAAGAGTGGGTTTGTGATCAGAGCAGGAGAGGTCTTCAGACCTGTACTTCTCACAACTTCTGCAGAGTTCTAGATACAATTAGGGAGTGCCTGATTGCCCCAAATCACTGTAGGTAAAAAAAAATTCCAAGGCAAACCTTCACTAAGAAAAGGAGCTCCTCCTTCGTCTTTCCTCACCCACTTGTGTCCATTGTTACTAGAAGGCAATCTGCAGCTAGCTCCAGCTAGAAAAATACCCTCTCCTCCTTCCTAACAAACTTTCCCATGCCAGGTGTGCCAAGGGAAGAAGGATACTGGCAAAAGCCAGTTGTTTTCATATCTGACAGATCTGCACATATCCTGCCAAGCACCAGACAGGAGGGCACAGAATCAGAAAAGGAAGATACCCCCATGCCAAACCACTGGAGTGTGCAGAAGGAGCACCCTCGGTGCCATAAGTCCTTTCTGATGTCCTGACCCCCCCTTGCTCAATGAAGCAACTACTGGAGGCAGCAGCATGGACACTTGCTCCAGTCCTGCCCTTTTCCACCATGGCTGCCTTGTGACAATATCCTCCTCTTTATTTCAGCCCAGTAAAGTCAACAAGAACAGCCTGAAGCTTCTTGCACACCTGGACAAGACCAGCCTGGCCATGTCAGGTGCTGAAGGCCAGCTAGAGAAAGTTTTGGGGCAGTGGGGCAGCTGGGTCAAGTGGGACATGTGTCCTTCAAAGGGAGCTCACCTCACTATCTTGTGAACTTGGCCACCTGAAAATGCCTGTCATTCTGTAGCTAATTCCCTTTCCTCTCCCAGCTGTTTTGGCTCAGCACTGTCTCTATACTGGCCTCTTCTTATCCCTCCAGCCTGCACGCATGTCATATGGGATAAGGAGTATTAATTTCATTCCTCTGTTGCATTATGAAATAGACCTCTCTGTGTTCCACCTCTCTAGGACCTCTCAAATGCTTGTACTGGTACTAAAAATTACACTGGTTCACTCAAATTGTGGCAGTGGGGAAAAACCAATTGAATCTGTAAGAATGAAAACAAACAAACAAAACCCAAACCCATATCAAGTAAAACCCCACTAACTCTGAAAATCTAAAGGACTAAGTCAAATGTAACTATTCTGTGAGGAAGAGTGGAAAAGCGATCTGTTAAAATAGAGAAGAGAATAAAACAGCTGGAGTTAACTCTATCTTTGTGAAAAAATCTGGAAAAGACTACTTTCTATTTTTCCCCCTGTAATGTTTGTGACACTCCTGATGCATTTCCAATTCTTTATTGAGTGGGAAACATGTAAAAAAATATACAAGAGGAAAGAAAGAGCTTCTGCATCTTGGAGATAAAATGAAGAAGTTTGCTTACTTAAACCAGCAGAAAGACTAAGGTCACATAGGAATACAGTTTGGAAAAAAATACTTGTTTATATTTTATGGAAATAACTGAAGTGGAATTTAATATTTTTCTTGAGCTAAATAATTTTAAAATTGATCAATGTATAATATCTTATATGTTGTATTTTTACAAAAGTGATAAATGTCTATGGCCATTTTGTATCTAATATAATAATGCACTTGCAGCTAGTTTTCTTAACATAATTAATAACACTGCCTTAAGTGGAAAAATTTTGTCCCATGTTATGCATTTTATATCCCTCTCTGATCTTATTGGTTTTATTTATAGGTGATAGGGGATTTTTTTTCTCACATTGGTAACACATACAATCCAAGTTTACTTAAGCAACATCAGGGCATCCAGTGAGTTTGCTCATGTGAATAATTGTTCTCAAATGAATTTATGGGTTTTTAAAGCCTCCCAAATATCCATCTGCTGAACACAAAGGAATCCCAAAAATAGTATCATAAATCTGCTCAGAGTGACTACCAGACTGGGAATGAAGCCAACCACATACCAATTGGTGCAGCAACAGAACAAAAATACAAAGCTGAGTATCAGAACAAAAAATCAATTTATCCTACTTCTTCATCAAGACAGAATCACCTGCAGAGAATTCTCTTTGCAAGGACACATGTTTTCACAGGAGGCTGGGAAGACAAATGATAGTTTAAGACTAGTTTTCATCTAAATAAAATGAAAGACAGAAGCCAGATTTCCTAGTGTACTGTGGTAGTCCTAGCCTCCCTTATTATAGGGCAAGGGAAAGCAAATGGCTGAATTTTGGGGTATTTTTTTGTCTTCTCCATTCTTCTTCTTTCCATTGAAATGTCAGAATTCAGACCCGACATGAATTCAGCACTGACATTAATTATGCCTCAGTTATTCATATGGGGGAAAGAAAAGAGTATTTCATTCAAGGACCTAACCTGTTCCCAAGTGAATATTTGTATTTGCATGGCTCTTATAATCTTTAAATTAGATCAAAACCTCATTTAACTAGCAGTATGTATTGAAATACACATAGGTATATTAATGTTTATACACATTTTATATATATATACATATATATACTTACGTTTTAAAGATATATCTTTAAAACATGTGGATATAAAACATATCTATAAAACATATAAAACATAAGATATAAACTTACCCTTTGAGTTTAAGTGGTCAAGAGAAATAAAGGTGAGGAGAAAGAAAATACATTCCCTGAATGCAAATAGGTAGAGAAAGCTAACTGTATTCTGGAAGCATAAATCATGCTGAGGAGACAGGATTCAGCAGGTCTCTGACCTGCCATCAGAATATTATTTTGTTTGAATATGTTCTTCCACTGCTGAAATTTTAAGAAATTAAGGATATTTCTATAGATTTTTCTTTAAAATTCTCATTTTGGTTCTGTAGAATTTTTGAGGGAAAGAGAATAGATAATCTAATATAACATTCTAAGATCCAGATGAAATAAAAAGAAAGTGGTGAAAAAAAAAAAGATAATGAAGTCATAAAGCAGAAAATGAAAGTGGTAAGTGTCAAAAGCATGCACAAGGGGGAAAACCTTAAAAACCAAAGAAAGAAAACTTCTCCTACAGAATAAAGAAATTTCAAGATGTTGAGGAAACAGGAGCCTATGAATGACCTTCAGAGCATCTCAGCCTGTCTCTCAGAATTTATACACAGCAAAGGAGGAACCACAGGAGCTTATCTTCATCATGAATGCTTTGAGCTTGGTACCAACTGGCCTCATACTGTTGTGCACCACCACAATCTCCTGTCTTTGGTGTAATCACCTTCCTTTACAGCAAAGGAAGGTGATTCAGAACAGCCTGCAACTTTTGGACAAAATGGGCAACGAGTTTCCTCAGCAATGCCTAAAAGAAAAAATATTCTTCAGATTTCCTGAGCAGGTTCTAAAACCCAGACAGAAAGAATCTATCAAAGTGGCCATTGAAGAGATCTTCCAACACATCTTCTATATCTTTAGCAGAAACCTGACCCTAGCTGCTTGGGATGGGACAGCTTTAGAACAATTCCAAAATGGACTTTATCAGCAAATTGAGCGATTGGAGGCATGTGTGATCAAGAAGCAGACCCACTACTTTCGGAGTAAAGAAGTCAACAGGCTGAAACTGAAAAAGTACTTCAAAAAAATAGACTGTTTTCTTAGAGATAAGCAACACAACCTATGCTCCTGGGAGATCAGTCGTGCAGAAATGAGAAAATGTCTTCAATTGATTGATAACGTCATTTGGAAGCTTAACAGCTAAGGTACAAAGATTTTGACGAGACATAATTTAGCTTTAAAACTGTATATATATGTATATATATATATATATGTATGTATGTATGTATACTAGTTGTTCTATGATCTCTTGAGGCAGAGCTTCTAGCTAATTTTGATGGTATTTAAATAATTACATTGCTGAAATTTATATTTTTGAGCTTATATTTTCAAAAATATGAAATTTATCATATTTTTTGCAAATGTGACTCATTATTCAATGTAAGCAAATTTTTTTCCTTGGTAAGCAAGATGTCTGCACTACCTATAAATTAATGTTTATGGCATTTCAGTGAGGGCTTAGTCTGTGGGAAGATATTACAATGTTATGACAAATAATGTCATCCTATGGTGTTTTCTGCTGAGAAAATGTGCTACTTTCCATCTCCATTTCACCTACATGAAGAGAATTATATGTCTGTGAATGGCCTACACATCCTTCAACTTAGAGGAATTGCTATATTTGTACTGACTGAGTCTGGATCAAAAATGAAGCAGTATATGGGGTTTTAAAAGGTTCTGGCTTAGGTCAAGACCGTAATTTTGTATGCTCTTTTCCAAAAACATATATTTTTTTAAATATTTGAGTAATTCTGACATTTTATTTGTTCAAGGAGTAACTCTCTCAGAGAGCAGAGTAACTCAAGAAGGATTTGGCTACATAGGATACTGTTTGCAGTAGCTATGGCTTCTGCAATAACTTCTCAGTTGAACTTTGTTACTTCTAATTGAAGTATCTTTGCCTCCTTTAACTATCTGGAGGAAAGTTTTTATTCACTTTAACTTCTTTCAAAATCTTATTTGAAGCAACTTCTCTACATAAAAGTACCATAAAGTCACATCTGCCTGTGGCACACCCTACTCACTCATGGCTACTGCAGCTTCAGACCACTGAGTGCTGCATTTCACTGCTGCATGAAATTTTCTGCCTCTTTCCCTTTGCTTATAAATTCACTCATAGGAACGTAAAGCCCAAGGTATTCCAAAGAATTTCCCCTCTTAACCACATAGCTTTGAGTAATAACTGCAATATCATTAAATTCTTCAAAACATAAAAAAACCAACAAAACAAACAAACAAACAAACAAAAAACAACAAAAAAACCCCTGCAAACACTAATATCTGTGAGGTCAAGCACAAATTATACCCTTTGGAAACTTCCCCTGGGTAAATGGGTAACTCCTTTTCCAATGGCTGTGTTTTCCCTACTCGCTTGCTGCATACTAGTAAGAGGGAACACAGCTCTATATCCAGGTTGTATTGCCTAATTAATATTCACAAAAATTTAATAGAAAAAAAAAAAAAAACTTTAAAATTTTATTTCCTGTGTCCAAGGCTGATAATACAATAAGCACAGGCATCTGGGTCTGGCACAAAGAATCAGAGGAGAGAGCATATCTGTGGCTTCCAAGAGAGGGTGATGCTTGCCCTGGAGGGGTGAAATTGCTAGAAGTTGTTTTAAGCATCAGGTGAGAAACAAGTATAACTTTTCTCTGCTCTCCAACTATTGAGAGTATAACTCAAAGGGGTGGTAATAAAAAGAAACATCTAGAAAAACTTGACTGGTTATCTCAGGTGCCAAATCTATAATGCAGCTGTCTTTTGCAGGGTGTACATATTCTCCTTTCTGTCTCTGATGGATGCAAGTCTAAGAAGTGAAAAGAGACATGTATATCAGTTCTGAAGGTGCAATAGCAGAAATGAAACCAGCTGACAATAACCTGATCCAGAGAACAGAACGGACTGAAGAAACAGAGCAAAGTATCAACTGTTTTTCCACCTGGTGATGCCCTGCCACAAATGTTACAGCAAAATTTGTATTTCTTGGGATTTGTATCTAACAGCACTTTAAATGGCCACAATGCAAGACTATTTCAAATCTAGATTCTTCTGCTTTCTTGCTTCTTGCATCTCTTCAAGCCTGTAAAATACAAGAACATTCAGCCTAGTAATCTTGCTTGATATGCTAGGTGGGTTCTTCAATGCAGTGTACTGTTAGTGAAATGGCCTCATCCCTTCTGAAACTTGGAGATAGCACAGGATATTTTCTGTTTCTTTCTCGTGAAAAATTCACGTTTTTATTGCCTCATTTGCCTGCAGTGGAAATATGTTAATTTATGGCTCAGTAATTTTTCAGAAATGCTGATATCATTAAACTTTCATTTTAGTTCATAACTGCCCTCTAAAATCTCATTGCCAAGTGAAATTATGTTTCAGCATATTTCACTCAACAGGGTACTTTGCAGTGCAGGAAAAAAACAGAATGGGCACTAGAGGGCAAAGTGAGATTATAGACAAACATAACAACAGTAGATAAATGCACATGTATTTTGGTGAGACTGTTTCAGCTCTTTACGAGTATGCTGCTTATCAATAAACTGCTATTTTGTTCACAGAAGGGAGCTGAAAAAAAATGAACTATTCTCGATAGAAGGAAGATCTCAGAGATGATGGACAGAAGCTCATAAACCAGCATTTCATTTCAATTACTTTTTCAGCCAACTGTGAGGTAATAGACATTATTTGTACTAAGACAATGTATAGAAGAACCATCTAAAGATGGGGACCCTGGAACAAACATAGATGCTCAACAAATAAAAGGGAAAAAAAAATAGGAAACTAATATATCTTTGTTTTATTCTTACACTAACAAAAAAGCTAAAGAGTCTTTAAAGTAAAGGAAGAAAGCTGAAGAGTCAGAAGATCCTCTCTTTTCTTGTCATTGTAACATTTTTAAGCAGCCTGTATTTCATCATCATCATGTTACCAGATCAGCTGTACACTATGCCTCTGGTTAACTGGAACACTCTGGTATTTCTTTCAGTTAATATTTTTCTAGAAAGTAAATAAATGTAGCAAAATATAATTTTTAATATGCATTCTTTTCAAATACAAATGAAAAAAATTGTGAATGTGAAGTCTTAAATCCTGAAAAATTAACAGATTTAATAGAGTTTAATCTATGTAGTATGTTTTCTAGAGTGGGTTTGTGGCACGGGAGTCAAATACCTTGAATCCCACAGGAAACTTCAGAAAAGCTACAGTGGACTGAGGAATACTTCTTCTAGACTTTGGAAAAAATTATTCACAGGTTACAGTCAAATTCAGCTGTCCAAGGGAATGCATAGGATAATATAATGGTGTGGTCTGGAAGGGACCTCAAAGACCTCTGTAGTTCCAGCCATGGCAGGGACACCTCTAACTAGACCCCCATCCAGCCTGGCCTTGAACACCTCCCAGCAGGAGGCATCCCCAGCTTCCAAACCTGAATTTACCCTCTTTCAGTGTGAAATCATACCCCCTTGTCCTGTCACTATAATGACTCCCTGCCCAGCTTTCCTGCAGGCCCCCTTCAGGTACTGAAGGCAGCTTGGCTGTCTCCCTAGAGCCTTATCTTCTCCAGGCTGTCCAGTTCCAACTCTCTCAGTCTGACTTCACAAGAGAGGTGCTCCAGCCCTCTGATCATCTTCATGGCCCTCCTCTGGACTCCCTCCAAAAGCTCCATGTTTTTTTGTCTTGGGGGCTCCAGAACTGGACACAGTACTTCACATGGGTTTTCTTCCATGGGTTTGGCCTGTTCTGCTGGCTCTGGCTATACTTTCTTTTTAAACTGGAAAAACAAAACAAAGCAAAATGAAAAAAAAAAAAAAACCAACCAAAAAAAAGCAAACCCAAAACACAGGAAAAAAACCTCAAGGCAAAACAGGGAAAAAGCTTGTGGAAATAACTCCCTAAACAATCATCCAGAATTAGTCCTTGTTGCTAGGAAGGATGCCTGTGAGCTCCTTCAGAGCATCAATAGGAAGTTGCAGGGGTGGCTTCCCAGGGACAGGAGGATTGACACCAGGATTTGAAGGGTGTGGGCTGGAGAGAGGATCAGGAACTGCTCCCATGGTGCCTATACGCTGCTGCATCTTGGCATTCCTCACCCCTTCCACCCCAGCCTTCCCCAGCAGTCAGGGGTAGCCCTAAACTCTCTTCCCTCTCCCAGTTGTGGGGGACTGCTGGGTCCTTCCTGGGAGCTACCAGAGAAGAGGTTAAGAAATGAGAGTGACAAAGATCCAGAACAAATCTTAAAAGAAAGTGTCAGTCCTCAGTTTTGACTAGCAGAATTAATTTACTTTGCTTTAGAAATTCACTGCAAAGAAAAAAAAAAAAAAAAAAAAAAAAAAAGTAGGTGAACACAGCAAGCAAGACTGCATTTGATACTTTCCTGTAATGTGACTGTGCTTTTTAATAGCAAAAAATCTTCCAATAATCCTCATTCAGGCAAGGATGTATAATTTATATCATTATTTCCCACACTTCAACTGACATAGAGAAATCCTGACAGCAAGAAAACCTTGCAAGGGCTTTTTCACTACCAAGGTTTCCTGACAGGGATGGTGAGGAGAATCCTTCTCCTCATCCTGTAGCCATGCCAGTGCCACAGCACATTCTGCTGAACCCCCCCACTGCAGCAAGCCCACTTTGCTGCCAAACACAATTTGGGCTCTTCATTAGTTTTGTCCTGGATTAATTCCTTTCCTCTCCTTACAACATTAAAATTGAAATCCCCAGCTTGCATGCATGAACTGGCAAGCCTCAGTTTTCATTTCAGGGGAGGCTAAGGATGAAGCAATGGTAGGTGGGAGGTAAGAGATGAGCACAGAGACATTCATGTCCTAGCTCAGCTCTCTCCACAAGAGGCTGCGATGTTGATTCATCTTCTAAGACCAATGTTCTGAAGCCCAAGTTCTTGCAATTAAGATCCTCCAACCATGTTACCTTCAGCAATGAAGAATTCAGTCTTCTAAGCAAATAACATAATCTGCTTTTGGTAGTAAATGCAGTCAACATTCCCCTCCTCAAAATACCACTTAAAATATGGTAATGCATTTGCAAACTGAAAATCCTCATTAAGGAACTTAAATACTGACATTTTAAATAGCATATCTGCTTTGTGCACACCAGTTATCACCATGCCTACTCACTGTAATTCTTATTGTCCATTGTATTCCTAGGACTTCTTATCTTCTTAGTCCAGAACCTACACAACTTCCTCTGGACTTTGCTGGAGTGCTGTGTGTTACAGTTCATTTTCCCAGAGAGGAAAAAAGATGTCCCTTGATGGAAATCTTTCTATGAAATAAATTATTTTCTTCTATTAAAAAAAAAAATTAAAAATCCATACCCAAAAAAGTATCTTTTTTACCTCAAATATTTTTTAAGATCTTGCTCTTTTAAAGCAATCAGTATACTTTCTCTTTGCATCCTCTTCAAGTCTCTTTGGGTTTGAAGTGATCTTTTCCCAACAAATGGAGACCAGAACTGAGATCATTTTCTTGTAGAAAATGTCAGAAGTTGTTATCACAGCATTCATTCTGAGCGACTTGGTAATGGCTAACACTTAAAAAGGAAAACCTCCCATTACATCAAGCAGTAATTCCTCCTTATTAGTGGATAGGCCCGGGGGTGTTAGTGAGCAATGAAACTGAGTGCAGTGAACGGGGAAGCACAGAGACTGCAGAACCCTGACCTAGAGCTGGGTTTGTCTATGATGTTTAGTTAATCCTTTCACTGACTCCTTTGTGAAGCCAGTGAACTTCCCATTCTTTTGAAAAGAGGCTGGCAGGGAATGAGGAGGAAGAACAGGAATCCCTACTAAAGGATAAAAGGTATTTTTAAAAAAATGTAAAATGAGTGATGCTGTTTACAACATTAGCCGTAAGGAAGGTAAAATGTAAAAGATAATTACTCTAAAAATAGATTCTGTTGCCCCTGAATATGTAGACTCAAATTCTTTAAGAACAGTCGAACCAGGTTATAATAAAAAGACTAAAAAAAGTCATCGTTTGCATCACAAAAACAAGTTGCTTGCATGTAGGAATAGTTTTGTGAAAAACAGAATTAAGGTATGTATTACAGAAAGGCAATGGTTTGCAATTTAACTCTGTGCTGAGGATATAGTCAGTTGTTTTCTACTGATGACCTCTACCTGGTAACTGGGGCAATGATTTGTAGTTTGGGAGATCAATGCTTGAAATCAGTGAGTCCAGAAAATCATCATATTCCTACAGAGCTGTAGAGATGATTGTGAGTACAAAGGTCAATCTAGAGGCCAGATGACCTATTCGTCAAAGACTCCCAGGAAGGACAAGTAAGCAGGGTAAGGTGACATTTTGGAAGGTTTGGACAGGAGATGCTGGGAGGTTCTTGTCTGTTTTCCTTAACCCTTCCTCTTGTTCTGCTCCAGCTGCAGGACAGTAGCAAAGAAATGCCACCAGTTTGCTTTTTTTTTTTTGCCTGCATTGGATCTGAGCGGTCCAGAAGATCACTCATATATGTCCAAAGCCAAACAAATAGCCTGGCATTTTTTTTTCCTCCAAAAACATTTCTAAATTTCACACATTTTTCATATGATGAAATTGTAAATTTAAAAGTCCTGCCAGCTTTTTATCTGTTTGGTGGACCCTTGTGGCTCAGTGCTTGCTAACCCAGAAAATCTTTCCCCATCCTAAGGCAACTAAGGATTTTTTCTGGTTTGACTTACTCTGTCAGCTGATGCTGAGTCAGCTGTGGTGAGGCAGGACCAGTTGATGTGCAGCAGGACCCTGCAAGCCAGGGTCTCTATTGAACTTACAAAATTTCCAGGGTGTGAGAGACATTGAGCTGGCACAGTTGTTTTTTCCTCTTTTGTCCAGTTTGAGAGTATAAACAAAAGTATTGACACTTTTACCCATTAGTTGCTTGCATTGTGGAGAAGATGGCTTTTCTTCCTTGGGGTTCTCCAAGCAGCCTT
Source organism: Phaethornis superciliosus (assembly GCA_023637945.1). Lineage (NCBI taxonomy): Eukaryota > Metazoa > Chordata > Aves > Apodiformes > Trochilidae > Phaethornis > Phaethornis superciliosus. The sequence goes on along the minus strand of JAJQWJ010000004.1, from coordinate 33,959,793 downwards.
CCTTTCCTCATTGGTAGTTGTGGTTCAGGATGTAAACACCATCCAGTGCTGAGCATGTTCTGCCTGCTGGTGAGAAATAAGGGAGTCCAGCACTGCAGCAGGTCAGCCCCATCACCCCCAGACAGCCCGGGATTCTGCTTTAACTGAAGTCAATAGTACTCAAGTGTGTGCTTAAACTAGTGTTAATCCACAGGCCAAATAAAAGGCTCAGATTAAGGTAGCCAAAAAATCTAATCATGGATGAAAGGAGATATGAAGTTAACAGTGAGGAACACTGAAAATTAATTTGATAATGCATGGTTTCTTTTCTTAAAACAGATCAGCCTATTGCTTTCATAGGAAATATTTGTAAGTTGTGCATAAAAGGAGAAGATATTTTGTCCTGGTGATGTTTCTTATCTGAAGATAATGAGATTCTTTCTAGATCACATGAAATATTTCAGTGCTGCTTTAGCTTAATGGATAAAATATCCCCTTGCCATGGTTCCTGACATAAGCACCGTGCCCAGACAAAACATGGTTTTCTCACTTCATGATGCGGGGAAAGGAAACGTGGTTATAATCTATTTAGATTTTGAGAAATCCTGGAGACTAAGGCTCAACATGTGCTGCTGATGAAGTTTGTTTTAAGAGATTTGAACAATTATATACAAGTAATTTTTTTTTTTTTTTTTTGCTGTTTTCATTTTTTCTAGGCAGATACTTCTCTGTACTACGAGCACTACTGGAGAAGAAAGTTTATTTTCCAGAAATAAAAGCTAGAGGTTTTTTTCCAGGGTTTATTCTAGTCTTACCATATTCAGCTAGCAAGTGTCCTGATAGTGTAATTTAATACTTGCTTTTAGCTGAATGTCTTTTCAGCTTACAAAAAGGTTAAAAGCACAAAAACCTTTATTCCAACCCTGTGTGACTGGAAGCATTCTCATTTTAGTCTAATCTCATGAAAGCTGCTAGGTCTTGTTACCGATCTTCCTTTCTCATACCCTTAGGCCACCTGACTACAAAAACACCACTGCAAGTCCCAACACAAAGAATGTTTCCTGTGCAAAAAAGATCCTTAGGACCAGCACCAGGTTTGGTTGGCCAGATCTACTGCAACTCACTGGCTGAAGAGCATTCTGCATCTCCCAAAGAAGAATCTGAACATCCGTGTAACAGTAGATATATGAGCCCTGTACCTTGGCTCCACCGCTGCACTGCATTGCCACTCAAATGGGTATATTTACAGCATTAATTAGCATTATAGTTCAGGTCAGAAAACCACATTTTAAGCAAATTTTAGTCTTTGCCCTTTGCAGTGCCTCGTTCCTCATCATAGGGCAGGCTTGGAGGTCACCAATACCTTTGCTTTCTGAGGACATCATTCATTCTTTCTGACATCATTCTTTTCATATGCCATCTACCAGGAGGGTTTCTTTTCCAGCAAGTGATGGGCCCCCAGTCCACAGAACCAAGCTGCTGTCAAAAGAAAGCCCTCAAAACACTCTAGTGATGGAGACCACTTCCTCATCAGGGGCTGCTTTGCTCTGAAGCCGTGCTGGCTGGTGCAGTGGCCAAGGCAGCCCCAGATGTCCCCAGACCTCCAGCCTGGCCCTGCCATGGCTGTGGCAGCACTAGGGAAGTGGTGTGCAGCTCTCAGGTTCCTGTCCTTGTCATCTGGGAGGGCTTTAATTTGGCATCTGCCCACAAGATGGGCTTCGCACATCACAAATCTAGGAGAGCTTTGCTTCTGAATAGTATTTCCCTGATGTTTGAAACGAGCTGTTCTTTCAGCTGCTGGATCTGGTTACAGTCTTGAGCTCTGCTCCTGGCAGCATTAGTCATGCTGGCAGTCCTTCCAGCAGCAGGCAGGCTGGGAGCTGTTTTGCAAGAGCTATGGGCTGAGCCTTCCAATAGCTGTTTCATTGTTTAACTCTTTATTTTAACACTGATTTATTGTTTCCTCCAAGAAAGAAATATATTCTTTAGCCTAGAAAAAGGTGATGATTCTTAGGCAGTAAAAGTGAGCTGCCACACCAGTAGGAGAGCCAGGCATGACTGCATGACCCTGCTGCTAAGGTCCCAGGTGGCAGAGAGAGTCAGGAAAAATACAGTGTACCACGGTGTTTGCCAGGAAACCACCCACTTGCCAGGAAGGCATTTGTCACCTCTCCAGGACACCACAGGGAATTGAGATGTTCTTGCCAGAAGCTCAGCATGACTCTCAGCAGGGATAAGACCCATTAAGACACATTTTATTTCCCAGACCTTCTGTACGTACACACAACATCTATGCTCATTTTATCCTTGGTGACATCAGTTATAACATCACAATTCAAATCTCACTGTAGGATGGGATGTGCCTTCACCATGAGGTCCATTGGGAAAACTTCTCTGTTGAATTAAGGGAGTTTATGAACAGGTTATGACAGTTCCCCTTCTTCTGATTTATGCTGAGATACCCCAAATACACAAGGGCAGAAGTAAACGAAGATGCCCATATACCTTTCCTGTGCCACTAGTGCCCATATTTCACAGGGGTGTGAATAAATGGATATTTCTAAGTTAAGAAGTAGAAAACTCTTTCCTCTATCTGAAGTAATTTAAATGCTCCCAGCCTGCCCTATCATTTGAAAGTCTTGTTAGCTTTATTGTAGTACTGGTGATTTAAACAGAGAAGGAAAACAAATTTTTAAATTGTAAATTTCTTCTGCAGTGATCATTCAAAGTATTGCTCTGGGTTAAGAAACAAAGTTTGTATGTTTTAATTACCAAGAAACAATTAGCAATTAACAGTTATCAACAAAACAATTTAGGTTAAGTATAGGTTAGGTTAGGTTAGCTTAGGTTATCTTAGGTTAGCTTAGGTTAGGCTAAACTTGGCTGGGCTAAGCTGGATGAGGAGCAGGAACAACAGAGTATTTGGGGCTAGAAACTCCTTTCTCGAGACGTGCAGTGTTGTTCCTGCTTAGTGTTGCATATGGTGACGTCGTAGGGTGGGGGAAGAGGGAAGAGGAAGGTTGATCTCCTAACAAACAGCTGTTACTGCTGTAGAGAGAAAAAAGGAGAAAGACCAGGAGCGGGAGCAGCAACCCGACCCCTGCAGCAGGTAACATCTCAGGAACGCAGGTGACCTGTACTGCTCAAATGGAAAGGGAAAACACAATGGGGTGGGATGTGCTTGAGAGAGAAAAGCACATTTTTTGTATTGCAGTTTTTTTGCTTCTGTGATATAGTGCTTGCAGCTTCTTGTCATAAGAGTGGAAGGGGGAGGGGTAGAAGCTCAGATCAGGATGACTTAGGAGGAAAATGTCAGTGGAGGGGCTTTTTGAAAAGATCTTTCCTGAAAAAAAAAAAAAAAAAAAAAAAAAAAAAAAAAAAAAAAAAAAAAAAAAAAAGAAAGGAAGGAAGAAAGAAAGAAAGGAAAAAAAAAAAAAGAAAAAAAGGAACATTGCTCTCTGGTTTCAGTGCAAGGGTTGCTTCCTCATGTGCGGCCAGCAAGGGAAGCCAGGAGAGTACAGTATCTCTGAAGAGGAGAAGGAGCTCAGTTCATTCAGGTCTGGGTGGGACAGCCCTGAGAGGGACCTGAGCATGGCCTTCATCCTGGAACCTTGCAAAGGACACTAATCCATGGCAAGAACTGCCCTGTGGTGGGTGCCACAGCCCTGCTGTCTCCTTATCTCAAAGTGCACGTGGTTCTGAACACCCATCAGACACTGAGGGTACCTACCTCTACACTTACCTCAGATGATACCTACCAGAGACAAACTGAAGACTTCATGCTAAAAATAATAAAATGCAGCAATTATACACTTAAGTGATTTTTCTGCATTGGAAATAAGTTAAGCATTGCAAGCTAAAAACTATATCACTGGTAAAAATTCTCTCCTGGAGAATAAGTGGGAAAAGAGGATGTTTGGAACCATCTTGCTGGGACCATCTAGTTCTGAGTGGTCTTGTGCTTCATCTAGTGTTCTAGGTTTTCGGCAGAGAGAGAAAGCATTTAATGTTTTCCACTACACAAGGCTGTTTCTAAACATGATAAGTGCCTCCCTAGCATTTCAACGTATTTGGTACAAAATCTGCCAGAGTAAGTAATGTGGAATTTACAATTGACAATGATTCTAGACTTCTGGGTCTCTCTACTGCAAGATTCATGTCAGTTTCTTTGTCCTGGCAGCAATGCAGGCAGTGTACTGAAATGTGCAGGGGTCCCCCAGTGCCTTCAAATGAAAGAAACTTCCAAGTCTTAAAGCAGAGCCCATGACAAGGAATACAAGTACATTTTATAAAGCAGGCACCAAGGAGGCTGACTGAGGTTTTTAGGGTCAGCCAGCAAGTCTGAGGCATAGTCAAGAAATGAACAGCTACCCAGTGTGTTTCTAGTTGATGCTTTGTCTGCAAGGGTGCTGCAGAAGCAGGCCCTGTGGGGTAAATGGGGAACCATGCTTCTTGTGAACTGAGGGGAGCAGGAAATCTAACTAGAGGCCATCTCTTCTGCTAGTGACCTTTCCAGATGGCTGAATTTTATGTTGTGTCACAAAACTGTTAGGACAGTGAAACAGGTTATCTTCAGTCTGTTCCTGGTTCTTTAGGTAGCAAAATTGCCCATTGAATGAGAAAGACTTTAAAGAACCAGTTATGTTTCCATTTCCTTTGATTACACTGAAATCACCTTTTATTCTCTGCAGATTTCTTCACCTCTGTCAGGGGCTTCTTTTTGCTCTTACATATTTTTTGTGTGGTGACTAACACAGTAGAATGAAGCCTGCTTTTGAGGTTGTTCCTTCACACAGCAAAGAGCATCATCAAATGAGGGAGCTGTGATGCTCACAGCTTTAGGGCTGGGACTGGTCCCCCAGCTGACTCCAACATGCTGCCCACCAGCACATCTCTGTACTTCACTGGGAATATAGGCTTCTTCATAAATATCAAAACTATATGTATGTTTCAATAGTCACCAGCAGCTTTAATAGATGGTGAATTCTAATTTGCAACAGCTGCCATATTGCCAAATTAGAGAGAAGAGGTTCTCTTGGTTATGCCCTGTTTAGCCAAGATTAAGCAGTTTAAGAGTTGTAAAGACAACAATTTTCTAGCCAGCCAATGGAGGAAGAGTTCATAAAATTGGACCAGATCATTGAGGGACAAGTTCTGAGGACAAGAGATAGATGTAGCCAACTAAACTTCAGAAGAAGAAACCATATGGTCAGCTTACACCCTGTGCAAAGCCCATATGGCAATATTAGACAAGAGACTAGTGGAGGTCCTGATTGGGAAGCCTCAAAGTTTTTATAACTGTTTCTGTAATTTCCATGCCCAATACAATAATTCCTAATCATCCAGTAATGTCTGTTTTTAAATCCTGACAACTTTCTTGAATTTTTGCCTTTTTGTAATGCGCAGTGTCCCATCTTTTCTTCTGATCACAAGATAGAGCAAGGTGTCATTCAGTAACAAAGCTGATGGGATTTTGGGTCAGTGTTTATAGAGCTCACTGGATTTTAGTCCAATTTAGTTGTATCGTGATTTTCCCAATGTGAGTGGGAAACCCACTTTGTTTGGGTTTCATATGTCTTATTTTTGTATCACCAAGGGCACCTATGTCTCTTGGGAGGTAAGTGATGCCAATAAATCTTTTTGTGCTAATAGAAGTGATGATATGAATAGCAGACAACCTAGGACTTACAAATTTAGAAGATGAGTTTATCTGGATCAAGTTGAAGAAGTGTGTATTGTTATTTATGATCTTGCTCCAGGGACCGGAATGAAGTATACGCAATAATCACATCTGGATTTTTCTAAACATTGAAGTTCACTGTCTTTGTTAATGTACAGCTGCAACTAAAATGAAGTTTGATGGCACAGATATACCACAAGAACACACTGAATCAGATGAAAACTTAAAGAGATATAACTACTTATTGGGGCAGAAATTAATTGATCAAACACAGGAGATAAATTCTAGTACAAAATTAACAAATTCATTATCCCAAAAGGCAGATAGTCTGTTTCATACCTGGAGGACAGGACAGGGCCAGACAGACTCTCACTGGAATAAGTCAGAAGAAAACACATTTACAGGAAGAGGAAATTAAATATTTACAGAGCCTGTGAAGATTTGCAAAAAAGTCACACTACCTATGAAATTTGTTTTAGGATGGCTACAAAAGGTAGTCTACTCCAACAAAAGACTCACTTTATTACATCCAACTTTAAACAGTCTGTGCATCAAGACAAACACCCTAATTTATTTTTTTTTCTGGAAAACTTGTGAAGCAAGTTTTTTAAAAAAGGAAAAGACAGGTATCCTTCATACTGCATCAAATGAAAGCAAATAGAAACATGGTTTTCTTTACCATTTCTTCACCTACATTTTTACAAATACTTAAAACTATACTCTCTGCTGGACACTGAAAATTATTTATGTTGTACTTTAAGCTATCTTAAGGACATGTCTTCTGGTAAGTACAGGGTAATCCTCATGCAGATGCAGAAATCCTGGGGCTGGTGTCCATGGGATGCCAGGGTTCTCAGCAGTGTGTGACCCCAGTGGTCCCTCAAGTCCCGTCACACATTGAGACAGGGACAAGCCAAGGGGGTCAGGCTTGAATCCAGCCCTCCACAGGATGCCTTCAGCTTAGTTACTTTTTCTTCTGGAGGCACAAATTTCATTGTATAGTCAGAGATCACCCTAATCACTAGTGGGAATTCAGAAAATTCTTCTGGGTATATCCTAGATACACCACAATAAAGGCAGCTGTTGATACACTGGGAGACTACTGCTCTGTGACCAGTGACAGACACAGAAAGTTTTCATCAATCCATTAATGTTTCAGCTGTTTTTCTTTGACTTACTAATATTTCCACAGACAGTGTAATTTCTACAGGTCAGAAAGATTGAATGTTGTAGTAAGTCATACAGTTTTCTTTATAATTTTCACCTCCACAGCTTTACCATGAACACCTACCTCTTTGTGTATGACTTAATGCAGTTCTGTGGACATTCATGGATATTTACAAATATGATCATCAGGTTCATGTCGTTTGGAAAAGGTAGGATTCCTTCTATGTTTTCCTTAAGCATTTTAAGAGGCAATGACACACAGAATCATCCGATTAGAGAAAAAGTTAGGATTCTGAATAAATGTACATCCAGTATCAGGAGCTGTAATTTAGAAAACAGGTTTTGTTTCTACTATTAATAAGGATGAACTGATACTTACGGTCTGCCTGCATTGCATTAGAAATGAAGCTCTTGTTTTGCTAGTAAGCTTTAATATTAAGCAGCATGCTCATAACATTTGATATAGACATAGACCTAAATGTTACTAGGTCCAGTCATTATGGTGAATATTAATCTTATTGAATATTAACCTAAGGCCACCTGGAGGGACTATCTTTGTGGTTATTGCACATGACTATGTATCCAAAAACATTACAACATATTGCATTTTCCATTACCTGGGGTTAAGACAGAAAAATAGAAAACTACTGACTACTAATTTTAAATTATTCATAATGACAGGCAGTTGTAGACACATAAAATACCTGCTTTGTGTTCTGCTTGTTTTAGGAAGTGCTATGTGTACCAACACAGGAACTCAGCATCTTCTCATAATTAGACAGTCATCGTAGATTTCCTCAACATTTTCCCATATTTAGAAATATTCTAAAGTCATATCTCTGAACCAAAACATCCTGTGTTAGTCAGCACATCAAGTATGGGGGATCCCACTCTTCTCTCAGCTCCCTGCCTGTGTGTCAGGGAGTGCTTCCTCCCATCCCCAAAGCTTTGGCTCTGCTGCCCAAAAGCTTAGTACTGTGCGAATTTTATTTCTTGGTATCTCTGCTGGTGACAGGGCAAGAGCAAACCCAGTAGCTGTTCCAGACATTTACTACACAACCATCCTCCAATTTTCCTCTTCACTTTGTCTTTAGATTCGTTGGCCGACACATTTTACTCCATAGGACTTGTAATGCGTCTTTGCCAGTTGTTTTCTCTACTGGAGATCCTACACATCCTTATCGGCATTGATAAAAGCCGTCTCTTCCCTAGGTTTCTGCAGGTAAGTCCATTTCTTAAGGCTCTCCTTCCACAACCTCCTCACTTCAGACATAACTACTCCTGGGCACAAGCCCAGGCTGAGCTAACCTGAATGGTCCACCTGCACTCTCCCTCAGGAAGCTTGGTCTGCTGGTGGTTTCATAACTGCAGGAACTGAGCCCTCAGAACTTGGCTGCTCTCTCAGCTGCTCTCTCAGCTTGTTTTCTTCTAAGTGAAACTAAACAGTGAGCACCCTATGCCCAACCCAGAACAGCAAGGACCTGGGAGACATCCAGAGGAGTGGCCACCTGCAGGAATTGGGCAGCCCCCATTTCTAGTGTGGCATACGTGGCTGAGGATACTACCTCCCTAGCCAACTTGTTTACAGTCAGAAGACAACATTTCAGAGCCTAGGCTTCATTAGCTAATTCTTTTCCATGCCATTTTTTCATGGACAATTGCATGTTTCTTTATTAGACAAGCACAAGAAAAATTTTGTGGGGTAGCAAAGTGATGGCAGTGAGAAAACCACAGCACATCAAGTGTCCTGAAACAGGGGTTGCTGGCAGTCATGGAGTGTGGAAGGAAAAGAATTAAGAAAGAGAAATTAAGGGACTGAAGAACTAATACTCCGAGGAGATCTCTGCACTCTCAAACCCAGACTTGGGGAAACTGGCAACATCCAGATGTTCTGACATTTTTAAGGGTTTTACAGGGCATATGTTCAGCTGTAGGCAGAAAACCAGCCAAAAGATCACATAGTCACATGCTATAGCAAAACCCAAGAGATTTTCCAATGTTTTTCTTACCACACTCTTGATTTCTGTTGGGAGATAATGCCAAGTTTTGGTATTTTTCTTAATGTACTGGTAAAAGTAAAAATGTTGACTTGCATTTACCTTCAAACTTTTCCATTTCTTAGTATTTGAATAACGATGAAACTGGTATTGCTCTCAGCAGTAAGAAGGCAGATTACTAAGAGTGGTTAGTTATGTTTTTAGTTTCCTGGATAGCCTGTTTTTGTCAAATGACATATTGCAAGGGTGAAGATGTTCCTCTTTTTAACTCTTCATTAGAAATTGCTTGACTAATACATATCTGTTCATTATTCTGCTCACTAAGTATGGTAGCAAATTTGTCAAAATGCAATTAGCTGTTTTTTCCCTGGCTAAATCTACATGTTTTAACACTAATCTAGGAAAAAAAAAGAAGTATTCTACATAATGTGTCCTGTAACAAATTTCATGTCATCTCTTAGAGAGAAATAGTCATTAAAGCAAGGCCTTCCCTGGCACAGTTTACATGTTTCCAGGCCTGAGATTATCCACTCCTTTCCTACCCATCCCCATGGAGGAATTGATCAGGGAAGCCTGTATGAACACTGCTCTGTGTCGCCACAAAAGCTGCTAGATATGAAATGCACATTCTGAGCAATAAATCTGTGACCACTCTTGGGCAGTGCAACTTCTGCAGTGCTCTCCAAGGAAGTATGGAGAAGGTGGGTTAGGGAATAACACAACACTGTGACTCCAAACATTTGCCTGACAACAAAGATACCTTTGGATCCTTACTTGGTTCTTTTCTGAAGTGCTCTCTCACTGCAAATATAATTTCCTTGCCTTGACGTTAACCGTAGTCTCATGCAGTCCAAGCAAGGTGTACAAATTCTTTGGTGTAAACACTGCTTTCACTTGTGTTGCCCTGTTTTTTGCTGTGAGAGTGCAGATTAAGCAGTTTTGTGCAAATACTCCCATGTGCCTTGCCACTTTCCCTCTGGCCCCTTCAGAAAACCAAACCAAAACAAAACAACAGGTATTTTCCACAATGAACTTGGGAAGAACAGTTTGAGATGCTTGCCTTACTGCTGGGTTACTGCATATTGTTAGGGCACTGGTAAAACTGCCTGAATTTGATAGTGCTCTGCTTCCCCACCATTTGTTCCAACTCCAAGCTTAAAATATATCCCTAGAACAATCCCATAGGTCACACACAGTGAAGTTCATCCCCAGTGATCTTGAGAGTGAATGAACAGGTGGCTATGGTAATGTCAGGGAAGGACATGGGTGGACTTAATGCCACCTTGCATAAAAAAAAAAAACTGTGAAAGCACTGTTGTGGTGGTTGGTTGTTTTGTGTATACCAGAGAGAAGATTTAAGAAGACTCATCCAGACTTTGAATAAAGCATTTCTATCTAGTATCCAATTTACCATGGCTTAGTAGAATTTACAAGAATCACTTTGGGATACACTTTGTAGAGAGTGGAAAAGTAAACTCAGAGGTGTTTTCTGGAAAAAAAAAAACCAAACCAAAACATTTAGTATGCCCAGCTTGAAGGACAAAGCCTCAGGCCACCATGCGCCTGAGAAGGGATAGGTAGGCCAAGCCTATGTCACACCATGAAAGAAAGACAAATCCCGTGTGATGGATGCTCTGGAGGAAGGTTCCAAAATTGGTGAATAAAATGGTCTCAGAGCATTTGGAGCTAGAATAATTGAGAGAAGGACAGAAAAACTTGTCACATGTCACTGCAGTTGCCAGAACAGCCAATAATGAAATGTATTCCTCTGGCCAGGGAACAAAGGCTGATAAGACTGGTACTTTAGCAAATGAGAGAGTAGAAAAGATGTAAGAAGATACTGGTGTTTTTATGGACAAAACAGCAGTTCTTTATCCCATGCAAACAGGACTGGATTTACCAGACCAAAAGCTGTATACTACAGCTTTGCAATAAGAACATGAATTTTTAATGTATTCTAGTAGCACAATTTTTTTTTAATCTTCACTATATCAAAGAGCTATGTAAGGGTTTCAGGTTCCAAGTCCAATACTGCACAGTCATGGTTATTAAAAAATGGAAGTGAATATGCTGCCTGCTTTTGCCCTAACCACGCTATTCTAATTTGCTCTGTTACTTACTTGCTTCAAATGCCTAGGGTTGCTTTGTGGAAACTTATGTTATTCTGCAGAGCTTGCTGTATGCTGTAAGAGATGAGTGCTGGGAAAGGAAGGAAATTCCAGTTTGGTTTTAACACAAAGAACAAGAAGGAATGAAAACCGAAACCATTGTATTTATGCTTTGTGAGGTGTCAGCACATACTTCTTTTTTATGAACATGAAAGCATAGGACTGACTTCTAGTTGTTGGTTTGTGGTTTGTTTGGTTTTTTTTTTAAGAGCAGAAAAAGAGAATACCTTACTTTCATTCATGCGTAGTCTGATGATCCTGATAAGAAATGACATGTGGATGAGCAGAAGCACATGCTTGTTATATATGTGTGTGTGTATCTATGTGTATATAAACACACATGCATACGCATATGTGTATTTATATATGTACATAATTCCATGGACATACGTATCCAGATGTGGGTATTTAGGGGCACAATACCCACACTTACTGAGCTCTCCACTTCTTCAAGTAGTACCTTGCCACTTGTTGAAGAAGTTCCTGGCCTCTGACTAAGCCCTGCATGTACCTTTGATTTGTGCGCGTTATCTGAAAGGTATGAGTGCTATGAAAGAAAAGAGAACATTGTCTTGAAAGGAAGCAAAGTCAAGCAGGAAGGCAGCCACCCAATTCACACAGGAAAGATGTAGAATGCCACTGTCTGTCTTTATGAGGACATCACAGTTGTCCTGTGCAGCTCACAGATGAGCTTCAGAGCAAGGCCAAAAGCTGCTAAATGCATCCCATTTCTTGCTGGCTGTGGCTGCAGTCTACCAGGAACAGAAGACCTGCAAGTGGCTCGCTTTGTGGTCCACTTCCCTGCTCTTCCAGGTGCTTAATCTACTTTATGCAGTCTGACCACTTGAATGATGCTGTTTTCTAGCACTTTTCCACCCAGCCATCTCTTGAAGAGGAACTGACTGCTCAATCTACCAGCTCTCAAATCTAAAAACATGTCCATGTCCAATTTTTCATTATCGTGACATATTTTTTGTCTCTAGGTGAGACAGTTCCCTGAGATATCTCCCATACTAACAATATTGCATTACTCTCTGCGGATCCCAGTCTGATTTTAGGGTCAGTAACAAAATGCCTACACAACCAATGCTACACTGTTTTACCATCGTTTGCTGAAAATACTTTAACCTAGGTCCTGTTTTATTTATTTTCTCCAGCAGACAATCTTGTATAATGCTCACACTGCTCTGTTTTGATTTCCCTCTTGTGATGGTTGTCCCACCATGCTTCTCCAATTTCTGTTGCATCTGGTTTCGGATCCTACATCAATACTTCCAGTTCCCCCATTTTGTTGTCAGGTTCCTCAGCATCAGTGTACAAATTTACTAGCTCTCACTTTCTGTTTCCTGGACTGTCTATGCAGAAGGCTATCAACATCTGACCTTCTTAGAAATCACTTCTTCAATTAGGGACCAATGGGATCAGGAGCACAAGATGACAGTCAGGGCAGGGTGAGAAACAACAAAACCATTTTTATCTGCTGTGGTCCCTCAGTGCTTTTCAAGATGAGGAATCTGATCCCTAGGGGATAGACATACTCTCTTTCTGTATGAAAAGCTGCTCTCGTAATTTTGCTGAACAGTGAAGGCATGGATGCTTTATCTGACAGATGTGGTTTGCAACAAAAGTCTGTAGCCAGAATATTCTAAGCAGGAACTGGTAAACCTTATGAAGCAAAACTACCATGTTATTTTGCTAAGAGGCCAAGTTCTTATTTCTTTTAAAAGAGTATTATGGGAAAGGGGGAAAACAGTGGAGAAAGGGAGAAATCTAAAACCACCTCATTAATTTTCATTGAATGACTTTCTAATGACTTTACATCTTAACCCATAAAATCATTAAACATAAGGCACCTTATGGGGAAGAGGCTAGTGGGTATAAAAAAACCCTGTAAAGCTGTACTGATTCATACCAGCTAAATAAATGTATGCTTTCTCCTTCAAAATCTTCAAATAGAGAGTAAACTGGTACCACTCTGGAGGAGTTTCAAAAGCAACTAGTGGCAGCTGAATACTACAATTATATTTATTTTACAGGGTAGGGCATGAATACTGATAGGAAACGTGTCCAAGAAATCTGCAAAAAGGCAAACTTCTTTTTAATATATTGAACTTTTATATTGCCAAAATATTGTTTTAAGCTGGAGACATTTTTATATCTTTTTTTTTGTAAATGCCAACTTTGTCTGTTGGATAAAAGTATGAACCTTGTGGATGAGATAATATTCACCCATTATAAAAATGTTATGACATAAAGCTTATGATTCACATAAATGACAAGCTTAAACACACTGCTCCTAGCCAGACATAAGAAGAAAAGAAAAAGAAGGAATTCTACTTCTCCTCCTCCTTTCAGCACATCTTATGTGAGCAAGATCCCTTGGGACACAGATCTCCAAGCTATGGAAAGCAGAGCTGGAACTGTGAGATTAGCAGTGTCAGGCATACTGTGCACCTCAGGGCTTCCTGCCTCCCAGAGCTTCCCATGAAGTGAGGAAGTTTATCCTACGAGCAAAATGGGTAAAATGGGTAAAAAAGTCCTTGCTCCTCTGACCACAGCTGCCTCATCCACAGGTTTCTGGGCAACAACCTCAAGTCATGCCTGCTGGCAAACAAACCTCCAGCCTTACCATAGCAGAACCATGGTGCTGCAGGCAAGAGTTTCAAGTTGCCTGAGCTGGAGGCCAATGGGATTTTGGACAAAAGCAGGCAGAGAAGCAACACATTCACTGGAGTGTTGGTGCAAAGCAAAGTGGATTCACCTGTGACCTCCTTTTTTGCAAAAGCAGCACAGATACAACAGCTGTAGAATGTGTTGCCTGAATTCACCACTCTTTTGTCTTTTCAGATCACTGAGAGAATAATTGTCCTGTTTGTTGTGATCAACAGTCAGGAAGAAGTTCAAGGAAAATATGTTGTGTGTGTTTTGTTTTTCCTTTGGAATTTGCTAGATGTGGTCAGGTAAGGAGTCAACAGCAAAACCATGGGGGGAAAATAGGTCATTCTTGCAAGCAGAACTCCACCCTGAATGTCCTGCAAGCTCATTTAATTATTCTGAAATTGGTAGAAAAGTGTATTATTGATTTTAAATAAAATATTGTATCTATAAACTTCTTAACAGTTTTTTTAAACATCTACATACTTAAGAGGCAGACTTACAGAAGTAAATTGTAGTAACATTGGTTGTTCAAAGGCTTTGACCTTAACAAAAATTTAGAAGGAAATTATAATTGCTGCCTAGGCAACAGCTACTTTTGAAACTGATTTTCATTCCTATTACTTTAAATTTTTTTGTTTTATTTTTAACATCTCACAATCCAAGGCTGACAGCACAGTAAGGCAGCACTGACAGAACTTCTTACAAATACAAAAAGATTATTCTGATTCTTATTTTACCCCCTGTGTAAAAGTATGATGGTGAAAATTCCACATTACTGACTTTTGCAATGATATCTGTATTTGCTAATATTTCTTAGATGTAACTTAGGCCTCTTTGGGTCTCAGTATGTAGACTTACAGCTGGGAAGACATAAACCTCAAGGCAGCTTCTGTATAGAAGCAAATTTTTTTATCTTTTTCTTTCTGCTAGGATCACTTTCTGCTGTTTTAAATACATTGCTTGGAAGTCTGACCGAGGTATATGGATTTAGGCAGAAAAAGGAATATGTATTATAAAAGATCTTAAAAAGGAAAGTGTCAGGATGGGTAAGAAAAATTTTGAGTCAGTTTCAGAATATTTGCACTGTATCTTTTACTAAACTACTATTTTTATTAATTATTCAGGTTATTACTACATTCCATTTCTTCTTGAAGTTTGTAAAGATAAAATAGTAGAACCTAATCCCAAATGAAAGGGTTTTGTGTAGCTGGAGAGAGGCTGAAAATGTAGACCATACTGGATGTAAAGTTCTCTGAGTTCATAAAAGTCCTATCAATACATCATCTTTTTCTATCGCTGCTGAAGAACCCTGTCCAGCATCATAGCAGTAACAGCAGCCATTTAATAGCCAAGATACTGTGGTCTATAGTAACAAGTGATCTATTCCATCAATAAGACATAATACAACTCAAACTGATTCAGAATTCTTGATTTATTTTACAGCACTGATGCCATGTCCTAGCATCTCAAAGAAGTGGTCATGTCTAAAAGTGTAGAGGAGTCTATCCCATCCCCTAGCCAACCAGTCTTGATGCCTTCCATATAGTTCTTCAGGAGCATAATTATCCTGTGCATGGCTAATGATATACTGAGAGCAAACTCTGCAAGGCTTTCTGTATCTGATCTTCCTTGCTTCTTCCAAGGTGTAAGGTGTATAGGGAGTGATTAACTGTTTCCTTTTTGTTTTGGGTTGATATGATGATTTAAAAGCCATAGTAATAAAAAAATTGAGACAATCCTAACATTACAGGGAGCAAACCTGAGAGAAGACAGTATGTTTATAGCTTATCAAACTCTTCTGCAGTCCAGAAATAATGCAAAATTAGTCAAATGAATTAATAAGAAGGGAATTTTGTTTAATATTAAGTCCACTTGTCAGAAACAGTCCTAGATAACAGTGGCTTAAAAGTCCTTATTTTCATATCTCTAGCAAGCCCACAGGGCAACATTGCTAACCAAAAATGCAGTTAGACCCATTTCTGCAGTGTCTGAGAAGCTGTACAACTTTTAGATCAGACTAGCTAGGGTTAGCTTACCTTTGGAGGCCCAAGTCCTGGACATTCTGGTCTCCAAGTGAGAACAACAGCCACAAAATAAAATACTGCAACACCTTGGAGCCCAACTGTTTTTGTTTTTTGGCACCTGCTAGTCCTTCTGAGGTCCAGAGAAGGGGCAGGTGTACTGCAGAAGATTGGGTACCTGCAATTACCTAGCTGTTTTTCCTCCTCCAGGAGTGGTTTAGCTAGTTCAGTGATCATAAATCAGCATTTTCTCATTTTCAAACAACAGTCATAGTCTGCCTCAACTTCTCACTTGTAACCTGCCTTCCTGAAATCCATTTTCTGATGGACCTATATGAGATCACAATGGTTTCTGGCAGAGCCTTCAGGATTAAGGGCTGAATTGCTGCCTTCCTGCTGAGGGGTAGCACCACAGACAACTCTTCTGAAACAGTGAACCCTCTACTTTCAGACAGCAACTAGAGCCTGAACAGAACTGTTGCCATACTGATCTGAAATCTCAGACAGCTCCAGGCTCTTCTGCAATTCCCTTTGATTTTTCAATATTACATCTTTATATTAAAGACATAAAAATTCATTCCTTCTGAGGTCATCTGCTGTTCCTCATGCTGCAGGTACACTTACAACATGTTAGCAAGGATGGGAATACACTACCTACCACTGACATGGCTCAACTTCTCACTGTGCATCCCACTCTATCCCCTTTCAGTTCTGGCTAAAGGTAAGGAAATGGGGAAGGTAACAATTCTTCCTTTGTCTTCTTCAGTAAAATTTATTCTGTTAAATTGTCATTTGCATTGAAGACATTTCTGTTTCTGTTGCCAATGCAGTGATAAATGTTTACGTACTCTCATACTAGCCTGAACTACACCTATCTTTCTCCTTTCTGTACTTTTTCCATAATATGGGTTCTCTGGCATTTGTATGCCTGGTTTTGTTTTGGTTTGAACAGTTCATTTTTCTGGGCAAAGCAGGAAAATACCTTCCAGAAGACTCAGAGATTCCCCCATTCCAGACTGACTACATTAGACAGCAAGCCCCAAAGCTGCCTTCTTTCCTGCTGAGGCTCACCCCAATGGCTTGGGCCATACTTAGCAGCTTATCATACTTAAAGAAATGTGCCCACTGAGACTGTATTGAATGCACAGAACAGAAAGAACTTGTTATCTAATAGGAAATGCTTGCTAACTCTAGTATTAAGAGAAATTACTACCTCATAGCTAAAAAACTGAACTCAAGGAGGAAATAATGTGCATATACATACGAATGACATCTTAAATTTAACATGCAGTATATATATAGCTATCTGTGCCTTAAAGGTTAATGACTGTTACATGAAGCTTTTAGACAATCTTGCACCGCCTTTTGACTAGAAATTTATCATGTCATTTTACAGCATTTGCAATTTGTGTATCACTACCTTATTTTGAATCCTTTGGCACTTACTCCACCAAGCTACCATTTCCATTCACCTTCTCAATCTACTTCCCCTATGTTCTGAAGATGTACCTGCTAGTGCTCTTTGTAGGTAAGTATCTCATGTTCCAGAAAGCTGGGTCTTAATGCAACTTGGATGCCTATGGCAACAAAAAATCAAATCTGCATTGGTCCTTTCACAAACTCTAATTCTACTGCATCTCCTGCAGACCCCTGCAGGGAAGTTCATTATAAGCTGTTTGGGTTTTCCATGTCTTTCAAGTACAAATAATTGAATTTCGGAAATATAATGTGTGAGGCATGAAAACACAAAACAAAAACATAAGAAGTCTTTCAATGATCCTGGCTTTACAGCCACTTACTGAAGTTTGCTTTTTTTAAAAATCCATTCCCATTTGATCATACTTTCACTCTGTGCAAGCCATCCTCACTCATCCCTCCTTGCTGGTACAAGAAATTATATCTAAGTTAAGACTTTTACATCTGGATTATCCAAAGGGGTGCAAAAAGAGCCTATGTCAAAACTTGCACATAAATAAAACCCTTCTCTTTCCCACAAAACACTTCTGAAAAAATTGACTACAATTTTGCTGCATTACACCCAAATCTTCTTTCTGTCATTGGCTGTAACAGTCATTTGAAGGTTTTAATCTTTGTGATGCAGTATTCTGTTCCTAAGTTTATGGAAGGAGTTGTGCAGTGTTGCCAGATGAAGGATCATCCTGTTCCTTGTAAATTAATTGAAGACACTTTGGATGCTACTCCTGTGTTCTTACACTATTTTCTGTTTTGATTCAGGTATGTTTTTTATCATCCAAAACCTCATCTCTGAAAGGAAGGCACACCTAGGGGCAGGCAACATAAAAAAAAAAAGAAGTTAAAATGATATTTTGTTTGAAAGTGAATATATTCCTGGTGGGTTACTGTATATCACAGGTTAAAATGAACTTAGACAAAGGTTTTCAATGCAGAACTCTTTTCATATAAACTATCTGACTGTGTAGCATTTACAGAAAAGGCAAGTCTTTTTAATGCACCTCAAAAATGGAGCAAGTCAAAAAACCAAACTTTTTAAAGTTTTGACTTCCAGTGGCAGGAGTTTTAAAAATTAACCTATTTTTTCTAAGACGGAGGACTCCGAAAACAATTGAAGAGTGGGTTTACTCAAAACTACACTAACAACCCTTACTTGGTGTTAATTCTTGCCTTATTAACAACAGATATTCTCTAATGACAATATAATTTGATCAGCGAGGTTATTTTATATTAGGCTGATATGTATGTTCCTCCTATATATAAATACTAATTTGGCTAAAACTGAAATCTCTCAACAAGGAGAAACTGGAAACTTTGCAGCCTATGAGAATCACATGCTGATTAGCCCCAGGCATTCACAAAAGGATCCCTCAAATTCTAGCTCAACCTTCACTTTTCCAAACAAGTTTTCATGAAATGTAGCTAAAGCTCTATGGCAACTGTATTCAAGGGGATAGTTAAGAGTCAGAAAGGACACCTATTAATTTATTTAGTATTTGTGGAACACAATGCCTGCAGACCATCTGGAGTATTTGCAAATCATAAGCAAAAAGGTCATGCGTGCCATAGTACAGGGTCAACCCTGGATTTTTTTACTTTTTGTTGAAAGCACTGCAAATGGAGGTGGGAATTCAGAACTTATTAGAGAAACAGAAGTACTTCTGCATTGGACTTCTGTTTAACCCAAACTGATTTAAGTGTGGGATGTGAAGAAACCATACAAATTAGCTGAATAGGATGACAGCTTTGAAGAAGAGTCAGAATAAGAAAACATCAAACCACTATATAACATACTAAAGGTGTGAAACATGGACATTTCTCCCCTTGTGAATCCAGTCAAACGTTTTTGTCATCAAACTGCCTGGAGTTAACATACCCAGTAGGAGGAAACATGACATGCAGTATATTTTATATATACTCTCTATATATAGTACATGGCAAGGCTTTGGCAGTGAGGTAGCTGCAAAGATGACCTGGGCTTCCCATGCCAGATGCAGCAGGTTGGAGAATCACACCAGACCCTGTCTACTCAACAGTCTGTGGAGGACACCACACTGCAGCAGGTGGATGTGCCCTGAAGGAAGCTGCAGCCCAGGAAGAGTCCACACAGGAGCAAGTTTCTGGCAGGATCTGTGATCCATGAGGGACCTAACACTGGAGGAGCCTTTTCAAGATGGACTGTATCCCAAGGAAAGGACCCATACGAGACCAGTTCATCAAGAGCTGCAGCTTGCTGAAGCATTTAATGAAGGGCTAAGTCCCATGGGGGAGACCCCAGGCTGTAGCAGGGGACAGTGTGAAAAGGAATAAGCACAGATGAAGGTTTATGAACTGATTGCAATACCCATTCCCTACCCATACTGCATCACTTGGGGAGGAAGGAAGTAGAGCCAGGTGTGAAGGTAAGCCTAGGAAGACATTTGGGGTGGAGGGAAGGTGGTTTTGGTTTTGTCTTTCTCTCTGATCACCATACTCCTATTATTAATTGGAAATAAATTACTCTTCCCCCAAAATGAATCTGTCATTGTGACAGTAAATGGCAAACGATCTCATAGTATTTATCCTGAGCCACACGCTTTCTCATCCTATTTTCTCCCTGTCCTGTTGAGGAGATGGAGTGAAAGAAGCAGCTGAATGGGCATCTTGCAGTAAGTCAAGGTCAAACCTACAATCATATTAAGCTGTGTTTATTGGTTTTTGTTTCTTTTGTTTTTAAAAAAATCCCACCAGGCCCCATGGACCCATGAACATTCAACAGGTACAACCACTCCTGTACCAGTTTCAGCCAAGCTGGTCTTCTGACCTGCTTGCTTGACTGTCCCCATAATGGGATGGCCTGCTTCTGTGCATCTAAATGGTCATTCCTAAAAACTGAGAGGGGCCCTGCTGTAACATCCATTACTCCCTCCAGTACTCTGGAATGAATCCCACCAGGCCCCATGGACCTATGAACATTCAACAGGTACAATCACCCTTGTACCATGTCAGGGGCAACAAATGCTAAGTCACTGTTCTGCAGTTGTGGTCCTCTGCAGGGTCAGGCAGCCCCAGCTCTGTCATTAGGATTAAGGAGTGGGGAAAAAATAAAGGCATTAAGCACCTCCGCTTTTTCTGCATCCCTATTTGCCAGGTGACCATCCTCATCAAGTGCTGCTGCATTTCTTCCTTAGACCTCCTTTTATTATTAATGTACTTGAAAATCCTTCCTTGGTGTCTGACCAACAGCAGCCAGTTTCAGCTCAAGCTAAACTCTGGCCTTTCCTGACACTGTCACACAGTGACAAAACAGGTCTTTCTTTTGGGGCCTGGCAGCAGCTCTTGGTGCCAAACCCAGCAGCCACCTTCTGTCCTTCCCCTCATCTTGTGTGGCCAGGTTGGCTGCAGCAGGGGCACACAGCAGTGACCGAGAGGCAGCTGAGCAGCCCTGAGGAGCACAAAGACGACCCAGAAAGACCAAACCACACAGATCAATATTGCTGCGACCAGCAGCCCTGCAAGAAGACAGGGTCAGGTGCCATGGCACCTTGGCTCAAGGGAAAGGGGCTCTGCAAGAGGACAGGGCCAAGACCTGTGGCACTGTGCTCCGGGGAGATGTGCACTCTGAGAGGACAGGTCCAGCCCCATGACAGTCAAAGCAGAACAAGGAGGATGTGCAAGAACAGAGGGAGAAACCCCATGGTGCTCTGTGGCAGACCAGAGGAAACCGTGGGCATCATCCCAGGGAAAGGGGGAGAAAGCAGAAGGGGACAGAGGATAGCAATGCCACCTGTCAGTAACAATGAGACTCCTTCTGCAGGTTTCAGGACTTTATTTTCTTTTACTGCCTGACAGACACTTAAGAGGGCAGGGAGGCCTTGAGGGATGGGGGATGCCCCAGATATCTGCTGTCCCAGCTCTGGCTTCAGCAGCATCTGGGGTGTTCTTCTAGTGCTGCGGTGGGGTGGCCTCTTCTTGCCTGGAGAAGAAGAGGTCTCGCAGCTGCAGCTGCTCCTCTTTGGGGGTCACCATGGCCCTGCAGGGGACCATTCCCTGCCCTGCCCTGGAATAGATGGATGTGCCACAGCCTCCCGGGTCTCCTCTTTGGGCTCTTCTTGCTCCCTGGGGACAGGAACAGGGGCAGAGGGAGGGAGAGCTGCCTGGACCCCCACAGAGGGCAGCTGCTGAGGGGCTGGGGATGTTGTCCGTGCTGGTTCCATCAGGGCTGCCCGAGAGGGCCAGGACAGGTGTGGGAAGGAGCCTCTCCCTGTGAGACAGCAGGGCCTGGAGCAGCCACGGGGCTGCTCTTCCAAGCCCAGCAACATGTCTGTCCTCCAGCAGCCGAGGGGCCTCCCTGCCGCACCGCTGCACGGCGACAGCGACGCAAATGCCGCCGCACGGCTTTCCAGGGAGGGCCCCGGCAGCTGGACCAGCAGATCTTCAACCAGGCCAAAGACAACCAGGAGGGCCTCCACTAGGGCTGCCCTAAAACACCGGGTCCTGAGCGCCAGTGCCGGCTCCTGGCATGCCCGGGGCAGAAGGAGATGGAGGGAAGTTGGGTGGTCCCGGAAAATGGATGCCCAGGTGCTGGGCCCGAGGCCACCCAGAGACGCCCCGGGCACCGTCCCCACAGACTGTGCCTGCGTGACTGCAGGGCCGCGGGCAGCTGGACAGCCGGGAGCTCCTCCTGCCTGGTGGCCGGCGACTGAGGACGCCACAGGTGGTGTGACAATGTCCTCCTCAAAGTCATCGTCTGCCCACACCGAGTGAATGATGGCAAGGATCCTCCTCCTGCAGAGAGGGCACTCGGGTTTGCCCTCAGCCCACTGCAAGATGCACGGGCAGCAGAATTTGCGGAGGCACCGCGCAGCCCGTCTCCTCCCTGCTGTCCTCCAGCTCCATGGCCGTGCTCTCCATGGGCTGTGATGGGCCAAGAGGAACTGGGGCTGTCAGGCTGCTCCCTCTCACTGGCGCTGCAGCAATGGCTGTCAGGCTAGAAGGGGAACAGAGGCCGTGCTCATGTGCTGGCCCGGGGAGAGGTGGAAGAAATGCTCACTTTTCTTAAGAAGGAAACCATCCCAGCTCCCCAGGGTGAGCTGTCCCCTCCCAGCTCACCTCTGCTTCTCTGAGCCTGCCTCCTGGTTGCTCCAGCTGCCTGAGGCTGGCAGGGCTGGGTTAAACTCCTCTGATGGCTCTGGGGTCAGGCACTGAGAGCTGTGAGGAACAACTCCCTGAGCACGACACCAGCACCAAAGGCCTCACCCAACGCTTCCAGCCTTGAGAACTCGCTCAGCTGGAGCGCGGGGCCAAGCCGGCCGGGTGAGCCTCAGCACCCAGTTATAAGTACTGAGGTGTGGATGGTCACATTCCATCACTTGGCAATGTCAAATTCCGTGGATTCCATGGATGGAATCACAGCCCATCCCTCGGTGACCCTGCGGCTCAGGGGTGTCACAGGCCGGCCATCCTCACCCACAGCGCTCTGTCCCCAGCGTCATCGTGGTCCCAGAGCACACATCTGGGCTTACTGCAACACCACTGCCCAGTCCACCCCTTCATCTCTTTCTTCTTCTGTGCTCAGTACTGGTTTTTCACATCAGGCACTGAAGCCTCGGTTGTGCCTGCCCAGGGTGCCAGGGGTCATGTTGCTCTGGCCATGGCAGACATCTCTGACCAGCTCTCATGGATTCCTTGGATATCAAAAGCAGATTCCCAGAGGACTACTTCCTAGCTCTCTGAGCAGCTTGAAGATTCCTGTCTTGAATTAAGAGAATTCCTGCACTGGGGTGTGGCTTCCAGATTTAGGGCAGTAACATTTCATGCAAGCTCATCAAAATCAACAATGCTATCGCTCATACTGCTTTGGAAGACATCAGGGACCAGTGCCCAAGCAATTATATTCAGTTAAAATTTTGCCCAGTCTAGTGAGGAGGATTGCTAAATACAAAACTCCTTTTAAGGTCTGTCTTAGCAAGAGTGCAACATGCTAAAGCTCTAGATAAGGAAAATGGCAGGGGCTAAATTATTTGAGATGACAAAAGTAGAAGAGTTGCTGCATTGTTCCTTTTGCCTAGAAGCAGAGAAAAAAACTGCAAAAGACAGTGAAGGAGGCAAAACCAGAAATTTAAAGAAAACTGCAGCCATCCTGGAGCTGGGGACAAAGTAGCCATTTGGATAACTGACTTATTTAAATGATCTTGATAAAGCCTGTGGAAAATTAACAAGCATACTACCCCTTTGAGAAAGCCTGCTCACATTACATACCTTCAGTGTGTAGCTGCTAGTTCTTAAGAGCACCATGTTATTACTAAAAAAGGCTTATCAGTTAAAAATTAATGCTCATTCAGAAGTCTATTACACTAAAACATACTTCAGTAAGTACGCAACACCCAAACTAATTTTACAAGGTTTTTTTCCCACCTATTTCTACAAAGATTTCATGAGTTGAAAGAATATTCTGCTCCAGCTATCGAGGTTCCCAGGTGTCAATGAAAGACTCAACTAAAAAACTGAACGTGAACTTCTCATTTAGATTCAGCACAGCTCAAGTCATAAGCAGTTTGTAAAAGAACAACAACTTAACAGAGAAAACAAAATACTGTTTTTCATCTTATGAGTTTTTGTGAGAAGGTAAAAGGATTTTAAAAAAATGAAAAAAGTCTTCTGATAGGAAACCTCTTTGAAATTGGTCTTTCTGATGCCTGAGTAGTAATCTTTTGCGTTCCAGTATAAAGTTTTCTCCACTGAGTAAGATATGGTATGCAGCTACCAGCCATAAGCTTTAGTCCACACTGCTTTCTTCTTGAACTCTGCAAGAGATCTTAAGGCCAGAAGTGTAACTGTGAAGACAAAAACAAATTTAACATATTTCATTAATTTTTGAAGTTCATACTAGAAAAGATGTGAGAGTTCTCACTACTGATTTTACTAACACAGGTATAGGTTCAGTTCTCCTTTTACAGACTCTTCTCATTACTTTTTCACTTAGCCTGACAGTTTCTGATGTTACTTCTGTGTTCACTAGATACGCTAGCCTCTACACCCATCTGAAATGTGATGTTCTGATAAGCTTTTCATCTGCTTTGTGGAATGTATCCCACTGAAATCACATCAGGTGAGAATTATAGCATCTCTTTGGAGTTGGCATGTAGGTCAGCTGACACTGCAGCAGGGTTTAATTCAATGAGCAATGATGGAAGGTGGGATGCACTGGGAAAAGATGGAAACAAAAAGTACAATATTTAAAGTACTCTGTGCAATCCATTGATAGCATATGCTATTCAACTTGAAAAGATGTGTATAGGCAAAATTCAGCAATCAAAACAATCACATTCTAGTAATCCAAAAGGAAGTTTAATGTTCTAGTACTTTAAAGAATAAAATCAATAGAAAACTCAAGGGAAATAATGACTCATCTCAGTTAGGACATGCTGAAAATATACTGATCTAATGTGCAGAGAAGATTCTCCAATAATCCTTAGCATTGTTTCCAAAGGATATTACCAGACACAGCAGGGGAGTTCTGAAATTTATCACAGGCTGAAGATTACAGACCCTCAAAACAAAGCTAATTAACTTAGTAACACAAAGACCTTATAACCCAATTTCAAGAAGCCATGTTTAACATCACCAACATTCAGGCAATTCCCTTTATTATTGGAGAAAAAGTACAAGCACACTCATTTCACATATTTGTGGTGTCCTCTTAAAATTATTTCAACAAAGTGTAATCACAATCCAAGTTCTCTAAGGAGAGCAATGGGATGCATGCTAGGGCCACAGGCCATTACCGTAATTCAAAATATGTTTTCCCACCTTTTTTTTTCATGTCTTCTAGTAACCATCACTGCTCTTCCCTTTTTTTTTTGCCAGACTACTCTACCAGGCTGTCATTGCCTTCCTCCTATCCCTTCTCCACAGTTCAGTCTTCAGTTGCACCTGAATAAACTGCTATGTGCTTGCAACTGTAGTACTGAAGTGTTTCCAACTACTGTGTTGCATTTTATATTTAAGGATAACTTCAAAAGAGGTTGACAGATCTGTAACTGAGTTTCTCTAGTAGGACCAGATGTATCTTTAGGTCCTCAGGTACTTCAGTGGTACATTGTAATTGTCTGCAAATGAGAAGTGAATGTAACAACGTGTTACAGACAGGAATGTTAACTTACCTATAAAGGTTTCCTTAAAGACAAAATACAGTTCTCCTACACATGCTAATAGTGTAGCTCCTCTCCTTTTAACAATTGGGTTTTGAACTGTACTAAGAAATAAGGACCCAAATAAAATATTCTACCTTTCAGCAGGTCCACAGAAGATTTTGACAATGCTTCCTTAGGACTCCCCAGCATATTGATCATCCAGTCAATAAACTAAAAATTGAAATATGAAGAAAAATATGAATTAAAAGAGCCTCTGTATAGAACACCACAAAATCTTTTCAGTTTGACCAGCAAAACCCAATGGCTGCTAAACCCACAGTTATCTAATCAGGGGCAGTGGTCAATCAAACTTGGGCCCAGCCTACCCAAATGACGTAGAGTGTATCTCATTGTCAATTGTGCAATTTCTCCTGCAGCTAAATTTGAAATTCCCTTTGTTCCTTCTCATAACCCCAACAATAATTCCTTGAAACGAAGAAGGCACAGTATCTATCTCTGCTTGTTCATGGCTTTAACCTAATAATATGATCCTTTGTAAACAGTCTCTACTCCAAATGTTTTACTGCAAATCCCTCAGAAATCCAACTGTCTCTGTCCCTCTTTTGACCTCTCTCATTTTTCATTGTTTTTCTGGCAGTGCACTGTACCGAGAAGACGAAGTGGTATTTCAAACTTAGCAGGATGATTTTTCAGGCACAGTCTCAAATTCTTTCCTAAAGCTTGATTAGACACTTGCATATTAACAGCCCACTCCTACATTCCTCCCATATTCTGAATTCTGACTTCATTGGCAACTCTGAGTACCGGAGTGTACAAGAGCCAGTTCTTAATGGAGTATGGTTTGCGCAAACCAGCTAATTATTAATCTATTGGTTCACAGGAGTATTTCCAAATAAAAGAAGATAGCAACCACAAGAAACCTATAGTAGGCTTGCCAAATTAGGCACAATTTTCCACAGTTCCTGTAACTTATACTTAAAAATAAACGACATGCACTACAAACAGCACAGATGATCTTTGATTGCCCTAAATTAGCACTGTGATGATGTAGAACTGCAGAGTACCTGTCTTTCAAGTGTTCAAAGGACTGGTTTGCTACTCCCAGCTGACAACTCTCCTCTCACTGCTGTACTCTTACGAATCTGAATCCCAGTGCTGAAAAGTTTTTTGTTCTTTGCAACTCTCACATTTTAATCAAGAAACTACACCCAAACTTTTGAGACAAGTCATATGATTGCAAATAAATAATAACAAGATCACAAGTCAGATGCAGCAGATACAGAGGAAATAACTGCTCTATCTAAGACTTGATCTGACTTCTAAAACCAGACTGCTTCTGGCTCTTTGAAAATGTTTACAGCAACATGTAATTTTACCTTTGGTGTTTGTTCCTTCCATGGCTCTTTAGCCAGCAAAAGGGAGATACTCCTTGGAAGAAGTGTGAGAATCTCTTGCATGGCAAATTTGTCAGTGGGGTGACTGCCAATGTGATCCTCAGGTAATTCTGGTAATGCTGTTTGGTGCTTCCATGGTGACCAGTTAGCACTGAGGCCAAGCAGTAATGGTGTACCATGATCAGCCCAGGCCACCACCAAAGCTGCAAAAAGCCACAGGAGGAAATCTACGCACTAAACAGGAAACAGGCAAAAATACATTTTACTAAATTAATAACACAGAGGGGAAACACCAACCAAACCAAACACAAACAAAACAAAGCAAAACACAAGCCAAAAATCCAGAGGGTGACTTGCTCTTCAAAACAATCATCTGCAAATTCAGCTAACATTTAAAATGCAAGAAGCAAGGAGTTTTTAATATTCTCACACACTTTGAAACAGCATGAGTTTTGGACATGTCCTGGTTTGGGTTCAGGTAGAGCTGATTTTCTGTCTTGTGATTTTCCTTTCAGCTAAGTGTCTCGTAAGGACAGGACTCTCTTGACAGGACTATGCTCCAAACTAAACTGTCTACAGAAAGAAAAGCAAAACTGCTATTCTGTAGTTATCCTTTAGGTTAAGCCGATCTACATTTCATCTGAAATTGGGAAGCAAATTCTTCACAGCAAGCTGACTGTTAAGGGAAATCAGAGATGGTCACATTTGTGGTGCTTCAAATGGTTGGGAAATATTGCAGCAATGTAACAAATCACTTTCTGATCTGAGCAGTAGACTATTTTATGTTCTCAACTAGAAGACTTAAAGAGCTGAGCAGAAGTAACGATTAACAAGCTCACTAAAACAGATGTAACAATGAACAAGCTCACTAAAACTGCCAAAGCCCAACTGCCAAAGTTGTACAGTTTTGACCAGAATGGACAGTCTTATTGGTGATTTCAAGTTTTTCCTTTAACTGTTCTCATAGCTTCAAATGTACTGTATTTATTTCCTTTAGCTTCTATCATAATTTAAATGCCGTGGTTACTTTAAATTTAGAGTATGAAATACAAATACATTCATGAAAATTGAGATATATTTCTTTATGGAGGTAAAAATACAATCTTCTAAAATATAAAAAGCCTGATGAGTAATACTTATTGCTGAGGAAGTCTGTGAAATACATCAAAACCTCCTTTTTTTTCCTGAAAGCCACAGTTTATTTTCACAGCATGTACCTCTTTAAGACCAACATTCTCTAAGGGTGTTGACTTGCATGCTATATTTCTGATGTAGCCCATGAGGTCTAGCAGCCAGTCCATTCTTTTCAGCACTCCTAAAAGAACAAGAACATTGACTCACATGAGACATTAGGATGCACCATTTTCCATCAAAAAGTAAGCACAGGGAATCACTACAGTGGCAAAGCACTGACTGTGGAAGAACAACCATCAATACCACTGTGACATTTGATTCAAGGTTTTCATTGACAAGAAGGCATGCAGGCATTTAGACATTACAAAATCTGCTTATAATGCAGGCACTAGACACACAGAAAACAGAAAGCTGTGGCAGAACTATTTCACCTAATGGCAGCCAGCAGGTCCTACTAACCCTGACTGCATACAAGACCACTACAGAATTCTAAAGCCTCTCGGAAGTTTTTGCTCCAGCACTGATGTCATTGCACATTGGGCAAAAAAGTGGGGAGTCCTGCAAAAGAATCTTCTACAGTGCTGAAAGGATCAGTAGGATACAGTCAAATAAAATCAGCCACCACCTGAAGAATGCAACAACACATTTCATTGAGTCAGATTCCACTGCCCAAAAAACATTCTACCTTCCATAAACTATCATCTTGACCTTTCAGACCATGACACTTCAAGACACTATCATCTCCTTACAGTCTTTACATGTGCACTCTTTCATGTTGCCTCCCTTTAACCCAAAGGAGCCTCACCACTTCACTCACTCAAAACATAGCTGGCAGCTAAGTCATCTAGCAATGGAACACTTTGAAGTTGTTCTGTGAATACAGGCAGTCAAAGATTCTTCTGCAATGAACATTCTTGCTTCCCTCTCTTTTTAGTTCCTCTTGTATCTTCCTGTGTAGATTTCACTACTTTTCTTGCATCAGCTTCAGTGCTTTATCAGACCCTTAGCTGAGCCAGCCCAGCTCATTAATCCACCAGCTAACTACATGGTTATGAAGAGACAGAGGGCCAATTTGCTTCCTGTGTTAATGCAATGCAAGAATTTCAGAAAAGCAAGATATCTGCTTGGTTCAGCCAGCCTCATAAGAAACTTCTCCTTACATACTGTGTCACCGGTAAGTCAGATATTAGACCTGAAGGTTAGCAGAATTGCACTACTACTGGTCTCTGATGTACTCTGAAAGTACCTACCTTTCTAACACTATCTTATACTGAAAATCCAAAAAGAGTAGGAGACATGTATCTAGTCAAAACTCTGGTTTGCAAACCACCTGGCTCAGATAAATGACTTGCAGCTGATAATATAACTAGAATATAACTAGAGACAAACATAAAAGCAATATTTGATAAAAGCACTAGAAGAACAGAAAAAAATCTGCAGATTGCGTAGTTTCTAAACTGACAAAATCTGGAAACACTTGGGTCAAACCATCTGAAAATTATCTCTAGAGTATCAATGTAGTTCCATTTATTTCTGTTGATTTTCCAGTTGATTCTTCTTTAAGCTTGACTTACCTGTGTTTTCGTGGCTCACAATACGAGTGTGATAGAAACTGTGCAAAAGCATCCATAAAATACTATCTTTCTGGTGGTATGCTGTAACAGTATCAATCACGGCAATAAAGTTCAAGAGAGGCAGTCTGCCTTGAGAAATTAAATACACTTTTGTGAATGTGGCCTTCTCTATATTGTTCTGCAAATGCAATTAAAAATATGGTTAAATTAAAATATACCTTTCTTGTGGGAACAGTAGATGTTACATTCCTATTTACAAAAAAAGAAGGTAATTTCTTTGATTATCTAGAAGGCTTATCTTTATGCAAGACAAATTATCAAACAGAGACTGTAATTTTACACGCAATAGTCCAGCAACTCAGTACACTGTTTTCATACTACTTTTAATTTTACGTTCCATTTTGAAATAAAATGAGACAGCTTGACAGTTCTGGACACTCAAGTCTTCTTGCAAGACAGATTCACTGCAGTGACAAAAAAGGTTTTCTCAAATGGTGTTTTCTAGTGTAGAAATATGAACTCAAAGATACAAAGAAATGACAGTTCTGCTTCTCTGATCTATTTAAATGCTTGATTCTCTAGTGAATCTTCCAGTAATCAGAACAAGGTTCTATGTTATGGATGCCTGCTTTTAACTGTCAAGTTTTAATATCAAGTCCTTCCATACAGGTCATTTCCTCAGCATTACAGCTGCTAAGAATTTCACTGCTAAGGGATTCTACTACTGAGCTAGAAGATGAAAGTTTTTCTATTCCACTTTCATCCTTAGTTATCTTGTCCAGCAGGGAACATTTGAGTGCACACGTAAATATGGCACATAAAGTCAAGAATGAAAAGTTGTTCAGTCAAAATCTTTCACATTTTTAACAGGAGAAAGGATCCATCAGTTCAAGCACACCTAGTCACAGGAATGCATTTACAATCTGTTTCAAGTAGCTGTTTATGTTAACCAAAGAGATTCTGTTTGCATCAATGGTATACATTCAGGAGATCTAATACTACTGAGCCCCACCTGAACTTGACCATGTTACTTAAGAGTCTCCACTTCCCAGGTGAAATCAGTAGTACTTCAGTTGCCTTGATAAAGTTTTGGATGTGAGTTCTTATTACATTTGCTTGTCTCTGCTCCTTGATAATTAAGAGTCAGAATATTCCTACTTGCATGGCAGATAAAACAACAATTGGTCTCAATGAGCTAAAACACTCCAGTGTTAAGAAAAATGGTAAGACATGCTTGCTTCACATGATTTAGTGATAAAGGACTAGGAGTAAAACATCATTACCTTTTTGATCTGGACAATGCGCTCAATCTCTGAATCAGACATTTCTGAGATACATTTTGCTGTGTCAATATACATCTCCAGTTTGCCTCTCTGGAAACATAATAGTAAATGCATGTTTAGATTAATAGGTACAGATTTCTTCACCACTAAAATCTGTGAGTCTAGGAACTTTGTTAATAATTATGATGAGTGTTTTATCTAGTCTATAGCTTAATTTTATCTATTCTATTTTAGAAATTTGCTAGGGACTTCAATGTACTTAATTCTTATGGAATATTTGTAAGATATTTCAAAGAGTTTGTTTTGTTTTTAATCAAAAAGTGCCCTTCCTTTGAGATCTCTTCTGTAGCCGAACAGTTTCTTTAAACCACTGTGAGAAGCTGAATCCTCTAGTGAATAGAAAAAACCTACCATCCTCATTGATTTGCTCGTTTCCATAAGATTCATTTCATTACTAAGACTGTATTTTTCCATTTTCCATTTATGAGGGAAAAGTGTACATTAAATTAGTTTTGCAACTCAGTCATATCCTAAAGAATATCCAAAACTAATTTAAATAAAAATTACGCAGCTACCTTAACTACTGCCATTAAAATTTTTTCATCTACTTCATGTTTCAAATATGATGGGTCAGTGCAAAAGATGGGACTTACCAGAAGTAAAAATACCTAGTTACAGTGCTTATGCACCTCATACTTTCTGTTTACCTGAATCTCATTTGGTAGGAGCTCAAATATTTTTTCCACAGCCTGGCACAGAAGGTTCCAGCAGTAGTGGGCAGGGTTGGGGAGTTTCATTGCTTGCATGAGCCCCTGTAAAATACACTGGCAAATTTCTGGGGCTTTTGTGTGGTTCTTCACTTCAAATTGTTGTATCAGAAACACTTCTGTAAAAGACTGTAGTTTGTCTTCTGCAACATGTTTCATCCACAGAGAAAGGGACTTGAAAAGGTATTCCTGAGTTTTCATCTGAAAAGCAAACATGTTTGCTTAGTTTCAGGTTCAAGCTCTTCATTGACCTTCAAATATTGATATAAAGGATGAAACATAAAGTGGCTCAAACACCACTTTAAAATGCAGTTGTAGCCATAAATATTCCTCAATTCTTTTTCCCTCTTTTGATGAATTTCTTGTATTTAGGAGTTCAAATATGCCAATATTCTATTTTCCTTAAAAACTGATGAACTTTCTTCCAATGAACCTTAGGAATCATGCCTCTGTGCTGGCAGAACAATTGTGATTTCCCTACATGTTGCCCACTGTATTTCTACATAAAATACACAGACTGACTAGACAGCCAAGCACAGAAGTATGGTACTCTCTAGTACAATTCATATTGCTAGCTAGTGAGAAAGGAATCCAAAGCTCACACACTTTGTGGCTGAGCTCATTTTGTGACCTCAAATCCCAATTGCAGTGAGAAACTGGTATTCAGAAATAAAATCTCTCTTTTTCTGGTAGCTTACTAATTCTATATCTTAAAATTCCCCGCAAGGGTTTCCATATCTGTGAAATAAAATTTATGAAGCAAAATACCCCTTGAACTGGAAATTATCACAGAAATCCACAATGGATTTTCTCAGAACTGTCATGAACCCACTCCTTAACTTGTATAAACTCACTGAACTACACAGTGGCATTCAGGGCATTTTACATACTGTATCAAGGGGTTCATGCTATACGTCTGTAAGAAGAACTGCACTGGAGTGGAGTATAAGCCCAAATTTGATTATACCATAGGTTAGCCTATGTGTACAGAATCAAGGTAAGGTTTCAAGAAGCAACACATTTTACTAGATCAAGAGACGTAGCTGGAAGAAGCAGAAGGCAAGCTCTTGGATAGCCAGATTGCATTTAGTTTCTAAGACTATCAGCTGGTAAAAGAAAAGATTTTTTTTTTCCCTATACTCCACAAATTCTTATGTCTCTTGATTTTCAGAGCTATAGCATGAAGAGAGAGGAAAAAGGTCTTAATCTAAGTGAAACCAATGAAGTAGATCTTAAGTCTGCCTTGAATTTCAAGGACCCAGAATAGCCTTTCTCTCACTTAAAATATTTGCTAAACAATGGTATCTGCAGAATTCTGAATTTAGCAATCCTTTTTTGGTAAGACAACCTAAACATCATCACTGGTGAATCTGATAGGAAAGAGAGAGGCTAAGGCCTCTCATATTTTCCGGAATACATACACTGAGACTGTAGACAAGGGGAGGTGTGACCCACATCCCCAAAAGCATTGCTGCATTTTGAGATGACTGGGCCTGTGTCACAGCCAGTTGAAGGCAGAGGTGCTTTACCTCATCACCTAAAGAAGAAAAAAAAAAACAAACACAAATTATGAAGAAATTATTTTGACATTAAATTTGTCCTCAACTCATAAAATAAAGGAGAGTTATTGTCCTACTAGAGCACTACATTAAGATTTGCTTTTCTAGAGATGCTGATTAAAGCTTTTAACACATACATGTTAGAAGTATGTTGCCTTCATGCACTTGCATCAAGAAATCTCTGGATTTGTCCACATTCAATTCAGTTCACACAAAGTTAAAAAATGAAGGAACAGTAAGTAGGAATTACAGAACTCCTTGCCAAATAAAGAAACGATTTATTCTACAAATATAAGTCAATATTTGTTCATATGTTTTTCCTCTTCCAGGTAGTCCATGCTCATATTCCATGTCACAGAACTACTACTGCTGTGGGTGCTTGATAGCAGCATTCTCCAGGTTAACTAATGGAAAGAGCTTATGGTACCTAAAGGTTACTATGTTTATGGCATCCTTATTGGTTTCTCTTTAAAGTCCACTTAATGACAGGCTGTTTCTTAAGCGTGTTCCTTACAGAATTACTAATCACAACTATGCTGAAGAGATACTTTAAGCAACAGCATGGCCTACACATAGTTCATGATTACTACAG
Organism: Phaethornis superciliosus; assembly: GCA_023637945.1. Taxonomy (NCBI): domain Eukaryota; kingdom Metazoa; phylum Chordata; class Aves; order Apodiformes; family Trochilidae; genus Phaethornis; species Phaethornis superciliosus. The sequence continues at coordinate 33,926,212 of JAJQWJ010000004.1, read as the reverse complement.
CAACATAAGGACAAACAATTTAAGTATTACACTAGCATTTGACCCATATCTTTCTGTAATGAAAGAGAAATCTACATAGTATGACTTTTATAAAGTTCAGTGCATGAACAAAGCAAAGACTTAAGAATCTAGAATAAGGATCTTTGAAGTAAAATACATGATAAGTCATTTGCAGAACTCTGAGGGCATAAAAGAATACTTTGGTAATCAGTTAAAAGTTCTGTCTTACTAACATGAACTGCTAAAACAGATTATGATTTGCCTATGACTGCTAGCTTTAGAACACTACTGTAAGGAGGTACAACACTTTAATCAGATTACATGGTTTCTGCTCAGCAATAACGGCAATAAACTTTCGAAGATAGGCAAGCAATCAGTTGTTTTAAATCTGTTTACTGATGAACAAATCTTCACAGTAGAATCTGTTGAACATTTAAGGTTTACAAAAAGTAATGAATTCTCAGACATGAATAATGGTGACCTAGAGAATCTGTGAGATTGAACATACAGTCTAATTTTCATTAAAATACTCAGGATTCAGCTGTTCCAAAAAGTGTTAGAGCAGCACATTTCTAGATGGACTGCTAGGTCCTATTCTGCATTCTACTTGCTAGTACAATGTAAGTATTGCTCATGAACACCCAGCAAAACCTATTTCTGCATGTATTTAGAGAAGGCAGTATAACTTCCGCAACCTTCCAGAGGGACAGTCAAGAGAAATTATGTATAAAAAGATAGACTGTACAATGTTGTCTGAAGTCAATAAAAACACAGACACAAAACCAATTTACTGTTTCCATTGGAATTCCCCTGATTCACAAAACTAAGACTCCTAGATGAAAAACAGGAATTAAAAAACCCCCATACATTTAACAAGTTTCTGCTATTCATAAGGTTGCACACAAATTTGCATCAGCATGGACCACAGAGATTAACATAGGAAATTCTTTCATTCTTACAAAAACCTTTATAATCAATTGCAAGAGTACCAAATAAAACACAAGATGCAGCTCAAGTGTATGCAAATATTTTTATATACAGGCAAATCTTTCTGCATCTAGCAAGTAGTTGCTCCTCACAGGACAGTTAAATGATTTCTAGTGCTTATAAAAGCACGCTGTAGAAACAAAATAAACACCAGAAATAAAAAAGAACAGCCTTCCATATTCTAGACTCTAAAGCACATCAAGTACAACAACAGTACTTGCTCAGCTCAGATGTAGAAGAATCTGCAAGGTACACAAATCAGGAGAAACAGAACTCAGTGGAATTGAAGAAGGGAATGCAGAACTTTACACCGTAGTTTGCTGGATTTTTTTAAGGAAATGAGTTTGAAACTGAAGACATATCAACAAAAGCAGACATGGATAGATATCTTGTATAAAAAATTTTACACAAGCTGTCCAACACAATACTTCAGGATTAAAGCTACATGGCACCATTTGAAGAAATGTTCTTACAAGCACTGACAAAATCAGAATCATGATGGAAAAAGGTATATGCTTTTCTCTATCACTCAGTGTGACTTAGTAGGAAGTGTATTTCAGACAAGTGAAAGCTAAACAAACTACAGCAGTTTAAACTTGTGCTAAAGCTGTCTGCAGCCTCTCATGCAGGCGCTGAACCAGCATTTAGTGGGTACTGAAATTAAGATACAATTAGTTGAGTTTCATGATGGGCTCTTCGTAAGAAGATGTGATGAGCTCAAATGAAAAATTCAGTTCAGTTTCACCTGAGTTTTAAGGAACTTCCAATACTGTTCCTCACTTCTCAGTTCTGATCTTATCTAGTATTTTCTTGAGTTAAAACCAACTGTGTCCATGAGGAGACCACAAACACATGCTTGAAAACACTAAAGGCTGGTCTTGAAAGCACAGTAAACACTTCAACTCCTGCAATACCTTCCAAGGCATGAAGTAGGCTCTGAAGTTTGTGAAAGCTCTTTCAGTAAAGAATTCCTGTGTAAGTCCAAAAGACTTAATAGAAAAATATTAATCTTACCAAAGTTTAGCCTCATCAAAGGAGCAAGAATAGATGCCCAGTTTACAGGTGGATACTGATGGCTTTCTCCAACTAATGCAATGGGTGTCATCACTACTTTCACCAGCTCAGCCTGGACAGATTCTGGGCCTACAACAGAAGATTCAATCAGTGTCTTATTTTAGATACACACATTTGGCTAAACAGCCCAGGGAAGAAGTGTGAACACTATAAGGAAGACCAACCTGTAGTGAAGAACTGAAAAGCATTATAAAATTACTATTATTTACTTCTGTACCTGAGAATTATCTATCATTTTTATCATCAATGATTGTATTTATAAAATTCATGCCCTACCAAAAAAAGCTTTTTTTCTATTAATAAATAAAACATTTCTGGATCCTTCTCCTTGAACCAATTTATGAGTTAATTACTGATATTCCTTATATAGTCATGTAGTAATTTTTCATTTGTTAGAACAGAACAGTTCTGTCATACTGCTGTCCTTCCACACTCCCTAGGTCCAGGCCACAAAAATTACCAGACAGATGCTAACCTTCATGGCATACGGTGTTACTCAAATACAGGGAGTTAACTCACTCAAACTCTTCCTGGAGGGTCACTGAAAGCAAACCCTGATTCATAAGACAGCAGTGAGATCACTTAGCTCCACATATGAATAAACTCTGCTTTATGTCTCTTAAGACTGCAAGACAACTCTCTTTTACTAACTTTCTTGATGTAAGAGCATAATTCCTTCAGGCTCCTTTGCATTTATCACACATTGCACTAAGCCATGTGCGTATCTCTCTGTTACAGAGACTCTTAACATAGGATCACTGAAATAAGGGGCAGCATAAAGTCTACCTGATGATGGAACATTTCTGAGGATACGTGGTTAGCATGTATCACTAAAAGTGATTTAACTTGCATTCCCACAGGGAAGATAGATCTCCTGACAGGCACAATGGGAAGAACTTTTAAAAAGTCATAACAATTAAGTGGAGATAACTAAAGGCCTAAACTACACAACTTTATCTTTTCAACTGTTAATCTCTTAACAAAAATTTCCAAGATTAGTCAAAAGTTCAAATTACTATTTACAAGAGTTCTCTTGGCAAATAAAAATGGGTTGTCAGGGTCCCCTTTAATAGACATAATAATTTCCCAGAGCGATCCCTTCTTACCTTTCTTTCCACTTTCAATGGCAAAGTCAATAGCTGCTCTGATAAAGCTGTTCTTCGGCAAGTAGCTAAAATCTGGAGGAACTGTGAAGACAACAAGATTTATATACTAAAACATGTCAGCAGAAATTATACCATGATTATGACTTCTGTGTGGTCTTTAACCAGCAATATTAAAGCATCTTACCAGATGACCTGTTCTGGGTAGAAGAAGAACAGGACATATGAAGGCATCCCAGAAGTCCTGCTGCATTTGTCTGAAGGCCAATTTGCCCTGAAAAACTGATGAGCTGTTGAGACAATAAACCACCATTTAGACTGATTTCCATATGTTGCTTCATCCAGGCTAGACACAGACATTACGCAGTTTCTTTAAAAAGATTTGGTCTGTGTGTGCAAAGTGTCACAGTAGCCTAGTGCCAATATCCAAAGCAGGAAACAGAGGCTACCTTCTTACCTGTGTAAGAGTTCTGATGACTTCATTCAGCTTACTTTGAAACTGGGAGGACTGAATGCGTTCAGATTTCAGCTGCCAGAGAAAAAGAAAAAACACTTAATGTGATTTTTTTTGAGGAGAAAAAAAGAAACAACAAAACTGAGAGAAGGTACTGAGAAGACAGATTAGATTTGCGTGCATGCCTTTTGTCGGGGAATGGAGGAGAAAAGAATAAAGTCTACATGGCTGTGAATTTTTCCCCAGTAGCACTGCACATGGGACATATCATGTAAAAATGATACAGGCCCCATTTTACACATTGTACTTCTATCTTGGATCATAAGCAACATGACTCACAACTGAATTAATGGGATGCCCTGGTATATAGCCACTGTCATAAGGATACAGAGGATGTAATTCCATCTTGCTAGAAGAGATAAAGGTACCATTTGCTTTTATGTTCTCACCTGCATCATGACTCCTTCAGAGCCCACCAGTGCAACCAGCCCATTGACAGCAGCCAGACGCTGCATTGTTGGAGAACCCTGGAAGAGTAATTCAGGATCAATAGGTTAGTGTGGTCACACTGCACTACTGAAGGACAAAACACTTGTTTCTTCCAACTTAAAACCCATAACTACTACCATTTTTACAACTCTCAACAACCTTTTCAAGTCAGCCTTCAGCATGCTGTATAATTATTCATCCCTCCCTTGGTGAATGCAGGCTGTATATGGAGCTCCCCTCCCCAGTCCCAGGTCATAATGCATATCTCCTAGCACAGCCTGTATTCCACAAAATATGTCAACACAATTCACTCCAAAACACTGTTTCTTCATGGTAATTAAATCTTCAGCTTCAATTTTAATCTGTAAATTTAGAGTTTGATTTTAAATAGTGCATTTTTGTTACAGTGAGATAAATGACAATTAAACAGCTAGGCCACTATAATCACCATTCTGTTAGTCTAATTTTGATAAACAGCACCTAATTTCAAAAGACATTTTCATTTAATAATCTAGTTTTTATCCTTGGATAGTACATTACTTGGATACTACATTAGCAAATATGTTCAAATTGAGATCTAATTGAGATGATTATTTCCCATAAATCATCCAAGCAGAGAATTTTTTTTCTTCCAGCAAGCAGCTCCCAAATAGATTTTTGCTTCTAAATATCAACCTAACAATATGTTCAGATAGTTCTAACTTACCCTATCAATATTCCTGCATAAGCAAGCAAAGTTATGTTCCTACTGTTCATTTAAAACCACCTCCACCAGAAGAAACAGACTTCTTTACCTCTGCAAGCACAACTTTTATCCAGGTAGTCATTAGTCTGTTACTCAGATCTTCTGCTCTCCCATGACCACAGACTGACAATCCATGTACTATTGCACCTAGAGCTAAAGCAAAACTATGGGTCTGTAAGGTGAAAAAGACACAATAAAACCAGATATTCCAAAGGATTCTGTATTCTTTTTAATATTTATTATTTCCCAATAATTAAAAGTAATATTTTTGTCTAAAATACTGAATGCTTTCTTATTTAATCTATTTTCTCATACCTAGTAACATGATTTTCTGGTATTAAATACTGATCTTTGGACCATAGGTTGCTCTGGAGCCTTTATTTTAGAGTAGACTTTGTAGGACAAGAAGCTGTAGTTTGTTTTGACTGTTTTCCAGGCTTTGAGTCTAAATGGATGACTCTTTTCTTTCCTCCCCCATTTCTTCTGGTAAGCATTTAACAAAAGAAGAGCATGTAATTAAAAATGGAGATTATTTTTGGCACTTTGAGAGGGCAACATTAGGACACTAGGGCTGAAACAGCCACCTGGAGGAGCTGGAGCTGTCATTGCCATGCACTGTTTGGAAGCTAAGGGGAAGATAAAATCCAGAAAAGCATAGTGGATGCATTTGTCTATCAAGAAAAATAATCTAAAGAACATGTTATAAATGACAAATTTGCAGGATGCAGGGGTCAAAGAAATGGAAAATTCAAAAGTTTCCTGTCTAAATGAAACTGAACAAATAAAACCTGGCTTTATTTCACTATCTGGTAATTGCTATACATCTGTAGACAATACATCAGTGGATCAAGTGGCATTCTTGGCAGCTTTACAGTGTGGTCAACACAATGTTAATTAATGCTGAAAGTACATCAATATAATTTTCTTGAAGTTACAGACTGGGTAAAGCCCAATACTAAATAGATATGAGAAAACCAGAACAGAAGTAAAGCCAGACACTGGATAACGACCTGCTGATTATTTTCCACTAAGGTCCATAACTTGTTCATGGCCTCCTCAGCCTCAGCCGCTTCTATGATTCCAACACTGAAAGCAGAGACACAGGAACAGGCCACAGAATAGGCAAGAACCTGAAAAAAACAGAATTAATTCTTTTTATGAGTGTCCCCTCAAATTCAACATAGCAATATGCCAGCATGATAAAAAAGCCACAACATTTTCAATTTATGCTTTCAGCTGTTTATTCCCCTCTCCGAAAGATTCCTTATTGACGTTAACATTAATAAACACATGTAAAGCTTACAAGTACTTCTGATTTTATGTAGGTCAAACTCCTGATCTTCCACACAAATTTAGTTATTCTTCTCAACACAAGTACCTGATCATTATTTATGTGAGCATAGACAGCATGCTGTGATCCCATCAGAGCTACAAGCATGAGGCCAGAGGAGAAGCATGCATTATAACACAGTGCATGACACTAGCCTCGTGTCCTTGCAGAAGGATTCACAAGCAACACTGCTTTACTGTTCTTCAGTCTTGGACATGGAGAATAAGGAAATGAAGCTTGAACTTTCAACAAGGCAAATGTGCCAACCTCCTTTGTTTAACCTCCTTTGCATCAAAGCTTAGCAACAGAGCACCACACATCTATAGGGGAAGTAAAAAGCAACACTGCCTACTGTGCAAGATTGACAACAATTTGACTTTGAGCAAGTAATACTCAGACTGTACCTCCTGCTGCAGCAGGCCAAGTTACCTTTGAATCTCAAATGTCAAATAGCTCTGAAACTTGTGCACCTCATGAATATAGTAGTGTGCATCCTAGAGTGCTGGCCAAATTCTACTCAAGTAATTATCTGCACAACTCCTTATGGAGTTCTTCATTGAACAAGACAGGTTTTGCTTCTCATCCCAAATGATCTCATGATGTTAAACAGCTACAGTTTTTCATCTCAGAAGTTGCTGTATGACCCCCAGTTTAAGTTTAGTAAAGCACTTTGACATCTCCAGGGAGAGATAATTAAGTCATTATAATGCATGAATCCTAAACTGCAAAAGGCTAATTCCCAACACATTTGAACTGCCAAAAATTTAAACTCTATGAAAGAAGACCTTACATAAAGCTGTACCAAGAGGGAAAAGAGAATAATACTACCAATCTCTGTTAACCCCCTTAGAAGGAACAGAGGATTACTGCAACTCAGCTATTGAGCTGCTGCAGGCTTACAGCTGTCAGGTACAGGGTTGATTTTTTTTGGGTGCAAAACACCTGCCTATTCCAATTTTGTTTTCTGCTGTAAACTCCTCCAATTTCATGTTTTCCTTAAGTTTTACCTCAACAAGGTTAAAGACTTAGTGTACAGACATAAAACCTTACAGGACATATACTAGCAAAATAAACACATGAACAGAGGTCTGCTAAGCTTGAGCAAGTTATAAGTACAGTTGTAAAGAGAAAAGCAAACAGGGCTATAGCAGCATTCACAAGTGCAAGATTCACACTAGCTAGTTACAGCAGTGTTCAAAGAAGGACACAGAAGGCATACTGAAGGAGGAAGTATTAGCATCAAGGTTCTCTAGAACATCAGACGACGAGTAAACTGCATATGAGAGACTCATACCCATAGTTACACAGGATCCAACTTTCACTAATTTAATTTGAGGTTAAGGAAGTAAAGAAGCACTTTAAAAAATGGTACCTGTTAACTTTTTTTAGGCAGTTTCTTAATGTTTTGCAGCATTACAAGTTATTTTATTACTATTACTGTTTGCATGAGCAGAAATGAAACCATATGCTGTGAAAGAAATAAAAGACACCACGAGTTCCAGTAATACAGATACAAAAAGCTTCCATAAAAAGTTTAGAGTTACTAAAAAGGAAGGCAATAAAATAAAGATTTAAAATTTGCAATAAAATAGGTCATACCTCCTGGACCCATCTACTTTGGTTCTCACTGGTGTCCAGAAATTTGCAGAGTTTTCTCAATGAAGCGGAAACATGCACTCGTGATTCTGTTCGGCTACTGTAACTCATAAGTGCAAGAACAAGTCCTAGTCCCAAAATACATCCAGTGCTTAAAGAGAAGAGAAAAAGGATTAAATACACTTTGGCTGCTCTGAGCTCTCTTTTCACCTCAACATGGGTTGCTTAGCAAAAACACCTCTTGACTTTGCCTGGTAACTAGCCCTGTGATAATTAGTTACCACAGTCAATTTTACAAATTATTTTTACTTCACATGTAGATGATGCTTTATGGGAAACACAGGATCAAAGAAGAGCAGAAAAAATACTTGTTTAAAATAGTAAGTCCTACACATACAGACTCATTATTCCTTTTGCCCCAAAGAAACCAATAACCCCATCAAAAAGCAAATCCTCTAGTATGAAGGAAGTATGAATCCAAGATGTAACTGATTTATACTGCTACCCCAAACTCTGGTATCACAGCTAAACATACAAACTACAAGTTTGTTGGCTGTATTACAGTCTGTTGCTCTCCCACAAGAAGTGTTCCAGTTTGCAAAAATAATGAAATCACTTAGTGAGCTGGAGAGGGGCTATGGATTAAGCTCTATGGATTAGGCTATTCACCTGCATTTCAGAAAATGAATGTCAGATGTACATTCTAACCCATGTGCAGTGAAATACACTTAAGCAACAGTTTGATGCTGAGGATACTTAAAATTGCACTTCAAAGAATATAGCTTCAAAGTACAAGATTTAACAGGGCAGCTGGCACAAACAGCTTCATGGTCTATCTCCTAATAGGAGTAACTGCAAAGCTTCTAAAACTTTGTAATCTATGAAACTTCAGTTTCAGTTATGAGCTGAAGAAGCATCATACTAACATGCTTCATCATCTGAAATGTTTTTCCCCCTTCAAAAGTTTCACTTTTGGTGGTTTTTTTCTTCCCTGTGTGGTTGCAGCAGATAAAAGCATATTGATTTATTACCATTACTCTTACAGTGTTATTTTCTGAGAGCAAACTTTAGAGTATTTTATTCAGCTTACACAGAGATTCTTACAGAAGCTAAGTGGACTCTCACCAAGCTAAAGCACTGGCTCAGGGAAAGATTCTTAATATTTATTGAAAACAATCCTTGTTCATTCCTCTTATACCACTTCCCCTTCCCCAATTTTTGTAAAAAGAGATTTTTCCTAATTAAATGAAGAAAATTGTATATAAACCCAACATTCCTATCAAGGCGGACATTATCAGTGAAGCACTGTGTGAGCTCCAGTTTGCATAGTACATGCACTTATAAACCACTTTCTTAACTAGACGGGGTAGAAAAATAAAAAAAAAAATGAAAATCTAGCAAAACACCTTTCTTTCCTGACAACATAGTTCAGAGTGTGAGATGCCTCACCTTGTGACCCTGGAGAACTGTGCTACTGAGCAGAGAGGCCCATTTTGTAAGACAATCAGGGGGCTTGCAGGGAGACAGGTGGGGAGCAGACCCCTGCCAGCCCCTGGCAGCCACAGGAGTGTCTATGCATGATTACTACTGGCCTTCAGAGAATAATATACCTACTCTCAAAAAACTTGCAATTTATTTTAAAGGAAAAATTTTTTAGCACAGGTGAAAAACTGATGAGAAGGTGAGTGCAGAGTTTACGTGCCACAGCTGGCCATGCCTGTCACACCGGATGAAACAGTAGAACAGCCCTGGCATAGGAGTTTTAAAAGTGTAAAAATGACAAACTTGGTAAAGTCTGCAGCATTTGCAGCTTTAAATTACTTCTTTGCTCAGAGTGTTCACACTAGACATCAACTTATCATTAAGATTTTCAACTCAGAATAAAAACTACACACCCTTCAATCTTCCCTCTCCTTCCTATCAGAATTTCACATCTTCCTGGCAACCAGAGAAGTCTCGTTTGGCTTTTCTCATGAGTATTTATCTCCAGCTAACAGGCTCCATAAACAAGAAGTAACAGGCATAACAAAGTGATGCAGCTGATACAGACCATGTGCACCATGAGTCTCACCCTCTGCCCCACAGTGGTCAACCAAATCCTCATTAATCTATACAAGTTCATAGCCCAAAGGTGTGCAACTGTGACACCTTACACCTTTTTGGAAGGTCGAGTGGAGAAGTGAGGGCTGAGGAAAAAGGGATTTATTTCTCTTTCCTTTGATCAGGGAAGAACTGGGCAGAATTATGTTCAAAATAAAGCAAAACTCTATGCACTCACACTGTGGCACTCTAATATACTTTAGTTCCTTCCCTGATTTAAAAGAGAAACTATTGTGGAATTTGCACACTACTATGTTATGTTAGCTGTTCAATGGCAATTGACACATGGTTAACTGTTTGACTATTCTATGTTTGGCAATGCTCCTAGTTGTGCAATACCTTTCAATAACTTTGTGCTCTACTGCTGGGCTGCTCCTCTCTTTGAGATACCTAAGGGAGAACTCCAGTTGGTTAAATATATTTGCTTTACTCAGTATTCAACAGGCCATCCACAGCTGTTAAATTTACAGCCTGGCTCTCTCAGATAAATAACCCATGTGAGGCACCTGTTCTCAGAGATCACATTGTATTAAACAGACATGGATGTTCTGGTAACAGGCTCTGGGCTGTTTCATTTAACTTTCATTTAACACTCTGGCAACCACCCAAGAGCACCAAGGGAGGATCTTCAAAATATCTTTCATTAATGAACACGTGCAGCTAAGACGAGCAAATCTATTCCTAGAATTGCTATCTTCCAACTGCACATCTGTAAGACTGTGTGGTTCTCTGTACAGGTCCAAGATGGGTTGGCAGGGATTAGGGGTGGCCATTCCTCCTTTTCACCTCACACTAGGGACTGTACAGAAAAAACTGTGTGTGCTAGATATATGCACATATGCATCCATTTATGCATGTTCATGTATAAAGTATTATTAAATATATTTACTTACGGACACACTCACTTAGAAGAGATAGTACACAGAGAAATAAACAGCAGAACCACTGGAAATTCAAAACCACCAACTCATAGTCCTGCCACTGGCAACAGACAGACTGGGACTTCAGGGGCTAAATATAAGCTCTTTGTGGCAATAGTGGGCAGCAAGCTGAGTTGGCATCATACATGCACCCAGGCAGGGATGAGGGCCAGCAGTGCAAGGGCATCATGAACAAGACAAAGCCACGAGAGGCAGGAGGAGGTCACTCCTTTACCGTGTGCTGATGAACACACCTGGAATACTGCCATAAATGCAAGAAAAGCACCAACAAAACTGGAACAAGTTAATGGGAGGCTACCAAGGCAGCCCTTTAGAGCAGAGGCTGTGGGACTGCAGCTGATTCATCTGCAGAAAGGGATGGCTCTGGGAGCTTCCAACAGCATCTCCAGCACTGGCAGGGAAGGGTAGAGGTGATGCTGGGCTCTTGCGTGCTGGAAGGCTGAGAGGCAGCAGGCAGAAGTTTAAACATCAGACTTTCACATGGGGGGATAAGCACAGCACAGCAGTGGAGCCAGGGCCCAGAGACACTGTTGCTGTCTCCAAATCTGGGGCTTTCAAACTATGACTGTAAAGCCTTGGGTAACCTAGTCCATGTTCATTGCCAAGTCTCTTCTAGGGAGGGGTATGGACCTGCAAGGGTGCCTGCCAGCCTGCATGAGTTGGTGATTCTATGCAAGTAATCAGAACAGGTCATTTTCTTATCCTATCCTTATACTCTTTGTAGAATTAAGGAATAAGAGAATGAACTCAAAACAAAATACCATCAATAATGAAGAAAACTCACTTATACTCCAGACTGGTGTCAAAGCAGCAGTCTTCTAGTGCATCTAGGGACTTCATTAGAACTAAATTCATCTGTTGACCAGATACATCACTGCAAAAGCAAAACAAAACAATCCAAAACATATCTTTGCCTTTAAAAACATGTAGGATATTAAACATCATGGTAAGACTGAACGGGCCAATAAATAGAGTTCTTCATGAGATTCTCATACTAGTCTTTAAGCAGTAACTATGTGACTGGTCAATTGTGCCGTAAGTACAGAGATACACTTTTACACAACTAATAAAACAATATTCAGATCTTAACTGGCAACCATTACTGCTACCAGATACAGAAAGAAAACCAGAGCCTACGATCTGTAAGATGTGCCTGACAGTAGGAAGAGAATACTGACAGAACATGATTTCAGCTAGACCTGTAATGATTTGTAAGCTGAAAATTAATGAAATTTTAATATATTAGCTTCATAAATCTCTCTCTCCACCTCTTCACCTAACTTACTGATAAAAAAGGAAGCATTTACACCTCACTCAAGAACTCCCATATTACAAAACATGTACAGTATTCTAAATTAACATTTATCTTTAATAAAAAAATTAATCTGATTTGATATGGGCTATAGCTACATTCCTATAAGTCTTGCTGTTGTTACAAGTCAAAGCTTTGAACCATATGTGTGATTAAGCTTAGAAATTATGCAGGGCAGTGGAAGTGTTAAAACTGACATAGTCTGTAGGAAATTTTTAGATACAATTTACTAATTTCAAATAAACAAAACCCAAAATAAAAATCCATATACTCTAAAATACCAAAATGATCTAATGTCATTCTATTTACAAGTTTTTTAATACTTGTGTGTAGCTCAGTTGTCACCACTCATCATCCAGTGGTAGTCCATCACCAGACAACGGGGCTGCATCAGAGGCAGCATGGCATCAAGACACCAAAGAATGCAGATCAGGATGGGCAAATGCTGCACCATGTTTTAAAAAAGGTAGATGTGTTTGAAACATTGAGCAAATTAACAACTGATAGACAAATCTGCTTGATAGCTGTGTTATGCACAAGTTAAACATGGTTGTGGATATACAGGCAGAAAGAAAGAATCCCTAGCAGTTGGGAGGAGTGTAAAGCCAAACCTACTTCTTAATTTCTCTGGAATCTTGCAACTGAGGCACACACTTCTCTTAAGGAAGCATCTTTTATCAACTTCAGAGCATCTCTATTGCCAACATAGCTCTAGTAGCACACCTTGATGGCAGTCCATTGCACTATTTCTGCTGCAGCTCCATCCCCATAAATGTAACTCACAATGCAAGTGGATACTACCTAGTGTCCAGAGGACCACTTGAATTGTTTAACAATTAAATCTCCTAGGGTAGCTATTTCCCTTTAAAAGCAAATGTGTGGCTCCTGTACTTTCTACATGTATTTTAGGATATTATGAAAATTAACCATTCATCCTGAAAGAATGGCAAAATATCCAGGATAGCACCTAGTGTGTGGAGGTTGAAGATGGATAATGCCAGATAGTTTAAATTAATGAGGGAACTGCAAAGCCTTTCAAGAATCACTTGCCTATGACTTGCAAATACTTTAATTTTGCATAACTTACAGGCATATGCAGAAAAAAGGAAGTTATTTCACAGACTCATTACATGTTATAATCCTTACCTTACTTTTTCTTCATACAAACGTGAGATAAACATCCCCAAACCAAGGCCCACGTGGACTTGAAGAGCCTGAGACTCATCAGCATTTGGCTTCCCAGGTAATCTGTCAGTCAGCATATTCAGGACCTCCTCAACCCTCTCCTTGCATGATACTATGAAAACTGGCACCAGGAGAGACAAAGCAGTGGCCGCACAGGAACGAGCAATAATACTCGCAGTATTTTCACCTGAATAGGATTTCTAGAAAAAGATAAAAATTACTTTATTTTTTCTCCTGGGGGAGGGAAATAAAATTCCTTTACAGATAGTAATACTCAGCATTTTAGGAACTTAAAATAAATACTTTTACAGCAAACAGCAGCACAAATGTATTGCAATAAACAGTATTTCAGGAATTGACTGTGATTACATTTTTATTTGCCTTACCTTGCAGGCAGCTAAAAACTAAGGTAATTCAGAACATGGTATCAAAGTGTAAGCAAGATTATTAAGTATGAAACTGAAAATAAAGGATAAGACAGGATACAACTAGACTTTAAAAGCCATTTTGTGCATAAATACATTGGTCTATATTATTTTTTACCTTCCTTATTAAAGTACACAGCAACACAATTAGAAGGGAAAATCAGCCATGACCTTAATAAAATTCTGTAATTACAACACATGAAGAACTCAGTGAGCTGGAAAAGGCAGTAGCTCAAAAGCACCACGCCTAACATGACAAAATACGAGATCTTGCAAGATAACCAGTAGAGAAGCTTTCTAGCAGAAAGATCCCTTAAAAAGGTTTTCAGTTCCTCTCCCTTTTGATTGGCAAAATACACACAGCTACCTCTACTTATAAAACAGTGGCCTGATTCTAATTAGCCTAATCTATATTTCTCAATTTCTATATGAAACTCTGTAAAAGAAAAGAAAAGTCTCATCAGAATGCATGGCACCCTAAGACAGTGATTGGTATTGTGTGCTTTAAAATTTTGAAAGCATGGGGTTTTTTTTCATTTTTAATAGAGTGTATTTTTAGAAATTAAACATTAACATTCATTCCATCTCAAAACTACCTCTTTTAAACAGCATTATTTTAAAAAGCAGGAGTCACAGACAATTTGGCAAGAACTGCCAGTGCCAACCTAGTAGTATAATCTTAAATCCAACCAGTCTAGCATTTACTTAACACGACAATTGATTTTGGTGATCTTTGTCCCCTCTCAGTGATGACAGAGGTCACATGCCAGAGACAACTCATGTCCATCAGTAATTTTCAGCTTTTTGATACAACATATCTCACTATGGGACTAACTACAGCTCATGAATGCAGTTAATGAAATCCTGGTTAGAAAACATTAAGATAACATTAGTAGGCTGGTATTTGGCACTGTACAATTCAAGTTTTCTTCTTCATCTATGACACAAAGACTCTCCAACCTGGTCATCTGGACCAAATATAATCAAGAGTTAGAAATACCTGTCTCTTAAGGTCAACACTCAGCTTTCACTCTGTCTCCACATTCAACTTAAGAACTGCCAGATACTTATATAACTTGAGAATTTCAGGCTGGTTATCACACTGTAAGGACATTCAGTACAAATTCTACTGGCCCACAGAAGTTCAAGAAGTACTGTAAAATACTGTCTTCATAACTATTAGATTTTGAGAAATTGTATTACTTCAGAGCTCTAAGGGATGGTGTCAAGAATTTGATATTGTGGTGTCCTGGTTTGGGCCAGGATAAAGGTAATTTTCTGTCTTGCAATTTTGCTTTCAGCTAAGTTTCTTGTAAGTTTCTCAGTGTCTGCTTCTGGGACTGATAACACTTGATGTTTACTGTTACAGCTAGAGACTGGTATACAGAGCCAAGAACACTGCTCAGTTCTGAGGAACATTTTGCCCTCTGGAAGGAAAAATGGAGTAAAAAGGTCACACCTGCAAACCCTCCCTTAGGGAGGAACGGACAAGATAGATGGCCAAAATTGACCAGAGTATTCCATCCCATACATGTCATACTCTGTATAAATCTGAGGAACCACGAGGGTTAGACCCCTTC
The DNA here is from genome assembly GCA_023637945.1 of Phaethornis superciliosus. NCBI lineage: Eukaryota > Metazoa > Chordata > Aves > Apodiformes > Trochilidae > Phaethornis > Phaethornis superciliosus. Next base: position 33,910,891 of record JAJQWJ010000004.1, on the reverse strand, counting down.
CTTCCTGCTTTTCCTTCTTCACCTGGCCTTATTTGCTTCACTATCCTGGGAGGATTCTGACTGTTCCTCTGCCTGTGGTCCTGATCCCTGCCAGCTTGAATCTGTGTGTTCCTGCCTCCAGCTCCTGACTGCTGCTGACTCCAGGAGTCCAGCCTGGACTTTCCCAGGGCTGCCCTGCAGCCTCAGTGAGGATTTGAGAGTTATTGAGGGAAAGGGGGGAGGAACGTGGTACCAATTTTCCTGCATATTTGTATATATTTAGTATTTTTTTCCTTTTTATCAATACTGTTTCATTAAAGTTGTGTAGTTTAGTTTTTAACCCTTAAGTCTCTCTCCCTTATCCTCTCTCCTTTCTTCATCAGGGAGGGGAGGGTGATTAATAGAGAGCATCTCGGTTTAATTGCTGGGCCAGTGTTAAACCATGACAGATTTATTGGTACCCAACGTGGGGCACATTGCTGGCAGTGGGACCCTGCTGTGCTGTGCTTGCACATGCATTTCCCATGGACCACATGGAAAACACCAGCTGCCTTGACAGGCTTGAATCCGGCAACAGGGACGCAGTGGTCAGGATGGCCATTGCAGAAGCAGCTGCCTTTCATGATGAAGTCATGAAAGTCATAAATATAAAGAGGCTCCGTTCCTATTAGGTTTTGTTTTGTACACACATACTTTGTATTCTAAGTTTTCATGGTATTTTTGTTCTTAAATTTTCCTTCATTTAGGGATCCTCACATGTCATTTTTACTCTTTTGGTAATAAGGACAAAAACTCAAGACAACCCCAAATATAAGCAAAAAACACAATTAAAGGTAAAGACAAAAGCAAAAAATTTACAGCTACTCAAGGGAGAACAGAACCAGGAAACTCTATGCCAAGAACTCCAGGTATGAAGTACAGATATCTTTTTTAACAAAACACATACCTGATAGAACCATGGGAAGACTTGACCTTTAGGCTGATAGCGGCTATTCACAATACTAAGGAGAGTCTCTGTGACCATAGAAATCCATTGTGTTGTGGGAAGAAAATCAGGTTCAGTCTGCAAAAATCACACCCCAAAATTCATTGTTATGCTTTATTAAATCAGGTCCTACCTAAAGAAGCTCAGCAGCTGATATTCCAGCTATGATCCATAAGAAACGAGATTATTTTCATTCTTTAGGAAGCAGCTTAATTTAGTTGCCAGTGCTGACCCTCTGCAACTCATTTTAATCATACACAGTAAGCAAGAATTATGAGAGAAGAGGATTGCTGGGTTTCATTGTACACTACCTCTGTCTCTTACCTGGCAAAACTGAACAATGTGTTAATCATTATGTTTCCTGTGAGAAGACACCTACGTGTTCTGACTGGTTTTGTATAGATCACACAGCAGCTACCAGATGGCATGTATGCATTTATTAATTCATTCAGCAAGGTGAAATTTGAACGTCAAAATGTGAAGTACTTACCAGCCTCCCAAACATCTGGTTATCTTGCTTCATCACAGATCACTAAAAGTAGAAATCTCTTTCTCAGATGGACTTACCTCAGGCATCCCTTCAGTGTCTGAGGAAAGGCTGCTTTCATATTTGGCTACGGCAACAGCAAGACCAGTTAAGGCAAAAATAGAATTTCCTTTCACCACTGGGCTCTCTCTGGACAGAAAAAGAAAAACAGTTCAGAAGTATAATAGATTTAACAGGAAATAAAACATATATCTCAATGAAGGAAAAGTTATGCTACAGGTGATGCAGGAAGGAAGGCCTTTGAACTGAGCAACTTTATTTTGCTGAGCTACCTGGCAGATCAAGTTTTTGCATTTTACCTGCATGGATTAGTGAAACAATGGATGAGAAAAGAGTTTCAGTCTTTTTTTCTTGTCTATAATATAAAGCCTAGCACACAGAAAGTTGTACAGAAACAAAAACTTGCTTCCCCTGTGATGAGGGCTACCAGCCCTCAGGACAAGTAACAATCACAGAAATGAAAGAATCACTGAATATTTTGGTTGGAAGGGACCAACTGGTCTACAAGCACAGACTGACAGCTCATGTTAATCTTCCTTCTCCTCCAGACTGTCCTCATTCCTTTTCTTCTCCCAACTCGTACTCATTCATGGGATTGCCTCAACCCAGGTGCAGTTGGTCTCGTTGAGCTCATGCATCAAAAGAAGCATTGGAACACATAGTTTGTATAAGCCCACTTCTCAAGCCTGTCAAGGTCCCTATATATCAGTAATGCATCAATTGGTCCTCCCTAGTTCCATTTTCTACAGAGGACAACACAAAAGGTTCTTCAATTAGAGAATACAATACAGGCAGGTGCCACTCCACTGCAATTTTAGCTGTTCAGAAGATTGAACAGAGCAGCCATCACTGAAATCTCACCTTAGAAAAAGATTTTGGCTTAGTTCCCTATGCTGTCAAAACATTAAAACCTATGATTTTCTGTTATGTTAAAGAATACTAACTTCTACCATAGTGCCAATGTTTACTTTTAAGGAAAGAAGAAAAAAAAAAGTCCACCACCTAATAAATGAGAAAAATCAAACTGTTCAGTTTCATGAAAGGATAGATGTCAATATGCCAGTCATTCCCAGAAAAACATTTTGCAATATAATGCTGCTTGAACTCTTAGTTATTTTTCAATAGCAGCTGAATAGTACAATGTACTAGACCACTTGTAACCTTGCACTAGATCAGCACACAGTGTACTACACCTTTTGCTTTGTCTTCCATTTCAAAACACTTTCTCAACTGTTGCTGTAAAAATACAATCCACTAAAAATTTAGGCATTTAGTCTAGATCCAAAGACTTTATTTTCACAATAAAAATATTTTCTGGACTCAATGATCTTCAGAGGACCCTTCCAACCACTGACATTCTGTGATTCTGTAAGACACACAGGTCTAAGCAGTATATCATTGACCTCTCCTGTTTGGAACACTGGAACTGTTCTCTTCTTAGGTAAAAGATACCTACAAATAACACAGCTAGGTGCTTAGTTAAGTTCTTTGAAGTCTCTGTGTACATCTTGCCTTAAATAATTTACCAGTGTATGTGCAGAACCCGTTGTTCATCAGCTTCCAACAAGGTTGTATTTCATGATGTACTTCAGAGAGAAACTTCTAAACCTACATACACATTAAAACTGGATGCTTTAAATTTAACGAAGGCAAAACTCATCACCTCAACAAGCTCCAGGAGGAAAAAGAGCAGTGTCCTACTCTATACTGAAAATATTTGGGAAAAACCCAGTATTTCCTTAAAAGAAAGTCAGTAAAAACAAGAATTTCTAGAGAGGTATCTATGGTCAGGAAATCCCTCTGATGTAACCTAGAGAAAATTCACCACTCCCTCATAAATTAGCCCATACTTCTACCTCAACTAGTTTTTTCTGATGAACTTCTATATCTAAAAACATAACTTAATTGTGAGACACAGAATATGATACATTTAAAGTTTATTACTTTGTTCCTCTTTTATTTATCACTTTCTGCTTCCTTATTTTAACACAGCAAGTTACTGAGTAGCTTAAACATCAAATGTATCTTCCAATTTCATCCTGCTTTAACTGACTCCTTCAAGATGGACTGATGTACAAGGAAGTGGAACCAGAGGGACTACTTTAAATATCTAACAATGATAAGTTAAAGAAGGAAAAAGCTCAAGCCTTTGCAGAAAGTCTTATTTAAAATCTCTGGAACTTTCAGTGCACAGGTGCTTCAAACTAGTCTTTTATACATTTACAAGAACAACAATGTTGAAATGGCCTATGAGATGGCACTGTAATTCTTTCACTAATGACATCTTTATGATTTTCTAAGTACTTGTTCTTATGAAGATTTATTACTTCTGACACCTTTGTGTAATCTGGTGCGAGTAGCCAATTTCTAGTTAACCAGTGACAAAGCATTAAATAGGAAGAAGGTAGCTGCCACGGGAGGGCAAAAGGAAGAAGTCAAAACACTTCAGCAGGCTATAAAGAAAGATTAAGACTCTCATTGCTGCCTGAAAGCCATGTGCTAGTTCTAACAGCAAATGAGTCAGCCTATCACAATCTGACCGTATGTAATTTCCTGTTCTTAAGGGGCAACAGAAAGACACCTGAGAAGAAAGTGGGACAATTTTGAAGAGCCCATACTCCAGTAAAGACAAGTCAACTTCTAGATAAATTAACCTACTTGAGGCAAACATTCTCCTTGTTAAAAATAGAATAGACAATTAGTGCATATAGCATTATGCATGCTTTACTCAGTAAAGCATCAGCCTTTCTAATAGACACAGTCAGTGGCAAAAATCCCAAAGCACAAGGTGGCAAAGAGTTCCTTTCCTCAACAGCAGTCATATGAAATAATTAAATTGACAGGATCACCAGCTGCAGAAAACATTTTCTTACATCTTCGTTACAAAGACAAATCATTATCATTTGTAAAAAATTTGCTGCTCTTACTTGGAAGCAACCTTGATGACATCAGTCAACATATCTCTGACCCTGCAACAGAAACAGAAAGAATTTACACCACATTAATAATATCACAGCATTAGCTCAGGTAATTTCCCCTTATGACTAACACGTGTCCATTCTAGGTTAAAAACTATCTCATCGAGGTACCAGGAGATACAGCACAAATTAATCACGAGCATTAGAACTCTGAAATTGTAAAAAATGTACCACTCAACATTTCTTCATGATCATGTACACTACCAAGGTTTATAAAAGATTCTTATTTGACATTCATACCACTTTTTGTAAAATGTAGGTTCATGTGATAGCCATAAGCCTGTTCTTCCAGTGGTTACAGAGGAGTTTCCACATACTGCTATTTCTTAGCATAATTAAAGAAGAATGTTTTACAACAGACTACTATTTATCCAACACTTACTACACTCCTGCAACCCTCTGTGGGCAACTAAACTACTAGGAAGTACAGTAACCTGAATCGATTTAAATGAAAGCCATAGTTGTTACAATCTTTAACACATTACTATAGTTGATGTATAATAAACTACTTGTCTGCATTTGTTTAGTTTTGCATTCATATCAAGACAGAAGAAGAGATGCAGTGAAATTTATATATTGCCAGGTTTGAGTGAGGAAGGTGATCCTCTATATTACAACACACAATACCATTCTGGCCCTGACTGTAATCCTACAGAAAAAAAGATATGCTCCAATCACAGTTCCACAACATGAGTGAAAGACTAAAACTGCATGCTTCATAAATTAGAACCATGTTATAAGACTGAGTTGTACACTCGGTTTAAAAGAAACCTTCTCAGGCTTCCCTTGGCAGCTTTATTGTTCTTGCACACAGTTTCAAACTCATCTAACACTAGAAATACACCAGTCTGTCAAAGAGCAGTGCAAATTGGACAGTACTTAATCAAGCATCGACACAAGTTTGTACCAAGGTGCCCTCTGTCAGGTTAAACTCAGTAGGAGAACTCATTTAAGAACAGGCATGGAAACAGACACTTATACTATCCACAGATACGTAGTTCTTCCTCTCTGTGAGGTCTCCCACTTCCCACCTTGTTTTCCTGCACATGTGCATACATGGGTAAAATCTGACAGACTGAGACATACTCCTCAGCTGACTAAACCAGAAGTAGTCAAGGATGTGCATCAGGGTGTGCACCGTGTGCTTGGTTTTAAGTAACATCCTCAGCCTCAACATTGCTAACTTACCACACCAACTGAGGTGTGTCTCAGCTCACTATGACATACATCATACCACGGCTTAGATTTCTCTTATCAAGCCATTTTCAGGAAGACAGCTCACTTAATCTCTGCAAGTAAGTTTTTCTCTCTGCTTCTGCTTTAACACTACAAAATGGTTTTCCATTACTTACAGTTGCTTGCCCTACAAAGTTTCAGCCATTACAGAGCTAAGGTACCTATGAACCTGTGCATATGGGAATCCTTAACAGTTACCCAGTAGTCTCTTTCTTCCCGTTCCCCCTACCACCTTGGTCATTGTATCTGCTATTGTTTTGTTTTTTTTTTTTTCAGTAGTGCCCACACAGTCTCTACACCTGCAAAACTAAAAACTTTGAAGACTTGCCCTCCTCTGCCCCCTCAGTTTGACATGACAAGTGAACAGGAGCAGACAGGCACTTCCTTACCAGAGCCAGGCTGTGAATTTTTTGTACTGCACCTCTTCAGGATCCTCTTTTCCATGTTTTAACTGCATATCCAGCTCTGCCTGCCTCCCCTGCAGAATTACAGAATACATTAGAAGGGGATCTCATGTGGTCAATCACCGTAAGATTTTTCAGAGAACACCTGGGTAACAGATGTAGCGTTTCACTTGAGAGCTACATCGTAAGTGAACTTGACTACTTTTCATTCAATGCTTTTAATTGAATTCATTTGAATTTTTCATTTTCACTTGAATGCTTTTCATTGAATTCTGCTGTAACACACAATATGTAACATTAAAAAATTCATAATTTTTTATTCGGAGTAAGAAAAACAAGCTGCAGATGGCATAAACAGACACAGAGAATGAGACATCTCTCCCAGTTCATTTGAAGAGACAAGTTGCCTTGAAACATGGTAGAGCAAGCAGTGAATGAGATTTAGAAGTCTGCTAGCTAAAATGGGTTCTAACAGAAAAAACATCACTATCTTGATTTGTCACTTAAAGTAGAATTTATCACCATTTTCTGTTCTGTGGTCTCAATCTTCCTGAGACCTCCCACAACAGTTCTTTCTGTAACTTATAGGAAATTATATGAATTCTGACCTCTAACAACTGTTAACAAAACACATTAAGGAGCTTTTCTTTAATATTCAGTCTCCATCTGTGAGACAACTACATTTCAACTTGTTTGGGTTATCAGTTACTGCTCCATAGTAGGTTATTATGCTTTAAATGAAAAATACAGGCAGATAAGCTGTGTTTTGCTGGCACTGAATGCTAGTAGCTTGCATGTGCATAAAAACCTAAGAGTGCAAAACATGTCAATCCTGTAAAATCCTGATGTCACTCAAAAGGTCACTCTTCACAGAGATTAAAGGAGCATATAAAGAATATTAAAGAGAAGGATGCATAACAGCTGTGCAAAAATCTAGTGCAACTACCCCAAACACGTCAACACTGGCTTAGGTTCTGAACTAAATCAAGAACTGCAGGGTCATCATGATGACATTGATTTCAGTGTCAAAAACATGCTGAACATATGAGCTGGCAAAGGTGCTTAACCATGTGAGCGGACATAATGAAAGGCAAGAGGACTTTTAAGTGTCCAAAAGTAAAAAAAAAAAAAAACCAACACGTTTTTCAGTGAAGTTGACTCTATGAACATCTACCGCCAAACTGTAGAAGTCATCACTCTAGTAGCTGTTCAGAAATAATTATGTAGTATGCAGAGTACTCATCTTAAATGTACTATAAATGTCCTATAGTGTATATAAATGTACTATAGAAGTATCAGGAGTAAGTAAAGATACTAAGCCCCCAGTAAGGGATTCTAGAAGCAACAAAAATAGGCTCTGTTGACCTGTAAAATGGCATGAATTCTGAGAGGTTTTCAGAGACAGGACTGGTAAGTGCCCAGCTTCCCTGAAATCTTGCCCCAGAGGGTAAGCAAGATAGGAAAGTAATTAAATGCAACAAACAATGGCCCCCTCTGTAGGTACAACCTAAAATTACAACCTGAACAGCTGCTGCCAGTTTTGTTAGGGGGCTGGCTTGGCTTAGAATCTGATATTTTGTTGATGTACAAGATAAAACTTGTTTTGAACATGTTAGAGGAGCATATGTTTGGCAGCACAGCAAAACAAGGAACAGTCAAAGCTTCTAGAATTTGCTCTGAAACTTGAGCTGCTCATTTTGAAAGCAGCTGGTGTAGCCTGGAAATACAAGCAAGTCTTCTAGTAGCATAACGCCTTCTAGAAGACAAATATTTGTTAAAAGTTTTTAGATAATTTTCCTGTTGAAAAAGAAAATTACCTTACATTGCTTGAGATATCATGTCAGATAACATAATTAAAGATATTTCCTAATCATTAGATAGGGTGGAAAAATCGTAAGACCAGTCAGTCCCTTGCAGAGCAACAGCATATAATGCTGGTTAAGAGAAATTCTTTTTATTGAATCATTCTTCAATAGCTGCTGTCTTCTTGGTGATATTATTATAACCTTTCTACCCAAAATAATTGTTTAGAGCTCTAGTTAAAATTTCACATATTAAAAATTCTAAGAAATGACACTTCCTGCAACTTGACACAGGAAAGAGAATCTGAACCATAAGGAGAAATTATACTCCTACAAAGTGCCCCAGATTGTCCTGCCATGAACTGAAGACTAATGTTATTTTTACCTCCTTTTCGTAAATTTTATAAAACAATGCAAGCTTTGCATTTAAATTTTTTTGTAACTTGCATGGATGCTTTTGCTGGAAGAATGAAATTCATGCCACTTGAATGAGCATTAATGTGTACAGTAACAAGTATCTCAAAATTACCTGAAGGACTGCACTGTAGGTTCGACTCAAAAATCCTAACCAGGACTGAGGCAGCAATACGGAGCGGTGCCATTCAGAAGTTTGAATGTTAACCTGTGCAACACATCAGAAGGTTTAGAAACAGTTACATTAAGTCTTACGTATGCAAAATGTGTACCTCCTCCAACTTTAAATTTGCAGGCAATCATTTGGCCACACCCATAGGACATTAGGCATGGCTGTAAGAAACTAAAACAGTAATGCACTTTGTTCTCCCTTTAGGTTTTACCCACATCATGTTACTTTCAATTTTGCAATGAAGGCAGACAGAACTGGCTCCTTCAGGTAGTTCAAAAGATAATTAATCCCACAGAAAGCAGAATTATATGAGGCAATAAGCACAACCATGCTAGCCCCAGTAAGGAAAAACACATACATAGCAGTATACACCAGTCTATATTTGTTATAGTTTTAATAAATCTTAGAGGCTTCTAAAGGCTTTAAACAGACAGTTAAATACAAGAATGTGACTATCTAAATACAGGAGATTATTCAAAGAAGTTACTATCCATGACTGAGGTATAAACAACTGTGCTCCAGTACCAAGTTCAAACTTCTTTTAAATAAGTTGATACAAAACCCCCCACAAAACCAGACCAAAACCAAACCAAACCAAACAAATAAACAAACCCAAGAAACAAACAACAAACCAAACCAAATCAACAAACAAAAAAAACCAACCAACCAAACAAAAAAACAACAAAAAACCCCACAAACCCACAAAGTTTCTCTCTAGGAAGTGCCATAATAGAACTTACAATAGGAAAACACCAGTACATCGAAGAAAATGTAAGGAAATATGCAACAGCTCTCCTTGTCAGCCTCCATATCTCAAAAAAGTATGACAGACTCAGCTTCACAACAAAAGAATAACTCAGTCAACTACACAATCTGCTGCTGTGTGTGCCCAAACTTTCCTCAGGAGCCCAAGTTTATTCTCTTAAGGAAGCACTATAGTTAACTGCCTTGTACACTTTTTTGGAGGACATCAAAATACAAAATTGACGTCAAGTGATCCCAGTAACAAGGCACTTTCCAGCCATGGCAGCATAACAAAGTAATTGCAGTGGTAAGTTCAACAGAATGGGTCACAAATTCAAGGCCACAGTGTTTTTCCAGACTTTAGAGTCCTACATGATATGTATACCTTCCTCTGCAATTTGCATGTTATTCAATTTATAACCCAAAATATATCAATGCACAAAAAATATTTATCACATCTTTCAGCCTTTTACAATGGTATAAGTAGATGGATAAATGAGGGGAGAGCAGTAAAAGTGTTCTGCCTTCAGGAAGGCTTTTGACACCATCTCATGGCATCCTCATAGCCAAACTTATGGAGTGTGGACTGTATCACTGGACATTGAGGTGGACTGGGAACTGGATAAAGGACAGAACTCAGGGAGCTGTGGTAAGTGAGGCAGAGTTTGGCTGGATGCCTGTGTTCAGTGGTGCTCACCAGTGGTCAGTACTGGGTCCAGTCTTGCTCAATATATTCATCAATGACCTGATGAAAGGACAGAGTATCCTTAGCACGTTTGCTGATAATACAAGACTGGGAAGGGTGTCTGACAATGCCAGAAGGCTGTGCTGCCATCCAGCATGACCTGGACTGGCTGGACAGTTGGGTGGGGAGAAACCTAATGAAATTCAATAAGGGCAAATGTAGGGTACTGTATCTCAGAAAGAAAAAACTTGTGTATCAATACAGGTTAGGGTCTGACCTGCTGGAAAACAGCCCTGGCAAAAAAAACATGGGACTCCTGATCCTGACCATGAGCCAACAATGTCCCCTGGCAGCCAAGAAGGTCAATAGCATCCTGGGGTGCATCAGGAAAAGTGTGACAAGCAGGTCAAGGGATGTTATCCTCCCCTTCCACTGTGCCCTGGTGAGGCCATATCTGGAATACTGCATCCAAATCCAGGACTCCCCAGTTCAGAAAGGACAGGGAAATGCTGGAGACAGTCCAGCACAGAACCACTAAGATATTAGGGGACTACTGTAAGAGGTAAGGCTGGGTCCATTCAGCCTGGAGAAGAGAAGAATGAGGGGAGATGTCTCATCACTGCTTATAAAATATCTAAAAGGTGGGTGTCTGGAGGATGAGAGCAGACTCTTTTCAGTGGTGCCCAGTGACAGGACAAGGGACAACAGGAATAAACTGGAATACAGGAGGTTCAACCCAAATATTAGGAAGAACTTCTTTACCCCATGGTTAACAGCACTGGAACAAGATGTCCAGAAGAGCTGTGGATTTTCCGTCTCTGGAGACATTCAAAACCCATCTTGTTGTGATCCTGTGTGATATACTCTAGGTAGTCCTGCTCTGGCAGGGGGCTTGGACTAGATGACTCTCAGAGGTTCCTTCCAACACCTACCATTCAGTGGTTCTGTTATAGAAGTCTCTATTTCCTTCTCTCCACAACTGTGTTAACTACAGCAACATTTTATTAAAGGAGTATAGGAGTTCAAGCGTCCTTGCTTTTTAAACTGCTGTGTTTTTCACACGCACAAACAACAAAAGCTCTGTAATCAGAATTATAGCTGTGTATTGTTATACCTCATCTTATTCCATGGTGGGTATACAGAATTGATTTTTGCTACCATCCAATTATTTCAACTGTTTGCCTCTACCAAAAAGATGAAAAAAATGTCATCACATTAGGTCTCCATTGGACATAAGTTATTTAATGTCAGCAGTTTCCAGGGTAATAAGTTTTTAATAAAGGAAAGGCAAACATGTCAAGCTGAGCTGAGATGGGATATATCTCGGTATCTGCTATGACCTACATTTTCTATTTCTAAACTAAAAGAACATGCCAGACTCCTTGACTTACGGAAAAGTCCTGAGTTGCAATCAAAAATTGTGCATAACCTGCCTACAGTAATTACTCTTGCCAGGTTTAATCCCAGAAGGTTATTATTCTTTCTTTTTATTCCTCCTATTTTATTTTTTTATGGACACAAGTTGCTGTTAACATGTAAAACATTCCATGACTCAAGATATGCCAAACTCTCCTTTCTCCATTATGTGCTCCATAGGTCTCCTTTGTAGAGAATGGATAACCAAGATAAAAAACCGAACTCTCCTTGCCTGTTTTATCTTTCAGTTTCATCTCCTCTATATTGTGACCCTCCTGATATACATAAGGCAGTCCATATATTTTCATTATATGAACTTCATAACAGAAATGAAGGACCATGCTAAAGCTACATGCTGTCTCTCAGTGGTGAAATTAAAACAGTTTTGAGTAACTACTAATGCATCCATACAAATAAATAGAATGTAAAAGACAACCGATGAAGAGATGACATACTATACCCCTCAGCCAGTACAAATACACACTGTAGAAAAAACAGGAAATCTCCTCTTTTTATGATTCAATAATAATAGCCCTTCCTTTCTAGCCAAAATCTTATACACCCACTCCTCTCAACTCTGCTCCTGCAAACTGATAAGCAATCAAGGCTCCAGTCAGAATTGTTTGCCTTAGGTTCCCAAGGCATCTACAGCAAATCCAGTTTTCCTCTTTGCTTCTTCTCTGAAGCCATTTTAGACCTGTGTATTTGGATTTGTCTGGTCTTGTGGCAATCTGTGAAGTTCAAAATATATTCCACACTGCTGCATAAAAGCAAAAGCGGACCTTCAAAACACTTCAGTTTGTGCTCATGAACAATTTATAAAGCTTTAAATATATGGCATCACAAGCAACTATAAAACATGGTCTAATCAGTAACATTATTCACACCTTTTACATCTAAAATTTGTGGATGTGCTTGGTGACAAGAAGAACTGGTGAGAGGCTTCTGATTAATTAACCTTCTTCATGGTGCTAACCATTTTGTAGATATGTGGAATGAGAGGAAGACAGAAGGGAACGGAGTTCTTTATCACATGATAAAGAACACACAAGTAAAATTCATCTACAGCTGAAAATTAGTTGACATAGACCTGAAGAATACAACATAAGCAGTGCTGCTACCCACTTTTTCAGTACAGGAAACCAGCAGTCTTTATTCCTCTATCACTAGATACCCAATGATAACAGCTACTGCATTAAGTGCTGGTTAACTAATGCTAACAAATATAGACAAAGCTGACAATAAGTGAAGTTCAGATTCTTTTGAATGTGCTATGCAGTTTATGCGTAAGAAGATAGTGGATAGGTGGAGGCACAGAAAAGGAGGCTCAAGGGACTTCTGAACTAATGGCAAGTGGTTGTGAAAGACTGCCACACTGGTTCTGGGATGTTCTTAGGAGTCAGCATATCCAGACAAGACTGCCAAGAAGTTTTCAAGGAAGGGCAGCAGCACCTGAGGCAGCAAGAAACAGCATAGGTTAGGAGCTAGTAATCCAAACCTGCTGATCAATGCTTAACAAGGATGTGTCTCTCAAAAGACACATAAATATTGACTCTATTGGCCAAAACCCAATACAGGGAATGCTGGCAAACCACAGGAGATAACTACTCCTGTGCTTTAACACCTGTGAATACACATGGCTCAAGTTTTTCCTTTTTGTCTATAAGATTGAAAAGTAATTTAAAATTAAATCAGAAGCTCATTTCCTCTCTCCAGTGCACTCTCACTAAAAATCAAACACCACAGGAAGATCTAGATGAGATTTCTTTCAGCACTAGTGCCTTTGCGTTGTCATGGATCTTTGTCTATTGCTCACTTGTTTTTCACTGACACGTAGCCAGCAGAGGGCACACAACACAAAATTAGTGAACGCTGAAATTAAGCATGTTTCTACCAGCTCCCTGGATACCTAATGGAGATAAGAACATAGAAATTATGATATCATTAATATTTATGCGCATCATAGAATCTGCTGTAAAGCAGGAAGACTGGGAATTTCAATAAGTTATTTTACAAAGTACAAAAGGTTTCCACCTCAATAGCCCTGCCAACTCACACGGTCTCTAAATTCAGTTCAGCTCTACCAAATGTGTGGCTGTAAAAACTGTGTATGTCAGTGTAATCTTAAGGCATTTATTTAAATGCCCTTCTCACATATGAGACAGAGAAACTGCATGTTAAGTGACTTCATAAATTAGGGTAGCATTAATCTCGTATTTTGTTCAGAGGCTCTTTTTAATGTACTTGCATGCATACATTTCCAAATCCTCCCTCCAGTATTCCTTGTGAGTAAAAAAAACAAACTGTCTTTCTCCAAGGTATATGATACTGATGAGGAGAAAAGCAAAAATCTGTCAGATTTGTTTCCTGAATACTGTTTCACCTCTGGAGGAGACACATTCAGTATATTCAGTAATGGAAAGCAGTACAAAGTAATTCATAATTTGAATTACACCTATTGAAATATCTAGGCACAGAAGAATGTGCTATACTGAATTCTGCTACAGAAAATGTAATTATCATCTTAAGATATTTCACACACAAGGTTTCAATAAGCCTTTGAACCTACTGATTACACAAAAATAAACCAGGAAAGAAATGAGAAGGAGCTTTCCACTTCAGTGCTCAAAGACATATGTCTTCACAGCAGTTCTAATAAATGCACTCAAAATGGAAGCAGGGAATGCTTCTTCCATGCGTACACAGACCGCCTATCATGATTAATATTTGTAGAGCAGTATTTAATACTGTTCAGCTCAATACCCCCACCCAATTGTGCAACTGCATCTTTAAATATCACAAATTATTAGCACAAAAAATCCTGTGCTATTTCCAACACAAAAAAAGCACTTGAAATTTAAGGCACACACAAAGGCAAGACCATCCTTCTTCATTTTAAAAACACTGCATCAGTTCAGACTGTCAAACAACCATCTACCACATCCGTGTTGCAAAAGAAGGTTGCCTCTGCTTTTTGCATGTAGTGGGAACTGTTCCCTTCATCTACAATAAAGATACAAAGAAAAGATGGGTAGCTAGCTGAAAACCTACTAATTTTAACCCAGAATATACATTTAAGGAACTGTCAAATTGCATGGTACATGAGGTGAACATGTGTGACTATTACTTCTCAATCATTTTCACAACAAAGGTGGAGTGCAACTGGTAAGAGATTATTCCCATAACTCCTAGGAAGAATTACTCCAAAACCTGAAACAGTCACAGGCAATTACTAGCTAATCCAGCCCAGGTGACCGTGATTAACCTCAAGGACTTCTTGCATGGTATGATCCAGACAGCTGTACAGAAAACAAAGAAAGCCCATGGTCTGTGTGACTTCTGACCACTGTGACTGCAGTATCTTACATGTAATCTCAAAGACAAGCTAACATGCTCCGTTACATTACCATCTAATAACACATCTCCAGCTCTGTGGGAAAAATTACGTTCTTTCAAGTCACTAGTGACCAGTAAAGAGCAACTCAATGTTTCAAATCCACCACTGCTTATTAAACTTACGTTCTGCCTCCCACCAGATACCAGTTCAAGTAACATCGGAAACCCTCTTTCTACTCTCTCAGGTATTACAGCTGCAACAAATCCCTAGGAAATAGAATGAATCTAGGCCATTAAAGTGTAAGAGTGTAAATGTAAAATTACATTTTGTTGTTGTTACTGTTAGATTTCAATGACAGCTAAACACAGGTATTATTTGAATGCTTTAGACTTTTAAACACAAAAGAAGAAATTATTTTCTCTACATATAAAATCACAATTAAGTTTTTTTTTTTTGGTAGTTGAATCTCAGGCACTGCACTTCTACACATAAACAATCTCACAAAACTCAAACTAGTTGCCTCAAGCCCCACCCCATGCTCCAGTCTTAAAAAAACTAAGCATAGTAATGGTAATTGAGCATAGACAAATACAGAGAGATGTGTAACCTGAAGATAAATATTCTACAGAAATAAGCATAGATCAAATCACAGAAGAGTTAAAAATGCTATTATCCCAGTATAGCAATTATATTGGTTACTGCTAATCCCTAACTAAGGAAATGTCATGTGCTGGTGATTTTAAAAGACCAAATAAATGGATGCTTCCTATCTCCCCATTAATTGTAATTTCTTGGTGTTTACATCCACGTCACAGGTATCTCAAGAGTTTATGCCACTGCAGTTTTTCAAAGGAAACTTTAAACTTTCCTTTTAACAAAATTTCTTATGTTCTTTATACAGTCACAGTAACAATTAAAGAAAACCCCAACATAAAACGAGTCAAAGCAGGAGCACAGAAGTGTCACTCTGGTCACATGAAATCCCTGAAAAAAACTGCTTTAATGTGCTGTGTTGAACTCTGAAGCAATGACTTTGCAAAAACATGTTAATTCCTATAGACACTGCAGGGAAAATACAAGTCTAGATTCTACTAACTCAGTTTTCTTAGACCAATTGTGCAATTTGATAGCTTTACATCTTAAGATCCACGCTTTTTACTTTTGAACTCTGATCCCCCAGAAGAACACTTAGGACTAAGCAAACAGGAAAATATAATATTCAGTCAGATGAGCTCAGGGATTTCCCCCTAGCCAAAGCCTCAAATAGCTTCTTCCTGACAACCCTAACCCCAGCTATCTCTATGTACAAGGTGAAAAAAGGCAAAAATAATTTTTTTGTCTTTTAAATCACTGTAGGCTGAGAACACAAGTCCTGATATATTTTGGTCAAAATTTTGTAGCACGTGGATTTTCTCTAAAAGCATGCATTAGAATTGTCTGAAGATGTTTTGTGTTTAGGTTTATATATAAAACATATTTGGATTTCTTCTTTGTTTTGTCTCTCAGTCATTGTTAGGTATTCATTACCTCCACCCAATTCACCACATTCAATAAAAACCCCAGGCTTTGTCATGCAGACAATTTTAAGGTTATATTTGTATGATGGTAGCTTGTTAGGAGAAGAAAGTAAATTTTTTATGTGCTGCTGAATGTTTTAATCACTGCTGCTACACACAAATAAATAATTTAACTTTTTTACAAGTGATTGTACTGGATACTTTAGCAGGGCAACAGGGAAGTGCTTACGATACAGTAGTTTAGAACTGATCTGCATCCTCCTGTATATATTACATGTCAATAAATGCTTTTTATTGTAACGTAACTAAATATGTATTTCTCCAGAACCTCTGGTACTGAACCCAAGTCCCACAGAATGAAGCAACTGCATAGAAGACAGAACTTTTATTTTTTGAACGCTATGCAAGTCTACACTTCATTCATAAGCTGTCTAGCTGAGAGGCATCCCTGCCCATGGCAGGGAGGCTGGAGTAGATAATTTCTAAGGTCCCTTCCAACCTAAGCCATCTGCATCTGCTCTACAATAACCTGTTACTCTAAATCAGCTCTTCAGACATATTTTGTAATATCCCTGTGGACTTCCCCTGTTCCTCTCTACTGAAGCACTGAAGTAGCTAGAAAACATTCATTGCTTTACTTGTACACTTCTGTGATGATGTGGGTTATCTCCAGTTTCTGCTTTCATCTTTAGCAGTAAAGATGTCAAGATGGAAAACTGACATCTATTAATTTGCAAATTAAATCTACTAATTTGCATACATTATTAGATACCTCGAGATCTGTATTTAAGGATGGTTTTTTTTTTTTCAGTTACACTAGTTTGAGAGAAGAACTTGCCATCTAAAGTACTTCATAACCCTGTTGACACTTCTATAACACAGGGAGGGATTTCAATGCCCCAGTACAGCTGGAGTGCAGAATGGCTTTTGTCCTTGGACCACTTGGCCTAACTTCTGTGGGGGTCCATGTGGTGTCTCTGTGGACACAACACATTATTAATTCTTTTTGGTCCTTTTGAACTGAAATAACCACAAAGATTAAGATGCTATGTGATAAGTAAAAATTTTATGTCTGTCCTAGCATGTGGAAGTGTTTGAGAGAGGGTACAGTGGTAAGACTGCACTAGGTAGAAGCAGCACATTTTATCACAGTACACATTCACACATTTTGACTGGAAGCTTCAGGCAAACTTTGCTGCAGACAGGTTTGCTAGAGAGGAAGCTTGTGTGTTTGCTCCAAAGAGACCAAGACAGTGAACAAATACAGGGTGAACAAGCAGGGAGCAGGACCTGAGAGCAAAGCTGTTGAGTGCTAGACACAAACCAAAATCAGGACTCAGATATGCTCCAACCTGCAACCCATATCTCATTCATCCTACCTCTTCCAACCTCTTCAACAAGTACGGTACAACTGTTAAATAAAACTCATCCCTTCATTATACAGTTCTGTTTGACTGTTAACATAGGACCCATCCTGTGCTTTGAAGAAAAGAATTCTCTGCACAGAACAGCACAAAATCAAATTATCTTTAATAGCACCAAACTGCCTGTGTATGGGACAGAAAGAGGAGGGACTATTTAAGCACTTCTATCTTTGAAAAGCAGAACAAGAAATGTTGGGTGGAAAAAAATATTTAAAATGTCCAGATATTCATACATTGTTTTCATTTTCAGACATAAAGCCTAAGGCTTCATTATATAAAATTTAAATTTTATAGAAGTTTTTTTCTTTACTGTTATCTATGCTCTCCAGCTAATATCAGATGGTTACAACTGATACATTCTTATTTATGTCCTGTCAGCAGAAACTTCACTGTCAGATGCATGAAATTAACCTTTGTAGCAATATAAAATGATTGTATTAACAGAACTATTTTATTAATTTCTAAAGAGATTAATACACTTCCACTTGTGTTAGTAATTGCTCTCATTGGCATAAACTTGGGAAAGAAACACTTATTTCCTTAGATTCAGTTTAACTACTTATTTTGTTTGACTGCCCTCCAAAATTTTCAAAGATCAACTTTCATATCAAACACAAAAGTACTCTAATTCTATTCTCTGAAAGATTTTGTTACAAGCACAATTTTTTCTGTAATGATTAAGTGGGGGCTTATTTCATGCCCTTTACCAAAAACACTCCAAAGGTAACTACATGGTTTCAGCACTGTAACCTTTGAGAGAGCAATCTCTCTGGTCAGAAAGCTAAAAAATTTTAAAGACAGAATAAACCAAAAAGTCTTAGCAAGGTGTAGATATTGTTTCCAACAGAGTCTCATCATTGTTCAGACCCACTATTCACCTATGTGACACATGACAGACACGTTGCCAGGCATCTGCAAGGCAGGTAAAGCAAAGATCAGCTTCTGTTTTTTCTATTGATTTTCAGAGGAGATACTTCAGCATTGAACACTTAAGTAAAAAAAAGTATTTAAATATTCAGTTCAAGTTAGTTGACTCGCACAGCAATTTCAGTTAGTTATGATACATTCATAAACGCCATTTTTAGCTGATAGTAATTTCTAGTTACTGTAAAGTAGTAAGGCAGGGATGGAAGAGCAGGGATGTAGTAAGTCGTAAGGCAGGGATGGAACCTTACCTTGTGGATGAGGAACACCAACATCTGCTGGTAACTGCGGCCCCGGCTGGCCAGCAACCGAGGAGTGAGCTTGCCATCTTTGCCCACGTGGACTGGGAGGTCGTAACAAAACAATAAGCCAGCTTGAAGAGGGAGGGAAGGGGAAAAGGAAGGTCAATAACCACACTCATCCTAACACTTCAGAAGTCTTTCATAATTCTGTGAAGAACTCAAGCAAAGCAAACTTAATCAACCCAACAATTTAAAAGCATATGTAATAATATGCAAGTGTCGTAAGACATCATTGTTTCTTAAACTGATTCACTCCTAGATTTATACAAATCTTTAGATAACAGCATACATACTTGTCTAACTCCAAGAAAGCGACAGCTTACCTGCAAGGCCTGGTGTCATGCCCGGTTGCTCATTCCTCTCGTACATTTTCAGCATGAAATTTGGAATACCAGTGACAGTCTTCCCCTGGTCTGTGCGTACGGACCCTCCTCTCAAGGCAGAGTGATACACACCACGGGGCATGTTGGTCATCTCCTGTTTTACAAGTGATGCGGCAAACTCTTCAAATGCTGGATAAAGTACAAACAAATTAGGGGAGAGATGTCACAAGACTGATGACTGACAGATTAAACAAACCCAAAAGCCTAAAAGGACATTAGTGATCCAGGAGAGATATCCTTAGAAAAACTATAAGTGAAAACATTTACATGAACAGAACATTCAAGGTTAGAGCTGAGAACTCTTAGCAAGCCTCTCTGACTCCACACCTGCTGACACTGCAAGAGCTCTAAGTTAAGTCGGGTCATACACTAAGACTGTAAAGTTAAAGAGCTTTAAATATTCCATGAGCTGTTTATTGAATTCTTTGATTGCTACACCAAAAAACATTGTCACATGCTGACAGAAGAAAGAGACATAAAACTGATGTTTACCAGTGCAGTGAAAAATATTGTCTCTGAAAACTGAGAGATCAAGAGGTTTAAAAGAGGCACAATGCAAAGATGGAGAGATGTATATGCAGGAAGAGAAAATTATTACCTTGATTTCCGCTACCATATTAATAAAAATTGTTTATTAAGCCCTGTGCTCTCAAGCTATGCATTTTATAGTGCAATGAAGTTTCAAAAATCATATAGATTTAATACAAAGTTCTTGTTCTTGTTTGTAAATTTAATCTACAGCAGTCTTTACAGGCCTGTGTTGAAAAAAAAAAAAACAAAAAAGGGATGTGTGTCTGTATGTACAGATATGACTGCATGGTGTTCATTACTGTATCATAACTGTGAGTCAGTGCTGTACCAGAACTTTGCAAATTTGCCATGTTTATAAAGCCTGTCAGTCCTTTTATAATTCAGCTGAGTTTTAAGAGGACGTGTAACAGCTGTTTCAGAACAGGCTTGAAAATTTGGCCTACAAGTTGCCAAATCATATGCAGTCCTGCTTTAAATAGGAACTATAGGACAAGGAATCAAAAGGAGCACTCACTCATCTTTTCTGGGTCAAAGACTGTCAGCTTGGAATAAAGTACTTTTATACTGGAACTTCCTCATGGTTCTTACTTTCAGCAAGTTCCCATGATTTCCAACAATGCTTTTTCCCAATTCAGCTTCATGGTGGAGTAGCAATCTGAATCTTGTAGGTTTTTCTGCCATGGCAGAAAAGGCATCTTTATGTGTTTTTTTTTTTTTTCCTTCAATATATAATGCAAATATTCTTCAAACAAAAATCTCAGAATGTAGTTAGCAATTCTCACTATAGTGATTCAGACAGAAACTATAAATCTTTGGATACAATCCCCAACACTATATACTCTTCCAACAAAACCGAATTTAGTGATAGGAAAAATTATTCACTACTCCAGACTTTTCTAAGTTCTCCTTTTTTTAGGGTGACTTCAGCAATAGGAAAGAAGATCTCTGAAAGAGTTCAGCTCTTTCTCTGTTAATCATCCACATTGACAGACACCCTAGCACAGAAAGTATTACAGCTGTCATATTACTATACTTGCTAGTTATGCCAAAGGACTTAATACTTAAAAGCCATTCCAAAGCAATTCTTCAGGAAGGAGATATATCCCAAAGATCTAGAGTGACAGATGTAACTTAAATCTAGATAAATTGAAAGAAATACCTAGATCTGCAGCAAATGCTAGCATGTAGCATTTTATTGCTTAGAATCAGTCTCAAGGGGAAAAAAAAAGTCATACCATCACAGGAACAAAATTCATAGCATCCTTCCTGCAGATATACTTCTTAATAATACTAATAAAAATCAATAAATAGCTATTATCTGAAGCTTATAGTTTGTTACATGAGATTATTTTAAATTCTCTGACTACCAGGTTTCAGACAAGTCTCAGGCATCCATAAAGAAAAACTATTAAAATAAAAAATTAATAAAGCTCTTACACCCTTCTGATACCCTGCGGAGTCTGGTGCTTTGACACATTATGGAAACTGAAAAGAAAAATCATTTGTTAAAGGAGTCTGAGAGAAAATACTACCTAAAACTTTGGTTTCCAATGCTTCACATAAGCAGACAGCTATGGTAAATTGGAATTGCAGTATGTCCCAAGCAGCTGCTACAAGAAATCTAACTTTATTTTGTTTCTTATATTTTTCCCAGCTCTGTAGCAGAAAAGGCCCCATAGATCTGTTTGCAAGTTTAGACACTTTCCTCCAGAAAATGGAGGAAAACAGAGCTGGAGAGGTCACTCAGAGAAAAATTCCACAATTCAATAGTAATGTCATCACCAAGCCCACCTTCTGGTTGGAACCTTTTAACTGAAGCTGCCATAGCATTAAGTGCTCAATTCTTCAGGAAGAACAATGCAGAGGCTGAAAAAACCAGAAGATTTTCCTCCTCCTGGGAGTATTAAAGAGGGCGGGTAGAAAAAGAAGTAACAACTCAGAGCTTAAGGAATCAGCACAAAAAAGCAAAAAGAAAGGAGATCTCACAAGCAACAAGCTAAGATTGCTTTAGAATTTCCAGCTGATTTGACGTACAGAACAGAGACTGTCTTTCCTAAAAAGCATCTTGGCCATTTTCCTTCTAAGCAGTAAGGAAGTAGTGAATTAATCTCAGTAATGTGCAATAGCAGGATTGCAGCATATGAGATGGCAGAGATTCAGCTCCCATAGAACAGAGACTGTGTCTCTTGGCCTGTCTTCAACATTGCCTCATGAATCCTATTTCATACTGCTTCACTGGAGCAACTAACTTAGAACAATCACTCTTGCTTGCCACTGAAGCTTTTACTCAACTGTTCTGTATTACATGCTCATGAACAGCATTGGAAGATGAAGACTCCTCTGAGGAAGAATCTATTCAGGGAATGTTTGGGTTGGAAAAGCTACTTGCAAATACGTTTTTACACCAATCTGTGCTGGCTGCATCTATTTATTCAGTCTTCCTCTGAAGTCCATTTTGGTTTCCCTATCTTCCCAGTAAGCTGCCTATCTCATCCCGTTCATCCATTACACAATCTGATTTTCCTGCCCACTCGCATTTCCTTGAAATTGGTTACCTCCCTAGAAAGCTTGCAGAAGTTAACAGTAATAGTGCACACAGACTCCCTAGGTGAGGTTGCACATACTCCAGACTCAGACAAAAAAAAAAAAAAAGAAAAGGTTTCACTTTAAACACGACACTCCATTTTAATAAAGTCATGTCTGTGCAGTCACTATGGTTAAAAATCTAAAATGAAGTAATCTCAAATACTGAATATACTATACCTCCTAAAACAGAAGCTGGTGTTATAGACAACAGTTTGATATATGAAGAACCTGGAACAAAAATATCTGTCTCCTTCTCCTCTTCATCTTCATTCATGTCTGCCTTCTGTGAGTCAACTTCAGATCGTGCCTGAAAGATTTTAAGAAAGGGAATGTCAATACAAAAAATTACAAATCCTTTCATGATTCGAAGTGTCAAAAAATTGTTGAAAAAAACAAGCAAATAAAAAAAAAATCCTAATTTCATTAATTTCACTCCATTTCATTAATTTAATTATGGAAGAATAAAAGTTTTTCTTCAACCAGAAGGAAAGGCAAACTGGTTGATAAAAATCACATAGGTATGTCAATTAATACCTGTTACAGTAAAATTAATCTTGACACTGAATATAAACTGAACTAATACTACTAAAACATAATTTTCATTCACATTGTTCAATTAAAGCAATATTCTGTGCTGGCAGTTTATCATATCAAGACCATTTCTGCTAGATGTTAATCTTCCAGACTAGTTTTCAGAATCTGAAATACTGAAACATATTTACAGTGCTGTCAATGAAAACATACTTACTTGTTTTTCTAATATGCAAATGCAGCCAATCTTACAATAGTGCAGTAAATAAAAAAATTACAGAAGTGTTCGATACACCATAAGTCAGTGGACTACTAATAAATGTCTAGTCTCTCTTACGTGGTTAATGTAAAAAAAAAAAAAGTCACATAGACGGCCTTGTATGTTTCTCCTCTTTCATTCTTTCTTTCATTTTGTGAGATTATTGAATCAATTTATCACACTGAAGTTTCAGAGCTTAACCTTTTCAGTAAGTACTTTAGTTCCTTTCTGGCTGCCTTTACCAACAAAAAACCAAAATGTTATACTTCAGAAGTTCAGGACAGAAATGCAAAAGAAGTTTTAAACTTAATTCTAAAAAGAACAAATGACTTTTCAAAATTCCTAGCTCATTACAGGAACAAAAGCACTAAAAATGAGTGTGACTGCAACTGCTGCAGTAGATGCAGATAGATACTTCAGTGCCAAGAGTCAACTTCAACCATTAAAAGAAGAGCATAAAATGTAAATCGGGCACCCCAAAATAACATGCTGATATAACTAATGACAGAAGAAAAAAATACCTTCTGAGTGCCTAGACCTCACTCAGCCTCTGCTTGTACCTTTCTCCTCTCCTAAGTCTTAGCTGTTCTAACTAGACATAAATTCCCACTTCACCAGCACGAGCTCATACCCCCTCTATGAGGCTCTGATGCTACATGAGGCACATCTGCTACAGATGGCACAAGGTCTCTTTCTCCTTTCGAGGGGATACAACCCATGTTGATGGAAGTGTTAAATTCCTTACTATTAAACATATGTTGTTACCTGTTCAGGAAGATGAAGAATTCGATGTTCTTCAGAGCCAAATGACGAGAGTGATTTATAGGCTGAAATGGCTACAACAGCATCCTAGAAAATTAACAGGAAGGAAAAGAAAATCATTAGCACAGAATATGATACTGCTACCTACTGGAAACTCCACATACAAAAAATCTATCCACTAACTTTTGAATGATGAAAAAGACTTTAAAATATCAACAATGTTTTCCTGGGGCATGCTCTCAAGTAGTTGATGAGAAGCTCAACATGAGACACCAATGTGCCCCTGCAGCCCAGAAAGCCATCTATGTTGTGGGTAGCAGCAACAGAAACACAGCTAGCAGGACAAGGAAGGTGACTCCCCCTCTGCTCCACTATTGTGAAATTCCACCTGGACTTCTATGCCATGTTCTGAAGCCCTCAACACAGGAGCTCTTGGAGCGAGTCCAGAGGAGGGCTACAAACGGGATCAGAGGGCTGGAGCACCTCTCCTCTGAGGACAGGCTGAGAAAGATGGGATTGTTCAGCCTGGAGCAGGCTCCATGGAGACTTTATAGAGGCCTTCCAGTACCTGAAGGGGGCCTACAGGAAAGCTGGAGAGGGACCTTTTACAAGAGTGTGTAGTGATAGGATAAGGGGTAATGGTGCTAAGTTGGAAAAGGATAGATTTAGGTTAGACACCAGGAAAAAATTATTTACTGTAAGGCTGGTAAGGGTGGTAACTCCACAGGCTACCTGGGAGTTTGTGGATGCCTCTGGAAGTTTTCACCACCAGGCTGGTTGGGGCTTTGAGCAAGCTGATCTAGTGGAAGGTGTCCCTGCCCATCCAGGGGGGTTGGAACTATATGATGCTTAAGGTCTCTTCCAACCCAAGCCATTCTTTGATTCTAATTGCTTTCTTTATACAATATACAGTGTCCATTTATATACAATGCAAAATAGCAAGGCCAATTCATTACCTAAGCTCAATAACATTTTGCTTGCCACATTCCATTACTGATGTGATAGTAATTTATCTAGAAATATTGTTGTCAGAGGATGTAGGGAGGCAATTAGGAAAGCTAAGGCCTCCTTGGAACTTACCCTTGCAAGTCAGGTTAAGGATAATAGAAAGGGCTTTTTCAAATACATAGCTAGGAAAACTAACACTAGAGGCAATATTGGCCCACTAAGGAATGAGCTAGGAGCCCTGGTGACAGAGGATATAAAGAAGGCAGAGGTGCTGAACGCCTTCTTTGCCTCTGTCTTTACTCCTGCAGAGTTTCCGCACGAGCCCCAGATTCATTTAGCCCCAAAAGTAGTCAAGATAGATGAGGAGCTTGACATAGTAGATGAGGATTGGGTTAGGGATCAGCTGAGTAATCTGGACATCCATAAGTCGATGGGTCCAGATGGAATGCATCCAAGGGTGCTGAGGGAACTGGCGGAGGTCATTGCTAGGCCACTCTCCATCATCTTCAGTAAGTCATGGGTAACAGGAGAGGTGCCTGAGGACTGGAGGATAGCAAATGTCACTCCAGTCTACAAGAAGGGCAAGAAGGAGGACCCGGGTAACTATAGACCGGTCAGCCTCACCTCCATCCCTGGAAAGGTGATGGAACAACTTGTTCTTGTCACTATCTCCAGGCATATCATGGACACGGGGGTCATCAAGAGCAGTCAGCATGGTTTTATCAAGGGTAAATCATGTTTAACTAACCTCATAGCCTTCTATGAGGAAATTACTAGGTGGATAGATGATGGAAGAGCGGTAGATGTGGTTTATCTTGATTTCAGTAAAGCATTTGACACCGTCTCTCACAGCATCCTTGTAGATAAGTTGATCAAGTATGGATTTGGTGATCAGGCAGTGAGGTGGATCACGAACTGGTTGAAAGGAAGGAGTCAGAGAGTTGTAGTCAATGGGGCAGAATCTGGTTGGAGGTGTGTGACTAGTGGAGTCCCTCAAGGGTCGGTACTGGGACCGGTGTTGTTCAATATCTTCATCAACGACTTGGATGAGGGTATAGAATGTACCCTCAGCAAGTTTGCTGATGACACTAAGCTGGGAGGAGTGGCTGACACACCAGAAGGCTGTGCTGCCATCCAGAGAGACTTAGACAGGCTGGAGAGTTGGGCAGGGAGAAACAAGATGAAATTTAACAAGGGAAAGTGTAGAGTTTTGCATTTGGGGAAGAACAACACTATGTCCCAGTATAGGTTGGGGGCTGACCTGCTGGAGAGCAGTGTAGGTGAAAGAGACCTGGGGGTCCTGGTAGACAAGAAGATGACCATGAGCCAGCAGTGTGCCCTTGTGGCCAAGAAGGCCAATGGCATCCTGGGGTGCATTAGAAAGGGGGTGGTCAGTAGGTCAAGAGAGGTTCTCCTCCCCCTCTATTCTGCATTGGTGAGGCCGCACCTGGAGTATTGTGTCCAGTTCTGGGCCCCTCAATTCAAGAAAGACAGGGAAGTGCTTGAAAGAGTCCAGCGCAGAGCTACTAAGATGATTAAGGGAGTGGAACATCTCCCTTATGAGGAAAGGCTGAGGGAGCTGGGTCTCTTTAGTTTGGAGAAAAGGAGACTGAGGGGTGACCTCATCAATGTTTTCAAATATGTAAGGGGTGAGTGCCAGGGAGATGGAGTTAGGCTTTTCTCAGTGGTGACCAGCGATAGGACAAGGGATAATGGGTGTAAATTGAAGCATAGGAGGTTCAAGTTGAATATCAGAAAAAATTTTTTTACTGTAAGGGTGACAGAGCCCTGGAACAGGCTGCCCAGGGGGGTTGTGGAGTCTCCTTCACTGGAGACATTCAAAACCCGCCTGGACACGTTCCTGGGCGATGTACTCTAGGTGGCCCTGCTCTGGCAGGGGGGGTTGGACTAGATGCTCTTTCGAGGTCCCTTCCAACCCCTAGGATTCTATGATTCTATGATTCTATGATTCTATGAAATATCTAAGATACATTTAAACTAAAATACTTTGGTTGTACCAGCCCCATGATGATGCTCATCCTAAATTTCCACTGCATTATAACAGCCATCCAAAGAACTGAGCTGATTGTCAAAGCTGCAGTTTTGCTGAGAACCTTTCACCTTATCATGCACTACTTGATGAGTCCACCTATTTCATGTTACAATTCTCTTTGGGTGTTGCAGTTACTGCCTTTCACATGTATCACATTGCTTTAAAAAAAGTGTCAAATGACACCAACAAAACCCTATTAGAAAATAAGACTGTTGACACTGATAACCTTGCCTTGACAGAAAGTTACAAAACTTAATATCCAGTTGATGACTTTAGGAATTAACATCTGCATTTTTATCACCTACCTTGTTTTGTGTGTTGTTCCAAAGAAAGCTGATAACTTGAGCTTTGAATTTCTACAAAACCAGACAGAAGAGGCATTTAGATTTTCTTTAACCAAATAAGCAGCTGAAATAAGAGGCAGTTAACTGAAACAAACTGCTAACACATCACCATTCACTGAGCCAGAAAAGTATAAGGGGGACACATTTGAAGAACACACATTTGCATGTCCTCACATTCTGGGAGAAACTGGTGATGAACCTCACACTGGAATATCTCACCTCCAAGAATTCACTAATGCAAGCTAAAATTTTGAAAGTGGATGAAAGTGTGCATCATGATTAATATGAATTAGCTAGTGGATGCAATTCAAAGGTATTAAAACCAAGCAAGGCACATTTAAAACTCATACAGATACACTCAGAGGCTCAACTTAGTTCATAATTACATACCTCATATTCATTTGTATTCACTGTTAATGAGGGAACCAGGGCAAACAATTCATTCAGAGCTTTTAAAATTAGGGGTCTAGTATCACAACTCAGCTTTGGTGACAGAGCATTCCATGTAGAACGGATACAAACAACCTGGAGGGAAAGAGGGAGAGGCACCATTACCAACAGCAATCCCAACTCAGCTTAAACAAATTTCTTTTCAGCACTTGCCTTCTCTCTTACTGTTTGGGAACAGGAGTGAATCGCTCGTATGGAGAAAAAAAGGAAAAACACAAGCATGTTAAAAATTCACTTATATCAAACAGCCTGAACTGACATCATGCAACAATACTGCATAACACTTCAACAAATAAAGGAGCTACCAATAGGAGTAAATAAGACACTGTTAGTGATATATGTAAGGCTGTAGACATTACTTGATATAACACTACTGCTCTACCTTATTTGTTCACGTTAGCCTAAAAGCAAACTTTCTCTGGGAGTTCAACAGAAGACAATTATGGAAGAAGCTATGATCCCTGGGAGCCCTCCAAAATAAAACACCCTTCATCTTGAAACACAACCAAATCCAACCAAAATGGCAGAAGGCAAAACCTGCACAGATCCAAAAATAACTGGGAAAATGCCAGTGATAGAATACCTTCAATGAACTAGAAAACAAACAAAAATTTGGGGAAACCACGGATGATAATATCATAATGCTTCCAATTGTTAACTTATAAAAACAGTGAAACTGGTTGAAAATCATAGAATTTATTAGGTTAATAATGAAATTAGAGTCTCCTAATTTTCTTTCCAAGTCCTTATAACACAGTAAATTCAGCCCTTGCAATCTGCATTTGCAGTTAACACTATAAAACAGGTTACAATGAATTTAATAGAAGCCAAAATCACTTAGATATCCTTCTAAAATCCCAGATATTAGGTCCTCAAGAGATTGGAAATTAAAAAAAAAAAAAGGCAATGAAACCTAAATACTGGCAATGGCATGTAAAAAAAAGGACTAGCTGCAGGTTTCTATGCTACAAAGAATCCAGTATAAACTGGAAAAATTACACCCTGTTTTTTTCAACTCAGAAAAACAAGTAGTAGGAATCCAAGTAGTAGTAGTAACAAGTAGTTACAAAAATGTAACACTGCACAGAAAGAAATTCTAACCTGCTCTTTTTAGTATGTAAGAAGGTAGAGAAAGCTGAACAATTGCATTTCAAAATTTAATAGCATTAAATACATGTACCCCAGTGGTTAGGTATTAAAACAACTACTAGAAAAGAACTCTCACACAGATCCAACACACACTGGGAAGCATTACAGCACGGTAAAATGAGTAAGTTACCAGCTTGACACATCAGGTTTGTTTGTTTGTTTGCTTGTTAAAATATATCCACCAACAGTCAACAGTTTATCAACTGTAAAAAAAAAATTCAACAGAAAATCTCTTGGCTTTGTTGCCAACTATGACTTCTCTGAAAAACTGAGGATGACTGCCTTTTGAGTTGAATCTATTTCAGAAATTGAAAATCTGGGAGTATACTTCCAGAAATACCTAATCCGATAACATTGCAAAAGAAAATCATGCCTCTCTTTTCCATTTTTCAAAACACAGTTTTGAATAAGGAAACAGCTCTCTTCCAGTAACCATAAAGACAGACATATCTATTAGTACCTAACTTCTTACTACACTAAACTATCTAGACAATTTAACTTTGTAATGACCTAGTTTTCTGGCCACATAAAATACACCTTGTGTTAATACGCAGAGAAATTAAAGTTGTGTACTCCTTGGATCTTATTTGACATTGTCATTTAGAAAGACTACAAAATACCTACTTGGCCAACATTTTTTCACTTACTTTAGGATTACACACGTAACTCCAATTTCAGCCAACAGGTGAAAAAAGGGCCATAAAAATAGGCAGCAATCTAACAGAAGTTTCATGTTTAGCAGATATCCATACCATGCCTATGCAATGGCCAGTTGCACACCGTGATAAGTGTTTGAAACAACTGGACATACTAGCATTTTCAGTCTTGAAGATGGAAATCTGCAGGAACAACTTACATCAAATGTCTTCTATCACCTATATTGAAACAACACATTGGCTTTGGACCGTGGGTATTTCGTAGGCCAAAGTCAGTGGCCCTCCATCAAGTCACAAATAAACGATGGTATTACAACAATCAAATGGTATCTTACACAGTATTCTGACTTTTGGAAAACAACTCTACCACTTGGAAAGTTACAGAGAGGGTATGTTTATTCAGCGCTGGGAGCACAAGGGGATAATTCCTCCAAAATCTGTGAGCACCAGTCTCACAATCAGGCTTTTGTTATGTACACTGGATATTACATATTCATTAGATTTCCCAATATGCCTATACATATGCATCACCTACTCCCGCTTCGTATTAAAATTAGTCCCAAGAGGTCATTTTCATAATCTCCTCTCTCCTGTGCTTGCGTGGTGTCTTCTGGTGGGGGTTGAAAAATGAAGCAAAGGTCTTTCTCTGGGTAAACTTTTCACCTCTTCTTCTCTGGGTATGTGCATTTCTTCAGACTTCAGCCAAGCTGACAACTTGTTCTGTTTCTTATCTCAAGGTTGCTATAGTTATCAGTTTAGCACATATATTTCCCTTATAGGGTGATGACTACCTAAACAATTTCTTAGCTTTTATTAAATAAGTATTCTGTGTTAGTTTCTACCAGGTCAATGTGACCCCTAGACAGTTACTAGCAGGCATTTTATATTAACCTTTAAATCAATTACACTGAGGATTTTTTTTCCATGCATATTCATGTACATGTAAGCATCATATTCAGTAAGTACACTGATGTACACACGTACATGATCTAATATTTCGCTGACTGTTGTGAATAAGCAGTATTTCAATAGTTTGGTCAGCACCACAGTACTTCAACTAGAAAGATAAAGTTTTTTCCCTTTGGCCTTGAGGCAGTGGCCAAGTGCTGTGACAAAGTCCCAGGTGAATACCATTTACTTGTCCAGTATATGCAGCTCCAGTCTTACATAGATTATAAACTCAAAGAACAAAAGGCTCAAGTCCTGCAGAACAGTGAGATGCTAGTGGGACTGAATAGCATAAAGGGTCTTAACTTTTAGACAGAACAAGGATGCTCCTGTGTAAGGCATTCTCCTGTCTTCTCAGTATGTGGCACTCCAGACCTCCACTGAACGCAGGACTATCCTTCACCACAGTCCCATCAAACAGCTGTGCATGGTGTTAAACAGAGCACCTGGAAGGGACCTCTAGAGGCCCAACCTAACCCACAAAAAAGGGCCAACACTGGGATTATTGCACATTCTTTGTAGGGAGAAAAGGTACCTTTAACAGTTGCGAAATAGTAGCTACAAAAATGGCTTGCAACATTTCTTAGTTCTTTAAAGTTGTTCAGGTTTACCCTTTGATATCCGCAGGTACCACAATCCCTTCAAACTGAAGCAACTTTCAAGATTCCTTCTTTTTTGACCACAACAATTACGCAACAACAGCTCTCAAGCCTTTCACTTGTGACTGACATAGCTGATAGTTCCCCGTGATCACAGTGTTGCAGCCATCATCTTACATCCTGCATGTCTTCTATCCTAAAACAACGCTTCAAATGAGGAGAGGGTTTTTAGTTCTTGGTTGTGTGTTTTTTTTTTTTAAGTCAGTACATATTTATACAGCTCAAAACTTCTAGCACTCTGAAAGAATTACTTAAGCAGAATCAGGCTTTTCAAATAAACTAGAAATTACAACAAGAAATGGGTCTCATTTAACAGTTTTCTAAGCAACTCCATCACCTCTTCCTAGAACATGCACAACAGAAAGAAGGGTATTCCAGTAGAATTGGAATTCTTATTAAAACAATCCAGTAGCTTCATCAGAAATACAAACCAGACTCCTCTATCATTGTCCCCAAATGATCCTCAGGTAGATACTTTTGAATTATTAGTCTTTCTTTATCAATTTTTCGTAGAACCTTAGAACTGAATTAGTATATCCAGACAGTAAATATGTCAGTAACCCAAGTCAACATATGGTATTCATCATTTATAGCAGGAGAGTCCCACATCTGCCATTATGATTGCCTGAAACTCAGATGCCCTCTACACTTCAATTAAAATAAAATGTATCAGAATCTTTCCAGAATGTGTAATTGCAGCAAAACCCTCGAGGACACATCCTCTACTGGAAAGTGTTATACTTAACAGCCACCTAGAGAAATATCAGCAACTTGCATAAAGTGCAGAACATACTATTGCTTTGCCTAAGCACTACACACTGCGACTGACCAAGAAATAAT
This sequence comes from Phaethornis superciliosus, assembly GCA_023637945.1. Taxonomy (NCBI): domain Eukaryota; kingdom Metazoa; phylum Chordata; class Aves; order Apodiformes; family Trochilidae; genus Phaethornis; species Phaethornis superciliosus. Next base: position 33,878,926 of record JAJQWJ010000004.1, on the reverse strand, counting down.
GAAAGAAGTCTCAAATGGGCAAAGGTGATGTGTCCATGAAATTAGGGGGGTGTTGCAGGGTGGGATTAACCACAGCTATTGCAAAGAAACTGACTCAATACAAAGAGGACCTTTGTTTTAGATATACAACTATAAATAGCTCAGTGGTTCAACCAAGGGCATAATGTTTCTCCAGAGTTTACTATCAGAGTGTGAACACCTCCCTGAATCAGTCAGAAAACCATATGGGGGAGTGAATACATGTATTATCTTCCAGAAGCTATTGACTAATGTCAGAAGAGAAGAGCTAAACTTATAAGAGGAAAAAAAATAATCTGCAACATTTCAATGCATCCTTAAAAAGAAGGCATCCACAAGCAAAGCCCAAAAAGAGAACAAGCCAGTGTTTTCTTACCTCAGCCTCACAAAGTGCCCGAAGACCCTGCAACACTAAGGCAGCAGGTGTAGCTTGATCAGGTTTTGTGCATTCATTTAGTACCTGGGAAATTGCAGCCAACATATCTGCTCCATGCTGGTATGGCCTAAGAAAAAAAAAATATTAAGATACCAGGCAATATTCATGCATACACACAAGTTCCATTCCATACACAAATATTCATTAAGTATCGGTTTTGTTTAAGAAGAAGCTGAGACAGACTAAAACTGGGAAGACTAAAAGATAAGAGTACTATGTGACATGAAGAATTAAGTAGGCATGAAGTTCCAAATAAAAGATCACCAAGTAGCTAAGCTGTCAAAGTTTTTGCCCAATTTTGTGTATTCTAAAAGATTACATAATTCAAGAAGCAACTGAGAAAGAAAATGTATGTGTGATATTGAAGACACTTCTTTGCTTTTTTATTAGATTTCTCTAAGTAGCTACTACTGTGTATTGGTGGAGATTTTGCCAGCAAGACATTTGCCTCTCTTATATTAGATAGCACCATTTTTCTTTTTTTTTTTTTTCTTTTTTTTTTTTTGTTGCAGTGTCATTTTTCTCTCCTTCATTACTTGTGTGGGCTGCTTGTTTCCTTCCAATCTTTTAGTATCTGTTGTGTTTTATTGGATGATGGTGAGGAGGTATCAACTGATGATTCTGTAGTTTCTTACAGTACTTCTGTAAGAGCTTGAATAAAACAGCAGTTTTCTAGGTGCTTTATATGCATGAGACATTTTCGGGAAAAGACCAGTAATTTGCATGGGACAAAACATAAAATCTTTTTTTGAATAGATCAGAAGGTAGACAGATCACTAGTTAATTTTTCTCATGTTTTATTACTTTCTTTTCATAATTCAGAAGCGGTATGTTTTAAGTTTCTACTTTGTACCTGAATAAGATGCAGGTTTTGTTTCAGGATGAAGTAATTTTAATATTAATAATATTTCCTTTCTGTTAGATATAACAGCCAGAACTGAGATTAGCAATGATTAAGTCAGTATCTCATGCAACTAGAAATGTATTACCCACGATTAATATAACACTGCAGGAAAAAATAATTATTTAGCTTCTCTGAAAAAGAATTTTAAAATTAAACATATATATTGCTTTCCTTTAAAAAGATGCAAGATGGCTAACAGTTGCGCTTACCTATGCCTACAAATATCTCTTATACAAGCAGCTTTAGCAATCAGCTTTTCCCATTGAGCATCTTTGTCAACAGACAAAGAGAGCATATCAGACATTGCCAAGAATTTCTGCAATTCTGGGTAAATTCGATCCTAGAAAAGATATAATTTAAAAATTATATTCGCATCTTCAAAATCTAGCGACATGATAGCTAGCACTTTTACATGGCTTCTAAATACCACTTTTATTGCATACCATAATTGGCTTTTCTTCATTATTTAAATCTAATGCTGCATTGAGATCTAAGTGGCAGACCAAATCTCTATTGCTACTTTATAAACACAGCTTTCAAAAAAGCTCAAGGGAAAGAAGGAAGTTTACAGTATGTGCAAGAAAGAACTGACCATTGGGGAAGATTACAAGAATGTTGCCAGAATACGCAGGGAGGAAACAAGAAAAGCCAAGGCCTCCTTCGAATTAAACCTGGCAAGGGATGTCAAGGGCAACTGGACAGGTTATATTGGGAGGCAAAAGGAAAAGCATTCTCATAGGCAAGCTTGGGAAGTGTGGGTTAGGTGAATGGGCAGTGGAGTGGATGAAAAACTAGCTGAAAGACACGACCTCAGAGGGTTGCCACTAGTGGGGTAGAGTCTAGCTGGAAGTCAGTAACAAGTGGTATTCCTTAGGGGTCAGTACTGGGGTCCACTCCTGTTCAGTATATTCCCCAATGACCTGGACAAAGAGACTTTCAGCAGTGTCTCCTCAGCAAGTTTTCTGATGACACAGAACTGGGAGAGGCAGCTGACACACTAGGGGCGTGCACTGAAATTAAGCATGACCTGGACAGGCTGGAGAATTGGGCAAAGAGAAACTGCATGAGGTTCAACAAGGGCAAATGTGAAATATTGCATCTGGGAAAAGACAAGCCCATGCACTACTACAGGTCAGAGGCTGATCTGCTGGAAAGCAGGTAGAAAACTGATCATGAGCCAGCAGTGTGCTCCTGTGGCCAAAAAAGCCAATAGCATCCTGAGGAGCATCAAGAAGAATGTGACAAGCAGGTCGAGGGACATGATCCTCCCCCTCAACTCTGCCCTGCCCTGTTGAGGGCACATCTGAAACAGCACATCCAATTCTGGGCTCCCCATTTCATGGAGGACAAGGAACCAGCACAGAGACACTGAGGTTATTAGGGGACTGGAGCATCTACCATATGAGGAAAGGCTAAGGGAGCTGTGTCTGTTCAGCCTGGAGAGAAGACTGAGGGGAGATCTCATAAATGCTTAAAAATATCTAAAGGTAAGGGCAGGTATCAGGAGGATGGGACCAGACAGATTCTTTTCAGTCATGTCCAGTGACAGGAGAAGGAGCAATGCTCACACACTGAAACACAGGAGGTTCAACTGAAACCTAAGGAAAAACTTCATTCAACCTTCTCTGGCAGGGGTGTTGGACTACATGACCTGCAGAGGTCCCTACCATTCTGTGATAGTCACGTAGCTAAGGTCTCATTCTTACTGCACATTATGAGAAGCATAACACTGTCCATCAAATTATTTCTTTTCCTCATTCCAGTCTGAGACCCAATGATATGAAAAACAGGTTTCATGAAAGGTAGGGTAGACCATAGAAATTTTTCACTAGAACAGTGCATGTATATATCAATATAGGCACCACTTCCTTCATTTACTTTATACTACTAGTATAAGCCATGTTCTAAAATTAATTTCCTTCCTTGGATAGAAGTAAGGAAGTTTTTCAACTACACTTATCTTAGTAGCACTAGAAGATTTTTCTAACCTGTCTTTCCCATAAAGATGTCATCAGTCGCAAGGCAATTGCTCTAAGCTTTGGTGTGCTCCCCAGCATGTGTATGGCACGCAGAATCTGAGCTACACACACCTGAAAGAATTTTTTTTAATGAAATGTCACTTATTTTTTAGGTCCAAGAACACAGACTAATCTGCAAATCCTTAATTTACAGAAAATTGGGAGAAATTTTTTTAACAAATAATGAGTTCAAGAGCATAATCTAATGATATTTATATACATAAAATATATATATATGATGATACAGTGTAGACAAAGCATAATTTACTTTTCACCGTTTAAAACATACTTTACATCCCACCCAAAATATTTGAAATTCATGCTGAAACTTACAAATCAGTTATTTTACACAACCTATGCATAGCTTAGTTCAAATATTTTTTAATAAATAAATGACCTTCTATTGATATAACTTTTTTTTCACTAGAATTTTTTAAATCTGACCTTGTGTACACCCAATGTAGGCAACGCATACAATATATCCCTGTACAGTGCAGGCTCCAAAGGTCTTCCCAACTTAAATATTAGAACTGGGATCAGATTTGGGACCTAAAACAAAGCAGAAGCAGGAAATAAACTTGTAACTATATTGCCAACATGGTATCTTAACAGAAGACTGTGAACTTGTCAAAATGTATTAGAAACTCCTACCTTTTTGCATTATTTTTCTGGCTAATAGGGAACAGGAAGAAAAATTCAGAAGTATATAATTAGGACTTACAATTTATTTCTTTCTAAGGTACCATCTTAAAAGTAACCTGTTACATATGTTCAGCTGTAATCACTGCAATAACCTATTTTGCACAATAAATTAATTTTACCTGAAATTCCATTACAGGCACATCAAAAGAATGTATTTAAAAACTGTACTTTAAAATGCATACCAAAACAACAAAGAAACAATGCCATTTCAGTTCTATTGTTACCGAGGAATTCTGATTATGCTATCACATTCCACACACCTGTCATACAATACAATGGAATTTAGTGAATTCTTTGGTATGTGTTGAAAAAGTTCCAGAGAGCTGCCTCTAAAGTGACAACAAAGAAAAAGAGACTTACCTCCACTCTCCTTTTACAAGGTTGGATCCAGTCTTTAACCCAATCTACAATTCAGCAATCTTACACCTCTGAAAATTTATTCTATTAAACCTAACATATATATACACAAATATATATGTTTATATTTATATGATTTATACATACATTGGCTGAAAAAATTATTAATGTGAAATTCTGCTACAACATTCTCTCATTATGTAGTTTTACTTCAGATGATAAATTTTTTCATTGTAAAAACATCTGTCTCAGCCCACAAAAACTAAAGAGCAAGGATAATAAATCAAAACCCAAGGTTTTCTATAAATTCCTCTGTAATCACTTCTTCAAAATTACAGACAAAAACCTCAACACTATTCTATGGGACACTACTATCTTCTTAACTAGCACCCTTACTCCCCTTTTTTCAGATCTTTGGCTTGAAGATAAGGTCAGGCAGAGTTTGTTGTGTGCTGGTTTTGGCTGGGACAGAGATTAATTTTCTTCATAGTGGCTGGTATGGGGCTATGTTTTGTCCTTGTGCTGCAAACAGTGTTGATAATACAGGGATGTTTTAGCTGCTGTGCACAGCACCAAGGCCTTTTCTGCTTCTCAGACAGAGACAGACTCTGCCTCACTAGCAATGGGACTGGGGATGCATAAGAGGTTGGGAGGTGACACAGGCAGCATAGGTGACACCGACTGACCAGAGGGATATTTCAGTCCATACGATGCCATGCTCAGCATATGAAGCTGGGTGAGTAAGAAGGGTGGTGACAGGACACAGAAAGTTGTGGTGTTTGTCTTCACAGGTAACAGTTATGTGTGATGGAGCCCTGCTCTCCTAAGGATGGCTCAGTGCTTCCACTTTCATCAGCTGTAGCTACATTGGACTACACATATGGCAATCAGACTGACACTCTAACCAAATTATACTAATACTTAACTATAAAAGCATTCAACCCTTTAAAGTCAATCTTCTCAGGACTAGCCTTCATGAGCTATCGTGAGTTGCTCATTCAACGTCCTGTGTCTGCATTGGTTTTGTAGTTATGAAGCTCATTCTACAGGTATTAAATCCAAGTTCTACAATAATTTCTACGTTAACATCTAATAAACAGACACTCCATTTTATTTTAAAAATTCTCAGGAAAAGATTAAGCATGAGCTACTATAAGTCTAGTTTCATATTTCATTAAATATATTGTTCTTTCAAGTGTATTTGTTTTGAAATTAATACTTAAGTTATAACATCAGGAAAAACCCAAAATGTTCTACTAGAGCAAAGCTACTTCTCTACCTCATTTAACAGATAAACTATGCTGGGACTAATTTAAATAGTAAGTTTGTGTTAAATCATCATCAAGGGCATAACAGCTCCAAGAAGCTGATACCATGATTCATTAGCTTCCAGTGCATAAGAAGCAGCTCTGGAGAGGCATGATGCCTGAGAACTCTGCCCTCTGCATCCCCTGCAGTCCCAGAAGATACCAGAAGAAGTATTTAGGTCAGGTATGCCATCAGCAACACAAAGAAAGGTTTCAAGATCACGCTGGGGTTTTTTAAAAATAATTTTCATCTCAAAAATGATGCTGAGGTAAGTAAAAACCACTCCTTTTAAAAGTAAGTTTAAACATGCAAGACAAAATGCTTTTATTTAATAGATAGGTCTAAGAACTGTTCTCAGTCTCTGCAGTTTGGTGGTTTGATTTCTTTTTTCTGAGCTACAGGGCAGTTTTTATTCTCCCAAAGCACAAGCTAAGAGAGGATAACAGGGCAAGAAGACAATCCTCCTCCTTCATATTTCTTTACATTTTACTGAAGAGAACCTGTGTCCCTGCAGCCCTTGTGTCAGAATAAAGAACAAAAGCCAACCAGAAAAAATGGCAAGTAAAGTCATGTTCAAAAGGAAAAACCCATTTCAAAACAACCAATCCTAATAACGCATGTTGCCTTCCTTTTAAATTCTAAATTTAGAATATCACTTCAAATTACTTACACCAAACTTTCTTTGCTAACGTGTCTATGATCCTATGTTCCTTAGGGTTAATTTTAATATTAAAAACTCATTTCCAGTCCACTCTCCCTCCCCCAAAGCTCCCACAAACAAAAAAACAATCAGAATCTAACCAAAACGGCAAGAAATAAATATCATCAGAAAGTTCCAGATTTTATTTTTGAGAAATGTCAGGCTGAATTTTGGAAGAGAGATCCATCTAGATGCATCTTCCAACACTGGAAGATATTAATCTAGTTCTCCAGTAGGCAACATACTGAAAGTAGTATTTTTCAGAAGCACTCAGAACTCGGGCATATCTTGCTCCAGTGAGCAAAAGAAAAATACTTAACAAGACACACAAATGAAAAAAACAGTTTTTCAGATAAGTGCACAAATGAAGATAAATATAACAGCTATAAAATAAACCAACCTCAAAAATAATTTTTAGACAATGTAAGCTGAGTTTTCAAAAGTTTCATGTACTCCATCGGGATCCAATAATCTTGAATCATGAAGAATCTGTCCACAAGATAGGACTATAACTTGATTGTTTCCCTACAGCAACTTCCCAAACATAATCAGACATAGAACAATACACCAGGCATCACTTGAGTAAGCCAAATCCAGTTCAAAATATTATTAAATGTGTTTTCTACCCAAATAAAAATGTATTTTAACTTCTTGTTTATTTTAAATGTAATCCCAGCCACCAAAAACCACAAAGTAATGCATCTTCAAGTGGATTTCCCAAAAGGATGTAATTTAGCACTAAAATATTTCATTCCAGCAGCTGAAAGACCATAAAAGAATGGATGTCCTCTAGAGTCTCATGATCTTCTAATAATGGTAATAGATCTTGTGCTACTATTCACCAGTGACCTCTCAGTCAGATGTTTTAATTTCTTTCCCTTGCAAGACAACTGGTTTCACACAGCGTGTAATAACAGTTTTTGCACAGTAAGAAAATCCATCTGATTAGAAGGACTACATCCAGTCTTGCATGAACAGCACTTGTCAGTGCAGCCTCTACAGTAACTTGATTTAAGACACTCTAAAAACCCACGCACCACTCTTCATATATCTGTCATTTTAAAAGATTTCTGGATTTTCTACCATCATGTTTCAGACCATTACTCCAAAATGCCTCAGTTAAAAACAAATCTAATATCAGCACTAATCTTGCAGCACAAAAGGCTTTTTCTCAGTGGAGAAGGAGGAGGTACATGCACAAAAATACTGCATAGAGTCTCCTCATGAAAAAGGTAAAAAAACACACCAAAAAAAAAAAGCATAACCAGAAGAGTATGCAAAATCAATGATGATAATTATTTTTAAACCTAGCAAGGTTTTTTTAAATGTTCCATTAGTTTACTGCAGAGGAGTGAGACACACTACATAAACAACCTTTAGTGTGGAAATTACAGACCCATCCCCTCCCCCCCTTCTGGAGTTTTAATAAACATGAAAGCAATGAGGGTAGCATTCCAAATACACACTTTCTGACCATACTTTGTTTTGAAATATAATTCTTTAACTCAGATTCTGCATTGCAGTCACCCATGTCTTTAAAGTTTGATATCCACAGCTACAACCATTAATTATCTGAGCCATAAAGTGACAGAATTTCACTATCAACAGAATTGCAGTTTATCTTGATTGCTTAAAAAACGAAAAAAACCCAAACTCAGGATTAACAGCTATTTTATGTTCTTACCACACCCAATCTCTGATTTTCTTATGCTCTTCTTCAGAACAGCCTTCTAATTACTATGCTGCACACCACCTTTCACTGCATCCTTCAGAAAATACCCTACGGAACTGATGACTCAAAATGTTTAACAAGTTTGCTGTGATGAGCTTTTCACTTTCTTAAATTAAATGACATTAAAATCACTTTTTTATCACTTACTTTCCCTATCTTTTGTAAAGCACCACTAATATATGAATTGAATAACAGAACCAAATAAAGAAATTCCTGAAGTGCAAATCTGCCACCAATATGTTAGTAGTTGTTGACATCATACTGCCCATTGACTTTATTATAGTAATTGGTTATTTCCCCCATCCATGACTTTCAGTGCTTTTTTCCCCTGTACTAACTACTTTAAATGCAAGAGAAAGACCAAACGAGTTCTAGGTAATTCTTCCTGCCTTAAAGAAAGCAATGCACCTACAAGAAAAAAATTATAAACTTTCACTGCAGTACCGTGCAATTAAGCACAGTAGACTCAGACTCAGAGCTCAAATAACTTTTCAGTCAAGACAGATACCAGGTGATACCAAGTTCAGCTGAGTCAGACATGAGTCCCAGTTCAAAAGCATTATGAAAGCATTATAATAATGTAATTTAAAAGATAGCAATGCATTAGATATTGGTGAATGGAGAATATCCTCGGCTGCACTAAACTAAGGACTGAGAGACGAAAATATACCCTTAATTTAAGCATAGTATTCTTACACCAAATTTCCAAATATTAGCCAGCAGTAAGATGTCTGCTGTATTAGTAATTATATTAATTGCTTTATGTGACATTACTAAGAAGACACCTGATTTTACAAATTTTGTAGAAAAGTATTTTAAAGCTCACAGTAATTTAAAATATTAAAGTCCCTGTTAGTGAACAAGTGAGCCAGTAAATGGTATCAACAAATTATAGTTTGAGTTCTGAATTTTTTTCTAATTCACATAGACTTAGGCTGATCATTAGGGAAACAGAAAATATGATGCAATTTGGACTTGACACTACATTTGGGCACAAATAATTTTTCCCATTGCCAGGAAGGACATTTTCACCAGCCTGATGGGTTCTGACGTAGTCCAATCACCACAGTTAGCTCATGAGGCAGTATCCATCAATCTTATGTACTGTATTGGTAAACAAAAGCTTTGACTTCTCCTGAGCAGAACAAATTAGGTAAAGCCACTCACATCATGCAAAACATCAACAACTCCAGGTTTAATTCCTCTTCCTGTACCTATCTAAAGATTCTGCAATTCTGAGGATTTGCATTTAAATTTGTATCTAAAACTGTTAATTTAAAATCAGTGGAGCTATGTTAGATTATTATAATGAAATTCAAAAGAGAATCATTCAATACAGTCAGTGTTCAGGAGATTCTGCTCAGGTGCCGTAGTACTTGACTGATTTTTTTTTCAGCAATTTATAGTTTTTTAATTACTATCAAACTGATTTCTGACTACTGGCTTCAAATCAGGTTGTTATGGTGGGATTAAAATTTTCATTAGCTGTAGTAAAACAGTCTTCCTTTTCTCACTGATTGGCTCCACAGCTTTCTTGTCAACCTGAGCTATAAAGGGCAAGTCAGAAACAAAAAGTGTTACCACCCTATTCCTAACATGGCTGCTTACTAAAGGATTCCTTTTTGTTTCCTCAAAATAAGACACTGAAACTGCTTATTTTTATGTTACCAGCTTTCCAACTTGCATTTAAATAATACAGTCAATCTTTCATGAATCTGAAGCTTTGTACCCAGCACAATCAGTAAACTTTCTAGTACAGGCTAAAATACCATATTGTGAGGCCACTTCTATTCTAGAGCTGGTCAAAACCAAATTTAAACTGGCAATTTACTTCATACAATGCTCTCCTCAAATCCCTTACAGTGCATATAATCCAAAACTGATGATGATGCTCATGAAAGAAGCATTTCTTAAGAAAAACTTCAGTGTTGTTAGTAATGCAGAAAATCTTTTTCAACTGGTAAATTTGATGTCCAAGTTAAATCTATATCCTGAGTTCAGAAAACTAAGCTGTATTTTTAGAAACAAAACTCTAATCCATGGTTTCTTTACCTTTCCACAAAGAAAGTGTCGGATATGGAATTTTTAAATATTCTAACTTAAAAGCATAAAGCCACTTGGTAAGAATGTCTTAAAAATATTCAAGGCTTCCACTTCTTTCAAAACAGTTAGGTAACAACTTACTGAATGAACTCTATACCATGCTCACTCAAAAAAATATATAGCATGCTGGTGTATAGTACTCGGTGATCAGCAGGAATACCACTACCATATGGTAAATGGCTCTCCTTAGCATAGATCATTTTATAGTTCCACTAGGTCTGGTAAAGTAAACTATGAACTCCCAGTGCACTCTATTTCTTCCTGCCACAGAGCCTTTGTGATCCAGTATTTTTCACTATAACATTAAAAACCGATAAAAAGAATGGAAGAAATTTCAGTCTATACTTTATTTGAGAAGGAATTAATCTATGTGCAAGAAAATAACAGCCTTTCTAAGAACATAAGGGAGAACCACTAAGTAGACAAAAACCCAAAACCCAAGCCCTTACCTTTAATTCAGTAGTTAACAAATTTGAAGTGTATAGCAACAGAAAACAAAACCTGAAATTAGCACCACTTAAGCCAAGAAATACAAAATAACTAATTCCCACAAAACCTAATTATAATGCAAAACCACGACCAAATACAGTATTAGAAATACAATAGTAAAAATACAAAAAGTTTGGTCAAACTAAGAAAAAAAATTAAAGAAATCATACACTCCAAAATCTCTATTGAAGTGCATTACAGAACACACTCAATGCAAGAAAACAAAAAAACAAAAGGCCAGCTCGAAAGGGATTCAAGAAGAGACATGAAAGGCTAATAACAGGCAACACACATCAGATAAAGCTGTGATCTGGTTTAAAAACTTCTTTGCCTTAAGAAATAGTTATCTTCAAAAGCACTGTATAACAGGCCTGGGTTAGCACAGCAATTCACTGGACTGCTCCATGCATCTGAACTACAGCGGTTGGCAGCCTAAGTCATCAAGCAAAAATCTCTAAGTTTTATGTTCTTCCAAATTTTGTGCTGCACTGTATGATAACTCTTCAAGAGAAATTTAAAAAAAATAAATCAAATACAACTTGTCTTTATGGCAGAACTGAAATTTCAAGCAACACTTCTTCCTCCCACACATTTTTTTAATTTTACAAATAAGATATGATTGTTTCTTTATAATGATTCCTGCATTACCTGTTCGTTTTTATATATATCTTTCCAAGTTATCTACATAAGTATAAGCATACAGAATAACTCTGTCCTGAATTCAGTACTGACACAGACAAAGACTATGCATATATTTTTACAAAGCAAAAAATACAGATATCACAAAGGGCTTGGAAGACTTCCAGTAGCCACAAAAGAAGACAGCGAATAATATTGGAGGTCACGTTAGAAATTGTTGGTAGTCTCTTTCAACTTCCTCATTTTCCTACAAAAAAATAAGCCAGTCTTTTTTCCTAAGCTTGAACAACTTCAAAATACTCCAGTACAGGGTTGAAATGCATATTTTGCTGAGTGTGACACACAAAAGGAGAGTGATAGGCAACGTGAGGTATAGGTATCTGTCTGCATACATGTGTGTCTCAGGGGATGACCACAGCAAGCCTGACTGCTTGGGGGCCAGTAGATCCCAGACAGCTGGGGTGTGTGTAGGGATGTGTGCATGTCTGTCTGTAGGGTGAGGATGTCTGTAGGACAGTTTGCACAAGCAGCTGCACTGGAGCTGCAGCCTCAGGAGCTTCTGTGTTCTGATGGCAGCAACTGGAAAGACAGATTCAGGGGCCACCTACTGTGTACACTGACCATAAGCCCCACTGCTGCAATGTCCTATGCTACACACACACATATCCATACATTGTACATATATTCCCACTCGTAAACCTCCATCCTACTGACCCAGAAAGAAGAGTAGGATAGGGACTCTGGTCCTGTTCTGTGTTATTCTGAGAGCTCTGTGAATCTCTGTAATACACAGATTGTGTACACATGTGCTGCATTAATGTGAATAGAGGCACAGTCCTGCCTTTTGTTGGGAGTAATGAAGCTATGGTAGCCTTGCCTCTCTCAGCCTGCTGAATCCAGACCAATTCCTGTACAAAATCCATCAACAGTAAGTTTTTACCTGTGAAAAATCAGCCTTGGCTATTTCCGTAGTAGCCTGGAGCACATCATGAAGACTCTCTCCACTTTCCTGGATCACTAAATAAGCCAGCAGAAGAAAAACATGGGCAGGGACTTCAGTGGTAACAGGCAGCAATGATTTCACTGAAAACAACCAGTTGGTAACTGCGAACTTCTCCTTCATGAGCTCTATGATTTTCCAGGTGGTATGCAATGCACTGTAAGAGCTGGTTATGGGGAAAAGCAGTTTGCAGGACACCTGACAACAAGTGAAACAAACAAAATTCTCAATCAAATAAGTAAGGTACCATGAAAGACCACAAAAAAAAAAACCCAAAACAACCCTCAACCCAACCATAATTCATCTATACCTGTCATCCAAAACAAATATACCTGTCATCAAAAACAAATTTATTTTTAGAGTCACAATGCAATAAATATAAATAATAAATTGTAATATAATTCTTTACTATCCTTTCTATGAACCCTTGCACTAAAGATATGTGAACAGCTTGCTAATCCCTGTTCAGGTAGAAAATTTCATTCTGCCAACACTGAAAGAAATACATAAAATCCCTCAACTGCAAAGTAGAAGTCTTGGTTATCCAAGTCCTAAAATTTTTTTTGCAATCTTGGGACTACAAGTACCACAAATCCACACTGCTTTCATTGCTAGAAACAAACAAACAAGTAAACACGTTGATAAAACACACAGCTTTTGGGTGTAGTTAAAAGTCAAAACACCAGCATAGCAGCTACAAAAGGCAGCTAAATACCCACTGAGGACTACAGGAACCTTGCTAGGGCATTCCTTGACAGGAAAGTCAAGGCTCAGCTAGAATTGAAATTGGTTAAAGATGCCAAGAAGAATAAAGGGTTCTACACATAGTGAGCAGTAAGCAGAAGCAAGTGGAAGACATAGCCCCTTGCTAAACAGGCCACAGCAACCCCATGGGGAGCTCCAGGCTGGGCACAGAGTGGCTGAGAGCAGCCAGGCAGAGAGGGACCTGGGAGTCTGGATTGACAGGAAGCTGAACAGGAGCCAGCAGTGTGCCCAGGTGGCCAAGAAGGCCAATGGCATCCTGGCCTGGATCAGGAACAGCGTGGCCAGCAGGTCCAGGGAAGTGATTCTGCCCCTGTACTCAGCCCTGGTGAGGCCACAGCTCGAGTCCTGTGTCCAGTTCTGGGCCCCTCAGTTCAGGAAGGAGATTGAGGTCCTGGAGCAGGTCCAAAGGAGGGCAACCAGGCTGGTGAAGGGACTCCAGCACAAGTCCTGTGAGGGAGCTGAGGGAGCTGGGGGTGTTCAGCCTGGAGAAGAGGAGGCTCAGGGGAGACCTCATCGCTCTCTACAACTCCCTGAAAGGAGGCTGGAGCCAGGGGGGGTTGGGCTCTTTTCCCAGGCAACTTTCAACAAGACAAGAGGGCATGGACTTAAGTTGTGCCAGGGGAAGTTTAGGTTGGATATTAGAAAGAATTTCTTCATGGAGAGGTTGATCAGACATTGGAATGGGCTGACCAGGGAAGGAGTGGATTCTCCGTCCCTGGAGATATTTAAAAAGAGCCTGGATGTGGCACTCGGTGCCATGGGCTGGTAACCACAGTGGTAGTGGTCATGGGTTGGACCTGACGATCTCTGAGGTCCCTTCCAACCCAGACAATTCTATGATTCTATGAAATGTATTATAATAATAGGCAAGTCTCAGGTTCTTAAGACTTTGTTTACCTGTCTTCACCAGCATAGATGGATCCCCTACCACAGGATAGCTACAACAACCGATGTGTCGACCCACCAGGAGGGGCTCTCTGCAAGGGTTCAGCCCACACAAAACCAATGGGCCCAGAGGGAATCCACCCCACTATTTTAAAGAAAGTGGCTGATATTGCTACAGTGTTACTGCCAATAATCTTTGGAAAGTCGGGGAGATCAGGGGGCATCCCTAAAGAGGGTAAATTTCACACCTGTTAGCAAGAGTTAGGCAAACAAGCAGCTGTCTCCCCATTCTTGTTGCAAGTACTACCAAAGATCTGACATGCTACTTCCTATGAGCTCCACAAGGATGTTTATCAGCAAGACCAAAATGGAGATGGTCAGAGAATTCCCATCAAAAAGAAGTGTCTTTTCAGTTTAACATGGCTAGCAGAAAAACTTCAAGTCGTCACATATTATTTAAGCCCTTAGCTAAAAAGCTTTCACATGCTTTTCAAAGGAAGAATACAGAAATAGTAGAAGATCCTCTTACAAGAAGACAGCGTTATATGACATATTGTAATCTGTGCTCTACAGTAACATACTAGTCCTGTTACACATTAAACTGGCTTCTAGAACACCACAGAAAATAAAATGGATAGGCCAGTGTTACAGAGCATAGAGACTGAAGTACTTAAAACACCTCTCACTGAAACAAACCTTCAGTGACATCTGTACAGGCTGCCACATAGGAAGCCTAATTATGAGGCAGTGAGCAGCCTTTTGTACTCACAGCCATCCCAAAGACTATTCTTCCAGAGCAGAATAAGGGGTGTAGACTTTAGCAGCCTTTAAAAGATTTATCTCTTCTTAGGAGTTCAAATGTGCTTGCCTTTTCAGAGTTGTGAAAATAGAAGATGAAGCTGGGGATGAATTTCAGGGCAAGTAAACATGGAAGAACTCCACAGAACTCCACCCTGGGATGTTTTGCTGTCTCCCACCCATCTCATCATTACCTGCCCTACACTACATAATAGAGCTGTAAAGCAGAAAAGGAGCTTGGTTTCTATGGTGCTTCCATCTTGATCAATTGTACTTGCTGTCAACTGTTCTACGAACAGATGGAACAGTTAGGCATGCTGCAACAAAACTGTTCAATGCATCCCATACCTGTCCCCAGAGAAGGAAAAAGAACTGTAACTTTACCAATTCCTTTTTATTCTTCAGATGTTCCTCCTGTAATAATTCCAAGAGATTTACAGCCAGCTGCTGTCTGGTTGTTCCAGTAACATCCCCTGACAGGCAGTCTCCAACTGTTGTAGAAGATAAGATCTGGAGCACAGGCATAATCAAAACAAGGGCTGTGGTGGAAATGTTCTTTGTTTCTGAGCAGGAAAGGAGCTTGCAGGCTATTTAAGACAAGGTGGACAAAACCAAAGACCAATTAGGCAAAAAAAAATGCTTAAAATTTGTACTTTTACACAGTCTTAGCAAACACCATTGTCATATTACAGTCCCCAGAACTATAATCCCAGGCCATTAAAGATCTTTTTGTAAAATTCTAATTCTATTTAGAGACTCCATTGTTTATACCAAAGCACATGATGACAGCATGAAATACAAGAATGGAATGTAGCACAGCCCTTTGCTTTTACTGGAATAAGTGCACGAAGTCAAAAGCTCAACCAAAGATTACCTTGACTGTTGGGCTTACTCTGTTAAGATCTGTCAAAAGAAAGCATTTACAACGCATGAATCTGACTTGAGAATATCCTGTCATTGACTCAAAAATGAAGCAGATAATATCAAAAGTAGTACGGAGCTTAGAACACAGTAACATCCATGGCAAGTGTCAGTGTCGCTGGAAAAATTATTGCCATTAGACCAAACATTATTTTTTAAACTCAGGAAAAGACCTGCTCATAAAAAAAACACTTCCTCCTTCAATCTAGCTTCAGGGGAATGTAGTGATTATTTTCATGAACAAACGAGGACACCATCTTAAGACCATGGATTCCTCTTTCCCAAGAAGAGCTTTACCTAGACTCAAGAGAGATTTCTGCTGACTGTCTGGTGTTCGCAGCAGCAGAAGGGCTATCCCAACTATACACTGTTCCACTGGAAATACCTACAAAATAAAAAGAAAGATGTTCAAGTCTTTATATTTCAGTAGTATTGAAAAGTACAAATGGGCAACAACCAAAATCCTGTAGAGGATTTCTTCATGAATCACAGTGAGTGCACACACAGTGAGTGACACAACACATGAAATGAGGTACACAAATAGTCTCAAGATAGCATTTTTACTGAATAACTAACAACATTTTAATTTACTTCTTTGTTAAACTATTTTAGCTCAGTTTAAATCAACTCCCATACAAAAAGGTTAATAGATATATATTCAGAAACAGTTATGCTTTTGGCTCCTGAAGATCTTCAGACAAGAAAAAAAATTAGAAGCTTTTAAAACAACACTTGTCACTTGGAGATGAATGCCATGTATCAATGTCTTCTAAATACTGCCTTAAACATGACAGTTTTAATATGACATGTTTAATGTAACAATTTTATTCCTCCCCCATGAACTCCTACCTCTTTTAAAAGCTCAAAGTTGTCTTCTATTAAGGAGATCAAAGATGAGCACTCTCCTGTTACATTTAAACACACTTCACAGAAGCATAACAGTTGCAGACAAAACTGGGATAATTGATCTTTCCAAAACACAGGATAGTGCAGTAGGCTGAGGAAAAGCTCTTGCAGAAAAAACGAGGCTTCTGTAACTTGCAGTAAATCTTTAAACTGTAGATAGGTAGATAAAAAAAAAAAAACACACACATTCTGGTTTATATGCTGGATAGATTAATAGATAGACAGACTAGATAGCACAGATAGATGCTATCTATGCTAAATTACCCAAGTTTAGAAAAAGTTCTATTCGCTCTGCAGTGTTTCCATTGCAAACACTACTAAGACCTTGAAGAAGGTCTTCCTATGGCTAAATGTTACGAAGTCAGAAGCTTGGTCATAGATTCAGGATACAATGTTATACTGAAGTTCAGACAGAATCCAGACCAAATCAGACATGTTCCCATGTGACTTGAAAGAAGTCAGCATGTACTTCTCATCACAAAGTGTAGATCTTCTAGTGCAGACCTTAGAATGCTCTAACTGGACACTTGAAATGCAATAATAATAACAACAAAAGCATCATCATAATTATCATTTTGATAGCATTTATTTGTCAAAGGTGGGGTCAGGCAACAACTGTACCTGAAGATGTGGAATCAAATCACACAGAAGCTGAAGAATCTGGCATTCCAGCACAGAGGGTGCTTCTTTTTGCTTTGGACCATGAGGCTGAAGTAAGACCTTAAGTAAACCCATTCTCAGTTCAGCATGTTCCCGTGACTGAGATGGTTCACAATACAGGTATCTTATAAATGGAGTTATTATGCCAACACATGAACTCTGTGCCCTGCAGTTCAAGAAGTAAGCTTGTCAAGACTACTTTTTATTGAAAATATAACAAATTAAATTGAAAATTCAACCAATGCACAGTCCCTGCAATAATCTACAAGATTAAATTAACAGAAAGTTAATATGAAAGGCATTACTAAATCTCACAGATTGCCTGATTAGCATAAAGTACTACTGCTTACATAGCAACCATACAAGGAAGTGCAAATGTAAAAAGACAATATTTAAGGATGAAAACTACTCTGTATGTAATTGGAAATTACTATGCTCTTATATTTAGTCTTCTTTTTTTTCTCATTAATTCAAGACAGTGACTGATGAATGTCATGAGGGACTAATGTGCCATTCAGAAGTGATATTTGGACAAGACTATGCAGAAATATCTTAAAACACATAAAACTTAATTTCACTTAAAAAGAGCCATCCGTTCCCTGCCAGTTTTTGCCCAGTGGTCTTAAACAATTACATGTAAAGAAACTGCTTTAATCAAGATCCTGGTTTAGTATTTACCACAGAGCAATTATTTTGCTTGACCATTATTTTGGCTTGACCATGTTAGGAATATCAGCTGTTCTTGACATTACTAGTTCAGTCAAATAAAGTTAATGATCAATACATTAACAAATATACAGGGAATCAAATTAAACATGAGTTTTAAACAAGACCCAGCCCTGATGCAGAGTTTAAGATGAACTCAACAACATATATAGTGCTTGTTGACACACCCCCCTTAGGGACATGTTTTAGTGACAGACTGGATAGTGTTAGGTTAATGGCTAGAGTCGTAAAACGATCTTTTCCAACCTAAATGATTCTATGATTTTATACTTTCATTCTAGAACAAAAGCCTTTGCACAACAGGCAGCAAAGGAAGTTTATGGTATTTTCTTTTTCAGCAATAACAACCCCTATATTAATTATTAAAAATTGTATCAGCATAAAGATTAAAAATATGTAAAAATTAATTTCAAATCAATTATTCTAGTAGTTTATTAACAGCCAATGTTTAACATTTAAATAGTGCAATTAAATTTCATAATTATCTTTTTCAAAAGACAAAATTCTTACTTCTCACTGCAACTGCCTGAAGGAAAAAAGTTACACTGATACAATTCAGTTATCTACATTTCTTATGTTTTATTTATTCATTTACCACTCTGGACACTGGTGGAAAAATACTATTATCTGCTGCAGCAGAACTGGCCAGCAGTCAGGTCTATTTTCAAGGGCAATGATGAAGGGATGAGGGGTGTTCCTGAAACACAAAGAAATCACATTTGCATCAAAAAGGCAGAAAGAGCATGCAAAATAACTATCTTCAAAATAGAAACAGTTGTAGAAATAAACCATTTAATGACCTGGTATTACTAACTGCTACTGTCAAAAGAGCACATTTTATAGGAACATCAGGAAACAAGATTAAAACAAAATCACTTACTGAAAAGTACTAGACTTTTTGTTTTTTCTTCTTTTAAAAAATAAATGTCTAAGGATCATTGTTCAAATGTGTGTCCTGTTTTCAGTCATCGGTAGCAGCACTAGGGTCTGGCAATGGCCACCAAGTAATATCCACAGAAAAAAATTAAACCATGCCATGTATCAGTCCAGTCTTCCATGCACCAATACAAGTCTTCAGCACCCAAGATCAATCGAGGCAATCATTATCCCACTTGCTACTTTACATCTGCTCCCAACTTCTCTATGCAGCCTTTCTTTTTTTTTTTTTACTTTTCTTGTTGTATTTTTTTTTCTGTTTGTTTTTTTTTTTCTTGTTTTTTTTCTGGTGGTGGTAAAAGAAGCAGGAAATGAGAAAGGCAGGCCATACCACCAGCCTCAAGACAACTCATTCCTCCCAGCCTCTGACAATGGTTGCACTTGAAATAGTCACTGAGTCCTAGTAATCACCTGCTCTTCTCAGATGAATCTATCACCAACATGTTCCCCATCTCCAAAGTCAAGGACTGAAGGCAACCTACACCACCCACAAGTGTGACACTCATGTTACACAGCAACTACCCCTGTACAGTAGGAATGAAGAAAGAGCTGGGCAGGAGGGGAAGCCTGGAGTATGTAATGTGTTCTCTTAGAAGCAAAACCAAAGTAGTTTAACTAGAATAACTTAGCATAAGAAAGTAAAACAGAATAGGAGATTCTCAACATTACATTTCCTGGAGAGGTGAGAAATTGAAAAGAACTGACCATGTGAAGGCAAGTTCCTCATTACCTCAAACTACCTCCCTCTGGAGTTTAACCACAGTCCTTGCTGTACCTGACCCCCTTACTCCTTTAGAATCTGAATATAAAGACTAGAAAGACTGAAATTTTTGCCTGTTTAGCACATGAATCCTGCAAGGACACCACTTTTCAGGCATGAAGCTAGAAAAACTGTTTCTTAGACTATGCTAGGACCTTGAAAGTTCACCGCTCTGTATAAACAGTCACAATTTCAGTACTTTTCTTGTATTTTAATAACTGTTTACCTTTCTTAATGAAAAATATATCTCCAGCCATTTGAGTGCTGTTATGACACTGAAGTCAGTGGAACCTTCACAAAATCAGCACATGACACGTAAAGTATAAAACAAAAATGGTTTATTATCCAGAAAAAAAGCAAGCTTTTTATGACAGATTTTGTGTGTTCTAAAACTAATATAACTCTACTGAACTGAAAGAAATTGTGTGTTCTGAAACTAATATAACTCTGCTGAACTGAAAGAAACTGGCTAGGCTTCATAGTGATCAATAATGAAACACCAAAATGTGCAGCACAGAAAGCTTCATTTGACAGTGCTACTATCAGTAGGGGAAATGAGGCATGTAGATGAAGTTTATTGTCAACTCTAACTTAAGAACTGCTAGCACAGCAGTGTAAAACACACATCTTTAAAGGTCATTACAGTGGTGCTACCCAAAAGTATTGCCACTGTGCTCAGGATAAAACAAAATATACCCGAGACACATAAATTATGTAAATACGGAAGTGTCTAGGGAAACAAAGCTAAATCTTACATGAGGGGCAACAATAAAATAAAAATAAAATTTAACTTCTATGTCATCTCAACCTTTCTTTTACATCTCTGAATATGTGAAATGCAATCTGATTTAAAGCAGAAATTCACCAACAGATTGCTTTTTCTGTATAAGGAAACAATGCCTGCAGTCATCTTGCTTTTCTCAATAGGCAGCTGTGATCATGGACCTTTCAGAATCATGGAATAGCACTTTACACCATCAAATGTGCATTTTAAAAGCATTTTTCTAACTGTTCTGAATTATTTCAGAGAATTAGGAGCTGTGCAGAATGTTAAGACACCAAAAACTATGCGTGAATAACGTAAAATACTATTTCATTTTTTAAAAAGTTGGTAGCTCTCTGCACAGATTTATAGCAAAAGTTCTGTAAATGCATGTCCTAACCTCCCTGCACTGACTGCTGACAAGCGCTCCTCAAAACACTTTTTCCCTGGTTCCCACCTTCCCACCCAGCTCAGCTTGTTACTAATATTAATATACAGAGTAAACAGACAACTTTATGCCAGATGAGAGATAATAAATCCTCATGCTCAGTTCTAGTCCACAGTGAGACCAACTTACAGACTATTTCTGTCTGCTACAGATGGTCCTAATTTCATAATAAGAAGTACAGACCATCCCATGTGTAAAAACTAGTTATTAAAAAAAGTAGCAAACAAATTACTGGTGAATAATGCACGTACACTGCTTATAGACACAATTAGGAATCCCTAAATTCAGCGATATATAAGCAGTTTTCTATCAAATTACATATACAATACAAGCCAGGATGCCATTGGCCTTCTGGGCCACCTGGGCACACTGCTGGCTCATGTTTAATTGATTGTCAAGCAGTACTTCAAGGTCCCTCTCTGCTGTGCCACTCTCCAGCCACTCTTCCCCTAGCTTGAAGAGATGCATGGGACTATTGTGGTCAAAGTAAACCATAATTAATTATCAAACATACCTTCCTTGTATGTTACCAGAAAATTTTGCTATGGAGGAATAGTGAGGGGTGAGCGCTGGGGAGAAGAAGTAATAATCTTACCTAACCCTAGTGGGAAAAGGCTATTTCTTTACTCCAGCCACATCCTACTACCTTCATTTTCACACAGAGCCTGCATTGAGCTGCTTCAACTCAGCCTCTTCTATCAGGAGACTTTAAACAAATTCCTTTACTGTTAAAGAGAAAGTTTCCAAGAGTGCTATCTTACCACCTTTCACTACCAATCTTTCAAGTAGAACAGTTTTATAAGAGTGTGGACATTGTAGAAAGAACTGATACAGCTAGAAAAACAAATGCACAAAGGGACTCAAGTTTGCAAGTGCATCCGAAGCGCTCCAAAACCTGTTTCACTTTTTTTCACTGTTTCATCCTGCTTACGAACATGATTTTTGTCTTTCAAACAGTTCCTTCTATATCCTTAAAAGCCTATAGCCTGCTACAATAATGCCTCTTCACAGCATAAAAAGCAACTTGAAAAACTTTCATGACATCTACCAAGCTGGGAACTTCTCCAGAGAAGATACAGTAGCAGCTGTTAGTATGATCACTGACTCACAGTTTCTAAAGAGCTGGATGAAGTTACTAGGATGTCCTCTTTGCAAGACAGCTACTGAATGAAGAGAAGCTTTATATCAGTACCCCTGGATGCATCTTTATATCACTGACTTCTACAGGACAAACATTTTAACAGGAAAAACATTAACTCTGATAATATGAATAAAGCAGGAAAAACAAGCAAGAGGGAAGTGGACCACAGTCTGAGAAGGCTTTGTAAAAGCACTATTAGCAATCTTCCAGCTACTGCATTTGATCAGTCACAGTATTTATTTGCTCTCTCTCTCAGACATAGCCTTCATATTGCCATTGCCCCTTTTGAGCAATGGGGAGGCAATGTTCTCCTTAAAAATTTCAACAACAAAAAAGTATGTCAGAATCAGACAGTCATATAGGTTAGAAGGGACCTAATCAAACTATCTATCCCAACCTATATGGTCAAGCAGAGTGAGCTACTAAAGGTTGCCCACCATCACACGCAGTAACATTTCAGCATCTCCAAAGATGGAGATTCTACAAAGTCTGTAGGAAACCTGAGTCAGTGCTGAATTACTCCACAGTGGTCTACATTTTTTTATGGAAATTAGACAAAAAATTGTTATGGTATCTAAATAAAACCAACATGAAACTAACCTGATCCCATAAAGATTACGAACAGCTTCATCTCCATCTTTTCCCAGTTGAAGAGCTTGAATTTGTAGTAATTTTGAAATAGTTTTTATTAATCCATGCACATTCCTGTTGACAAAAAGAACCACATTAATGTAATATATATAGTTACATTAGTTGATTATTCCACAAAAGGAGGAACCCAGAACAAAAATGACACTCATGAAGCCTTCAGTTCTCCTGAAGGACCTTCTCACATCTGCCTATGCACTTGCCCACTACTTTTGGGCAAGTAGTAATCCATGTCTTTTTTTTTTTTTTTCCATATAATAAGCAAAAAAGCTGTGAGAAAAATTAAGTCACCAATTTAAAATGTTAATGTTTTGCTTCCATCTTATCTTACAAGTATATTTGCTGTCCCTTGCTTAACTGAAACTGATGCTTTTTGTATGTTAATAGAAAATCAGCTCTTCTCCAAATTTAAGTACTTAGGGGAAACATTCAGCATGGTACACGAATTTAAACCATGCCACTACTGCCTAGCAAGAGAAATCACACTCTCAGAAAAGACACTTTAGACATCTACTTCGTGCTGACTTTTGATCTTGGGAGACAAGGACTACAAAAATTAGTTATATATAGATATTTTAACTCCCTCTTCCTGCTCTGTTTATTTTGCCATTCAGGAAAATTCAAGAAACAGCAGTGTTTCTGGAATTTTGATAGGATTTCCCACACTGTCTTGGAGAGACATCAATGCAATTAACGAAGTCAACCACAAGGGGAGAAAAAAGTTCTGTGACAATGGAGCAGCGAGATCAAGAGGTCTACAGCTCTATCACTGAGCTTACAAAGACAACTTCCAAAATTTTTTTGTCCTCTTCATAATTAGGTCCTTTCCTGGCCTTTCTGACCTGACCATATCTAATCGAACCCAATCCCTTCCCAAGCAAACAGCCCATATTTCATAAAGAAACACTCATGAGGTGAAAAGGTAGGAGAGAACCATGGCTCATTCTTTCATTTTTCATATAGTACATGCTATAAGATTGCATCATCTCCCCCTAAAAATCTATCAGATAGCTTAGTACTCAAGCCAATAAACCAAAATTGCTCCTCATTTCGTTCACATAATGAACAGGAAGAGTTAATTCAACATACAATTAGAAGAGACTGGCTCCTTGGAAAAAGCTTCCTCTATCACACAGGGCAAGGAAAGGGAGGAAAAAGAAGTTGATGGGATTTTTTTCTTGTTGTTGTTGTTGTTTTGTTGGGGGTTTTATCTGTTCTAATGTTTCCTCTTTTTCCTTCCTAGCAGAAAAAAATTTGAGAAATCTATTTGATCTTTGATTTCACTTCTTCATCAGTGAATGGCAAACTGCAAGAACTCCTATCACAGTAAGCTGAAAACAAGAAATTATGCATAATTTACATAACCCTCTAATATGACAAACATACCATTATTCTCATTTAGCACCAAACTATGATCCTCATTCAATTTATGAGCAAGCTGAGATATAGTCATATTAAAAGTTCAGCACAGAGTGCAGTATGGTCTACAAACATTTTCCTAAATTATGAACGGATATTGATACAGTCCGAGGTAACATTAAAATTTATTTCTGTTTTGGATTTGCAAAACAATGCCCAACCTTGGGAGGGTCGGGTGCAAGCAGACTTTATTTGACAATTGACACAAGCAAAACTATAGAGCCAGGCAAAAGAGAGAGAGAGAAAAAGAAGATACAAGAGAGAGAGAAAAGTGGAGAAAATGGTAAGAAATAGAGGAGAGGGGAGAGGAGAGGGGAGAGGAGAGGGGAGAGGAGAGGGGAGAGGAGAGGGGAGAGGAGAGGGGAGAGGAGAGGGGAGAGGAGAGGGGAGAGGAGAGGGGAGAGGAGAGGGGAGAGGAGAGGGGAGAGGAGAGGGGAGAGGAGAGGGGAGAGGAGAGGGGAGAGGAGAGGGGAGAGGAGAGGGGAGAGGAGAGGGGAGAGGAGAGGGGAGAGGAGAGGGGAGAGGAGAGGGGAGAGGAGAGGGGAGAGGAGAGGGGAGAGGAGAGGGGAGAGGAGAGGGGAGAGGAGAGCTTAACAAACTTCTGTGGTTAAGCTATATAAACACTGCTTTGCAATCCAGAGTGGATGTGGCTTACGTTGTGGCAGCCTGGGGGCCGGTAAAGAGAGAAGAAACCAAATATAAAAAGTTCTTGGGTAATTTGCCAGCACTTACTATAGCAATCAGTAATATATTCTAATTTCACACATGGGAAAATGTAAGAATGGTGTAGAAACAGGGCAGATCCAAGCCCTTCCAATATGTAGCTCTGATTTGCTTTTTAAGATTAGCTCAATACTAAATATCCCACTTAATAGTTTTTATTTTCTAAACTACAAAATTGTATTCACTTTCATTTCCTTACAAAACTCTGATACTGTAACAAAATGGTAACTAAATCAGAATTTCACATTTCTTCCTATCCACAAGCTAATGTGTCTGCTACCTACAGCTAATGAAACTTTTCCTCCATCTTACCCATCTTACTCAGCTGCTCAGTCTAAGAAGGGGTGCTTTTACTTCTTAGGTACCAATGGAGATTCTTCCCCTAAACTGAACTAGTAAAATTTCACCATTTGAAGGACAGTGGTTTGCAGGAATTTCTTATAAAACATATTTAGAAAACCTTTCCTAGGGATGATAATCACCTACTGCAGACTGAGAACAGAATCAGCAAGATTGTGACAGCAAGATTCCAGCTCTAAACAACTCACAAGGAAACTGTATTTCCTAAAATACCTAATTTCTTAAGTATTTCACTGGTATACTCACACCAAAAATTGCCTTTGGCTCAGCCTGACCACGGGAAACCTCTGTGTGAAGCTTAGGAGAGGTGAAAAACATGTCTTGAACCATGGTTCTTGCAACCTCTATCCTGAGCCCACCAGCGTAATACATCACCAGTGTGGCATTTCTATCTTGGCTAAAAACTCTTAACATTCTCCAGAAGGGAATAAGAAGGCTTAGTGCAGAAAACCACTCAGAAGATAGATAGTCCAAGGAACTTTATAAGAGAAACATCTTACCAACCATAATTTGATTTCCTCCTTAAAAAATTTATGCGCAGTCTTTTTCCTCCACTGCACAGGCAGTCTAGCTCAAAACACCATTTTAAGATCCAGGCATTTCACATGCAGAATGTTCTAAGATGAAGTAGCTGCACAGCTAGGCTGTGTGATTTCTTTCTCAGCAGACAAGGAAACAAAAGGCATCATTCCTAATCCCCACCCAGTCTTATGATGACTCCATTTAAGCAATTAGTTATTTGGACAGACTGATTATGAACTTATTTCTCTCGTCTAATAATGGAAGTTCCTGCAATTTTCTTCCCCTTCCCATGACAGAAGCAACAAAATGGGGCATTGCATTGATTTCTGAAGTTCCACAGCTCAACATTCAGTGTTAGTCTGACCTGCTACAAATTTAGCTTATGTGCATAGGATACACTATGAGTTCTTAAGTCAGACCCACACTGTCACGCTACCAAAAGAAAAGCAACAATCTTCAGCAGAGTGTCAAGGTAATGGCAGTCATAAATACAACAGCTTATTTGAAGGTAGCATCATTTATTGAACCTTTCCTCTTTCCCTGTACTTACAAGGAAAAGAGCAAGGACTGACAACAAGCTGTCAAAAGACACAAAATCAGACAACCAAATATTACCTTGCTGAGGGAATTAGGTTGAGAGCTCCATGAAGAACATAGTCAAGCTCAGCCCGTTCCTCTGCAACAAGTGCCACCAAGCCTTCAGAGCAGGCTGTTCGCAGGGCAGCATCCTCGCTGCAGCACTTCTCCCAGAGCAAGTTCAGAGCAGGAGTCTGAAATCAAAAGCATGAAACACAAGCAATGAGAAGGCTGGCACTGATTTTTTTCTTCATTCATCTCAAGTACACTTTTAAAAAAGCTAACTAAAAAACAGCTCAACAGCTTCTTTGAAGTCTTAGAAAGCACAAGAGATAAAGCTGGGGTACAGATTCTATACCAGTAAAGGCCTTTCCCAGGACAGTTCCCACTTTTATGCCCCCTGCTGCCTATGCAGTTTCAGAAAAATTAAGGCGTACAAATTTTTCAGCTCTGCCTATGCAGGTAAGCTACCATCAATTTCACTTTCCCTAAAAAGATCAAGATGTAACTGGAGAAAACTCAGGGACTGCTGTGTCAAGCTATGTCTACAGCAAGGCATATCACAGACAGCGTTATCTCCATTTGCTAGTAAGCACTAAGATTTCACAGCACTCATCAAGATTGCTGCTGTTTTCATGCTAAATTTGCACTCACAGGTTAGCTGACTTCATAGCTACAAATTAAGAAAATGTTTTTCAAAAACTGAACACTGCAAAATGATGCCTCATGAAGAGGCTCCCTGTAATGTCAAAGAAGCGTGAAGTTTTGCTTTGTATTTTACAAGCTGTTGCTGTGTTTCATTTTAATACCTTCATGGAGTGGCAAATGAGAAGACTTAGCTTTGTAGCTCAAAGCAGAACACCAGTTGGGAACATGAATATGAACAGGACTGTTGGAAAACTTCTGTTAGAGAAACTACACGCCTCCATCTTTCTCTTCCATCAAAACTCATCACTTTTTACATTTTGTTTTGCTAGGCTAGGACATGGAGGTTGTTTACTACATCAGACTGTGAGGAAAAATCCAAAAATCAGTAATTTTGTGCCTATTTCTGTACAAATAAGTTTGTGTCAATCATTCACCAATGACACTTCACTTGCACTAACAAATAAACTCAAATAAAACTCTCCTAAAGTGACCACAGGTAAATGTTGGTATTCTGCACAATTCAGACTTCTGCCATTAAGACTTCTGATGGAGGTAAAACCACTCTTCTGATTCCAGAGACTGTAGTGTCTGCTTCTAAGCACAGACACATAGCCAACTACCTTACTTAACTTCTAGGATTTACTAAAATGGAGAATGGGAAATCAGGGAAAAACAATCACATATGGATGAGAGAGGAGACACAAGTGAACAAATGGCACAGACCTTGTCAGATGCCTGTCTGATCTTCTGTGAAGAGACATTTTCTTTCAGCACTGCAGCAATCAGATGACTCACCGCCTGAAAGAGAAAAAGAAATAAGAAACATGCAGATCAAGCATTATTTTTCAATTCTCCATTAGGAAGAATTTACACTGCTGTTGCACACAATCATTTTGATGTGATTAAAAATACCACACATACTGGTATAAAAGCTGAAATACATTTTAAGGCTAAAAATCTCCATAAAGTAGGCATATTACTTTTTACTGTTACCCTGAGGCAGAAGAGAAAGAAACTTCCATAGGGCTCCATGTAGATCCAAGCATCTCTTTGCATAGAACCTTTTACAAGACAGGAATCAAATATGTCCTCAGGAATTGCAGATACTTTAATGCATAATGGTAATAGACATATACAATTCCACTGTTCTACAGATCTTAGTGTACTAAACAGCACTGGTAATTACTAAATCTTTTACTATAAAGGGCAGTAACTAAGAAAATCAAGAGAGGAAGTGGAACACAGAAAAGCTAAGTAACTTCCCCACATTTTTGTATTTTAAGTTTTGCTGAACACTGATGATAAACATACTATCATATTCTGAAGTATTTTACATAACCCCTAGCATACCTACTGCCAGAAATATTTTGTTTACTTTGAAAAAGGCATTTGAAGTTAACAGTGTTCCTCATAAAGCTATTATTTGGCAGAGATCATGAACAGGTTTTATATTTTCAAGTGTATCAAAAAAAAAACCACCAAAAAAACAAAAACCAAAAAAACCCAGGATATGCTTGATCATTTCAGGTTTAAGATTAAGTACCTTTTGCTATTAGAATGCCTGATTTCCTTAAACTGCCTTTAAAAGTCTTAATGTGGACTGAAATACTGAATTACCCTCAAAGGCTTCAGGATGTTTGAATCCATGCTTTTATTTTCTGACTCTCCTCTAATGCCTTACTCTATCTTGTTTCATTATCATTGATACTGCTACATAGCGTAAACTTTCTGTGAGAAAGACACCTTTTTACAGTAAGAGGAAAAAAATGTTTCAGATTATCAGTGTACTCCCCATCTGGCTGCATCAACTCTTCTATGGTAAAGACAGATCCTAACTTCTGGAAAAAATGAATCAGGAAAGCAGCATCTCTCTTTTATTAGTGTGTAAAAAGACAGGAACAAATTATTTTAAACATTTTCAGGTTTGAATATTCCCATTTGAATATTTATACTTCATTTAGACACTACTAGGCTGACATGCCAAACAGTAGCACTGTCAGATAACAATTCATATTTCCAGGAAAGATGACAGTTTGCATCTTCCTGGACTGCAAGGATTATGTCTTTCAAAGGTTTGGATATGTATTGTAAAATATTTGATTTAAGAAGATAGTTTATTATTTGGGAATCTTACTCCCTTGCAAACAGAAATAGGGTATGGGATAAAGTCAGATACTCATCTCTGTTTCTCTATAGTTATCCCATTGCAAGAGCAACAACAGTTGGATTTGATCTTTTTTAGTGCTTTTTTAGTGAATCATTTTACCAAATGATTCTTCTATTATTTTGCTTTTTCCTGCTTATAAGGAATTTCAGAAATTAATTCATACTCATATCCTTGTAACACCTTCTTTACACTGGAAAAAATGCTTATCAATAAAAGTAGCTTTTGCAGAGAGCGGAACAGGAAAGTAAAGATGTTGATTAGCCCACTGCATTCCAACAACTTGATTCACCAGTAAAACTTTTGACCTATGAAACTATCCTCAAGTTCCTCACTTCACTGATCCTTGTCTGTGCAGGTTACATGTTCTGCAGAGCAGATGTCTTGGTTGGTCCCAGAAAGAGAAGACGACATCTGTCACAACGCTGAACAACAGTCAGAACAGCCTGATAACAGTCTGAACATTACAGCATGATTTTCAGGGGTCACAGAACGGAAGTGGCAACTAGCAAAACAACCAAAGCAATTCAGGAGCTCTTAATGATGTGCAGCTGTAGTAATGAGCCAAGACATTTCAGAAATGCTTGTACCATGGGTGAATTCTTCTGCACTGAATAAAAATGAACTGGTTCAAAGATGCTGAGCCCTACCAACCAAGGCTAGTAGCAATGTAAACTCCTCTTCAGTACAAGACACTTTGCTAGACCTTAGACAAACTGTAGCTTTCAGGGATATGACATCCTCTCCTAAATGCAAAGCTGATCACAAGAGGACTTCTGCATCTCTCTTTGAAACTTAACTGCAGACTGTGCCGAACAGAACAGGCAACAGAGACATCAGGTTGCATGGACTGCATTAGCTCTACTTAATCAATCAAACAAATTAGTATATATTTAATCCTGAATTCAAAACAGGAAGAGGAAGAAAGCAGGTGTTGGCAGTGATATCACACAAAGATATAAATTTTTAAAACTGAAATGAGATAGCAAAAGCAAGGAAAGTGTTTTTTAAACATAACCTATTACTTCCTTCCTGTCCCTGAAAAGTACTGTGATAAACAATCTATGTACATAAGAAAGTTTCACATGAACATTGAACATGCTCAAAACAGCCAATACATAGATATGAAAATAAAGGGGATTGGCCTGCTGAACACAGTGGAGCTGTATACAGTTACTCTTTGATGACAGACAAGACTGCAGTAGTTCATTAGTTCTCATCAACAGGAAGAAAACAGATCAATCCTCAAGACAGTTCTATGAAGTATTGTCAAGTATTTCGACCCCACACATGACATCTGTACCTCTTGGAGTCTCTCGAGATCACAAGGTCACTAAAAAACATCTGAAACATCTGGCCCCACTCAAACCTTCTAGTCCTGGAAAGTTTCTGATTTTCTTGCAGAGGCTCTACCATCATTAGCATTATATACAATGTTTGGATTACACAGAGAGGGCAATTAACATTTGTTTGCAACCTAAGATAACTGCTTCTATGGTTTTCTGCATTTGAAGCAACCCCCCTTCCTCCTGCCCGCACTCTCCCTTAAAGGAAAATAAAGTCTTCCTTATCACTTTTTTCCAGTCAGGCAGCAGGCCTTTGAAACACAAGTTTCTACGGACAATTCAATTTGTTCAATGCTTTCAAAAAACATTACCTGTGACTGAATAACCACATTAGGAAATTCAAACCGCTTCTTGATGTCCTCCAACATTTTGGCTCTGTCATATGGCACTAACTCTCACTCTGTATGAGAGATTAAGAGAATATACTTAGGACTAGGAAAGAAAGCATGCAACTAGCCAGAACAAAAAACCAAGATTTATGTAGCACTTAGCAGCAGATGTAAGCCTTAAAGCATTTTCTTCCTTCTCCTAAGCCCACCATAACACCTTGCTTTATAGGTTTGAGATCAAGAAACTTAAACCTGATATACTTTCTCACAAAATACTTTCTCAAAAAAAATGGGTGACCAACAGTTCTTAGAGCAAATATACAGTTCCATCTGACACAGAATATAGGAACTCTGAATGCATTTATTGTTGAGAGCATTTTAAGTATCTCCCATTGACTTCAAAATGGAACAGCTCAAGAGGAATGGCAAGATTTTCCATAAATCTGCCATTTATTTCATACAGAAATAGAAGCCAAACAAACAACCCACCTGTGAGACTGTAAATGGTAACTGCAGTTAGGGGCTGGAACACTTGACAAAACAACAACTACTGTGGAATATGCAAGCACCCACTAGCACACAGAAACCTAAACTGGAGAGAAATAAAAAATAAGCTTAACATGTAGCACACCAGTGTTCAGAATTGTGCCACTTACTCTCTGTAAGTGGCAGAATTAAACTCTCAAAACAGGCAAATGCAGCATGTATCAAAACAGTTACATTCAGAGTAGGAACATGCAAAATTAATAGTTACCACCTCAATGAATATAAATTCCTGGCAGTTAAATAGCAAAATATTCCCATATACTTCTAAATTACATTTCTGAAGGCTTAGGAGGGGGAAAAAACCCAAAAAACCAAAAAACAAACCAAACTAAACAAAAACAAAACAATAAAACCCCTGATAACTGCACTCAGAAGTATGCCAACATGGATTTATATTATTTTAGAATAGATACAATTGTATTTTATGAGAGTAAGTGTCCATACAATGAATGAACTTACTAAACTATGGCTGACATCTTGCTTTTTTTAAAAAATAAATATGATTGCTATAGCAAACAATTCCAGACAAATCTAGATCTGCTGAGCTAGTAATTACTGCTGCATAATTCCAGTGGATGCACTAGATGCACTCAACCAATTTCTATATTCCAACTGAGTCACACAAAACAGCCCCTTCCAGTTCTACCTAGCAAGCAGCAAGATTATGTGAGCTTCCTTCCTGGGTAGTTTTGACACAAACACATTGGCATTAGATGCTAGCTACCAGCATAACATTCTTATTATTCATATTAAAAGCAGAAACTTTTAAGGCTAGAGGAATGTACAGTAGATACTTTCAATGGAAGCTCAACTGAAGTTATTCCAGGCAGACTAGAAGTCTATTGCCCCCCGCCCTCCCAGAGACAATTCCTCAATTTCTACCAATCTGCACTAAATGTCTGAAGTATATTTGCAATGCAATAGCTGTATCAATGCTATGTAGTGAGTTTAAATACTATCTGAACAGTTCTTTGACATTCACACTTAGCAAACACACTTATGTGTGCATATGGAATGCCTGGAAATTTTACAGGATCAGTGGATAATTAAGGCTGGCAGAGACCTAAGGACTCCTTTAGCTCAATCTCCTTCTCAGAGGAAGTTCAGCCACGGGTTCACACCCAGCTGCTCAGAGCTTTGTCCCATCAGGACTTGAAAACCTCTAAGAACAGAGAAGACTCCAGCTTACTGAACTGTTCTGATAGATAAAAACTCTCTCTTCATCACTATTCTGAGCTTTTTTGCCATGTGAAGAGCCTGGCTGCATCTCCTTCATCTCCCTCCCATGGGTTCCAGGGCTACTGCTACGTGCCCCCACAGATATCCTTCATCCCAGCTGAACCAGCCCCAGTCCCACTGTCCCTCCCTACAGGGCAAGGGCCCCAACCCCACTATCTCCGTGGTCTCTCCTGACTTCATTCCTGCTGGTCAGTATCCTTCATATACCAGGAGTTTCAAAACTGGACATGTCAATATGAGGCTGAGCAGAGGGATACAAACCTGGCTTCCCACACTGTGCCCTGCTCACACTGCCTGGGGCACTGGCTGCTACAAGTATGTATGTGTGTATAAAGGGGAAACAAAGAGCATAAAATAAAGAGATTTAATCACGACTTGACAGCTAGAATGGACTTCCAGTCCCTTCTGCTCCTCAGTCTTTTTCCTCCTAAATGTCATCGTTATCATGATATGTAAGACTTAGGCCATATGCAGATGCTTATCACCATCTCTTTCCTCTCCAGCAATCTCTTTGGGAATACTAATGAGGATTTGCTCAGGGGTTTGCAAAGGTAGATCAGCGTTGCTCCAATGAAGTCCAATTCTATTGGAGTACTAAGTGGATCCAATGAGAGCAATTGTAACAGTTCCCTAAACCAGTCCCGTACACTGGAGAACCCAAATTCTGGGTGTAGCACTCTACACACTGTCTCATGAATGTCACAGAGAGTGGGGAACAATCATGGTCACAGATGTCACATTCTTACTCATAGAGTCCAAGATGCAGCTGGCCGTCCTTTCAGCCACACTGCACTGCTGACTCGTGTTCAGCTTGGGGTCATCTAACACCTGCCATTAGAGCCCTTCCTGTAGTCCTGCTTCTTAGGTGGCCAGCCCTTTCCTGTAATGGTCCATGGAACTGTTTCATTCCAGATGCAAGACCTTGCACTGCTTCATGCTGAATTGCAACAGTCTCCTGTCAGTCCATGCTTCTGAAGCATCTAGGTGCACCTGAAGAGCACCCTACACATCAGTGCTTTGAATGCCTTCTACAAGGCGGTGCTGTTCAAAAATTGCTGAGTGCCCTCCATCTCATCATCCCGGTCACCAATGAAGGCACAACCTAGATTTGGGACCATTACTGATGCCTGTGGGACACCAGTACTTGCCAGTCTGATTGATCCTGAACAACCAATCATCACTTTTTGGGCCCAACCACCCAGCCAGTTTTTAGCTGACTATATTGGACGCTTAGGCAGTATTTTACTAATCTAGTGCTAGGGAGATGGTAATAAGGCTGTATCAAAGGTCTTGCTAAAAGACATAACATTCACTGCCTTTCTCCTGTTCACAGCACAAGTAACCTCAAAGTAGAAAGCAATGAGGTTGATCAGGCACAGGTGATTTGTCCTTTGTAAATCCATGCTGACTGTTCCTAGTCATACCCCGTTCTTCTTGCATTTAAAAATGGCTTCTACAAGAATGCATTCCTCAGACTTTCCAGGGACTGTTAACAAAATCAACTGGCTTCTAAACCCTCTCCTACTCATGCCCTGAAATGTGCTCCAACAGGATGTGTTCCATGATTTTCCCAGAGACTTAATTCAGGTTGACATGCCTGTTGTACCCCAAGCTGACCTTTCTGCCTTTTTCAAGAACAGGACAACACTTGCCTTTCTGCACTCACTGCAGATCTCCACAACTTTTTGCAGACTAACAGAAAGCAACCTCACAAGGGCACTGGCCATCTCTCTTTGCAAAATGGAAATGTCCCACGTTTTCTTTCTCCAACGTGCTACTATTAATGTAACAAGCTACTCTTATTGCCATTGACATCCCTTGCAAGTTTCCATCTGCACTGAGCTTTGGCTTTACTAACACCACCACTGTGTTTCTAAACTGGGCCTCTGAAGACTGCTGCCACTTCTGCCTTCTGTATGCTGCCAATTTTGCACTAGAGCACACTGTACAGCCTTCCAATAAATCCAGCTGGTTTCTTGAGTAGTGTCATATTCTTTCCTTGCACCTTTAGCTCTGCAAGCTTTCCTGAGGGCCTTTGCCTCTCAAAGCTACCTCTGACAGGGTCCTACCAAAGCATTATCTGAATATGTGAAAATCTGCTCTCCTGAAGTTCCGAGTCTGTAGTCTGCTAATAGCATCTCATCCCTCTGTTTCTGGCCTTTAGACATTTAAAACTAAAGGTACCACAGAGAAATAAAATATCACACTAGGAAGAGGGGGAAAGATGAATCCTCAGTTGAACAGATGTTGCCACGGTTTCTGATCTGAACTTCAGAATTAGGAATCAAGTGATTCCAAAATAATGCAATTCTTTCTCGTTTCCCTGTCTCCAGAAACAAAAAATAATACAGGAATACTATAAAATGGAATCGTTGTCTTGCAGATTGTTACAATAGGCCTCACTGCAAATAACTTGGCCAAAAGAACTGGTCTCAACAGGCATACAATGTCTACCAAACATCCCAAAACTTAACCCATGCATGTCAGCTGCCTACTTTGTTAAGTTGTAACTAATTACATCTCTATTTTCCTGTTGTCTCTAAGCCATATTTTTCCTATTCTCACACTCTACACCATGAAGCACACAGATAAAAAAACAACCACCCCAAACAAACCCTCAACGCACACACATGAAAGATAAAGAAAAAAGAAGACAAGGTAGAGGAAAGGAGTCCTTGCTTGTTTTCCCAACACTACCAAAATGAATGGCAAGCACCTGTGCTGGGTTGAGCTTGGCTGGCTGCTAGGTTCCCAGCAAAGCCACTCTTATCGCTCCCCCTCTTCAACTGGACAAGGGAAAAAATATATAGTGAAAGGTTAGTGCAACGAGATAAGGACAGGGAGAAATGACTCACCAATCACCATCACAGGCTAAGCACACTTATCTCAGGGATATTAATTTGTTACCAATCAAACCAGAGTAGGATGAGAAATAGGAATAAATCTAAAAGCAGCTTCCCTCTACTCCTTCCTTCTCCTGTAAATAAATTCTCTTACTCCCAACTTCTCCACCTCTTCCCTCTTTCATACTCTTCCCCTCTTTCCAGCAAGGGGTCCATTCCACTGGAGAGATTCCTCCACAAACTTCTCCAAAGCAGGTCTCTCCCATGGACCTGCAGTTCTTCAGAAACTGTTCCAGCGTGGGTCCTTTCCACAGGGTGCAGTCCTTCAGGAACAGACTGCTCCAGTGCAGGTGCCCCACAGGGTCACAGCTCCTGCCGGGATCCTGCTCCAGCATGGGCTTCTCCCCAAAGGGTCACAGCTTCCTTTCCATGCATCCACCTGCTCCTGTGTGGTGTCCTCCACAGCCTGCATGTCAGTGTGTGTTCCACTGTGAGCCTCCCTTGGCTGCAGGGGGAAAATCTGCCTTATCATGGTCTTTACCAGGAGCTGCAGAGGAATCTCTACTCTGGCACCTGGAGCACCTCCTCCCATCCCCCTCCTACTTCACTCCTCTTAGTGTCTGCTGGGCTGTTTCTCTCACATAGTCTCACTTCTCTCTTCCAGCTAATGTGCAGCAATATTTTCTCTTTAAGTATGTTACCATAAGGGTGCTACCACTGTCACCGAAGAAGGTCCACCTTGGAACAGTTGATCCTGGCTCTATCAGACATGGGAAAAACTTCTGGCATCTTCCCACAGAAGACACTCCTGTAGCCCCCCTGCTACTCAAAGTTTGTCACGTAAACTCAACGCAGCATCCTGATGCTAAAAAGGACAAGCATCGCTAATACGACAGAACCGGAAATGGACTGTAATGTAATTACACCTTCAACTCTGGACCGTGCCAGTTTACCAAAATTATGACGGGATAAACTAAGCTAAACAGCAGAAAATGACTGCTGGGAGTACGGAGCTCGCATTTTCCTAGATATATTGCCTTTTGCTCATTGTTAAGGACTGCAGACTCAAATCGGTGATTCTACCGATGAGTGAGAATACCTGCACAGACCCCCACCACCTCACAGCTCCCCAAAGTTCCCGAGTTTAAGCAGAAAAGCAAACAAACAAACAAACCAACCAACCCCCACAGCTGAGTCACGGCAGCGGTCCCGGCGATTCCGCTGCTCTCCTGAGGCCGTCCCGCTGCCGGTGGCACCGTCGCGGTGCCATCCCCTCTCCGCCTCTCCGGAACCCGCCCGCCCCGCCCCGAGCCCGGCCAGACCCCCGGAGATCGCCCAAGGGGCGAGAGGCGGCTCCAGCACCGCCCGGCACCGCGCTGGCACCGCGCCCACCCCGCGGCCCTACGCCCTCCACCTCGGCACGCCCGGTCAGCACAGCCCCACCTCGCCTCGTTTCGTACCCCGAGCAAGCCGACCGCCTCCCACCCTCACTCCGGCAGGGCGGGGAGGTCCTGGCAAGCGGCAGCCCCGCTTCGGCCGCCCTCAGGGGCGATGCGCCTGCGCGGCTGCGGGCGCCTGCGCGGCTGGTGGCCTGCAGAGTCCCGCCCGGGGGTGGGCGGGCACCGCGCCGCGGAGTTGGGGCGGAGAGAGAGCGGGGTGCGTGATATAGTGGTTCAGTCAAAGCTCGGGGCATTTCGGCGCTGTTAGGAGCGGTGCCAGCGTAATAAAATGGGTTTTAGCCACCAGGATGCTTCTTCTGATGCTTATCAGAAACAGCGTGGCCAGCAGGTCCAGGGAAGTGATTCTGCCCCTGTACTCAGCCCTGGTGAGGCCACAGCTCGAGTCCTGTGTCCAGTTCTGGGCCCCTCAGTTCAGGAAGGAGATTGAGGTCCTGGAGCAGGTCCAAAGGAGGGCAACCAGGCTGGTGAAGGGACTCCAGCACAAGTCCTGTGAGGAGAGGCTGAGGGAGCTGGGGGTGTTCAGCCTGGAGAAGAGGAGGCTCAGGGGAGACCTCATCGCTCTCTACAACTCCCTGAAAGGAGGCTGGAGCCAGGAGGGGGTTGGGCTCTTCTCCCAGACGACTTTCAACAAGACAAGAGGACACAGTCTTAAGTTGTGTCAGGGGAGATTTAGGTTAGATATTTGAAAGAATTTCTTCACGGAGAGGGTGATCAGGCAATGGAATGGTCTGCCCAGTGAGGTGGTAGATTCTCTGTCCCTGGAGACATTTGAAGAAAGACTGGATGTGGCACTCAGTGCCATGGTCTAGCAACTGCTCCGGTGGGTCAAGGATTGGACTTGATGATCTCTGAGGTCCCTTCCAACCCGGCTAATTCTATGATTCTATTCTATGATTCTATGATACGTTATCTGTCTGTGCGAGTGCACCGTGAGGGCAAGGTGTCCCCAGGCCTGCTGGGTCTCACCTGGTCCCGCTGCCCGCCGGATCTGGCCGCAGGTTTTGTCTGGGTTTCATGTGTCGGAGCTCCGGGGAGAGCACTTTGGGCCCAAGCTTCTGTGCTGCCTGCAGCGGATGAGTGAGTCTGCTAGCGCTGGGACAGATGTGGAGATTGGGACATCTCCAAACAGAAATGGAGATGTAAATACAAAGACTTAAAACAGAAGCAGTACAACTTGTGTTGGAAAGGCTAAGACACTTCATTAGGTATTGCCGAAATATGAAAACAAACAAACAAACAAACAAAAAAACACAAAAAAACCAAACCAAAAACAAAACCCCAGGCCAAAAATTTTTATCAGCTTCAAAATCACTGCAGAGGCTCTTTAGCCTTCTAAATGTTTACACAGGCAGCGATCAGCAAGCTGCAGGGACATCAGGAAGACACCAAGCGTGCAGAATAAATCAGGCTGCCTTTGCTGCATGTTATGCAGCTTTCTGAAAGGCTCTGCACTGCACTTGTGCAACTTAGGTTGCTTTCTGAAAGGTACAACAGCCAAAGCTCAGCTGATGTATTTTGATGGGCTCCTCCCAGCTGGGCCTATAGAAGTTGTGTTTTCAATTAGGATTGTTACTGTAACACAGAACAGCACTTATATTCCTGAGCATGGAAGCAACAGGAAACTTCTCCAAGTCATGTATATACAACATCAGAATAGCTTTTGCTAAAAATAACTTCAGGAAAGGTCACAAGTATTTTGAAAGGAATTTGTTTGAAAAGGATTAGGTTATTCTCAAATGTAATTCAGCTGTGAGCTGCTTTGAGAGCACCAAGTAGCCAAATGTTGACAAACGTGGGGAAAAAAAAAAAAAAAAAAAAAAAAGAAAAAGTAATAGTAGGCATTTCCATCTAATTTTTTGTATGTTTATTAGGATTAAAAGACTACAGAATTGCTTAGTATATTGGTTCCAATTGCTTAGTATATTGGTTCCAGGTTCACCAACTAAGCCAGAGGCAGTTTATGGCATCTGAAGGGTGCTGCCCCTGCTTCCTTTCCATCAATGGGAAAGCACATACTGACACTTTAAAAGCCAGAAAAAGCCCAGAAGTTAATCACAGAACACTTTATTCTCTTGAGTTGCCTACATGTGCGTGTGCAAAGTAAATACATCACATCTCATAGACCATGTAAACTGTTTGTCTTCTCCACATGACTTCTCCAACATAACTTTTTGTAAACAACATGTACAAGTTTTTGTGATGTCATGTCCAGGTTGAAGAGGACCCAGATAAAAACCACCTGCAGCCGTATATACCATCCTGAGACCTCCCAGGAGCTCCCAGCTGTTGCTACCTGGGGACAGAAGCTGTTGCTATAGAGAGGATGGGCCAGGTAATGCAAATGGCCCAACCACAGTGCTCCTTCTCGTGGTGCTCAGTATAAGATGGCTCCCAAAAGAGCCCTTTTGGCTTTTCTGGGTGGTGTGCTGGCTGGCTGGGCTTCTGTTTGCTATGGCTCTTGCTTGGTTCCATGCTGGAGAAGAACAGTATTAATGAAGACAGGTAACCTTCTCCTGCTTTCCCAACTAGGACTGGCTTGGCTGCTCCAAGGCTGTTGTGGACTGTTACTGGGACTCAGACACCCCCATCTACAGCTGAGTCATGTTTGGGACTTTTCTGGTCAGAGGGTAATTACCAGCTGAAGAGTGTGGGTTCCATATTTATATATATTTGCATGTCAGTTGCTGCTATCATTAGTATTGTACTACTTCATAAAACCTATTCTAGTTTTGCTTTTTTTTTTTTTTTTTTTTTTTTACAACCCTAAAGTCTCCCTCTGTTATTCTCCTTTTTATCTGCTCCTGGGAGGGTAGTAGGGAGATAAGAGGGAGCATCTGTTACCCGGTTGTTGGTTAAAACTGTGACATGTGTCTTCCAGCACATGGAAGCCCATGATGGGGTCACAGTTCCCATTGCTGATAGAGTTGTAGCATCCTAAGATCAGCTAAAAGGTCCAGTGATGCATTTCAGTCTATTTCTAGGAGGAATGGAATGGAACAAAATGCAGTGTTCAGTCCCCTCTTCCCATTCCATCCTTTCTGCTTTGTCTAAGAGCATCTTGCTCTTGGCAGGATCGTTGGTTATTGACCTGCCATGTGACACTTCAGTTCTCATTCTCCATGTAGTTTTTGAGACACATGAGTAAATACACTGCCATCTGAAGTGGATTGGCTCTGATTTATGTGGCTTAGTACCCAGTTCTCTTAGTAACCCATGACATTTAGACTCAAAACTTGTTGAGTTGGTTGGTGAAATCACTGAATCTTAAATATGTTTAAAAATCTTTGATGGTGTTTTATTAATAAGTATAGATGGCTATGTATTTGAATAAGTAGGAAGCCTTTATTAGTCAGGCTAGAGAATTAAAAGCTAAATGGAGAGAGGAAAGTCTGTGCTATAAATCAGGTATTAATTTTGGCCATTGCTACTCTTACTTGGAAACAGACAGAAAAACTTCTAGTGAACCTGACTGTCTTTAGGGTTGTGAGGTCTTCATGTGCTGAACAGATTAAGGGAAGATGGGGCATTTGTTGTGGGTATTCTAGTGAGGGTTCCCCCATCCCAGTAAGTCTGATTCAGGGGAAGAGTTGCGTATCTGAGTGTTCTCCCTGTAGTGAAGGGTGCAAGTGGGATCCCTTCTTTCTGTACAAGGGATGGAGGCTGAGGTGGCAAAAAGAGGTGTCACAGAGTCCTTTTCTGTAAGAAATACCCAGCAGCAAATGTCTTAATTAGAATAGCTGTTAGAACAGAAAGAGGAATGTAGATAGCAAATAAATCTTTCGTCACTTCAGGTAGTAGAAATCCTGCATTGGGCCCCAAGTGGATTTTACTGTGTCGCATTCCACAGATCCCAGATGTGGAGAGAGGTTTTTCCTTTTTGATTGTTCAAGCTACCATACAATTTCCTTACAAGAAATAATTCTATTTATAAAGGATGTTAGCATGATGACTTCAGGCAGAACTTTAGTTAAGGGCAAGGCCATGCAAGGCAACATAATTGGCAGTAGTGATTTAGTGATTGGGAGCTACCTGCAGGATCCTCAGTGCTGGCAGTGTTTGTCCTGTGTTAAGTGACCTGTGCAGTGTATCACAGTCCTGATACTGACATGCGGTGCAGCACAGCACAGCCCTGCACCTGGTGAGGTCAGTTGTGATGTGGGTCTCTGACTCCCTGATGTACAATGGTCTCCTGATCAGGATTCCACTGCTTGATCCACATACACATTACCGTTCACAAAAATATTATAAACTACAGAGTACATTAATAACATATGAGCTTCTTTGGCCCAGAGAACATACATGGCCCATTTAAGATTCCTGTCTGGGATACAATGTCTTACACAAGGCTCCCAGTACAGCTTCTCAGGTCCCTGCCTTGCATGCTGCTGTGGCAGTGGGAGAGTCAGTCCCTGCTGCCACCACATCCAGTCTTGCAGTAGGTAGATATGGGGAGTGTGGATTCATTTAGTATACTGGTTTGGTTTTCTCTTTACTTTTTTTTTCTTTTTCTTTCCTTTTTCCCCCTTCCCTTCCCCCATAAAGACTCCTTTTATTTGTTGCCACATGGATTTTTAGCCAAAGAGCTTTCTGAAGCTGCCATGTTGCAGATCTTGCCTAGACAGTGCAAGTGTGTCTCAGTAGCATATTAACCAAGGAAACTTCTCTAGCCATGTGTCAGCTCCATACTAAACCCAAGAGAGGAGACCTCTGGTTTCTGAGTGCAGTGCCAACCCATCTGTATGAAACTATTTACTGCTCTATGGTCTCGGTCTCTTTTCATACCATTTTTTAAAATATGCCCAGATCTTGGAAGGAAGAAAAAAGTAGAAGATATCTCTTAATAGACATGCTTAATGGATGTATTTGTTTTGATTGCCTTTAAATTTCAGGTCTTCTAGAGCCTGGGTGAGAAACTGAAATATATTTTCTGTAGTTCCCTGAAGTTTTGTCTCCAGCTTCCAAGGTCTTCTATTAAAGTCAAGTAAATATTTGGGAGTTACAAAGGCAGAATCAGTGCTGAAGTCTTAATTGGGTTTGATTCACAGCAGTTCACAGCAACTTCATATTATGCTACAAAGTCTGTTTTTTCTAGTCAAATTTGAAATAAATTTAACACTTCTGGGAGGTGTCCCCAACATTATTTCCTGCTGTTCTTAATAGGGCCTATCTGTAATACAGAAAACAATAAGAAAAAATCAGTTAGCTTGGATTGAGCTGCCAAATAGGTTTACTACAAATACAACTGTATTTACTCCAGTTTCTGCAACAAGATCTTTTGTAAAGATTAGCAAATCCATGAAAACTGCCCTGTTCGCTGGCCTGTGAGTTTTCTTCCAGGAGAGAATCTATAGACAGGTGTTACACTTTTTCTAGGACATGCTGAACTGTTTTCTCAGGGGACAGGAGGAGTGATGTGCTGATAATGCTTGCCTAAGAAATGTCAGAAGGTTCTCTTGGAAGTTTTTGTAATGTTTTGTGAGGTCTTCCAGTGAAGGTTATTACCCAAATTAAAATGTCTAAGAATAGCCTAATCTGCATATCTTGTTTCATCTGTTTTATTCAAGACAGAAAGCAACTCCAGCTTTAAAATGAAGCCTTAAAAATTAAGGAAAGGAATGAAGAAAGTCATGGTTTAGCATATATTGCAGAAATCAATAGCAGCCAAGCCTACCACTATTACAATCTGTTTATTTTAAGTCGTTTAAGCCTGATAATCAAATATAGTTTTGTCAAATGGGTCTAGTCAGCTATGTCTTTAGCTGTAATTCCTAAGATTAAGTCTTCATTGAAATTCATTAAACTTTTAGATGCAGCTGCTTTTGCAGCAAACAGTGGTCAGCTATGAAGGACTAGCACTGCATGCAGAGCTTCCATGGACTTCAGCATTGAAGGTCAGTGTGAGTGCAGAATTGAACAAAAAATCCCCATTTTTTTACCCTCAAAGCCAGCTGAGATTAATGGGAGGTTAAATTGCTTAACAGTTGCCATGGAGGGCTCTGCAACCCAGAAGATTAGAAATGCCTTACTAAACCTTATCTGCAGCAGTTCATAGATAAAAATTCCCTTTGTATTACTATGAGCAAGGCCCATGGAATAGCTAGGCTGCCTGTAAATGTATAGCATTTGCTTAGCTTCATATCTTAGTGTGGACATTTTAAGCCATAACCTTGGTGAAGATGAATAGCTGTTACTGTTGGAGCATTTCAGTTTTTCATAGATTGTACAGAGTGGCAGAGAGCAAAAAGAGGTATAAAACCCTAAACATGCCAAATATTTCTCCCCCCCCCAAAAAGAAAAAATTCAAATTGCCTTTTCTCATCTGTTATTTTACTTGATATAGCTCTCTTTGCTTAACCAATATGAATTAAGACACTCATTTATGATTTTTAGTTAAGACATGCCTATAAAGTGAATGCCATGTGACATTATTTCATCCCTTCCTTCTGATTAGCTGCTCCAACAAAAATCTAATAAACCCTCAAGTTAATTATATTTGTGTAAGAGCATACTTCATGGCCTTGTGGGCAAAGAAGTGCTATTTCTTAGCTTCTAAAGTCCCTTTCATGCTCACTCGGGTTTTTTTCTTCATGCATCTGGTCATGGGAGGTGACTGAAAATGACCATTTACTACTGAAGTCCTTGACTGGTCAAGTAGAGATAGAGCCAGTAGACTACTTCTTGCCATTGGTCTTCAGGCCATTAACAAAGCAAATCTGAGGTAAAATTCAGGCTGAATACACTTCTTTGTAGATTTTACTTAAAGTACTTAAGTAGCTGTGTCATATGTTAACATAATGATTATTTTACAGAGGAAATAATGCTAAATATTTGTCTGCATATTCCCGAGCTGTATATCCAAATTGAATGACAAGACAGGGAAACTGGCCTTCAAATACAGACACTTTTCATGTGGGCTGAAATGGCTTTGGATTTGCGAATACTATTAGTTTTAACTTTTTGGTTCATGGAGGCAGGTGGCCAGATTGGAAATGTTGGAAGATAGCAGCTTGTTTATCCTGAGTTATCCACCCCCCTCCAGCTGTAGGCTGTGGTGTTGGGGTCACACACTTGCACATCTTCTCCTGTTACAGTGTCCTGTCTCCCTGCATTAGATGCTGAGATGTTCTGTGCAAGGCAGTTCTGTGTCACAGCATACAGACCCTCACCCTTATTGCTGTGGTTAGGGTTTCCCACACCTGCAGCTCCTACAGTTAACAATAGGAGAAAGAAAATTCTATTTTGCATAGTCTGATTTAAATTTTTAAAAAATAATAAAAAAGGTCCAAAGGAGGGCAGCCAGGCTGGTGAAGGGACTCCAGCACAGACCCTATGAGGAGAGGCTGAGGGAGCTGGGGGTGTTCAGCCTGGAGAAGAGGAGGCTCAGGGGAGACCTCATCGCTCTCTACAGCTCCCTGAAAGGAGGCTGGAGCCAGGGGGGGTTGGTCTCTTCTCCCAGGCAACTTTCAACAAGACAAGAGGACATGGACTTAAGTTGTGCCAGGGGAAGTTTAGGTTGGATATTAGAAAGAATTTCTTCACAGA
The DNA here is from genome assembly GCA_023637945.1 of Phaethornis superciliosus. Taxonomy (NCBI): domain Eukaryota; kingdom Metazoa; phylum Chordata; class Aves; order Apodiformes; family Trochilidae; genus Phaethornis; species Phaethornis superciliosus. The sequence continues at coordinate 33,834,446 of JAJQWJ010000004.1, read as the reverse complement.
GAGGGTGATCAGACATTGGAATGGGCTGCTCAGGGAAGGAGTGGATTCTCCGTCCCTGGAGATATTTAAAAAGAGACTGGATGTGGCACTCAGTGCCATGGGCTGGTAACCACAGCGGCAGTGGTTCAAGGGTTGGACTTGATGATCTCAGAGGTCCCTTCCAACCCAGAAAATTCTATGATTCTATGAAACTGCAATGTATATTCAGATGTCCAGTGTTATATAGTTTCAGTTTGCTAGAATCATAGTATCATTCCTGTTGGAAAGACCTGAAAGATCATCCAGTCCAAACTTTGACCTGTTTCTACTAACCTGGCTCCACCAGCCCTCTGCTAAACCATGTCCTTAAGCACCATTTCTAAACAATTTTTAAACATGTTCAGAGATGGTGAATCAACCACTTCCCTGGACAGCCCATTCCAGTGGTTAACAACCCATTCTATAAAGCAATTCTTTTAACATCCAAGCTAAACGTCCCCTTGGCCAATGTGAAGACCAGCAGAAGACCTAGACTCCTAGAATTTGACTTTGAGATCCTGAGCACTGTTACCTGCAGGAACTGAGGGTGTTTTCACAATTGAAAGAAGGCTTTATATATGGCCAGAGAGCGGCCAGAGCAGAGTCCCACAGCCTCTGGACAAGAAGAGTTGAAGAGGCTGGTGAGGTAGCCAGGGTTATCCACCATGCAGTTATCCCAGGAGAGTGGTCCTTAGGGATGCTGAGAGTGTGGAGCCTAGCTGGGAAGCTGACCCTGTGGGTCAGGGCCTGGAACAGCAAGGCAGGAGCCCAGGCAGAGGTTTTCCTGCACTGTACATCAGGGAGGCCCTGGGTGAGGGATGCACTTGAGTGTAGTTTCTGAGCAAAACAGGGAGGCACCCACTGAGGCTCCTTCTCACAGCTTGTTCCCAGCAGAGACAACAGTGGGGCTTGAGCACAGACATTCTAACCCCTGTGAGGAGAGGATAGGACCCAGCTTGCTATACATGGATGTCTGCTCCTTTATTCCTTTGATTTGCCCTTAGATTTGATGTGTCTGGTCATTGTTAAGTCGTTTATCTGTCTGACCAATCTCCTGTTGTTTATACATTTGCTGATTTATTAATCTGATTTTGGTTTAAAGCTCATAAGAATGAAAATTGCAAGCAGATTTGGATGGTTGAGGCATGACTGAAGTTGAAATAAAGGAATCCCAGGAAACTTGTAATATTGTGCAAGTTCACTGTAAATATTTCCTTTCTGCATTTGAGGTCCATTATTCTTGATGACCTCTCATTTGATTCCAGCTTTTCTGTCAGTAAAGCTGTCATTGGATTTAGAAGCCCAAAGTAGCATCTGGAAAATGTTTGACCCAAAGTAATTTCTTCTCATCTTGTAGGCTACTTACATTCCCTAGTACTGAATTGCTTTTTGAACCAAATTTGCACAAGTTGTTCTGCTGTTAATTTTAAGAAATGCCTTTACATAGTTGTTCAAACTACCTGAAGAATAGTTACATAAACTTGACAAACTGATCTTTAGCTTCTTCAAATTAAGGAGTTTGAAATTTCTTACAAACTACTGGAGTTTGTAAGAAAATCTGTATCTTTCTCTATAAACTTGGCTGTGCATTTATGAACTGTGTCATGAGAACTGACTGTGATCTGACAGAAAAGAACCTGGACTTTTCCCATGTGTTACATTCAATTTGTATCAGGTCTCTCTAATATGTTGGATCAAAAGCACAGTTATGGTTCATAACCAAGATGGGGAAGTAATATTTAATACTAAATTTCGGAGCAGTGTTCAAATACTAATTCTCATATTTTTATCTCATTTCACAAGTAGGAAGCTCAGAGAAAAGAAAGGAAAAAATTTCCCATAGCTTCACAATGAAACTACAGAAAGATAAAGTGGAGGTCAGATATTTGTGTTAGTTCCATGTATGTTTGATCCTGCCTGTGTGCACAGGATTATACGGATGATCTCCTGAAGATCCTTCATTTCTATGATCAGTATTTTACTTCTGTAGTATTTGAGTGTGGGAAGGATGCAGAAATATGTTGATTTTTTTCACCAGGATGTACACAACATGATTTTGTCTGAAATTAATATTTAAAGACAAAAAATAGGCTTTGCTCCTGTGAGTACTATTGTACTTCCTGTGTGGCTAAGATGGAGTAGGCAGATCTTCAATAGCACTAGGAGTTCATAGTACATTTTCAGAAAGGTGAGTCCCACTGACAGGAAGAAAGCTTCAAGGTAGAAGAGGTATTCTTCCATTTTTTTCAAAAATATTTCTATATTTTCCAAATCTGCTTATTATTACCTAAACTGTATTCCATTAGAATGGTTTTAATTGGTAGGTATGGACACCCCATGTATATATTAACATGTGGTGCATGGATATCCATTATATTGCACTGCTAGGCTCAAAGGTTTATGACCTGGTTCACAACATTTAGTTGGAGGGCAGTCACTAATGGTGGACACCAGGACACCTGACACCAGGGTCTGTCCTCTAATGTCTTCAAGGGTGATTTAAGTAACCTAAGTTCCAATCTCAAAGAGACTTTCTTTGAGAAAGGAGAATCAGAGTTTTAGAAATGAAGTTTAATACCTTTCAAGAAAACAAGAATGTACTTTGAAGTAAGAATGGGTGCTTCACATGCATGCGTACTCAAATGTGAAGTTATGATCTCATTGGTGCTTTCTTAACACTGGATGATCAAGGTAACAAGGTAACGTAATCTAGATACTTAGTTGTTCTCTGTGGTGGTTAAGAATTATGAAAATTCCGTATTTGAACATCATCATCCAAGTGGGAAATTTAAACTCAGTAAGTGACGTCTGAAAACATCCTACAGCTTTAAAATATAGTTTTGAATATATTTCTGCAAATCCTTGAGGTCCTCTCACTGTCTACTTGTATATTCCCATCAGTTTCTGAAGTACCCTGAAGCTGTTATTTTGAAATGTTATATTGTATTTTGGCAGTAACTTAATCAGTAATGATCTTCTGGATTCTACTGTCAAGAAAAAAGATTGCCAGCTGCAGCAAACAAGCCGTGAGAGTGAGATAGGGTTGACTTCAAAATGACAAACTGCATTCTGCTTTCACTTAACACAATGCAGCACAGCAAAGCCAGAGGAGGATTCAAGGAATGCAATTAAGAACATGATTTAAATTGTCTTAGGCCTCAGATCCACTTCCAAACATAGAAGTGCCTATTTAAAAAAAAAACAAAAAAAAACGTGTTTTGCTCACTTCAGGCTACATGAGAATAAAATTTATTATCTTCATCATGTACTTGCCTAAATGCCTGCTAGTCACCTGGTAACCTTCAGTTCTTGGGTAGGTTGTCTTAGAGCAACATGCCTGTATGATTCTGCCAGTTGCAATTGTACAGGTGTGTCAGAGAAGAGGACTGAAATGTCAGCATAGGCACTTCAATTACTGGAATTGTGCTCTGTCATTCTATTCCAAGAGCAGCACAATGTAGTCTATTTCTATGGCTCAGGGTGAAGCTGTATTTGAGCCTTATGGATTACAAGATATATAACAAGAATGGCTTTTGTTCCTGTGTGCTTGGAACACAGGAGTTTGGTGAGTTGCTTCTAGCTTGGAGTAAAGGACAATGCTTAGAATTCCTATGGTGAGGACAAGCCCCTAGATTGGATTTTATACCAAAGACAGAAATGACATAGATGTTCAAATGCAGAATTCTTGGGGTGATGTGCCACCATTTTATTTCTTCTGTGCAGCCAAAACTAGGAAACCACAGAGAAGACAAGAATGTGGGAGACACTTGTGGGGCATGAGAAAGCCTGAATCAATGGTAGGGATTAAAATCTCCTTAGTCTTTCCAGTTATTTCAAATACACAAGCAGACCAGTAATTGCCACTGAGGTTAATGAGACTCTTAATTTGTTTAGATTTCTTCAGTGTGTCTTTGTAAGGCAAGGTTTGAATTTTAATGTTCTCATTGAAGTCCATTGGATTACACCTGAACCACTGATACAAAAATTAAAGCTAAGAGCTGTTGTCAGCCTTTTATGGCAAATTATGAAACTACTTGTACTTCATTTTACATAGACAATGCTAACAATATGGAAGGGACTGGCAGTATGAGGGAAGACTAATGATATGACTGAACTCACTGTCGAAAAAATGCTCAGTGAAGCATACTATTTTTTCTTACTGCTTAAGGTGGTTTTGTGTTTCAGACTTCTGCCTGGTAATTTATTTTGTCTTTTTGACATCTTTCCATTTATTTTTTTTTTAATACCAGTTAATCTGATGACTTTTGTTTTATAGGCTCACAGGACTTACATTTCCCTTGTTTCTGCTTGAGGCTGCATTCTGGAACCCTTGAGATTTTAATCTCCTTATTAATACAGTCACTTGCTAATAGACACAGTAAATGAAATAATTTGTATTGAAATTATTTCTAGTGCTTGTTACAAGATCGATTATAGGAGTTTAAACACCTACTCAGCCCAAACTTTCAATTTTTATTGTCCCTACAAAGTGTGGGACCACCTTACTCCTACTGAAAAGACGTTTTTTGAACATGCAGAGTTTGATCCCTCTGCCTCAAGATCTGAACTCTGAAAACAAATTTTTTATGATCCAACTGCTCTCCCACAAGATTTGCAGGCCTCCTGGCATCAATTTTCCTAGGAAACTATATTACTTTTCACCCTAGTGTCTCAAGGATTTCCTTGGGATGGAGGTACAAATGCAGAACACTGATGAATGATGCATTTGGAAACTATTTCTCTTTACATTTGGGTGTGTATATAGACACACGTCTCTTTACATGTATTCGCAATTTGAAGAAGATAAAGTTGACAGCTTTGGTCCATTTAAAATATGCTGCATGGGCAATGGATAAGTGGGAAACGGATAAAAAGAGACAGCAGAGCATTGTAAGGTGGAAACTGCAGTATATCAGGACACCATGATTTTTGCATTTATATCTGTGGGAGAGCTGGAGAGTTTTATTTGAAATTGTAAATATATGGTAAAGTATGGGGATTTAATGGCATATGGTGATGACAGTATTCTGACAGGAAATTCACTATGCATTGAGGGGTGCCTACCATTAGGAGTGCAGCTGCTCTGCTACTAAAATCAATTGAATTCAGTGGTCCACACAGGAAGGGCTTCTGAAATCTTGATGGCACGTGCAGCTCCAGTAGTTCCCCTCCAGCATCTGGTATTTCCACACAGATTTATACTGCTTTGCTGCCTTCTCTGCCTTCATAAAAACTACCTCCACCTTCTTTATAATGCTGTGATTACTATATGGCTCTCAAATATCCATATGTTGAGCAATCTTGCTTTGCAGCTTACTCATGTGTAATAGTAGCTATGTCTCATTCATATGATTTCTTTTAAGGTTTCTGAATTATGCCTATCTAACCCCTAAGGCCAGACTTCTGAAAGTACATAGGTAACATATTCCTCAAATTTTCCAATGTCCTTTCATATTTGTCAAAGCATTTCTTATTGACTGTTGAGCAAGCTGTGAATTTCAGTCTGTTAACCCATACTATCTTTGTTTACACATTTTTCCCCAATTTCTTCATGTTCTCCTTTTTTTTTTTTGGGGGGGGGGTGGTGAGGGAAGCCCAGGTTTTGTCCTCACTGTGTTTAACTGCTTGCCCACTTCATTCTTTATTTTGTTATCTTTGGTCAGGTAATTTAATCTCAATTACCCGTCCATAAAGTCAGGTTAAAACTACTTTCTGAGTTACAGTGAGCATGACAAGTAGTCTATGACCAAGACAAACTGGTAATCCTGTGTATAAACTTGTGTCTTGGATGATGGCTAACTTATGTGACTAGTACAGTGGCCAGCATGAGGACCTGATGCAGAGTGAGGACAATGACATAATTCCTTTGCGCTCTTTGGTTGATTTCCAGCGGGGAGATCTGTCAGGCCAAGAACTGAGAAAATTGATTTCAGTGGAATTACTCTTTATAGCTCCCTTGCACTTGTGATCAGACTCTTTCCTGCTTATTGCTGTGAAAATCCTGGACAGGTTCTCTGAGCTTTGACATTACACAGTCCTAAACTGAGGACAGAATTTCACTGTGTTTCTTTGTCTAGCAGGAGTATTTCTTCTAGAGGCTACCCCATTGTTAAGAAATAAAAAGCTAAATACTTCCTTGTAGGTCTCTCAACAAGACTTTCTGCTCTGAACAGATTTCCTTATGCATCCCTAGAGGCCTTTAATTTTTTTTTTAACTTACATACTGTAATACTGTGCATAACCAAGGCTCCATTTTTGCATTTATCTTTTGTCATTACTACATCCCTCTGAGATGGTTCATGGTGAGCTATAAACTATTTCATGTTGTTTTATAAAACATGCATCCCTTGCTCTTAAAGATCTTAAAGATCTTTTCCACTGACTAGGGGCTTAATATGTTACCTGAAGTGCTTATTTTCTATTTGATTTGTGATTACAAAATGGACAAGCCAATAAAACCTCAAAACAGGCACTCCCTTGGCCCAGGCTTCTTGGCATTTTTTTCAGCCTACGTAGCCAACTCAAGAAAAAGCCAATCCATGGAGAGTATTTTTCCATGATTTCCTGGCAGACAGAGTGGCAGTACAAAGCAACATATTTCTTTGTAGGTTCCTTTTAAGTTTTGACTCTGTTTCAGACCAGCATCTTAACACTGTAATCCAAGTGTCTGGCTTGTGTCAGGCTATGATTTTATGTATTGTCTGCATAAGGAAATTAAAATACCTCAAATACAGAGAAATTCAGCCTGACAATGTATTTGAAAGGCACTGTGGTTTCCTTTATAGCTAGTAATATTAGCTGCTCCAGCTAGATGCTTTTTTGAAACATGTAAAGCAAGGCCCATGTAAAAAACAGTATATATATTTGGGTAACAAAGTTTGAATTTCACACTGAAATTTAAAACAGCTGTGTTTGAAACACTGAAGACAGTAGAATGTGTGCAAGAGAGTTGGGAAAGAGTCTTCTTTTTGTGATATAGGACATATCTGTGTAAGAAACTAATACAGAAAGACAGCAGTTCTCCTTGGCTGTGTATGAAATCAACAGCAGTGAAATACGTCTCTTGTTAGGCCAGGTGCAATGTGATACTGGCACAGCTATGCTGCTTCCACAGTTAGTGGTGTATTGAGCAGAAATGTTGATTCCTGTTCCATTTGAGTCAAAGATCTGGGATCTGTGCATCAGGCTGCACAGCATGATGTAGGTATGTCTGAAGGTGTTTGAACGTAGGGACTGGGAAGCCTATAGCTGCATCAGTCATTTCAGCAGAGATAAAATGTGCAAGGGTTTTTGGCACTGCAGTAGCTGATTACATGAACCTTTAGTTAGTTAAATACCTTTAAGGACACAAACCAAATGTCTCTCATTTTTCAGCAGCTGTATAATTATTCCCTTGCAAATGCAATTTTGATAGTACCACAAGAAAATTGCTTTCACATTTATAAGTCTGTAGTTCTTTGAACCAGGGTCTTTACACTTTCATATGCAGGTAATTGCATCCATCTGCTGTAATGAGATCAAAGATTGTGTTTTTTTTAACTGTTAATCAAAAATGATGAAAATAGTTGCACCAGTTTGTCACTTAACCAGCTCAAGACTGTTCTTTGATTCTGCTCCTGTTTGTGAAATGGATGGCTTTTTTAATGGCTGTAATTGCCTCACAATCCTTTCAGCTTGAATCCAAATGCTATTTCTATTTATTTCTTTTTTAGTTTAAAAACTAACATTGCTTCACAACTAACAGTTATTAAACATCTGCCTTCTCTTTTTCAAATCTGAGCCTGAATCTGCAAATGTGTCTAAGTAATCACTACCCAACTGAGAGATTTTGTTTATGTAGTTAAAAAGACTATTAGAATGAATAAATTTAGATAACAGAAATATGTCCATCATTACAATGATGTGAATAGAGGAAAACAGCATTTATTGATTCAGTCCTGTTCTAAGTCAAGAGGGAAGTGTTTTTGTGTAAATACATTAGAAACAAAGATCATCATAGAAGGACTCCAGAGAACTACTCACCTCCCCTCCTTCCTGTAGAATCCCAAGCTAGGGACTCAGAGTGTGAGTTATGTGCCAGAAAACTCACACATTTCAAGGATTCAACTCCCTGAAAAAGGGAGTTGTCTCACTGGTATCTGTTAAGGAGAAATGAATTTTCCAATTACTGACAATCTTATTTTATCTTATTCTGAATGGTAAAACAAGATAAAACTATTGAAGAAAAAAACATCTTCCTTTGGTGGAAGACTTCTTTTTCTCTCTTCTTTCCTGTTCCTTCTGTGGCTAAAAATTAAAAATTCAGCAACTATAATCATACAGTGTAGAGGAGACTACTTCTTGGACAGCTGTCTTCTTATCTAACTAGGACTGGATTGTCACCAGCTGCATTAGGACTACCATAAAAAGCCCAATAACTGCTCTGTTTGTTTCTGCTGTTACCAAAACTTCTCTTTTGAAGTGGCCTGACTATAAAAGCTGTACTGCTCTAATTCTGTACACTCAAATTCTGGTAAAACAAAAGTTACAAGAGATACAATAAAGTAACAGCACAACCAATTTTTTGTGGCCTTCAGGAAAGGCTCCCAAAGATTCAAAGGACTTTGGGTTCTTGACCAGCATAAAAGCTAGCAGAAACAAAGAGACAAAGGCTTTGTGGAGACCAAAAGCAGTTTTTTGACTGGTCTAATTCATTCTCTTTTGTAGTATGTACACTTGATGCTGCCAGGACCAAAAGAAGCCTGCCTTTTTCAGAAATGTGTAGATGAGAAGAAAGAAATTAAATTCTATCTTTACAGCCTTCCAAGAAAAGTAGGGCAAATAACAAATCAATATATATCTTGCATAAAAATATATCATCACAGCTTTTAACTTGCAAGATGTAGTAATCACCACTGCAGACATGGTTCCATCCTTACCGTGGATCCTGACTAGTGAAAATACATTCAGGATGAGGCCCACTGTGACCTGTCTTCTCTCTATAGCTAGAGAGAAGAACATTTCTCCTGTTATACAAGCGAGAGAAAAATTGAAATGGGCAGAAAGTTTATAATAATGTTAAGTAATAATGATTTCATTATTAAGTGGTTATTAAGTAATAAAGAAACTTGGGAAGACTAATTCAAATGTTTGCAGAAGAAGAAAAGCTGGAAGGAGGTGGACAAGAAGTAGAAATATTCCAGCTTCTGGAGATGTTTTTATTTGTGCATTTGACTTCTTCAGTTGTCTGCCTTGTTCCTACTGAGCTAAGCAAAACCGTGAAGTTCATACATAGAAACTGTCTTCCCTTCAAATTGAGTTTGTGTTTATCCTTACACAGTAACCCCATAACAGAACATCATTTGTTACACAGAAAAGTTGTGTACCCAACTTCTGCCCCAGAATAGGAAGAAAATCCATTCTTCACAATGTGAAACTGTTGGGTAAACAAGAAAGGGAAATGCTAACAGGCAATCAGTATCTTTGAAGAGCTGACCAATGTAGAAATGTAGAGAGTCTGTAAAAAGATTTACTTTCTATCTAGCAAGGTTTATTGAAGACAGGAGTATGTGCATAATAGAATTTTGAACCATGGTGATTCTAAAATTCATTTCTTTAAGAAAAAATGCTTGCACCTGGACATTTGAGGGCAGCATTCTGTAGTCCTTGAGTCTTAAAAGTTGTGGGTATATAGAGTAACAAAGGACTCTTAGGCCTCATACTACAGTCACTCAGTGTGGAAATCAAGCCCCTAGACCTGTTTCAGCAACAAATCTGTACCACAAGAGCATTTTTGTAGCATAATTGTAGTATGTTAAATGCATTCAAAGTACCTATGAAGCTACATATGTAGGAGCTGTAATTTTTAGCTGCCTGTGTTTAAAAAAATCTTTATGAACTAAACTAAGGTGTGCCTGTTACTAATTTAAGTACATTATGATTTTTAAAAGGCAATATTAAGAATGCAGAAAAATGCATTATACTTGTCATAAATCATCTGTAGCTACTAAAACACACTAAAAACACACTAAACATTGAGTGGTAGCACCATTTTGAGAGCAAATAAGCATATCTTCCATTTCTTCACCATGAATTTTGTGCTCACATTGGCAGAGTAACATGAAGTTGGAATGCAGGTGATGGAGTGGAAGAAAAGAAAGATGGGTGTTTTGGTAATAATTAAAAAATTATGCACACTTACTACTGTAAAATCACCAGTGCTGCAAATTTATTGCTAGAGGAAGAATCAAACAGTATTTTCAGGAGTTGCATTACTGGAAATGAAAGGTCATGGTTTTAAATGAAATCCAAAATAAATAGTTAAGTATTGTTTGTATAAATACATAATAATAAAAGGAAAAATAATTCCAGTGTACATATTATTGTTATTATTGGAAATGTTCTACACAGTCAACTCTTTACTAACTTGGAAGAGCAGATTGTAATTAAGCAGCAAAAAACAAGTGTCAAATGAATGCCAAAACACCTCCCTAGCTCCAAAGTGCTTGAGTCTGATTTCCAGTGAAAACAAAGGGATCTAGAAAGCTAAATGCTCTTGATGATCTATTTTCAGTCCTTACAAGTCCCTTAAGTGACTGCACACTTGAGAAGGGCAGCTCAGCCACAGCAAAAATGGAACTTTCCCAGAAATCTAATGCTGGGGATCCTCAGCCTGGACATGGTCTGTTCAGGTGGTCCCTGACGTCTGGAAACCCACAGCATTAGGAGCAGTAGTGGTCCAACCTTGCTGTTCTTGGTTATGTGCAAAAATCCTTACTCTGGTAAATAGCCTTGGTATATTTTTTTACATTTATTGTGTCTATATGAAGCTTTGAAGTTACCAGAATCATCTTTGATGGGATTATGGAGTCAGGATGAGTTCTTATGCTTGGTGGCTAGCCCAATGCAAGGCTAGGAGATGTGTGAACTACCGGATATGCATACTAGAATTTTAAAACATAGGTATTCATATCTTTGAGGAGTTAATAAATTTCAAGTAACATAACTTCTGGAATTGTTACAAGTTCTATTCATCCTTTTTAGTTGTTAGTACTGATTTTATTACTTAAGGCTTACAGCATCTGTAAGAAAAGTAAGATGCAGCTCAGTAGTTTTGAAGGACTTACTAAGTCATGCTAGAATTTAGATAATGTGCGTTTCTCTTTCAGAAGAGAAAACAAGCTAGGAAAAGGGAGGGATAAGGGAATGCTTGGCGAGGTGAGACGAGGACATCAGCGAAAGGGCTCCGTGTGCCATCTCCTGGTCAAATCTGGAAGGTTATTTCGTTTCTGTCTCAGTCTGCTGCCCTTGGACAGGATTCCTCTGTTGATTGTGGAATCGCAGAGTTATAGCTGCCATCAGAAAAATAATAAAAAATAAAGCCATCGAACCGAAAAAAAAAAAAAAGTAGTTTGCGGTATGGTAAGAGTTGCCATAAGGCAATTTTGGACGATTTGGTGGATTTTCTGGCTGCCGGAGAATACGCCTCTCAGGAGCGTCAGTTCCGTAATTGGGAGACGGGCGGTAAAATCGCGCCCAGCTCCGCACCGGCGTAACCCCGCGGATCGGCGCGTTAGGCAGGAAAGGGCAGGGAAGCTGCTGAGGTACGAACTCTTGTTTTGAGAGAGTCCGAGCCCCTCGGGGGTATAAAGAGCAGTCAGTGCTACAGACAGGGGGGAAATAACCCCGAGTGTCCCTGCCTGCCTGCTGCGCCTCATCACCTGCCGTACCCGTGCAATTTAAGACATTTCCTTCGTGCCTTCCTACCTTGCTTTTTGCAAGAGGCTTTGTTTGGGGGTTTTTGGTTTTTTTTTCTGAAACGTTCGAGACGGGCCGAGGTCTGGGGAGGGAGGGAGGGAGGGAGGGAGGGAGGGAGGGAGGGAGGGAGGGAGGGAGGGAGAGAGGGAGAGAGGGAGAGAGGGAGAGAGGGAGAGAGGGAGGTCTTTCTGGCAGTGCATCTTTGGCACAGGGGGTCATCATAGAATCATAGAATCCTAGGGGTTGGAAGGGACCTCGAAAGATCATCTAGTCCAACCCCCCCTGCCAGAGCAGGGCCACCTAGAGTACATCTCCCAGGAACGTGTCCAGGCGGGTTTTGAATGTCTCCAGTGAAGGAGACTCCACAACCCCCCTGGGCAGCCTGTTCCAGGGCTCTGTCACCCTTACAGTAAAAAAATTTTTTCTAATATTCAACTTGAACCTCCTATGCTTCAATTTACACCCATTATCCCTTGTCCTATCACTGGTCACCACTGAGAAAAGCCTAACTCCATCTCCCTGGCACTCACCCCTTACATATTTGAAAACATTGATGAGGTCACCCCTCAGTCTCCTTTTCTCCAAACTAAAGAGCCCCAGCTCCCTCAGCCTATCCTCATAAGGGAGATGTTCCACTCCCTTAATCATCTTAGTAGCCCTGCGCTGGACTCTTTCAAGCACTTCCCTGTCCTTCTTGAACTGAGGGGCCCAGAACTGGACACAATGGGTCCTTCTATCGAATTTTGGCCGGGGATCTCTCAAGGGTCGAGACCGGGAGGTCTCGGCAGCGGCAAGCGAAGGGCGGGATCTCCGTGTTCCCGCTCCCCAGCTGTGAGGAGTTACTGGGACCCAAACCGGCGCCATCCGCGCTGCCGCTCACCGCGCGGGAGGAGCGCCACTTCCTCGCTCTCTGCTCCCTTTGCGCTACCCTGCTCGTCTTTTGTTCGCAGCTCCTCTCGATCGCTTTCCCTTCCCGCTCCCCTACGAGCCCCTACGAGCCCCGCCGAGCCCCGGTACCGCAGCTCCGCCAGAGCAGAGCCCCCGCCTCCATGCCCTTCGCCCCCCCACCTGTTGCTTTAAAGGCCTCCGGGGCGGGGCGGAGGAGGCTCGCGGCCCCGCCGCTGCGCGCCATTGGCTGGAGGCCCCGCGGCGGGGCCCGCCCCCCTCGCGCACTGTTATGTCTGTGTCTCGGTGTCAGCCCAGCGGGTGCTGCGCATGCGCGGCGGGCTCTCCTGGTAGCCGGCGGGGCCGGGGTGAGCGCTGGGGCCGGGGCTGCGGCGGGCTGGGAGCGGTGCGAGGGCGGGAGTAAAGCGGGAGCAGCGAGGCAGAGGATGTCCGCCGCCCGCCCGCCGCTCCTTTGCGCGCCCGCCACCGCCGTCGCCGCCACCGCCGTCTCCTCATGAATTAGCGCAGCGGGGTGGGGGCGGGGTCCAGGAGCGAACGCTACAGCGGAACCGGCGCCCCAGGCATGGCCAGCTCGGTGAGTACCGCGGGCCCCTCCGCCCCGCGCTGCCCGGTGGTGCCGCTGGCTGCTCGGCGCCGGCGAGAACTCTTTTTTTTTTTTTTTTTTTTTTTTTTTTTTTTTTTTACGGTCTCGCCTGCGGGGCCGTTCTTTTCAGCGGCAGGGTTGCTGCGGTGGTGCCTTTTTGTTTGTGTTCCTCGTGCCGGGTTGGTGGCACCGTTTTGTCCCCGTGTCCCCCGCTCCGTCTGCGATGGGGCCGGTCGTCCCTCGGCCGCCGCCGGCCACGCATTCCCGGGGGCTCACGGGCCTCTCCCTCGCTGCCTCTCTTTCCCCTTTCCCCTTTTCCCCCCCTCCCTCCCAATAGTGCGCCGTCCAGGTGAAGCTGGAGCTGGGGCACCGAGCCCAAGTCAGGAAGAAACCCACCGTGGAGGGCTTCACCCACGACTGGATGGTGTTCGTCAGAGGGCCTGAGCACAGCAACATTCAGCACTTTGTGGAGAAAGTCGTCTTTCACCTGCACGAAAGCTTCCCCAGGCCGAAAAGAGGTAGGTGGAGCCCACCGCCGGCCTCCCCGAGGGGACCGGCTGCCTCCTCCGCCGCCTCTCCGGCGGGGCGGCCTCTCCGGCTCCCGGTAGCGGGTTCTCCCCCGAGACGAGCGCTTCCCAGCCGGCTGGGAGCGGGCGCAGCTGACGGGGCTGTGCCGGTCTCCGTGGAGAACAAAAGCGGCCGTCAGTGCCACAGCGGGCAGCCGGTGGCCCCGCTCCCGCTCCCGCCCGCCTCGGGGCTGCCAGGGATCGGGGGGATCTCCTTTCCGCCCCTTCCTTCCCGCGCTTGCTGCCGCGGGGATCCCGGCTGGAGGATGCCGGCGGTTCTGGTCACCGGAGCCTCGGCATCGTGGGTTTTTGGGTCCTGGCACCTCCCGATCTCTTTGCTTGCCGGCGTCTCGGGCTGGCTCTGCACCGGGGGTTTTTGTCCACGTGTTGTGTTCGTTTCTGTCTGGCTTTGCTTTCTCCTGATGCGCTGCTGCAAGTCTGACGGCGACAAGGACGCGTGGAAATGCGGTCCTGCTCCGGTTTCGGTGCATGCGTTTGGGCTCCCCCCTAGCGCTTTGCTTTCTGCTTAGTTCTCTGGTTCATTGTTAGGGCTTCACCTTTTCCTAAGGGTGTGAAAACTTCTTGAAAGGTATGTATGTGTCGTGCATATGTGGTGCATAAACTGGACTGGGAGAGGCGTAGGAAGCCTTTTGTTTTCAGATTTGATGTCTGAGCCCTTCCTGTCCTGATTGTTGTAGTTGGATTAGTAGAGGTAATAGTGCAAATAAAAGAAGTGAGAAGGTTTATTTACCTCTGCAGACACAATGGTTAGTAGTTACCTTTCATTCGATCTGTAATCTTTATTTGCATCTAGAGCTCCTGCAGTTCCTTAGAACAACATCATCATAAATCCTGTCTGCCTAGAGTTAGGGGGGGAAAAAATGAATGTTCCAGGAGCAGAAGACAGGAAACTTTACATTGTTGAGGTTTTGTGGGTTTTTTTAGGGGAGCTTTGGTAAGGTAAAAACATGTATTTTGATTTAGTGTTTCTCAATTTAAAGATACCAAGCTGTGATTTTTATTCTTTTTAACACCAGTTACTGTGTTTCTTCTAGAACAGTATTACCAGTGTTCAGTGTATTAGATCGTGTATTTGTATCAGTGGTAGAATATACATTGAATACTGTGAAGCTCTCTGCAGAGGGGATGTTTGCCATACTCTCCACTTTTATTATCTGTGCTTTTATCTATGTTTTTAAATCTTAATTATTTACTTTTTGTTGACGTGAGTCGTCAGTCCACACTTGGGGGTCGGTTCCTAGGTGTGATGTGAAGCTTGCTAGTAAGAATATGTTTCAGGACTTTTGCAAGTGGATGATGCACGGTTTGCCATTGGGAGTGCTCCATGTCTCCAGCTGCTGAGTTTAGGCCATTGTTTTGAAGTGTTTATTTTGGGGTTTTATTTGTCTGCATCATTTTGATGATGTGGCAACTGCTGGGAAAGATGCCAGCTTATATAGCTGAAGAAGGGGACTTGTCATACTGTGACTGCTCATGATTTAGATTGTAGGGGAACACTGCAGCCACTCCTGTCCAGCAGAGTGTACGCTCAGATGGCAGGCACCCCAGTTCTGGGCTTTGCTCAGCCTTCTAAGGCTACAGCAATTACTGAAAAGTTGAAATCATGGTCGGAAAGATGAGCATTGTGCTGCCAAGCCATGCCCAAAGCTACCTTGCACATTTTCTGCTGTTCAAGAGTGTCTGCAAGGGTGGTGTGTGGGTTGTGTTGCTTTCAAATGGGAAAGTTGTGTTTGTCTTTCTAATTTACAAATACAAGTACATTTCTTGTCAGAAATGCTACACATTTTCGTGGCTCTGGCATCTTTACGTTTTGCATATTTTAATAGGAATGTTACAGTTTCTTGTAGCATTGTCTTGTCTATAGCTTCAAAGGAAGTTACATATTATTTTAGTAGAAGATAACTTACCACTTGGAGAGATACTTGATAAATTTTCAAGCTAATCCTGGGTTAAAACTGACCTATGGGTTTAGCAAGCTGAATTAGGTGTATAATATTAATGAAAAGCTAGTAATGGTATACTGACTAGCAGTAATAACACCTAGCTCTCCTTTAAGTGATCTTTTCTTCTCTGGATTCGTGCTGTGAATGGCTGCTTTAACATGTATGATAACTAGGAAGACCTTTAATTTATTAAGCTTTATCTGTAGAGCTCACAGATTATTTTGAAAATAATGAATAGGCTGTTGTAGATGTTATTAGCTTATAATGTATTTTTGTTACTAGATTGCTTTTTATTAGGGACATAATCACTACAGACATCAAGGGGGAGCAAGGGAGATGAATTATTTTCAGTGTATTTGCTTTGCATGTTTATAAGAATAGCTGGACCAGCTCTCAGTTTTCCAGCTACCTCTCTGGCTTTTCTTAGGTCATTCTGACTATACTAGTAGTTTTGGAAGTACTAGAGGCCAATGGTAAGTTTGCAGAGGTGTGTCCAAGTGTTTGCTCTCTACTGATAGTTGCTGCAGAGCGTGCAGGGTCCTGTACACTGAAGTTATATCAGTTTTAAGGTGGAAACATAGGTAGAGCAGTGTTCAGTTGTTGGACTGCAGAGCAGGTTGGTTTGCTTATGTAGATGGTTCTTGAAAGTGATGGTGAGTAATGGGGAACAGAGTGGATAAGCTAGAGTGACCTAACAAAATAATCTCTGTTGTCTTTCACTGTGTCTCACCTTAAAAACTTGAGTTTTGCAGTACTTTCTTCCGTTTGCTTTATGGTGACAGAGTTCTTCAAATTATCTTTGCATGGTGGAGCACTGAGGCATTCACAGTGACTGGTTCTCTGTACTTTCTCCCACTTACTGGTCTGCTTCTGCCATCTGACTTCCATAAGTAGTCTCATGGGGGGTGCTATGGGACTACTTGTCAGGTTAAAAACAGTAGACTTATGTCCAGGCTTGGTTTTGAGTAGAATTTGCAAGGCAAATGCTCTCAAAAATCATCATGCCACCACAAATACCAGTTTTCAATTCTTGTCCATTTCATGATGGCTAATGTAAATCGGTTCAGAGAAGACACAGATAAATTCTAAGAGTCTAGCTTTATTTCAAAGCATGTATTTCTTACCTTTCATTATTCACGTGTAGAAAATATTGCTTTGTATTTTAAAGGATGTCTGTGGAGCAAGATTTGTCACCCAGTTATGGTTAGTTTTTATCTGCTTGATACTGCTTCTGAAAAGGGAGCTGCTGCTGTTTTCTGATAGCATGTCTTATTATGTCTTTGGATTCCAAGCAATGAGGAAATACTTTCTTCCTCTTCTTACCTGTGCTGGTGCTCTGCAACAGCAGTCCAACTTGCTGTTTGTCTTAGAGTGTTTCAGTTGGGTAAGGAAGCACATTTCTTGTATTTCAATAATTTCTTACAAGTAAGTACCTGTCAAAAACTACACTGTAACTAGTGTGGCCCAAGTTAAGTTTCTCAGTGCTGCATTTTGACCAACTAGATTTTTCTGATAGAAAAGGGATGGTTTAGTATTTCTCTGTTAATAACTTAATATGAAAATGGCATTTTGAACACCTGAGCATTGTATCTCAAAAGATGGGTGGCATTGCTCTCCTCTGAGGAGCAGAAGGGAACTGTGTTTGCTGCATGCTGCAGTTCAGTGAGTGTCAGAGTGATGTGACAAAGTGATGGAAACAGCTGCTTGTTACTCTGCTGTAGCATTCTTCTAGAAAGTCCCTATTTCCAGTATTGGCTGTTTTTGTTAAGGTTGTTCCTTAGTGCAGAATGAGACTTCACTAGGCTATTGCATTTTGCAATAGACTTAGCTACTGTAAAAGGTGCCAATAGTTTCTTCCTCTGAAGAGATTTTTTCCCTTAGATGAAAGTTTTTCCAGTTTCATTCCTGCAGTTCAGCTGGGCACTTTTTCTGAATAGTCTTCCACAGAGAAGTTATGAAAAGTCCTGCATCTCTTGTGTTGTAGGAGTCCAGTGAGGAGGAGGAAGCTCTAAAAGATGCAGTCCCTATTATTGCTGGCATTAAAAAACCTGTTTGTTTGGTTTTTAAAATAACTTTGTCCCAGAGGCCACGGTATTTGGGGCCTTGGCAAGGTAAGAATCTTTTGGCATGGGAAGCATAGTGTGGGGTGTGCCCATCCTGGGGGAAGGGGCTGGCCTGTGAACCGGCACAAACCCAAAAGCTGACTTCAGTTCTGTGGTGTCACAGAGTGTGATGGCACATGTGGTGTGAGCAGCACCCAGTTCTGTCTCTTTCACCTTTGGTGCACAGCAGTGTGGTTGCAGAGTGGTAACTGCAGTTAGAACATTCCTCAGTTTGCTTGTAACCTCTTCGTGGGGAAAAATGTGTAGGTAAACCCTAGTATAGTACACATAATTTTATTTACAAAGGGAAAACTTTCTGGTTTTTGAAAAAATATCTTGTGGCTTCTTTTTGTTCCCTATACACTACCTTGAAATGAAAAAATGCCAATTAAATTCTGCTTCTGTGCATTTGGATTGGTTGCACAAAACTGGAACAGAGCTGACTGTACCAGTTGCTCAACTTGTGATGTACAGTTTGGCGCAGTTTCAAGGTATGGATAATCTCCTTCTTGGACATGTTTCACTCTGCTGCTTTAAAGGAAAGTTTAAATTTAGACAATCTTGTGAAAATATATATCGTACTATATTTCAAAGCAGTCTCTAGTGACCTATATTTTGTCTGTAAAAATGCTTCATGAAGCTTTTCAAATGTATTTATTGAGATTATGCTAGCCAAGAAAATTAATAAAATGTCTTAGAATTAACTTTGATTAGGAAAAGTGATACAGTTCTCTCCTGGTTATTTTTTATTTTTGAATTTGCTTTTCAAGTATTTCACTGTGTTAGGAGGCACATCGGTGGAAGGGAACAGAAGATCCTTAATATTCCTTTCCTTTCTAACCCCATTTTACTAATGTATTGACCACGGTGCAAATCCTGTTGCTTTTAGTAGC
This sequence comes from Phaethornis superciliosus, assembly GCA_023637945.1. NCBI lineage: Eukaryota > Metazoa > Chordata > Aves > Apodiformes > Trochilidae > Phaethornis > Phaethornis superciliosus. Next base: position 33,815,678 of record JAJQWJ010000004.1, on the reverse strand, counting down.
GTGCATGTTGCGTTGGAAAATTTTGGTGAAATTCTTTACAAATCTCTTTACAGTACTGTTTCACTGTTCTTAATTATGTTTTTAATATTTGGTGTTTTTAAAATACAAACTGTAAGAAAAAAATGGCTGTCTGTCACTGCTAACTTTAAAGTCAGTGAGAGACTAAACTCTATTTTTAGTAAGCTGAGTGGTGTGAGGATAGGGACCAAGAGCAGATTCTTACTCAATGGCTTTAGTTTTACCTTTGTACCAGCAAACACGGGCAGATGGTCTAAATCAAGAAACAAGCAGTCAATGTTCTGCTGGATATTTTACTAGGATATTAAGATACACTTGTTAGAGCTTAGACTACCTGCAGGTTTGCTTTGGTTCTTGATCTGCCCTTTAGATTTTGCCTGACACCCTCTGGGTATGATCAGCATGTGGGAATTGCATTTTCTGTAAGTCTTACTGCACCTTTAGGGCTATTTTAGTTGCAGAGTTGTTGTGTTACTGGGCATGAATTTGCTCATCAGGATATCGCAGTCTGGCCAAATCAAACTTTCAGTGTCTAGTGACAAATTTAATTTAACAGGAAAGTCCTGAGACTTAATGTTACTTCTACTTCAGTACATGGCTGAATAGATTTGAGGGTACCTACGTATTTTCAAGCCCACTTTCTAGTTCAGCCCAATGCAAATGACAAGGGCATTTCCCAGTATTGTGAATTATTTTATTAGTAAATAATTGGTAACTTTGATGGTAAGAGCTACTCTTATGTGAAAACCCGTTTCTAACCCATTTCTGACTCTCTGATACATCTCCAACAATTGTCACATTTGATGTCAATGCTTATACTTTATTTTGAAGTACACTCTATAATAAGACTTTGACTCCTAGATTGGGCAGTTTTCTGAGTATACAAATCTGCTGATCCCATTCCATCAAAAGTGATTTCCTGACTGTGAAGACTTGCCTTGCATTCAAATGAAATGCAGTTAAATGCAGAATGAAATGTGACAATGGGCACTTACACATAAGATAGGTGGTGACTGTATAGTTTATGCAGTCCTTCAGGGTGACAGGACTTGTGAATCTCAAGACTTCTACAGCCTCCAGGATCCCAGACTTAAGAATTTTTAAACTTTACTTGCACATTGTTTTGTGTGGTTTATGTGTTCAATGGGTGCTTTTTTAATTCTGCTGCCCGGTATATCTGGTTTCAGCTAGATTTTCTGCCCCTGACAGTGTGTTTCTCTAAGGGCAAAAGCTGATTTTTGTCAGAATTGCCAGTCAGTTCTTACTCTCATTTCTTCGCTCTTAAAAGATGAACCCAGGTGATTTATTTCACATTAGGTTAACTTTGAATAGCATTTAATGGCTACAAAGTATTAGTCTTAAGAAGCCAAGGTTACATCTTTCTAGACCAACTGTGATTTTAGATGGTGGGAAATGAAAAGTAGTTTCGGGACTATTGTACACAAGATTTTTGGATAGCTGTAGAGTAATATTCAGTTGAAATACAGAAAACCAAATTGATTGTGTAAGATTAGTTCTATCACTTCTTTAGTAACTTGAGAGCGAAGATAAAACATATGTATGACTAGAGGAAATGGCCTGAAGTTGCACCAGGGGAGATTTTTACTAGGAATAATTTCTTTATTGAAAGAGCAGCTGGGGACTGGAATAGGCTGCTTGTGGAGGTAGTGGAGCCACCATCCCTGTGGTATTAAACAAGTATGTAGATGGGGCACTTCAGGATGTGCTCTATTTGGCTTGGTGGTTTTTCTTCTGTGTTGACTGTTGGACTCAGTGATCTTAGCAGTCTTTTCCAACCGTGATGTGTCCATGATTCAGTAATTTAAATCGGTAGATAAATTTGTTAGCATTTGAGAAAATTAAAGAAGCTGGGTTGTCTGATAGTTGTTTATTGTTGTTACTCCTATGCAGTTTTTACGCTTAGAAAAACATATATAAGAAATCTTCAAACCATGTATTTGCTATTGCACATTAGACAAATTGAACTGCAGATGCACTTGTATCTGTTAAGATTTTTTTGTAATTTATGCATAAGTTGTAAAATCTTGGAAATTTGATTTGTTACTTTTTGTGGTACTGTTTAAGATATGGTTATATAATAGTTATAATAGGTTAGGCCTGTTCTTTGGTGTGTTTGGTTTGATTTTCTTTTACCTTTTTTTTAAATTTAAGTTTTGGGGAGAAAAGTTGGGAGAAACTTGATAGTAATTCACACAGGTTTGACCAGAATTAAGTGTATGGACTGCTGCACTTTGCATTAATCACAAAATCACAGAATGTCTTTGGTTGGAAAAGACCTTCAAGATCATCCAGTCCAACCTTTGACCGACGCTGTGAGCTCACTACTAAACCGTGTCCCTAAGGACCAGGTCCACATGCCAATTAAATACCTCCAGTACTAAACTCCACCACTGCCCTGGGCAAACTATTCCAGTGTATGACAACCCTTTCAGTGAAGAGGTGTTTCCTGATATCCACCCTAAACCTCATCTGCCACAGTTTACATCCATTTCTTCTGTTCCTATCACAGTCCAATAAGGAGAAGAGGCTGTTTCCCTCCTCGCTCCAACCTCTCTTGAAGTAGTTGAAGAGGGTGATGAGGTCTCCTCTCAGCCTTCTCTTCTCCAGACTAAACAATCCCAGCTCCCTCAGCCACTCTTCACGTTTGTATGAAAATTATGGTTTCTTGTAGTAAAACACTTCTAGTTGAAAATGTTTGATTTTTCGATGACCATTGGCTTTTCCCTATGCTTTCTTGTACAAAAGGGGAGAAAGAGCAGGCTGGTATTTAAAATATTTCAATGCTTACTTAAATGTCTGTGTCGAATTTTTTTTTTAATATTAATGGTCTAATTAAATAAATTAAATGTACTATTATAGTGCCTGCTATTAAGATAAAGCTAAAATACCAGTTTTTGCAATGTAGAAAATTTTAGAAACTGTACACTGCTGGGTAAAACCTGTTGCTCAGTACCTGTTAAAAATCATCAAGTTCTTTCTGGCCTACCTTTTATTTGAATAATATCGGTGGGTGAGACTCTTGCTGTCAGGCAGAGTCAATAATCCGAGTTTATGTCATCAGTATCCTTCTGCTGATGTGCCTAGGCAGACCATCAGTCTCTCCCTTCCTCACTTGCCTTTATCATGCTGTTAATCTCATGCTGAGCTCCCTCACTGGCTCTGTCTCTCTTCAGGAGTTTAGGTTATAAACCTGCCTTTGTGTGTTTTTTGGTGCCTTTTCCATAATTTTATGTAAAAGTGCATATGTCTGTGTGTGTGTAGGATGTGCGTATTTTTCTTGTGGAATCTCGCACGTGAGGGTGAATACCAAGATAGGTGTTTCTGTTTTCAGATGACTATGGTGACAGAGATTATAGTGGAAATATTATACATAAGAACAAAACAAAAGTCAGAGCTAAACAAGAAATTTGAAGTGTGTTGATTTTACTCAATATTGTTAGGATATTGAGTGGTATGTAGTAAGTTTGAGTTTACTGTTTGTATATGCTATTCCAAAGCTTATACAAAAACAACTGCACCCAACTCCATGACACACCATTTTTTTCCCTCATTTTAGAGAGAAGTAATGTAGGTGTAACATATGTCTGAAAACAAGGCTTGGCAGATAAGGTGGTTTGCATTTGTAAGCTTCTAAGGGAAATTGAGGACTTTCTTTGCGTACAGAGAGGGACAGTATTTTATTTTTCCTGTGCTAATTTCAAAGGGTGAGTGGTCCAGAAGGGAATAATGCTGTGATTCAGTTGAGTCAGAACTACTTGATATTGTGCTCTGGAGGCCAGCAAGGTGTGATGTGTTCTTGGCTTTGTTTTTGGTTTTTTTTCCCATTATGTGTGGGGGAAAAAGGGCAGATTCAAAGACACTTGTTGCTACCCAGAGGGTCTCTGGTAGTGGAGGGCAGAAATTCTTTTGAGAAACATTAAGTGAGTGAATAGCTTTTGAATTCCTCATGATTTACTGCGAGTCTCTAAAATTAACAGAAAAAAATACATGCACATTTCATTTTGCGTAGTGTACATTTCAAGTAAATGTTGTATTGAATCATTTGGTAAAACCATTTACAGAATAGCTGCTAGTCATCACTGCAGTAATACTTCACTGAGAAGCAGAAAAGAAGTGGGTTGAACTTGAAATCTTCTACGCTCTCTGAAGATGGAGATGCACAGGTTTGGCGTAATGTTCAAAAGCAGTTTTTAAAACAGGATACTGCCTCTCACAGTTGTTTGGTTTTTTTTTTTTATGTTTTATTTATCCAACCTGGGGGCACACCATATTGATGGACACGTTTGGTGACTCAATGATTTATTATTACTGCAATGAAAGACAAAACTGCATGAACAAATAAAATTGTATTAAAATGTGTATGCTCGTGTTAGTGGGACAGAAATCCGTCTCAAACGCACCTGTTTCTATGAAAAGATCTTAATTAAAATAACCTTGTTACAACTCAGCTGTTCCAAAGTATGTCCTTAAAAGCCCCTAACCATGTAGAGCTGAAGAGCTTTCACTTTTGAAGGAAGAGCATGCCCTTGCAGTATCTTTTGAGGCAGTGTTGTGGAGTTTTGCCTCAGGGAGAAGGTAAACTTCTACCTGGGGAAACAAGTAAAGGCTGATAAGCACAGGCTTCTTCTTTTTAGTCAGATCCATTGCACAACCTTTTCCAGCCAGTGTCCACTTTCTGTCTTTCATTAAGGACCACTTAGAAACTGGAGTTACTGCTCAGGCTCCAGTAAACTCGCCAGAAAACATGGTGAGTCTGTGCCTGCCATGGCCTTTGCTCCCTCAGAGCTCTGGGGTTTTGTATTGCTGAGCTCCAGAGCCTGGCTCCCATGTACCTCGGGCAAGAGAGCATCCAGCCACCTGCTCTCTGATGGGCAGGCTGGCCAGGAAGAGACAGGTGGATATCTACTGCCAGTGAAGAGCTGCCTTGGAGCTTTTAGGAAACGGGGAGGAAAGCTGTGTCAGGGTTTTGGTGAGTTTGAAGACTGGACACTGAAAGTGTTTATGCAATTTCTCAAGTTTAGTATCTGGCCAGAGGATGGAATTACAGCTTTACTAGTGTAGTTAACTGGCCTTGTACAAAGCAAAGAAAAAGAACCCAGCAGGTAAACTTCAGTCATCTCAAAAATAACAAGCCACAACTAGAAATAAAGGCAGAATCTAATAATGAGACTAGTGTCCCAAAAACACATACATAGATTTTGAGAGGAGAAAACCCCCAAAGGTGTTTTTTGTAACCATACTGCTTAGCCTTTTACTTAGAATGTAATCTTAAAGGAAATGTCTCTATATACTACACCTGGGTCAGAAAAAAGTATTCTTTTGAACTTCTGAGATGTGAAGCTTCCTTATCTGTTTTAATATGTCTGCTGTTAAGATTATGCCTCTCAAATGCATAAAGGTCTGTCCTCATCTGTAGTATAACTCCTGTACTGCTAAGACTTTAAAGCTTGTTGACACTGAAGCAAATTTTTGCCACCAGTTCTTAAGTGTCTTTCAAGTAAGAGTGTGGTTTCTGTGGTTATTGTAAGTGCTCCCATTTCTTTGCAGCAGATATTCCAGAACTTCTTCCAACTTCTTAAAATTTGGTGTGGCTATTTCTGCCCGTTTCAGCTGAGCCAGGTTTCAGTCCAATTCTGCAGAATATGGCTGTGATGTCTTCTCAGTGAAGAGTGTTTTGCCCGTACCATGGAGTCTGCTAAGTCATTTACAGCAGTTAGGTTAACAGCAGGAGCAATATAGTAATATAATTGCACATCCTTATAATTTGAGGAATAAGGATACTTAGGAAGTTTTTATTGTCAGGCTAATGGGTTTTTTTGGTTTGGTTTGGTTTTTTTTTTTTTTGAGATTTGTCTTTAGTGTGAAAACCAATGCACTCCCTTGTTTAATAAAAATGCAACTAATTTACAGAAATATGTTATTTATCTTGTGGTCTTACCCTCTTTTATCTCCTCTGTGGACATACGGGAAGGTAGCAGCCTTTCTGCCAGTCACTTACAGGAATATTTTTTATTATTATCCTTTAGTACTATATAATACTTCCCTAGATCCTTTTCTTTTTTAATTAAAGAGAAAAATACCTACCACACAAATGCTGTGAGGTATTTTATGTAAATTACCATGAAGCAACTTCATCCAAGTTCTTTGGGTGCCCTTGACAGTCTTGTGCAAATACACCAAGACCAGCCCTTGAACCTAAATCAAATAAGGTAGCCCAGCAACAGTAAAACACTCCAGTGTGCTCCTAGCACCACACTTGCTGTGAGTGCCTGGGCACCCTGCGAGTTGCTGCATCTCTCTTTCATGCAGTAGCGGCGATAATGGAAAAGACTCTCCTGTACAATGGTGCCCTAAAATAGAAGCTGCTTCTCTGGAGGTGTGTGTTGGAGGAGGCACAAGGGAAGCAGGAGAGACCTGTGGTCTTCAGTGTGGACCCAGGTGGGCAGGTTGGTCTGTGCAAATCCAGTTACAGCACTTCTGCTCCTCAAAGCCTCTACAGGCAACAACCAAGTTGTTTCAGTGGGAGGGTCAACTTCTGAAACCCACCACAAACAAAAACATTTATATGCACATGCACGAACACGTGGCTCTTAGAAATATTGACTGTTATGTGGGCATGGGACAGCATTTTTGTGTGGGTTCTGTAGTTCTCCATCCTTTTAAGCTGAGAATGGTATGTTGCACCTGATGTGTTTAAATGATTGTGCTTTGGAAAGCTGCAGGTTGAAATCTGTTGAAAGTTACACTTAATCAAAAGCTGTTCTTAAAATGATGGTCATCAATTATTTTAGTATTTGCCTCAGACTACTGTTAAGTTTTGAGTCCTCCCACACTCAAAAGTTTATTTTTCACCTACAAAATTATTTCCAAGCAAATGATGTCTCAGATGAGTGTACATAAGAGTAGAAGTTAATATTTGACAAAAATAGGTTTGATACATAAACAATGAATGACTTTTGTTTTCAGTATTGTTTCCATTGCCTGTAAACTAAGTAGAAGCAAGTTGGTTTTTTTTTTCAATGAAGCAGATTATTTCCTTGATTTTTTTCTATAACAAAGACAATGTTAAACAGCCACTGCAGGCCTTCAAGGTTTTGTGGCTAAAGTTCGGTTATGTTGGTCTACTAATATTAGTCTGCAGGAATATTTCCTTACATTTCTGGCTTAATGCCTGAACTAGAATTTTATGGGAGCTGAAGTACTAATAAACTGCTTGAGGATTGACATTTTAAGTATACAGTCAAAATTCTTTATCCATGTTTCAGATGAAACACTTAACTGGATTTTGTTTATTTTTTTTGTGTTTGAATAGGTTATATCTGGGATGTGGCTGATTTGTGACCCTAGACAACGGAAAATTTTACATTTTGGTTTTAGTTTCTTCTTTTGTGGTCTGTCCTGAAGTCTAGATAACAGTAGTTTTCTGATTAAAATCTAAACTAACTCCTGGTTTTGGAATGCATTTTTAAAGATTCATTTGATATGTAAATATTAAGCTATGTACAGCTAGAATGTAGTTTGCAAATGTTTAGATAAATTATGCTTCTAAAACTGTAATATACTTTTTTTACTTCAACAGTAAGTGATTTTGGAACCTAGTGCAGTGATTAGATCCGTGTGTTTGCCTTGGGGCTTCAGTACAAACTAAACTTGGAAATTTTCTGTCATTCCTTATTGTAAAATAAAACTATTCTGTAAAAGAAAACTGACATCTCTATCTTTGTATGAAAAACGCTGAAGCAAATTATGGGTGTTAAGACTGATGTGCTATGATTTCCACCAGCCCTGAAGTGTTGTTTGGGTTTTGGTTTTTTCCTCCCCCCTCCTTTTTATGCTTCCTGTTGTACTGTATTCTAGTCTCATGTCTCTAAATGGTCTTTAGACTGTTCACATAAGAGTTTTCACAAAGTCAGTTTCACAAAGCTTCTCACAAAGTGGAAGACCAACAGTTTAAGTGCAAATGAGGAATACAGTGAGTACAAAATGATTTACAGCTATGGTCAGGTATGGAATTAAAGAGTTTTTTCATCTTTTCCTTGCCAAAAATAAGAATAGGGTACTTCATGAAATCATGCAGAATTAGGAATTATCATGAGAAGTGTGTATCTTCAAAAAGGCCACAAAAGAATGGGGGGAGAGGATGAATAAGGAGGAGGCATGGATTAATGATAATTTACCCCCTTTTTTTTTTTTTTCTTTCTTTCTTCCCACTTTTATTGATCGTTTCTTTTCCCTTGCTAGAGATCACTAGATTGCTACCTATTTTTAAAAGAAAAGATTTTAAACAAAACGATGGATTTTGATAAGACAGTGCTAATTCATTCTGTGACCTGCAAATTCATTCTGTGAAGAGAAAAAGGGATGTAGGCACATGTATCATTCATACAAATTGTAACTCTAGAATGGAAAGTTCATAATTCTAATGTAATGTTAGTTTTGTGTTTGTGGCTGCTCGCATCACAAATTGCTGGCAAAATTTTTTTTAATCTTCCACCAAAAAATAGCAGGCACTTTAAAATGATCAAAGAGTTTAAAGTTTTGTTTTGTGTGTGTGTGTCTTTTAATCAATGAGAATGATGTACTCTGATACTGTTCTCCTTGGCCAACATGAAAGTTTTTCTTGTATAAAGGACTAGAGTCTTCAATTTGTTCAGTTTAATCTTTTACATTCCAGGTCATTTAAGAGGAAAAAAACATTGCTTGTGCAATTTAAAGGTCATACAGTGCTCTCCCTTGCGTCTCTTGGAGGTGTTTGATTGACATTGGGAACCATATTGGCACAGCAAGAACTAACTCCCCTTGTTTACATGGTAGGAGGACACTTTCATAATATAAACAATACAAACATAAAATATAGCTATATAAATCTTCAGGTACCTCTGATTGTCGACTTCTAATGTATTTGCAGATTACTACTGGCAAGGTACCTATCCTTAAGGGCAAGCTTGTAACTTTCCTTCCTTTGCATGCTTAGGCAGTTTCACCATTTCCTTTCCCTTTGTTAATGAATATTGCTCTCCTTTCTTTGTCATACACACAAGAAGGGGTGAGAGCGGAATCCTGAAGCAGGAAAATGTGTATCCCAACTTGCAGTAAGTATTGAGGGATCAGAGGCAGGTGTAGTATGCTCCCTGACCCGCTTTTTTGAGTTGTCTGTGTCTCTGTCTTCTGTGAGATTATGTTGATCTAAACACTTGCTGGATCTTAAAGTTGTTTAAATTTTTTCCAAGTCATTTTCCTTTCAAACATAATCACCCCAGAGCTATGATGTTGGTGTGTTCACATTTGGACATATGAGAGATTAAATGCTTTATTTTTTTCCCTCTGTGTCTTCTGGAAATTGAGGGTTTTTTTGCATTGCCCGAAGATGGCTTTGAAGCACTACAAGCAAGCTGGGATATCAAAGAGCTACAGGAATCCAACTGTAATTGTTTTACGGCTTGCCAGAAATCAGACCTATTTGTATAGGTAGCATAGAAAATAGCTGTGATTTGACAGTTTGGTGCCATTTATATCCACCATAAAAGTAATAATAAAATAAATTAAACGGGTATTTTGGAAGCAGGAACTAAGCTGTAAATGCAAATTGCTTCTCTGTTTACTCAAAGGAACAAAAAAGGAACAGGGGCAAGGGAGATTTTTATTGAAGAAAATTTAACAAGGACCCTGTCTAAGGTTGTTTAATACTGGACTTGGACTGTGAAACTGCACATTTGTTTATTCCTTTAATACAAGAACACAGTGTTCAAAATTTATAGCTCAAAAAAAAAAAAAAAGATTTAATTACTAAAAAGTCAGAAGGTAAATTCATGTAAATGTATGAGGCAGCATGAATAAGTAGTCCAAGTGACCCCACTTCTGGAAAACTGTAAATAGTTTCTTTTTCTTTTGTGAATATAAGTGCAATGTCCTTGATATCTTCTGGAAGTCTTATTCCAAATTGCTTGTCCAGGTGGTGTTCAAGACTGAACAGTTAGGTGTGCAGACCTGAAACTCTGGCAGGATAATTGATAACTTGGTTAGAGAAGCCTTCTTGGAAATGTGTTGGCAATCATACTTGAAAACCAGGAGTTGAGAAAGCACTGAACCCCACAAATGAGCTTTGGGGTGTTCTGCTGCTTTCCAATACATTGATAAGAATCTGGTGAGAGTAACTAATTTGCATTTTCCTTCCTTTTCCCTTGGCTATACAGAGTACTCTGAACATGTGTGTATGTTTGCAGTGTTATCCCAGCTTTCCGTCTGTGAAGCAGTGGAAGAGTGGAGGTTTTGAAGGTATCTCAAGCTTTCAAACTTGTGGCACACTAAGGCTAACTGGCATATGAAAGGGGGCTGTCCATGACTATAGCCATTTAACTTTCAGTATTTTCTGAGTAACAAATGTATTTGAGATCTTATTTGGGTCAGGTCTTAAAATGAAGTTCAGTTTCCATTTTGTACTGTCCCCATTCCCTGCGTCTAAACCAGCAATAATGTATAATGTCTGTTTGTCCTGGTCTCTGGGCAGTAGTTGAGGCACCCAGAAGAGTTTATTTATTGCTTGCATGTTACCCTGCAGTATCATGCACAGTGTAGTTCTTGGGGAGCAATCTGAAGTGCATCCATTCTTACTGTGAGCTCTTAAGAGTGCCTGAGAAGCTTTAAATGGTAATGGATCCTTAGAAGAGGTTTTGTTTATACCACTCCTTTTAACATGGTGCTGTTATGTTGTTATTTCCTTTGTAAAGTTTATAGCTAAAAGCAACATGATCCCTTTGAAACTTCTGTAAAAGATCTCTAGCTTCAGAAAGTGGATTTGCAGCTTGTGAGCTTGTCTGCAAAGCTTAGCAGACTTAGCAAAGCTTCCCATGTGGCTAATCTTTCTGTGCCTTAACTAAAGCTGAATGTAACTCTTTTGGAGTTGTGCAGCCACCTCACTGAGGTAGATTGTTCTCTTTCTCAAGGATTGCTGTCCCAGTTGCTAGATAACTTTTTTTTTTTTTTTTTTTCTCTTAGAGGTCTGGTGAATATAACTAGATTCATACAGACAGCAACTTATTAGAATGCATTTAAGATGTATGTCTTATTAGGGCTGGGTGCAGATGGCTCACCCCTTCTGTCAGTTTTTCCATGTGGCATTGGTGTGAGCTGGGCCGGCACCCTAATTCAACAGAAATCAGGTTCTGAGCCTCTCCTACAACTGCTGACTCTGAGCTCCTAGAAATTCTTTTTCTGTTGTATCTCTGGGCTGAACTGACATGCTTAAGAGCTAAGAGTGTCATCCAGTGCAAGCAGGAGATGTAGGAAGGCATGACTAAGTGGAAGAAAAAGCAAGACTTTCTCTTTTTGCTGTCACATAAGATATTGTGTTGAAAAACAAAACACATCCTTAGAGTTCTTGAATATGTAAGTACTGGTTTGACACTGCTGCTGCTGTACTTGTAGGTTGTTTGGCTCTGAAACTTGTGCTTTTGTACAAAAATATTTAACTCATTGTAGGACTGTCTTTGTTTTTAGTGAATTTCATATATTTGTAAGACTCGTGGATTTTGTGGTATGTTTGGGAGATACAGGACACTGCAATATTAATTTATAAGACCCAAAGGAACTTGCAGAGCTTGCAGAAAAGTTTTTGTTCTGTTTACTTAGTGGATTATAGAGACTGGTAAAGGGAGCTGTCTGTCTTGTATTTCCAGGGTTTGTACAATTATAAAGAGCCAGTGATTTCCCTCTTCTTTCTTTTTTCCCGAAACGCTGGCAAGTTTACTAGTATGTAAGGCATGTGGTAGCACTAAGCTAAATACCATTTCAAGTTTGAAAATTTGCTGAGCAATCTGCAAAATTGCAAAGCAGCAACTGGTTACTACATTTATCTCTGTCTAAAAGTCCAGAGGTCTCTTAGGTGGAGAGTAGGCTGCTTTCTGTCAGTGGTGCAGGAGCTGAGAGCTCTGCCTCCCCAACTCAGAATTTTCTCTAATACAGGACCGTAAGTCATTAAGCTTTTATGACATTTTTGTTGAAGGTGGACAGGTAATTGAAATCTGACAGCACTATTGATTTGAGATGTCTTTAATAGGTTTAACTGGATGCAAACCATTACATTTTTCTTTAAATGTTGGTCTCTAAGGACTTAAACAGAAGTGGCCAGTGCTGACTCAGGCTGCTTCTTATGGTTTTAACAGTTTTATACAAGAACTATTACTTTTAACAGTCCCTGCAGAGGAACTTATCCATACAGAAGTGGAACCAACTGTTCAATTTTCTTGCAGAAATTAATAACTTGGAAACAGCCCTGACTTCATAAAAGCAGCGCAAACTTTTTTATTTCTAATAGTGAGTATTTTTATTGACAACTTGGCAGTGTCTAATACATACAGTTAGCCTAAGTTTGGTGGAAATCTGAATATGGGAGATTCTTAGTTTCTGACAAGTCTTAAAAAAATAATTTAAATTGCTTGCTTGCTTGCTTTGCAGGATAGTACTTTCCTGATCCAAGAAAGATTTTTGGTCCCAAGTCTGCAGGACGGAATGGTGTAGTGCTTGAAGTACTTCTCTTGGCACTTGCTACACTATGTCAGAGACCTCTAATTACCCCTCCACAGTGTTTTAGCCAAGGAACAGAGTTGTTAGCAATCATGGGATGTTTTTCAGGTTGCTGGCAGTGGGAGGGCTTGGATGGGCTCAGACTACTTCACATAAACCTGAAGACTCATGCCAGTTGGTTGGCAAGAACGAAATACTCAGATTGCAGAGCAACAACTCATTACTGCATTTGCTTTTGTGCCTACCAGTCCAGAGGCCTGTTCCATGTTTGTCTGCCTCAAATAGCGCAACCTAATGCTCATATAAAGTAATATCTTTTTGAAAAAAGATGTGGCCACCTCTTAGTTGCTGTGATCTTTTAGTTTATAATTTTTGTTGCCTCACTAGCAACATAAGAAAAATTTTGACTTCCATTGCTTTTGAAGGTAGGCACAAGTACTGAAACTGTTTTCTATGAGTAAATATGTCATATTTAATCCATATTTGAATAGATAGTTTGCTGCATTCTTCTTTCATCTGCTCCTGGGCTATCAATGTTCAGGAGAAAATAGCATGACATGAGGATAGAGTTGAGCGTTAGGGGTTTCTTGTGTCATCAGCATAGAGTTAATGTGTAAATATGGAATGTAGAGTTGTTTCATTTGTGCAAGGTGAAGGAGGAGAAAGTTTTTTAAATAGCATATGTAAAAATTGCTGTCGGAGTCATTAATATTCTTACTTTTCATCCCTGGTGATATAAATGGGGCCAGATGCAAAAATTGAGTTTTTCAAAAGGCTTGTTTAAAGTGGTTTTATTCAGAGAACAGTTCAACTCTGTGGTATTGTGCATCATGTGATTCCTCTCAGGTTAACGCCAAGTGGTCCCAAGTTTTAAACTTCCATCATACAAGTTCTTAGAATCCACCTGTCCACAAAGCATTCTACTGAAAAGTTTAAAACTCTATCAAGACTTCTCTTACAGAATTGGAGTTATTCCTTTTCAGTATAGCTGAAATAGATTGACTGGGCAGTTTGGAAATTAAATTTGTGTAGTGTCACTACAACAGAGTTCCCTTACCAAGCTGTGGAATGGGTTAACTTGAGAAGGCATGGCTTTGGAATGGACAAAAAAGGTACAGAGGATCTTAGTTCTCCAGAATGTGCATAATCTGTAGTAGTTAGTGCATGTTGGTCTTGGGGTTTTCAGATTTTAAATACTTTCTGCAGGCATTGCTGACTTTTAGACTTGGCTTAAGTAGAGTGAAGGAAGTGATGGGTGGTTTTATAATTTCATGTATAGTAAATGTTTGGGCCTTCTGTATTTTTCTTCGTTCTTTGGAGGGAAGGTGTGCTGTGGGTGTTTGTCAGCTGCTGAGTGTTGGGGGAAAATACAGAGAGCACAGACTCATCAGCAGAGCAGGGAGACTGGGAGATTTATGGTTAGCATTTTTCCTTGTTCAGTGTTAAGCAAAGCAGTCTTATTCAATTAATTGTTTAAGGACTGGTGGGTATTCTTTGACTTACATATCTGCAGATGCAGCTCTCTGTTAGCTCTCCCGTGGAGGCAGAAACTGTCATGGCTGTCTATGGGCATTGTGATGGTTGTGAAATATGTTCATTCTGTATCAGTTTTGGGGAGAGAAATTTCTGCACAGTTTTAGGTATTTAAAACATTGAAGATGAAGAGTTTTTAAAGGGAAGTTAGTGAAAAACTAAGATGGAGATTTTCTTCCTTAGATCCATCTATTTGTTACTTCCCCATATCTTTACCTGTGAGAGTGAGATAAATTGGTCCTAGTGTCATCCTAAAGCAAAATCAAGTGGTGCAGATTGACTCTTAAACAGATTTGAGATAACTGTCATTAAAAAGTCATAATGAAAAAACATTTTGAATTAGCTTTTGCTATTTTGTGTTATTAATAGTTCAAACAGATTTTTTTTTACCTGCTTTGTTCTAAATAGGTGTTATAATGTCAGATTTTTTCTCACACTAAATAGCTTCCTACTTGTTACATTATTATTTTTTTTTATCTGCCTTGGAAGATAAAAAGCTATTTACCTGAGATGCCAGAGACAGCACTGACTGGTTCCCAAAACTGGTAGCAAGCAAGGTGTTTATGTTATGTATGTGACTAGTCTACCTTTCTGATGCTTAAACTTAAGTAAAATTGCCTTTACTGAAGTTACAAGCTCTTGTGGACAGCTGTTTGAGTTAAATGAGAATAGCTCTTTAACACCTGTATGGTATTTTGAAAAATTAGCAACTCCTTCCTCCTCACCACGCACCAGCATTCTTGAAAGGCTAATATAGTGAGCTTGTATTTTTCACTTGTTTTGAGAAATTTGTCAAAAAAGTATTAATTTTTTTACTGACTATTAGCTTATTGAAAATTTGTGATGTTATTCAAGTAAGCAGTTGGCTTTGAAACATCAAGTTTCTTTTAACTTGAAACCAACAGAAATCCCAACATCTTAGGTCCTGATATTACAAATTCTTGAACACAGCAGTAAAACCCTCCAAGGCACATGCATGTAGCTGCATACTTAAGTGTTTGCAGACCTAAAGCCTTTGTTTTAGAATGTCTGTCATTCTTTTCCTCTTGCCCTGCCTTAGAAAGGGGGTTCTACCAATAATAGCACTTAAAATTATACTATTGCATTTTTCAATATTTGGGAATTTACTGTTTAGTTTAGTTTCTGTAAAATATGTAAAATAATGCTGATTACTATGATTTAAAACAGCTTGTTTTTAGTATAATACTGACAAGTAGTTCAGCTTTTTTTCTTTAACACCCGCTAACAAAAACCCCCCTTCAGTCTCTTTTTGAAGTCTTGGTTTTTTTCTTTTTGTTTTATTCTCTTTCTTCTTCCTCCCTTTGTAACAACCTGATGTTTACAGGGGAAATATAATGTATTTTCCCTATATTTTTGTGGAGGTAAAACTCTGCATCACATGTCATTTTGTACTTGGCAGACAACTGTGGGGCTGCCTGACTTCCTGGAAGTTATTTGGGGATGGTTATGATACAAATATATTTTTTATTATTGAAATACAGAGTTTACGTTGTGGCTTTGATTCATAGCATGGTTCATTTATTCAAAAAGGCTTTTCCCAAATCAGAGAGCCATTTGTTACAATGAAGTTTATTTAGCCTTTTTCATTATAATACTGTAATGCAAAGGAAAAAAAATCATCCATACTATAATCATAGAATCATAGACTTTTCAGGGTTGGAAGGGACCTTTAAGATCCTCTAGTTCCAACCCCCCTGCCATGGGCAGGGATCCTTGCCACCGGATCAGGTTGCTCAGAGCCCTGTCCAGCCTGACCTTAAAAACTTCCAGGGATGGGGCTTCCACCACCTCTCTGGACAACCTGATCCAGTGGCTCATCACTGTCATGGTGAAGAACTTCCTCTTGACTTCCAATCTAAATCTCCCCTCCTCTAGTTTGAATTCCCCCTAGTCCTCTCACCACCTGACATCCTAAAACATCCCTCCCCAGCTTTCTTGCAGGCCCCTTTCAGATACAGGAAAGCTACAATAAGGTCTCCTGGAGCCTTCTCTCCTCCATACTGAATAACCCCAACTCTCTCAGTCTGTCTTCATAGGAGAGGTGCCCCAGCCCTCTGATCATCCTCATGGCCCTTCTCTGGACACACTCCAGCACATCCATGTCTTTCTCGTAATAGGGGCTCCAGAACTGGGCACAGAACTCCAGGTGGGGTCTCATGAGAGCAGAGTAGAGGGGGAGAATCACTTCCCCCGACCTGCTGGCCATGCTTCTCTTGATGCAGCCCAGGTTACAATTGGCTTTCTGGGCTGTAAGTGTGCACTGATGGCTCATGTTGAACTTCTCATCCACCATCACCCCCAAGTCCTTTTCCTCAGGGCTGCTCTCAAGCCACTCACTACTCAGCCTATATTGGTGCTTGGGATTGCCTCAACCCAGGTGTAGGACCTTGCACTTGGTCTTGTTGAACTTCATGATGTTGTCATGGGCCTACCTCTCCACCCTGTCCAGGTCCTTCTGGATGTCATCCCTTCCCTCGCACTTAATGGGAACGTTTTTACAAATCTAACAAGTAACTGAACTTCATGGGAATGAACTCTGACCAGAAAGTTGGAGTATCTGTATGTTAAGATTTGGTATGTGGTCTTGATGGATGAAGATGTTGGCATTAGCTTAGTGTAATTGAAACATAGTTGTTGACATAACAATATATGTATCATCACTATTCAACATTCAATATATTTTAAATTGAATTGCTGAAATTGTAATAAAGGTCAAGGAATGTAACATATTGAATACACAGTGAAATACTTAGGAATAACTTCTTATTAAAATAAGATCAGTGCTCAGTTTTGATGAGTTTTCCAGTTTTGTTTCAACTAACAGGTGCAAGGGAGGTAGAACCAGGCTTTCCTCAGTAGTTCCCACTGGTGGGACAAGAGGAAATGGGCACATGTTGAAATACAAGAAATTTCATCTCAACAGACACCACCTTGTATTTCCAAACTGTGCAGGTGGTTGAAGACTGGAATAGATTGCTCAGAGATGTTAGAGTGTCTCCATCCTTTGAGGTACTCAAGGCTCAACTGCCCACATCCTTGAAAAACTGCTCTGTTTGGAGTGGGGTGTGGTGAAGGGAGGAATAAAAGGAGAGAACCTAGAAGCGCCCTCCAAACTTGGCTGCTCTGCGATTATGTGAATAGCAGGTGTAGATGGAGGCCTGACATTCATTGTAAAAATGGTGCCTGCAATCCAAAGCTGTCTTCCTGATTTGCACCCTGTCAGAAGCTGTACTGCGAAAGTGGTGGCTGCAGTAGTACTCTGTCCGTGTCACAAGCTTGCTCATTTTCAGAAAGTTATGGAGGAAATTGGTACCAGGAAACGTGACCAGTGGGTTATACCATAGCAGTTATTGTTTAGGGTAAGTGCTTAATGCTCAACCTTTGCAGCTTAAGTGTAATTTTTAGTGATACTTAATTTTGAAGTGACATCAGGGCATGTGTACAGTTTTACTGGATGAGGGCCAATGGGGATAATCTGGAAAGTCCAAAATTCCTTTTAAATGTAAGAAAAAAAACTTTTTTCCTAAGAGAGTGGCAAGGCACTGCAACAGGCTGCCCAGGGAGGTTGTGGAGTCCCCTTCTCTGGAGATACCCAGAACCTGCCTGGATGCAGTCCTCTGTAATGTGCTCTGGGTGATCCTGCTTTACTGGGAGAGTTGGGCCAGATGGTCTCTAGAGATCCCTTCTGACTCTGGTTAATTCTGTTTGTGTGATATGCTTCCTTGTTCTTAGTTTTCCAGTTTTCTTAGTTTTTCACCAGCTAACGGACTGGATGTGCCACTGCATCAACAGAAATCACAAGGAAAACCTCATTTTTTCTTCTTTATGATTTTTTGCTTAAGCTATTTTGACTTACAGGCCACACAGTGCTTATTGGTTATGGCTTTGAATCGTAAGTATTGGTATTTCCTGTTGCAACTTACAAAAAGAGACTCTCCCACGTGGCACAGGAAAATCTGGAGTCTGTAAAAGGAACAGGGGATAAATCTGTTGCTAGAGACCTAAAGGCTTTTTGGAAGGTTTTTTTAAATAAAAGAAAGAATAAATTAAATAAAAAAAAACGTGGAGGAACAGGAATGTGCTGTGATTTCACATCTATAAGGTATGAATTAAGAGATACTGTTGTCCTAGGAAATGCTTGGGAAATAGATGCAAAGTTGACAGCTTAATGATATTCAAGACATGTTCCATTTTTCTCTGTTCCTTTTTTCCTTTCTTATAGATACGATTATTTACCCCTGCATTGTTTTGATCCTGTAATTGATACTGACATTAACTTTTTAGGGAATTAAAGTATTTCCTGTCTGAAAAGGAGTTTTCCAACTATTTAAAAAAATTTCCAAACCTCTTTTCTTGTATTCGTAATTCTGATTTGATTTTTTTCTTCCTGTCTGTCATGTGTAATGGATTAACTGTATATGAAAAGCTATCCTTGCAATTTGCAGATATTTGGAAGATTGATCCCTTAAAAAGCTAAATTATGCACAATGTTGCGAGTCCCTTTACATTAAAGAAAAAAGAATATCATGGAGTTGTATAAAAATCTGTACAAATTTGCTTCTGTAAGGTACCATTCTTCCAGTTTGGGAGTGAAGACAAATCTGCCTCCAGTTTTTGAATTTGTGGTAGGTGACACCAGAATACTTGCAATAAGCTGAGAAATCTGTTTGAGAGCTTTTGTTTGTCTCTTCTCACCCAGCCTTGTTTTTTACCGAGATGAGCTTTTTGATGAATTTGGGGAAGGAAAGATGGGAGGAGAGTGCGAGTGAATTTTAGAAGAATTCCTTAATGCTATGCATGTAAATGGAAAATCTCTAAGCAGGTGTTTAAATTGGCAGAAGCTTAAACCATGCCTTCCTCACTTTATGCAAGAAATCTTTTTTTTTTTTTTAATGTTCCAAGAATGATATTAAATTTATGCAGGATGGACTATAAAAGCCAAAAAACAAGTAGTGTAGAACTTGGAAGAATACAGTATTGGAAAATTTTCTTTAATGTCCAAGGCAAAATTTTTTGAATAGTTCTACACACACAAAGAAACTGCACATTTGTTCTCAGAGTTTTTCAGTAAAAAAACGGATGTGTAGCAGCCTTTATAGAGGAGCATATCCTATGAAAATTTTTAGGCTCTTTTGTATAATTTATTGTTTTTCCTAGACAATTGGGAGCTAAAGTATTTTGGCTCCAAATCTTCCAGATGTTTTGTAATGGTAAACCTGTACAGTAGAATACAGTGCTGCTGTTGGCTTCTTTCAGATTGATAGATTTTAGGCTACTTCAAACATACAAGCACGTGATGAAACTTCACTTTGTTTCAGGCAGACATGCATAGTTAGGAGCTGATATTTCTGCTGTGTTTTCTTTTTATTTGCCTCTGAAATGTGAAGTGTCCTCATTGTTTGGCTTCCCACGTTAACATTATTGCAGGATCCTTTAGTTTAAAACGCACAAGAGGAAAAGAAGGTGCAAACAGGAGGCTGTTTTTCCCTCACTCCTTCCTATACTGCTTTTCTTCAACCCTTGGTAATCCCGCTGGGGAGATGAAGTTGTGAAACAGAACTGAGGCAGCTGGGTCCTGCTTCCACTGAGATCAAAAGTCACATACGCAGTCATCTGTGGAGCCAGAGTCCAGCCTTGTAAAGTTACTTAGCAGAATTTGAATGGCCATAGTAATTGTAGAACTTCAAAGTAACTTGTGCAGAAATACTTCTGATAGATCTGATGCTGAAAAGGCATGAAGACATTCTTTTAAATGGCATCCTTTGAATTGTTAGTTTGAGTATAAAAGAAACCCTAGAGACTTAGGGATATCCTCTTGTTATCATCCACTGTTCAGAATATTACTGCAAGAAAAGTGTGGGTTTGGTATTTTCATTGTGTCCTCAAACTTGCTAATCAAGAAAAACAATGGTTCCTTTCAAACCTTTGTATCATTGTGTAGCCTGTGTGTTAGTACAGTACTGTGGTTTTTTTGTTTGTTTGGTTTGTTTGTTTGTTTGTTTCTGAAAGTCAGGGAGCTGTTACCATACTGCTTTTCTTCAGGCTGCGATGTTAGCTGTGACAGGCAAATGGAATAAAGTGTGGCCAACTTGATTCTCCCAAGCTGTGACTTGATTTGGTAGTTAAACTGAAAGGAGTAAGTAACATAGGTTATGTAGATAGGGTATAACATACAAAGAACCTGTGTCATCCCACCCCCCCTTTATGACTGTTTTTATGCAGTGTGGATGTATGCTGTGATCAGCTGCTAATATGTGTTATAGAGAGGCTCATTTGTTTCTTCAGATGTCATTTAAAATTTGTGATGAGAGAAGGTATATAAGAAAAATGGTATTTCTTGGCCTGGGCAGAACGTATATCCAAGACTGATTAGGGTCATGCATATATACTTCACCATTACCTGTGCAAGAAAATGGCAATGGTTTGTTTTGTACATTTTTAGTAATTAGTACATAGTAATTAGTACATTTACTAGGTAGAAGTATAGCTGCAAGTTGTAAAAGATCCACTAGTCTTCCCTTACTTGGTTTGGTCTAACTCCTGGAATTTATTTAATTCTGAAGAAAATCTAGCCTTGTTACATTTGGTATATTTGGGGCATTTAGAGGAATTTTTTGTTTTATGAGTCAGTACCACATTTTTGTGTTAACATTTGGGGACTGTTGCTGAGCTTGAGCAAAGTGTCAGGAACTTAGAGTGCCCAAAGTTTTATCTGGAAAGCAAGAAGAATAAAACAACCAAAGTTAGGGATAGATGGTATACAAAGGGATAGAACTTTTGTGTGAAAGAGTGCTCTACAATACATAATACGTGGTACTGATGTTAGAGTCATCTTCATTATGTAAGGACAGTAAGGTACAAAAACCTATAATTCTTTTTGGTAGCTCTTCTTCACCCTTGCATGCAGGAGTTGTAAACAGGACCCTAGCTGGAGGACAGGTATAACCACTAGCAGGATTTTTTTGCCCTGGCAGAAGCTTGAAGGAAGTATTCAAGGCTGGGAATTACAGACTTGGGGACCTATCAATCCAGAGATTGCCTTAGTTCATATGTAGTTTATCAACAGGATTGTTGCATGCAGGTATGCTTTGTGGTCTGTATTGGATCCTTCTTTCATCTTCCAGAGGCATTGAAAATGTAACAGTATTTTAATGTTACTGTCCTAGACTGAATTAATTAAATGGCAAAGCAGTATGGAATTTTACTGAAACAGAAGCAGAAACACAGGCTAAGTTGCTGTGTGATCAGCAGGTTTCTGATGTCAAGATTAGGGGAGACCAGGTTCTTCTTGCAGGTTCCTGTTTTCACTTTAATACAAGGAAAAAACTTGAGTGAATCATAGAATGTCAGGTTGGAAGGGACCTCAAGGATGACCTGGTCCAACTCTTCTAGTGTTATATGAGATGTCTCAGCATCCTGTTGAGCTGAGACTTTAAACTTTCCAGAGTGGAGGAATCCAACACTCCCTGGGAGACCATTCCAATGTCTGACTGTCCTCATAGTAGACAATATTCCTCTTGTGTTCAACCAGAATCTCACCAGGAGCAACCTGTGCCCGTTGCCCCTTATTTTGTCCACGTGACTCTGTAAATGGGGAGTCTCCATCTTCCTTGTAGCCACCCTTTAAGTATGGGAATATCATAATAAGGTTTCCCTTACACACCCAGTTTTCTCAGCCTCTCCTCAGATGACAGGTGCTGCAGTCCTCTGATCATCCTCGTGGCTCTTCTCGGGACCCTCTCCAGCCTGTCTGCATCCTCTTTGTACAGCAGGGACCAAAACTGGATGCAGTACTCCAGGTGCAGTCTGACAAGCACTGAGTAGAACAGGATGAAGACTTCTCTGTCTCTGCTGATGATGCCCTGGTTGATGCAGCCCAGCACCCTGTTGGTGTTCTTTGCTGCTGGAGGGCACTGTTTGCTCATGTTGAGCCTGTTGTCCACTAAGACCCCCAGGTCCCTTTCCACAAGACTGCTCTGTGACCATGTGGATCCCAGTCTGAACTGCACTCCTGGGCTATGTTCCTAGGTGCAAAACCTTGCACTTCTCTGCACTGAACTTTATCGTAAAGTTCCTGTTAACCCACTTCTCCAGCCTGTCTAAGTCATCCTGGAGGGTGGCTCTCACTTCTGGGGTGTCAACCTCTCCAGTCATTTTGGTATCATCAGCAAACTTCATCAGGGTGCTCTTGAGTGAATATGAACTCCTTAGAATTGTACTAGAGGCAAGGCATGTAAGTGCTTAGTAGCAGATGAAATACATTTACTATGTGGCCTTGAAAGTTGATCACAACTAGATCACTAGTTGATCACAACAAAGTTTAAGAAAGGGAGGAGAGAAATCCCAAGAAAGCATAATCTTGAGAAAATGGGCTTTGAACAGAGCCAGTTAATGACACAGTAGATTTGCACTCAAAAATCTCAGCTGTACTTAACTTTCTGATGTATGCAGTAACATAGAATAAGGAGGTAAAAGCTGAACAGAAATGACACCAAGATTTCTCCAGTCATTCTGAAACATATCAGCTGCTGAACCAGCAGTTCATTACAGCTTTTGTGAAGTAAATAAATGTCCTGGCCTGCATCAGAAGCATGACCACATTTCTGATCAAGGAAAGTGATTCTGCCCCCTCTGACCTGCTCTGGTGACACCCCACCTGGAGTACTCTGTACAAGTCTGGAATTGTGAGCACAACAAAGTCAGGGAGCTGTTGGAGGTGGTCACAAAAATGATCAGAGGGATGGGGCACTTACCCTATGGAGACAGTGAGAGATTTGGGGTTGTTCAACCTGGAGAGGGCTTGGGGAAGACCTGATTGCAACCTTTTGATACTTAAAGGGGGCGTATAGGAAAGATGGGGATGGACTTTTTAGCAGGTGTGTAGTGACAGGACTAGGGCTAATGGTCTTAAACTGAAACCATTCAGTTAGGAGGAGAGATTCAGGCTAGCTACAAGGAAGAAATTTTTTACGGTGTGGGTGGTGAAACACTGGGACAGGTTGCCCAGAGAGGTGGTAAATGCCCCTCCCTGGAAGTGTTTAAGGTCAGCTTGGATGGTGCTCTGAGAAACCTGATCTAGTTGAAGATGTGCCTGCTTGTTGTAGGGGACTCCGAAGTTTTTAACTTTCAGTTCTGAATTGACTTTCTGTAATTGTTTTCTTAGTGGACTGTATGGCTATTCATGCAAATCACAAAACAATGTCTGGAAATTTGACTGATTTAATTCAGCACTTTTGTCTGTCATACAGTTACCATACCATACAGTTCTGTAAATCTATTTTAGGCTTTACCTGCCCAGAAATGGACACATGTCCTAATCCATAGCCAGTAGCATTAAAGTGAATATATAAAGTCTGCTGTGCACTAACATTGTATGTCCTCATAAACACACAAATTTGTCAGCTGTCAGACAAATTAAATATGTGACATTTCACAAAGCAATTCAGAAGACCCTCTGTATTCAGTCTCTCTTTGTTTGCTGTGTTCTCTTTCCCTCCATTCCTGTATCTGGAGTCAATTGTATGTGGTCTGCCTTGTGTCTGAGTTTACTCTGGCTTCACAACACTTCTCGCTCTCCTAGCAATGAAGATCCACATGCTTGTGCTGTGTGACTAATAAAACACCAGAATGCTGCTCCACAGATTTATGTGGGATTGCTCATGCACTGCATCCTGTTCTCTAAACCAGCACACGGAGGGTTCATTTGCCACACGTACAGCTTTACCAGGCAGCTCTCATCCATCCTTTTGTATTCAGGATGTTTAGTATGGTGAATATGTCTTCTCTGCTGGCAGATGATTACTGCTGACTTTTGTAAGGAAAAAGGGGGAGAGTAACAAGATCTTGTTATACACCTTTGCCTCCTGGTTTTCATGGTTCTGACTGTGGTGTTCTGGAAAGAAGGTCTCAGTAAGGTTTGCTTGTAAGCTTAAGAATAAGGTTGGTTTTTTTTTTTTTTGACTTGTTTATCTGAGCACAATCTGGGATCGTTAAAGCATTGGTTGGTATCTCGGTTTTCAGCTAAGATTCTGTGGATTCAGCCATGATAATATTTAGCTCATGAATTTTAACTGTGGCAGTCAGAACATTTCATAAAGGAGGGATATGTATCTCTGCAGATTTGGGGAGCCTGAGACACGCTGGCAAGCTGAGCTGAGGGGCTGGTGGCAGAACCAGGAAGAGTCCAACTCCTCTGAGCACAGGGACCAGGGTTTCCCTCACCAGGCCAGACAGGATGGAAGGTCTCTAGCCCATTCTCCCTTTTCAGTTACATGGTGCTGTAGGGTAATAAAACTAGTGGTTGTGCTCTGAAAGTGTTCTGAGGTGTGCTGGTTTGGGCCAGGGTAGAGGTAATTTTCTGTCTTGTAATTTTGCTTTCAGCTGAGTCTCTTGTAAGTAGCTGGACTTGCTGGGATTAAGAGCAAGTTTCTCAGCCGGTGTCTGCTTTTAGTACTGATAACACTTGGTGTTTATTGTTGTGGCTAGAGACTGGTATGCAGAACCAAGGCGACTGCTCAGTTCTGAAAAACATATTATGCTTCAGAAAGAGGAAAGGAGTAGAGGTCACACCTGCAACCCTGCCCTGCAGCTTCAGTAGTGATGTGAGCATTACTGGGGGGAAAAAGGGGGAGGAAAGTGGTATCGTTTTTCTGTATATTTATATATGTTTAATAATTTTTCCTTTTTATCATTACTGTTTCATTAAAACTGTGTAGTTTAGTTGCTAGCCCATAAGTCTCTCTCCCTTATTCTTTTTCCTTTATCAGGCAGGGGAGGGGGATTAATAGAGAGCATCTGTTATTCGGTTGATTTTCCAGCCCAATGTTAAACCATGACAAGAGGGAAGGGGTTGAACTGCTCATCGAACAAGCATGCTAATTTGTAGTCACAGGATTTCGGAATCTTAATTGGTTCCGAGATAGTTCCTTTGTGCATGAAACAGAACCCAGACCCCTTTTTCATGGACTATCTACAGTTATATTCCTTTTCCCAGCTTTTCAACTGGGCCCTTTTGACCACTTGGTTCCTGAGTCATATTTGAAAAAGCCCTGCTCACTCTGTACTCCCAGTTCTTCTGGGGCATGGCACTTCTGCCTAACCCTGTGTCTGTGTCTGCTTGTACATGGACACGAAGGAGGGAGCATGGAAGTAGCACATGACCTATATCTCTTTCATCATCTCCTGACAGAATTTTTCCTCCTCCTGTTACTGTCCCCTTTCTGTCTTTTCTACTTCTAAAAGAATGTTATTTAACTTATTTTTTCAACAGTCCAGAAGCCATTTAAGGTACAATACATAACTCTTGGCACACAAGCAGGCTCAGTGGGTTTTTTTCTGTGTTAGCTGGCATCATCGCTGTAATGTGCTTGTTGCAGTGAGACTGCCATGTTCTACCTCTCATACCATGGGCTAAAAGCACACACAGAGTCTTTATTTGTGTCTCAGATGATTTATATGGTACCCTAGTCATGTTAACAGTTGCTCAGGTGACAACGATTTCTCTTCTGCTCCTTCCTCTTCAGATCTCCCAGCAGCCAGAACACAGCAAAATATACTGTTTTCTCAGCATATCAAAGACTACAGTGTCTCATTGTAGGTCAGGTTCAGTGACTTCAGTGTTTCCCTCTGAGCTACCAGTCCCATAAAAGATCTATGATCTGTCATTTATTATGGCTGTGCTACAGAGTGAATTTTCGGTGCAGTCTCTGCTTGTTCTGTAGTACCTTTAGTCAGTCTCAAAGAAGATACATTGAGTTTGCTTACAGAACTGTAGCTGGTAAAGGGATGGTAATATTCTGCCAACTACATGCAAATATGTAAACAGTTTCAGGAATTGGCTGTATTTTCTGGTCTTCTTGGTGGTGATCAGTGATCACCCAGTGGTGACACGTTTGGATAATTTTTCACATGCTGCAAAGAATACTAGGCAGGGAGATTTTTCAATTTTTCCTATCTGTTCTGTGAACAGTGACTTACTGACATTGACTGTACCAGATCTGTCACTTTCCTTAGCGCTACTCTGGTAATTCTAAACTGCTTCAGGAAGTTATTCCTTCAATGTAAATTTGTTTCCTGTTTTTATAGAAACATAGCAAGTTGCTAATGACCAACAGCTACTGTGGTTTTGTTTTTTTTTTTTTAATGCCTTTTATGACAACCTGATTGAAGTTGTTCTATAATAAATTTTAATTATGCAGGAGGTATTTATGACCTGACTATTATATGCTTATGGGTTCATTGTAGACTTCCTACTCAAGGAATCTCATTATTCCAATAAGTGGTAGAATGTGTTAAAACTGCAGGATTAAAGTAATAGTTGCTCACCATCAGGCAATTTTATATGTATTTTGGATCCTCTGAATTGCAAGGTCTGAAAACAGATTCTTCCCCTGCTCTATATTCTCTCCTGAACCCTAATTGTAAGCCTGCACCACATTTCTAGAAACTTTTAAACTTCATTATACTGTGAATAGTCTTTATTGCTTTAGCAGTGTTATACACACTTCAAGCCCTCCCCTTGAAAAATTTAAAAGCACAACCACTATTTCTACTACCCTACAGCAGCATGTGACAAGTAGAGAAACAGCTTTAATCTGTACTTGTTAATGAGCCCTGCACACTATGGGAGGGAGAGGCAGACTTTGCATTTCATGCTGCTTGGGAACATTTCTTGATGTCTGTGGAGAGTGGTTAGGCTCAGTATCTTGGTGGCAATCGTAGACTGACAATAAAAATCGGATAAGATCAATTTCTTTAGATTATGAGTGGTCAGCTTCTCACTGCCTGGACTGTGGAGATTTTTCAGGTGTAATGTTAAAGTAGTGAAGTGGACTCAGTGATGGAATGCTTTCCTTGTGGTAGAGTGTCATGGTTTAGCAGTTTGGGCCAAACGAAAACCAGAGGACAGAATTGCTCTCTATTACCCTCCTCTAGAAGCTTGAGTCAAGTAGTTGGTATCACTAAAAAGATGCCTTTTGCAATAAGTCTTCTATAAGTAGGGCCAGGAAGCCACAGGGATGCTAAAGAAGCCAAATGCAAGTCAGTTGCACCAAACAGCTTTTGTACCCCCTCTTCTCCCATGTTTCTTGCAATTGCCAAAATTTTGTGTTAAATAATTGCAGTGAAGGTATTTCTTGACATCTTAAGATTGGATATCGTTTCAGACACTGGCATAGGAGTACAGTTTGTGAAGTAAAACAAGGAAGATTGAAAATTAAATAATTTTCATTTAATACACTGAACATCATCAAAAATTCTCTGCCATTCATTCATTTCCTTTTGTATGCGACATGCATACCAGGGTTGTCCATCTTGTTCAGGAGCAGTGCCAAAATTTAGTATTTTCTTTACCTTATGTGTCTGCATTTAGTTTAAAGTTTAAGGTTTTGTTGCTTTTCTTCTGTGCTCCAACTCTGGCAAGTATATCTTGATCACAACCAATAGGCTTTTTTTTTTTTTTTTGGGGTGTGTGGAGGGGTGTAACTTTTTAGTTTTTGTTCTGGGTGTTGTCTTTGAAGTTGTTCCCTTGTTCAGAGCTGGGCTGATTTGTGCAAGACTGAGCACCAAATTTGATAATTTCTGCAGCTCTTTTTCAACAGGGATCTTCAGGAAGACATAACTTTGTGCAGCAGCCACGAGAAGCTCTTTGTGGTTAGGTGGAGCAGAGGCCTCTTGTGCTGTCCTGGGTGAGGGGGCTTTCAAAGGCAAGCTGAAAGTTGTACTGTACAGGAAATTGGGCAGGGAAGTGAAATGGGGCTGATTGCAGTCATTAACCCCCTCTGTAATGAGGGGCCTGTAAGACACACTACCCTGCAGCTGTGATGCCTCTTGTGGGGTGCCAATTAAATAACGTGGATGTCAGATTTCAAGAAGTACTACTCAGACTTGAGCAGAGGAGAGGGGAGGTTCCTTATGAGGCAGGGATAAGTTGCAGTGTCTGAGAGTGTGTGGGGTAATTGAAGTATCTGCTTGTGTAAATGGGTTAAATAATGTTGCTTTTAATAGAACCTTGGGGAAACTAGTGTTTATTTAATAATTCTGATGGAGAACTGAATTCCAGTGGCAGTCATAGTTGGGCCAGATAACTGTGGCAGCTTGGCATCACTGCCTCCTGCTATAATCCTACTACTCTCTTGAGTGTTGCTTTGGAAAGAGCATATACTTTATTCCCGAGTGTATTATGAGTTTCTTTGTCTAACCTCCAAAATGTGATATGAAAATGACTGTTAAAAATGACGAATTTTGAATTGCAAGAGTATGCGACAATTTTTTGTCTTGGTACGTCCCCTCTAGTATTCATGCGTCCTGCAATACTTTGTAGTAATTATTAAAGGACAGTGGTAGGGAAAAATATTTTTTTTCAGTGGACATAGAACTCAGGCACCAAAATTTCAGAAAATAAACTGTGTTGGCCTCTGCCCTATCCCACCCATAAGTTTTGAATAAAAACATTTGTTACCATGTTTAGTTCTCAACACAAATGTCTACCAGTATAAAATGAGATTAATAAGGACAACAGAGTAATACTTACTTGGCCTTAAACTGTTTACAAACCAATTGCAATTCCTACATAAACTCATGCCTTTCTCTTCTTTGTTTTTGAGTTAGTCATGACATGCAAGTAAGAACTGTCTGCGTTCAGAAAAAAAGCTCGGCGATTGTTTTACCTATTGTTTTACCTATTTACCTATATGTTTTACCATTTCTGAATGTTTCTTTGCTGATATGGCACAGCTTTTTCATATTTGAATATAGTAGAAGTGCTGCAGAAGGTTAATTAACATAGTTAATAGAGACTTGTTTTTAAAATCTGCTTATTAAAATGAGAGTATGTATGTTTCACATCATTGTGAACTGATGTGGAGATGAACTTGCACTATAGACCTACTTCCTGCCCCATAAATTTACTGTGCTGATATGAGTTGGGGAAGACTCTTGTTTTGTTTGCCTTTTTTGGTAAGTGGAAAAGGATTAGTTGATATAGACACTCATAGATACTTATGCCAAGGTCTTCAGCAGAGAGCTGAGTACATTCAATTTGGACATTAGAGCTAGGTGAAATTTTGAGAAAGTTTTCTGTTTTAAAATACCCTTTTTAGAAGTGGTGGATTTTTTAATTAGAGAATTTTTTTCCACCTTTAGTAATCAGAAAGAATTATGTATAATGAAATTCCAGTTGATGTTTGGTAGCTTTCAAAACACATATTTTAAAACGTGTGCTTTTTTTTTTTTTTTTTTTTCTTTTTTCCTTCACTGTCTTTGTTTCTCAGTGCATCAAAATGAATGGATTTTGAGGAAAAATGAGAACTCTTGTTTTTCAGGCCTTGCTTTTCCCAAAACCTTGAAAATTTACAATTCTAGTTGTTGTACTGTTTCAGGTTGTAACATGAAAGGGTTTATTAGAGATACAAAACAAAAGTCATATATAGTATATTCTGAAAAGAGGATCAATCATTCTAGCACAACAGCCCTCGCATGATATGGAGATGCAAAGCATTTTCATGGCAAGCTCTTTCTAACATGTAGATAATATCCAAACACGGGGTTGGGGAGGCTTTTCCAGCTGTGTCTTTTGCTTTGGTTGATGAATTAGTTTTTTGTTAATCAGATCAGATATGTTATAAATGCATTTAACAGGTGGAGAATGTAGAACAAAAAGCTGCTGGAATATCACTGGTTGAAAAATCGTAGATTAAAGGAAAAAGCTGGTTGGCCAGTCTGTGAGCTCTGTGAAGACTTGCTATATACAGTAGCTTCTTTATGGATTAAAAATCTATTACGAGAATGAAGTTTTGTCTCCCAACAACAGAAAAATGGGTAGGAGGTATAGATTAGGGCAAGCATAGTGAATTGAAGTTAAATTAAATCCTTAGAAATCAAGCTGAACATCAGATACAGCGGAAGCTTTGAAGTAATAAATCCTGACTTCTCTATGTTAGATCACTCCAGGAAAGTAAACAAGAGAGGAGGGTGTACTGTGTTGAAAGTACAGTAGTACTTCTACATTAGCTATAAAGAAGAGCATTTACAATTCCAATTGGAATTAAGAGTTCACACAGCCAGTAGACTTTCCCACTATCTTTTATAGGTGTATGTTTTATGCAACAAATCAGCCTTCCCATTTGTGTTAGTGGCAACAGAACAGGGACTTTCTATCTTTTCCAGAGGCAAGTGTTTCTTGTAATTTATTTTTTTTTAAATTCACTATTTAAATATTGTTGTAGACAGTGCTTTAAGCTTTGAAGACTTTGTCCTAGGTAGATTAGCTCTTCGCCCTTGAAGCAAAAGCAGTTAACAACTTTAAGTAACAGTAATGCAGGTAACAGACATAACAAGACCTTGGCATAGGATAGAGTAGCACATATTTTGCTTTTAGGAAGATTACATTAACCAGTTAGAGGAGGCTCTGCTTCACATGAACAAATAGTCATAGCTTATCAGCTTGCAATAAGAGTGTGTGATCAGCTCATTATAACCAACTACAAAATAACATGAAATATGCTTGTACTCATTGACAAGTATAAAAATAGAGAATCACAGAATAAATGCTGATTCTCAAAAGAATCCCTGTGCGTCAGTCATTCTATGTCTTGTCAAAAATATAGCTTCTGTTCTCTTTCTGTTCCTTTCTGTGCGGGCAGTGTGTAGAACACATCATCTTTGCATAAGGTGGTATGAAAGTCCTGTGAGAAGAAAAATTGTAGAAGCATGTGGAATAACCAGAGACCAAAATATTTTTTCAACAGAAGAAAGAAGTAACAAGAATAGGAGTAGTAACAAGGTGTATTGAGAAGTGGAGGTAATCTGGAATCGAAGATAGGAAGTACCCTGCTGTAAAGCATCATCACTTGTCTGGTATTAGATCAGGAGTAGGGTTATACAAGATGCTTATAAGCAGTTAACTCAAAGGCTAGATGGCTTGCCATATGAAATTCAGTGCACAGAAAGGGGTAGCCAAAGCATGAATTTCTAGAGTAAATTGGCTGTTTGCAGTGGTTTTCTGTCTTTGATTCAGGGTTAGCACCAGAGATGTTAGCATGCAGCCAGTTGCGCATCTCTTGCATGAGTCTGATTAGAGGCATGTTCTCATTCTTTGTGCCATTAAAAATGCAATGTTAGCACTTTTTCCTGCTTAGTTTTTCTAAGTGGCTACGAACAAACTTTTTGAAGTAGCAGTTTTGGAAGATAGCAATTACACTACAATACCAAAGGTCTACAAAGCCCCAATAAAGGCAAGTAAGGGATTTAAAGTAACCATCTGACATGGTGAAAAGCCTAATTGTCATGCTAAGATAACTGAAAGTCCTCTGAAAATCTATGAAACCTGTCTTACAGAGAGAGAAGAAAAAAAAACATATTTTCAGTAACTTTTGTGACTGAATGCTTGCTTTGGGGTCTTAATAGGAATGGTTTTTCAAATCACAGAAATAAAAAGCATGTATAGTAGGTATACAGTTACATTTGATTGCTGGAATGAAAACAGAACTTCAGCTTGTATTTTAAGGTCTCTGCATTGTTTTTTTTTTACTATGCAAAAATTATGATTGCCATTTGTTTGCTGAAGTTGTTATGCTTTTCAGTGATAAATGTGCTTTTAAACATCTGAGAACACGTACAGAAATCGAAGAACAGCCAGACATACATGACATGTTCTGCCTCTCCATTGGTAACCTCGCAGAGGATTTTCTTTTTTATTAGTTTGTTTGAAGCCATAATAATTCATACTGCCATGCTAATAAGTTTTTAGTAATAAACTGTACAGGAGGGACAGGAGACTAAGACTGGGTATCTGTAGTGAGGAAGGGTGTTTTCCATTGAACTTGTTCACCAGTTTGGCGCCAGTTTTGGATGGCAATAGTATAAAAATCTGGGACAAACCAGCATTACAGAAGCATTGCTTAGGCATTTCAACACCTAGTGTGTAGCAAAGGTGCCATTTTCAACAGGGAATATGGCTCTTTAGATTTCGTTGCTATTGCTGCTTCATCATGTGACTGTGAATAAGTTGCTTTTTTTGTATTTTTTCTGCTTTTTCTGTATCAAATGCTGTGATGTAGTTTTAGGACAGATGCTGGAGCCACTGGGAGGAAAACATCATACACTATAATCTTGCTGTGTTTTGCTGTAATATGCTCAATCTCTCTGTCAGTGCTGATGTCTCAATTGAGAAACGGGTAATTTCTGGAAGTATGTTGTAATCACCTAAACTATGGATGCAGTTGTAATCCTAGCTGTAAGATAAGACAGTAAAGCTTGTGCTCCTTTTTTAAAGGAGATGTTTTTCAGTTTGTATCTGTGCTCTGCTTTTAGGGTTGTGCTACTTTCAATGCATTGTAGTACAGGCTATTAAAAGAAGCTACACTGACCTACTTACTATATTGCATTTTGAGTGCAGTATGTGGATATTGATAGCAAAATATAAAATTTCATGCTTATCTGATCTGCCCTTGTGACAGATAATAGCATTGTTGGTACGCGTTAAACTCGTCAAAGTATAAAATCCTGAAAATATTAATTTTGCAAAATGCACAGAACAAAACCTTTGCATAGAAACAAAGGCTTCTGGGGTATGAATGACTGCTTGCTTTTAAAAATAAGCAAGTCAAATAAAAACTTACTGATACTTCAACTTTCATTTGATCATACTGGTTTTCTGCTTACAGATCTTGATTATAGACTGCTTCCCAATAAATCTTTGCTTCCACATCTCTACCATCTGTTAGTAAGAACCAATGTAAAGTTGAGTTGCAGTGATTTTGTCCGGTGCAAATACAGTTCATCCCAGCAAAATGAGCTATGGAAAAACCTGTTTTCTCCCATAAAAACCTTTGAGTTCCCACCAGTGGTAGCCAAGCATTACTGTAGCTTTTTTAATTTTAGTGGTGTTAAAACACTTTCAGCAAGCTTTTGCTTCTTCACAGAGCTGCATTCCATTTTTTTTAAATTAAGCATTTTATAGGAAAGGGCATAACTGAATTGTCTGTTGCCATTGCTTAGGATTCTGGCTTCCTCTTTAATACTTTTATCAAAGGCATGAAAGTATCTTTACTGTTACGAAAACAAACTTTGCCATATAAAACTATATGAGCAAATAGCTTTTTAGAAAAATGTGCAAGTTGTTACTTAGAAATGAAATTGTTGCTATTTGATATATTGTTAGTATTCTCAAGTGTTGTGATATTTCAGTGAAAGGTAAGTGCTCCCTATGATTTAACCCTGTGTAATGAGAGTATAAATGTAATTTACTTTAGTTCCATTCATTGCTTCAAATTGTCTGGTGATAGCTGGTCTTGTGCTGCAGTTTAAACACATGCGGGATTTACACTGGTCTGCCTCTTAACAGTTCATGCTTCATTGTTTTTCATTCCTTGTTCTAGTAATGAGACAAAATGTGTGATATTCAGAGAACTTCAACTCTAAACATACTGCAATTATTTTTAAAGTCATCCCTCTACACTGTTTTTGATCTAAAACAAAATGACAACTCTTACCTTACTGGAATGATATGCTTGTTATATTTTAGTTGAGGAAATAATCTTGCATAAATCTGCTATGTCCAAAATTATTACAATTTGTCACTGATGCTTAATGATGCCGAGACTGACAAAATGTAAGCATGTACTTGTGTAATACATCTCAAACAGTTAACTCAAAATTTCAAACTCACTTTGAAAAGAGGGGTAGAAAATGCCAGGTAATTCATGCTACAATTGTTCAAAGCAACTTAGGAATTTCTGTGTGTGAAAGATCTAAGGCTTTTTTTGTTGCTGTTGTTTTGTTTTTTAACTTACTTTGTGCCTTTTGGACAAGCTGAATGTGAGGCCAGGTTCAATTTTGTAATGTTCAGCAAAACTGAAGCTTTTTGTCATAATGGCAGTCAACAGCCCTTGCATCTATTCTTGACTCTGCCATTGATTTGGTGGATGACTTAGAACAAAGTGTTTTACCCCCACCCCCCCCAAAAAAAAAAATAAAAAAAAATCCTGTTTTAGTTGCTGCCAATAATACTAGCTTCCTTGGTCAAACACTTTGAGGTAACCTAAGTTATTACTATATTGGTCTTGGAGTGGTTTAAAATTGGCTCTCATTTCCTGTGCTGCTGAATACAAATATGATGAGATTCCACAGTAATGTCATCCTTATGGTGAAACATTGCTCCTGTACCCTTTCTAAAAACTTTGTGCTCCTGAATACTTGTTTTTCAATAAGTATTTAATGGAGGACCTTCTATGTTTTTTAAAACAAACAACTTCGCTCTCCATTGATCAATCTACAAGCCACTTTCTTGCGGTTTTGTTGTTGTTGTTGCTTTGTTTTTCCTTTTTTTCTTTTTTCTTTTTTCAGGTGCATTGAAGGGCTGTGTGGGCACTTAGGTGGGCTCAGCTTACAATAAACAAAACAGGATTTTACAAAATAGTCACTAGGATAATTATCAAGCAGTAATTTAAAATTTGTTAATTCATGTAAAGAAAATAGCAAGGCTGAACTATATTTGCTTAATGGCACTAAAAGATGCTAATAACCTGTTCATTTGTACTGATTAGATGAAAATTTAGTGCATTTTAATCTTTGCATCTCTTCAGTTTTTCCCTCAGTTTTAGTTCACTTGCAAGAGTGAAATTTCATGTGCCTGTAAACCTCTTTTAATATTTTGGTTGTGTGGATTTTTTGTTTGGATTTTTTGAGGTTTTTTTAGGTGACTTTCTGGTGTGTTTTAGACCACAAGTTCAACGATAACATGAAGTTTTACAGAGTCATTTCTCACTATAAAGTTGATTGTCCACCATCTTTACGTAATTTTTGTTCCACAACTGAGATGCTCAGTACATCCACTAGCTGTAGGTTGTACTGTAGAACTGTTTTTCATAAATGGTGTTATGTAAATGTAAAGGGAGAGTTGTGCTGTTTAACTTGGGCACTAATTTTGGTGGTTTGAGTCTAGTATGAAGCAGGTAGAGAGAACTATCCTTTTTCAGACAACTGTGCAGAAAACCAGAATTACTTGCCTCTTACTATTTCAAAGATGCCTACAACCAGTACCTGCACGTTTAGTGTTTCACAGTAAGAAAGAATCCTCAGTGCAAAGTACAAAGAACTTAGTTTGACTAAGCTACAGAACAAGCTCTGTATGTATATTGAGAAATTTATTGGGGCAGAGATGCTAAGCTGTACTTGGGATCCTATAAAATAGGACATCGATGTTTCTGAACCCAGTGCAGACCCATATCTTATATGCAGATAAGGAGAAGTTATGATGTGTCTACTGAAGAGCACTAAATACTGTCACAGGAAGTCCCCAAGCTGCACAGAGCTGCTCATAGTTTGCTTGTGATCCAAAACAACAAAAATAGTATTTGAGATACTGTATTATTCTTAAGTGTCTAGGGTACTGTAGCCTTAGCTGTATAAGCCATGATTAACCATTGACTAAAATTTTCACTTGGTGGGTATTTGAGTAACAAAAATACTCAATGCCCACACGCCTTTCTACAGAGGCATTTTTCTAGCAGTGCCCTACCGTGAAAGACCAAAGGGTTAAATGTATTCTTAATTTTTAATTTGCTGCAACAGCTGACTCAACCAAGGAAAAATGTGTAGGTGCCAAGGAAACTCTCACAAGTTGAATAAGCTACTAGCCTCTGGGAATTTTGTCCTGATACACATGGTACATATTAAGGGCTCTTGTGGGAAAATTGTATTTTTTATAGAATGTGAAGGAAAAAACAGCGTGATTCACAAGATGATCAGAATACAAATGCTTTGTTAAAGGCACTTTTACTGTAAGCAAAGAGCAGACAGGCAGGGGGTGGAATTCAGTGGGAACAGATGAACAAAAATTTAGCTTATACTATAAACAATCATAAATGAATCTTAACGAGCATGGCTGACTAGGAGAAGCACCTAAGCCTTACTGCTTTCATTAAAGACCAAGGCTATTTTCTCATTTTTACATATCCCCACAAAAGCCAGCCAGTTTCAGCAAAGCTTTGCAAGAGATGGGAGTCTTGAGTGTGTTCAGTTTTTCCATATTGTGTGAAAACTGTATCTTGTGGAGGGGAGGACAGATCCGAAATAGTGCCATCAATGAAGAACAAACATCAGCACAGAGGTTAATACTTGCCTTTCCCACTGGCTGTTTTCCTGACCCATGAGCTTGGATACACATCAGCACTCTTCTTCAGATGTGAGGCTGACTGGTTATCCTGCTGGATGAGAAGCTGGAAGACATTCCTGGAAAAGACCTTGGGTACAGATGAAGATGCCTCAGGCACATAGACCACACACCTGTACAAAATCTGGACAAATTAACTGCTGCTTTGAGAACTGCTCTTTGCAGTTAGTCAAAGCAAGCATTTCTTCTCCCTCACATAAGGCATGTAAACTTTAATGACTTTAAATCTTTTTTTCTATTGTCCTGTTCTATAGCCACAGTCTGACAGTATGATGGAAGAATCAGTGGTACAGATCTCTTACCCTGTGTGAAACTTGACAGGCTAAGAAACTATAGCTTTTTTCTGTAACTTCCAAAACATCATGCTGCTTTCCTGCAATGATTGTATTCTCAGCATGGATCTCACAAGAAAGTTGAACAGATGATGCTTTCTCTATAGTCCTTTTCCAAACCCACAGAGAGTCTGACAGTTAATTTTGAATCCTGTTCCTTTCTTGGGGTGGTGAGAAGAAATAGGGAACAAAAGTGCAAACACTGATTCTCTATCTGCCTTAGCTTTCTAGTGAAGCCAGTTAACTGCTGCTGGGAGTAAGGATAAATGTGCCCCATTTACAGAGAATGTCAGCTTGAATAACATTTCACATGTTGGAAATATATTGGTGTTAGTAACATCCAGAAGGAAGTGAACAGAGCAAGCAAGGGATTCTGTAAGGGTAAGAATGAGCACAGTCAAAGAGGTTGAGCACTGGGAGGTGGGAAGAATTGGTAACTCTTGTCTTCACTATCTAGAAGTATCTGTGGCTCTCTAGAAGAATTCTAGCCAAAAATCTCTGGATGAGTGTCATTTTGTAATAGATTCCCAGTTACGACCCTTAGTCTGAATTATTTCCCAATAATTTGATGGGTGCCAAACAATAACCAACCATTTTCTTTCTTGTCATTCTCATTTAAATTAGTGAAAAGGATCCTTCTATGTCCCTTCTGTGAGTAGACAACATGAAGCATTGAAGTAAAAAAACCCACAAACGTTGTTTAGAAATCTATAATAAGCAGATCCTGTATTGTTTAGTTATTAAATGAAATTGTTTCTAGGGGAGGAAGTGTCATACTAGCTAAGCTTTTACACCATGGTTTTTAGTCACTACCTCTTCTAGAAGACACAACCAGAACTGAGTTTATTCTGTGCCTCCTTAACTCTCAAACACAAACCTGAGGGACCAGAATGTTGAAAACAATTTAAGTGTAAAACAGTTATTTCAAAGATTTGAGGGACCCTGGAAGATGAT
Organism: Phaethornis superciliosus; assembly: GCA_023637945.1. Lineage (NCBI taxonomy): Eukaryota > Metazoa > Chordata > Aves > Apodiformes > Trochilidae > Phaethornis > Phaethornis superciliosus. Next base: position 33,778,106 of record JAJQWJ010000004.1, on the reverse strand, counting down.
AGGAGAGACAAACCAAAGGTTATCCAGTCTCAGGCAGGGGATCTTAATGCAGGTGTAGTGTTGTGGCTGAGTTGTATGGGTTGACCTGAAGTCCAGACATGACATTTCCAACAAAACTGTGTAAACTCTCAAAGGATGAAATGTACTGGTGGCTGTGAAGAATTTGGTGTGGAATAGTAAGCATTATTCAAACACCTAGGTGGGTCATAGCTGCATTTTTGTCTATTTCTCTAAGAAACAGTAGAGGCAGAGGCAGACGTGTGGTTTCTTATGCATCCCTGTTTTATTTTAATGGGAGGAGAGCTGGCTGAGACAAAAGAAGACAAAGTGTTTTGGTACTAGCCAATATACAAGTGTAAGTTTGTTCTTTCTGCAGCTCTGTGGAAGTCATCCATTTAGTTAACTGTGTTGAAGCCATACCTCAGAGACTGCCAAATACTTCGTCACTGGCAGACAAAGCCTGGGAGTTTCCTGGTAAACACTGTAGTGTAAAATTAGTCAGTACGGATACAAACGTGAAAATGGTGTAATTCAATAGTTAGAATGTTTACATTAACATAACTAAAGAGACCTACCACTTCAGAACATAGCAAGCAGATGTGTTTTCTGCAAGTGAGGGGCAGGCTAGAAAAGAAAACACTTTCACAATGTTTTTGTAGGTTCACAGGCAAAAAGATGATGGTAAATATAGAAAGAAATTTGGCTTGGGGTACTGTTCAACAGAAGTATCAAGGCTTTTGTGTTGAATAGCATCTTGATAAAAAAATCTTCCTTAACCATGTCACAGGTGTAAGCAAGTTGTTAGTTAAAGAACAAATATTGCTGTATTGAGAGGCTTTACTAGCAGAAATAAAAACTTACAGGATCATTTAAGGGATGTGAATCTTAAAGGAGCAGGGGAAAGTTAGGTGAAAATAACAAAATAAGCCTTTTCTTGGATTAATATTAGCTAATTCCTAAACTCACAGTGGCAAGATTTAAAGCAGGAAAATGCCTATAAAACAGACCCAGGAAGGATTGGGACATGTCAAGAAGCTCTCAGCAAATAGCAAGTATGTTGGTTTGTGTTGTCTTTTTGTAGAATCAGAAACAGCTTCTGCCAGTATCTTTAGTAAAAGAATGAAGAGAGAAGAAAAGTCACTTCAGCCTCGTTGCAAGGGGATGCAGGCAGTTCTTCCTCTTTCAAGGCTCTACTGCCCAAGACCATGAGAAGAAGCTTGTTGAAGAGCAACAGATTTCCTCATGGAGAGGGACCACAGCTTTAAATGTTTGGTCTCATACTCTTATTAAAATGAAACAAGTTCCCTAGTGGACTCTGGTGCTTTTTTGTGAAGTGAGACCTAATTTCATTAATTTACATTAGATATTATCTGAACATATTCAGAGTTTTCTATTCTTGTTACTTACACTTTACTCTGTAGCCAGAGATCTGGTGCTCAACAACATTAAGGATATTGGTCTGCTCCGAAACAAAACAGACAATTTTATAGTATATGTTGGTTTCCAGCATAAACATGGAAGCAAGGTGACAAGAAGCTGTTTGTTAGCTCCATACAAGCTACTGGGAAGAAATTTAACTCTATTCCCACCAGAATCACAACTGCCCAAATCTTTGTCCCAGCCAAAATCAGCCTCTGTTGCCTAGAAATCTGAAGGATATTCTGTGAAGCAGAATGCTTCCCCTGTCTCTGTGTATTCAAATCTTTTATGTTTGCACTGGAATGCCAAAAGTTTGAAGTGCAGTGTCTTTAATGGCAGAGACAACTATCTTTGTAGGACCACAGCTGTGAATTAACCATCTTACAAAGATGGTACTAACTTTAGAGAGATTTTGCAGCTGACAATATGCTGCTTTCTGAAAGCATAATTTCGGTGGTGCTAAATTATCTTTGTCATATGCTTTGACTTTGATACGCATTTCCTATAGCAACACTGTATGTGTGGGGGCATTACTGTGCCTCTGCAAGTAATTACAGGTTTGAATTACTCAAGTGCTCTGTGTTCATGCACAAGTTTGGTAAAGAGAGCTGAAATAGATTAGGTGGTTTAAAGGACTGACAGTTTAAAGGACAGACAGGCAATATTTACCAGCCCTTACTGCTCAGTGTCCTCTTAAGGTAACTGCTGTGAAGACACAGTAATTTTGGGAAGTGTTGTGGGAATCTTACAGTGAGAGAGAGTTCATGTTTAAAATTGAGAGAAATGTTTGTCAGATGTTGCTGTAAGACTTCAGCTAGGGCATTGTGGAAAGGCATGCATATTTGGGGTCATCTTAAGTGGCTAGTTTTTGTATGCGTGTTGAAGCTGTGTCAGTGGCATTTATAAGCACATGGTTGGGCATCCTAATTATGCTATCTGAATAAAACATGCCACAGATTTATTGTAACTCAGTGGTGTTGCAATTCTTGCCTTTTAGAACTACTTTGAGGTTTCTCTGCTTTTGCTGATTTTTTAAGGGACGGGGAGAAGAGGAAACCTCGTGAGTATTACAGCAATTCAGTTACCCATAGTGATTATCCTACACTGCAGAAGAGCAGATCTATAATTAACTGAAACAGTCATCCAGTTTACCAGGTTCATGCTGAGATTGTCTTGACTTACTGTGTTTGTAAGTAGGCTATAGTACTAGTGATATGTATTTTAAATGGTATTATAGTTTAGATAGTGTCCTTTAAAAATTCATTTTATGTTTCTTTCTACATTTCCTTTTGTGTAGGAAGATATGGTAAGTTGCCTGGTATTCTTCATTATACTCAGCTGGAGCTTAATCTAGTTGTCTTTTGTCAAGGTGTTTTGCCAGCAGTCTACCTACTTTGCATCCAGTCATCGATAAATGCTGTAAATAGCACTCCTGTAGTGAAAAATGTCATTAAGAATTATCAAACTAGAAACAGTCTGCCTGATTAATAAGTAAATATATTAAATTAAGGGTGCTGTCTCATTTGACTGTTCCTTAGGTTTATTAGATTTTTTTTTCTGCAATAAGTTATTTCTATCTACATGCTATTTCTCCACCCATCTTGATGTTTTCCTTGGTTTTGGAGTCTTACAAGTAAGAATTGATTGTGCTGTCATGAATTTGAGTTTTGGACTTGCTTTTAGGCATATATGTTTAATACTGTGCAGTACTCTTCCTGTGCGTACCTCGTTTCTCTACCTGTAAAGTGGACATCCCTACAATCTTTCACTCTTGTCTCTGATATCTTAAATATTGTGGGCAAGGTTAAGAGTGTCTAGCGCTTGTGATTGTTCTTGAAAGGAAAATTGAATTACATAGGTCAGTCTTTGCTTAGAATGTTATTTACAATCTTTCTTAACTAAAGCAAAATGTTTCCTGCAAGAGAAGGATTCTGTTAATTTCTGCTTTCCCCAAAGCCTACCCTGGGGCAGAAGGTGGTTTGATCTTTTGTGCTGTCCTAAGAGTAATGTAAACAGCTGAGGAGAATCAAGAATGTGCAGTTGTACTCATATGTGTACCATAATATAGCTTGGTTTTTATCATGCTGTCTTTTGTGTACATTAATGTATTCTTCAAAAAGTAAGTTCAGGGCACTTTAAAAGGTACTAGGGAGTTCTAAAACCAAATTTTTTGCTATGTATTTTTTCAACAGCTTTTCTTTTGTTGCTTCTTTTAGTCCTTCTTTTTATCATATCAGCTAGATTTTGAATGACTCTTAAAAGTGAACTGCTGTGAAACAGCAGAGATCTGAGCATGTGTCTCATACCTCAAAACCCACAGAAAGCCTGCTTATACATTCCTCCAGGTGACAACTTTGTGACTGATTTATTTTGTCTTCAGTGTTTCCTGTAATCTCAGTCTATCTAAATGGCGCTGGATATTGATAAGCAGTATCCTGGCAAACAGCCATGGAAGCATTTTTATTTTCTGAAGCATGTGACTGAAGTTCTGCTACTGACAGCAGTTGGCTCCTGAAGATGAAGGTCAGTTTGGTGCTGGAATGGAAGTCGTCTTCTTGTGCTATTCCACCTCATGGTTTGCTGAACCTTTCAGCCATGATGCTCATACCAGCATGTGTTATGGTCTGTCTTTCAGGATTTTCTACTTCTGAACACCGAGTCTCTTCACAGCTTCAATTTCTCGGTGTTTTCTTAGTAGTATCTGAGGAGGGCTTTTGCAATGTGTGGGCATGTTTCTAACATTGTGACCTTGTCACTGAAGAAAAAGAGGTGATTTTGCTGTTTTACTTAGGGGTGTTCTTTCTTCAAAACTATGAAGATGAGGCATGGAATAAAATTAAAGATTCAGACAAATTCCTGTGTCAGCTGCTGGCTTAAAAAAAACCTAAAAAATAAAACCCAAAACATAACCAACAAATCAAAAATATGAGAGTAAAGAAAACCCAGAATAAAACATGCCAGGTTTTGAAAAGCCATCTTGTACTGTTATTGTAAGTCAAATCTACAGTAGGATGTAGTGCTTTGGATGAATTACACCCATGCAAAAAAGTCTGCTTTGATACAGAGAAGTTGTGAGCATGAGCATGACTCCTTTGAAAGCACATATTATGCTAGTCTGAAATGCTTATTTTCAGTTGTGACTAATTTAATGTCTTCTAGTCGATTTGTACTCTAATTTCAGAAATAATTATAAATGAGTCTTAACCTGGGGGATATTTTTTTTAAAGTGAAGCAAATTAGTGTCTGGAATACATAATTTTGCAGTTTTGAATTGCTTCACTTCACCCAAAGTAAATCATTATATTCCCTTCATGAAAACTGAGGAAAAGTGTGAAGTTTTTTGTTCCTCTGCAGCCTTTTTGAGTGATGACCACTAATCAGACAGTGGTGGAATAAGATAATTTGTTTTCTGTGTGTCTGGCTGGTGTTATGTACTTCAATTTTTGTTCAAGATGTTTATTGTGAATTTTTTGTTTTCTGTTTTTCAAGCTGTTACTTGATGAAATAACATACATGGCAAAAACATGTGCTAGAGGAATACCAAGAGAAGGGAAACACATTGCTTTGTGCTAAGGAAAATTTTAGAGTGGAGACCATCAGGAGTTAAGAGTCAGCTATTCAAGTGATGAATTGCAAAAGGTCATCCAAAGTCTTTTTCCAAAGCTGCCAGTCTCATCATATTTTCTCTGTCTGGGTAGGCCTTGTCTCTGAATGTGTAATTAAGTTGTTGAGTAGGTTTGAAGTCAAGCTGGACTGATACAAGTGAGAACATGGAGTGCAGTACAAACCAATATCTTATTAATTCCACGTTTCCTTATCTTAACTTTAAGGTTAAATCTAGCAAGGGATAACCTGTGTTGAAATGAAGAAGCATTTAAAGTTTTATTCAGTCCTGGATTATTTAAACTTAATATCACAATTGTTTATATAGAAGGTCAACATGTTATAGAGTATGGCAGATTTTTTCACAAAACCATACTTGCCTTTGCTACTTATTCTAAAAATTTTTGTCCTGTAATAATACCCTCAAAATATTAAAGCAAAAATTTGGGTTATTCGGTAGCAAAAATGAATGTTAACGCTTTACATAGCCTCAGGCCTATCAGGAAGCACTTTCTCTTTATTGGCAGATCTCAAACCATGAAGATCCTCTCATGGTTTTAGCCAATAATTAGGTGACAGATGCTCTCTGTTATTCCCCCCCACTACCCTCCCAGGGAAAGATAAAAAAGAGAATAAGGGAGAGACACTTTGTGGTACTGAAAAGAACTTGGATAGGTTTAATAAAATAGTAGTAATGACAGTGAATTACAAATATGTAAATGTAGATCCTGCGCTCCTCATCTGGTGATTACTTCCCAACTAGAAAAGTCCCATGTGGGACTTGGCAGAGGAGGGAGGTCCCTGAGTTCAGGGTCCCAGTCCCAGTCTGCAATATCCTTGGAGCAGCCCAGCCTGTCCTGCTTGGGAGGGCAGGAGAAGGTGACCTGTCTTGATGAATGATGTTCTTCTCTGGTGAGGAAACCAGCAGCAGCAGCAAAAAACAAACAGCCCCTAACCCAGCCAGCACACCAACCGGAGAGGCCAAGAGAGGGCTTTTCTGGGAGACCAACAACATCACAATTTTAATTATTTCTGTTTAAAGAAAATCAGTTTTCTATGTCCCTTGTTTAGAATTCACTCATTATTAGCCTTACATGGCTACCTGTTCTCCTTTTCTCTTCCCTCTAAGTATCAAATAGCTGTATAGTGTAATTGTGGTGATCCTTAACTGCATGCCAACATATATAACATCTGCATTACATGCATGCAGACACAGGTCTTAAGCTATGTTCACCTGAGGAGAATACGTTTACATCATATTCATTATAAATGTTTGCACGCAGACTTCAAATTTCTGTATTCATGGTATTTTTGGTTGTAGAATTTAATATTGATCTGTTACACAAGCAAGGCTCAGTAAAGTAAAAAACAGCATATTCATGTAAGCACAATTGTTCCAGCCTTAGTGGTGCCCTTCTATACTTTTAAGTTCATATCATATTAACAATCAATGATTTGCTCTAATTAGGTTATACTTTATTGTGTTTTCCCATTTGCTAGTGAATGGTATTGATAAAATGTTTGTTTCCTTTTCTTTTCTTAGTTCCACTTTCCAGTTGCTAAAGTAACTTTGTAATGTAGACTAGCATTCATGATCTTGTATGTGCCTGCTAAGTCTATCAGGTAGATCACAGAAGCAAATAATTTGTTTTCTGGGATATGTAATGTGATAAAATGTTGTGATGAATGTTGAGACAGTTTTGTAAGAAGTTTCTTGCTGACCCCAGTTAAAATATATTGCAGTCTGTCTTCAGGCTTCAATGGGCAATAAATATATGTTATGGATATTGTTTCTCCAAGGGCAGAATGCTATTTCTACAGATAAATAATGAATATGTGCTAACTCCAGTGCATTACAGTCTTGCTCATAGATACTATTTAATATTGCTTCAAATGCAAACTCTGTATTCACTGTTAACAATAACAGAAGACTTACAGACTAGGTACTTTTGAAAGTTCTTTACTCTGATCCATTGATACCTGAGATACATTTTTTTTTCCAGACTAGGAACTCATTATGCTGGCACTATAAAAAGAATTTAGGTTAAAAGTGCACCGTATGAGAACTGAGTGTTTGCATCTTTTTCTTATAGTGTAACCAGAGTATAATAGACAGTTTTACCAAAACAGTTACTAAAATTTTATGGAGATGAAATCCTTGTTAATAAACTGTGTGTTAGTACTGATGATGTTGCTACTGAGCTTCCATTAAAAGATGTGCAGTGATGTCTTGCAGGGTCTCTGGAAGGCACACTTTATTTGAGGAGCATCTAAATTATTTTTGTCAGCTTCAAATTACTCCACTTTTATGTATGGATCGGTCTATCAAAATTCTAGCCAATATTATTCTAGCTATTCTGGTTGTTTCTGAAGTGTTTGTAACACAGTTTGGATTGTAGCTGAGTGTCTGTATGTGTTCTCTGGTGAGTGACCATGTACCATAGGTGAGCACCCGAGTATGTGCAGTACTGACAATCAGCTGTGCATTTGTACATATCTGTACATGCATCTGCTTCCCCAGTGTGATGGAGAAAGGGCAATCCAGCCATGAGAACTCCTCCTTGTCCTAGGACCCTAGACCTTGTGCTCTAGCTTTATCTTTACCTCTTGCCTCCATCCTTTTGCAGCTTGTGTAGACTTACAGTTTCACCTAAGTTTAAGCTCCTGTGCGGTATTTGAACAGCTTTTGCTATAGTTAGGGCCCAGTTTGACCAAAGTTATTTTCTGTGACCTCCAACATACCTACATTACTATTTATTACAGTAGTGTTCATCCTACAGTACAATGGAACATGATGAAGAGGGTGGATGGACTTTGGCTGTATAATTGTGCTGCATGAACTACTATTTTTATTTCAAAATTGAACCCAAGACTGCTTTTAGGGGTGTCATCCACCCATGTTTAGCATTTGCTACCTAAGGTTAAAGATTTCATTTATGGAAGATGGGAGTGATCCTGCATTTTGAATGGTAGTGGTTCATGAACTTATCTTACACAGACGACAAAAACCCCCAGCTTATTCTGTGACCAGTGGGCTGAAAGAAATCTACGTAGTTTTTTTTTTTTCTTTTTTCTTCTCTTCTGTTGGCCCTACAATTCTCATGAGAAGGGACATTGTGGTGTTATAAGTGGTTTCTAATTCAGCATGCAGCTTCTGCTTCTCCTAACATCTCAGTGAAAATGTTCCTGGGAACTTCCTTTTCAGGGCAGGCACTAATTTTCTCATTGGAACTGTAGGGCCTTAATTGTTGAAGAAACTGTCTTGAAATTGGACGACCTAAACAGAAGATGAAAGAGAGAGGGAGGAAATGTACTGTGATCATATGAGTTTTTTCCATAGGAAAAAAGATACTGATCAAAATAGTTAAGTCTTAGTGATAATTTTGCACACGAGGCTTCATTTATTTGGTGCTTACAATGCATCTGTAGGTGCCATTTCAAAGGAAAAGAGAATTCTTTGGGGAAATGCCCATGTCCTTTTGGATAGGAAAGAAAATACTTGTTTGTCTGTAGAAGAGTACTTGATCTAGTTTACCTGCTATTTTAGTGAGCTTTGAGAAGCATGCTAAGGTGCTTCCTTCTTTATAGTCAGTCTTTTCTAATTTCTGTTACTGGTTCTGCTGCTTGCTATATACTTGCCATTTGCTTTTTGTTTCTCTTCCTTCTCCACTAGTTTTTGCTGGGTTTTTTTTTTGTGTGGGCCTTTTTTCTTTGTTTTTCTTTTTTTGTTTTTTCTTCTGTTATTTTTTTCTCTTTGCCATTCCTCTCTAACTCTTGCTACCTCTCTTTTCTCCTCTCCTCTCATAGACCTTGCTAGAATAATTGCCTGTTAGCTCAGCTAAACCACACGTGTGCAGCCCTGTTTACTACTTGAAATATTGAAATATAGCCTCCACAAATGTGCTGTTTCTGGTAGTGATTTCCACAAGAAAGATGGAAAAAGTGTAATAGCTTTCAGTTTAGGTGTAGTCTACAGACAGTTGGCTAATTTTGTTCTTTGTTTTTTTCATTTGTGAGATTTCAGAGTTTTCCTTTTATTCAGGTTGTCTTTCAGTCTGGGAAGGCACTCAAAGTTGTTTTATAATCCATCAGCCCAGTTTCAGCAAAATGTGCAAATGTAACAGATTTTGTTTTCAGAACTGTAATGTGAAACTTTGGCAAGGTGCTGTTTAGCATGGAAAACAGCTGTGTAAATCAGAGATATTTGAAGGAGAGAATGAAAAATATTTATGCTGATAGTATTTTTTGTACCTGTTAAATGCTCAGGAAAAAGTTGATGTGATACTTATTTTTTAAAAAAGGGATTTGTGTCTAATCACCTAATGAATCCAGAAATCTCTGTAACAGCCAAGGTATTATTACAGTTTCCAAATTTTCTGTTTCCTGCTGTGTAATTTTTTCGTAATTTATCTAAGTGGTTTTCAGTCTCCTCAACTCTGCATGGTAATTCAAATAATACTGGGAAGGCTTTCTCCTCAAGTTGCCTCCTGAAGGCCGAGGAGGAGCAGCAGAGGGGCTCCTGTAAGAAAAAGTTTACAGCATGTGTTACTGTAACCTGTCACTTTGCTTAGCTAGGGCTGTTGTGTTTACATTTTTCAAGTGCTGGTGAGCTCTTTGAAGGGAAGGCGTGTCAATATAGTAGGGAAACTCTTAACTGGCTTACAATGTCATTGAGATGGTAGCATATATGACAAGAGTTTCAGCAGCATTTGGAAGTGTCTGAGCTGATGCTGCAGGAGATGCATGGTTTCTCAGGCTCAGCCTACCTTTGTGCCTATGTGTTAGAGGGCATAAATTGTGTAATGAGGTTGCCAGGCAGCCAGACAGAAGAAGGAAGAGTTTCTCTGATAATACAGTTTTTGTCACTGGCTAGTGTTCCTTTCATCAGAGAGCTGGTGTTCAATAGTAAGGGGCTTTCACGTAGCTAAAAAAGGAAAAGATTGTATAATGGAGCTAGCAATACTCCCTGTCATGTTTAAGAAGTCTGAATCCTGTAGGGTAGACCTGGATACTATTTTAATATAATAAAATAGCTAACCTTCCTGAAGTTCTCCACTATATACTAGAATGTTGTTTTGTGTTTACCTTCCGCCCAGTAGCACAGATTTCATGTTTGTTAGTATTAGTTCTAATTCAATAATTTTATTTTAAATTACCTTTAATAGATTTAGGATTATAATAGTGTTAGGTTATGGATACATGAATGACAGTTCTTCTGCCCTCTACATACTTAGCTTTCTCAGGGTAGGATCCTTCATATTTTCCATTCCCTGAAAGTAGCCTTGGCTGCTCTACCTTTCTAGCCATTCTGGATACTTGTGGGGTCTGCCTGGAGTCCCTGCTGGTTCTGCCCTAGCAGTCTGAAAGGACTGAAAATGAAAAAAAAACCCCAAACCTAAACCTTGCTATCCCTCAATTGTAGGTTGTATACAGGCAGGAAAAATTACGGCAAAATCATGTTGAGTTGTATACAAGTATGTCCTCCTGTGTGTGTGCAGTTTTTTTCATGGTGCTGCCATAGAAACATTTTTGCAGATTATTTGCTTGTATGTTTTGCTTGTGTGTTTAAAATATTATCTTACTCTATTAAATACATGTTTTTCTCTTTGTTTCAGTGTGCAAGGATCCACCCTACAAAGTTGAAGAATCTGGGTATGCTGGTTTCATTTTACCAATTGAGGTTTACTTCAAAAACAAGGTATGGAATCACATAATTTTCATTTAAAAAAAAAATAAAATCACGTGGAATGTTTTTAAAACACTTGCAGTTCAATCTTAAACTCACTTAAAATAATTTCAAAACTGTTTTTATCAGTGCTGTTGCTCAATTCAGAATCATTGTAACTTTTAGAAATGTGTAATTTTATTTAGTAGATGACTGAAATTAGGATTACCTGAAGTAAAGTTGTAAAGAAGTTGAATGTAATTGTTCAGGAGAATTATATTCCTACTCAGAAATGGACAGACTTTAAGGCTTAAGGAAGTTCAAGAGCCACTTATGGTTTAAAAAGGGGAACAGATATTGATTGTGTTGATTTAATAATGAATTCTGTGTTCTATTTTAGTATTACAGTTATTTTCAATTTGTTCATGTTTTGATCTTTCAAAACAATTTTTTTGTTTTTTTAAATCTACACACTTAGTCTGAAAAAACTTTGTTTTAGACTGCATGTGAACCTTGATTCTACTCATCTTAACATTACCAGGGGGTATAGTTTAAAAACAAACTCAGTGTCATTCCTTGAAGCTTACATTATTGTAGTGTCTCAAATTCCGAGTCTAAGTAAATGCTGCACTTACTATGGGTCCTTTAATGTATATAACAGGATCTGTATTAACTCAGATTAAAAAAAAAAAAAAAATTTGGTGGCATAAAGAGCAAAAATAAGGTATGGTTCAATGTAAGCTACTTTAGTAACTGCAATATTTTAGTTTTCTTTTGTATGTCATGTTCCTTGTCAGAGCTATTATTGTACTTCACGTGTGCTTCTAATGTGTGTGTTTGTTTTATATTACCAACATGCAGTTCACATAATTATTTTAATTAAGTCACTGTTACGTCTTTAATGTATTGAATCCTTGGTCAAAAAACAAAACTGAAGGTAAAGAGAAATGTGTAGTAACAGAACTAGCTTTCACTGGAACCCTGGTCACTTAAAACTTGTCTTAAACATGACAACTTTATTAGCTGTGTGTGCCTTCAAGCAGATATTCCAGTATTCTTTTGTCTTCCACAGAAAGCTCTGTCAAAGTGTGAAGTGTCTGGATAATTCTGCAAAGGCACTTACTTTACAAGTTGTAGGTTTCAAACAGGTAATTCTGAAATGTTCCCTGTATCAATCCGTGAAGAGCAGAGCTTAGTCTACACTCTTTGCATTTGAAAAAGAAAATAAAACTGCCTCAGAGAGTTCACTTTTTGAGAGTTTGGCTTTTTGGTGTGCTTTTTATCTCTGTCTCCATTAGTGTAACAGTTTTGGTTCGTTCAGGAAGTTTGATTATAAACAGCCCCTTTTTCTTCTAACTCCTCTGCTAGAAGCTCACCTGAGAGCTAGGCAGACAAAGTCAGAAGGCAGTGGGGTCACTCACTGAAACATCTCTACAGAAAGCTTCCTGTCCGACATTTAATTTTTTGTTTTCCACTTACCCTTTTTGCTGTGGAGACCTGCAGGAGTCAGTTCTCCAGCTGGAGTTGTGGCTTAGGCTTGCGATCAAGAGGGCAGCAGTGATTACAGCTCACCTCACGCTCAAGCAGCACATGGAATTAGGAAGTTTGCAAACATACCTCACCCCTATTTTGGTGTCATGGAATACAACAAGCAGCAGTTGGGCTGTGGGTCAGCTAGCTCTTCACACTGCTGCAGCAGGATGTCCTTCCCTGGGATTGGTACAATACAAAGGAAGAGTGGCACAAAAGTTGAGCTGGCATTCCTGAGGCAAATTACTGCTTTTTCCTAGCTCAGCTACTCTCCCTTCCCTATTCTAACCTAGTATAGAACAAGGAGGTAGAAAGAAGGAGAAAAAGAATGGAGACCATCAGTTTATTCAAAAGGTGGACAACTGTTCAATTTCTGGTTCAGAAGGTGCCCTAATGAACAGAAAAGGGAGGGGTACAGGAAGCCACTTGGACTATGAAGAATTAAAGGGTGCCTGTTCTCAGCACTAAACAGAAATTGGAAGTAAATCTAATAGGCATTTAACCCTGGTGACAAATATTGCAAATGTTAAAGAAGTAGGGAAACAACAAAGAAACCCCTCCCAAATGCCTCAGCAGTAGGCTATATTTGTTAGTCCTTGAAAAACATTTTTAGAGCAAAAGTTTCCTACTGCAGAAAATAGGATTCAGCTCATAAACTGCAGTGTGTTCTTCCTTCACTCTCACACTATTTTGGAATAACACCAGTGGTACTGGGGTACAGTAAAAGCCTGCTTTGAAATCAGTGGTTATGTTATCTGGCTTTCCACAGAATTCTTTGAAGATTCACATTTATAATTTCTTATATCTGCTTTTATGGCAAAGCTTCTGCTACCAACTATTTGCCTGTAGCAACATGACAGTTTTCTAAGCAGACTGGGAGTTACTTGCAGTATTTTCTGTGAGAAATCTTACTTTAATCTTTCTAACAGTAAAAAATACTTTCATCCACAGTTGCCTTTGAAAGTGGTCCATCAAGAATATAGGGAACTGCTCTCTTGTGTCTTGAGAAACAGACTACTGCAGGCCTTTTGTTTTAGGTAACTTTGTTTGTTTCTGCCCCACGCCTACAGACAAGACAATGAGGATGTCCCTTGGTCATGTTGAAACCCTAATTTAACTTTTAGAACATCTGAGATTCTAGACTGTTCTTCACATCCTTGGTATCCTGAATCAAAACAGAATGTTTTTTGATGTGAATTTTTTAAACAGCTGCAACTGCACAGAACACACGTTTTATTTACGTGCAGCATTCAGTGTGTGCTAAGATTTTTCTTTATTTCCTTCTATTCCTTCATGGTTCCCTTTTACTAAACCTTTTCTTGATTCTGACCCTTCACTTGTGATCTGCCTTAACACTGTCACTGATTTGGTGCCTTCTATTTCACATCTGAACCTTTGGAGGTAAGGCCATTTAATAATGCCTTACATAAAAGCACTTGACTCACACAGTTCGTAGAAGGGTCTGTGTAAATGTGTAACAAAGCATACAAAGTGTCTTTTTTCTGGTATTACGAAGCGAATTCTATTCAATGCCACTGGTGTTCTTTTTCAGCAAAGACTTTCTCAGGACGGCAGAGCAATGATGATTTCCATCAAGATAAATTTGCCTTTTCTTTCTCTCTCCATATTGTTACAGGGAACATTCAGTCTCATTTTTTAACTGCACTGCCAGAGAATTTTAGTTGCTTTCAAGCTGTGGTGGAACATTTGAAATCTAGCTGGCCACACTTGTTCGAAGGCAATGAAGTTTCATTAGTAAATAACCAGACCCCCATATATAGGGGATCACATAAAACTGGCTGCAGCATTTTCATTCTTGCTCCTTTCCACAACTCATGAAGAAAACAAGATTGTTTGGCTATGGTGGCAGAATTTGCATTTACAATTTACACTGCAGTGTCTTCAGTGCTATCTAGGGCTCAGAAGTGTGATGGGGTTGGTGACTGGGTTACCTTTTGTCAGCTGAATTGTGGTATTTGCCTGTGCCTCTGTCTGTAGCCTGTGCCAAACATGACACACTTTCAGTGAAGCCCTGTCAGGACAGTGTGAAGTTCATGGATATTACCATGCATTCTCATGAGCTGATAGGAGCTTCTCTGATTTGTTGTAGCTCAGATGACACTTGATAAATTCCATCATGTGTCCAAGAACACAGAAAATGGTTAAAAACGACATATTTTTAATTCACAGTCTTTATGTAGCTTTAAGGTTTTCAACTTAGTTACTTTTGGTGCTAGGTATTTCTGTCTGGTTATTTTCAACCCTCAGGAAGAACCTAAGAAAGTTCGATTTGACTATGACTTATTCCTGCACCTTGAAGGCCACCCACCTGTAAATCACCTCCGCTGTGAAAAGCTCACGTTCAACAACCCAACAGAGGAATTCAGAAGAAAGCTGCTAAAGGCAGGAGGGGTGAGTCCTGCACCCATGTCAAAAGCCATCACAGTAAAGATGTTGCTGCTTATTGCTGGTGCATGATGAGTAGAAGAAAGATTGACCTGACGGGGAAATTAAGTGGTTTTTGTGATTAACTTCATGTGAGAGCTCAGTTCTTGTCTTTAAGTGGAATGGGTGAGCAAATGAGCATGTGCCTATCTTTAATAAACAATTAGATAGCTGTTTCCAAGCAATTCATATTTACTTCTGCGAAAGCAGAACTTAGGCCTTGTACATGAAGCATTGTTTGCTTGATTTTCCAGAGATGAAATACAGGAGGGCTGCTGTGATGGGAGGAAGTAATAAGAAAATTACTCTCATTGGAAGAGAAATGGTTCTATACTAAGTAGAACAAATTTAGTAGTTATAAGGTAGAAACTGTAAGTATAAATAAACCTATTTTAAGTTCTATAATACGTCACACAGTCTGGACCATAAAATTTACCAAGACTTCTTTACGTGCTGGTGGAATTAACTGATATGAAAAAGTCCAAAGGAAGTTTTTCCACTTGGAGGAGGGAGAGAGACAAATCTTTAAATTTGTACTTTGTCTGTTAGTGGAAACCATTCTACTGTGTTTCACGTAATGGCAGAATTGTTCATGCTTCCAAGGACCACCTTAGTATAAAACTGGGCTGTTAAGGACTTCACCTCTCTTTCTGGGGCTGCAAAACCTCCCTGGCTGGAGGTGATACAACCTTCCTGGGCCCTGGTATCACCAGTTCTGGGCTGTCAGGGGAAAGGGCATCTCCTTATCTCCTGCCTGAAACTCTGATGTGTCAGCTTATGCTGCTGCTTCTTCCCTTCCTGCCACACACCACTGTGAAGAGCCTGACTGCATCTCCTCCATTCTGTCCCATCAGTGCTGGGGATGCTGTTGGGTGCCCCCAAAGCCATTTTCCCTCCCAGTGGAAACAGTCTTGGTCCTGGCAGCTTCTCCTTGCAGGGCAAGGTTTCCAGCCTCACTGGCTCAGTGGCCTCCCCTTGTCTACCACCATTTTGTTGGTGGTGTGCCTCTGCTGGGGAACCAAACTCTGGGTACTCCTGGTCCTTTTTGCTGCATAGGTGCCTGAGTGTCCCTGGCTCAGCTAGCTGCTCTCCAGTACCCAGGGCCATCCTCCCCTGAGCTGTTGCCTTGCCCTGTCCTCAAGGGCAGTGCCTTGCTGTGACAGGGCTTAGAATTTGACATTTGTCCTGTTGAATGTCATGAGGCTGCTGTTAACCCATTCCTCCTGACTGTTGGGGTTCCTCCTGGTGGCAGCCCTGCTCCTCTGCAGAAGAGAACTACTTCAGGTAGTAGCTGTACTGACATCTGTATTTTGTG
Organism: Phaethornis superciliosus; assembly: GCA_023637945.1. NCBI lineage: Eukaryota > Metazoa > Chordata > Aves > Apodiformes > Trochilidae > Phaethornis > Phaethornis superciliosus. Next base: position 33,762,129 of record JAJQWJ010000004.1, on the reverse strand, counting down.
TTTGCATTTATTAGATGCAAGAGGGTGTCCATATCTGGCCTATGTGTTGGCTTTTTAGTATGTTTCAAATAAAACATTCAAGATTGTATTCTGGAAAAATTCACTAGCTATTTGCTTTAGTGTTAATTGTATCAGGTCATTTGTCAATGGACAAGTTTTACTGGCAAGTGTAATAAATCTAATCGATATGGGAACTTTGAGGGGTGGTAGTAGTGGTTAGTAGGGTAAAAATAAGAAACATCCCTTTTGTTGCTCATTTTCTGCCTTCTAATTTTAGGTTTCTTGAGTTAACAAAAGCAAAAATGTTGCCTAGTTGTAAACAATGGAATATGGGATGCTTTGATCAATTTTTTTTCCTGAATGTGGTCATTCTTAAAATATATCACATCATTGCCTTTTGTCTTTGGGAGGCAATAAATCGCTTGCCTTTTTTTTTCTTATCCATTTTCCCAATAATCCTGCCAAGAAATGGGTCCCCTTTCTATGGAGCTCCTGGTGTTTCGTCCTTCCTTCTTTAGGCTTCCTGACCTATGAATTTGTTCAATTTGGCAGAGATGTTGTAATAGTATTCCATCTGTCAAGGTCCTATATCTCCCAGCATTGAAAGGCCTGTTAACACATTTATGAAATGCTGTGCTCTGACTGCTGTAGAAGCCTGGAAAGCTGGCTTTTGCTTCCAGGGTAAGTAGAATAGATAACTGAATCAACTAATGAAACATTTACTCGATTGTATCTCCCATGCGATAGGCTGAAAAAAGTATTTACAGGGTAATAAAGTACAAGACATGTCTTGCACTTTGAAGTAAAAAAAAAAAAAACAAAACAAAAAACTTCTAGCTTATGTTTGTCTTCAAGAAAATGTAAAAGTCAAGTCACTGAATTTTCTTGACAGGCAGTAACTGAGGCAAAATGAAGTTCACATCCTTCAAAATTAATGAGATACCCTACTAATGTGAAATGCTGAGTGGTAGCTTTAAGAAGAGCACTCTTAAGATGGCAGACTTTTGCTTATATGCTTTTAAATAAGGGTGTAAATTACTTGATTGCTGTGCAGTTTGAAATCCAGATCTCTCAGTAGTTTTTCTCTACCAAAATTCATGGGATGTGTTGTTCACTGATGAAAAAATATGAAACATGATTCTTTATTTGTCATTTGCGTAAACATATGTGTGTTACAAATAGTATGTCCTTCTGAAGGGAAAAGTACAGGCTCACCTGGCACCTGCATGTTGCCATATTCACTATAGACTCAGCTATATGTTTGTCTCTTGCTGCAGGTTCCTTGAATTACTTCTTGGATGCCCACAACTTCCCTGTCACCTCACACATGCATCTTGTCACATCTCAAATGCAAGCTAGTCATCGGTATTTGCTACAGGCAATGTTCTTTTGTCTTTTAGGCTAAGAACATATTTTTTTGTTGTTGTTTTACGATTAAGTGCTAGCAGTTTGTCAGTACATTCTCACAATTAGCCCTCCCTATGTGCATCCCATCCTTCATGTGCCCAAAAGTCTAATTGATGATCCTGCAGTTCACTGATACAGAGTACGAGTTAAATCTGGATATTCTGAGCAATTGAACAAGTGAAAAAACAACTGTAGCATATTTTGGCAGTGCTGCTGTGGCCACTTTAATTAAGGTAAAGGGGGCATTTGGGATAGTGCCAGTCATGAAGATTTGTAAAGTGTAAAGTTGTTAAGTGTAAAGTTGTAAAGTGTAAAGTTGCAGTTAGCCATCATCAGTAGGAGGTCACCAACTCACTAATTTCTCTTTAAGAATTACTTCTTTAGCCCTTACAAGGAGGATTTGATTTGGCTGCAGGGGTTGTATTTCTGTAGTGAGGATGATAAATAGGAACCTCTGGTTCAGTCTTACAAAGGCCATATCCAATTTTGAAGGTCTTTGCAAAACTTTTTCACCTTCAGAAAACATAATTTATACACTGAACTTAGTTTGACCTCCTGTAAAGATTTAGTTGTTCTCACACCAGTTGCTACTATTTACCTACTTAAAGTGTATCTTTTTCTCCTAAATCTGAAATTTTTACAGAAGTAGCAAAATATTTCAAGAGTGTACTAGGCAAATTCAATCAAACTATTCAGTGTAATTCTTTCTGTTCCATCTATTTGCATATATATTCTAAATATTTCTTTTAGAAAGGTTTGCTGTGGAAGTGATGCCACTGAGAATTTTTTACACCATAATGTGAAGGTAGCATGTGTACAGATACGATTGTTGGATATTTTATGATAAAAATATGATTCATTTGGTCTTGGTGATCTTAGAGGTCCTTTCCAACCCTTATGACTCAAGTGAATTAGCAGTGTATACCATAAGCACCAAAGACAGTTTGTATATAGATGATGACTTTTAATTCATTTCTTACCAAGCAAATATTCAAGCTACAGATAGTGAGAGAACTATGTAAACATCGTATTCTACAGAGTTCACTCTCTAGGCAGAGTACAAAAAGATGCATGAATAGGTACAGTAGGATTGAAGTTTTCATCAAGTAAACTCTATTTTAAACTCTAATTAGTTGCAACCTCTAAATATGAGCGCCTGAGGGAGAAGAGGGGACACTGTTATTCCTGTGTGTGAATACGGATGGACGGATGACACTGACTAAGAAATTATAGTAATTAAGGATCAACCTTCAATTTTCATGTAGATTTTGAATATTGAATCCCACTAAAACAATTAATAGATAGGGTCTGACTCCACTGATGTATTTCATGTTGTGAGTAATGCTGATTCTGTTGGGTTTTTGGTTTACATGCTTTTTAATTTCAAGAAAAAAATGAAAATTATACCTGATCTGCATATTAAGTGAATAAAAATAAATTCATTTTGAAGATTCTGAATGACAGCTACCCAACAAATAAATTGACTTTTGCTGTTGGAAACACAGGCTTGCTTAGGCATAACTTTTTAGAATATAATATTGTAGCTAATTTAATTTTGATTCTTGCAGCAAAAACAAGTGAAAATATTTTCAGCCAACATTGACACAGCAGTTTATTATAGACAGCTTTTTCATATCTGACAGTATATAAATAAAAATGTTTGCATTGTGAAATACTTTTATCTTTTTGGAAGGAGTCTAAAAATTAGTTCTTTAATCAAGGAGTACACAGACTAAATTTAATAGCGGAATTACCTTTTGTAAAAGGAAAAGCCATATAGGTGCTCCTTAGAGAGCAGTTACCACTGTAGACAAAACCAGTAAAATTAATAACATTCTTACAAACATATATACCTACTAATGATACAGTGTGAGGCTTCAGATTTAGAGGATGCAAGGATTAGGTCACTGTTAGAGTACAAATGATTCTTTTCAGCAACACAGGTGTCCTTTCTGTGAAATTGATTTGGAAATATAAGCAGCTCTGCTGCTGTATCAGGACAAGTCTTTCCCTGAAGAAGACAGATGATCTATTAGTAAGTAAAGAGAGAGAGAAAGAATCATTCTTAAAGGGGCAAAATTTTTCCAGAAACAATATAAAGGTAAAAATTCAGGTTTCTCCCCCGAATTTTGTTTTGCTTTGTGGTTTTACTATTTAATAGTCAAGACATATCTTTTCATTTTGCAGGCTTTGAGATGCCTGCATAATACCTGTTCTATAACCTGTGTTCCTAATCCATGTAACAAAGATGAAATAGTGGGGATTTCCCTCTTTTCTCTATCCTGTCTCTTTTCTTGCAATTCTTCTGTGTCTGTTGGTATAGTTGGCTTCTACCCAGAGCCAACCTTAGATATAATGCTGCTCTAGGGAAGGGATTATCTTTAATCTTATGCTTTCCATAATTAAGTAATTGAATTTTCTTAAACTATATATTACTTTGAAGCAAATAACTCAAAAGAATTCTAAATGGCTTTCTATTATTTTGTGAGTTTTCAGTTGAAATAGGAGTAGTAGTTGTTCAGGACAACTGGATTTTTGTTGTTAGTACTTTCAACGGTGAATGAACTTGATCTTCACTGTAAAACAAAGTGGGCTGTGACAGTGCAGGTCCAGACAAAGTCCATTTGTCTGCTATTTATGCACAATTAGCATAATTCATCTTCAGGGATGCAGAAATGTAGTAATGGTTCATTTTTCATGGAATTCTAACAGATACCTCATAGCTCTTCCTGAAAGTACTAATTGAATTTTTCAGCAGCACATTGTAGGAAAGCTCAGCAACCTCTTCTGAGGCTGCTGTATGAAGTTGTTCTAAATTATCAGCTCAGTCAATGGAACTACAGCAGGTGGCTTGGTGTGGATCTGTTTGAGGCAAGACTATTCCAGCTTCATTGATGGCCTCCTTTCACTCAGGAAAATGAACAAGTAGGAAGCAGACAACAGCTTGTTGGTAGTAGTTCATTCCCCTGCAGAATCTTTGATGTGCCTTAATAAGGGTATTGTGTTGATGTGGAGCTATTGTAACAGCTTGTGCAGTTTCTGACTGTGTAAATATCTGTGGGTGGTAGGTATACAATACCTACACATCAAGGGTAGCATTATGTGCATTTATAGAAATTTCCAGTTAGACAAAACTAGCTTACATGTAACGTTTTGGGGCTGGTCCTCATGCTTCTGTTCTGGGATCTGAAAAGCAAGTTTTATATTTTGGAAGTGGGTGGTTCTTGTTGGGTGCCTTGGTACTCTAAGCTATCAAATATGTTGGTAGATAAATGTTATCTCCAACAGATCAGTTTTCTCTAAGGAGACTTCTGAATCAGTCATTAAAAGGCTGTGTACAGGTGTTGCAATTTCATAATTTTCCTAGAATTGCTCAAAAAGGGATAGTGGAAAAGGGCTGCTGATTATATTAAAATAATTGGTGGTATAGAGTGATTTTTCCCTGATCTCTTCGTTCAGCAGTACGTAGAATTGCCTAAATAAAATGCACAGCAGTTCTTCATTCTGTAGCACTCAGCTGTCTTCAGCAGCACATTCGAATGCCCTTAGAAAGTGCTTGCAATCCAGGTATTGTAGAGACTTTGGATTGGTCAAGCAGCTAAGATCATTCTTACCCAATAATGTGGATACCAGTAGATTTCTAAGTAATGAATAACCTTATATCTGCCTTTTCTGAAAGAGTATTTTATTTTAATGCAATTGGTATTTTCTATGAAGTTTGCGGGTTCAAACATTTTAATTTTAATCTTACGTAACCATCCATTTCCTTAGCCTGTGACAGGAAATAGAGACATACATTTTCTTTGCCTGTTCTACAGGTGTATGGTAAACACATGTGGATACAGATTTGCCTTGTCCTTGTTGCTGATCATTTAGTAGTTTGTGCCTTCCCTTGGATTCAGTGGGGCTGAATTCAATCAAACCCTTTGGCAAGTTGAGACTGTAAAGTATCTGTTAGTTTAAAGGAAATCACTCTGATTCACAATAGCTAGTTGCTGTTGACATTACCATGATTACAAGAAGGATGCCATTGCTTTTGCTCATCTGAGAGTTGATATAGTTCTGGCTCCTGGCAGGCTTTAGTTTAGGTGTCTGAGAAATGGAAATGAAGAACTGGGAGAGGATTTACTATATACCCCGTGTGGAATCTTCACAAAATGTTAGAAAACATAAGTAACTTGAAAAGATTTAGTTTTTTTATAATATATGAACCTATTATGGTCAAGGAAGGAGAACAACTTTGCATTCTTCCTCCATCTTTAGATTCTAGCAGCAGTGTTGAGAGGTAATGCTCAACTTACAGGCAGATATATGTAATTTATTACATAGACATATTCCTTAATATTCTCCAACCTACCACATAATCTCTTGAATGAAGTTATCTTCAACAAGATATATTAAGAGTGATGTCTAAAGAAAAAAGAAAAAAAAAGAAAAAAAAAAAAAAAAAAAAAAAAAAAAAAAAGAGAAACCCTGTAGCAGCAGCTGTAGGAATCAGCAAGTATCCTCTTGACTTGGAGATGCTAAATGTGTAGTGCACAAATCTACATCCTACATGTCCCAGTTTTGCATTTCCCATTCCACCCTTAATGTAATGTGAATAGAGGCTTGTGAAGGGTCAGTCTTTTGCCATCTCCAATTATGAGAGGATGTTTTGGTCATCTGAAGAGGCAAGGGTGGTGACCACATAGGTCATACACAAAATCAAGTCTGACTTTGGGCATGGGAATCTATGGGAAGGGGAAGATGTAGCTTCTCTACAGCTCTGCAGGGCTTGTCAGACAGAAGGTAAAGGAGTCTCTGGCATTTAGGGTTTTGAAACAATAGATAAATGAATAGCTGAGCACATTAGTCTTCTTTCACATTGCTTTAGTTAAAAGTGAAGTCTGCTGTGCATACATATTTATGGTAGATCAGCAGTCTGCAGAACCTTTTGCTGCTTGTGGGATGAACTGTCAAGTCTACTCTGCATATCTCAGGATGTAAGGAGTGCCAAGGACTCAGGTGCCATGGTGTATGAGCAGCCATAATAGAACAAGTTACACCATTTTCTGAGGAGGTTATATTATATTTGCATGGAAATTGAAATACATGATTTGCTTATCAAATAGAGGATGGCTGTGTGGTTTCATTAACCCATTCCCTGTTGAGAATAGAAATTTGAATTGTTTGTTGAATTTATTCTCCTTCCAATGTAATTTACTAGCTCTTAGGCAAGTGAGATTCTGTTGATAATGTTTGACTGACATGTTTTTCCTCTTAAAACAGATCATGGTAACATCAGATGGCACATCATTCTCTTCAGGACAGAGCCTCCACCTCCCCAACCTTCCCAGTAACGCTCTGTCTTTTTCTGAAGTGAAGAAGAAATCATCTCATGGGACAAAGGTGAGGCTTATTTTGCTATAAGACAGTTGAGCCAGTGGTGCTTTCCCTTGGGAATTAAATTGAGGAAAGAAATATTTCTGGGTATTTTGCAATATCATTACATAGGCAAGTGATAATAGGTTTTGACATATATTTGTTTTGGATTTACCATTCATCAGATAAAAATAATGCAGAACAAGGATGATTGTAAAAATAGGTGCCAATGAAGGCACTACTTTTCTGACTTTCATACATGTACAATTGTTTTTCTCCTTTCCCAGAAAAAATGCTAATGGTCTGTTGCAGTATGAGGGGATTCTGGTGATGGAAGTGTGGCTTACAGAAATGTAAAGAATATAAGAATATGAGAAAATACTATAATGATAGCTTCATTTAGGATTTCTGAATACTTTCAAAGTTATTTATTTAGAGCGAAATTTTAAGTTGGGTTCTTCCGGATTTTTAATTTTGCATCATCAGTCTCCATGACATAACATCAAATTCCCAGTGTAGAAAATAGTAACAAGATACACTCCTGTCAACCTTTTGAGTTGAGTTTGAAATTGTTTCCAAAACAGCAGGTAATTACATCAGTTGAAAAAAATTGGTTAATGATGTGGGAGAAGAAAGAGCTTTTTATTACTTATTTAAATAAGAAATGCAACACAACTAGCTTTGTAAATGAATGAACATAAATACCTTTGTTCTGGAAATTGTTTGGATTTTTATTTTCTTCTTGAGCAGCTTGCCAATTTGAAATGTTACTGAATCCTGCAGTACATATACTGCAAGGGGCAATACCCATTTTATCAATGACCTTCATGCTCTCCAGCTCTGCCAAATCTTGTATCTTGTGAGATCTCTAAGGTGGTAAAATATGGACACGCTTAAGTATGTTGATGAGCCTGTGTCACAACAGTAAGGATACTTAGCAGGAGAGAAACTAGAAGTTCTTTGACATACTTCTGCCTTATTTGCATTGTAACTGGGTACCTTGTAATCTGTAATGTACGTCATCTTATAATATTTAAAGGATATAGGAATGTGTGATTATTTTTTTTTAACGAGGAGCCAAGGCAGATTGAATATGAGGATTAGACTGAAGGCACTTCCTTTGAAATGGTAAAGTGACTGCTCAATGCCTGAAAAGAAGGCATCTAGCTACACCACGTGCTGAAGCAAGGTGCTAAGCTATCTGATTGCTTAGACTAGGACTTACCTACATCTGCTCAGTTGCTGAAGATAAGTTATTTTGATACTTTACTTCTGTAGTAGGGGTTTTTGTGAGGCCATCAGTCTTACAATTAAGTTTCCAGTCACTTCTTCATATTTGGCTATAATCATAGAATAATAGAATGGCTAAGGCTAGAAGGGACCTTAAAGATTATCTCCTTCCAGCCCCCTTGAATGAGCAGGGACACCTCCCACTAGATCAGAGTGTTTAAAGCCCCATCCAACCTAACCTTGAACACTTCCAGGAAGGGGGCAGCCACTACCTCCCTGTGCATCCTAATCCAGTGTCTCACCACCCTTATAGTAAAGAATTTCCTCCCAATATCTAATCTAAATCTCCCCTCTTCAAATTTTAAATCATTGCCTCATGTCGTCTCGCTGCACACCTGTGCAAAAAGTCCTATTGCAGCTTTCTTGATGGCCCTTCAGGTATTGGAAAGTCACCAAGGTCACCTCAGAGCCTCCTATTCATCCTGAACAATCCCAGCTTCATCAGCCTGGCTTCATAGGGGACTGAAAGCAGGCATAGTGAGGCTTGGCCTAAATAAGCAACCCAGACACCTGCAGAAGGACTTCAGGGGGAGACAGGATACCAAGTTCTACACTAATGCTCCATCTAGGAACTGCATACATAACGATAGTCTTTTTCATAAGCAAATGCTAACCTGCAATGTCATTTTCTGAACTGTACACAGACAATGAACTTTTGTCTCGTGTAGAAACCTAGCAATTGTGGAGTGTGGTTGGGGTGACAGAGTAAAAGCAGTGTTGCCTGTTTCCTGCACTCCGTAAGTGAATGATTTTAAGTAGTGGAAACAAAGTAATCTTGGCTTTAGTATAAGAAAAAGTTTGTTTTTCTTATTACAGCCCCTTGCAGATTAGAACCCTTGGAGTTTTGTCTCTAGGGGTTTTGTTTTGGTTTGGGGTCAAGCAAGTTCTAGCCAACGTGTAAACAGATTTTTGGTTTTCTCATCTATAACCCCTGTAATAGAGCAACTTCAGTGTCCACATTTCATTTAGAGATGACTAGGGGCTGTAGAGAGGTAGATCTTGGGTACAAGTTGTCTGTGTGAGTGTGAGTGCATGTACTTAAGATTCTTGTGTGGGATGATTTCAGGATTATCCTGCTACAGCAATAGCTCTTTGACATTCTTGGCTTGTCTTTTGTTTTGTGTCTGTGAATACCAAGGTACATTTTGAGGTCAGTTTCAAATTGTTAGTGTGAAACACAAGACCTAACAATATTCACTTGCCCATTTGCCATTACAAAGCTCCACACAGACTTTCTGGTTAAAAGGGAATTGCAGCCAAGACAGTAGAACCAGTGCAATGAAGTATTTCAGTTGGTTTAGCATTCACTTACAGAAAAAAAAAAAAAGTATGAAGTAAGACTTCATACTTTCAGTTCGATTTCTGTCACAGCCTCTTCCGAAAAATATATTTTAAAAGAGAGATGCTTGTATTTCTGAAATTCTGTGATTTTGTTTTTAATTTAATGGAGATGGTATTAGTGAGCTACAGTACTCGGATTCTAAAACAAAGCATAGTCTTGGAAATAGAGAGAACAGGCATAAATGCACAAAACCTTTGTGCATATTTTCCAGAATATACAAATAACCACAGACTAGCTACAGATATTTGTGTTGCTTTTGAATGTATTCCAGTACTGTACCTATTTGTATTATGCAAGTACTACATGCAAATAATATAGATAAGCTGCTTGATTCGTTTTGTCGGGATGATTATGTCGTTCAGAATGAGCTATGGTGTCAGCTGCCATGAAATGGTATTTATAAAAAACTAGTAAGCTTTGTAATTCTCCATCTGCTTATATTTCTCCTGATGTCATTGGTCATAATAGTTAGAAGGGATGGACAAGCTGACATGTGAAAGGCTTCATAAGTGTGTGATAGAGTAGCAATCTGGAAAAAGAACTAGCAGTAGGTAAATTTATCTCCAGCATGCTGTTTGCAACTGGAAGAATACTGCAATAATTGTGGAGGTTTCAAGAAGTGAGTTTTGTTTTGGGTTGTTTTTTTTTTTTCTCCAAATCATTTAATGTTTTCATTCAATTATAAACACATTTGTATTCAGCAGAAAGCTGAATTTCCTTGAACAAGCAATTTATTTTAGATATATTTCTTCTCTTTTCCTCTAAAGTGAAGTAGACATATTTGAGACTAATTCCAGTCCATTGGCTTAAGATAGAGTCATTACTTAAATAGGTAAATGTTTGACGATAATGCTTTTTTTTATTAAAAATGAAAATAACACATGCTTTTATGATTACTCATTCTAAATTTGTAGACTAACCCTGGATTACAGTAGACTGGCATGGCTATGCCAATGTATTTACTTTAATGATTTAAAAAAATGTAATGAACCACCTCTCACTCTCTTCAATTGCTTCATTTACTAATTAGGTTTCTAATGTCTGTCAGAAACTGGAGAGCTTTGAAATTATTTCTGGAGGATACTGCTTATTAAACTTGTTGTTCAGTCCAGTTGTGTATACACCATTTCTTAAGACAGGAAAGAAAAGGAACTTTTAAACACTGTTAAGATTTGATAAATAAGAAAATGGATTGAAAGCGCATTCTAATTTTTAGTAAGATTATTCTGTACATGAAGATAATATAATTATATAATATAATTTTACCAGTGAATACGTTTGGGTTTTTTTTCTGTCTGAGAAATTTTATGTTCCTCTTACTTCTCCTTCGAAGTCATTGTTGGCTTGTCATTGCTGAAACTTAGGAAATAAGAAAAGATAGGTTGGTTTTCATTTTTTACTTGAAAAAATTAATAGAGACATAAAAGCAATAAGTTTGCTTGTCTTAGTGAAAAAATTAGCTCTCAGATTGTGTAGCAGGGTATACACACACACACATAAGTCTATATCATAAATGTCGTATGTGTGTTATGATTTCTATGTAAACATCACCTTTCATGTTGTAGGAAGAAGAAGATGACTTCTTTCCTGTCTTTTCAATTCTAAAACATCTCAAATGCCTATTGGTTTTAATATTACTATACCCAAGGACCTATTTCACAGTTTTTATCTGTTGGGAAACCACTAAAATGAGTCTTACTTTTTTGAACAATTTAAAACCCATGTTAAGGAGACCAAAAAGAAACAGAGGGACTCAATTTAGTTCATTAATGGCTTTTATTTTATTCCTCCCCAGGGTAACATATACAGCTCTGGCATGATGGAACAAGATGTGTAGATAAAAGCATTATTAAGTAGTTCATATGTCAACCTTTGGGGCTAGACTTACATACAACAAAATACAGAGTTTATTTTAAAAATTATTTTAAACTCCCACACACCAAGAAAGGAGTTTTGTCTTCAGTAAAACATCTTAGTGAATACTTTGTTCTTTATTTGTTTTTTTGTTTGTTTGTTTTGATTACTGGCCTAGGAAGTGACAAAGTGCCTTACATTCAGAGATTCAAACGTCATCATAGTACTGTTCATTGTTGATGCTTCTTCCCATTGTGAATATTGATGCATATATGCTATATAGATACACAGATTTCTAAATTGGACTTAAAAATATATTTGCACTCCTGATGCAAGAAACGCATTAAAAGAAAAGAACAATTGAATAATTTGTGCAGCTCTGAAAATTCATTTTCCTTAGGTCATTATGAAGGGAATAACCAGTTCAGAGTAATTATTTTTAATGAATCTTTTCCACACATTACTACAGAGAGGAAGGGAGATACTTTTTTGTGAATGTGATATGTAAACTGTCTAGGTCCTACAGCATTAAATAGTGGCTTAACATACCATAGTTGGACAAGTCATCTGTAGTTACTTATCTGCCAACAGGAGCACAAAGCAGATGTATTCCTCATCTTAATTTCTCATCTTTGACATATCTTTCACTAAACAGGTTAGTTCTGCTTTGTTTTATTGTTTGGGTTTCTTTCGGCACAGTTCTACTGACTGGTTTTTTTTTGTGGTATTTCAGATTGTTGGTTTTTGTATTTGTTTTTTTTAATGAAGCCCTATTCCATAGAAATCTGTGTCCAGAGTTAGTATTTTTACAAATTTCACAACACATGTGGTTTCATGGTTTGTTTTGCTTTTTTTTTTTTTTTTTTTTCCCAGAGTTTGTGTTTTCATTTTTAGACTCATAAAATAGTTTGGACTGAAAGAACCTTAAAGATCATCTAGTCTCGCCTGCATAAGCAGAGCCTTCTCACACTTCTAAACCATTTAAACTTCTGGTCTAGTTAAAGGGAAAGGAAATTAATGTGTATATGCAATATACTTGTTGAATTGTTTCTTTATAGAATTTTCTATGGTGCCAGGTAGTATGTAAGTAGAAATGCTTATTATCAGCCTTGAAGAAAGCAAGCAACCTAAACTTGTTGACAATAGGTTCGTTTAAATTGAAACAACAATGTCATGTTTCAGATTTGAAGCAGTATGAAAATGAAGCTTGTTTCTAGAGGGAATGCTGTTGGTGTTAAGTGTTTGTAAGAGTGCATCTTGGCTTCTGGGTAGTTTTGAGATGCTGAGCATCTACTACTAGCAGTTTCACTGAAAGTGGGCAGTGCTGAAGCTACCCTCAATTTTTGAAAATTCATGGGTATTGATTCTGATTCCAGGTAGTTCATTCCTTTATTGCCAGCTTGGCTTCGGATCACCATTTTTCTTCCCATTTCAGCTTTTGAGATGCAACTGAGTGATTCGACTGCTGTGCTCTTTCTACTTTTGTGTATCATCCTGGACCACAGAGTCATCACCTGCTCAGAAAACTTTTCACTTACAACTGTTGAATTTAAAATAAACCACAAAATAATTAAATGCTCAGGAGAGACAGTGGCAATTAATACAAAGATGAAATCTTTTTTTTGAGTAAATGAAGTTTTCCATAAAAAAACCTTGACTTTTGATAATGTTATGTGTTAAATCAAGGCTTCAATAGCCAGGCTGGATCCAGGGCTGTTGTATGGTGTACGAGGAAAAGGATCTGAAAAGAAATGGAGAGATTGCAGTAGAGAAGTCAAAGTTTGCTTGAAATGTTATTTGGAATTCATGTTTTACTCTGATCCTGAAGCAATTCTCTTGACAGTATACTGTTCATATTCTGATTTTCCCTTATGATGTTTTTTTTTTTCTTCTGGTAGGCGGTTGTCATGGTAAACATTTTCTAAACTGTCTTTGTATTCTTGTTACAATGTTTTTAAAAACATGCTCCTTACTCATAGAATGAAAACTAATTTTTCTTTCAGATATTAACAAGCAGCGGTAACTACTTAAGTTCACCACTTGGTAACAGATAAGTTGACCAGAATTGGTTTTTTTTAATCTATTCTTACATAGATATTTGCCGTATCTGGTTTTCAACCTGCAGTTCAGAGTTCTTAATATGAATCTGGTGTCCATATATGTCTGTCTTTTGGGGCTTTAAGTGTTCTTTTTTATTATTATTTGTAATTTTTTAAAAAACAAAATTTGCATCTCCTTTTTGCAGGAACCAGCTAGGATTCTGAACACAAATAGCAGCAGCAGTAGTAACAGTTTTACAAAGACCCACAAGTTAACAAAGGAGCACAAGGAAAAAACTTACAAAGACTCAAAAGAACATAAAAGTGCCTTCAAAGAATCTTCCAGGGAACACAATAAATCTTCCAAAGAATCCTCTAAGAAACCCAAAGAAAACAAACCACTAAAGGATGAAAAAGTAGCTCCTAAGATGGCCTTCAAGGAACCCAAATCCATTTCCAAGGAGCCAAAATCTGAGAACACCCCTATCCTTACCATAACAGGTGGGCAGCAACAAGAAAAGAAAACCCCCACAAAAAGGCCTTCTGTTCCAGACTATGATGATCCTTCTGCAAAAAAAAGAAAGAAAAGTGGCTCAGATTCATTATTTAAAAATACTTCTAGTGTGCCACCACTGATTCTTACTTGTTCAGCTGACAAAAAACAGCCAAAGGATAGATCTCAGCCTCAGGTGGGGAGAGTCAAAGTTGAGAATGATGCACTAGAAAGGAAGACACCTGCTCTGCCACCGTTTGATGATATTGTAGATCCCAATGATTCTGACATGGAGGAAAATGTGTCCTCCAAATCTGAAGTAAGTGGTCTTTTTGTTTTGCTTCATATGTCTTGAGTATTTCTAGCCTGTGGGATTTGGCACCATTTATGTATTTTCTCCTTTCCCTGTTCACTGGAAGGTTTTTCAAACTGAAGGATTTTTACTTCTGGCTGTTCAAAATTATGCTGTGCATTCTAGTTGAATTGTATTGCCTATTCAAGTCTACTCAATTGATAAATCTGTCAACATGATGACAAATTAGCATGTAGGAGTTGGCTATAAGTATTTTTCTTTTGATCTCATTCTTTTGAATTTTATAATTATTGTGAGAGAAAAAGATTGATGTTAAATGCTTGTATTTCACACTGTAAATCTGCGTTCAGGTGCTGTAGAACTCAGTAAATGCAGGAAAAGGTTGAAGTAAGTCAGCCTGGTGCATGTTATTTTTCTGCTAAAAATGGCAGTTTGGTGAATTATTCCAGTTTTGTGGAGGAGGAGTTCCAAGAATCCTTGCTCTGATGGGGAGAATCTATCCAAAGCAACAGGCTTACCCAAGGGAAGACTGCTTTTGTGCAGATCTTAAGAATTTTAGAGTTGTGTGTGTACAGGAGAAAGGAAGTCATCTCAGTCATACCTGTTCAATTCTCTCACTGTAATGTTTTGTGTGCCTCAGTCACTGCCATCAGATTCATAGCCCTTTTTGACCTCTCTGCAACAAATGATAAATACCCTGCTGCAGGGCAATGTCAGCATTAGGTTTTTACGTCATAGAAACTTACCACAAAGGGTAAAGTAATTTATTTCTGAAGTGAGCTTTTAATGACTTGTCCCTTAGGGCATGCAAAGGCTTATAAAATTTAGAATCTATGGAGTAAGACAGGCCTCCTTGTGGCACTGGAGTAAGACGTGTTCTCTTTCTCAGACACCTATGTCCTGAAATGATTAATGTTGGTGTATAGCTCATAATGCATAACTATGCATACCTATGCACATGAAACATGATAAATTTGTAACTAGAGGTGTAATGGCACAGAGCTGTTTGTAACTGCTCTGTAGTTAAGATCTTATTTCTTCACCTAGAAGGATTTAAGTTGTGCTTTTTATGATTTACAGGTAGTTCAGTTTGTGAATAGGTGAAGGCTGGGTTTGTTTTTTTAAACTAGGAATGACATTGTGAGAAGTCCCCATGGTAAGGGGGGGTTAACAAACATCATTGGGCAGAGGTGCTGCTCCACTAAGTAGGTGCTATAGGAAGGCAATGATGCTGCTCCTCTGATTTTGTCAGATAGAGCCCCTGCTCTGTGAGTCAGTGTGGAGTTTATCCTTTGAATTAATGCTCTTTAATTTCAGACTGAAAAGCAAAGTATGCTCAAACATTCTCAATGCTGGCATCATGCTCTACCTATTTCTGGGCATACAGACTTGAAATACTGGCTTTCACCTTTACAAAGTGGAGGACATAGAACATTCTCCAAGACAAGTGGATTTTTTTTTTTTTTTTTTTTAATGTGGCAGAGCATGTCTGCCAGTGGCTTGTCTACCCTTCAATCTGTTCCTGAAAATTCAGGTTTAAGAACACAGCCAGGTTAACATACTGTTGCTGTGGGGGTGTTTCAGAAGCCCAGACAATACCCTCTGATGTATTGTAATCAATGTCTCTTTTGAACTTCAGATACCTTTATAAAATAACAGTGGATTACAGAAAATAAAGTGAATTGCATCCTTGCCTAGTGATAAACTTTCTTCCCTTGTTTAATAGCCTTTCTATGAATGACTTAAGGTGGTGCTTTCTCTGTGGTCAAATTGGAATACACTGCAGCGTGGTGAACTGCTGTATTTAGTTTAGCTCTGTTTTTCTGTTGGCTTTGAGTTGTTGACAAGTGAGAAGTGTCTTGATTTCTCACTTCTTTGTTAAATATCACTTTTCAAATATATCTATGATATGTTGGACTTTATTGATAGTCTTGTTATTCAAAACAGTGTGCATCTTTTTAGAGTCATATGAGCTAGCAAAGCTAGTCAGAAGTGACATAGAGAATCAGAGAATGGCTTAGGTTGGAAGGGACCTTGAAGATCACCTCGTTCCAGCACCCCCTGCATGGATTCCACCACTAGATCAGGTTGCTCAAAGCCCTATCCACCCTGGCCTTGGATCACTTCCAGGGAGGGGCAGCCACAGCTTCTCTGGATATGTGGTACATTCAGTTAGAAATTGCACATAAGGCTGAGCAATAATTTTACTGGCTTTGGTATGAAGCATGTAAAGTAGGAGTGAAAGCATGTCACATTTATGGTTATCACAGAATGATAAGGAGTTGGAAGGGACCTCTGAGGATCATCTGGTCCAAACCCTCTGCTAGAGCAGGATTTCCTAGGGCTGGTTTGAGAGGAATATATGCAGGTGAGTCTTGAGTGTCTCTAGGGATGGAGACTCCACAACTTCCCTGGGCAATCTATTTGAGTGTTGTGTTACCCTCAGAGTTAAGAAGTATTTTCTCATATCTAGTTTAAATCTCTTAGTTGCCAGTTTGTGTCCATTACCCCTTGTTCTGTCATTGAACACCACAGGGAAGAGTCCAGACGCATCCTCCTTACACCCACCCTTTAGATTTTTATAAACAGTGATGAGATTCCTCCCTCCCACTCCCTCCTTTTCTCTAAGCTAAACAACCCAAGCTCTCTTAGCCTGTCCTCATAGGGCAGATGCTCCAGTCCCTTCATCATTTTAGTGTCCCTGTGCTGGACTCTCTCCAGTAGTTCTCTGTCCTTCTTGAACTGGGAAGACCAGAACGGCACACAATACTCCAGTGAGGCCTCACCAGCACAGAGGGGGAGGATGATCTCCCTTGACATCTTGGTCATGCTCTTCCTAATGCACCCCAGCATGGCATTGGCCCTCTCGTCTGCCAGGGCACATTGCTGGCTCATGGTGAGCCTATTGTCTGCCATGATTTTCAGGTCTTTTTCTCCCTTTCCAGGAGGTCAGCCCCAAACCTGTACTGGTGCATGGGGTTGTTCCTCCCCAGATGGAGTACCCCACAATTGCCCTTATTGAACTTCATTTGGTTTCCCCCCACCTAGCTCTCCAACCTGTCCAGGTCACATACAAGGTCACACACAAGGGTGAGGTTTCAAGACAGTGCTTATTGCATGGCATCTTCCACAAGAAAAGAAAAATACCACGAGTGGATAGAAATATCAAGCAAAGAGCCATGGTCTGAATATTCTGAAAAACAGCAGTTCAGTTTCAGAGCGTCTCAGGTTCAAGGCAGGGAAATGCAAACTCAAGGCAAAACAGAAAGCCCACACTTGGTGTTTGTGGGGACCTGAACTTGCTTTGGCAGAGGACCGTTAGGATCAAATAAAATTTTGCAATTTAGATGTTACAATTTTAGTCAAAGAAAACGGTTTGTAGATATGATGGCTCAACTTGATTTATTTCTGCAATATTCAGCCCTTTTGAGCCATTGAACACGGTAATACTTAATATTTACTAGTATTATAGTACCTGAGATCTTAATTCATCCAATATTTTAAATATTAGAAATACTGGCTGATTATTATTAACTTCAGTTTCCTGTAACAATTACTTTACAAATATACTATACTACATTATTACGTTTACACCTTTACATTATTACATTACATCTTTGGAAACATTTACAAAACTCTTTCTACTAACATAAAGCTGTGATCACCCTATCACAAAAACCTGCTTCAAGTCTCCAAAGCAGGGACAAGGAGCTTTAAATTAATATTCTTGTTTTTTTAGTAATCAGTAAAAGTACACATGTAGGCAAAGGTGCATCACACAGATAGATGTGTCCACCATCAACAGCAAAATACCAGTAAGACAGCAGCAGTCTGTTCTGTGTTCTTTTCTGAGATTTAGCATTGTAAAGCTCTCTGTATATGTAATAGGCATAATCTTGTGTGAAAACTGCTAGACAAATACATTATAATATTAGCAAGTACTTAAGATCCATGTTGACAGATGCCTCAGAAAGAAATATTTATAGAGCAAAATGTGTGTACAGCATACTGTTGCCAACAGTGGCATCTAAAAAGCATTGTTCAGTCTATTGTTTCATAAGATTGGCTAAAACTTTTGAGACTTGAAAAACAGTTTGAGGGAACTTGTTTTGTTTTGGGGAATTGAGTATTTTTAGGATATAACACAACTGCTTGTACTTTTCTCTATACAGCTTTTCACTGAAAGTGGAATGCTCAGAAATGAAAGCTGACATTTTCACATAACCATTGAAATCCCAGGAGTTAAATTTGGGAAAAAAAAGTTAATATAACAATTCTTGCTGTTAAAGTGGCAAGGCCAGTTGGCATGCAAGAGCTGCACTGTATTTCTCTATACTCTGAACTAAAATTCTGGAAAAAAAAAAAACCTCAAGGTTCAGAACCAGCAGTCTGCAGTAGCAAAGAGTGCACAAGGACTCTGCAGCAGCACTTGAGATGAAAACCTGTTGTTTTTCATATAGTTAGGTTGGTGTTACTTGATGTGTATGGCCTTGACAAGACTTCTCTAGTACAGGTGTAGCACAGTGTAGTGCTCATTCTAGGAGCACTCTACAAAGTTTGGGTTATATAAAAAGAGAGAGGAACTATGGTGAATTTGCAAAATCTTTGAATTCCTGCAGAGATGGGCAGATTTCTAATGTTGTGGAAATGTACCATAGTGCAGAATAACGTTCATAGAAGCGGTTTTACATGTAGTGAGATCCTTTCCATCTTCTTTGTGAATATGAGTGCATGAATTTCTGACATCAGGGCCTCAGATTTGGGAGAATTTAGGTAAGCAAGCTTCTTGTTACACCAAAAGTGAGAAAACTGACTGTTCTGTTTGCCAGACACTGAACTGACTGCATCAACATTTGTCCTCAGTGCTGATACATAAACTAGGGCACAAGAGAAAATAAGGTGAGGTGAAAAAATTGTGAAATGTTGGTTTCTATTACATCAGCTGCCAGGGCTGGCCAGAACAGCTACCATCTATCTTCTACCATTGCTGTTATTCTCATTAGAGCACAAAATGTGACTTAATTGAATGAAGCTCTAATGCTGGCTGTAATACCTAGACTGCAATTTCTAGTTTGTGTCTAGTACTAAAAGTGAGGATTAGATGTTCTTTCTAAAACACATTTCTCTCTGTTGTTGGCTTACAAGAGCTTTGTGTATAGAGTCAGTGAAGGTTCTCAAAGTGAACATTTAAAAACTGTAAAGTCAAACTCTGGAATCAAAATAAAAATCTGAGTATTGCTTGTCAGCTTGGTTTGACCTTCTGACTCTTACAGAGCACAGACAATCACCATTCTTTCATCACAGGGCTTTCAGACTTGCAAGATAATGCATATTCTTCAAACATGTGGTTTGGTTAAGTTATCTTAACTTTCCATCAGCAGGCCTCATTTTTGTGGTATTTTTTCTCCTCACGTAATTCAGACTTTGAATAGAAGATAGAACTGTTAACTTACTCATGTTGTCCTTCACAAGTGCTGAAATTTTTTTCATACCTTGATGGAGAAATGTGGTGCAGATAACACAGCTTTTAGTACCTGTTTTGAAAAGCTTAAGGCTTTATATAAACCTGTGTTTTCCCTGTGTAATTCTTACATATTAAGAACAGAGTTCTTAATTGATTGGGGTTATCTGTCAAGAACTTTCATGAGTTTGCACTTTTCAGTTTAAGGACCATGCCCATACATATATTTTTACTTATTCTTCTGATAGTTTACTCATTATCTCATAGGCATGTAATCAGTGGAAACTGAAGCTTTTTTGCCTGCTTTACTGAATGTTTCTTGTTGATACTTCAAATCCTGCTTCACCCACTGTAACTGTTCAAATGAAGTAGTTGCAATGTTTGGCTTAAGTTATTTTCTGGATGCTAATTCTTAAATGAAGGCTGTGTTTCAGAATCACAGGATGATTGAAGCTGGAAGGGGCCTCTGATGGTTATCTGGTCCAGCTCTTATGTTCAACCAAACCATATAGAGCTGGTTGCCTAAGACAACACATAGCCATTTTAAAAATATCACCAAGAAGGGAGATTCACAGTCCCCCTGGCAACCTGTGCCTGTGCTTGGTCAACCTTACAGTACAAAAATGTCTTCTGATGTTCGGAGAGAACCTCCTTTATTTCTGTTTATGCCCATTACCTCCTGTCCTGTCAGTGGGTACTGCTGAAAAAAACCTGGCTCAGTGTTCTTTGTACTTTCCTTTCAGGTATTTATATACATTAACAAGATCAGGGAGGATCCCCAGGTCCTTTTACACTTATTTGCTTTCCAGCCAGGTGGCCCCCAGAATATGTTGCTGCATGGGGGGCTGCTCTTCTCTAGGTACAGGGCTTCACACTTCTGTGTTGAACTTAATGAGGTTCTGCCCAGTTGGATGGGA
The DNA here is from genome assembly GCA_023637945.1 of Phaethornis superciliosus. Lineage (NCBI taxonomy): Eukaryota > Metazoa > Chordata > Aves > Apodiformes > Trochilidae > Phaethornis > Phaethornis superciliosus. The sequence goes on along the minus strand of JAJQWJ010000004.1, from coordinate 33,741,652 downwards.
CTTTGGGAAATCTGGTTTAGTGGTAGGTGTCCCTGCCTATGCAGGGGCATTGAAAGAAGATGATCTTAAAGGCCTCTTCCAATCCAAACTGTTCTGTGATTCCTGTCAGCCCGTTTTGCCAGCCTGTCAAAGTACCTCTGGGTGGCTGAATGACCCTTTGTTATAAAAGCCACTCCTTCAGTTTTGTATAATCAGGACACTTGCTGGGGATGCACTCTTGTCTTATCATCCAGATCATTAAGGTGTTAAAAAAGGATGGGACCCACTACTGACCCCTGCAGTACACTGCTATCTCCTAGCCTCCAACTAGACTTTGTACCACTGATGATCACCCTCTGTGCCCAGATATTGAGTTTCCAGTCCACTGCACTGTCTGCTCATCTAACCCATACATCAACAGCTAATCTGTGAAGATATTAGGGCAGACAGTGTCAAACACCAAAGTGAAGTCCAGGTAGACAATATCTACTAGTCTACCCTCCTCTAGCAGGCCAGTCATTTAATCACAGAAGTTTATCAAGTTGGTCAATCATTACTTTCTCTTGGTGAGTCCATGCTGGCTACTCCTGATGATTTGTCATCCTTTCATGCCTGGAAATGGTTCCCAAGATTATCAGGTTCATTACCTTACCAGAGATCAAACTGAGTCATCACTCTGTAGCACCTTTTGTCCTCATTCCTCTGCTCCTTGTAGACAGCAGTTAGGTTTGCTTTCCTGCAGTGTTTGGGCACTTCTGCCAGTCACCATGATCAATTAAAGATTATTGAGATTGGCCTCAGAATGACATCTGCCAGCTCCCCCAGCACTCCTAGGTGCATCTCATTAGGGCCCACAGACTTTCTCAGGTAGTAGGTATAGAGTCAACTTAATTGTCATCTTCACCAGTAGTACAGAAATTGTGTTTGAAATTACTATAAATCATTAAGGCAACTAATTGTGTCAGTATCGTTTGGTCACATTCTTTGCCAAATGACTGTGTCTGTATCCTCTCAAAAATCAACAATCTGACATTTCCTGTTTAACCTTTGTCTCCTTAATTTTGAATTATGTCTTTTAAGTAATTGTTTTTTAAATATCATAGTTCTGAGTATGTTTCCATTTCTGTAAGAAAATGATTCCATAGCCTTCCACACTCCATAGCCTTATTTTTGTATCTTCCTTGTGAGCTTACAATCTGCAAGGCAGTTTTTGTGAATGATTAAAAAAGGAACATGATTATCTTGCTTTGGAGGGTAATTTCTAATGTTGTATCCTGGTGCGAGATATGGCAATACAGAATTTGGGCAGGGTGTGAGCAGCTCAGGTACCATAGACACCCACATGGTAGCAGCAGATGTGGACATGGTGGATGAGGTGGGGTGGTTCTGTTCTTTGAGCTACAGATGGGTTGTATTACTGCACTGAAAGATGAGGTGGTGGTCAGTGACAGGCAGCTTAAGAGGAACAACAGGTTGTAAGTACAGGAGTTCTCTGAGAGAAGGATTGTCCTGGGGGAGCATGTTCCTCCTCCCTGAGAAGATGACTTCAAACAAAGTGGAAGTAATACTTAGCTATAAGAAGTTTTAAGTATGTATGGCATACATAAATCTTTAGACTCTGTGTAGATTGTGTGTAAAATGGTAGGAAATAATGTAGACTGGCTGATATGAAATGGGATATTATTACACCACTTAAATTTTATTTCAGGAAACAATATGTTAGCTTCCTTTAAAAACGGTTAAGGGGAAGACAAGAAAAGCTATTGGCATCTACATACAGATTTTTTGTGTGTTTTAATGGAAATAAGGGGCTTGAAATGATGGAGTTTATTCTTGGAGGGTGTGCGACTTGGAAAAAACCCAAATATTAAAGGAAAAAACCTCATAAACAAGTAGGTTTGCCTGAGAATTGTTTGCAGCTCAAGAGTAAGTTGTTGCACTACTGGTAAAAAAAGACAAGAATTTGGAAATGACAGAAGCCAAAAGGTATAGAGTTGATGAAAAAGGTTCCTTTTCAGGGAAAACTCAAGGCAAAATCCTGTTTCTTGCCAAACAGTTTCAAAGCACAGAATCCTTGGAAAAGCCATAATAAAGAGGCTTTTTGAAGTGTCTCTGTGCATCAGTGTGAGAGCACTAAATGAAATAGACTGTCTAAGAATGCAGTAAATCATATTGGGTCATTGCACTAATGAACAGTTTGAGCCCAAACTCTCATTAGCTTGTCTGTAGGAAGAGAAAACAGGAAAAAGACACATGAGACAAGTTCTTTGCTGGTACTGTCTTAAGCTTTTATTGTTGAAGAACACCCTTTAGCTAATTTCAGAACCATTTAAAAAAATACCTGCTTGGTGATTAGTAACCAGTGGATAACAGCAGAAAGACCAAGTGAATAAAGCCATAAATACCTAAGCCCTTGGGTTAACAGCCTGTAAAACTGTCAAAACGCATTGATTAAATGACAAAAGATAGCCTTTGGTAACCAGAAGCATTGGCACTGTCAGCACTAATCCTTATTCATATATGGGACACATATTTTTACTTCCTTCTAAAAAGGCAAGTCGTTTCTGTTAATAATGTTGATTTTTACATTAAAAGCAGATGTTTCCACTGGGTGCAGTCTTCACACCAGGTTTCTCAAAGTCAAAAAAGCACTGTAATTTCCAGTGCTTAACAATTTTAACATTTCTACTACTCTGTATTTATCAGAATAAATTTTCAGACTGGCCTTTAAATAATGCAAACTCTTTCAAGAGGCACTAAGAGCTTCCTTTAAAAAGCGTATGGATGATGATTTGGGTTTCACTGGGACTTCATGTGGTTCAGCTTCTCAAAGTGATCTTGCAGAACAAAATTTTTACCAGGAAGGTATTATAAAACTTCATATTTATTCATATCCATTCTTTCCTGTGATTCTGTCTCAGTTAATGCTGGGAGAAATTTTACATTGAGGAATTAAACTCATATTTAATGAGTTTAAGTTTTTTTTAAAATGTGAATGAGACTGTGGCTTTTTCCTTTTTTTGTGTAAAGTGAAGTGATACATAAAGTAGTGAAGGTTGAATAGTGACAGATCGCTGCACCTGTTATTATTTTCCTACATTTTTAGTGCTGTAAGTATTTTAAACTGAATATGATAGTCCTTAAGTGTTTGTTTTATAAAGGAATGGATTTTATACAAATTAATGTTTTTGTTGAAAACAGTAAAGAAAAAATACAGATAATGGAAATCTACAGAAACCTGTTGTCAGCTAGTAATTTTGCTGCAAAAAACAGAAAGTGACAGATAAAAGTAACCTTAATCTGGAAGACTGAAATTAGTTTCCAGAACAGTGATATCTTCAAAGTTTGTATTGACCCTTATTCTCCACCAGTGCAGTCTGTTTCATGTTATCATATTTTACAGCTAAAAGTCTTGCATTGTTTTGCAGAAGTTCACACAATGTAGGGAAAAAAAATAAATATCAGAATTACTTGATTTTCAGAGCACTGTGCAGTGATGCCACTCTCCAGTGACTTCCAAAAATGGCTGGTCCTGTGGACTATATAATAAATCTCAGAAATGAGTTATGTTGTTGGTTGAGTTGGGTTTTCTTGCAAAATGTTGATTCACCTGTATAAAAGCTGTGTCTATCCACACAGTGATTTCCAGAGTTTGTATTTTGACTGTTTGTGAGAACCAGACGTATTGATTTGGTGACAGCAGATGTTAATGGTGTTTTCCTCAAGCATTCTGTTGCACAAATAGGCATCTCTCATTGTGAGAAAAGGCAGTGAGAGGCTGTAAATCTGCCTGCTCGTTGTGAAAGGCAACAATAGATTGATTTATGGAGAAAAAGCAACTGTTAGTCTTATGGAGCCCCTGTGTGTGTGAAAACAGAGTTCTGCAGTGACTGGATATTTCTGAGAACAATTAAGTTTTAACTTAATCATGAGGGATATTGTACAGGCAAGGCAAGTCAGAGAGCTTTTGTTAGCCCGGAGAACATGTCATGATAACACAGTTGTGTAAAACTTAAAGCGTAACCAGATTTTCTCTCCAGCAGTAGATTTTTAGACCATTACTTCCTAATCTGATTATCACCATTCCTTCTGTATGGAGTCTTGTTTCTTGTGTTTTGTTCTCTGTTAGCATCCCTCTGTGCCCACATGCCATATTTGTTCTCTATGTCATGTACACAGATGAGTGTGCCAGTACGTACCAAGAGCAGTGAGCTTAAAGCCACTGAGCCTAAGAAACAGCAAAATATGGAGACATGCCACATGGCAGCATGGATTAAGACTTCTCAGCACAACCCTCAAGCTATGACCACTATGAGAAAAATGATATGTACTTTTTTCGGTGAAGTAATAGGCCTTTCTCATTAATTTTATAGGATTTCAGAGAGAAATTTATTGAATTTTAACAACAGTGGAAAACCAATATATAGAACTGTTCTTTGAATATGTTGACTGATTTTGGCAATTCTGTTTTAAAAATCTACTTCTCATTTGTGATCTGTGGATTCCAGATAATTTAGCTGTGTAACAAGGCATTCTTCCTGGTTCAGTGATTATTGGGGTATTAACCCAGAGAAACTGTTGTGATGAGGAGAAATGCAGTGTCGGGAAAAAAATGCTCTTCTGAATACTCAATTTAAGACTTATTTTCTAAGGAAGAGGAAAGAAAACTGTCTGGCATTTAGTGTGGTCTTCTCAGGTCTTCCTCTGTCTATTTTGCTGCATCATAATAATGTGAAAATATGTGACAACTACAGTGTGGCAAAGACACAGGAGCCTTAGTTCTCTTACAAACTCATGTAGGCTCTAATGTTGTATAGCCTTTCAAATAAGGTTTTAGGAACATCTTGTTAAGGTACCAGCTTTAGTAAGGAACGAGATATGATGATGGAATGGTGTTGAGTTGATAGTAATTTTGATAATGTTTGCCTCACATTTGCACATTTGATAATGTTTGTCTCACATTTTGATAATGTTTGCCTCACAGGCCTGAAATAAAGATCTTTAAGTATTATTCAGTTCTGTAGTTCTTTTTTTCTTGACAGAGTGCCTTAGGCAGTAAATAACAGATTTTTAGGCAAAAATGTTTCTTACAATGTTATTTATTTTCTTTTTTGTTCCTTTTTGTTCCTTTTAAGTCTGAACAGCCCAGTCCTGCCAGTTCCAGCTCCAGTTCCAGTTCCAGTTTTACACCATCTCAAAACAGCAGACAACAAGGTACCAACAAAGGAAAATAAACTGAAAGGAATGTGTTAAATGAAGGGACCAATAAAAGCAGAACTGGGGGCTTCTCATGCTTTTCTGCTGCCTTTCACAGCCTAAACTAGCCACAGTTTTGCTTTAGAGACCTTTCCTGGGGTTGTTTTCAGAGGTGGCTATAAAGGCAAAACAGAAGAGGAGAAAAAGATTATCTGAGAAAATGGTGTGAAGGCTATTTGTTAGCAACACTAAATGCATGCCAGTCATTTAACAGATGCTGAAGTCAAAAGTGTTCTGCTCCTTTTGCAGGGTTAGTTAGGCCTGGTGCCTGGCTCCATCTGAAGCCCTGCTCAGGAAGGTGTGGCTGCCCAAAGATGTGTGCATGTGGGCCATGATCTTCCCGTACTATTGGGAAGTTTTAAGAGTATGCAGTATTTGCTGTACATGGCAATGAAAGATGATGGTTAAACTTCAAGTTGACTTTAAATTTCAAGTTTGGTTTTCTGGCTAATAATTCCAATTTACCTGGAACTCAGTAGGGAAATAAGTTTTTCTTCTCAGAGAACTTGCCAAAGCAGGTTTTCTGTAAATAAGCTGAGATTCATTCTACATGATCTATTAAACTTCCTGGTTTCTGCTTGGCCTTTTTCCTTGGGTCTAAAAGATTGTACAACCGATACATTCTTGTTCAGCTTTTTTCTTTGGATCAGGAACGTTAAAAAAAGCTTTTGATGAATTAAAATTGTATTTGTCTGCCATTTGTATACCATTTTTATACCATTTGTATACCATTTGTATTCCTCAATGGTAGACTTCATTTAATGTTACGAAAATACATTAGTTTCTCAGACAGGATTTTTAAACAGATCTACACATGGTGCATATCTGCCCTAGTGCCTTCCTTTTGGTAACTGGTACTGATTTTCTAATTTATCCTGGCACTGTTATGCCAGATGAAAGCAAGCAAGAGCTAAAGTGAACTCTGGTTGATTACTGGCTTCAGGGATTTATTTTTTACCTAAGTCTTAACAGAACCCCTTCTTACTGAACCCCCTTTTTTTCTCTCATGAAAACCTCCTTAGTGGTGTGAACTGTCCATTGCAAGCTAAGAGATTTGGTTACCTGTTCCTGTATCTGATACGTTGGGCAAAAACCTGTTGACTTAGTATTTTCTCTTGAGCAGATGGGATCCATCCATCAGTTCTAAGTCATATATAAGACATCACAGACTGTCTTTCAGTCTTTTGTGCCTTCTCAAGAAAAGGTGGGAGATTTCTTCTGATATGAACAACTCTGAAGTGAAAGCACTATATATGTCTCATCTTTCTTGCCACAGTAAGTTGAGATTACTGCTTCTTTCTGGGATTTCTAGTTAAATTAACACCCAGTTCATGCATTTCTATATCAGAAGGACAAAGGACTAGACATACTGTGGCATGTTCCCACTGTTTATTGTGTTCTGGTCAGAACCCAGGTGTTTTTCTCTAACTAGAAGTTATTTGCCAGGACCACTGACCATTTTCCATTGCATTTAAGTTCCAGTGCTCACTCACGTGTCAGAAAACTACCCTGTGAAGTTTTTTACCTCTTTTTTGAACAAGCACTGGTTCTTCTTCAAGTTCTTCAAGTTCTTCTGCCCCTTAGGACTTACTCTGATATTTCCAGGTGTCCTTATCAAGAATACCTGCTCTTGGATAGCTCTAGTTTTCAACTTGCCCTTAACTATTCTGACCTTTTTGAAATAGCAACTGCTCAAACCCTTAAAAAATGTTTTAATAGAATTTTAAATTAAGTGTTAGCTATGAGCAGAAGATTTACAGTGGTATCACTGTCAGCAATAGAGAAACAAAAGACCTAAAAATCAGTGCTTTGCTGATTTGTTAGGAAAGGCTGTGGAAAAAGGTAGCTAACTCAATACACAAAATGTATATAAATAAATAAACTCTAAAATGTTTATTTAGAGTCCCGGATGTGGTCCTACATTTAGTGAAAATTTGTCTGAGAGGCTGTTCAATATATATGGGGCTGTCAGTGATGGGTGTCTTTCAGGAGTCCAAGTTCCTTTTTCTCCAAGAAAGAGGAGTAAGCCTATTAGCAACTTGAGACAGGACTGTCTGGTTGTCCCAGAACATAGTAAGGGAGTACCAGATTATAAAATAGTCCTCTGTTATACTTGGAAAAAGTACACAGGCAAGAATAATAAATTGGCTTAGGCTTGGGAGAGCAGTCTGTGTGGGAATGATGAAAAATGTGTGCTGGTTTTCTTTCTGCTTCCATTTCAAATAAGATAAAAGACTTGTGTTTTGGGTGACTTGAAAGCATAGCTACCAGTTTCCATGTTGGGGAGCTACATGCTGGTGTTTTATGCAAGATCAGCTATTTATATGTCATACTAAATTTCTTTACAAAGACCACATTTTGTTTGATTATTTTACCTTTCCTCCCACTGATCCTTTCCTCTGTTCTTCCATTGGGAGTCCTTTCATCTGTCCTTTACCAAGTCTTTGCTATAGTTTTCTTTCTCTAAAAATAGAGCACAGATCAGTTGCTTCTGCAGGTCAACAGTGGAAGTGTTGAAGTATAGCTTCCATTTCCTTGTCTCTATACAATTGTTTGGTCCACCAAAAATTTGCCCATCAGCACCATCTGTGCTAACCCAGCCAAGCTTAAGCTGTAAAAAGAGAGAGGATAAACTGTTGCTCTGAACCTGCCCAAACTGGTCCAGTTTATTGGAGTTCTAGTACAACCTTAGTGGTAAATCATTCTCAACATCAGCTTTCCAGTCACTGACACTAAACAAATCTAAAAATCTGTGACCTGAGCCTTGCCTCATCTGCAGTTCTTCATGAAGCCATTCCTCCCATGTTGAGCGCGCTCTCCCTCCTAGGGGTTTGACCCTGGCAGAAACGAGGTCTGTCTTCTCTCCTGTCATTGACACTCCTTGACTCTGTTTCCCCATTAGGAAACAGCAAGCTTCATCTCCATTTGAGGACCTACTCTGAAGCTCACTTGATCTGTGTTAGTGCTTTATGTTTCCTGGGATGAAGGAGTTTCAGAAACTTAACAGGAATGCACTTGCTACGGCCATCATCAGTTCTGTTACTTGCTATGTCTCACTTGCTTATTTGTATCTCAAAACCACTCAAGGCTGTATTTGGAGTTAAATGCCCTGTGGCTTCAGCCTTGCTTGCTTGCCACTTCTAAGCTGCTTTTGGCCATTGTTACTACAACCAGCTGTAGTTTTACAATTCCCAGATATGTTAAACATATTCTTCTTCTTCTTGTAAGATGTCTTTTGTAGCAAAAATAGGGTAAAAGCAAATCTAAATTCCAAACTGAATGTGATGCAGTTTTATGAACGAGTCAAGCTTTGTATCTTCTGTGATTTCAGGAAAAAAGCATAGTGTTGCTTGAGATTGATGTAGTTTTTACAGATGAATACTGGCAAAGTACTTATTTGACCTGAAATTGCCCCTGAAATAAAAGGAACATTAAAGATAAATGTATAAAAAAGCAGTAAGACAGAGACTTCCTTGGCCAGTATGAGTTAGTCAGAATTTGTTAGACTGTGCTTCTCAACACATGGCTCAACCTAACAAATGTACTATTACTTGCTGACCAGTATGCCCCTTGCATATAATACCCTTTGAGAAAGCAGAAATGCTAAAACCTAGTAATACCAAGAATCTTACTTCTAATAATAATGCAGTAATATTATTACTGTAGTAGCAATTTTCTCCTGGCATAACAGTATTTTATTTACTTTGGTTCAAGTGCAGACACTTAAATATATGAGTGACTTCACTTCCATAAGAAAGTCTATTGAAGGGCACCGAGTTGCTCTCATGAGTAAGTGATTCATGGAGAAGTCCCTGCAGCATTAAGCCTCCAGTACTTTACTTATTCTAATGTTTAAGACTCTCCCCTCCCAGTGCTGTGTGTGAAGGTAGTTTTCTGTCATCTACAAAGCTGAGTGCATTGCCTGGAACACCACAAAATGAAGTTAATTTCTGTGTTTTATTGTCTCTGTTATTTCAGGTCCACTGAGGTCTATAATGAAAGATCTGCATTCTGATGATAATGAAGATGAATCAGATGAAGCAGATGAGAATGACAATGATTCTGAGTTGGAACGACCAGTGAACACACAAGGAGGAAGCAGGAGTCGCAGGTGAATGTCTTGTGACAGCAAGGAGCCTGCTGGCCAGAATGTTGTGCTTGTTAGAAATGGCCTATGGCCTTAACTTTCTCAAAAAGCATGGAGTAGGATATAGGAAGAGAATTCAGACCCTCTTCCTAAAGAATATGCATGTAAAAGTGTCTCTTTTCTATCAGAATTAGGGTTACCCAAGGCAAACTTACTATACTAATCCATACTATTATGATGATCCTCAATTATTTGACTTTCCTTGATTTCATGCCATTTTGACTTAAGGGGAGTAGTCATAATTACTTTTTGGTATAAAGGAGATAAAATTAAGTCCTTCAATTGCTGGATGAGCTATTCTGTACATAGTGTCTCATTTTCAAGATATCTCAGCTACCAGTTTTAGATTAGGTTGTTAGAACAGAATCAATTAAATTTGAATTGCAAGTGATTTCTGTATTGCATGAACAGAAAAGTGTAGGAGCATAAGCTAAAGCAAACATCTGTCACATAAATTACTTTAAAAAAGCTCTGCAACCTTTTTAAGAGTGTACAAAAAATATTGATTATTCAGGCACTGAATACTTGAAGCTCCACCTAAATAATGCTGAAGTCATGGAAAATCTGAAACAGTCTGTCTTGAACCTTTTCATAGCGGGTTCTTAATCTGATCCACAAGGCTCTGCTGTGAGTGTGCAGCACCTAAGTGTCAGTATCAGCTACTGCTTAATTGGAAGGTAATAGGAAAACATTATGAATGTAAGCTGCTTCCGTTGTGCACTCTAGCAGCTGAAATCAAGGAGACAGAGACCAAGACAACTAGCAGTTTGAGAATTTGTGTCAGTGATTGAGTGATCAATTGTGTCATGCTTAATTTACCTCTTAAATGTGGAGATTTTGTTTCAGGTTGTTTGTTTATTTAACAAGACCTTATCTATGCTCATTTTATCCCAAATAACAATTCCTTTTCTTCTAGCAATAAATATTCCCTGTTTTTCCTAAGTAATTAAAGGGTGAAGGTCATTCAACTAGAAGCATGAATTGAAGGTCATTTGACTAGGAGCTGAACTTTCACATGGCCTCTCCTGAGATACTCCATGTTAAAATTTTAGCCAGGAAAGAACTGTTAGACATGACAAGAAACAAGGAATTTATCAATTAAGCACTTGTCCAAGTGGGAAGTACGGCTATTTAGAAAGCTTTTAGAAGTGTAGAAAACTATCTCTACAAAATATTTTCCTAATTCCTAATGACTGTGAACCAAGATACAGTCTCTCCAGTTTGGAACAGCAGTTAATGTTCTAAATAATTTAACTATTTCTTTTACATTAACTGATGCTAGAAGACATGTCATCTCAGCCAAGGGCAAGCAGACTTGTTCTTCATGCTGTGCAGAGCTTTTTCCAGAGCATGGCCCCTCCTCTGATGCCTTTCTTCCATGTGACCATGATTAATGATGTCTTGCTTAACAAGGGGTCATTCTTAGTGTCCTACCTCAAAGTGCAAGATGAGTTCATCGCTGTTAACAGCCCGTTGTCTGGAGGTGTAATCTTTTGGCTCATTTTTTCCATAGGGTTAGTCTGAGTGATGGCAGTGACAGTGACAGCAGTTCAGCTTCCTCCCCACTACATCACGAACCAGCACCACCCTTACTGAAAACCAACAATAACCAGGTAAAGTGAGGGTTTGTAAATGCAGTCCTGATGAGCTGATATGATACTCTGACTACTTCAGTGAAGTTGCTTATTCTGTGTCTGGAAATAAGAGCTTTTTGTCAGTAGAAGTATTTGGTTTAGCAAATACTGTAGAAAAAAGTAATGTGTTCATGAGTATTTGAAGAAATTCATCCTTTCTGTATGAATTCACTTTGCAAGGTAAACAATTCAAACTGACTTTACAGCAGCAGTCATACAAGTTTACTGACTGGCAATAAATCTCTACTTACAGTACTGTTACAGTTAGAATAGGGTCTACATGTATTAACAAAAGTTTGTGATTTGGATTGTGAGTTTTATGGATGAGTCTTTCTTATGTCTCTTAGGTTAACTGCCTGAATTATCTGGCAGAAATTGTTTACTTGCTATTTTTTTTCTAATATATTTCCAGTACAAGCTTACTTAGCATGCCAGTCCAAAACTGTGTAATTCATGCCAGTTAAGTTCAAATACTCTGTTGGGGAAAAAACCCCTGGGGAGTAGTTTGTGTGCAGAAGAGAGGAAGGAGATTCCATTTCCTGAAGGCATTCTTACTATCCACCAGCAACTGTAGGCTTTTTGAAGTTACCTGTAAAAAAGTTACAAGTTTTTAAGAGAGAGTCTTTTGGAGAAAAAAGCTAACTATAAAGATGAAAAATACTGCGTTTACTGGAGACAAAAGCACAAGAAAAATTAAACACCTATCTTTGTCTGTTTGTTTAATGAAAACTAACTTCTACAGAGGCAATGTAATTGTTAAGTAATTCTATGTGTCAATATCAACAGCCCACTTATTCACAATTTTCGCATTCCTTTTCCCTTCAGTTATCTAACAGAAGATCTGTCCATATGGCTAGACACTCCAAATAATAGCAGTATGCCATCTAAAATTGAAGGTTACGTACCTTCTTCCACTTTCATAAGTGGGCTGAAGTTTATAATCAAGCTGAAAATCAGAAATTGAGGGAAGCATTATGAGCATTCAAATTGTTTGGACCATAGCCACACTTGAAATCTCTGCTTGATAGCATAGTGCTTGCCAGGGTGACACTTGTGACTGATGAAATAAAGTTTATGTTGACTAAGTCCATTCACAGAACTAAAGGGGTAAGACACAGTATTTCACATCCTCAGATGTGATTGTTGCTGTCTCATCTAAACAAGAGTACTTAGATTTCAGCTACACACCAAGAGCACTGTAAGGAAGCCACTTTTTTTCAGATTTACTATGGTCTTGCTAAGGTTTTATTTAAAAACAGTAATTTTTCTTCCTTTAAAAACAAGAAAAGCATCTGAGAGGTACTGGATCTATGCCTAGAGGTCTGTGTTTTTTCAAAGAGAGACTTGTTCTTCCACTGGCCTATATAGCAGTAAGCCCAGAGGCTGTTTTTCCTTCAAAAAAAAAATCTTTTGCTTTCTGGCTATGCATCAGTGTTGGCTAAAAAAAATCCATAGGTAAGGTTAACTTCTTATATAAAGGGAAATGGCTGCCTGCTTCCTGCAGTCTTATGGTGCTGGTCACTTTGGGAGCACACAAGTAATTTTACTCATGTATGCCAAGGAAAGTAGAAATAAAAGGGAACTAAAGGAAAACTGTCAGTGAGGCTTCTTGCAAGGGTAGGAGACTTGCTTTTACATGCCTTGTTTCCTTCTTTTTTGTGCTAAGTTTTGTCCTGTGTTGTGACTCTCCAGTGTGGCTTCGGAGAGAATCATGCTCATGATGTTTCTCTTACATACAATGAAATGTGAAACAAAACCTCCTGTAATCTATGGTAATTTGTTTTCCATTGATGTTTTCCAGAAAATACATTCCAGATTAGTGATGACATGGTGATTTTTTTGAATTTTTTTTTCAGACTCTATATCCAGCCTCAAAAAAATTGTGTGTGCAGAAAATAGTACTCTAATCAGTTCTTTTCCCCTCAAATATTGCTCACTTTAGTCCTAAAACATTCATATGAAGCATGGTGTTCTGCTGCTTGTTGACATGCTCTTCTTAATTGTGGTTCAGTACTGGGTGAAGCATTCTTGGTTTGTATATATGATAGTATGGCTTTGTATGGCATTGAAGAAAGGGCACCATCTACATACAAGAGAAATTACAATGTTAGTTTTGGTTATTTGCAGTTCATGGGATAATTTCAAAAACTATGTTACAAAATACATTATAGAAGAAAAGAGGATGAAAAATACACTGATTATGTGACATCTCAAAGGCACCGGAGAATACCTCGTCATAATTTTGTACCTGGAGAATCAGATCTCTTATCCCACTAGCATGCAAAAGATAGAAAAATGTGTTGAGGAGGCTTCATGATATAAAATTAATTCTTCTAACCACTAGTAATATAAATATGATCTCAATAGCAACTCCTAATTCTCTGCTGCTCACTGATTTTTTTTCTGAAAAATATGAGTAGGTTGTATGTCGATTGAAAAACAAAAAGCTGACTTTAAAGTTTTGATTACCTTTTCTCCAGTTCTTATATTCCTTGTTTTGTTAACTGATAGGAGAATTTTTGTTGTAATTCAATTGTATTCAATTATGCATTTAATTTTTACAAGATTTTCTTTCTTTTCCAGATTTTAGAAGTGAAAAGTCCAATAAAGCAAAACAAGTCTGATAAACAAATAAAGAATGGGGATTGTGATAAGGTAAAATGGGAATGATGTAAACTAGACCACAATGTGATATTAATGTATTTACTAAATAGCAGTTTTTGTTGCAGAATGTGTCTTAGTAATTAGCATATCTTTGCTTTGAGTTCCTTTAGGTGCAGATTTTTCTTACTCTGCAATTCTTTTTTCCTCTTCTGTCCTATTTTGAAAGGATTTTCCTGTGGTGACTTTTTTTGTGTGGTTTTTGGGGTGATTTGGCAAATGTTACCATGTGGGAACCTGTTATCTATGTTTATATTAACTACTGTCCACTATGATTTTGCTTTGTGCTTCCCTGATAAAATGGTAATTTTGAAGAGAAGAGTTCACAGCTGTACTTGTAGCAAATAAATCAATTTTTAAAAAAACCCCAAAACCCATATTTTCCAGAATCTTTTCTGAGAGCTGGGCGTTAGGAAGCAGAACATGATTTAACATGTTAACTAGAACTATATAAAGCATGAATTAACATTTAACAGTAAGAGAGTCTTGTTTGAAATTGTGTCAGCTGGTAATGGGTAAGAGTTTTAAGACCTGGTGTGAATGAACATAGCAGAATTGCCCAGTATGGACAAGGTCCCTTGGAATTCCATTTTTCAAAGGTATTAGTATCAACTTTGTGATAATGTGAGGCAGGACACCAGAGTTTCAGTCTATGATGCTAGATTTTCTGTGTTCTGATCCATATGCTCCTGAGGTTTCTTGATCTGGGTACTGTATCTCTCTCTGCTTAAAAGCAAAATTTCTAATGGCTCAGGCTGAAGGAGAAAGTTGGGGGTGGGAGATGGAGGGGTGGGACATATTTAACATCCCAGGAAAAAGGACAGTGGAATTACCACTGGATTATTCTTGTTTATTTTTCTCCTTTTATATTGTTGACACGGAAAACTAATTATGGAGCGTTTGGAGAAAGAGGGGTTTGTGAACCTTTGGGGTTTTATTTCATATGAAATGTTGGGAGATGTTTTTTAAAGAGCCTGTTTTGGCATCCTTAGTCTACTTGGCACTTGCCACAATTGAGATACAGGTGTTACTGTCTACAGCTAAGAAGTAACTGATAAAAATTTCAGCTGCATGAAGTATCTAAAAGCCCACAAAAACTTTGGGTTGCATTAAGCTAGGGGAAGCCAAACTACTGAAAAAGGAAATTTAGCTCAAACAAGATTTAAAATAAAATTTCAGTTTGTGTTGGTTTTGAAGACATCTGAAGTTTATGAAATACATAGCTGTGACTTAATTAACAAGTTGTTTATGGGGGGGGATTTGTTTCTAGGCATATCTCGATGAACTAGTAGAGCTCCACAGAAGATTAATGACATTGAGAGAAAGACATGTACTGCAGCAGGTGAGGAGCACTCATGCAATATCACAGTGTGCTCATTGGAATTGTGAAATCAAAGTCACATCTATTTTTTAATAGTCTTCAAGCCTATATAATCCATGCACAGCTCATTACCACTTTCAGTGCAGCTTAGGGATTTTTTTAATCATGCATTTAATTGTGTTGTCAAACTGGAAGACAAACTAAGAAATGCTTCTCTGATCTAAATTTTTCACCAGTTCATTGTTACGTTTCTCAACATACTGTATCAATAATTACAAAAACAGGAGGGGGCAATTGACACAGTTTGGTACTAATTTTAAGGTAAAAGTCTTGCTGCTTTTCTCTGGAAATGACTGGCGTTTTCTCAGAAACAATTTAAAATGTTTTCTGTGGCAAGCAGAACACGTGGAATTCAAAGCAAAACTGACTTTGGGCAAAATCACAATACATTCAGTGTGTCTTCTGAGGTCAAGAAGGGAGTAAAATACAAAAATACGCAAACCAAGAAAGTTTCAGATGTATTTAAAGGTTAAGCAATAGTAAGAATGAAGAATAGTATTCTTGGTTTTGGGCAATATCAGGTACTATTGGGTTACAAATTATGAAGATAAAACACTAACTAACAAACTGTAGCACAAATGGTTTTATTATGTTTACTGCAATTATGTGCCAGTTGTGGACATGTTGTAAAGAGGGAAATTCTGCCACTTCTAAATGATCTCTACCACTCATCAAATTTCTAAGCATTTGGGTGAGTTTGTTAAAAATATTTTCTGAGTCCCAGCATTAATCTGTTGATTAGTTCAGGCTCAATATTGTGAGTAAAGATGAAAAAAAATTGATTCATCAGTGAAAAAGGGAGACCTTGATTAAGCATATTGTTAGTTAAAGAGGTATTTTAATAGATTTGTCAGATTTCAGAAGTTAGGACACACGATGATGCATATTGGTTATCTGTCATATTTAATGAACAGGTGTTTCCCAAGTTCCCCTTTGTCTGCAAAGGCAACCAAAGCATACTTTCAGAATGGTTGCAGAGATAGAGTTTTATCTAAATTGGGAAATTACTGCACAGAAGGATAAAATATTGTAATTACTGTTCCACATTACATTATTCATTCATTCTTAGATAGCTTGCACAAAAAGCAAATATGTGCTGTATTGTAAGTTTGTTTCCTATCTTTGCTTCCTGAGCACTTGCTTCCCCAGTTATCCAAGGCATAGTTTTTGAATGGTTTCACTTCTGGTAGAGCTTTGTAGGCAGCACTGTGCAGTTACCAGCTGTCAGTACGAAACTACACCACTGTCCTAGACAGCATGGTCTGGCCATAAATCCAGCTTTGTCTGGGACTGTACCAGCAGAGCACAGGGCTTAGGTGGCTTCAAGTGAAATTTTGAAAAATATCATCAAAACCTTTTCTGCAAACCAACAAGGAAGAAATGTTTTTTCTTCCATGACAGTGTCTAGCAGTGGAACAGAGCAAAAGATTTATGGGCAGAGTCCAAGCTAGGCAGTGGTACAGTTCTGTATTGATACCTCATAACTGCATAATGATGGCCACAGAGGTCTACAAGAATTCAGTGAAGAGACAAGTTACTTATCAGTTTTGTGTTAGCTGTTCGGCACTAGAAAATATTGATGCTGTTTTGAAAAAAACAATGCATTTTAGTTTTAAAGCCTTTAATCCCTTAATATGCTGCAATTCATTAGTTAATATTATATCATTTTACAGAAATATATTCTCAGTATCAAATGGATAACTTGCAGATACTAAGTTATTCTCTGCACTACAAATAAACTGTCATCCCATTTTAACTCTGCAGCTATGTAATTAATCTGAAATACTTACAGTGAACACAGAAATAAAAAGAATATAGAGCTGAGAAAGCTTTTAGGAATAAATGAAATAAATACACCTTAAAGTATTAATGTAATAAATGTGTAACTTCTAGAATAAGAAAAGTAAGGGTGTAGAGACTATAGGAAGCACAAAGGTCAGGAGAGTAAGAGATAAAACTAGAAAGAGATAGTGTTTACTAGAGGAAAAGAGGGACTGAGTGCAAAAATATGCAATGGAAAACTGTAAATAGCTGCATGGGTTTTCAAGGTGTTGTTGAAATGGAATGGGGTGGAGTTCTGTGTTCCTTCCTGAGTGGTGATTGTCATCTCTTTGTATCAGAGCAGATAACAATCTCTTGTCCATGTCAAAGCCTGCTACCCACAGATTTCTAGGGAGTTTTAGAGAAAGGACTTGCAAGGGAAGAATGAAGGCACTGATAATTTAAAAGCACTGGATTTTTAAATTTATGCTGAGGGATGTGAAAAGAAGACAGGTTTTTGCAGTCTCAGTTGTTAGCAAGTCGATAGGTATAACAGGAAACAGAAATGCAACTGAGTTGGAAATGAGGAAAAAAAAAAAAAACCTGTTTGAGAATATAACTCCTTCCCAAGAGAGGCAGTTCTCTTTGAAACGCTTTGTAAAAGGAAGATGGTATAAATCTGCAAAACAGGGGTAGGAGGAAGGAGAGATACTGAACTGCAAGTGCCTGAATATGTAGCTAACTAATCCTGATGTGAAGTGATAGTAACAGATGGGTAAGAATTCCCCATGAATACAGGTGAAAAATAATATTTGACCAAGAAATTAGTCCCGTGAGAATCACCTGAACAATTTTTTTGTGACTGTTGGACCATGGCTAGACATATACTGAAATTACATTTTTAAAAGAAATCTCTCTCCCACCTCTTTTACATTAAAGAAAAGTTTGGCCCATATACTCAAATTGACTGTGTAAAGCTGGGTCTCTAACTGCATTTTCAGTGCAGATGATGTTATCATGATGCCATGGGAGGCAAGAAGATTCCTGGTAAGACTTTGCGTCTTACTTTGAGGCATCAGGAGCCTTATCTTAAGGTGGTGAAAAATCTCCTTAAAGCCAGTGCACTAGACAGAACCGGCATAAGGAAGTTGAGAGTTTGTACCCCTGCTGAAGATTACATTGCTCATCTCCACAGTGTGCTTAATTTCATATGGTAACTGTCTTCTGTGGGTCATCAGAAATAGGGTGATGGGGTTAGGATGAGGTTGGACTGATGATCATGAAAGTCTTTTCCAGCCTGAGCAGTTCTATGAATCTATGATGATTCTGAGCAAGGGACAGCTTGCAGGTCTGGAAGCTACCAAATGACATAAAACTCACTATAGATTGAAAAATTACAATGTCGTAGTTGCACTTCAGCTTCCCTAACACACACTCATTTGCTTGCTTAAAGGCAGATAAATAGTTGTACTAGATGGATAATGATGAAACTGAGCTGGAAAGATACTGTGTAAACAGAGATGTACATTACAGCAGAAAAGGAAAGCTTACAGTGGCAGGAATAAATGGGATACTTCTGCTCTTTGCAGTCTGAGCTTTTGGAATAAAACATTTAAATGCTCTATTTTTAGTATTATAAACCTCAGGCCTTCTGGCAACTAATGCCATCTTTTTATTCTTTTTCAGGAATTTCTGAATACTATAAGGATGCGTATGCTAATATTCTTAGTCACTAACTTGTGATTGACTGGAACACACAGAGGTGTTTTTCATTGAGCTGTCAGGGTGTACACTGATACATTTTTGTACATCCCTTAAAACTTTTGGAGTTAATTTCAGTGTGATTTACAAGGTGTCCTGACACAGTGGCTGTATTTCTTGTTGAGTGGATGATGGATATGTTTAAAATGTT
This sequence comes from Phaethornis superciliosus, assembly GCA_023637945.1. Lineage (NCBI taxonomy): Eukaryota > Metazoa > Chordata > Aves > Apodiformes > Trochilidae > Phaethornis > Phaethornis superciliosus. The sequence goes on along the minus strand of JAJQWJ010000004.1, from coordinate 33,722,921 downwards.
TTTTTCCCTTGGCCTGGAGGTTAAAAGCACAAATAGAACCTGATCAATTAAAGTGCTTATTGGTGTTTTAAAATATACAGTGCTGTTTAAAAATATATGTGTTACCACTCATGAATTTTTTGTTTCTAAAACCATGTATATTGCTGTGGGGGCTAGGAGGGGTGGTAATGTTCCACCACAACATGAGGAAGCATTAGACACAGTTCTTCAGCATCTCTGTCTTTCAGGCCTCAACTTTTGTAAAACTCTTGTGCAGCCATTTATTTATTGCACAGAGGATATTTGAAACCAAACCTGAGATTAGATTCCTACCTTTATTAAAGGAGGCTGGATTGACTCTTTAACTTCTCTCTTAGATTAGGCTCTCGAGTGCCAAAAATCAAAATGACAAACTTCACATACTGGACTTTCCTTCTGGTAACAACAAATCTTGGCATATTTGATTTTTTTTCTTCTTTCTCTCTCGTCTTAATTGCAGAACAGTGGGAGTCACAACAGTCTGTGAATCAACAAGTGGACAAATGAAGTTGGCAGTTTTAGGTTAAAAATTCCCACGCGGGAAAAAAAATTAAAGCCAAGAGGCTCAGATTTTAATGAAGTATTAAGAGCAGCGGGACTGTTCTTAAGTACTTTGAAAATTTTGAACAGCTGCAAACCAAAGTAAACAGATGGTACTTTTTTTTTTTTTCCAACCTAGAAGATGGAAAGGGATTGGGAAGGGAGATTTTTACAGTAGCAGGCATTTCCCTTTATTATCTGGTTTCCATTCTGTTTAATTCAACCTAGGCTGTGTCATTCCACCTTTGGCAATACAGATGAAGTTATTTCATTTATTGACAACATAGTCTTCCGTGTTCTGAGGAGAAAAAAAAAGTCATGGTGACCAGAAAATTACAAAATATTTAGTTTAAATTAATTGTTCTTTCAAGTTGGTTTATTCTTAACAAATTAGACATTTTAAGGTAGGCTCTGTAAACCACGTGTGCATATGTCTGTGTCTCCTGCAGCTGTGGGGGTGGAACCACAGAGTAATAAACCTCAAACAAGCAAGGAATGTCTAGCAGCAGCATTTCAGTGGAGATATATATGGAAATGAATGGGCTTCAAAGTGAAGGGCATAAACCTCAGTGCCATGAAGGGATGGTTGGAAAGACTGAGCAGAAGAGCAATGTTCTGTCAGTCCATGATGCTACACAGAGCGCTCCCTTCCCTCTTCAGGATGGGGTGCCTTTCTGTGTACTCACTTGGGATGTCTCTGTCTTGGAGTGAACCAGTGCATAAGAGATTCATAGCCATGATTTGTTGTTACTGTGTTAACCCTATCTGACAAATAATGATTTGTCTTTCCAAGATGCTGCATTGGTTTTGTAGGTAGGTGCACTTTGAACTTAACATAACCGCAGTTACTTGTTACAGCCCTTGAATTATGTGTTGAGTATGACTGCAGTTCAGAGACTAAAAATGTCAAACCTGCAGAAAGGCACAAGTTAGATATGTACCATTGTTATCACAGAATGGTTGAGGTCGAAAGGCATCTCTGGAGGTCATCTGGTCCAACCTCTTCTGGCTGAACCTGGGGCATATAGAGCCACGATTGTGTCCAGATGGCTTTTTAATATCTTCAGGGACAGAAACTCTGCAACTTCCTTGGCAACCTTTTCCAGTGCAGGGTCACCTTCACAAGTGTTACATCATGTTCAGAGAAAACCTCCTGTGTTCAGTTTGTGCCCATTGCTTCTTGTCCTGTCACTGGACACCACTGAAAAAAAGCTTAGGTCTGTCCTCTTTACATCTTCATCTTCCCATCATATATCGGTACACATCTGTAAGATCTGCTGTGAGCCTTTTCTTCTCCAGACTGAAGAGTCCCAACTCTCTCAGTCTTTCTTCACAGAAGACATGTTTCAGTCTCTTTTTCTTCTCAGGAACTCCTAACAGCTCTCCTCTTCCTTGTTTGGATTAAGGCTGTGATTATAGATTAAGTAGTCACCAGAAGTCATCTTATGCCTTTTGGTAGGAGCCTTTCATGAGTTATTTGGTTTCAAGAAAATTTAGGTCCTTTACTCAAGAAATAACTGCTAATATGTGAACTAGCACTGGGTAAGAGAGCTCTTGAATATGTTTGGGGTTTTTTTTTTGGTTATGTTTTTTGTTTTTTGTTTTTTTTTTTTTTGGACTATATTCTATAGGGATTGATTTCTTTCCCTTGCTTTCAGAAAGACTTTTGCTGATTATTTTCTAACACAGCCTGTTTAGCAGCTGCCTACACCATAAATATTCTAAACAGAGATCTGCTTGCTATTTTTTATTTATTTAGTTGTTCTGTTATGACTTGTGGTCTGTGAGGAGAGTGTTTTTTTTTTTCCTTTCCTTTTGCTGTATGAAGACTGAATAAGAAAATACACTGATTTTCTTGTAACATACAAAAATATCTCAATGGTAATGTTTGCTGGAACATCAGATATGTAGGCTGGCATTGTGGTTGATGATGATCTAAAAAAAAATCTGAGGTGCTATGATATGGAACATAGTTGGCATCAGAAGGGAACTGAGTGATAATAGTTTAACCTTTGTTTTGTGTCTCTGTAATACTTAGTGGCATGTTACAACATTCAGTGGTCATGTGAAACTGATGAAATTCTTAACTGCATCTTCTCTTCCCTTTCAGATAGTAAATCTTATAGAAGAAACTGGACACTTTCATATCACAAATACAACCTTTGACTTTGATCTTTGCTCACTGGATAAAACCACAGTCCGTAAACTACAGAGTTATCTGGAAACATCTGGAATCTCCTGAGGATTCAGCATCTGGCTGCATCAGAAACTGTTCTTTGAATGAAACATTCAGGATGATGCAACCAAATTGGGGAGGAAAAAACAAAACAAAACAAAACAAAAAACAAAGCAGGCCTCTTAAGCTTTATTCTTCTTTAAAGCTAGTCATCATTTCTTGACAACGGAGAGGAAAAGTCACAAGACTCAGAGGACCACTCTTCTCACAAATAAAATGCTCTGGAAGTGTTTGCCTGGCTAGCCTTGAAAAACAAACACACGAAAACAAACAAATATACTTGGTCTTAATGAATGTGTATGATATCATGTATCTCTCTCTGTGGTCCTCTAGCCCACGAGATGAATGCATGTTCAACACACTGCCTTATTACATAACTGATCTATTTAATAATACACACATGTATTCTAAAGTCAATGAGTCATCGAATGACACTATCAGATCTTGCAAGTAGTGGGGTCCCATGTGTGCTCTGTTGATGCAGTACTATTACAAGCCTAGTAACCTTACTCATGTTAAAATACCACTACTTACTATTGTTAGTCACTTAACATGCTACAGTCTTGTTTCCTCTTCTTCAGTTCCAGGAAACAAGATAAAAACTTGGGGATCAAACAGTGGTCTTAAATTTTATTTCCTGTCTGTTACAGCAGGTTGGACCACAGCAGGTTGGACTGCAGCAGGTTGGACCGCAGGTCCTTGATTCTATCCATTGAATCTTGATCTTGACCATGGTAGAAAATGCACCAAATAGGATCATATGACTTGCTGTCTAGCCTTAGTGAATAGTAGGACTTTTAACAGAAAATGTTACGTATACTGTCCTGAATCCAGCATCTTTTGCAGTCTACATTCTTGTGTCTGTTTTATTGTTAGGAAATGAAATATATGTAAGAGTGAAGGTTTTCTGCAGGATCATCATAAGAGAAGAAATATTGTTCCTGTCTTCTAAGGAAATGTTGTAGAAAATTCTTAATTTGGAGCTATTTATTACTACAAGTTTCAACACCCTGCTGCCAGTGTGTGACTTACCATAAAGCTATTTGCATAACTTTTGTGTTTGTTCATGTAGTATATGGTATGGTTAGTTTGGTTTATGTTTTTTTGTTTTGCTTATACAAGTGCTAAATTAAAACCCTCTCTTTGAAAAGAAAAAAATATGTTCTTATACACTTTCATATTAGAATAAATACATACATGTTGTATCATATATATGTGTGTATATATACATATATTCCTGCACCTGTATATATGTGTACATACACATGTATATATGCTTCTTACATTTTCAAGATTTTGGTATCTGTTTAATGACTTGCTTGTGTTTCCAGAAGGATTTCTTGCCTATAAAAATGAGTACTCTTTCATAACATCGATTATTCCTTAAAATCAGTATCCTTTATGTATTATCAACCAAAATAACGTGTACTCAGTTTTACGTCAAAGCTCCATGCTTTCATAATGCTGATGTTTTCTTGATGAAAGCATCACCCTTCTATTAGAAGCTCAATCTCTCAATGAAAAGAGAAAATGATTTAAAAAATACTTCTGGATGCAAAGGTTTATTCAGGTTTGCCAGCCTTAAACATGTATCTTGTTTCTGGACAGGCCAGTATGTCATGTGTATGCTTATATGCCACTTGTAGTTTGTATGTGTAGAGCTGAACAGTAGTATCTGTATGACTTAACTGTTTCATGCACACAGTTTGTGCAGCACTGTAAAACTGAATTCCTGTTGGGGTTATTTCTTATTAACGTGGTAAAGCTTAATACTGTTTTTTTAAGTCCAAAGAAAATTTTACACTTTACTCTTTTTGAGAGGGTGGGATACGCATTAGATTGGGAGCTTTTTTTCATATTTAAAATGTTGTTTGACCACACTCTTCAGGAAGTCCTTCTCAGGCTTCCCAAGAATAAGTGTACTTTTTCAGTAATGTTATGACTCTTATTGATGATTGGCATGAAGCATACTTGAAGCGTTATGTTGTTATTTTAAGTCCATGTCTTAATGTGCAATTGGGGTGTGAGGGGAGGAGGAGTGGGAGTGTAATTTTAAAGTTACCTTTGACAGGAGACAGGGGATAGTGGGGATAGGGAACGGGTGCATGTAAAGGGGATACACTTCAATTTTTATTGATTATTTTATATGAAAATGTCTGGAACTCTAAAAGCAACTTTAAAAATGTTTGGTCTACCAATGTGTGTTCAACTTCCTCTCTCTTAGTTATACTAGACACATACAGAATTTTGTCCATTTGACTTTTGTAATTCTGTGGTAAAAACTCATTGTGTTTCAGGAGGGGAAGAATCGTATATTACTTCTGGTATGATTGTTGCACTGTTTTGTTAGAAATGGTGAAATGAATCATTTTACCATTAAAATGCCAGATAAGCTTTATTATATAACTTAGGTGGAAGGACACAGCAAGTAGAACAGGCGTAAAAAGCGAGATGAACACCAATTACAGTATCCAGGTAGTGCTGAAGTTCATGCAAATTTTGGATCATCCTTAAAACTCTCAAGCTTTCTAATTCAATAGGAGAGGGAAGGAAATAGACTGCAGTCTCTGTGTGTGTGCATGTGTTGATTTTTTCACAAAACTCTGATAGAATAAGAGTTACTAAGTGTTGATCTAAATAAAAAAAATAAGCTATTTTCATCTAATTTTGTATGCAGACACAAAATAAATCCTTGTTCACTTAGTTTGAGGCATTGATATTTCTCTTAAAGAAAAAAATACTAAGATATCCTTCCAAGCCTTTATTGTATCTGAGCATTGCCAAGCCTTTGGTGCATATGAGCACTGATGTTCAGGATGGGTTGAAGTGTGAATGGCAAGAAATGTTTTGCGGTTTTACTTAATGTCAAACTTTGTTTAAGTCAAAGTTGTATGTGAGAATTTTGAATAATTAATTGAGGTGAGCTGTAAAGCTGTGAATTGCAATATCAAAAAAAAAAAAATTCAGCGCGAGTCACTGTTACTAGGACTGTAGTTGTATCCAGTAGTAAGGACAATTTTTCTCTCTCCACTGAGTGGAGAGATGTCTGATTTGGGAAGATAAGTTTTATTACCTTTGCCAAAATCTGAATCCACTGAATAGCTTTACAGAAATTTTAATGTCATCTAGATTTGAAGACCATCCCAGTCCATGCTAAAGAGAAAGCACAAGAAAGGAAGAAGATTCATACACAGAAGTGAGGAGTATTCCATGGTAAAACAAAACTCATGCTTAGTCTTCAGCCTTTGGATTGTAAGAAATGGTTGATCATTTTTCTCTCCTTTGCCATGGTTGGACATTTTTAGGTTAAGACTGTGCTTTCAATTTCAGAAGCAGAGTATACAGAGTACAGTACATTTGGAGAGACAAGAATATCTCTAAAGTTTCTTTTAGTCTGAGGGAATGAAATTATAAGTTTGTGGGTTTTGTCTCACCCATTGTCCTTCTTTCCCATTCTTGCAGTGTATATTCACAATCTGATTTGGGTCCTTGGCCCTTGCTTATGTATCATCTAGGTTTCTCACAAGCTACACTAGTGTTTGGCATCTCTTGAATATTTCAACCTCCATTGCTTAGTTTTCAGACTTAATGGGAAGGCTGTAGTATGGTCTGAAGAGAAAACTGCTCTGATCAGTTGTTGTATGCATTATATTACTTCAGACTTTACTTGGATGGTGGGATGTTTGATTTCCTTCATTACTGTCTTTGTTCATACACATCATACCCCATCTTTTACCACTTGCAGTCTAATGGCAAACAGGTTTCAGACTTTAGAAGACTTTATTTTTTGTGTTCACTCGTTGGTCCTTTGATATGCGGCTTGATGTAGCGTAATGCACTGAAACTGCGATTACTGAGAAAATTTTTTTTTCAACCTTAGCAGGGAGCTGCAAAAACAAGCAGTGCAAAACATATTCCAGAATTTAAGAAGTGCAAGGCATCTGCTCTTATGAGCCTCAATAGCTTTCTTGATTGCTAAGCAGTACATAAAAGAAGGAAGTGTACACCAGGAAGCTACTGTTGGGCATAAAAAGTCTTGCAGAAGATGAGGAGTAAAACTCATGTATCTGCAGTGATTTTGCATGTGCTCCTTAGTTAATAAGTGCATGCACACAGCTAAACCAACGACGTTTACAAGTCTCACTGTATATAAGTGAGCAGATAAATTAACATTAAAGCACATTCAGATAAGGCAAGAAAAAAATAGTATCACCACAGTAAGAACAGTACCCTGTGGGCAGGAGTTTGGAGGGATGGGGGTGGAAATTCAAGAAGAGATCCCTCCCTTAGTAGCTGGATGTGATTCCTTTTATTAACAAGAGAATATATTTTGCAGGTCAGCAGTTCTGTCTGATCTAAGAAGGTGTGAGAGCCTGCAGGTTCCTTGGTTAGCTGCTGTTATAATGGTGGTGGTGCTGACCTGATGAGAGAGGTGTATTGCAGCATCATAAAAAAGTCTAAGCAGTCTTATGGTTTGAGATGCTAATGTCTGTTTAACATTTTTTTTAAGTGTTGTATCTTATTTATATTTTATGTTTTATGTTGGCCAGATTGATTCTGCTACAAAGTAATAATCTTGCATTTTTCATTTACGTTTTTGTTTTTCCAGTCTGGAAATCTGAGCAAAGTCAAATGTAGGTCTGTGAAGACAGCAGAAGATGTATTTTCGTCATCACTCAGTATAATTCCAGGAGTAACTGTTTCCTGAATGTTACATCAAATAGGTCATGTATTCTCCTGTTTTCCTTCAGAGAACCGATGGAGAAGAGTGAGGAATAAACAATTACATTTTATCATCACTCACAAGGAGAAAGAATTAAATGTCTGGGTCCTGTGTGGGAAATAGTTTGTGAAGCTGTCAGCTGCATCTTTTTAGTAAGACCTAGAAATAAAGCCTGTCTCTCTAGGGGATAAAAAGGAAAATCCACTAAAAATATTTTCCCTTCTATAATCGTGTCTTTTCCCAACTGTTACATTCTCCTTTCACATGCTTAAACATCCAATGGTCGGTAGAGAGACTGCATACAGACCTTTAAAGAATCAAAGGTATTGGCAAGATAAAACAAATAAGTTGTATTAAGAGCCTGGTTTCACAAGTAATAACATTGTAATGCTGATACTGCTTTCAGTGCAGGGCTTACATTCCTAACACATGTGGTTTGTGTATCCGTATCTGAGTGGGTGGTCTAGAAAACACTGCAAAATGCCTCAGAAGGGCTTAGCTTTTGAGTAGTGCAGAAGAGACATGCAGGATAGCCTTAGCCAGCACCACCCAGGCTATTCAGGATAAAGCAGCTTTCTTTCAGCTTTCATGAGCTGCTAGGTTCTCGTTTTCTTATTCATGTAAATATCTGAATTATTCTTTGCAACTGTGCCAGCCCCCTCTCAGAAACTTCGTGCTTACTATGGATTTGGTTAGGCTTGGGGTGGGGGTTTAATGTGGTTGTTACTTTTTTGGGGGCAAGCCACGGGGAAACAGAATGTGGCTAAGACTGATTTTTTACTGAAAAGTTTTCCTTAAAAAATTCTCTTACATGTGGGAAGATACTGCTTTCTTTAGCATAATTTTTTGTTACCATGTTGTATAATAGAGGAATTAAGATGGAGCTTCCTTGAAATGATACACATGTAGGATAAGGATGTGGCTTGATGGAGCCCTTGATAGTCTGCTGGTGCAGTGCAAACAAGGCAGCCTAGCAGTGTTATTTTTATTATATTTATAGATAATTTTTATTATTATTACAGAAATGTATGCATATGACTACCTCTGCCTGTGTAGCAAGTGAAGTAAGTGATTAAGGTACTCAGTTTTTGACAGTCTCTTGCCTAAGATCCCTTGGACATCTGTACACCACACAAAATGAATTAATATGAGTGTCTGCTGGGATTTTTCTGTGCTGAGCTGCCTTTTCTCTTTGGATGATCACTGGTATGAGGAGTGGTTGACTCGAGCAGGTACTTGCTACTGTCTTGCTATAGAACAAAATTCAGCTTTTAAGCTCAGTTTGGTTCATGGTTAGTCATGATGTTGGCTCCTCAGTTAAAATTTCTTTATCCTTTTTAAGGATACTGGGGTTTTTTGGGTATTTCTTCAGGTTGCTTTTCTGTTGTTTGTTTTGTTTTTTGAGGAAGACTTGTTCTTTCTCCATCTGTGCAACGTCTTCATTGCTGGTTCACATTCTCAAAATAGTTAACAACGTTAACATCAGGACTCAAACTTCTGTTGACAGTGTGATGCATTAGACACTTGCTGAACTTTTGATGGCCTTAAGCCTACAGCTTCTTCTTAAGGAGTCAAAGCAAGTAAAGTTTTTCGTTTCACAAAATTTTTGAGGTTGGAAGGGACCTTGATAGGTTGTCTGGTCCAACCACATAGTTTTTCCACTAAAGTCCCTTTGGGATTTTGCCAGACCCTTTGGGAAGGTCTTGTTATTGGGTCTTTCTCAGCCACTGAGTGTCCAAGTAAAGTAAATGTTCTGAGCATCAAGGAGTATTTTTATAAACCTTATGTCACTCTTCCTTTGAGAACAGACTTTTTTTCTTTTCAAGGATCAGTGCTGGTACTGATCTCTATTAAAAGTTAAAGCAGGTACAAAGCAGTGCCATGAAAATGGTGAAAGGGCTGGAGCATTTCATGGCACTGCTTTGTACCTGCTTTAACAGGTCTGTGTCTGTCTTGTACTGGGCAACGTAGAGCTAGACACAAAATTCCCAGTGGGGTTTCACAAGAGCAGAATAGAAGGGGAAAGAATCACCTCGCTCAATCCGCTTCCCACAATTTTTTATGTAGCCCAGGATACAGCTCTCTCTGCACCACAAGTGCACGTTGCTGACTCACGTTGAACGTACCAAACAGCACTTCCAAATCCTGCTCCACAGGGCTGCAATCAATCAGTTATCCCCCCAGTGTGTCCTGATACTGATCATTGCTCTAACCCAGGTGCAGCACCTTGCATTTGGCCTTGTTGAACTCCCTGAGGTTCATGTGTGCGCATCCCTCAGTCCTGTCTGCCTGTCATCCCTTTCCTCAATTGAATCTTCTATTACCAGTCAGCTTGGTGTTATCTTTAAACTTGCTGAGAATGTGCTCGGTCCCACTGTCTTGTGTCATTAATGTAAATATTAAATAATACGTCGTAGTATCTACTGTTGTACACCATGATTTCCACTGGGACAATGAGTCACTGACTATAGACTCTTTAGAAGTGTCCTTCCAGCCAACTTTTCATCCTGTAACAGCTCACCCACCAAATCCATGTTTCAATTTAGTGGCAAGAAAGTTGTGAGGGCTTTCATTCCCCCAGTCCTTGCCGTGAGGTTCAGAGATTCAAGGGATGTGAGAAGAGAGATTAACACTGAAAACTGAGGCAAAAAATCTTGTTCTGTACCTCAGCACTCTAAGATGTCTCTAGTTCTGTATGATCTATGAGGCGACTGGGAGGTACATTTTCTTTCATCCTCCTTCTCTGTTCATTTTACCTGCAAAAGCCATTATTATTCTTTAAGTCCCTTGCCAAGTTCAGCTTCCACTGTACTATAGCTTTCCTGATCCCATTCCTGTATTCTTCCCAGTATGTACATCCCTTGTTCTACTGCATGGGTATTTTCTTGTCATGCTTCAGTTTGACTAGGAGGTCCTTACTCAGCCACAGTGGTCTCCAGCCTTCCTTTTGTGCCTTCTTACACATGAAAATTAACAGCTTTTGCACTTCAAGAAAAATAAAACCCTTTTATAGTTCTGTTGTCCCTAAGGGCAGCTTCCCAGGAGGTCCAACTAGTAATAATCCCTTAAACAACCGAAGTTTCCTCTCCTACAACTCACAGAGTCTTAATGTCTGTACTTCACCAGGCCCACATACACCTCAAGACAGTGAATTCCACCAGGGCATGATCACTATAGCCCAGCCTGCCACTAGTCTTGACTTTTTTTTAATTAGTTCATCCATGTTTGGTAAACAACATACCTCGTAACACTTCTCTGATTGGGCTATCACCTGGATTAGGAAATGATGCTCAATGCATCAGAACTCTCTTGGACTGTTTCCAGCTCACGGTGCTGCTTTTCTGGATGTCAGCGTGGTTGAAGTCCTCCAGCAGGATCAGAGCTTGTAAGCACTATTCCTCCTGAAGGAATCATGCATTCTCACTAGGCTCACCTGGGCCTGGGGCCTGTAATAAACACCAAGCACAAGCTTTCCTTTGTTGGCTTGACCCTAAATTTTACCCATAAGCTCTCAACTTGTTCACTGCTGTTTTTTAAATATAGGTCTGTGCAGCTGATTGCCTTGCAGCTTTCATTGTGCTACATACACAATGTCATGAAGTTGCTGAGGTGCAAGGAAACTTGTTATTTTGAGTAATCTTCTCCCACACATACCTACGCTTGTGCCCTCTGAGTGGACTACATATCTGAAGGAACTTCATTTCTGCAAGCAACTGGCTGGTTTCACCACTCATATCTGCTGTGACTTTCAACAAAGCATTACACTACTCTGCTGCTTTGGTTCTTTTGGTGTCCTAAAAATAGAAAATATCACAATTTTCTCCATCCCTTCTTCTCTGGTGATAAGAAAGCTTAAAGGTCTGCAAAATACCATTTTTATGGATCAACAGAATGGCTGATCTATATCTAGCAGAATGGAGGTCACAGAATGGTTGGAAGGTACCTCTAGCAGTCATCTGGACCAACCTCCTTGCTCAGTTAGGGAGCTAGACTAGACCCAGTTGCCCAGGATGGTATCGAGATGGCTTTTAGATATCTTCAGGGATAGAAACTCTACAGCTTCCCTGAGCAACCTGTGCCAGTGCTCAGTCAGCCTCTGGAAAAACCTTACTTCCAGGTTTTCAGAGGGAACCTCCTGTGTTTCCATTTCAGTCCACTGCTTCTTGTCACTGGTTTGCACTGGAATGAGCCTGACCCTGTCTTTTTTATAGCTTCCTTTCAGGTAGTTGTACATACGAGATCACCCTGGAATGTTCTCTAGGTTGAACTGTCCCAGCTCAGCAGCATGCTTCACTGGGTTCATGTGCATCAGTCATTATTGTGTGCTGAATTATTTTAAAATATCTATTGAAAGAACTGATGATGCTATGTAATCTCCCAGTTTTACAGCATCAGATACATGGCCTTAGCAGTCTACTTTTTGAACCTTGCATATGTGTCAGGAGGATGTTTATTTGCAGGATCAGGGTCTTAATGGTGGAATTATGGGGCAACCCTCAGGATTCCTAACAAGCTTCTAGGATATGTAGAATAGCAGAAATTTAAGGCAAAAACCTACAATGTTGATGAATCCTTTATGGCCTACTGGACAGTGAGTCTCTCCAACACCATGGTAAACTTCCAGTAGTTACTTCTTAAAGGAGACCAAATGTAATACCCAATTGTCCTACCATAGTGATTATAGTGAAAGCTTAGTCAAGCAATGGATTTGACTTCTGTGGTATGTTGTCTTTGGATAAAGAATGAATCTGTGATTTCTGTAAGAGAGGTTTAGGAAATCGGAGCAATTGGCTGATCCTTCAAGAGCTTATAAGAACCTATTTTGACTAATAGGATTGAAGTAGTAATATAAGACTTCCTAGCTTTCTTGGAAAGCTCCTGAATGCTTTTTGTTTCACCAAGGTCTGATTGGTTTAGTTTCTTTCTAATGCAAGACCGTAATCTGTCCACATGGAGGAAAAGAGGGGTAGCACGTAGGTTAGCAGAGAAACAAAACAAAGAAATGTTTTCAATAGGAAGGAGCTTGTAGAGGTCTCTAGTCCCAGCCCCTGCCCACGGCAGGCTCAGCTGCAGAGCCCAGACCAGTCTGCTCAGCGTTTCACCCAGTTGGTGTGTGAAGAATCCAAAGGATGGAAACCATCCATCCTCCCCAAGCCCTGACCCCACCACTGGGCTGTTCTCAAAAGCTTCTACTTATCTCTTGCCTGATCCTCTCCTGTGTTGCTGTTTCTCACCTCCCCCACACATGCCAGTATGAAGAGAGCCTGGCTCTGCCTCCTTCATTGCCTCCTGCTGGTGTCAGGGAGGCAGGTGGTTCCCCATACAGCTGTCATCCTCCCAAACTGAACTAGCCTAGTTCCCAAGTGCTCACATCATAGGGCAAGGACTCCAGACCCACCATCGTGGTGGCCTCCCCTCAAGTCCCACCAGTCTGTCAGCATTCTTCCTGCATTGGAGGAAGTGGTTGGATGTGATGTGATTGGATGTACATGATCAGATCACGAAGAACAGGGGATTACCCTTCCCCTGGGTCTCAGGGTTACATACTTCTCATGCCATCCAGAATGTTGCTGGCCCTCATACTGCCCAGCATGTGCTCATTGCTGTTACCTCAGGGCTGCTCCCAGCATCCAGCCTGCCTTGCTGCCAGGATCTGTTTTCCCAGGGCAGAGCTCAGCATTCATCCTTGTTAAATTTCACAGGGTCACTATCATCCCCTTCCTCCCATCTGTCTAGGTCATGTAGCCCTGCCCCCAGGTATTTGACTACAGGCCCTGCAACTCTGTGCTATATGCAAAACTGAGGCAGGTGCACTCTCTCTCCTCTTCCAGGTCAGTGATAAAGGTATAGAACAGGGCAGATCCCAACAGACTTGGGAAATGCCACCCTTAGCTGGCTTGCAAGAAGAGCACAGAGCATCAATCAGCAGCCTTTAAACCTGGTGACCCAAACAGTTTTACACTCGTGTAGTCGTCTCCCCACCCAGACCATAGTATCTGAACCTGAATATAAAAATACCATGGGAAAATAAGTTCAAACCTTTGTTAAAATTGAGATAAATTATATCCTCTGCTCTCACTTTTAGTCTTGGTAAATATATGCTGTCGGTTACCTGCCACCATCACCTTCATTTTCCTGGAAGAGGTTTCCAAGACCACTCACCACATGAATTTCCAAGGGGCTAAAAAGGTGTTAACTGGCTTATAGTTCAGCAGGTCACCCCTTTTGCTGTTTCTCTGGTTGGATACCACACTTGCCTTTCAGTATTCATTAGAAGATACTCCCTCAAACTGTGTGACCTGTCCAAGATATCAGGGAGCAGCTGCATTCAGGTGTCATCCAGCTTGGTCAGCACTCCTTTCAGGTGCCCTGGACACATGGGGGTCAGGACTTCTCAAAAGATTTTAGACTCAATCCTCCTGCATTCCAGTACCTACTTTCTTCCTTGAACCTTGTGTATGCCCACAGAGACCTAGGAGACCATTTCAAGCAAAGGCAAGTGTGAAGAAGGTACTAAGCATCCTACAGCCTTATCTGTGTGGGTAGTCATTAAGTAGTATCTGAATAGTTAAGAGACAGCTAACTTGAGATATACTGTCTGAGCTGTGGCTGATGTGAAGTTTAGAGTAGGGAAATAGCATCAACCTAGGAGATTTCTTCCCTTGCCAGGTAGCCTGTTGCAAGGATTTTCTGGCTTTTCCTATTGTCAGAGCAGCACAAAGGGCCTGGAAGACAGCTAAGTATGCATCCTTTACTTAAAGATAAATAAACAGAGAAATTATTCATAGAGTTTTGGTTGGTTGTTTTTTTTCCCCCACCCTCTCCCAAGGCAGGTGCCAGAAAATTAAGACACACATCTTTTTTTCTTTTCTTTCTTTCTCTCTTTTTATTTTTCTCTCTTTTTTTTCTCTCTCTTTTTTTTTTTTCTCTTTTTTTTTTTTTTTTTCAGAAGCAAAACCAAGGAACATAGTGATAATTAAATTTTAACTCATGAACCTAAATGTTTTTTGCTTAGCAATGAATGCTATATAACATAAATGGTCAGAGAGGACTGTGGTCTTCTTTGAACTTCCCTAGAAAAATCAAGGAGGTATGAGAGATCTTACAGAAAAACTTCTGGGCAATATTTTCCTGATGCTAGGAAGTTCTTTCTGGGAATCTTTGCTGTAGTGACAACTTTTGCCAGAAAAGTTAAAATATAAAACTGGAGTCAAGCTATAGAAAGACTTGAAGAAATCTAGCATATGATCTGGTAAGTAGAAAACTTTCAAAAACAAAACAAACAAAAAAACCAAAACACCACAGCCAAGGAAAGTAACTGTTTGGCTTCAGGAGATCTGATGAATGAGCTTTCATGTCCAGTGTGGCATTAGTGATCACTTACCTTGACTACTTTCATAATATAATGCTGAATTTCAGCTTGTGGTTGTTTCCAACTGTGTGTAGCTGAACTACAGCCTCATATCTGAATGACATTTGGTTTTAATCTGAGAATGCTATGTGGTTCCCTGTCCCTAAAATCATTAACCTTCCCTTAATTTTAAGTGTCCAATTTGGGCTATTTAACGTATATACTTTCAGTTACTTTGGTAACTTTAGTACCTAACTTTGATCCCCTGAACCAGACCCCAGTTTTTCTTCACTAGCTGTAGGGCATGTTTTTCTTTTCCCATTTAGCTGCAACTGAAATTTAACTGTCTCGTGTCTAATATAGTTGCATAAAGTATGGAGTATGCGTATCCTATCTTTGTTTTTTCTAATGTGACGTGTTCATCTTACCAAAGTAGTTTGTCAGGAATCAGAAAATCTTGATTTAGAAGGGACTCATAAGGATGATCGAGTCCAACTCCCTGCTCCTTACAGGACCACCTAACACTACACCATCAAACCATCATCTAGATGCTTCTTAGACTGACAGGCTTGGTGCTGTCACCACTTCCCTGAGGAGTCTCTTTGGGGGACCTCTTCACCTCCCAGTGAAGAAACCTTTCCTAATGTCCAATCTGAACTTCCTCTGATGTAGTTTTATTTCATTTCCACATGTTCTATTGCTGGTCATCAGAGGGAGGAGATCAGAATGCTCTAGAATGTTTGAAAAGATATGTCCAAATCTGATCTCTAAACTTTAGTGGAAGACAGAACAAATATAAAACATCTAGAGAGCACTCGGTGTGACCTGCTTTTCAAAACAGACCATTACAAAACATCTTGTGCTCACACACTGACATTCAACAGAAATGTGTCCTAAGTTAATGAGTTATACATCTACTTTTCTCAAACTGGGAGAAGACAATGGAAGCAGGACCTTTAGAAAGTTGGTGAAACAACTAATATGTGCTGTTCAAATATAAGGCTGATCAGAGAGAGCAGAACAAATGAGTAAGACACACTGGCAGTGTTGGTGCAGTGTGAAGAGTACAGGTAAATGTAAAAAGGAGGGGGAGATCCTTTGGTTGAAGGTGTGTACAGTTATAATACCGAAGTTGAAAACTGCTTATTAATTTGAAAAGTGGTTATTAAATCACTCTTGAAGTTACTGGCTTTGACTCCTGGAGGTAAGGGGGGGTATGTAGAATGCCTTCACCAAGGAGCTCAGACAGGAGCAGGTAATGCTGTCTTCCCAACTGTTCCTTCCTGAAGGCAAACAGGCCGAGAGGAAAGGCACTGTGTGTCTGCTAATAAGAACCAAATGAGCTTTGGTGTTGCTAATTGTTTTCAAGGTAAATAGCAGAAGAAATCACTAAGTGTGGAGACTGGGCTACAGAGAGAGGTAGAAATGCAGTGTTGACAAAAGTGCAACTGAGATGAGGTGCTAACACTAGTGTTAGAATTTACGTTCATTAGAATTAAAAAAAGGATGGTTTGGATGAGGGCATGTTAATTTACTAGGGGCAGGAGAAAGAAAAAGATGTGAAATAAGAAAATGGGACTTTGTGGGGCTCATCTTCAGAGAATATTATTAAGTTGAATATCAAGCGTATTTTTGTGGATACTTTCAAAATCCTAGTACAGGGTGTTTAAATGTGAAATGACAGAACTTTTCTGTTGTTCAAATGCTGAAACACTGGTGTAGGCAGTATTCTAGGAAACTGAGTCAACATAGAAAACTGGTAGCACTTCTTCACTTGGTGAATGATGGCTGTAGGCAGCACATTGCTGAGAAAAACAAGTTAAGCAGTCATTTATTAAGACTGAAATATCTTGACTTGTTCCAGGGAAAGGGAAGATGCCAAAGAAACAGGTTGAAAAAGTTCAAAAGTTAGCTTTTGATATATTTCAGAATGTTTAATATCTTTTCCTATCTCTAAATTTTAGAGTGCTCTTAACTCTGATTAACATTTCTCCCTTGTTGCATGTCAGAACAGTGTCTGCTAAAATCTAAGCAGAGCTACTGATTCATCATGGCCTACTTAGTATTTACTGTTAATGCTGAAGTTTATCTCTGTTGGCTTTTTGTTTGATTTTGTTGGGGTTTTTTGTTTGCTTGTTTGTTTTTATTTATTTTTTTGTTTCCTTATGAAAACACGAGAAACAAAAAACAGCACTCAGACCATTCTGCATTGTATTTCAACTCTAGATTCTGGAACACGAGAGAGACAATTTTTTTCCATCCAGTCTAACATACTCTGTATTGAACATTAAAAGCAACAAAGTCACGGCTCGCACTCCATTTTCTGAGATGAAACAAAAGCAGTAACAGTAGAATTTTTATATGTCACTGTTTTGTCATCTCTGGAAGTATGTGACCATTTGAAGATTTTTGCCAAAACAACATGCTAAAATTTTCCACAGTATACAAACAATATTAACATTGCTTTTCTAAAGGGTTCCACAGTCACTGAAGCTTTTCCTCTGAGTATATTAAGTTTTTATCCTTGTAGTAGGGATCCTCCTGTATTGTCTAAATCATGTACCACAGAAAAAGACCTATAAAATAACACCCCTGTGCCTTGTGTTAAATGTAGGATGCCTGGGTACATAATAATATTGGGCCATGAGCTCCTAGCTCGAGCAACAAAGATACAACAGTGGGCCTCAATACATTTGGTATACAATCTTCACAAGAGTCACCAGAGAGGTTTGATAAACTGAAACTAAAGAGCAGGGAAGTGAAATAGAGCATGTCAGTGTTTATTCAGTATGTATTACAATGAGAATATGCCCAGAACTCATTCTGTTTGTTACACTTTCCATACAGCCTACATGCTGGATTTGCAATTATTGAAATGTCAATGTACCTGAAAATATTAAACTGTTTTGTTTTCTGCTTTTGACTAAGGGCTTGGAGTGTTTGGCCTTTTTTTTTCTTACTCCACAACCCCCAGTCTCTATCCTTTGTTCGTGAACACTTGAGGTTTTGGTGTTGTTATTTTCTTACTCTTGCTGAAGGCAAGTAACTGTTGGTTGCATAGAAGCAAATCTTTTAATGAAAATTTTATGGTTATTAATAGTTAAATTAGTGGCTATTATTCTGGTCTCTTTACAGCATCTGAAACTTTCAAGAGAATTTGTTTTGCTTCTAAATTTAAGTAACAAAACACATGTGTTTTTATGGATCTGCAGAGAGCTACTGTAGCTGAAATAGGTTTTGCAGGCACAATGTTTACTATATAACCTACAGCCCTAACTGAAGCAGTTATTAAATCACTCACTGTCAATCACTATAAATCACTTTTATGATACTTTAGAGATCAAAGTATTGCTTACATAGCACTACAAGTAGGCATAGCACTCCACAGGTGTCTGAACCTCATGGAGAAGTTTACCATCTAAATAAGATATAATCCATCTAGTAAAAACAAACAAACAAAAAAAGGCACTGAATAATCCCACCAAAATAATCCTCCTTTCTTTTGTACATGCTCTATAGCTTGTCTCATGTCTCATAGCAAGACCGCTTCAAAGTAGCTCTCCCTGGGTTTTGACGGGTGCAGGGTCCATGATCAGTGATTTCATCACCCAGTTACTGCAAACTGAATGCTACAAACCTCTGCTATTTCTTCCAGCCTGTGTAACCTCTGAAGCACCTTTGTGGTTTTTGATCTCCCTGTAGCAAATAAATGGGTATCATGGGAGGTAATTGGGGTATTTTCCTCCCTTTTACCTTGTAGTCACATAGAGGATCAATGTCATGGATCATTTATGTGGTCAATATAGGCTAATTTTTTTTTAAAGAATTTTGAAACCTTGACTGCAGCCAGTCTATCCTTGTTAGCTGCTTGCCACCAAGTTACCAGTCTTGCTGAGCTGAAAGTGTGCTCCCAGTCCACTGCAAATTTGGTGGAGAGACACAAATTTATGTCCAACAGCACTGGGAGGGAAAAATTGTTGGAATATAACACTACTTCCACAAAATGCTTCACTCTGGCTGCCATCAGACTCTTGTTTTTCAATATTAATTTTAGTATGGTAAAGTGGGAATATTCCTTTTACCTCACAAGTGACTTCTGAAGCTGGCTTTGTTATTAATTTGCAGTGAGTTAGTTCTTTCTCTCGTTGCTTTGCAGTTAAATTGACTGAGTACAGAGGTATTAGGTGTGCCCAAAAGAGCTTCCTAAGTTCTTAAATATGCCACCAACTCTGCAGCAGCTGTTGGGATAGCTGGGTTGTCCCATGATGCCCATCCACTTTACATGTGCAGAAGCCTTTTGAGCACTTGCAGCTGCCTAGTGGAACTGTTCATAAGGTGTAGATAGTCTGAACTCCTAATTAGCAACACAGGAATGTAGAAGACGTGTGATGCTGTAAAATAGTGAGTACCTTGGAAGACTGTGTCTTGCCAACCTTAAAAGAAAATTCCTCCTGAAATTCACTTGGCTATTTCAAGGTGAAGATTAAAGAAAAAAAGATTGAAAAAAGAAAGGACATTTGGAAGTTGGAAGCTGGAACCTGTAAGTAAGGTTAGGCACTTATTTGTTTATAGAACTGCAAAATATGAATGTAAATCATCTACTAATTAATATGAAGGATTGTTTTGTGTGCCTCACCTCTAAATTCTCTTCTCCAGAAGCATGCACAGTATGTTTTCTGAGTTGTTTTGTGATTGAAAAGGGAAGTGATAAATATTTTTTCAGAGCTTGTATTTCTGGATCTGGAAGATATTTTATGGACATACATTGTGACAGGATGTGTACATGCAGTTCCTCTCCTGTGAAAATCAATAGCAGCATGATACACAGACACAATACTTAAAGAAAATAAAGCTCTACTGACACAGCTTTTAAACTACTAAATATTGAGAGGTTTTTTTCCATCTGTGTACTATCCAAAAGCACACAGTACTTCTGGTGCCAATTAATCTAATTGGTTCGCTTATTTGGACACTGTTTTCAAGTGCCATTAAACTCTCTCAGGCATTGGCACACAATTAAAGGACGTGGTTTCAGTAGTTAAAAAAAAAAAAAAAAAAAGACAAAAAAGGAACAATTAAATCATATTTAAATTTCTTTGTTAAAGCTCATGAGTAAATGTGTATACTGTTTATACACATGCATGTGCAAACATGAGTCTGTTACTGATTTGGAAATAGTTTTGAGACTTTGTCTTTCATTAAAATTTCTTTGAAACGTTAATCATGTACTGGCTTTAAAAAAATGTTAAGAAAGTTCTTTCTTCTAGCATTTTTTTTTCTCTTTTTTCTTTTTTTTTTTCTTAATTCTTTTCTATTCTCTTCTCCTTTGATTCTTGTGTTTGCAGTTGTGTCTTGTTCCTGGCTCAAAGACCAGGATGGAAGCTGTCACAGAGCAGTGTAATAGTGAGGTGGAACAGGATGTGTGGTCACTTTGGCATTTCCAGTGCTCTTTCAGAAGTAGTGGGCTGCTGACATAAAATGAACAGTAAAACTTTTTTTTTACAGCTTACTGTTTTTTAAAATCAACGTCTAAGGAAAGTACCTGCCTACAATAGAGTGAAAATACAGTATGGCAGTGTCCCAGGCAGCGAGTTTATGAAAAACAAATGCCATCCCCCTCTCCTGACATTTGTAATGGTACTTGAGTGCAGACCTGAAGGCTGTTCAGACTTTGAAAAGACTTTATCCTTGGGAAGTTTGGCCTCCAGCCTGCTCTCTCCTCTCTGTAGAGATGCTTTTGCCAGAGAACCCCCCACCATACATCACCCACCCCTGGCAGAAGGACTTCAAAGATCTGTTTGGAGAACTTGTGTTACCTTTCAGTCCTGGTGTCCTCAGATCTGCAGCTCCAAAGAGCAATCACTTTGCTTTGCTGTGCCTGACATTATAACCCCATCTTTAATTTGAGGAGTGCTCTCATACTTCTCTCACTCTCTCTCCCCTCTCCTCAATCCCCCTCCTTGCAGGCTCTGTGTTTCCTTCTCACCACTGCATAATTCCAACACTGGGACAAAGTTAAAGCCAAGGTAAAATATGAAAGATAAACACACCAGGTTTTAAACTAGATGAGATGCAATGTTCTAGTATGGGAAAAAAGGTCTCTCACAGGCTGCCACTAACTATGGCAAGGAAGTAGAAATTTGCTAGTGGCCAATAATTATGACCCCACTTTTTCAAAGAGCAATAAAATATAATTGCAGTAGGAAACTAGGCAGGTGATCACTTGAGTCAAATTTGATTAAAAAAAAAAACAACAACAACAAAAAAACCATGCAAAAATGCATAAGACATAAAAGAAAGTTACCTCAGAGGACTGCATTTTTTTATTTTATTACTCTAGCTTTGTTTTACTGGGCAATGGAAACTGCATCTACACTGTGAGACATGGAGAATCAGGATGTTTGAAGTTAATGGAACAAAGCATATTAATCTGCTTATATACAGTTTGAATAGTGTAAGTAATTCTATTCCAGGAAGTGTCTTATATTCCCTCGTTATTTCCTAAAAAGCATGTGAGGTTTATGTTCTTAGGTTTCCTAAACCAGAATATACCTAGAAGCCTGCAGCTTGTTTATGTTTCTCCTCAAACTAATGGAATAATGTGGTTGCATTCAATTAATCCATTTCTTCCAGCCTTTGCAATATTTGAGGCAGCTTTGTGGTTTTTGATCTCCCTGTATCTTCATTTATGCTATTTAAATTCATCCCTGCATTGAGACTCTTGTGTATAAATGCTAAAATAAGCAAAACAGCCACACACTTGAATGTTGTCAATTGCTGCTGACTCCATGGCAATTTTGGAAGCAAGCTAGCACTACAGGGCTATTTTCTGTATGTATGTGTGTATAAGTGTGTGTAATCACCACTATATTTTCTTGGTTACACACCAGTTTTGATGAGAGCCTCTTAAAAATAATGTGAGGTGAAAAAGTCTTCCATGTCTTCCTTGGCAGGTTTAATACATGAGGCCACAAGGAGTAGATAATTATTATACTGCTGCCCATTTTAACTCTTATGATACTGAAATGCCTGTCAGATTGATCTGTTTATGCAGTTCCAGAGGATGGGAGAAGGTAATGGTTCTGCAGATTAAATGTTAACTGCAGTCTGATTTCTAAAGATTTTGGGTTTTTTATGTAACACTCAAGGAGTAGTTGACACAAAGCTATGGTGATTGTGTGTCTTGAGTTCCAAATCCCAAGTATTCAGAGAAAGTTCTTGTTTCAGAGTTGAAAGAAAATGTTTCTGGTGTTAGTGCCTAAGACATTGAGAGATGAGGTATGGGTGGCTTAGGAGTCATGAAAATTATCTATGGAGGGGACAAGATGTTTCAAGAGGAACTCAATTTCCATTTGTCAGAGCTTACACCACCAAGTGAATATTAGGAGCATTTATGGACCTGGTCACCTATAACTAGGAATGAAGTAGAGTATCATTCAATCATCCAAAAAAAAAAAAAAGCTTACTGCAGCAGCTGGTGCAATAGTGTATTTGTCCTACAGAAACCTGTCTTACTTCAACAGCAGCTTACAGCTTAGAGTTGAAATCTTTCCTGGGCCATCTCCTCATTCTTCTGGGAGTTCCCCACACGCAGCCTCACAGCTTCCACATGGCCACATCCAGAGGTGTCATCCTTTGACTGCTCTCTGCTTTCTTGAGCAGTGTTCCAGAAATGCCACCTGTTCACAGATTATTCCTCTACCCCTAGCAAGGTCTCAAATGTTTCTCATGCAGGAAGTGAGGCAGTGTTTTTACAGAGATGGCACAGTCATCTGAACCCTTTCTCCTGAAGGCTGGTGAAAAGGCACATCAAACCCTGGTAATGCACAAGTTCTTAGCTAGTCTCTAGTTTGCTCTGTCATCACAGATCACATTTCATGTCAACTGACTTGTATGTTGCAAACATGCTGGTGAAACTTGCGCAAGCTCTAACTAGTAATTTTTGTCAATTATTTTTTAATGTATTTTATGTTACAAGAATTTTCACAGTTTTCATAGCATCACCACAAATTCTGGAAGGAGCATGAAAAAAGAGAGAAGCTCTGTCATTACATTTTTGCTACAAGCAGAGACTATTGTTACCTACTAGGACATAGTTCATGTGCCTGTCCCACAAGAAAACTATGATACTCAGTTAAGGCCACAGGATAGTGATGCATCTTTCAGACACCAAGAGTCCAGACCCAGGAGGAAAATGGTTAGTTAAATGGTACATCATTTCTATGGTTTTTCATGACAGCATTACACATAGAAACAGGAGCTGACCACACTGGATGAGTGGTTTTGTATTGATATATAACTAACAAATTTATCCATGCAATTCTTTTATAGCTGTGTAATGAAATTTAGCTGAGGGCATCATGTAGTCTATTAGTGCCTTGTGAATTAATTGCGCTCTAAGGAGTATGCATTACAGTTAGACTGGCAATCATCACACCCAGCCCACCACAAAAATTCAAAAGTCTGTGCAAACACCAGCTAGGAACACCACAGAAAATTATCACCAAAGTAGCATGTAGCTGTATGACTAATAAAACCCCCTGTATTAGTTTCCATGGTTCTGCTACAACTGTGGGTCTCCAAGTATCTGGTTGTAAGTTCAGTGAAACTAATTACAGCATTTTGATGGCTTTCCATCACATTTGGGTAGAGTACAAAGTACTGTTTATCCCAAGGGATAGGTTTCTTTACCTCAGGTTTTCTTTTACCTCAGTTAAGAGAACTAAGGTGTAATACTGTGTTAGAAATAGATCTTCCAGTATTATTAATGAACTTAGAGAACATTTGACTTAGATTACTGTAACAAATTTTCAGCATATTGGTAAATCAAGCTTTACATAACCAGTAAGTATGTCAAGAATAGCAAACTGAAGATCATATAGACAAGTAGTTGTGACAACAAGGTACAAAGCCAGGGACTTATGCCCCATGGAGTACCTCCACTATATTGGAAGAGTGTCTACTATAAACATTTTCTTCAATATTTAGCTCATGAATTCATAATATATACATTCCTGATCAGCTATTTGCAAATAAACAAACCCATAATTATTTACCGAAATGTGGTAACAGTCTGAATAGTTGATAATTTCATGCTAGGATGCAGAATATACCTGACAGTTAGCAGGCAGTAGTCTGCTTCTCTAAGAGTTATAAAATAATCTTGAAAGAGTGTTCAATTTGCTACTTAAGACATCTTTGGTTTAATATTAATTGGTCTACTGCTCTATGGAAGCATAAAGTATGGATTCAGCAGGCCAAATGAATGTTATAATCAAACAGTAATCAAAATTTTGAAGTGAGAGACAGTATTCTTTTTTCTCTGTAATCATAAAACCTGCCCTTTAAAGTTGGATTGCTTCTCTATCGTAATAAGTAGAAATTAACACTGTTTCTATTGTGTTCTCATACTAGGTATCTTGCAGATTTTGTACCACAACCTCTAATTTAAAAAATATGTCTTAAGCCAGACTTCTTCAGTCTTTTGCCTGTACTGCAAGGTGGGAATAATGCTCTGCTCTTAAGACATCTAAGGCCTGTACAACAAGTAGGGGCTTTTTTATTTCAGGGTATTAATTAAAAGCAGACAGAGTATTTTTGTCCTTATTAAAGATTTCTAATTCTGTATGCTCTCTATGCAATAATCTTCTTTCCATATGGCTTTCTAGATGATTGTTTATGCCTTTGTTACAGATACACACATTTCACAAGTTTAATGTGATTCTCATTTTTCAGCATGGGAACACAAATAACTTGATATTTCAGCTAATACCCTCTCCTCAGTAGAAGTCTTGTGTGCCAGATGAATGGTTTGTCAGTCCATTTGTAGAGCCAGGGGGACTTATTAAATCACCAAGCCTGATCCTTTGGTGCAGAGGGAATGAAAATAATGTATCATTTAATCCTGAGCTGAATCTAGCAGATAACATGGTATTTAATAAGCTGACAAAACACAGAGCTATCTTTCAGCTTCTTGATTTGTGTAGATCTGTTTTAGAAGGTGAAAATTAAAAGCAAAAATAATAATGCACTCTACAAAATATAGCAAAGTATGGTGAAATTATACAACCTTATGAATAGTTTCCTGCTTTATATAAATAGAGTGTTTTTAAAATAAGCTTGTTGATGAAACAAGTGCTTAACTTGGGATCAGAAAGGTCTTTGATAATTTTCAAATACTTATTAATTTATATCTTGAAGTTTTTTCTGAAATCTTATCTCTTTTAAAGGTGATTTGTGAAGTTACATCATTGCCATTTGCTTCCCGCTTGGTGCAGACTCTGTTGTCTGCAAGTATTTCTATAAACAGCTGCACTTCATGCTACGTTCTTTAATGTGAGTGAAGTGCTTTGTTTGGCACAGCTAGAGACAGCAGTAACCTTCAAAATACATTGTACTGTGTGAATTTCTGTCTGTACATGTTTTACAGGCTTAGTACATATGGTGTGGCTGCTCTTGAGAAATTGCATCAGATACCATACAACAACACACGCAAATGGTCAGGCATGATGGGTTACCATATCTGTAGTTATCTCGGAACAACTTTTCTACACAAATCACCTGCAAAATTACGTTCTTCCAGATGGCAATTTATCTTGGTTTAGTGCAATGCTATTTCGGAAGCAGGGGGGCCACAGTGGTGGTTCCTGTGAGAAGCTGCTGGAAGCTCCCCCAGTTCCAAGGACGAGCAGATACGGGAAGCTGGATGTGCCTCTGCTGGTAACATAGTCAAGAAAGAGAATAAACCTGAAAAAAAAAGTAAAAAAAAAATAAAATATATATATATATATATAGATACACACACACACACACATATATATATACATATATATATATATATATATATAAAGGGCCTGCAGAGCAGAGGATGAGGTGAGAGAGCAAGGCCAGAGGAAAGACACCAAGGTCAGTGAAGAAGGAGGGGGAAGGTGCCCCAGCAGAGATTTCCCCGCAGCCCATGGTGAGGTGGCAGCTGTGCCCCTGCAAGGCATGGAGGAGCATGACGGAGCAGTCCTAAAGAAGCACAGTGGAGCAGTCCTTGAAGGACAACAGTGGGGTAAATGTGGATTTGTGGCCCCTGAAGTGTCACAGGTGGGCAGACGTGAAGCAGCAGCCTGTGCAGGATTGCAGAGAGAGACAGATGTGGATCTGCAGCCGTGTAGGAGCCCGTGTCAGAGGAGGTGACTGTTCCTGAAGCAGCCGTGACCCTGTGTGCAGCCCGGGCTGGAGCAGTCTGTGCCTGAGGGACTGCACCTGTGGGAGGGACTCATGGCCCAGGGGTTCAGGAAGGACTCTCCCGGGAGAGGGACCCCGTGTTGGAGCAGGGGGAGAGTGTGAGGAGAACTCACCCTGAGGAGGAAGGAGCGGCAGAAACACCGTGTGGGGAACTGACCCTAAACCCCCCCTGCCCCTCCCTGTGCCCTGAGGGGGAGGCAGCAGGGAAGGGGGGGGTGAGGGGAGGTATTAAGATCGGGCCATGTTTTCTCTTTCTCCTTGTAGACAAAATTTGTTTTTTTCTTCCCAAGTTGAACCTGACTGTTTTTTCCTGCTACTGTTAACTGGAAAATGCAAACCTCCCTGTCCTTGTCTCAGTTAAGGAGCCTTAAGGTGGATTTTCTCCTCCCTGACCCACAGTGGGGATGGGTGGTGAGCGAGCAGAGTCCTGGTTGGTACCAGATGGGCCTGAACCCTGACACAATTCCGAATGGGTCCCTTTTGCCATGCTGAAAAAGGCCATACTTAAGTCCAGCCTGCACAGTCTCCACTTTTTCACACTTCTGACCTTTACTGATGCTAGACACCATCTCTTCCTGGCAGGAGGCTTAGCAAGGCTTCCCTAAGTCATCTGCTGCTCACCCAGTTCACACACATCCTGCAAATCAAAACCTATACCTTTAATGCCCTACACACTACAGCAGTAAACTTGGCATCATCTTTTACTTATGGAAAATAGAATCATTATGCAGCAATAAATAACCCTTAGAATGGGCTATGACAAATAACTATAGTTTAACTACAGGCCAAAAGCAAGTGCTGCTTTATTTTCTTCTGTACATGTTTTACATGAAGTTTCTCTTCATATACAATATGTGTAAAAGTATTTTCCAAGTTGCTGAGGTGTGCAATGAAACCTAGTATTGGACATCTGTCATAACTGAAGACTGTTTGGATATTTCTGTCCAGTACCAATCTCAGCTAATCTATTTTCTGCCTGTACAATTTCCTATCCTACTTCAAGGGAAAATGATATGTTATGCTTTCCTGTGATGCTGTGCACTGTTCAGCTGCAGAAATCCTGTATCTCATACTTGATCACATTCAAATACTGGATGGAACAACTCAAAACTCCTAAGCCAAAGCACATGAGTGTGTCAATACCTAGAAAATGGCAAATAAGTGCAATTCTTACTAGCATTTACTCAGATGTCTCCCTTGGGAAAGGTGAGAAATCGATAAGGCATCTTGAAACTACTAGACCAGGCAGAATAAATTACCCACCAACTGTGGGCAATGTAGGAGTCAGAGCTAAGGAATGGGTAGGAATAGCATGACTTGATCATGAGCTGTATCAGACCTTGTGAAGCTGTTTGCTACCACTTTCTCTGTCAGCTACATACCAGAGTTCTGATTTGAGATATCTGGTTCTCATAATGGATATGGAAGTTCTTCTTTTTCTGCAGCTTCAACGGGATGACTTCATTACTTCAGTGGAACTGTGGTGATACCAGATTAAAAAGCTGCTGTGTTCCAATTGGGATTTAATAAGTGGCAATGTTTTTATAGTAACTTTTGAAGATAACTGCTGTTTTAAGCTTAAATTTTTCAAGAAAAATGTTAATCTAAGTATAGTCTATTAAAAATAAAGGCATTACATTTCAGAGCAGATCAATATTATCTTTAGTGTTTTAAAAAACGTATGATCTTTGTTTTCCAGTTACCTGATGAAAAAACTGATGATGATTATTATTACATAAAATAAGATTAAAAATTCAGGAGGCCAGTCTTCAGCTTCTTGCTCTTTAGAACGCTCCTCGTGAGTCGTGCTGGAAGTCCTGACTGTTTTCATTTGATGAGCTTTTGCCTATAATACAAGTCTTTCTTAAACAGTAATGATATGGCTAAAAATGACATAATTTTTCCACAATGTGCTTCTTGTAACTCATGTTAACAGGAAATGCAAAAGTCCCACAGTTTATAAAGACATTGCATTAATTTTATCTGCCTATCTATAAATATCCACTTGAGCAAAACTCATGAGCTGTTTTGTAATAAGCTCAATGAACTGAATAAATGTTTTTAGAGACCTGATAGCAGTCCATTGAAAGCAGTCTGGGAATATTATTTGCTTTTCTGAAGAGAATGTATGAAAATCTATTAATTTCTGACTTTGGCAACAGTGTTCATCTCCACACTATGCCCTGGTTGTATTTCAAGTGGATGAAGCATGCAAGTCAGTCAGCTCTTTGGATCCATGAAAGTGAGAAGGGCTGTAAACTCAGGTCAGCTGTACAAGCAAACCTGCTGTCTGGCATCAATTCCACTTGGTGTTAGTAGGAAATCTGAAACAACTTGCAGCCCTCATGGCAGAGGGGGAAGTTGAATGCTCAGATTCCTTATTTAAACTCAAAACATTTTGATAGAGTTAAACAGCAGCATTCTGCTTTTGAAAAAGAGAACCCTGATAACACACTCATCTTCACACTGTAATCTAATAATTGTAAAGAATTTTATACATGCTAATTGTGTGAGAGAATTTTCTTCTGCTTTCTTGACAGTGTTTTTGCAGTCCCAGCTTCCTGCTGTGGGAGGAGGTGTCTTAACCCTGACATTGTGTTCTCTCTCCCTAATCTATGGAAAAGCCTTGGTAATCCGTGGTGGAGAAGGTTATGACAACCTTGAGAACTTAGCTCTCCATTTTGTTCACGGAATGGTAAACTGCTCTTGCTTGTCCTGCCCTTGGGACTAGTGCTGAACCACATGCAAATTCGTGCAGACCATCTTTTGCAGGATATTTTGGGCTAAACTTTTGCTACAATCACAATAAACTCAAGTGTAAAATACAATCTAAACTCTCCTAACTCACTGACAAGCTTTACTTAAGCAACTGAAACAGATGCGTGTTTCAGCTGCAGATGGATATGCTTGGGTTGGTACATAGCTGAAATCTCATTTAATGTGCTTATCTTAAAAGCTGGTTCATCAGACTCTTGATACCAGTTTTAAGGGCTTAAACATTGCATGTCATATACTGTATCACTGTCAAAAGTTGCAGGTGAAAGAAGTGTCTTTCTGCATGGAGCTATGCTGAGCAAATCCAATAGGCCTGGAGAGACGAAGTTTGTTTTTGTAATCCAATTTTCTGCTTTATCAGATGATGAAAGAGAATGCATTCCATAGTTTCTTCTTCACAGCAGAGGACAGAGACAAATAGGCATATATTCCTTAAAAATATGGCAATGGCAGTGTGGAATGTTTTATTTTTTAGTGTTATACCAAAGCTAATACCAACTATATGGTTACAGTAAATAAAAAATCCATGTAGCAATAGGGCACTTTTCTTTCTTAGTGTGAATTTAGAGCTAACCTCACATGCATGACTGAAATGCTTTCATTACCCATAGTTCAGTGAAGAATTAGAATCTTTAAATTGTCACTGATAAAGCCCAAGAAGATAAAGGAAGAAAGTGAACTATTTCAAGTCACCTAGATTCTTTCATCTCTTCCATGAGATCCTAGTGACACAGTCTAACTTCTGAAGTGAGCTACAGCTGGAAGTCCCTTTGCTCCACTGTGTTTATTTCTAGGTATTTTCCCAACTGGAAAAGGAAGATGTCTGGTTTTAATCCATATGGGATACCTCTCTTCAGCTGCATCCTGGTAGAGACAGGCACACTGAGAGAGATTTCTCTTGAAGAGCTGTTAGACAGCATGGTTGTTAGATGAGTCTCTGTGAAAAGTGTTACTGAAGTCAAGAGTAAACAAGTTTTACTGATCTCCCTCATCCACTAAGCACCCACAGTGCAACTTGTAGAGGGCTATCAGCTTGGCTAAGCATAACTGCATTACAGAGGAACATCTTAAAACCTCTGTTGGGATCCTATCTTGAAGTTAGTTATTGTCTGTGGGAGTGGACTGGCAACCCTTCTCTTAACTGCAGAAAAAGATAAATTCAGAGTTATATACTCCAGGTCATGTGAAATGTCAGTAGCAGAAAAGGAACCAGAATGCAGGTTTTGTGAGCAAGACTGTTCAGTGCCGTCTTTACTGTTCCCTGAAAACAAGTAATAAGTGAGAGATAGCATATTAAAGAAAATAAACCAACAAGCCCTGGAAACATCGATCCCAGTTCTTTTTGTTTGGTTTTGGTTTTTTTTTTTTAAATAGTTACAGAGGCTTGTTATTCCTCTCTTCTTTTTCACTAACTCAACAGAGTCATCATCCTTGCAAGCATCCCTTTACTCTGTCTGCCTTTTTATGTATCACAAAATATTGTCATGAGGTACCAACTTGGACTCAGGCCACTGAATGCTTGAAAGCAGCTAACATTGAGCCTGGGGCAGTATATGGGATCTTTTCCATTCACATGCTGCCACTTGCATTATGCCTTACACCAGACTACTGCAGCTGCATGTGGCAGAGGCAGTGAGCCCACATGGCACAGCCTCACACACAGCATTTTAGCAGTAACTGTGGTAGCTGTGGGCCACGTGCAACCCAAATGCTGAATTCTTACAGCTACAGCAGTTCTAATGAGACCATTAACATAATGCTGAGGTGAGGGGAAGAGAAGACATGGGGTCTGGAGAAAAGTTTCAGCAGTTCTACAGGAATATACTTCTATCTAAACAGAAGCACACTGTGTTCTTGTTCGTTCATTGCCTTTTTTTCCCCTAGGAAGAAAAAATCCTTATCTATCACACCTGATTTCATTAGAATCAAAATCTACAGACTTGCACAGCAGGAGGAAAGAGAAACAAAACATTAGCAAGATCCTTCAGAATGAGCCAGTAGGGCAGTTGAAAGCTTTGTGAATGTTCAGGCAGTTCTATCAGTCCTATATTCAGATTTCAAAGTACAGCGTGGCTACAGGAAGTATGGAATTAGGTAAACGCCACCTATGCATTAATGAATATAATGGCAATATGTTGTGAAAAATGTAGGAGCTGTATTTTTAAAAGGCATTTTCCAAGCTGTCTCAAACAGTGTCCAAGAAAATGTTACTGGAAAATCAGAGCCACATCATAGGTAACAGTGTTTACAAACCCCCTTTTGACTACTGTGGTTAACATTGGTCTCTGTAACTACGCTAATTATTTTAATGAGTCTCTCAGCTCTGTGAAGCCAATGTAGTTAGCTGGAAGAATACAACAGAGAAAAATTCAACATAGATGCTCTTTGTAATGACAAAGCTCAGGAGAGATGATTAACTTCATGCTTCTCTTTGAGGATCCTGGGTGGGTGGAAGTGAAATGTCTACAAATCACCAGTACAATGTGTGCGTATTTCAAAATGGTCCTGTGGGAAAAGAGAGTCCTGGAAAACAATTCAAAAAACACCAGGAAGAAAAAACACCAATACCAGGACTGTCAGCATTTCAGATGTAGATGACTGGGATATTACCAATTAAGAAAGAGAGCAGAAGTCTTAACAAAAGAAAGAAAATCTTCATAGATGAAGAGATTCTTACCATCACTGTCAGCTACTGAGTATTTGAGTGTAAGTGTATTTTTCATCGCTTTTTGTCTAGAAAATAAAAGGTAGATGGTAATTTTTCTCTGCTTCTAGCACAGTTATACTCTGCATTCGCTTTTCAGCAATACTAAATATTCAAAGCAGCATTTGTGTTTCCATGAAAGATTTTTAGCACAACACAGCAGCTGCTGAAGGAAGACATACTGTGGCTGCTGACAGAACAGGTAGCCAGGAGTTCTGCTTTATCACTGGGAAATGCTAAGAGCTCCAAGCATAAATGGAAAAATAAAAAAGAAAAAAAAGACAACAACCCCAAATGTGTCGTCTTTGTCACCCTCAGTGTATGATTAGCATTGTTTCTAGGGAGCCTGGGGGAAGAAACAGACAACACTGTGACTTGTAGCATAGGTGGCTTGGAGCTGGATGAGGCATTGGACTCTCTGCTTTCTGGTGGGAAAACAGGATGTGTGTACCACTGTGTTTTGTTGTTGTAGGTGAGAGTGTAAAAGTGATTATTCCCCCCATGGAAAATCACAGTGAACAGCACCACCAGATAGCATCCCTCCTCCCTGTGAGGTGAGTGTATTCATTCAATGCCATCACTGCATTCACGTCATTGCAAGCTGAAAGTTTGCCATTCTCATCTTTCTGACCCTGAAAGACAGAAGGGAGCTGGTAACACCTGACATTTCTTCTTTCTTTCCCTCGCTTCCATCACACACACAAAGTGAGTGTTGCCTACAAAGCCATGAATAACTAGCAGTGTTGGCTGTAACATGTCATTGCTGAGTCTATCTGACATTGTAAAGAAGAGGGGGGAGAGACTATTGGGCCAGGGCACTACAAACAGGACCTTGTCCCCAGGTTTCCTGAGGTGGGGAATCAGTCCCCTACTGCCTTCACTGCATACAAACTCTGCAGTGCCTTGAAATCAATTTCAGTGCTAAAACCAAGCTCAGAGCCCTGAACTCTTTGTTTGGTTCTGCGTGGCAAGGCATAAGTGGCAGCAGAAGGTGCCAGCTGAAAATGGAGCTTTCCTGATGCCTTCTCAAATTTAAGAGATGTAGAAGACCCAAGAGCTGGGAAAATCCTTACAAATTACTTGGATGGCATGGCTGTTTGTCAGAAGAGTTAATATCAGAGACTAATAGTAACCACCAGTCAAGGCCCCTGTCTCTCTCGCTGGGTGGCAGCTGGTGCAAAATAAACTTGCAATTCTCTCCAGACATACACACAGTTATACATACAACTCGTGGCAAAAAATTCTGACATTACAGAATTACAGGGACTTAAAAAAATTGCAGTATATTAGAACATGCAATTAAGCCTTCTGCTCTGGAGCCAAATTAGTTCCACTGAATTTTCTTTAATAAGTTAACAGACACAGTAAGTCTTGCTTCCTTTTTAATATCTAGAACAATCTTTTGCACACCCGTAGATCATAATATTTTGTTCACATGTGTGTAACCAGGTTCCTGCAAAAGAAATTTCTTACAAAGCAGAGTTGTATTTTCTTGGCTGTTGGGGTCTAAGCCTTGAAATAAGTTGATCATAAGGCAAACAGTAAGTCCATGCTCTATGCTTCCACTGTTAATTGTCAGTGCACTCAGCAGAGAAAGACAGGATGTCTTCAATGTCCGTATCTTTTACTGATAGATTTATGTATAGCAACTGATTTTTTACCCATTAATGTAAACTGAATTATTTTTTATCTACAAAGGCCTGCAGAAAACTGAATGCCTGGTTTGAGTGGTGGTGGGGAGGTACGCAAAGTTGTACAAGCACCTGGAAAGCTCTAGGAGAATAAGAAACGTGATGTAGGCATATCTGATGACTGATGTATATACAGCTGGAAACTCCAGTGTCCCACGGCACACAAGCAATTTGCAGCTCATTTCTGTATTAATTTTTAAAGCTCTTGTACCTACCAATTATGTGGGTACAGTTGGTTGTTACAGGCAAATGCTGGCATACCCCACTATTGTGTATACTTCTTATCCTCCTGTGGGCAATGAAATTCAAAGGTTTTATGTGCACCCTCACTCAGGTACCCTGTGTGTGTGGTTTCACCTGGCCACTAAAATCAGTGCTCATATTACCATCCATGAGTCTCTTTAACAGAAAAAAAAGGATTTCTTTGGCATGCTGCTACTGTCATGACTCATATGCAAAATAGTCCAGGCCAAGATGCTGGCTGCTGGTTTGGGACTGAGGAAGGATGGTGCTTAAAACCAGTTCTGCTATGGACTCATTGTGACCAGTTTTATGAAGTGGTTGAATCTCTGCTTGTCACACTTCCCTTTCTCCTGGGGGGACTGGAGACCTGCTGGGAGATTGTGAAGATTGAATCTTACATAGCTTGTCAGCTTTTACTACTTGTGTAGTAGCTCAGTAAACAGACGTGAGCTACATTTACAAATTATTGTTGAGAGAAGCAGGGAAGAGACTTTGTTCATGACAAGAGATGCCATAATTTACCTAAGGTGGCCTAAGACAGCTGAAGCCTTTGTATCTTTTTCTTATATCTACAGGATAAACAGAAAAAAATATTACTTATTCATGTGAGAAGATTTTCTGTAAAGATGTGTAAGAGCATGACAATGTTGTATATAGAGTATTTTCTAATCATAGAATCATAGAATCATAGAATCAGCTGGGTTGGAAGGGACCTCAGAGATCATCAAGTCCAACCCTTGATCCACTACCGCTGCGGTTACCAGCCCATGGCACTGAGTGCCACATCCAGTCTCTTTTTAAATATCTCCAGGGACGGAGAATCCACTACTGCCCTGGGCAGCCCATTCCAATGCCTGATTACAATCTCTGTAAAGAAATTCTAATCTAATCTAATCTAATGCAACACACTGTTGTTTGCTGTGTCTAATAAAAAAAAACAAAAAAACAAACAACATGGACAATACAAATATACTTGGTAACTGGTGTTCATGTGTAACAACCATACGGTTTTTTTCAGGTGATACTGTTGAAAACAATAGATGCTGAGCTAAATTCTGATAAACTAAATATTACTTGATTTTTAACCTGCTGATATGTCATTTGCTGCACAAGGCATTAGAAATATTAAACACCTGAGTTTGGGAGCTAATTGATTAATATCCATTTGTGTGTGATTTTGCATACCTGCACAATCACTTATTTGCATGGAGCATTTTAGATAGCTGTCTGAGGGACTGAGGGACTGAAGCCCCATGAATTTGGAAACCTCTGTCTGTGGTATATTCGGATTCATGTTTTAACATGATTCTATTTGGCTTATTATCCCGGGTAACCAGCTCCCTAGAGCTGTCTGTTAAGGCAGCATCGCTCCGTGGGTTTTTGAACCTTAAAGGAAAAAAGCTAAAGAAGAAATCTGCAGCCTCCTCTTACTGGGATTAACTTAAGCCATTTTGCGTCACAGGCAGGGCTGATGAAATGAAGTCTTTCACAGCCTGGGACACCAGCGGGACATCCTGTTTCAGTTTAGAAATCACCCCTTGTGGCCCCCCCACATCTCTCCTAACAAAACAAAGGGACCCAAGCAATGATCTCCGTCTGAAGAGGCTGCTCGGGCACTGATTGTCACCCTGGCACCTGGCCAAGCCCAGGGGCCAGAGAAGCGGGCTCAGGAGGGGAGCGACTGGGAAGCAGTCAAAGAGCACCGAAAAGGGAAGTCGTTAAACTACCAGCAACAAAAAAACTCTCATTTGTTCAGTTTTCCTTTCTTCTTGCTCTCCCTCCTCCTTTTCTTTCTTTTTTCTTTTGCTT
Organism: Phaethornis superciliosus; assembly: GCA_023637945.1. Classification (NCBI taxonomy): domain Eukaryota; kingdom Metazoa; phylum Chordata; class Aves; order Apodiformes; family Trochilidae; genus Phaethornis; species Phaethornis superciliosus. Next base: position 33,687,596 of record JAJQWJ010000004.1, on the reverse strand, counting down.
TTTTTTTTTTTTTTTTTTTTTTTTTTTTTTTTTTTTTTTTAAAGAATGAATTCAATACAAAACTTTTCCTCCAGGCTGTAATGAAAGCCCAAATCCGCTTATTTCTATTGCCCCAGTGCTGCTGCTGTTGCTCTTTTGTTTTGGTTGCAATTTTTTTGTTAACTTTTGCATAACTTGACTTCATTATTTCAAAAATAATAATAAATAATTACTAGATTGTGAGTTTCTTGCGGAATGAAAGGAAAAGTTTTGTAAGCAGCATGAGTCTTCTAAGTGCCTTTGTGACGATACCCTTAGAACTGAGGAATGGTTTATTTGTTCTCCTTTGGAAATTAATAGGGAAAGGGAAGAATGACGTATTTTACCATTTGAGGGCTGGATTCCTGCTGGTGGAACTGATGTCAATAAACTGAAGAGTGTGAAGTTAGATTGATTTATTGTAGTAGAGAGTGTGTCCTTTAATTAATTTTTTTTTTTAAAATCCAAAACAATGTAAATAATTTGAAGGAAGTAATGCTGAGCTGTAAATAAGTAGAATGTGTCTACACTGGGAAATAGGAGGGGCTGTTACTATAAATATTGCACCTTATAAGATCAAGAAAGTGTTAGAAGATGCTGAGACCTACATTCAACAGAGCTCTGTTTTTTCACACAATAAGAAAAAAAATTACCAAAACCAGTGGTTTTGAGTTATGTGTGACATGCTACCCTGCCAAAAAAAAAAAAAAAAAAAAAAAAAAAAAAAAAAAAAAAAAGTAAAATAACACACAGTCTGCTTTGCAAAATAAATGACTTGCTTATTGTGACAATAACAAAACCACATGATAGCAATGGCTCGACAGCAGAGGCCTAATATGCTAAACTAATGAAGCAAGTCATTATTGTTTTGGCAGATGACGGGAAGAGATGTTAGATACTGTTTACTTTCCCTTTTCCTAAATACTCTTTTTAATTAGCACCAGTATGCTTCCTCTGTAGCCATTTGGAGCACAGCTTTGGGGGAGCTCCTTTGATACCACACGGCACTTTGTGTGGCTGTTTACTTGTCAGCACTTGACATTGTGAAGGAAAGATGCAACTCGAGACATTTCCTAACATATGGCACAAAAGGAAAAGCTTTTAGGGGAAGGGTGTGACGGATCAAAAGTGTTGTACTGTATCTAAAAATACCCTCTGGGAGCAGCCACACTTTTTATGATAATCTGGTAAGTCTTCTGAACAGAAGAGGAGCACTCATTCTGTGCAGCAACACCTTGGGTTTCTTGGAAGAGGCTTTATGTTGTGTGCAGTGTTTGAATGGTGGGGAGAGGGGAGGAGCAAAGTGGAGTAGGGGCTTTCCACATGAAGGGCAAAACTATATTTACCCAACATAGATGTGTACCTGAAGCTCCTCCCTCATATGATCATAGGTTTTTGTGATTTGTGCTTTACTGTAGATGAGATTTTATACAAAAGGTAGAACTTTGTAACCTAAATCTGAACTTACCTCTGTAGACAATCTTTATTTTTTAATGCATTTACTTACAGAGTCAGAAAAAACCTTTCATTTAAGCTGAGGAGCAATGCCAGCCATTCGAAAGACAAGAATACTTTTGACTGCAGTGCTTTTTAATGAATTATTATCTTTGCACAATCATAGAAATTTCTCAATTCTCTTTCACATAGGCTCTTTGAACTGCATGTCCCCCTGTTCCCACTCACAGCTCTTCATAAAACAGTGCAGGGATAAACACTCTTTTAATTTAACCTCTCAAAATATATCTTTTGCAAATTCATTTGCTCACCATATATCATGGACTTATAAAAATTTAGGGGTTGGAAGGGACCTTGAAATATCATATGTTCCAACCCCCCATTCCAGAACAGGGTCACTCCCCTACAGAAGTTCACACAGGAATGTGTCTAGGTAGGCTTTCAATGTCTCCAGGGAAGGAGACTCCACAACCTCCCTGGGCAGCCTGTGCCAGTGCTCTGTCACCCTCACAGTGAAAAAATTCTTCCTTATATTTATACGGAACCACCTGTGCTCCGGTTTATAACCATTGCCCCTATTCCTATTGTTAGTGACCCCTGAGAAAAGCTTGACTCTACCGTGCTGTCTCTCTCCCTTTACATATTTATAAACACTGATGAGATCACCCCTCGTTCTCCTCTTCTCCCAGCTGAAGAGCCCCAGCTCCCTCAGCCTTTCCTCATAAGGGAGATGTTCCACTCCCTTCAGCATCTTGGTTGCTCTGCAGTGGACTCTTTCAAGCAGCTCCCTGTCCTTCTTGAAGTGAGGGGCCCAGAACTGGAAATCATCCAGGCCACACTTCCTCAGTTTAGCTCCAAGGATGCTGTGGGAGACCGTGTCAAATGCCTTACTGAGATCAAGGTAAGCTATGTCTACTGCTCTGCCATCATCCATCCACCTGGTTATATCCTCATAGAAAACTATCAGGTTGGTCAGACATGATTTCCCTTAGTAAAGCCATGCTGACTGCTCCTGATAAGCCTCTTGGCCTTGATGTGCCTGGAGACAAAATCAAGAATGAGTTGTTCCCCCACCTTACCAGGGATGGACGTGAGGCTGGCTGGTCTGTAGTTACCTAGGTCCTTGCCTTTCTAGAAGACATTTGCTTTCCTCCAGTGTGACATTTTCCTCTAGAGTGACATTTGCTTTCCTCCAGTCCTCAGGCACCTCTCCTGTTCCCAGTGACTTATCAAAGATGATGGAGAGCGGCCAAGCAATGACATCCGCCAGTTCCCTCAGCACCTATGGGTGCATCCCATCAGGGCCCATGGATTTATGGATGTCCAGACTCATTAACTGATCCTTAACTCAGCCCTCATCAACCAAGGCAAACTCATCCCTTACCCTGACTTCCTCAGTGGTCTTGGGGTTCTGGGGCTCCTGAGGACATCCTCCAGCTGCATACACAGAGGCAAAGAAGGTGTTCAGCAATTCTGCCTTCTTTGTATCCTATGTCATGAGCGCACCCACCTCATGAGGGCCTACATTGCCTCAAGTGTTAGTTTTATCTGTTAGGTATTTGAAGAAGCCCTTTCTCTTGTCCTTAACCTCTCTTGCAAGGTTTAGTTCCAAGGGGGTTTAGCTTTCCTAGTTGCCTCTCTGCATTCTCAGACAACAATTTTATATTTCACCCAAGTGGCCAGCCCTTCCTTCCATGATCTATAGGTTCTCTTCTTCCATTTGAGTTCACCTAGCAGTTCCCTTTTTAACCATTCTGGCCTCCTAGTTCTCTTTCTTGATTTCCTGCTCTTTGGGATTCACCAGTCTTGAGCTTGGAAGAAGTGGTCCTTGAATGTTAACCAACTATCTTGGGCCCATTTAACTTCTAGTACCCTGTCCCATGGAATTTCCCCCAGCAATTGTTTAAAGAGGTCAAAGTTGGCCTTTCTAGAGTTCAGGGTCGTGATTCTACTTGGAATCCTGTTTCTACCACATAAGATCCTGAACTCCACCATCTCAAGGGTTCACTGCACCCATGGTTGCCAACAACCTTCAGTGCTTCAACTAGACCCTCCTTGCTGGGGATCCAGCAATGCTCCACTCCCAGTTGGCTCCTCCACCAATTACATCCAGAAGTTGTCATCAATGCACAGGAGGAATCTCCTGGACTGTGCATGGCTGCTGAGTGGGCCTTCCAGCAAATATCTGAGTAGTTAAAATCCCCCATGAGAACCAGGGCCCTGTGATCATGAGGCTGCTACCAGCTGCCTGTAGAAGGCCTCATCGACTGATCAGGTGGCCTCTAATTGACACCCACCACTGTATCCCCCACATTATCTTGACCTTTAATTCTCACCCAAAAACTCTCACCTTGCTCCTCATCTGGCCCTGGACAGAACTCAATACATTCAAGTTGCTCTCTTATGTAAAGAGCAGCTCCCCCACCTCACCTTGCTGCTCTGTCTTTCCTAAAAAGGACAGAACCATCCGTGACCACATTCCAGTCATGTGGACTGTCCCACCAGGTCTCTGAAACTGCCACTAGATCATAGCCCCTTCACCTCACAGGAATCTCTAACTCCTCCTATTTGTTCCCCATACTGTGTACGTTTGTGAACAAGCATTTCAGATTGCAATATGTTGTGTGATATGCATGAACATGCATTTGGGTAAACATATCATGGACACCCAGCTTGGCACTCACACCTTTTTTTCTTTTTCCCCACTATCTGCTCACATTTATCCAGCTGTTGGTGTGCTATATACCTGTAGCTTTTTGGCAGTGGGAGACGTCACTCTGTGAATGATTGCAACTGGGGCTTTAAAGAGCTCCCTTGTTACCTTGCAAAGTTTCAAACTGGTGGCCTGCTGCTTTAAGCTATTTAGTGTATTTTTAATTGTTTTGAGAATTTTGTGTATTTATATTTGTTTCTGGATGTTGTAACATGCTTATTGATCAAAAGAAGAGAGAATTAAGGCTGTTGCCAGTAAAAAGCATATGTGTGCGAGTCATGGAGACATCAGTTTGAGGAAGCAGAGATGTGGTATTTCTTGCAGACAGGTGTTCTTACTGAACATATGCTTTCCACACTGTTACAGTCCTACATAACATATTTTCGTGAGCTATTATAGCTGGAGGGTAGTGCTGTGGGAAGTCTGGTCCACAACTGGCTTCTGAGGAGGCACCTAAACCTGACAGAAAAGATATGAGCATAGGACTTGCAACGGGGCACTCAAAAAACATCTTTCTTCAGGCTAAGTTTCATAGTTGAGTGAAGCATTGCTTAACAACTGTCTGTCCAAAAGGATTTGCAGGCCTACGTTTCAGATCCTAGCCTTGTAATTGAATTTCCAGTTATGAAATCGGTACATTTACAGGGACAACCTAGTAACACGTACTGCCTGAAATGGTGCATACTTACACACGGTTGATATTTAGCCTTGTCTCTCAAGTGGAATCCTTTTCTGTCTTCATCAGTTTTGTTTTTCACAATCCCTTTGGCAGAAAGCTCTGCCAGACTGTTCAGCTGTTGCACAAAGAAAATAGTTCCTTTTTGGAAAAAGCTGGACTTGATGGGCAAGGTTGAATCTATGGCAAGGGAAGGTAGGGCTTAAAACTCTCAGAGTCTATAGGTGATGACCCTGCAGCACACATATTATTTGATGTTTTCAGCACCTGCTACCTCAGAAATACAGTTCAGCAGAGATATGTTTCAGCAGATCTGCCTCTCTGAGGAACAATAGCAAAGAGAGCTGGCTATAGGCCAGGTCTATATAGGAAACATGAGGTGTTTCCTATAGCAATTTCCAAAGCTTCAGTTCTGTGAATATGAAAAGATGTAGCATGGAGTATCTCCAAAATAGGCCTTACAGCATCTGTGTTTGAAACTCTGCAGGAACTGATGGTGTCTGCAGACAAACGCCAGTGACTCTTGCACATGTTGCTTAAGGTGGTTGGATGCAGCCCATCTTGCCAAAACCCCATAGCTGCCATCAGCATCTGCTCACACCACACTATGGTGGCCACTCTTGTCTTCTTTAGAATCCTCTGTCTTCTGAACTTTGGGACAAGGGGGCTATGGGACAGAGGCCACCATAGATTAGTATAGCGTCGGCTAAGCAAACCGATGGGGCTGCACATCATCAGGCAAATGAAAGGAGGCAATCCACAGTCTAGTCTGGAGTCAGTGTGACAACTCTACTCTTCTAGTAGAAGAAACAAATGAAAATGGGCAAGACATTGCAGAACAAGGATGTTTTTCTCCCAGTTACCTTTAAGCTAAGCTAGTGTACTTCCAATACCTGCACTTTGTTCTGATCAGACCAGTGCTCTCTGTACCTGGTCTCCTTTTCCTCACAGCAATGAACAATGACATGCCTACCTGCTGGGCAACTCACATGCACAGATGAGAGTTTGTAGTCCCAATGTCCTTGATGCTGAATCAACACTGGTAAGAGTACTGCTATTCCCTTTCTTGAAAAATGTCAATGAGATTCATAATGAAACTTTTCTGGAAGAAATGAGAGTGAAGGATAAAGCCTAAGGACACATTTGCAATATATAGACATGTTCTCGATGTGCTAACCACAAACAGGGCTTTACAGAGTCAGACTCTCCTCTTAAAGTTATTCCACAAACTTCTGACCAAAAATCTGTATTTGACTTGGAAAGTCTTCAACAGAAGTTTTGAAAAAGCAAGACATACCTACAAAATATTTCCATTTCTGAGGCCTAGTATTTTTCCATATGAAACAACCTTGCCTTGTTTGTTCTGTTGTGTTGTACTTTTCCAAAGCACTCTTTGTTAGTGCTTTAACATTAGGAGGACCTGAAGACACCCCAATTCTAACATCAGCAGCCCTTATGTTCTTGTCATGCAGTTTAGAAAGACTGAAGCAAGAGAAAGGTATCAGCTGCCTCAATGTGAAAAAAATTAAAGGGGAAACGTTAGAGACAGGGGAAAGAAGAGCAAATAACTGCCCAGCCTTCCCATCTGGTAGGAGACAGGAGAGAGTGGTGAGTGTACTTCCCCTTGATGCAGCTGCATTGTTTGTGTTGTGTTCACTCCCTTATCTTGTGAGACAGAGGAATTTTCCCTCCATCTCTACTGCTCTCCAGGGCCATCTGTTGACTCTTTCATGTCCTTTTTTATTATGCTTTTCTCGTGCCCCCTAGAGCCAGCACTGAAGGGACCATGGAGAGGAGGGACTCCCAGGCAGGAGAAGCAGAGACAGTGAAAGGAAGATGAAGTGCCTTGGCTTTGCCCAGACACTAAGTGCCTAAGTACATATTTTCCTATTGTCCAAGCAAAAAACATCTTCATGTGCATGCCTCGATGTTTTCCAGAAGTCTTGCAAGGCTATGCCTTGGTGCTTAAAAATATATTCCTCATTAGGATTATAATTATAATCCTCATAGTCCACCACTATGGTCACCCCTGCATCTAGGCTTGTCCCAGAGTCTTGAAGACAGAGGAAGCTGAAGTAGTCAAGAGGGGCCACTGGTGCTTGATATGAACAGATGCTAATGGCAGCTGTGGGGGTTTTGCAAGGTGGGCTGCATCCAGCCATAACCAACACATGCATCAGTCTGGTCTGTGACTGGCTTACACACAGGACTGTTATCTTTCCCTGTAACTAGTTATCCCTAAAGGATACAGGCAGAAAGTTATTGATGGCTGAATTGTACTTACAGCACTCTCCTTGATGACACTGCTTTTGTTTGGTTTAAATAAATTTTACCTACACAATATAATTACTTTGACATGTAATTATCTTTCTGTTGCCATGAATTATTCTTTATTAATTATCAAGAGGACAAGTGGCAATATTCACTACAAAAAGACATGACTAACATGGCGGGAAGAGCCAGAGCTAGAACACCCATCATCATCTGTAACTTCACTTCTTTACTTACAAAGGGTCCAAAGGAGCACTGAGTGTCATCTCAACAGGCTCTGTGTCATCACATGGACCATAAAAAATGTGTACGAATTATTTCCCTTTCTACAGAATGAATGAGGTATTAACTTTATAATGTAACTTCTAATCCAAGTATTTTTAGTAAAAAGGCAGAGGATTTTAATAAGAAAACCGTAAGCAGGCCATGTATGGCAGACATCACACTAGCATCAGGCTGGGTCACTAGGTAGCCATATACTTTATGGAATGCATGGAACGAGCATGTTGAGCCTGTAATGCTGGAAGATGGAAGGAGAAACACACAGGAAAGGGTGATTACTGGGGGGAAAACCACAGGAAACAATGCTTTCTCATGCCCCCTGGAGGGAGGGGGCAATTGTGGCATTTCCAAGCATCTGGCCTGACAGCAGCTCAGATTCATGTGCATCAAGAGTCGTGGCATAGTGGGCTGCAGTAAGAAATACAAACTTCAGGGAAGAGCAGGCTGAAGTCATCAAAACTGGTTGGGATACCTGGGAACCCCAGTGGTGTTGAAACAAGTTAGGTTCTCTCTGGGAGGAGGCAAAAAAGACTTTTAGTGAGAACTTGATTTTTGCAGAGATATGACCAACAGGGAAGCCAGTTAGTGCTGTGAATGATTTATTACATGACGCCTGCACAGTTTCAGAAAAATACTGCTCACATGTGTTGGACTCTAGCAAATAGATAATAAAAATCCTTTCTGTGCCAGCTGAAACCTGGAGCAATTCTAACTTCCCATCAACACCTTTTTCCTCTCTGCTCTCCCTGAGTGTTGGCTAAGGAGGTGACAATCAGATGTGCTCTATTTTCTTCTCTATGCTTTTACCCCATACTTTGCCTAAAGAAGCAGGTACTCTTGTTCTACACAATACCAGGCACCCATGGAGTACTTTGGCCCAAATATCTCTCTTCCACAGCTGCTGGTTTTTTTTCTTATATTACAGTTAAATTTAGCCATGTTCCCTTCTGGTGTCAGATATTCAACAGCAGAAAGAAGCTTTCTTCTCAGAAGTTTCTTACTCTGGAAAATAGCTGGCCACTGTACAGGATACTTCTCGGCTCTCCTCCATAATAAACTCATTTGCTTTTAGAAGGGAAGTGGCATATAAGAATGTTTGTCTAGTTCTAGTGTACACTGGCTTTAGACTAATAGACCCCTTCCAAATTTCTTGAACAATTTGTCAGATAATCCATCAGCTATTGCTGTGAACTACTCCTAACATTAGCCTTGCTGTATAGGAATAAAAGCTGAAGGAAACTAAAGAAATATTCTTCAGTCTTTCACTGCTTCATCATCAGATGCTTGATAGTAACAGTGGTCTTTCAAATAGCAAATATAGGTCAGGTACATATTTGGCAGATCTTTATAAAGATCTTTGTAAAGAACTGCCAAATGTGTACCAGCTGCGTTGATTCCGAGGCAGAATTTCTTCCAGCTTTGACCTTTTGTGTTTGGTTTTCTGCCCAGCCATCTGCAAGCAGATGCAAGCTCTCCTATCATTATAGACTGGATGAGGAGCACTGCCCTTCACATTACAGAATACCTGCATGTGTTCCAGTGTAGGAGTGCAATTGTTTGAAAACTTGAATGTGAAGCACAAAATCACTTTCAAATGCAGTCACTTGCAATGATAAACTGGAGATTGGCTGTATTTTGCTAGTGACCAAGCAGCTGGAAAAAGATTTATTAACAAAACTATGCCCATTGTATGACAAAGGAGTTGTGGAAGCTACTGAGGCTGTGGTTTGGAATAGAGAGGGGTGATACTAACATAAAGATTTCCTCCCTACTGGTGACTGCCCCTTCACCTCTACCTGTGTAATGGGGCACCTCCCCTGGAATTGAAGTTGTGAAATCTTTTGGTAAGGCTTTATTTCAAGCTATCCCTTCCCTGGCCTGTGTCACACTACTGAGACTGGAGTTATCTGCAAATATCAGTGACAGGATGCTGCTATGGTGCGAGGAAGTGCAAGGTAGAGCTACAACCATGAACAAAACTCATACTACTGTAGTGACACATATATGTGGTATATTCCAAACTGCACTGTTCAGCATGGGTTTGCAAGCAGCAGGAGCCAATGAGCAAATCAGTTGAGCAATGTTACATCTCTGCTGATGAAGAAAGTTGAGAAATGGCAAACATGTTCAGGAATATCCCCTCAGTCTTCCATGTGAACTCAGGTTGGCTGGGCACATGCTGCTGCAGGACCACCCTTCCTAGCCTAGTTCATGAGGCAAGTGGCTGGACTCCCCAGTGACCATTCTTCTGCATTCAGATGTATAAAAAGCTCTGCATGAGTATGCTGTGTGATATGAAGAGCTGCTTTGGTCAGACTGGAATGGGTGTTGCACAGCCTGAAAGTCCAGTCTCAAGAAAAACTGTTAAATGTGTGAAACTTGTAAACAGGCTGAAATTCAAAATTCTGTGTAAGTACATGTAACTTATTGAAAACATTTTCTTACAGATACAGATGAAATGAGGGAGACACTGAATGAATATGGCTATACATTAGTCACTTTGTTTTATTGTCACCATCAGTGGAGATATTTAAATGGCATGTGGACTTGGTCCTTAGGGACATGGTTTATTGGTGAGCTTACAGTGCTCGTCAAAGGTTGAACTGGATGATCCTGATGGTCTCTTATAACCAAAGACTTTCTGTGTGATTCTGTTTGGTTTCAGATACATATAGTGGCTAGAAATAGAAGAAGCTGTGGCACACCACGTACAGAGCAGTATCTTGAAATAACTGTTGAAATAACACTTTAGCTTTTATGCTCTCAACATGAAACTTAACTCCAACTCATTTCCAAAATTACTGGGCAGTGCATGACCTTGTTTATGTAAGCCATGCAGTACACTGCTAATAAGTTTTGTGGTAAGCAAAGGCCATTTGATCGTGATTTACAGCTTTACATACATTCTTTGTGTCTTTAATTGAAGAAAAGGTGTCTGATTTTTTGGGATACTTCCATGTGCCCTTTGTGTCAACTTTATGTGTTAGCATATCAGTGACCTTTTTGGATCCTTCCAGAGTAGTAGTCGGAGATGACTTAAATGCATCACAAGCAAACATTTCCTCCCCTCTCCTCAGTGCACAACATTTTGTTTGCATGTTTGGGTGGTGTCATGCTTTAGCCTCATCTGGCAAATAAGATCAACACAGCCTCTCACTCACACCTCTTCCTGGTGGCATGGGGAAATGAATCTGAAGGGTAAAAGTGAGAAAACTTGCAGGCTGAGAAAAAGACAGTTAAATAGGTAAAGAAAAAGCCATGCACAGAAGCAGAGCAAGACAAGGTGTTCAGTCACTACTTCCCTTCTGCAGGGGAAGTATTCAGCCATCCCTGTGAAAGCCAAACTCCATCTTCTGTAATGGTTGCTTGGGAAGACAAATGACACAACTCCAGATGTGCCCCCCCTTTCTTCCTTCTCCTTCCTCTTGCTTCTTACACTGACCCTAACATCATATACTCTGGGATGTCCCTTTGGTCAGCTGGGGTCAGCTGTCCCAGCTGTGTCCCCTCCCAGCCTTTTGTGCATCCCTGGGCTCCTCACTTATGGGGTGGTGTGAGAAGCAAAAAATGCCTTGGCACTATGTAAGCACTGCTCAGCAATAATGAAAACATTCCTGTATTATCAACACTGTTATCAGTACAAATACAAAACAGAGCCCTATACTAACTACTATGAAGAAAATTAATTCTGTCTGAGCCAAAACTAGAACAGAGGAAAACCTGACCTAAACACAAAGCACTAATCTTACAGAGTGTTGTGTACTTACTGCAGAAACTGATTCTGAAACATTACCACTTGGTACCATCTTTGGGAAAGAATGTCATTAATATTGCCACGGATGTCTCTCTTAAAAAAAAACCCTCAGGTGGATAGAGGGTCCCTATGTATTCTGGACAAGTGCAGCATCTGGACATGCTACTAAATTTATAGAAGATATAATGACAGATTTTGAGCCTGCAACTTTGCCCATAGTGCCTCCTGAACTGGGCAACAAATACTGGTTAAAAAAAACCTTGTGCCCCAGTCAGGCCTGAAAAGCTCCATCAGTGGCAGCAACATTGAGAGCTCATTAATGCTAGCTATTTCCAGTCTGTAAAAACATGCTAAATTAAAGAATTCAACAAGAAATTTAATTGTGTGTCTTGTGATTACTAGAGCTAAATTAACAAAACCAACTGCACAAAAAAACTGTTCTCACTTGAGCTTTTACTGCTTTCACTGATGCTGGAATAAGGAAAAATAAGTTTAAAAAATTTTGAGCCAGGCAAAATAAACATGTTCATGAGAAGAAATACTTCCCAATCAATTGCTGAATGAGAAGTCTTGAAGTATTATCAAGGTCTTGAATAACACCTGCAATAATGTAAGGACAGTTCATACCCAATTTAAAGGAATAAAAAATGAATTTTTCTATTTGAGTGAGCAAAATATGGCCTGTAAAGAAAGCCAGTACTTTCAGATAAAATGTGAATGATAATGGTCTTTAATGCAAAAAAAAAACAAAAAAAAAAAACAAACCAACAAAAAAAACCTTGTATTTGTTGCTATCTAGTTTAAGTTTGAAACCGATGATATATTGGTTCCTATTCTTCATTTGAAAGAGGCTGAAGTTTATATTCCGTCCTCAGTAACAGTGGCAAAATCCAGGGTGTGAAGCTAGAAGGAAGAACCCTATTTCCAGTAGTACACCTGTGGTGCTTTTTATGATTTTTGCATTTTAGAGAAATGACTCAATGAGAAAAGCGAAGGAAGGGCAGAGACTCTTCCAGCCTGTTTGAAGAAAAGATATACATAGCCCTTTCGGGCACTATCTTTATTTGCCTTTTTCACAGCATGATTTGGTAGAAGTCTCTCTGTCCCTGCTGCTTTTCTTTAAAGCACAGAGAACTGAGCCAAAACTGTCCTGAAGCCAGACCTTAAGGAGCAAAGGCTGAGGCAAACCAAAAAGAGGAGCACTGCTACCCCTACCTTGAGTTTGTGAAGAAAGGCATGGCTAACCCCCCCACCAGAAAGACACCCAGGCTGTCCCTGTCAGCCACCACTCCTCCACCTGGACCCCAACACCTTAGCTCTCAGAAAGCCTCCACAAGCATGGAGAGACGCTGCTCTTGGCTCCTGCCTGCCCACAAAGGCTTCATGACCCTGTCCCACCAGTGGGCCACGCCAAGCTGCCTGGCCATAGTGCTGAGGGCCAGGACATCAGGCAGCCAGCACTGCTCTTTCTGTAGCCACCCCATCCACCACGACTCAGACAGGAGTACACTGGGAGGAGTGCTCCCCACTGGCAGATTTTCTGAGGAGTGGTGTCTGTCAGGAGTTCATGAAATGGCAGTGAAATGGCTATTCAAGTCCTGAGTACAGTGAATTTGCTCCACAGTTTGGACTCTCCTTCTCATCCATGCTCTCCAGACTGCAAGGGTCTGATTTTGACAGCTCAGTGACATGTATGGGAGGCTCAGTGGGAATTGACAGGAGTTGTGGCTGCATATGCAGTGCAGGAATGATGGATGGTGTGGGTTGAGGAGAGCCTGCTGGTAAGCTGGTCTGTTTCTATGCAAGTCTCTGAGTGTTGATATTGAGCTGGTGGGAGAAAACAAGAGCTGAGAAACCATACTGCAGAACAAAGACCTTACCGTCATCTAAACCCTTGGGTGAATTTCCTACCTACTTATGGGGAAATGGAGCAACCAAATCTGAAAGTGCCTCACGTTGCTGTTGCTGCTAAATCCAACAAGAAGCTGTGGTGTGTTCTCATGAACAGTCTTGTGATGCTTCTCAGAGAAGTTGTGAGGAGGCCATGTGAATCCTGAGCACTGGGCCAGATGAGGGCAGAAGCTTTCATGGCAGTTTTATGTGAGAAATGATGAGCTCTGCAGAGCTCTGCACTTTCCCATCAGCATCATTTCAATCTCATGATGATTCAGCTTAGTCAGGGTTCTCTGTATTTGGGAACGGTATAATGCCAGAAACAGTGGTGCTGCTAAACAAAATAAACCTAATAAAACACAGGCATTGTCTGAAAAGATCAGACTTCAGGTCCATGTATTCCAGACTCCTCTCTCTCACATTGGTGAGACTGTTCAAAGACAGTGGTGGAAAATAACAGCACACAGATGTGAACTAAGCTACTATGTTCTTTCCCTGCCACTGTATTAGGTCTCCTTTTGGCCCATAATAAATGCTGGCTTGAGCTCTAAAGTATGAATTTTAATATCCCTTCCAAAATATTTTCCAGTCAGTCTAATTCTGTCTGTTGTTAGTATTTCTTTATAGAAGTCTACTCCTCTGCTGAAGTCTAGTTTGGATTCTTCTCAGTGATTAAAAAAAAAATATATCCCAATGACTATCCTAGAGACAATTACTGTTTAATATTTTTGCAACTTTCGGGCAAAATTTCATTGGTACCCTTGACATAGAAGCAATAGCCAATATTCATGAAAACCATTCTTCTGCCCCACCAAATTACTTTTGAATCAAAATTATGGACTGCAGATAACATAAAAATGTAGCAATGAAGCAGAGGGAACACAAGTCTTGTGTTGCTGACTCCATAATGCAGAAAGACTTCTAGGTCATGTTCTGTTTCTACTCTCAAATCATACCTTACTTTTTTGGTCTGCCCCTTTTTCTGACATCCTAAGTGTTTTAGGGTTCTATGGGGCCTTTTGGCTTCCTCTTGGTGGAAACTATATTGTGAAAAGTGCAATTTTGGGAAGTTCAGAACACTTAAGATAGGCATGATTTTCCTTCCTTCCTTCCTTCCTTCCTTCCTTCCTTCCTTCCTTCCTTCCTTCCTTCCTTCCTTCCTTCCTTCCTTCCTTCCTTCCTTCCTTCCTTCCTTCCTTCCTTCCTTCCTTCCTTCCTTCCTTCCTTCCTTCCTTCCTTCCTTCCTTCCTTCCTTCCTTCCTTCCTTCCTTCCTTCCTTCCTTCCTTCCTTCCTTCCTTCCTTCCTTCCTTCCTTCCTTCCTTCCTTCCTTCCTTCCTTCCTTCCTTCCTTCCTTCCTTCCTTCCTTCCTTCCTTCCTTCCTTCCTTCCTTCCTTCCTTCCTTCCTTCCTTCCTTCCTTCCTTCCTTCCTTCCTTCCTTCCTTCCTTCCTTCCTTCCTTCCTTCCTTCCTTCCTTCCTTCCTTCCTTCCTTCCTTCCTTCCTTCCTTCCTTCCTTCCTTCCTTCCTTCCTTCCTTCCTTCCTTCCTTCCTTCCTTCCTTCCTTCCTTCCTTCCTTCCTTCCTTCCTTCCTTCCTTCCTTCCTTCCTTCCTTCCTTCCTTCCTTCCTTCCTTCCTTCCTTCCTTCCTTCCTTCCTTCCTTCCTTCCTTCCTTCCTTCCCTGACTTTCCAACCACACAAAAACTCACAAAATCTATCTCTGTCCCTACATTCATTCTCTCTGCTACTAAACTCCCATACAGATTTCTGGGTGGCAGGTTCTGACCAGGATTGCATACAAATGAGCTTGAGGAAAATGGCATCAAGTGAGGTAAAGAACAAAAGTGAACTGCCTTCAAAGAGAATGAGCCAAGTGGAATCTACAGTTACAATAACCAGGGGTCTAACAGAGTCTATGTTAAAAATAAAATTAAAAAAAAAAAAAAAAAAAAAAAAAAGAAAAAGAAAAAGAAACAATCAACAAAACAAGCAGTAATCAGATAATCAGACGCCCCGTTCTTTCTTCCTGAGATACATAGAAATTGCTTTTAGAAAACATCAAGATTAAAAAAGTAGATCTTTGATACACATTTGGGTTGTCATCATGCAGTGCAAACTGCACTTTATTTTTCCTGGTATTCCACAGCAGTTCTCTGTAACTCCCTAACTCACCATGTCTGGACCAACTTACAGACGTAGAAAGGGAGAGAGTCTCAGCTGGCAAATCTGAATTGGCTGTCTACAAAGGAAATCTGTCTAGTTTCCTAGAGATTAGACACCAGGCCATGCTTCCTCTTGCTGTCCTCTCCTCTGCCCTAACCCTTTCCCCTTTCTAGTCTGTCACTGATGTCTGTATGTCTAGCAAAGACACAGTCAACTCGCAAAGTGTCTATCGTGTTCTCATGATTGTTCACCTTGTTTGCCCTTCTTCCTTTCTTTTGCGGGGTGCAGAGGAGTTTCCAAATAGAGGCAAGGTTAACAAGGATTTTTAAAATTCTGGTTTTCCCCTCTTGCTCATCAGCTCAATAGATTACAATAAAAAAGATATTAAAACCAGGTCTGCTCTCCTTTATGAGATGCTGTATGTTAAAATGCCATTGCACTTCAATTAGATCTGTCCACTTGTGAGGTTTTTTTGTAGTTTATACAGTTTCCTCCCTTTTGAAGGCAAAATTACTTTGCAGACTGGGATTCAGAGTCAGACATTACTTGGTGGCAGGGGGGTGTGTGTTTGCTTGCTGTCATTAAGTGGCCATAAACAGCAAGTTCGAGACCCATGTCAGACAACAGAAAAGCACCTACTCCTGCATACTGAAAGTTCCAGGATGGAAGTGAGAGGTGGTGGAGGAAACAAAAAGAGTCAGAAAGGCAACTTACATACCAACTATGAAAAAGAGTGTTTCTAGTGTGTGCCTTACCTCTGAAAAAGGCAACCATCCAGCAAGTTTCAACATGAGTGCCTGAGCTATATCATAATCACTTCATCTTATTTTACTTTTAGGCACTCTACTGTGTGCAGGGTATGAAGCCAAATTACTAATGTGTTAGTCACAGCTTTTACAAGGTCATTTAGGGGAACTTCTTTTCTTTCTCCCTCACTCTTTATTCCCCCTAGAAAACCCATTAAAATAGTTGATTGTCCCTGATTTGTCAGGTGCAAAAGAAAGGAGTTGCATTGCTCCCGGAGATGAAAGTCACTCAGTTGTTTGATGTGGGGCTCTGGAAGGGGTACCCCACTGTCTGCATGAGGTGCAAACACAGAACACTTTTCCCAAGACAGGCTTAATATCCATTTTGTGCCCTGCGTGCAACAAATGACAGCTTTTTAGACTTCTACTTATAGGGTAGTGATGTAAGAGAGCATATGTACACTGCACAAATCCTCTCATGTAAGTATGTGACTCCCTTTGTCCATAGACTGCCTTTTTCAGCTATCCCAGATCAGTCTGCTAGACCTGGCTTTGGGATACTTGTTAAAGAGGACAGAGTAAGCAGGGAGAAAAGATTAAAGGAAGAATAAAATCTGTGTGAAACAGTGGACCTGACTAAAAAAGCAGATGATCTAAGGGAAGGAAGAGCTTCTCTTTAAACAAGAGACTCCACATGCAATGCAAATGATCCCATATGCAGCTGCCGCTGGCAGGCAGCCACCCGCCTACAGAAGAATAAAGTCAAAGCAACAATTCCCCTGAACCCTGAAGCTCAGTGAGTTCAAACAAGAGAAAAAGTGACATGATTTTTTCCAGTGTACTCTTTCCATCTCTTCACTCTATTGATGACCTCATCATCAGCTACAGCTGTCAACTTGGGGCTTGGCTTCTTTCTGTCCAATAAAGAACATCTGGTACTATCTGTGTATGTATACCTAGGATAGAAAACAGGTGGAGTATGCTACCTCAAATATATGTAATAATGTTCTTAAAAATGAACCTCAACTTTTGCTCACATCAGCAGGCAAGTACAAATCCATTAACTTAGGGGGAACTGCATACAGAGTGGGATGTCAACAGAGGTACTGCATGAACTATTGGCTCATTAGGGAAATACTACTGATAACTAGCTGTGACTTTTTCAGCTTTAATTACCTGAATTTTCCCTACACATAGGGATGAGCTGGGACTATAGCATCATTGGTACTGGCAACATCGTAGTCCTTAGGGAGACTTTGCTCCCTATATACCAATCTATACTCCCACGCCTCATATTAGTCTTTATGGATCCCCAGCAGATCTCTTCAATGAATTAAGACATCATTGGATTTCCACTTAGTTCCTTGTGTGTGCCAAATTATGAATTCTGGCAGCTGCTGTCTGTTTGTCTGCTTTCAGTTCACTGAGTAGCACCTTAAAGTGTCCATTGAGGCTTAAATCTTGGTGCCATGTACTTTGCAAATGTATGGGAATTGTGGTTTCTTCCAAGAAATATTACAATGAAAGGCCTTTATTCCACTAATCATCCGAGGAGGAAGCCACTTGAGTGAGGATTAAGACCACAGTTTAAAGTCAATGGCAAACTTCAGTGCTTTGCTGAATCAGTTTTCTGGGAAACAAGGAGAAGGAGCAAGAGAGGGAAAGTGAGAAGTCAGGCTGCTTCTCTGTTGTTTCTTCCTAACATGGAGCTAGAAGCACAATTCAATATAGCTACCTGCTTTTTTTTTTAACAGTATATGAAGATAGATTTAGTGGCAGGATTTGAAGAACAGAGTTGCAGAGATGTTGTGGAAAAAACTCCTCATGGCAGTAGCTGACAAGCTTACAGCTGAGACTGCTGCAAAGTGGAAAAGAAGCAATTTAGTCCTGAAAATACAGAAGGAGATAAAAAAGGCACATGCAGAGCTGCGGAAGAAGCTTAGGAATGAAGAACACTCCTGGTTTTTTATCTCCATCTGTTTTGAGAAATACACGACCATCTTCGAGAGATGTTCAGCTTTTGGGAGACCTTTTGCAAGTGAGCTTTAAACATTACCACATTAGTTAGTGTATTTAGCTGTGAATGTCACTCTGTTTTCCTGCTCTTGTCTTATCAAAGGTCTGATCTTCATGCACTTCTGATGAATGAAGAATTAGCACACACAATAAATCAGATTAACACTAGTGTAAAGTGAAGGGAGGATACCTGGTTTCTTTGTAGCTCTTTAATCTCAAAAATCTGTCAATTTACATGGAGAAAGGGGCCTTCAATTTTTGAGGATGAGAATTGTTTGAAATGGTGAAAGCTGGATGGCTGAAAATGGTCACATCAAGTTTTGCTTGTAAAAGAACGTCTTCTCTCCCATTTTGCCTACATTGTGGATCATCTATTGTACCACTGAAAAAAAGCAGAAACAGAAATAGATACAACCACAACCCCATAATCTCTGACAGCTATCCCTCCTTACAAAGAATGAAACTGAAATGTGAGAATGGATCATTTCAGAGATTCTGGGTTGCATTTTTGCTGAAAGCTCTGCATTTGGCCATTGACAGATTTCAGTGGGTATAGTTGAAGGGCTTTCTATTGTCTATGAGACTGTTTCATTGCTCTCCACAAATATATCCAGTTTATTGAGTTTGGATGGTGAAGTGAATTCATGAATGCATCTGAAGACAGAACCTGGCCTAGAGGTCAAATATTTAAGTCCTTTTAATCTCACCCCTTTTTAGATATTAAAACTACAAGAACAAAAGTAGGTGCCCCATATAAAGAAAAATACAGAAAAAACAGACAGAGAATCATAACAGTCTGTGAACTGTTTATAAATCATGTACCTGGCTTTAAATTTTGCAAGATGTTTGTCTAGATGAAAAATAGCTATGGTATAAAGCCCCATTTGAATTTGGCAGAAGAGAACTCACCCTAGAAGTGTATAAATTAGAGGAAATTCTGTAGAAAATTATTATATTTTATCTCAGATTTCTAGGATTTTCTAGACATGCTAGGGGCAGAGATAAGGTCATACTTACTACTCAAGCTAATAAGCACGATGTTAAGTATTCCTTCTGTGCCATAGCTGCAACACTCCACCAGTCATTGTTTCAGCAGTTTCAGAACTACTTAGCTTTGAAGTTGTTCAGTACATATATAAATGTTCTTGCTATTTTATGTAAACTATGCCAGACAAAAATAAATCTAAATAAGGTGCCTGTATATGTTTGCAGTGTGACGAATTGATACACAAAGACACATAATCAGTGACTGTGATCTGCTTTTTATATACACATTCAAGTTCTGTGCTTTTACTATTATGTATATGGCACACCTTGAGAAAGTGCAGTGATACAGTGATATTTAGATTAATGACACTTATCAT
Organism: Phaethornis superciliosus; assembly: GCA_023637945.1. Taxonomy (NCBI): domain Eukaryota; kingdom Metazoa; phylum Chordata; class Aves; order Apodiformes; family Trochilidae; genus Phaethornis; species Phaethornis superciliosus. The sequence goes on along the minus strand of JAJQWJ010000004.1, from coordinate 33,668,249 downwards.
TTGCTCTCACAGCTGTGCCAAAAACTCTTACAGCTTTATCAAAGAGGAAATATTAATTTTTCAATTAAATCTAGGGGTCAAGAGCTCAGTTCGAGTATTTTTCAGGTGAAAATGAGTAGCTTCTGCTAGAAAAGTGTGCCTATCATAGAGATTTGTATTTAAAACCAGCAGACATATTAATACATTTATCAAGAGTGAAGGTAATTGCTTTTGTCCAAATTTTCATGCTTGCATATAGTGCCACAGCTGAAATGTCATTCTATTTGTGCTTTTCTACTCATAGCATTGCCACAAAGAACCTGCTTACCGGTGTGTCCGTAGCTTGCCAGCTGTGATGTTAAGTTTGGTATTGGAATCATATACCATGGGGGCTGTGTTTTCTAAGAGGAACAGGTGAGGTTCAAAGACAATCTGTGGATGTCTCTCATCACAGAGACAGCTGTGAGAATGCTGTGATCTGTGGTGAGAAGGAAAACGCAAAACACAGATTTAATTTTTTTTTTCCTTAGGTGGTCTGGGATGTAGAGATTGTTTTATCTTCTACAAATGAACAGAAAGTTCAGATGTGAACAACAGCGTTTCTTTGTTAATGAATTTTTTGCAAAAATCTCTGGAAAAACTGGCTATAGGTTATCCCAGCCTGATAGCAAAAATACAGTGTTAACCAACTCCATGGAAAATGTCACCCAATGCCATCCCTGCCAAAAAGAACGCATTCTGTAAGGAGGAGCTAGAAGTATGTCTAGGTAACTGCATATTATCAGGTAGCTAGATAGCATAGTCTAGTTTCAAGGCTTTTGAATTTCCATAATACTTTAGAAAGAAAGGGAACTATACATTGAAATGTGAAAATAATTTTAATGGTGTTGATTTGGTTCACAAGACTGAAAGAGTAGTCTTTTCACAAGGTGTGTCATGCATCAGTGCTGTGTTGATATAGACAATATCTTGACACAAAAGTTCTATAAATACTATTTTCTGATGTGAATTTATGGGCCAAGGACTGACTTGTACACAGGATTGTGCTATAAACTTCCTTTAAATTTTTTTCTGGCACAAACTGACAGTCTGGGAGGTACTGTAATGGAGTGTAAGCTCATGTAGATGCCCTAAATCACAAGACAGCAAAAAGGTTTTTCTTTCTAAAAAAGGCTTTCAAGTTCCTGCCTGCATAATATTCTTGCCACATTTATTTGTTTTTATTTATTCTTCTGTTTATATAAGAAACATAAACTCAGGGTTTTTTCATTCTTTCACAAGCTTATTCGTTGTTGTGTGGTGCCAGTTAATTGGGGTTTTTTCCTTCAGTGAAGATTCTCAGCAGACTAGGGAGATAGAAAATAGTAACACACTGCATTTAGACTCTGTTTCCCCTCTGGACCAGCAACATCAAGTACATACACTACGGGAAGACCAGTCTTCTGGAGAAATAATAGTATTTTCCAACCCTTCTCTCCCTAACTGCATGACCCAGTCATAACAATTGTATGACTTACAAGACATCCAGGCTCTAATATTATACATATTTATGTTTGGTAGCCAAGTTATAAAAACAAGGGTGAGGGAAACTATGTGGTGAGCAAATCTCTTTCTGCTCCTCTGTGTGTGACCTCTGAATGGTATCAGGATGATGAAAGTTGTTGGTCAGTGTCATGTACCAAAAGATAATGAATGTATTTCCCATTTTCTGAACTAAAAGCCTACTATCTTGCACTGTGGCACTCTGTGATTCAAGAGATGTTGCTCTAGGAAGTCCTCCTACTCTTCTCCTGCATGTTATCATGTTCATGTGCCAGGGTGAAAGTGACATATGAGAGACTGGGTCTAATTCTGATCTCCTTTAGCATAAAGAATAATAATTATATGTTAAAAAAAAAAAAAAAAGTGGAGTTGTGGCAGTATAAGATGATGCAGCCACAGTGATGACTAGTGACATATAAGTTAATTTCATTCCCTGCATGAGATCTGCTGCTGGATAGTCTGTGGCTGGGCACAGCTGTGAGCCATCAGAAGATCTCACGGGAAGTTGCGTGGCTGTGAAATGAATTAACCTGTATCCCTGCTGCACAGTGGGGCCTGTGATTAAGCTGTAATTCGTCCCAGATAGTTTCATAGTTCTCTTTTTGCAACCATCACAAATTCTAAACCATAGCTCCTCTGACCTTAACCCTCTCCAGTCCCACAGACACTCCACTGGGTAGGACTGCTCATTTTGACAGTTTTTTTTAAAAAGTGACATTTTCTCCTTTTTTTTCTTTTTGGGCAATCAATTCTTCTTGGGGCACAAATTTAGGAGAAAACTGAGCACATGACTTGCACTGAAAACAGAGGAGTTTTTAGGAGTATGTAGTTTGCATCAAAAGCTGAATTCTGTAGCAGCTTAACTTGGGAAAATAAAAGAGGTTTTAGCTTTGGGCTCCAAAGAGACTATGTACTATTCAAACTCTTTAGGACTCTGGTCAAGCTCATTGTTAACTATCCGAAGGAAGTACCACACTATGCTAAATGTAAAGCCTTTAAAAGCTTTCCTTTTGATGAGATCTGTCAAAATGGGTAGCACAAAAAAAATCCAGAAGATTCATAATGTCAAATGAATTTCATGGTAGAGATAGATCTAACATTGTTTTTTAAGGCTGCCCCATAAGCCAACACTAATGAAAAGTTCTGAGTTCTCATGGGAGGGCACTGACTTTCGTGTTTTTATCTTTTTTAATTTTTTTTCATTGAAAGTGGGATTTTTTCAGACATTTTTGGCCTAGGATTTTTTCCCCCCTGGATAGCTCTGACTGATTAGTCTTGTTGCCAAGATCCAGAAGCCTGAAACTGTTGACGTACTTCAATACAATAGAGACATCTCTGTTGCTGGTATGGGAATTTTGGCCTTCACAGAATAACCAGGGCAGGAGAGAACAAAGTTCACAATGAAAACAAATGCAAGTCCCAAATAACAATGTATTTTAAAGAAAGAAGTTAACCTTAAAGTTCAGAATAAGTGGGCTATGCACTGCAAAATCTCCAAGCTTAAGAACTTGTAGGATAAAATACTCCAGTTTTCCTGTCTCATCATACCGCCCAAGTGTTCTTGAATCCTTAAAGGCGGATTATTAGGCATAATTTTCCTAGTCCATACATTTTATTTTCTCCTCTGTGAGTCCTCCTTCTCATTTATTTAGGTAACTAAAGGTTATCAAATTTCAGATAAAGGTGAAAGAAATGTGCCTGATGGAGGTCCTGGTCTTCTAAAACTATACACACCGTGTAATTACTGATAATGCAGAAAAGGTGACTGAACAGAACTTTCTTACTAGTGATTATGTTTTTTTGAATTTTGTCCAGCAAATCCATATTAAATTGTACATTACAATACTACTTCTGAGCTAAGCTGCCCAAGATTCTGTATGTAGGTGGACACACCAAAATTACTGCAGATTCCTCTGACAGTTCTGCATTTTCTCCTAAAAAATGCAAAGACAGACCTCTATTTTCTGCTTTTCATGAAAAAATAGATCTCTGAGACTCTTTCTACTTCTCTGTCTGCGCAGTAGGCATTTTTCTGAGCACTCAAAGGTTTGTTTCATGTTTGCACCATTCAGTTGAAAGGGATAAGGTGTGTAAGGAGGGAAGTCTGCCATGCTGACAATATCAGTGTGCCAAGCCTACATTTAGCTGAATGCTGGCTAGCTTGACAAATGGCATGTGCTAGGACATATCTGTTCTGAGCAGATCCCTGGTATGCATAAACATAGTTACATCACTGCGAACACCAGGGAAGCTCCCTTTTTTCTTCCTGAGATGTTCATTAAGGCCTGATTTTGATCAGCATCTAGGAAATCACTGAGTAGCTGCACGCATTTGAACAGGTAATGATTTATGGTCCTTTTGTCTGCTAGTAAAGTAGGCATATGAAGGACCCCTAATGCAAGTGTTAGAGCTCTCTACAGCAGGTCTGATGGCAGCAATATGTTTTCTGAAGTGGTGGATTATCAGTACTTCCACAGCCAGGGTCACTGCAAATGACACCTACATTCAGACAATTAATGCTAACAAGCTGCTGTTTTTCACTGCAGCAATCCAGACTACAGGATTAAATGCAGACTCAGAGACAGGTAGTTTCTCACATAATTCCCGAAAGAGAAGAACAGTTGCCTTGGTAAGGTAGGCATAGGCATTTTTCAGTGGCATAAAGCCTCAGATCTATATGCTCTTGAAACACATTCTAATTTTACTTTGAAGTATCACTTTACAAATCAGTTGTTCAAACATAGTAAAAAACATGGTTTACTGGTCTGAACGTAATGACAGGGATTTTTTCAATGCTGTGAGTCTTTAGGACTGTGGACCATTTAACTAATCCTCAGGAAGAAAGACAGTCCTGTCCAGGGCAAGCAACACAGGTATGTTTACACTGTCAAATCTGTAAGACTAAGTACTAGAAAGTTGCACTGGGGCTACAGCTTGTGATTGTCTCTTTAAACTCTTTCAGAGTGCTGGGAGTTGAATAGGCATAAGTGATGCTGAGAGACTTCCAGTCAGCTCACTGGAAAGAAAATGTGGTGAACAGCAGTGTCTCCAAAGCAACTAGATAATTACATTGACCAAAGCAATGTGAAGCCTTGCCCAGCTTCTCTACAGATCCCAAGGACACAGGCATAGACAAATGAGGAAAGAGAAGAATTTATGTCGTACAAACAATAATTTGTTCAGCTAAGCAGAGAAGTTTCTGCACCAAAAATATTACTCATGTCTCCCCGAGATGTCCTCCATAATTTGCTGAAATGTTTGCCTGGATGTTTCCAATAAGAAAAGTCTTCTCAGTAATATGAACAATTACATGGCTTATTTTAAAGTAGTTGACATATTTTCAAGTTTTCTGTCAAGTGGGAAAATTCATCTGGATACAAATTCTTTGGCTATTTTAGAGTATAAATGAAACATTCAGACAGTGGGCAGAAGAGAAAAACAACATTCTTATGCCTTTCTGGTAACAAGAAACATAAATCCATAGACATCTCAGTGCAATGAAGAGACTATAAGGAAAACAGAGAGGGCTTTGGTACTCAGGAAATGCAGGGAACAGATGAGAGATCAGAGAAGTGTACAGAAACCCAGTCCACGAAAACACCTGATGATGATGATAAGAGCTGTAAAATTTAGTTACTTTTATAAAAATTACTAAAAGTGAACAGGAGTACCTATATTTTGTTACAATGCTATCTGGTTGTAGTCCTGTTCCAGATACCTTGCTGGGGAGAAAAGCAGTAGTATTCATCCTTCCACCCGAAATAATCAGGAAAAGAACTCACTTTCTGTGAGATGGAAGATTACAGAGGTTGTCAGCTAAGTCAGTTTTAGCCTGTGAAGGAAATTTCTGTAAAGAATACTCTCAACTTACCTCTTGAACACTGGGCCTACCACATGTAAGTTCAGCAGAGAACATGTGCTGTGGATCTTTGTGGGATTTTAATATGTCAGTGGTCACTGGCTAAGACCTTTTAAGTCATTTTTCTGCAGGGTGCTATGAGTTGTTCCAGAGCCTGTTTTCAGAAGGAACTGGGGCTATATTCTCTGGCCCCTTTACATCTGTGAAAATAGAATGAGGATGATTACATGGTCTCAGCTTTATCAAGCAGTGTCAGTAACACCTGTTCCCTTTCTTCCAACTGCCTTTCAGCCTCAGATGGAAGAATTTACTTCTCTGATGTCTTGGTTTGGACCTGGGTAAAACCAATTTTCATTCTTATAATTTAGCTTTCAGATTAGTCTCTTCTAAGTAGCCGTACTTGCTGAAATTAACAGCAAGTTTCTCAGTCAGTGCTTCTAGGACTGATAACACTTCGTGTTTATAGTTATGGGTTGAGAGTGCTAAGCAGAACCAAGGCCACTGATCAGTTCTGAGGAACATCTTATTCTCCAGAAAGAGAAAAGCAGCAAAAGGGTCTCACCTGCAACCTTCCTTTAGGGAGGAGGAGACAAGATAGGTAACCAAAATTGACCAAACAGAATATTCCATCTCATATGTTTCATACTCAGTATAAACTTGAGGGATCACAAGAATCATATCTTCACCCATGGCCAGCATCCTGGGAGGATTCTGTCCATTTCTCTGCCTGTGGTCCTGATCCCTGCCAGCCTGAATCTGTGTGTTTCTGCCTTCAGCTCCCGACTGCTGCTGACCCCAGGAGTCCAGCCTGGACTTTCCCAGGGCTGCCCTGCAGCCTCAGTGGTGACATGAGAGTTATTGGGGGAAGGGGGAAGGAACACAGTATTGTATTTTGTGTAAATTTGTATGTATTTAATAATTCTTCCTTTTTATCATTACTCTTTCTTTAAAGCTGTGTATTTTAGTTTCCAGACCTTAAGTCTCTCTCCCGTATTCTCTCTCCTTTCTCTGTCAGGGAAGAGAAGGGGATTAACAGAGAGTATCTATCATGTGTTAAATTGCTAGCCCAGCCTTACACCATGACAACTGAAGAACAAATTTTCTCTTCATATCTTTTAGGTGCCTATGCTTGGACTTCTGTGAGAACCAAAATCTGACTTCCCTAATTGCCTGGGGTCTTTATGTGAAGGCAGAAAGACCAGGTGACAGTGACTTTCCTCAGATATTTTTACCGTTTCTAAGTGAGGTAAATGAAGAATCATGTTAGTAGAAAAAGAAGGGAAGGCAATGAAAGTGGGAGGGAGAAATATTTGGTTAAATTTGCCATGAAAAGAAATCTGAAACAGAGAATATAGGATTTGGGGAATCCTAATTCTGTGCTCCATGCTTTTGACTGAATAATTTATCTGACAGATTATTTATATAATTTATATATAAATAAATTTATCTTTCCTGTCATGAATACACATAACAACTGAATACTGTTAGATAAGAAGAAAAGAACAGTAAAGGCTACATCTTTCAGTCCCTTTTCTATAAAGCACTTACACTATAATGTTAAATATCTCATTTAGGAACTCTGAGTAACTTCATCTTTTATGATTTGTCAGTGTCAGACGTAATGTCTTTCAGCATCTCACAGACTGATGCCATATTATAGCAGGTGTCAGCAGTGAGGGGGAGAATCTTTTTGCTTACTGATAACATACTAATGATTTCTTATTTTCCAGAAAATTGCTATCTTTTTTGTTTCCTCTTGCAAATATGGCTTTTTCAGATACATTTTTTTCTACTGTGTTTTTTTCAGGACTGAACAATCATTGTACTACCTAAATGTAGCTAGATTCCCTTGGAGATGCAGCTGAAAAACAACAGAAATGTAAAGGAACATTCAGATAATGAGATTAATAAGAACTAATAAACAGTGAACATAATAGCATACTTTGTGCTTTTGTTCTTTTTTTTTTTTTTTTTTTTTTTGACAACCACATCTATCTGAGTGTCCTTTATATGTGTATGAAATAAGTGGTCAAAAGGTATTTTTAGTGTAACTTGTACACCTATTTTTAACATGTCCATGTGTTCTGGTATAGCAGCAGAGATTTTTGCAAACTACAAATTAAAAATGTTTTCGTATTTCTTTTCTTTTCACCAACAATAAAAATATTATTGAAACTTTTCCAGAAATATGTAGCTATGTCTTCAGCCTAATAAGTCATATTTAATTTTCAATATGAAAATATTCAATAGCATTCTTTAGAAGTGGGAATTTTTCTATGCTCTGCAAGTGGAAATATGGAAATGTAAGGGAAATCTGTTCTATGCTTTTAGATAATTTCTTAATTCCAGATTTCTTATTTTCTAGATTCTGCATGCAGTTGGCCTATTTGCTGAAGGTCCTAAAAGTCAATGAGAATTACATAGCTCTAGAGAGGGATCAGATGTATTTGCAAGATGTGTTAAGCTAGAAAGAACAGTAGTGAATGTTGTTTTAATCCATGGTCATTTCAACTTGCTGAGCTCTAGTTTTTATAATAAATACCCTTCCTGAACTGAAAATTACAAAAGTCTGTTTTGTTGGGTTTTTTTTTATTATTTTTCCCTCTTTTTGAATATAGTGTAGTTAGCTGGTGCATGAAAAGTCTGTTCTTCATATCTTGGAAGTCCAACAGAAATAGTACTCTGTGACCCTTCTCTAATTGTTCTGTGTTTCTTCTTTTACAGACAGATTTTAGAAACTGGATTATTATCATTTTGTGTGTGTGCTGGAAAGCTACCAAATCAAATTGTGCAGGTGCAGTGTACTTGCATCACCAGTCCCCAAATGTCTATGTATGTGATCTGAAGGTGAAATCAGAAAACTAAATCACCATGTTACCTTTACTGTATCCAAATATATCAGCCCTTGATGGGTCAGAGGATGTAAAGCCCATTACAGAGAACAGTCCTGTCATGATTTCACCCTGCTGGCAGCTGGGCCTCATCAGATCTGTTCAGCCATCTCCTAGAATGTGAAAAAAACCCCAACAAACCAAATGAAATTATTTTTGGTGCAAATGCTAAAGTAGATTTATTCCTTGTAGGCACCGTAAGTTTCACTGGGGTTTGGTAAAATACATCAGTTGGGAATTTCATAGCAGGCATTCTCATAACATGAAACCATTTATTACACATGAGGAATAAATGGCATTGCGTTTCTCACAAACACCCACTAAAGCAACAATAATTTGTTATTCAGGCAGATGTACTGGATCTTACTAGACTCAGCTGACTTAGCTCTCCATTAGTGTCCTGCCTGTTATTATTATGAATTAGTATTTACAGCAAACTTGTGATTTTTTTGTTTTTATAGGTGTGTGTACATATGTGTGTGTCTACTAGAGAGATCCATAGAAATATTCCATTACTAAAATGGAAAATGTTAATAGCCTGATCTGGATTACTCTGAACAGTCTGTACTGTGTCAGCAAAACTCATGCATGTTAGGGATTTCAATTGATTCTCCTCACAGCACTGTGAGGAAAACTGCCATATCCTTTCTGGGAAACCATCATGACTGGGTGCCTGTTGGGAGTGCATACCTCTCCACAGCCTGGTTGGCACAAGCTGGAGTAGAGGTCTATCTGCAGATGCTGGTTTATGGTTTCATTGGAATCATGGAGATTTGGTGGGACAGTCCACAAGAAAGGAACACTGCAGTGGGGGAACACAGGCTTTTGAGAGGAAAAAGCCAAGAAGTTGAGGAGTAGGAGTATATGTGAAGACTTTGGATGGCCTTGCCATGGGTGCTGAGCCATCTGAGAACTTGTGGGTCAGAATTACTGAGCACAGATATATATGAGCTACATTACAGTGGGTGTCTGGAAGAACAGCAAATGTAGGATGAGGTCTTCTCCAACACCTGCAAGAAATCTCATGTTCACTTCAGCCACCGCAGTAAGTGTTGGAAGGACAACCCAGTCAACCACAAGCAATTCAGGACCTCTCTGGAATACATTGGTGATTAAGGAGTGATGAAGGGAAATTGTTTTCTGGGCAGCTGACCTTTTCCCTGTGTGCCCATCCACTTCAACAATATGCTGCTTATCATTGCAATTCTGGCTTGTGTACTGGCTCCTGCTGGGGACATCAGTGTGAAAGCACTGGATTTTACATGAGAACACATTCTTTGCCATGATGACTCTAAGTGCCACTGTTATAATATACACAAAATAATTTCCTGACAGTCTTTCCTTTGCAGAAACTCATGTTTTCTTCCTTTCTCTTTTACCCAGAGCAAATGGTAAGTAGTTTGTCTCATCACTTAAAGGACTGTTCTGTGACATTTGGAGTAATTGATAGCTGGAGTTTTCAAATGCATTGCTGAGATGATGACTGGTGTTATCTCAGGAGTGAGAGCTCACTTCTATTCTTCCAGAAGGGAGGCATAAAAGAGAAGTAGTTGCACAATGAGCCATTGCAACTTCTGTTCATCAAACTTCATTATGCTTTCTCTGTAGTAACACAGATTCAAAAATGCTTTAGTCAAAATCTGAGAAGCATCCCTTTTCAATTCAAATGCATTTCTTGTAACCATCTGTATATTTTCCAATTACCTGTGCACTTAAATTCACCTCTTTTTAATTTCTATGTAGTAGCTGGCACAGATGTTACTAGAAAGCTTCTCCTGAACTTGGTAACAGCTCAAAAGATTCTCCAGATGTAACATCTTCATGGAAAGAACATTTTTGTCTTACATTATTTGTATAAAGAAAACTACAACCAATTATTCTAGTTTCCCTAATAATGCTTTGCTGTGTAATATATGAAAAAGATATAATACACACAGAAATATTGTTTATTTCTTGTTAACAAACACTCCAGATTTCCAGCTGAGCAGTGTATTTGTATGCTGTTCCTGAGTCAGTCTCTACTGCTTCACTGAGTTTAAAGGTTGGGTGTGTATCTCGTAAGCTGAACTACATGGCAGGTTTGCAAAGTAAAAATTCTCCCCTGTGCCTCATTAAAATGAGGATGCTGAACTTAAATGCTCAGTGAAGACATTGCCTCCCTTTGTATGCTTCATATAATTCCTGTTGGGCCCTGTGACTGGAATTGGGAACTCCAGCTTAAGGTCTTCAACCTGCCAAAACACATAGCTACTTCTGGTACCCTCTTGCTATATTATCTACACTGTTCTTGGAGGAAGAATTCCACCTATCATACTCAAAAAGAAAAATAAAAATCTTATCAAAACTGAAACTTAGGAAGGTTTTTAGGTAGGCAAGTAAATGCTGTGGGAGGAAAGATGTGTAGAGGAACAAGGTTTCATGCTATGCTGTTGCACTTGGTTAGTTTTGTGACATTCATGGCATGGAAAGTTCTGTTCTGCTGGTCCCTGCTTGAACAGATTGCCCTATTTGTAATTTTTTTACACCTCATTTTTTAGTTATTTCTGTTCCGCACACTGAGAGACATAAAAATATTACTGAAAGTTTAGTCCCCTGGAGAGATGAATGTATTAATTCTATGAAGAGAAGGAGCGTTGGCAGTGCCTCTGTTGTGTTCAGCATTTGATGAAAGGTGACTTTAGAAGACAAACAAAACCATCCCTTATCCCCTCTGTTTGGGTTCTGTTCTGTGGTGAGGTAGACTGACATAGTTGGCTGTACTCAAACATTGTACGTATTTGGAAAAGGCTCACAGAAGGTTTGTGTTATTTCAGCGTATGTTGTAGAAAGGTGGATTCAGGTCACTTATGCCATAAGTCAGCACCACATGCAAAGCTTTGAGAAGTTGCTGGCTAGCTGTTTGGAGGGCTTTGCCCAGGAGTCTCAGCTATTGCGAGAGAGTTCATCATCTCCCTCATCTCCCTTCAGCACAGGCAAAACTCGTAATAACAGGAAAGGAGTACAGTAATAAAGGGGATTTATTTCCTCTGCACTTTCCACGTTCTTGCATTTCACTTGATAGATAATGGTGTGGCGTGGCTGTGTTTTCCAAGTCTGTGTTCGGGAATTATTTTAAACTCAATACTCTTTTTGATTAGTTTTGGGCAATGTATACTATACTGGAGACAATACTAAAATTAATTGATTTAATATTTCTTAAATCAAGGTTTTGACACATCTCTCACTCAGAGAAAAAGCATTTAGGAGTCTCCAGGATAGTCTTCCAGTCTCCTGAGCATCAGGGCATTTTTAAATGAAGGCCTTCTTGTCTCCCTTGGCTGCAGTTCTGCATGAGATCCTGCAAGCCATTCCCTGAGATGCACAGCATGGTCCTAGGAGTGGAGCTATCATGTATGAGACTCCACCTGAAGGACACACAGTCTCCTGTGAGCAAAAGACCAACACAGCAGTAGGCAAAATTGCCTTTTCTGGGCCTAGATTTGTATTTGTCTGAAGTCTGAAATGAACAAGCTAAATTCAAGCTGAGCCCCTGGACTGGCAGTCTGCAGCCTGCTGCATGAAGGCTGCTGCAGAACAAAGCACCTGGTCAGTGCCTGCTCCTGTTCATGTGGATGGATGGCCAAGCAGGGAAGCTGTCACTCTCCAGCAGCCCGATGGGCTTGGTGGACATAGTGGTGCCTGGTGTGGCACTTCCTAACCCCTGCATGTCTCAGCCTCCTCTGAGGCAACTGAGCACAGGGAGCCTGTGTGTTTTGCTGGGCTCCCAGCCCATGCCCAGGAGGTATGGGCAGCAGGGAGCAGTGCACAGACACAGGGAATAATGTTTTCTGTCACTGGCTTGGGGGAGAGTATCAGTGGTTTCAGAAACAGAAAATTTTCCATTCACTGAAATGCTACACTTGCATTATAGCTTGGTTTTGCTTCATTTATTTACTTTGGAACATTTTTCAGCTGGGACAGTTAATGAATATGAAAGAGATTGTATCTGTGTTGATTCAACTGGTCTCTTTTATAAAGTGCTCAAGTCAGCTCTAGTAGCTGAAAATGCAGCTGTTTCTTTTCAAATGTGAATGGTATTGTAGCTGATAAGTCAAATTAAGCTTAAACAAGCAACCTTAGACTACATCTCAGCTTGTTTAAGAATCAGTTTTAGAGATTTATAATACATCAGTGGGTACAGTTCTATATTATCTCAATGTGCAATGATTTACACATTTAACAACTACTTAGCATTAATAATATAGACGCAGAAAGTGGCAGTCAGTGAAGTATGCTACTGAACAGAGTCCTCAGCAGTGCCATGAGGGTCTCCACTTTGGAAGGACAGTAACTCTGAACAAATTGGTTTTGCATGTCATATTGTCATTTATCCTGTGTGGTTGCTTAGACTTTTTTCTCTCTTGAAAACTTTTTTGAATGTAATAAGTTTCTGGTATGTCATACTTCGTATGATGGAGGACAAGCACACATAAACAGAATTTGCCTGTGTTTAGTATGGAGAGATTCTCAGTTACTGCCATTTGACTGTTCATGTCAGGAACATTACGGTGTAACCTTACCTGCTTTTCTACTCCTGGAAGATTATTTCATTGCTTATAAGCACAAGAAAATTGTTTGATGCACTGATAAACTTGGAATTTTTGGAAGTCTTGAGCTTTATTCATGATAAGTGGATGACTATACAAAGAAACATGTTTCTACAAGCAGTATAGTTAAGCTACAAAACTGTATATTTCCTCAACAAAGTCAAGGATTCTCCACAAATCTAACACTGTCATTCTTTGTTTTCCTTGCTACTTCTGGTATGTTTTGCTGTCTGCCACATGTCTAGCCCTCACCAATGAAGTATTTATAAACATCATTCACCTTCATTGGATTGGAGTTGCCAACTTCTCTCGCAGCCCACACTTCTTCTAAGAAAGAAGTCAGTTTCTCTCTCTCTTGTGTCTTGACATTTGCCCCTTCAAAAGTGGCATTAGTGAGAGGGCGTGAATGTTCTCGAACTACAGTTCTGTGTTTTTATGCTTGTGAGAGGAAATACCTAACTTAGGTCACAGAACACCTGGAAAAAGTTGGTGAGGTTTGCGGTTTGTGTGCTGATAGCGATCAGATGCTTTGGCTTCCTAAGAGCTGGCAGCATGCAGTAAACCCACAGCTTTTGTTTGAGTTGGAGGCTTGTGGTTGTGCTGAGGAGGCAGAGGTGGTGACTGGGGTCAGGGCTCCGTGCCTGGAGGTCTGCCTTCACCTTCCAGCCCTGCTCCAGACCTCAGCCCCCACCCTTCCCCTTCATAAAACAACAATGATTACTCTCTGCTCTCAGCCTGTGTTTACCTGCTGTGGGTCCTTTAGGGACTCGTTATGTGTAAGCAGCCCCTATTTCTGTCAGTTCAAGGCCAGCAACTAATTTGAGCTGTGACAACCCAGCAGAAGCAGGACGAATCCTGAATATGACAGAAATTTTACATGAGTCCATTCACTGCCACTGCTGTTGCAGCAGAAACAGCAGCTGCTGTGTGCTGTGCTGCTGTAAGGATGGGCTTGCTGGGAAAGCTGCCTCCAGAGGACCACCAGACATGCACAAACTCTCCATCACAGGGGAAGCCCATCTGGGAATTCTAGAGCTCTGTTCTGCGCATGATGAAGAGTTTGGGGAAAGGTAGTGACTGCTATTCCTCTTGTTCTCTCCTTCCCTCCCACAGCTGATCCTCAACATTTCTTTCTCAGCAGCTACTTAAAGTATTGTTACCCTTGACTGAAGGGGAGTGGGAAGAGCTTTATTTTTATTGGTCACATTAATTGTGTATTTTTTTCTATTACTTAGTAGATCAGATAGCTATAACTTTAGAATTATATTTTTAATACAAATGCACTCTTTCATTTTCATAGTCTGCTTTCCAAATGCTTCCTACAACTAGAAAAAAATCATCTCTGAGACATAAGTGTGTTCCCTACTACACTATTATGCAGTTATTTACTGTAAAACCCTGAGACAAAATCGGCCAAGGATTTTAAGGGTTCTGAACGTAATTCCACAAGGACAGAAAAGGAGAAGCCCTTTCTACCCCTCCACCATTCCACAAACTTATAGCACATCGGTGAGATAGTGAATGTTACTGGGGGAGCAGAGTACATTAGGGCTCAAAGGGGCCACACACTGCAGACATGCTTACCTGGTCCAAACAGCATGAAAACTCAGATAATGGGGGGGGGGGGGTTCTGGGTTTGTGAGGCCTAACACTGATCAGCTCAGGTGTAGAAGAATCTTGACTAGTTCATATGCTTTCTGTTTCTGGGGCTGGGCAGTGTCTGTTCATCGTTGCTAATTAGTAATACATGGAAAGTCATTGCTGAAGGCTGCTGAAGGCTGCTGTAATAACAAGTAAAGATTTCTCATTTTCTGTCTGACAAAGCAGCCCCACTTAAGTGAAATCTGGTTATTAAACCAGAGGTGGACAAGATAGACTGAGCTTTTATACCTGCTTTTAATGAGACTTTGTACAATACAGTTCTTTCAGCACGTTGCACAGATACCTGAGAAAAAAATAATTTTTAAACTGGTACATGTCAGTACTTTTAAATGTAGTGATTTGTATTAGTCTTCATCTCTCAGCACTGTCTCTGCCAAAAGGTGCCAAGACACTTCCTTTGCAGATTTTTCTCTGACCTCTAGACAAATTTTAGGCATCTGATGAAGTCCCCTGAATATGGAAGAAGATGCAAGGACATGATTTGGAAGCAGAGCCATTAACTAAGGCATCTTTCTTTTTTTCTCCAGGAGTCCATTTGCTCTGTAGTCTTCCTCCCATAAAATTTATGTTAATGCTACTTAACCACAGACATAGTGGCTTGGTGATGCTCCAATAGGAGAGATGGGAGCTGGAAAGAAGTACTGGAACTCTTGGGCATGATCAGTTGTTTCTCTTAACTAGGAGTCCAGAGAAACATAATATTCTATAAGTATTCAAAGATAGGCTAGTTTTATGGCTAGTTTATATCAACAAAGTCTGAATGCTAATATAAATAGCCTCTACAAGGGTCTTTTCTGAAACAAACTTGACTCTGCCCTACATATTGTCATAAAGGGCAGCTTTTTCAAGCCCCTTCTTCCTCATATCAGTGTTTCAGCTGTGGACATAGCTCCAGAGAATACCCCTGTTGTGATAATGTCTTTCTAAACATAACATGCTTTCACCCTGCTAACAACTGTTAGAATAACAGCATGCTGTTCACAAACCAAACAACTGCAGTAATTTACATAAAGGAATAAGAAATAAATGACACTCCAGGGGCATACAAATACCTTATATGATGCAGACAGTACTCTGAAGGATTTCAACCCAGCATGATGCAGACATGACAATCATACCAAGCCTGACCCTTTGCATTTTAATTCTTCTCTTATTTGTTCATCAATTACAGTGAGGAAAATAAAGTGAAAGAAGTTGACTGCTTGATTTAGAGGCAAAAGTATACTTGTCACATTAAGCTGGAACTAATAGCCTATTAAATACAAGCCATGTCTGGTCATGGTTGTGAAACTGCTCTAGGCTTCTTTACAACAGGTTCTGGACATTATGTCTTATGCTAGCTTAATGGCCTGCAAAGAACCATAGTAGTAATCCTAAATATTTCCAAACCATTTCAACCCATTCTTTAATGGTTTGACAAATGTACTGAAATTCAGTTTACATTTCTTTCTGTTGTTGTATAATCCAAGCAGTAACGTTCTCCTTCTCATCCTATACTTTAAACAACACTTCAGAAAATAACTGATCATTACCTTTATGTATTTCTTTTATTATATACACATGATTTCAGAGTAACTTTTTCATTCAATTTCTTCTTTTCTCAGGCCTCTTAATTTCATATACCTGTTATAGCTTCCCCATCTTATTCTCCACCTCTCCCACTTCCTTGCACAGTGCTATAAAAAGGAGCATTTTTGTACTTCTTTAGTGCTCAGAAACTTGATTCAGAGCTTTAGTTTGACAACTGATAAATAAGGTTTACAAATTTAATTAAGTGAAGAAAGGTGCTAGCATGTGTACTTATGTTTGTTCTGATGTAGGTCTGTGTGATTGTTAGGGAGCTCTTCATTAATTCTATTGAAATGAAGAAAATTTGGCTTTCTTTATCCTTCTGTTTACTAAGAAAAAGAATTTACTTGCATCAGACTCCTCATCCTCCAACACTAACAGCAAGTATGAAATAGGAAAATAATGGGAGTGTCTTAAGTGGGAGGATTAAGACTCAGCTAGGTGAAGTTAACATACCTCTGAGTAAGAGGATTTGTTTTTAAAATCAGGCACCAGATACGGAAAAAAAATGTTTTTTTTTCATGTTCCCTGCTATATAAAATCAACAAAAATTCACATCATCATACTAAAGCTCTGAATCAAGTTTCTGAGCACTAAAGAAGTACAAAAATGCTCCTTTTTATAGCACTGTGCAAGGAAGTGGGAGAGGTGGAGGATAAGCTATGGAAGCTATAACAGGAATATGAAATTAAGAGACCTGAGAAAAGAAGAAATTGAATGAAAAACAATCTGCTCTTAATTTATGTCAACTGGCAAGTCACAACCATGAAAACTATTTTGAGGGTGGATATTCCTTCTATAATTCAGGTAGCTGGAATCAATCTTGCATGCTTTTCCTAAATGCTAAAAACGTGTGATACCTCAAGGAAAGAAATATCAAGAAAGGTTATTTTATTCCATTTACTATTTTTCTTACCCACTAAAGCCAAATTTAATTAGAAGGAGAGCTTAAAGAAAATGAAATCTGCCTCATAGCTGTCCTGAAAAGCTACTTGTCAATGAGAGATAAGCATGATTAGTAGGACACAGAACAATTTCAGAACTTTGATTCTGCTGGTGTGGTATGAATAGATGAAATCAGTGTCCTGACTGTAATCATGAGGGTGGGTAACCATACTATTATGATTGGCTTTTCCTGAATAAAGCAAATCTCTTTTACAGATATAGACTCAGGCATTAGAATAGATCAGTCAAAGTCTGTTCTCACCCACTAAATGAAACTGTGACAATTTTATCCTTTAAATGCGAAGGAAAATTATGTGTTACTATTCCAACTCAATGAACCTTTTCAACCAAATTATCTGAGAAATTCTTAGCATGAAAACACTATTTCATATTATCAGGTAAATCTTTAATTTCAGGTGTGAAATATAAATTAATCTTTAGTGAAAATAATTCACAGATAGATGGTCATAATTTTGATGTGTTATGGTGCAGAAAAAAACAGCTTTTCTTTATGTCATTGCACTGAAAAGAAAAAATGTAAGGACCTCCTTACATACGTACATTTTTCACTACCGAAGTGTGAATATCATAAAATTTGAAATGAAATTAAAATTATAAACATAACCGGATTAGACTTCACCACTTTATGGCTATCAAAAGAACCCCAAGATGAAAAGAATACTTTATGGTACCCTGGAATCCAGACCGTTTTAATAATTTTACCTGTGTTACTTAACTATTTAAAAATAACTTCTACAAAACATCAACTCTCAGTTTCTGCCTTTGCCCACCTGAATT
Organism: Phaethornis superciliosus; assembly: GCA_023637945.1. Lineage (NCBI taxonomy): Eukaryota > Metazoa > Chordata > Aves > Apodiformes > Trochilidae > Phaethornis > Phaethornis superciliosus. Next base: position 33,650,418 of record JAJQWJ010000004.1, on the reverse strand, counting down.
GATCAGATCTTTTTCACATATTAGTGAGCAATAATAATTTTGTTATCAATTTCACGTTACTGAATGAGCGTTTTTTTACTTTATGTGTTAATGGGTGGCAACATGAGACCTTTAAACAGCTGCCACATTAGCAGAACATCATCCTAACCACATGTCATTCATGGCAAACTGTGCTTTACTCTCTTATAACATCATGAGATGGGGCTGCCCAGGATTTTGAGGAAACCCTGTGGCTTTGTATTACTTCTAGAGATGGGCACCTTGATACAGAGAATTGTCTGTTTTGTATTTTTCACAACGTATGTGGCTGTTAGAAGCTGATGCTGGAGGCAATAATGATCCCTCCAGCCCCCAAAAAACAAATCCACGGTGCTGAAGAAATAAATCTGAGTAAACAATCATCATCATCAAAACCTGGAGTTTATTCCCTAGACACAGTATACCAATTGCCATTCACTTCAAGTTTTGACGTACTGGAACTCTCTTAATTGTGTCGAATGTGGGAAAGATGTCTTAGTGCTCATTCCTGTAAATTAGAATCATAGAATTTTCAGGGTTGGGAGAGACCTTAAAAATGATCTGGTTCCAACCCCCCTGCATGGGCAGGGATGCCTCCCACTAGATCAGGTTGCTCAAAGCCTGTGGCAGTGTCTCGCCACCCTCACAGAATTTTTTCCTCATGTCTAACCTAAATTTCCCTTCTTCAGGTTTGAAACCATTGCCCATTTCCCTCTCACTACACACCTGTGTAACAAGCCCAACCCCAGCTTTCTTGTAGGCCGCTACAGACATTGAAAGTTCTTACAAGGTCACCTCTTAGTGCCTCTTCTAGACCACCTTTTGGAAACAGTTCATATACTCTGTTTGACATAAGGCTCAGCAAAAATAGAACAGTCTGTCTACTGAGAGGCAGGCATTTCAGAGGAATAGGTGCTTGTATAAACAGTGTGTTTACAATTTCTTGTGGGATCACAGATGCCTCTTTTTCATTATATGCAATTTGGATAGGAAAAAGCCTCTTCACTAATTGAAAGTGCAATACAAGTTTTGGTGGTGGGGTTTTTTTTGGTGTGTGGGGTAGTGTGACACTCCTAAAGTGCATTTCAGTAACTATGAAAAATTGAACTTCTCCACAAAATCTTTAGGTCAGGACTCTTTTAATCTGATACATAGGAATACTATATTAATATTGTACTACATAGCACACACAAACTAATATTTACTTGAGAAAACACACATTTTCTTTTTCTAATAAAACTTAGAATATTACAAGAGAATAGGCCTCCTCCCTCTGCTAAATCCCCTGCCAGATTTTAATCTTGTACACACATGATGAGTATTTCTCTGACTGGCTAATTTGGGCTCTATTAAACCTTGACTGACTTCAAAGCTGCTGAATCTGTTGCTTGTCAGCAGGCATATGTGTCAGTTGTTTGGTCATTTCTTGCCTTACTCCAGTCTCTTCAGCCAGCAGCACTGGTAACCTGCATCAAAACTGTTGCTCATTGTACAGAAGCAAACCGACAGCTCTAGGTTTGCATTAAAATCAGTATCTACTGTGTGTTTAAAGTTTCAGAATAATTTCAATGCCATAAGTCCACTAAGTGAAGGCAGTGCTTTTGCAAAAACAGATAAAGTGACATGAGCTTCCTTGAACTTTCAAGCAATCATTTTAATGAGCATAGGTCAAGAAATATCTGGTCTTTCCTCCAGGCTGAAGGACAAAGGAGGGTAACTTCTGTAGCACAGCTGATAACTCAGAGCTATGAACTTGATCACATTAGTGAAATCTGCTGTCTGCATCTGTTAATCTTCATCAATGCATTTAGTTCTTTAGAGAGCTGCTGTTTCCTTGTCTGCTGCTTATTATCCAGTGTGAGCCCCTGCAAAGGTAAACAGCGTGTGCTGGCATGAAGCCAGATACCTTCCACTGTACACACACATGTGCCTATGTCAGACACAAACACATACACACAAACACACACACACACACTCCCTTCTTTGGCAACCACAGGTACAGTCCTTCCTTTGCAGTTTTGACAAGCTGGCTTGCAAAGTCAGAGCGATTTCCATCATGAATAGCAGAGGACAAAGCACATCACTCTAAAGATGTGAACAAATTCCTTTAGCACATACAGTTTGGCTTCCTGCTCAGTGTTCCTCTGGGCTGCAAATGAGATGAAGAACAATCTGTGCCTTACAGTGGCTGTTGCTTTATGGGTGAAATTAACAGTGATTATCCTAGTACCATAATTTTTGCTATAGCAACAGTAGACCACCTATTTTGCATACCACTTCAAGAGCTGACAGTGGCTATCTGGAATTAGTATGAGAAAAAATCAGTGCAGAGAGATGGACTACAGCTGTCCTCTCTATTGATTCAACTCAGACATTTCTTTCTAATCTAGGAAAGTTTGTGATATATTATTTCACAGGCATAAACATGAACCCCCGTGAACTGGTGATAATCAGCAAGTGCCACTTGGCCAGAGAAGACATGCAAGGCTTAAAGATGAAGTCTCCAACTGCCTCTGATCTGACAGGTCTGCAGCTCTCTTGTAACCAGAGCCTCTGATCCCCTTGAAGCCTTGAGCTGAGACTGAGGGAATCCCAACTCCGATATCCTTGTCTGAGCCCTGCTTGCTCAGATGTCCCCCGAGTTTTCAGATTCCCAAACCAGTAAAGTTCACTAAATAATGGCAGTTGTTCTGTTACTTCAGTCTAAAATCTAATCCAAACTCATGACACTTCTGTGTTTTGTGACACTTCCTTGTGAGAAAAACTCATGTCAACACAGTTCATAGTTCCTCTTCTTCCTATGTCTTGTCCTCATCACCAACAAAGATCAAATCCTATTGGTTTGCCCACTTTTGAAACTTTGGCTTTCTGCTCGTCCTGCACTAAGAATCTCAATGTTAGTAATTGTCAAGATCTGGCAAAACATTTTTCTCTTTTGTCTTGATTTTGGCAGTTCTTTCTGCTTTTAGTGTCTTTTAATTTTTTGTGCTTTTAATCATGTTTGTGTAATCAAAATGATGTTCTCATTGCTGGCCTGGATTTCTTTCCTGGATCTGGTCTTCTGTAGAGCTGACAGGTGATTAAAAAAAGATTAAATGATACGTTGTTCATGGTAATTAAAGAAAATAGCATCAGGTTTTCCTTAATTCAAAAAGCAATCTTCTATTCCTCTTCCCCCCTGCCCTGAGTGGTCTTTTAAAGGCCATTTTCTATTTTTCTTTAATCTAAAATAAGTTCCCATGAATCAGTTCATTACCATTTTTGTAGCTGACTGCATTAACCCAATTTCACAAAATGGCAGCAGTCCCAGCTGCTGAACAGATTCTCTGGTACAAAGAAACACAAAAGCCAGATGTATTTCAAACAGGTAAACATCTTAGAGGAGATAGAAGCAGAAGGGGCAATTGAAGACTCCCTCCCTTCCCTCTGATTCATTCAGATATAAGCCATTAATGATTTTGTAAACCTGGGCCAAACGCCATAACCTTTGTTGAGAAAAAACAGCTGTGATTTCAGTGAGAGCTGTGACTGAGTTTGAACTGCAAGATTTGTGATGAAAAAGGACTTCTACAAATTAGGAAGAATAGTAGTGTACTTCTCATAGGGTGAACTGGTCAGGGAAGGCATAGTAGATAGGATTGTTACAGTGAATTATATGTCATTTCACAAACCCTCACTGGATAGAATTATATTCAGGGAAGTTACAAGACACCTGGACAGTAGCCTTAGATCTCTCATATCTGGTAAGTAATTAATTTTAATGTAATATTTATTGTAATTTGTTATTTATATATTTATAATTTATAAATTTATAATAATTTCGTGTAAGACTAAAGCCATCAAAATTAGACTTGTGTCTTAGTGGGTTGACCAAATACATGGTTAAGATGGAAAACTGAGCTGCCAGTATCATTGGAGGCTGATGTGCTGCCAGTATTTCTAAAGTACTAGCTCTAATCTGTACTGACAAGGTTTATTATTTCTCTGTGTCCTAGCAGGGAATCTCTTAATTCGTTTTCCATTTGAAACAAAGGTGGAATCTTAAGTACAGGGAAGGAGGCTTTGCCACATAGCAAACAAACTTCTAGGAAGGAAGTTTGAGTGGTAATGTTTGTCCTTTTTTCTGGAAAACAAGCATGGCCAATAATGAGTAAGGGAGAATGACCACAGCATGGCAACAGAAAGGAAGGGACTAGCACGGGGAATCTGGGTCTTGTATTCAGCTTGGCAAATTCTGCCTATTAACAAATCTTCAGTTTGAGTGTATTTTTCTTTGAGTCACTGGGCCACACTCCATGCAGTGAGCTGGCAATGACATTGTTGTGGGTACAGCCTGGGGTGCTGGGGCTGCCACGTCTGCTTCCTGTGGAGAAGAAACCCTTTTGTCCACAGATGGCTGCCTCACCTCCCCACCTTTTACAGTGCAGGCTCAGCTGTAAGGATTGCTGTTTCCCAAACCCATGACCCTTGCATAGGTGTTGATAGGCTGGGATATATATCATAGTGCAGCCCCACAGACCAAGGAGCAGCCCTTCACTGAGAGATTGCATTTTGCACCTTGATTCTTGTACTGCATGAAGTCCACGGTGTTCATGTGAGACAGGGGAAAATTGCATGTTACTCCTGGTTAGCTGGCTTTAGAAATTCCTGTTCGTTTCCTTTGGGAAAAAATCTTACTAGACTTTACCTCCTGAACCAGGCAGATGATGTGTTAAAGATATCTGTATCTGGGACACTTTGTACTTCTCAATCTAAGTCAGCATCCTTTAAAATAAGCTTGTCTCCACAAGGTATCTGTCATCAGACAGCCTGGTAAGAAAACATTCATGTTTCAAGTTTCACATCTATTCCCACTGCTGAGGTCAGGTTCTACCTTTATGTCCCTGTAACCTCAAGAAATTTATATGGTGAAATCTTTTCTCACACTCACAGAGGCTTTTTGATGGTGCACAGTTTTGGTGCTGACCCTCTTGTTAGCAATAAATTCTACTGTGGAGCATAAATGATGCGTTTCTTAAGGAGATACCTGAAACTCTTTAACAGCAAGTGATAATTCTTAAATTAGTGAGGAGAGAGAAAAATGATGTGTGCGTGCTTCCAGTAACTTCATTATTTTTGTGCAAAGTGGAAGGATGTTTGTTCCTGTAACTGAAGCACTCTATTGTTTGGAGATACTGGTTCAAAAGACCTCCTCTCTGACCTTGAGCTGCCATTTGCCTTCTCTATTCCTCACTTTCATTCTGTAAATGGATTGCAGTCTGTATACTCTACAGTGTATTACCTTTTTTTCTAAAAAGCTAATTTTCAAAGCACATTTACACCCATTATTTATGATCAAATGTGACACAGAAAGAGTTTTGTTTGTTCTTTGTGATGAGAGAAAAAGAGGCAGAGAGACCTGAATCAAACCATTTTCTGTGTGAAAATTCATCTTTCTTTTCCATTGTATTTCACAAAAGCTTTTGAGAGGCTTTACATTTGTACAATTTAAGGCAAATAGCTTTTGAAACTTGGTGACTTACACAGAAAAACGTTGTTTTCTAAACCATTCTGAATACAGTATTCCCCCCCACACCTTGTTGTGCTTGTGGGAGTAAGTCCCTGTCTACTCTTATTGTCCAGATTCTGGACATGAGCATGACCATTTCCACATCTCTTCCAGTAATCCAATTTCCTTCAACTTTATTTTTACTTTTGGATTCAGATTGTTTACTGTGACTAAAAATATTTGGAAACACTCTGCTGATGTGCAACTGGAGAATGTCAGTCTGAGGATAGTATTGTAACAAAATTAATAAAATTTTAACAGTGTTTGAAAATAATTTGGCTTTAAACCTGATTACTTTTACTTGATGGTCACTCTATTTTAATACTGATTTAAATATTACTTTTCTTTCTATTCTAGCCTGTTCTGTTATTTGCCAATATTTTTTCTTGTGTGTGTGTGTGTTTACAAAACACACAGCCCATTATGTTAGGTCATTGTTAATGCTTCCCTTTAAACTCCAGGGAAAATGAGATAAAAATTAAAAACACATTTCTGAAAAGAAAAAAAAAAAAGTAAAATTAAAACAGAGTGGCTATTTTGAGAGGAGTATTTCTAGAGATGCAACATCTGCAAAGAATGCAAAGGAAAAGGAATCAATAGAAGCCACATATGGTTTATGTTTGAAATGTGAATAAAAGGTTGTGTTGTGACATAGCAAGTTCCCTTTCCTTCTTATTTTGATTAGAAAACTGTGAGACAAAAAACTGTTTTCAGGTATCAGACTCTGCAGGGTAGGCAGATGTTCTCTGCATCCTCTTTGCTTGAAGTGATTGATGCAGGTGGATGTCTACAAGAGGATGCAGAAGCAGTATAAGTGAAATAGTTTCTTTATGTTCTAGCCTGGTCACTTATCTGAAAAGGACTTTGAAATATAGGAGAAGCTAAGAGTTGTAGAACCTCATTTGGGCAGTAGAGGTTATTTTCTTCAGAAGTTTCTTGTGGGATAAAAATGTAGTAGAACTTTCCCACCTTGGCCCTCCAAGTTGGAAAGTATTTTCAGAACTGTATCTTTAGTTTTATTTTTATAAACTGCTTTTCAAAGCTGGCTACTGAAATAACATCTCTGAAGTTGATCTGTATTTCTGTTTTGCAGATAAACAATAAAAGGGCCCCCACACAGAGATTTGCTTTAGGGAGAGATCTGGGGTGTTCCTGTTTCTCTGATGACCAATGAAGCAATCTCTGTGAAGGGTCCTATTTGCCTGTATTTCTGGAATATCCAGTTCAGGCTCTGTGCATGCCATGGTGTTTTCAAATAAAGCAAAAATCCTTTCTTCTTCTTTGTAATGATAATATTTTCAGCTTACTGAGTGAGAATGCTTACACCACATGATTGAAAATAATTTATATTTACCCTCAGCAGGTTCACTAATGATGAGTCTAAACTGGGAGGGGTGGCAGTGCACCAGAAGGCTGGTGCAATGAGATCTGGACAGGCTGAAGAGCTGGGCAAAGGTGAACCTCCTCAGAAAGTTCAATAAGGACAAGTTTAGAGTCCTGCGCCTGAGAAGGAATAACACCAACCACCAGTACAGATTAGGGGACATCTTGCTGGAAAGCAGCTCCATGGAGAAACACCTTGGAGTCCTAGCAGACAGTAAATTCTCCATGGGTCAGCAGTGTGCCCTTATGGCCAAGGGGGCCAATGGTATCCTAGGGTACAACAGGGAAAGTGTGTCCAGCAGATCTAGGGAGGTTCTCCTCCACCTCTACTCTGCCCTGGTGAGACCTTACCTAGCGTATTGCATCCAGTTCTTGGCTCCCCACTTCAAGAGAGACATGGATATATTGCGTAGAGTCCAATGGAGAGATGTAAGGATGATTAGGGGACTTGAGCATCTCTCCTATAAAGAAAGACTGAGAGAACTGGGGCTGTTTAGCTTTGAGAAAAGGCTGAGTGTGGGAACTTATTAATGTCTGTAAATGCCCAAGGGGTGAGAAGGTGCTCAATCTTTTTTCAGTTGTGTCTGGTAATATGACAAGGAATAAGGGTTTAAAGTAGAACATAAGAATTTCTACCTCAACATGAGGAGAAAATTCTTTATTGTCAGCGTGATGGAGCATGGGAACAGGCTTCCCAGAGAGGTTGTAGGGTCTCCTCTGGAGACTTTCAAAGCCCACCTGGATGCATTCCTGTGTGGCCTGCCCTAGGTGATTCTGCTTTGGCAGGGGGTTGGACTAGATCATCTGTAGAAGTCCCCCTCAGCCCCTAATATTCTATAATCCTATGATTCTGTGATATTTAGGGGTTCTGAAAACCTGACACTTTTAAACTACCTAAAAATAAATCCAGGGCTGAAAAAAATAATAAGCAGCAGCTCTGGTGGATGGACTTTATTCTGTGCTTGAAAAAGGGCATGTAAAATGCAAACATGGCTTGAGATCTACCTAAAACCATAAACACTTACAGCAAAATCTCTTGAAATATCAGGGTGTGCACTCAACTGGTAAAAAGCTTATGTGCTAGCTCACAATCTGGCCAACTGAATTTTTTATATTTGTGTGTGGTCAGGATGTGATTTCAAATGAAATATGCCATTAATTGACTGCAGTTGGAGGTGCTTTTCTCAGCACACTTGAAAGTGGTATCACTTTTTTTGACTCCTACATGGAGCCTTGGATGGGTGAGGCACCTGAGTTTTCACTAATTTTCCCAGTCTTTCAAAACCATAAATAGAGCTCAGATCGTACATATATTTTTGCTAGTGAAGATGGTGTTTTATACAGAACAGCTCCTACCAAGAACCCTCATGGTCTTATTTTGTTGTATACACAATATGGGTGACAATATTAGTGATGCATTCCTGGCCAAATTTTCCTATTAACATATTAGAGTTTTCTCTGTGATCACTTTCTGTGGGAAAGTGATTGTGTTTCCAGTCTCAATTTCTGTACAAAAAGTACTGTATAATGTTACTTGGTCGGAACAATACTTCAAATTTAATTTATTGCACTGTTTATGGGCATTTGAATTATGACACCCTCCATTTGTGAAATTTTTGCACAACACAGTCTGGATACGTGAAATTCCTATCCTCTGTAATGAAGATACAGAAGAAAAGCAGATTTGATGTTGGAGTAGATTTTAGGAAGTGTCAGGTTTTTTGCTGAGGCCTTCTACTAATAACATATGATAATAACATAAGTAAATCCATTTGCTTAGAAATAGCAAGATGATTCTCATTTGCCATTGAGACAGACTACAGTGGGAGATGTTATCACTGTATGCACAGTTCCATATGATATGAGATAATAACACAGAGATGAGCTACTGCTTGGAATAAACTCAGGTCTATTACCAGAGATACTGGGAGAGATTTGTTCCCTGTGTGCCTCACCCAGTTTATCCATGGCCCATGCACTGGAAAAAAACTTGCTCAAATATTCCTGAAGTACAGCACAGGAGACATGCTTGGAGAACTAAGTCTGGAAACTCCCCAGGAATAGCTCGATCTGTAAGCCAGCTGGCTGGTATTATTTGTAAATAATACAAACAAAATAAAAATAAGCATAGATAAATAAGATAATAAATCCATGCTCTCCCTCAGCCTGCTTACACAGGCTGATAATGAAGTTCTGTGGTTAGCAACACACCTCAAACAGGGATGTTGGACAGGCAGTAAGTGCCCAAGGGAGTTGTGAAGACTGAGGAAGATGAATGCTGGCATTAACAGGCAGCCATGACAGACACTTGTGAGCTCAGCTGACTTCCAGGCCCTGTGGATGGATTAGTTTGGTGGCAAATCTTAGAGAGGAGAGGGACCAATCTTCTGGTTTGTATGGGGAAGTGTGTATCACTTTCTGAGGCTGGGCTGGGACAGAGAGAAAAGTGTCTGTGTGACAAGGTGATGGGGAAGCAGGCAGCAGTGAGGAGCAGGGTGCTCCACACCAGGGACCAGCAGAAGCCTGTCTCAGCTGAATGCAGCCCTGAGGCTTATACAACCTCCTTGTCTGCTCTTGCCCTTTCCTGTTCTTGGGGACATAAAAGTGAAAAGAGGGGCTGATGGCCAGAGTGCTGCTTCCAGGCAGAAGTCACTCTCCTCCCCGTTACTCCCGAAGACCATGATGTGAGAAGCTGAGTGAAAACCACCAGTGAAAGAGTAGCAGATGTAGAACATCTCCTGAATAACAAAGGGAGCCATGTGTATGAGTCTCTTGCGTAAAGGCCTCAGGAATCTGGGTGTCAGCACCACGGTGTGCACCCCCAGCACACCTGCTGGCACTGTCTGGGGGATGCCAACAGCTGCTAAAACCCATTCTCATGTCCTCATAAGTGCCTGGTGAACAGAATATCACAAAAATCCTCTGTGTTGCAATGGGGCATTGCTATGGTCAAACCTGAGGTCCTACAGCATGGGACTAGGCAGTGTCATTTATACATACAGATTTGGGAGCAAATACACCAATGCATCACAGTAGACTTGCTTTCATTTAATGTTGCATTTTAATAAAACAGAGTTTTTTCTTCCCATTTTAACACCATTTTTGCCAGAGGGGTTCTTGGATGTGTTTGCTCATTATCAGGAAAATGAGACTGGAGGTTCATTGTAACAGGGTTAACAGGTAAGTGAAAAAGACAGGAAATTACTTCTGCAACATGACAAGTATATGAATAGTGTCACTCTCCTTGAAGTAACAACCACTCATTACTATGTGTGAATAAAAACCTTCCCAGTCAAAGGGGACATAATGTTAAGTTCTCAGTAGAGTCCAAATTAGTGAGCACCAATTTATGTGATGCTCTAGTGCACAGCAAGATATATCATAATTGCTGAAGGAACTATCACAAGTATCATCTTTTGCAAATTACTCTTCTTTCTTCACAGCTCTCCCATCTCTTCAAGTATGAATTTAATAATAGTTTGAATAGGTACCATGCTATCATAAAGCCCTCAACATATTCCCAATTACACTTAAAGTTATTCATAGACTTTGGGAGACTTGATTAAGTTACAATTTTTCTGTTAATGCATGTATAATCCTACATTAGAGAAGAAATAATATCAAAAGCAGCCTACAACAATGTCTTCTGGTAAGAAAAAGTAAGTTTTCAGCCTACTCTTTCTGCTGCCATTTCCTAGAAAGGTCATGATTTTAACTTTATGTCTCCCAGCCAGAATTCTTATCTGTAAGTAATTGACAGTAACTATTTTGTTGTGGCCTCTGTAAAGTCCTCTTGCTTATACACCATTAGCAACAGGTCTGAATGGTCATACCTTGTCTTCTTGGCCTGCCTAAGTTGTTGCTAAGGATGCTACATGAAGGATTGGTATATACAGTGTTAATGGTCACTGTCTGGAAGTTGTGAAATCAGGAAGAAACTGTATTTTAGGACATTTTTTCCTTGTACTTAGATCACTTCACCAAAGTGTCACTAACATTAGCACATGTGATCTGACTTCAGGTTTCCTTTAGGTTGTACATACTAACGATGACTCCCACTCTTTACATGGCCAGAAGAGATAAAACTGTGTGAGACGGCCAGAGGGATCAGATGAAGAGTTAATCCCAAAATCCTTCTACCACCACCACAGCCCTTCTTCCATTCTCTTTTCTTTCTTTTCCTATCTGTAAGTACCAGGAACATCTGAGAAGTGAAAGAGGTCAAACATTTGTATTCCAATTAGAAGCTGCACACAGAGTTTCTGAAGGAAAGGCTCTAAATCACCCAAACATCTAACAAAATCTTTGGCATGCCAGAAATTAGTTCAAAGGCAAAGCCATCCAGCTCTAACTAGCAATTCATTAAAGGGTTTGATGGGGTTTGATGTTGTAGATGGACAAATACACAAAAGGAAACTATCTCCAACACCCATCCCCTTTCTTGGGTTATGCTTCCTGATGAAAAATGAAGTGCAAGACAAAAGAAGGATCTGCACTGAAATCTGAATTATATTGTCCGTGGTGTTTCAAAGACTGAGAAAAGAGAGTCCTGCAGCCCCTTTCCTGGAATGTGTTATTGGCTCCAGCACTCAGCTGCAACTCCCAAGAATCCATGCTGAGAAAATACATAGTGTAAATGAAAATGAAAACTGGCAGAGAGGTGAGCAGGCTCAATAGATTCAGTTCTCACCAATCTGGCTCTTTCCTCCTTACAAGTACTGAGTGTGACTTTCTTTCCTATCTCAGGGATTTCTCCACACAGGGATTTCCTGGCTGATGGTCCTTCCAAGCAGTTGTGTCCTTTACAACTTCTTTTGCATGTAATGGTACCAAGGGAAATTGCAAAGCAATTAGTGGATTCTCATCCCATATGACAGTTGCTCATTGCATGGATTTGCCATAGGGTCCCTCTGATACATTTGAAAGGTACATGACAAACATGTTGGAATGCACTGCAGCTATATATAAGTGCAGTCAGAAAGATATTTTCAGGCCTTACTTTGGTTGTTCTTCTCTAAGCAGCACAGATTGTACAGCACCGGAGGCATCAGTTCAAGTTAGTAATCTGCATAACCACTCATAGCCTACAGGTCACTTATATTGCCTTTGATAAAGTTCATGCTGGTTTTCCAAGACCTCTTAACCAGATTAAAGTGAATCTGTGCAAGTCTATTCTTTCTGCAATCCTACTTTCCATTGCAAAACAACCTTAATGACATGTCTCTAGGGACTTGGAGAGCCAGTCAGGACAAAACAGATTTTGGTTTTGTCTCTGTCATTTGTTATGCTGTGACTTGGGGCATGTTGCTGAATCTGTCTGTCTTTATTTCTGTGATAAGGGGAAGACTGAAACGACTTTCCTGATTCTTTGTAGTCCTGTAAGGTAAATGATTGTGAGATGCTCAGAAAAAAACTTTTGAGGGTGCATATAAACAAAATACAAATTATGTGTCAGTGCAGTAGTATGGAAATGAGAATTCCATACAAAATTCCCTTTGAGATTAAGTACCAAAGCAAAAATGTTATGTTGACATAGCCAATCCAAGCACTACTGAGGGAAGCTTGTAGTTTAATAGTAGTGACCCTGATTATCACTGTGAATTAAGAACCATTTTTCTAAGTGGAAGGAAAATATATCAGATTAAACAAGACAGGTATTTCAAGTAACCTCTATATGCCAAAGAGCTTCCCTGTAGTTGGTATTCTTCAGTTTGATTGCTCAGTTTATTAAAAGGTGCTACCTTTTATTTGTAAATGATGCCTTGCTATGACAGAGTATGTTATTTTATCAGAAAGCCAAAAGAGATCTTTGTAGTGTTGGAGTGTCTGGAAGAATCAAGAAAGTTTCACAAGCAAGAATATTGCACCAGACCTTTTTAAAAGACGAATTTTGTGTGTGGTGGGGATGAGTTCTATTAGAATAACATCCATGGGTACTAGACAAAAAAATAGGCAGCTTTAGAGTTACAATCTAAAGGAAGATTTTTAGGCCCACAAGTTGGAGGAAGGTTTTTTTTAAAGTGGTACTAGATATTGTAAGATAATACTGACTAAAATTTGTTTAGTGTTTCATTAGATCATTAAAGCTACAGCACAGCTATCACTGAGGGTTACTCTCATTGCAGTTTAACAGACAAGGACTGAGTTAGTGAGTGGTAATTGCTATGAATGTCTTTGTTTTTTGTGCTGTAGAGACCAACTGCATTAGGTGCAACAAGTAACCACCTACTGTAAGAAGGAGGCTTGTTAATGATTCTATATCACTCTGCATTCAATAGCATTTGGGGTTTTCTTTAAGAAAATAATGAATTGGAATATCTCACCTGCCCTGACCTGGACTGCTGGTTGTACTTCTTAAAGCATGAGTCCCTTGAAATATAATGCAGGTGACTGCTGAGCAGGCAGCAATCCTTTAGTGGGATGCATTCTTTCCAGACAAAGTAGCTGGGGCAGAGCCTAAATGACTGCAAAGTCCTTTCAACTTAAGCCTGGTCTTTCAGTGTGGACAGTGCTTCCCATTCCAAAAGCCATCTTAAACAAAAGAAAAAATGGAAAGTCAAAGGTCATAAAACACAAGTATGGGAGGCTGTAAACTGATTTCAGCTGAGACATGATCACCTCTAGTGTTGTCATAATCTGATACCAGAAGAAGGTTCTTTCATGAAAGTAGTAACAAGTTGTACTTATTTTTTACTATTAAAAGAGTGGGGTGAAGTATAAAGTCTGTACAATAAAAACATAAAGATTGTACAATATAATAAATTATCTTCTTATGTGTGCTTATGTCATATTTTATGTCACTTTCATGTTTTCTTTTGTCTGGCTAACTTCTTACTACTTAGTATAACTTAGCATTCCCACTTAGCTATTAATTTTACCCTGAAGTTTTTAAGTAGCTGACACTACTTTCCCTGGAAGTAGTGGAAAAAAGCAAGACAGATGGAGGTGTTGGACACCGTGCCAGTTTGCCTATGGATACAGATAAATAAAAATTTATCTTATGTGATGGGATGATGTCTCCTTTTCATTTATATAAAATAAAACTCCTCTGCATGAGGTGAAAAACCTCTGTATCTAGAGCCTTCTGAAGAGCTTGTTTCCACTAGCACTTATGGAGTAGAAAAAGCACCCTTTAAAGGCACAATGTAAGTGTTATGAAGAAGAATGCCAGGGTTTAGTACAGCGTCAGCACACAACTCTGTTTACAAGGTACAGCATATACATATTGACATGTTGCTGTCATCTGATCTTCAAAATAAGTAACTACATTTGAGTGATGTCTTTGACTGGCAAATCTGTTTTATTTGGATCTCGCTACTGTGTTAAGTATTTCCATGTTGCTACCCCTGTGCCTATGAAACAATGCAATTCTTGCTGTGGTTAATAGGCAAAGTTTTGTTTTAGTTGGGCTCAATACAGAAATTTTCTCTTGCACCACTAAGATTCATAGCTCCTTTTTCACTGCTCTATCCATCTGGAGCCTCTTTGCAATCATATTATTCTCTTTCACTATTGTTGTATAGGATGTTGAGCTAAAGTGAATTCAATTACATTACTGTCAAAAACACTCAAAACTTTTTTTTTTTTTTTTTTTTTTTTTTTAACCAGTTAGGAACTGGTTGCAAAAGAAAAGAAGAAAAGTCTTTCTCTTTATCTGTAGCACAAGCAGATGAATCAAGACAAGGCAGATTAAAATTTTGTCAGTGAAATCTTATATTTCTCAAGAGAAAGAGCAAAATTTGCATCCTATTCATCCCTTTCTTCTCATATTCTGTGTCTGGATCTAAAATCCCTCCTGCTTTATTTCTGCAAAAAACTGGCACATCAAAGAAAAAATTTCAAATGTCTACCATGCAGATGCAGGCATAGAAATTATTTAAGGTTCTTTAATATCCAAGTGATTTAGAAGTGAACAGCCTGTCCAAACCTACCACTGACTCCATGGAACCAATCTAAGTTAGAAAGCCTTCAGCTTAGTATTAGATTCCTACTGAATACAAGGAGAAAATTTTTCCTCTATGAGGACAGCCAGACATTGGAATGGTCTCCCAGGGAAAGTGGTGGATTCCCTCACTTTGGAAAATTTTAAGTCTCAGCTCAACGGGGAGCTGAGACATCTCACATAAAAAGGAATATTAGAAGGGCTGGACCAGATGATCCTTGAGGTGCCTTCCAACCTGACAATTTATGATTCTGTGATTCTATGATTAATAGTGTCCACATAAGTAAACGAATCAGAATGATATAATCATTGAAATAAACCTTAAATAATCACAAACACATCGGGACATTGTGAATTCTAAATCCAATTATTATCAATATCTTTGAACACCATGCATTTTATCTGACATGATGTTACAAATGCTTTTTGCATTTGACATAAAATAGGGCTTGCACACACAAAACTTGAAATGCCAGGTTCATCAGATGGCTGAGGAAAAACAGTATCTGTCCCTACAGACCTTGCCTCCCTTGTGCTATAAAGCATCATGTGGGCACCTCTAGTAATGAATGTCACTAATTAGTGAACCCCACCATTAGTGAATGCAACCCACACAGGTTTGGGCCTGGGCCTTCAGTATGGGGTAGGCATTTGTAAATAATTTCTGCAAGTCTCCCATTGATGTCTTGAACTAATTATCATGCTAATATTTTGAAGAAAGTACAGTCTTTGTGCCCAGCGCACTTTGTTTCTTAAATATTGATTTGGTGTTATCTTTTCCTTGAGGTCAAATCGAGGTCTGAGGTCTGCAGAAAAATGTTTGTGATCCTTCAGTTACTATGCCTCTAGGATTTAGATTTCTTCTCTGTTGCATCCTGTATGACTCAGGTCCAGGCTGATATTCTGAATTCTGACAGTTTATAGTACTCAGAGATGTACTTCCCTGAAACCTAGGTTGTTTCAGGGAACCCTGTTGGAATAAATCTGACAGGCTTTCTTGTTCTATAATTAAAATTTATTTCCAAATTGAATGTAAGCTGCTATTTTCCTTTTGCTTTTTTGTTTTATGATACGAGTTTCTCTTAGATGTGTGTCTGTTCTTGGCAGAGCACAAAGACATTTTTACAAATTTTATTTAACTCCTTTTGTCAGGTTAGAAACTCTGGCACTCCCAAAATATTTATTCAAAAGCCAAAAGCTAACTGCATTTGAATTATCACTAGAGGCACCCACATTACATACCATTTTCTCTATACAGGAGTTGGCAGAATCCCCTCAAACTGTAGTTTTCTAAACTACAGGATGGTAGACTGAAGAATATCAGGAAGGTCAAATGTCACAGCGGTACTGTCAGCTCCTTAGCAGCTGAATACTTTGGAGGAAATATGCGTGCATTTTAAACAAACATCTTGATTTACTTTTGCCCTCCTTTTAAATGTACTCTTTCCTTCTTATCTTGCAAAACTCCTAATTCACTCCTCATATATATCTTTACTTATAAAGACATCCTGGAAAGCAGGTAGTCTTAGAGTTGTCAGCACTGGCAGCTCTAAGACCAAAATTGAAAAATTCAAGGGAAAGAGCAGTCAAAACTGTTGGAACCTTAGAAACAACTTAATCTGAAATGACCTTGTTTCTTGAAAGCTCGTTTGTGCAGAGCTGAAAACATGCTGGTTTGGGGTTTTTGTTTTTATATTTCTCTGTCTCTCTCTCTCATTCCCCGCCCCCCACTCAGGACGACATAGTATTTCCAGCTGTCATTAATGCTTTATTTCTCACTGTATAGAGATTTATTTATTTCCTTTTTCTTCAAGGATACATGCCCTGTGTTTCCTCCTCCCACACTTTAACCTGCAGCTCTACTCAGGTGGTAGCATCATCATGACAAACGCTGACCCCTCCCTTACCTGCTCACTTGCTAGCACCATCAACAAGAATCTCAAAAGACAAAACAGTCATTTTTGTAATCTGGGGGTTACGTGTTAATCTGTAGGATGATTTCTGCCCTGTGTATACTAATCAACCAAGTTACAGCAGATAGCTGACATGATCACAGGCTGTATTTCTGTGATGCGAGGGATGTCACAGTCTGAGGGCTGCTCCCTGCTCCCTACGTCCACTCTCTGTCTCTGCCTCTGCCTACTGAGAAGGTGTTCCAGTTTGTCATAAATACCATACCAGTCAAGTGAGAGCTGCACAAAGGCAGGATTCTGTGCAAAATATCACTTTGATGGATAAATATGTTTCAAATCTGGTTAGAGAATTAGATGCTCTTATTTTTGGTCATGACTCTCCCGGTACCTTTGAGGTACAGTGCAATCTGATCACACAGTGATGAGACCTCACTGTGGATTTTACTTAGAGGTTGAGCTATACAGGCCTGGTGGGCTTCATGTGGCCTTTAAAGCAATGAAAAAAAAAGGTATTTCCATAGTTTCTTTGGAAAGATGTACCTGATGACCTCAATAGTTTTAGTTTGGGGGAACTTTTCATATTGCTGTCCTTGCAAGAGCAATTTTTTTAGGGAAGTATCCCCAAGGACTCCTGAAGCTGGATGAACTCTGGGACAAAATAAGCTCAAAATATGACCTAAGACAGATACTGAGATGGAAAAGTAAGTCACTGAGACCTATTCAGGGATTCAGTTGCATTGGCATAGGTTTTCTAGCCTTCAGTATGCATTGCACATGAAACAAACAGAACAAAGCAGAAAGCAAGGGTGTTCAGACTGACTGGGGCACTACAATTTGTCATCCAGCCTCTCTTAAAAGATTTTTTTTTTTTTTTTTTTTTTTTACAGTAATCTTGGTATGTTAAAAGATTGCACACTATTGCCTGTGAAAGTTTTCCACAATCACTTCCTTGTAAGGTTCACAGTCCATTTTAGGAAGTTCTGATGAATGTATACACTTTATATTAGTGACACAAAGTATCCCAGTGAATTCTATGTGAGTGAACATTTACACTATTACAGAAAAATAGAATCAGAGCAGTTGGAAAAGACCCCCTAAGATCACCAAGTCCAACCATCAAATCAGAAAAAAACAAACCACCATGCCCAGTACACTATATCCTGAAGTACCACATCTACCCAACTTCTGACCACTTCTAGGGATGGTGACTCCACCACCTTCCTAGGCAGCTCATTCCAGCACCTGACTGCTCTTTCAGTAAAGAAGTTATCCCTAATACTTAGTCTAAACCTCTAGTCCTA
The DNA here is from genome assembly GCA_023637945.1 of Phaethornis superciliosus. Classification (NCBI taxonomy): domain Eukaryota; kingdom Metazoa; phylum Chordata; class Aves; order Apodiformes; family Trochilidae; genus Phaethornis; species Phaethornis superciliosus. The sequence continues at coordinate 33,632,313 of JAJQWJ010000004.1, read as the reverse complement.
TTGTTATTTACTTGAGGGAAGAGGCCAACACCCAGCTCCCTACAACCTCCTTGCAGGCAGCTGTAGAGAGCAGTAAGGTCTCCTTGCAGTATCTTCTCCAATCTAAAAAAATCCCAGTTCCCTCACCACGTCCTCATGGGACTTGCTCTTTACACCCTTCACCAGCTTTTTGTCCCTGCTCTGAGCACACTCCAGGACCTCAGTGTCCTCCTTGTAGTGAGAGCGCCTCAAGCTCTTGATATGTCTCTTGCCCTTCCCTGCACTGGGCCAGGATTATTTCTGAAATACCAAAGAGGAATTCTTAACAACAACAAGGAGGAATTCTTAAGTTTCAACATTTTTATAAAACCTGGTAGAAATCCATTTCAGAAAATAAGCAATATACTCTCATGCTTGGTTGTTAAATCAAAAGAAAAAAAAAATAAATTTTTTTTATAGGTCTTCAAAGAGTAGCCCAGTTCTGACTTTGTGCCTCTTTTGTTTTCACTTTGGCTACATGGATTATATACCATTGTCTGGATCTTTCTAAGACAGAAACTAATTGCTAACATTTCGTGTTGGAGGAAAACTGGGGAGGGTTTGTAGGCTACTTTATAGCTTTAAAGAGAAATCAAGAAATCACTGACAGCCTTCAGATCTGTCTCCAAGTACGCACTGCATGCATGCTACATGCCTAAGTGGTTATGGTAAAATGAAGAGAAGGGGATGAATATCTATTTATTCTTTGGAACTGTGTCATTCCATTTAAAAAATTCAGCTATTCCTAATAATGGTGAGTGAGGAGCTAAGGACAGTACACAGAGCAACAACTTTAATTTGTTGCACACCTGGACTTAGTGTCTGAAATATACAGAAAAGGGCTCAAAGAGCCCAGAAGTAGGCTGTGCTGTACAACTATGAATGTTGGTTTCAGTCCAGTTGTGTTATTCTCAGCCAATGTACACTGTATGGAACATTACCACACCTGTGTGCACCAAAACAGTCTCCAATATAGTTGTCCAGGTTTGCACTACACAGTCTATATACACTCAGAAACTGCTTAAAACCAATTCTAGATTTCAGGTGTAGTTATTTTATTGAGGGTTTAAATTTCAGGTTTTTAGCACTAACTCCTGTTTCTTTACAGGTATGTAGGAAAGCAGAGCTGGTACTCTAACTCTTTTATCTCTCTTCTCCTATGCAGTGAGGAAAAACAACCTTAGTAATCTGAAATGGATGTTTAAAGCACAGCTCTGGTTTGCTTTGTCTTCTCTTACACATGATCCTTCTAGATTTCAGTGCTTTTGATTGTTCATTTAAAACACAGATTTTTTTTTTTCCACCTGAAACTGAAACTGAGGTTTATTTCCTAAAGATCCTGGAAGAAAGAAGGAATGATCACTTACATGTTCATTCGCTTCATTCAATACACAAATCAGGTTTCAGTTCAGAGATCCACTTCTTACTGCAGTGAAAAAAAAGGTGTGCATCTCTTTATACTCTTGCTTTTTAAGGGTAAAAAAATAACTATAAACTTCTCCCACAATAAGAAATGAAAAACAATACATGTCCTTATGTCCAGTGTCCAGCAGTTAATGCAATCCAAAGGCTACAATTATCCTCAGAAGTTTAATTGAGCTATATTGTTCTCACATCAACTTTTTCTATTTACCTTTATTTATGCAAAGCTAGATTTTTTATTGTGTCCTTCCAACCAAGCGGTGCAAAGTGTCTGGAAAACAGCCAGTCATCATTTGTGGAGCTTTTATCTTAATCCCACTGCCTATACTTGGCAACAATGCAGTAGCAAGTTGTGGTTGCATAGCCAGAGTCAGCAACCCCCTCTTATCACACAGGAGCAATTACCATTTCTCTGCTGCCATGCAGTGTGCCAGGTAATGGAAAATGGCACACGTGGCAGAGTGGCTGGAATTTTCCAGATGAAGCATGGAATAAAATATAGTAAACTGTGTTTGATGAAGCATGTGCTTTGCAGGTAGAGAGACGGCTTTTAATAAGTGACAGAAACACAGGCTGTGCAAGCAGCTTTTCAAGAAATGAGGAAATATTTGCATTCTCCTAACCTTTCTCATTCCTTCTTTTAACTGGTATTCGGAGCTGTTTGGGTTACAGTTCAGATATGTTAATCTTTCCTATGTTGGGGATGTTCTTAAAGAAAAAACTTTCCCCTCCAGAGGACACGTATTGAAATTCCTTGTACATTTGCTGTTCCAGCTTTCCTGGGGCCCCTAACAGCCTAGAAAAGCAATTGGTAAACCAGAGCCTACAAACTGTTTTCACTCTTGCAGGGGGCTTGGATTCAGTGCTATCAGAAGTTCTGCCAATCTTTCTCCTCAGATACAGCCCACCAGGTGGACTGGTGGGGGCCTGGGAGCGTAGGAAACTGCTTTTAAAAGAAGTCTGACAACCTGATTTCTAGCACCAGACAATAAACAAATAGCTACAATGGAAGTAACAGATTCTTGTCTATTTTCACATATCTTTGGTAATGGCAGTGCTATCTTTTCCTGAGAATGAAACACAATACTCTGACAGCTCTGTTTAGACTCGAAACCATAGACTTTGTGTCTCTAGAACAGCTGTTTCAAAGTGTTTTAAACCACTGGGCTGCTGCCAGACTTCAGTGTTTTTCTGGTTTTCAGCACTTTTTTTCAAACTTTTACTTGAAAATATTTTAATATACTTCTGCAAAAAAGCTCACTGTGACCTTAGACTAGTGCTTTAGTCAAAATGTTGAACAGGAAAGGATTGTACTCGGTAGATGTCTGCATTGAAATCTATTTCATAAACAAAATAAATATCATGGAAACAAATTATTTGTATTACTGTCCCTCTTACACTTTGTAGGAGAAACAGACTCAATCACAGATTGTTCTGTGTAACTGTGATAGGAGCAGCTGATTAAGTTTGTAAGATTAGTATGAATGTTGCTCATTTAACTGGGTGCTAAAATATCACCGAACAACATACTGTGTGTTCCATGAGCTGCTCTAAAATTGTTCCCTGGGTGTTCAGGGCAATGATGATATTTTAATGTGATGTTACATTTTAATGAACAGCTTTTTAATGACCTTGTCCAAAAGAGACAAGTGTTCAGCACCTTGGTGACAGCATTTTGCAGGAAGGCAGTGTCTTCAGAAGCTCTCCTTCATGCTTTTAGAAACTCACAACTTGAGGCTTTTTAAGAATTTATAGAAGAGTTCAGATGTGGTAGTTGTTCTGTTCCTGCAGGTAGTTAAAATCAAGAGCTAAATGTGAGCTTTTCCTTGCAGATGCTTAAGTTCATTAGTGGAGTGAAATAGGAGAAGGTGTGGCATTTCAGCTCTTACTGTTCACAGGGTCTGTGTTCCCAAGTCCTTAGTGGATCCTATTGGCACATGCTCTGAAATGCTGAAAGAAAGGCATCTACCTTATGTCTTGGAGCAGGCTGAGATGTATTTTAGATGGGAATGTTTAAAAACTGGCAGTAAAAGCAAGCAGTGCTAATTGCACCGTGAGGTTTGCCAAGGTTGCAGGGAAATTCCCAGCGCATGTTACAGGAAATACCATCAAGACAATTAATCAATGATTGGGTTGCAAGCACAAATAGGGTAACATTGTGTTACGTTAGTAATGCCATTTGCTGGAACTAAAGTGGCCTGTCTCCTGCTCTTTGTTCTTGTGTAGAACATCCATGCTGCCTGTGGGAAACAGGAGGCAAACTTACACCATAAAGAAAGAGAAGCCTTCACCACTGGTATGTTTATGTGCTATCCCTCTCATTCTTATTTCGCTTTTTCAGCTCTGCCTCTCTGCTTTCTCCTCCTCATTCATTGTCTCCAGCAGCTTAGAGAAATATATGTAGCCTTTGTCCTTCATGCAGGTCTGCATTCAGTGACTTATAACTGCTTTTCTGATAAAAAGAATAGGGTGTGAAAGCAGTTTAGGGAGGTAAATAGATAAATAAATAAAAACTTAAAAAAACGTATCCCTAACAGATATCTCTGAAGATGTAGGTTCAGGTTTGCCTTGATTGTCTGGAATTTTATCCCTGTGTAAAACAAATATACTGAACTCTCTTCATTGGTAGGGGCAAATCTTTTGATTTGCCTTAATTTGGGTCTCTTTTTCTATAAAGCTAGTTCATTCAGTGAATGGGCAACACAACTAATCCTTTGGTCACTATGACCGAGTGACAGTAGCTTCAAGTAATAAATAATTTCTCCAGTGTTTACCTTAATCACTATGCATAATCAATGCAAATTGAAGCAGAAAAGCAATTAAAAAAATAATTTTAAAAAGGAAAGCCATGCAGATGGGCAACATCAAATAACATGGTAATCCTGTCACCTGACTTACACTACTTTCAAGTCTTCTTCAATTTATCAAACTGGTTTTCCATTGATGTCTTCTCTGTGCCTCATTTGAATAGAATTGTAAAATAGATTTGTGTTTCTTGTTTATCTGTGTACCACCATCATGAAGAATAGTGTTGTTCAGCATTGTTTATGTTATTTCCACTGATTAATGCTTTACTTCACTTACAGACTAAACCAGCTGTTTTGTCTTGACATTTCTGCCTTTGAAAGTCTACACTACATGTAATCCCTTTAATGATTTTAAATAAAATGAACCGGAATAGCCTCACTCTGTTCTTTCCTAGGTGACAGACACAATGATGGAAGAGTAAAGAGGTAATTATAATTTAAAATAACAAAAGCTGCTAATTTTTATCCTTTATGATTTTTATTACTTACTGCCAGACCACCTCTCTTGCATTGTAACACTTCTGTTCCCATAGAGACATCTTCTAGAGAGATAATAGAATTCCAAGGAAGATAAAAGGGGAAAGAGGAATAAAATCAGTCAGAATTATGTCTAATGCCTTTTTTAATGCTATCCAACAATACTGTATTTTTTTTTTTTCTGTAACACCACCAGTTACCAAATGGATTGGTTTCTAAGCCCCTAATCTCTGCCCTGCATTGTTGTGCCTGTCTCTTCAGAATTTTGAGTATCAGGTACACTGTGGCATTTGGACTTACACAAAATATGACTGCCAGTCAATTGACTTTGCTGCATCTGATGCATGTTTCCCCTGCTTATGAGTGCAAGATGTTTTCTCTTCAATGAGAAGCTGCTTTCATCCAGTTTTTACTGTGGTCACTGGTGTAGCATCTCCTATAATACTGTTTTCTTCTAGTGTTTTCTGTAAAGTATCTCCTTGCTTGCAACCTATGATAGGTCAGACAAGCATTGAACACAGTCCTGATTTTGATGCAATTAAGAGGGGACATAGTTAGAACATCTCTGGACATCACCATAGCAGCAATTTTACTGGAGTTGTTCACCACTGACTGCACTCAAAGGAACACCTCACCAAGAACCCCCAGCATATACTTTGCAGGTATATGCTGGAAGAAAAGAAAACTGAGTGTTATTGAAAAGAAATGGACAAATCAAGTGCATCAGTCCCAACAGAAAGAGTTCATATTGACCTCTTAGGAGGCTACAAGATCTTAGGAGGCTAAACAAGATCTAGAGCTGCATCTGAACAATACAAAGAATGGCTTTTCAATGACCTCTCAAAGCAGCTCCCAGAGTTTGTGACCAGAGGACTGCTTGTTCATGGGCAGATGTAGCAATCCAGGGCCAGAGAACTGCTAATACTCTGCCTTTTTGCTCCAGGAATCTCCCAGGGCTATGGAAGTCATCCTCTGACAGATTGAGCTGCCTTTGCCATCTCTGTGATCGCTGCCTTGCCTAAGGGGCACAATGCAGGGCAGCTTCAGTCAAAGGTGATCCAAAAATGGATGATGGTGAGGAGATAAATGAGGACATGAGAAGCAAGGGCAAATATAAAGATTAGGAGGTACAAAAAGCCACAGTCATGAAGGTGTGAGGAGTATGGCAAGATATTGGTCTAGCTTATATTTTTGTACCTGCTATTCTTCTCATCTCTCCTTCCTGTGATTTCCATGTATAGCTACAATCACTGGCTCTAGCTACATGTTGGCTCTGGCCCGTGTTTTTTTGTCTTGATAGTCTTGTTCGTGCTTTATAAAAACTGTTTAAGGCAATTACAAGGACCCCATAATTATGTACAAATATTTCTCTCATAACAAAGATGATCAAAGCCACCAAACTGCAGTGCAGCTTTGCTGCTTCAGTAATCCAGTGCTTCCACAGCCTTTTGTGAAGACTTGTCCTTTCCCAGTCTTTCATTAAGTGGATTATTCAAAAGCAAGGTGAGGCAAACAGAGTGGGAGCACATATATCTTCAGGGCTGTTCTGCTGCCAAATCCACACTAAGGGAGGCAGAGACCAGCTCTGGTATTCCCTTGTAATGACTCCTCCAGTGCTGAAGTTTGCTAGCAGAACCAGTTCAAGGATGAAGGTCCCCCAGGCTTTTATTTGCACAGGGTCCCTGAGCACATGTCTTCTCTCACTGTTATTATGGGATCAAATCAGTTCCTATTTCACCCAGCATAGGTACAGACTGTGATGGCCTACCAGCAATCCATTAATTGTAGCAGCTCCTCTTTTTGCAGGAATTCGTCAGGTTAATGTTGATTGTAGCTCACACGTGAACAGTTTTCCACCTGTGTGTCACAAAGGTCACAGCCACAAAAGATGGTGATCACCATCTGACAAAGAAAACTGAGTCAGAGGGATGACAAGACACATCTCACGGTGGGTGAAGGTGACAGGATCTCCTGCATCACAAATAGACTAAAGAGGTACCTTCCTGATAGAGCTGTAATAACTTTGAACAGATAGCCTCTCCAGTGTATTGTGGTGTAGTGCCTATTAAAAGCTGCAAGTCTGGTCACAAGTTAGCAGGAAAACGGTAAAAAAATTCACATCAGTTTCCAGGGTTTTTGAGCAGGGCTTTTTCAAAAGCCTTGACATAGCAGGCTAGGGGGGAATATCAACCTACTACATATGCAGCTCTCACCCAGTCCAACAGAAAGAGCAGGAGTGTGTTGGAGAGTAGAACTTGTCTCTGACAGATAGAGTCAACACTGCAGCAATGTTTATTTTTCTATGTCAATTTAAATCTTATTGCTCCATTTAGAGAATTAAGTGGGCACCGCCTGATGGCTGATTCAAATGCTACAGTTTTCTGTGGCTTTTACATTGCATGGAGGACATCAGTGAACACACTTTACAACATCTCTGCATAGGGCCTGCTGAAAACAAACAATTGGTTTAAGCATGGCATTGAAGTCTTTCTCCGGGGTTTTCAGACATGACATAACTCATCTTTGTGGGACATTCTCTCTTGAGAAAAAACATTCAGTGCTCTCGTTCAATGGTAACAAATTGCCAGTGATTTTAAGTTAAGAAAAAAAATGCCTTTTCATCACAGTCAATGAACTGACTACATCTGTCCAAGTGTGAGTGTTCCTGGTTGTTATTAGACTGTTCCATTATTCCTGGTACACCTGTATGTGTACAATACAGTAGCAAAGACAAAGTAGCGTGTAAAGTTACTTCTATTGCTTTTTCTGTGCTTGTGAGAGAGGCAGCTATCTGTAAAATGTCTGTGCTAATAGCACAATTTAACCATTGAAAAAGGAGGACTTTTTTTCCACCCACACTGATATAATTAGCTTGTATTACTCCTTGCAACAAGATATCACTCAGAGTAGGCACTTTAGCAGAATCCCAGAAGGATTAAAGGTTTCAGTGGATAATAAGAAAGTCTCTAATTTCAGAAGATAAAATGGGCACACATACATATATGTTAAGAGATAGAGAGAGAAAACCCTCTGCTTTCATTGATAAAATTTAGGAGAAAATGTTACACATGAGTAAGTTATGTTCCAAAGCAATTTCTGTCTTCCTCCAGGATAGCCACTGCCACCTAAAAACAGTATACTGGAGAGTGAAAATATGGTGCCATCCTCCATATTACGTTTAATATGAGAAATAAGAAAATTGTGATCCTGATAAAACATATCTAGAAAAAAAAGTCCCATTAATACTTGTTATTTATCACTATAACTAGGCTAATTGTGGGCTAAATGAAACAGACTTAGCTTGCAGCTGACTCAGATAAGCTCTTTATAGAAAATCACAAAGCAGATGCAATAACTGGGATAGAATTGCAGCCAATCATCCCAAATCTCTAGAGAGAAGATAAAATTACATAACACAGTTTGGCATGCAGTAAGGCAGTAAGTGACATGCAGTTCCACAGACTGGTACAGTTAAAGAAGAAATTGATCCAGAGAAGACTGAAGAAGGACAGGAATCTAAAATGGAAAAGTGGTGAGAATGTTGCAGGTGTCACCATGACAAGAATATATTGTAATAAATATGTGCAAATAGTCACAGAATGAGAGGATGTGTGATGGTCCACACAAGGGTGAACCTGAGAGCTGTCTTGTTCCTTACAGTTAAACACTCAGCTCCACGTCAAAGTTATGAAGAAGATTATTTTCCAGCACCACTTCATTCCCTTCACACCCCTGCAGAGGTATTGTCAGGTCACATCTGCCATTGTCATACTTGGGTCCCACACAGAAGGCTGTACTCATACAGATTTCTCACTCACATTCATTGCTTCTGAAACAGATGCTGGCAGCTTAGCTTTACCCCCTACTCTTTCTTTCTTTCTCTTAAATCACAGCCTTTAGGTAGAGTTATAGTTCTGCAAAAATATGTAAATAGCCATATACTCTGTACATGATCTGTTTTGACTTGGCTTTATTCACTTCTATTTATCATTCTGGAGTTCAGAGGCTCCAGCTGGGAGTGGCTTATCTGTGACTCCTAAGAGCTTTACTCAGTCTGTGGGGCTATACATGACTAATGTCTTCAGGATTAAACCTTTGAAGGAGAAGCCACTTTGCATCAGATGGCATAAACAAGACAAGACAAGCATTCCAAAAGCATGCTTAGATATTTTTATTTCCTCTTGTCAAGTATGGGACATAAAGACCTCCAGGCACCAGACTTGGACCACCAGGCTGTGCCATGGAGATATCTATCAGTGTAACTGGAGTGACAAAGAGATCTGCTATGGACAACTGCATGCTGATAGGTCCTCTGCTAGTCAAGGTGCAACAAAAATGTGTGCCTATCCTAAAAAGCCTCAGGAAAGCATCTTGTAAATGATCTCCATGAGGCAGGATAAAATTTCTGCAGGAATTCTGTTAACCCTTTCTTCGTTTGGAATATTCATGGAACATAAATGGATCGGTCAATATTACTTCTGCTTTAATACTCTGCCCAGAATGCAGTGACATCAAAGAACCTTCCTGTTAAGAGATATTACCCAGACATACAAATCTATTTAGAGCATATCCTTCTCACATACAACCACCAGTTTATTTAGCCTTTTTTATTTTGCTACATACAAAAGTTTGTTAAAACCTGGCTGGATGGCTGGACCCAGAAAGTTGTAGTCAACAGAGTTAAATCCAGTTGGTGGCAGATCACAGGTGGTGTGCACCAGGGCTCAGCACTTAGGCTGGTCTTGTTTAATGAGGTCTGTATGAGGGGACCTAGTGCAGCATCAGTAAACTTGCAGATGACAATGTTTGGGCAGGAGTGTTGATGTGCCTGAGGGTAGGAAGTTTCTACTAGAAGGACACAGGCAGGCTGGATCAATGGGCCAAGACCAGTTGTACAAGGCTGAACAAGGCTCAGTACTAGATCCTGCACTTACTGGCCTGGGGAAGAGTGGTTGGAAACATGCTTGGTGGAAAAGGACCTGTGAGTGTTGTTCAACAACCTGCTGAATATGAGAAGCAGTGTACCCAGGTGGCCAAGAAGGCCAACAGCATCACAAATAGTGAGGACAGCAAGAGTAGGGAAGTGATTGCCTGCCTGTACTTGGCACTCTAGAGGTTGCACTTCAAGTACTGTGTTCAGCTCTGGTCCTCTCATTACAAGAAAGACAATATGTTGCTGGAGCATGCCCAGAGAAAAGCAATGAGGCTGGTGAAAAGGCTAGAGAACAAGTCCTACAAGGAGACACTGAGCGAACCTCCATCCTTAATAATCCTCCAACCTTAAATAATCATGTAGATGTGGCACTTCAGGGCATGGTTTTGCTGGCATGGTAGTATTAGGTTGATAGTTGGACTTGATGATGTTAGAGCCCTTTTTTCAACTTTAATTATTCTGTGATTCTAAAGGAATCCCTCTGTTGCTGGTGGCATGTTATATGTAACATGGCTGGTTATACCTTACAAATGTAATTTCTGAGGTCATGGAATAGCAGTGACATTACTGTTGAACAAAAATGGTAGTCAACCATTATTTAGAAGCAAATGCTCTCATCTTTCCACCAATAAAGATGAAGAATACAAAATACAAATTCACAGTTGGACAATAACTGGAAAATAGTTGGGAGCTCGGGAGATATTTCCTTCTGCCTGAAATTTAAGAGTGGGAGTGAGGAAATAACAAAGCAAATAAATAAAGAAAAAATATTTTCAATCCTGTATTTATAGTATGGGCTATATAAGCTATTTATAACAACTGGTCTTGCTGATATATCTTGCTATGTAATTTTCAAGACACCAGGATAGATGGTGCATTAGGTATTTTAAAGAATAACTTAAGCAGGGACAGTTTTGGGCTAACAGCTAAGCAGGTCAGTGGCATACTGGCCACACAAGGCTCCACCTAGGGAGATATCACATACTGTGTGGACTTTGGCCCAAAAGCTGGGAGGAGATGGAATGTAAAAATGTCATGTATTAGCCAGTACCCATTGTGGCTAATGAGATTTTTGCCATAAGTTCAAGGAAAACAGGAACTGCTATTCAAAATAGGTTTAACATCTATCTCCTCAGTGTCTTTGAGAATTAAATCAGATACTGAGTGCAATTAGAAAACATGATTTCATTTTATATTTGTGTCAGGTTATTCGAGTGATTATCTGCTGCCTTGGAAAGCAGATGTGTGTTTCACAGCTGCATGGAAATTTAGGCCTTTGCTAAACATTCTTTCTATAGGAAATTTGCAACACAGAGGTTTAAACTTAGACCAGAAAACCAAGGCAACTTGACTGGCTGGAAAACCTAAACAGCAGCCTTAATGGCATTAACTGTTTCCACATGGCTGTCCCCAGGTACAAGCCTGTCAGTAGCTGTGACCTGGAGGTGGTGAGCAGAAGTGATGTTCTAGCTACCTGCACATGAGTTGCCTCAGAGCATAGAAGGGGGGTCAAGTTAGCAGGGCACTGGGGAGGGCTCTACACCTGCTTTCTGCTTGGTCAAAACTTTACTTACAGAAAGATACCAGCTCCAAGCTCTGGATTTCAGTGGGACTCACCAGACCAATTCCTCAGATCTGAACTCTAGTCTCTCCAGTTCCCTTGTGTAACACAGGCTGGTGTGGAGCTTTGTTGTGACTCTGCTCAAGCATCTAACCTTGGGAGAGATTTCTGAACATTAAAATGAGGTACCAGTACCTGAATTCAGAGAACTCTAGCTGAACTACCTAAGTCCTAGTAGCAAAGAATAGAGCAAGGTTCTCTTACCTTCAAATATCCCAGTCATGATTTTGTTTCAGCAGAAAAACTGCCCAATATCTTTGTGAAGGACAATAGTAAATCACATTGAGGCATGGTAACCTTTTGTGGTATGTATTGGAACAATAGGTATCTCCCTGAGTTCAAGAAATTCCTTCTGTATATAGACCAACCCTGTTTGACTGTTATGTACTAAAATTGTGTTAGCAACAGAAAAGAGTCTAGACTGATGCAGTGTATCTGAAAAAGGAAAAGACATAATTGTTGCACAGTAATTCATAATTTTTCTAGTATAATTAAGTCTGAGCACAACTGTGCTACTCAAAGAAACCTGTTCTGTATATCTTGGACTCAATGAACCCTGATTTTCAATGGATTTGCCAGCCTACCCCTTATACCACAGTAAGATTAGCTCCTTTGCAGGCTTCCTCCAACTTCACAGGTTCTACTTCTCCCACTACAACCAGTTCCTTCACTAAGTTCTTTGAGCTGAATGTCGAGGCAGTGTGACAGCACTGCAGCCATTTCTCCCTCAGTAGAGTCACTCAGTAAAGTCTTTTGCATTTTGCTATCTGCTGATCTTCATGAGATTATCATCACATTCCTGAGTCTCGTATCCCTTTGTCACATTGGCCAATAGACTCAGAAGAAGGACAATGCATAACTGCACATACATCGTTTTCTAAGGAAATTTGGTTGAAGAAACAGACTCCACAACAACAAAACTTTGTTGTAGCCCAGTTCTACTTGGTTTTGAACACTTACAGGAAGGGGGCATCCAAACCTTCCCTAGGCAACCTGTGTCAGTGTCTCACCACCCTCACATGTTTTTTCAGTGGCCAGAAGAATTCTCTAGAAGTTATGGAAAATTACATTTTCAGAACTAAAAACACTTCTCCGTTATATTGCTGTAAAATCCCTGGGTTTGAGCTTGATTCTCCCTTTCACTTTTCTCAACTTCAAGAGTGTAAATTAAATGCAGATACTTACATGTTTATGTAGTACTTAAGTCAGGATGAGTGACAAAATGGTGCAAGTGGACTCCCTACTGGTGTATACCTGTTTTTAAAAGAAACATCAGTAAAACAGACCTGTGCACAGTCAAGCAAGTTAGTACTTCACAGTATAAAACAGCTGTATTTCCTCTGCGGCAAGTTTATACCAAAATATTTCCTTTGCTTCTATACCCTGACCAAGGGCAGAAGGGTGTGGTGAATCTTACTGCTATTGGCATGGATTAAAATATACAGAGGCTTTCATACTTTCCTCTTTGTCAAACCTTGTCTTAAGCATGTCAGTTCTCTTTCTTCATCTCCTCTCATATCACTTCCTATTCACATGTGATCTTCCCTCCCTTGCCTAGTTCTCAGTCAAGCATAACATGGCCAGATGGTTTTATCTGTGCTGCAAACAATGGAACTGTGCTCTGATAAATGATTATATTCTGCCAGTGCCAGACAGGGTTCCCTGTGCCCTTAGCTGGTTTCCAGTTCTGGCCCACCTTCCTGCCCATATTTCAATACTGTGTTTATTTGGAATTAAATTCTGTGAATGGGTAGGGGTAAGGCTGAGGGAGGGGGAGGTCATTCTGGGTCCAAAGGGAATCAACACTCTCTCTTTGAAAACGTCTGTGTCTGCTTCCCAGACTGACCATCTGGGACACTGCATGGCACTAAATCAACTACAAAGACAAAAAGAGAAACAAGGAGAAGTAATTAAATTAGAAAAAGGAAAAGTTTTCTAGGAGCTGCTGTCCAAGGAACCTTATCAAAGACAAGTTGGTGTGTGTAGGGTTCAGGATAGTGAAAAAGGAGGACACTAACAGAACCCCACTTCCACCAGTAAAAAAAATCACTTCAGTTGTTAATGCATGCCTTGTTTCATTTCTAATTACTTGTCTATTTTAAAGCACTTCCCAGTGGTCATGATGTCAAGAAGAAGAAATATGCCTACAAAAACAGGAAGCAGTGGAAATACACTGGGTTCATGATCCCTTCCTTAACTTCTAGTAAGCCTTAAAACTTGACATGGGTTGTGTACTCACTGAAGAACTTTAGGATTTTCTGGTCTGGTGGTAATTATGGTTGTGAGTGTGAAGGCAGACTCACAGGAGAGGTTGTCTGAGACACTCAGGTTTCAATTCCATGTTCTGCATTTGGAAACCAGTTGGATGATGTATTTTCTTCTTCAAGTGACAATAAAATCCTTCCATTTCCAACACTAATCCAAGAGGATATTCAACATCAGCTTCTGAAGTTAAACACTCTGTGTATTCAGGAACTAACTGCTTTACTCCCATGGCATATTTACTCAAAGGCATATAGCTGAGAATCTGCCTAACCCACTGAAGATGCAATATCCATCACTAGGGAAGATTCAGAGTATGTAGGGAAAAGAACCAATATTGCACTAGCACATAAAATAGGGTTTAGATTTTTGCATATAATGATGAGAAACCTCAGACAGGACTCTTGTCAGTAATTAATTTCCACTTTGTGAAGTTGATGAAGGTAATTAAATGATTTTATGGAAAATAGGTATTTATCTGGTAAATTTGAAAGCTTGGATGGAATTTTCAAAATACAACTATGCAAAACAAATGTAGTATATTACATAGTTTTAAAAAATATCTGGTCATTTATCAAATCAAATATTTGTCATTTATTGTTTTTCTCATTAAGAAAATGCAAAAAGCATTTTGAAGAACTAATGCAATTCCTTGCAATTGTTGCTTCTTACTCCTTTTTGCATATATTCACTTCAGGAGTAGATTAGTTAGGCTTTTGGTCTCCACAGTTCCAACAATAAGGCTGTTCTGAGAGGCTTGGTACTCTGACTATTGTAACTATTGAAATTTTCTGGAGACAAGCAAGAAATGACCAGCTCATCGCATCTTTTTTCCCCCAGGCTAAAATTATTCTCCAGAAATAACTCCTCTGCTCTCCCTCTGATCATGTATATATCAGCTACATCGATCTCAGCCTTGCTCTGATATTGTTGCACAGCTCTGTTAGACCTCTCTTCTTCACAGTGTGAGTTCCCTCTAGCAGACCCAGATCACTTACAGAATTCTAGATAAGTTTTTATTGATGCTTAACACTGTAATCTATGTTTCATGGACAATGTATTCTGCAACACAGCAAACATAGCAGGGAGCAAGATAATTTGCTACAGAATTAAGGAGAGAATGCCAGAAGACTGAGGAGTTGTTGGCTTGTGATGAAGCAATGAATGCTCCTCTGTGCTTCTAAATGAAGGAGCAGTAGGAGAGGCTATTTTGGTAGAAGATGGAGGTGTCAGCAGCTGGTGTAGCTCTTTTTTTTGAATGCTCCCTCCAAGGACAGATTTGTCTTGACTAAACCATGTGTGGTGCACATTATCAGTACCCTTGTAGACACTGGTCTCTACTTAGGACTACAGTAGTCATCTAAGGCACAAGCAGGTTAGTAAAGCACATTGTGTACATATATATACTTTTTAGTATGTCAGGTAGTGATAGGATTAGGGGGAATGGATTCAAGCTAGAGGAGGGTAGATTGAGTTGGAAGTTAGGAAGAAGTTCCCCACCATGAGGGTTATGAGGCACTGGAATGTATTGCCCAGAGAGGTGGTGGAAGCCCCATCCCTGGAAATTTTTAAGGTCAGGCTGGACAGGGCTCTGAGCAACCTGATCTAGTGGGAGGTGTCCCTGCCCATGGCAGGGGGTTGGAACTAGATGATCTAAGAGACTTAAAGGTCTCTTCCAACCCTGAAAATCCTATGATTCTATATTAGAAGTCTTTCTTTGCCTTCACCTTTTCGTTTCCACTGTATTGCACTCAATTTTGTGTAAACAAAGGTGATGTCTGCCTCATGGCAGGGAGGCATATTCACAGTACTGATGTTGGTGGAGGTTTCACCTGCTCAGTATTGATGGAAAATCCCTCCCTGGCTATACGATATATGCTTAACATTAAAACCTGCCCCTCTCTCCATCTCTCTTCCAGCTTTCACAGTATCTTTTTGTGTTTTTTACCCTGCCTGCTCTGTTTCATCCTAAATTTTCTTCCCTATCTCTACCCCTTTTTTCTGCAATTCATCCCAACCAGGGGAGCTCAGAAACATTTGAACATGAGTCCTTCTTTTAAATGCCTGATTTGTAAGAAGTTTTCAAAATTAAACAGAGCAAATTCATCTGTACTAAAGTATGATTAGCAGCTGGAATAATCAGACCAGCTTTCATAAACTGTTGGCATCAGTAATGTGCCTGAAGGGTTTTGAAGAAAAATGTTCTCCACACAAATTATTAGGCAAATAACAAAGCAAGCTTAAAGGCTTTTTGTGTCAGGCTGAGAGTACAGTCATGTTGCAGAGCACCGGGTGGAGAAGAAATGGCCTGGAGGGAAGGAAACTGGGCCACCTCTGAGTAGAGCAGCTGATCTGTTTAGAAAATTCAGAGAGAAGATGGCATGTTTCCTCCTCAGCTCCATCAGTGCCTATCCCACCAGCAGTTCCCAGGTGCAAAAGTCAGGACAGATCACAAGAGGTAAGCCAGCAGGCTAGCAAGCTGCTCCACAGACAAATGCCTTACCTGCACAGGTAAGGATATCAGGATAGTACTGACCTGTAGCAAAACAACATTAAATGTAATCTAATCTAATAAAATCTAATAAAATTAGATTTTGTGCATTAGAGGATAGGCTATAGAATTTCTGAGGCTCTTGCTCCATTTTCAGAATCCTTCCCATGGCATTACTGTCATATCAATATGATGACCAATGCTCCTTGCTAAATTTTTTAGAGAGGTATTCTTGGTAAAAACACAAAGAACCTTACACTTAAAGGTGCATGTAGCTAACATTTTTAATGTCAAATTTAAAAAATTGACAACTTTTTTTAAATCTGGGAGATTCAGAGTTGCATGTATCATTCAGTGAAAAACTTACCTACAAGCAAATTATAGATATATCTGTCCTTGCTCTTGTAAAAGTTTTGTTTTAGGTTGTGCAAATTTTGATTTGTCAAGTGATTTTTCAGCATATTAGCACCTTGGCCCCCTGACTTCTTCCAATCAAAGACAGGAAACTTCATCCTTGCTTGCTGAAAATGATGAAAATAGTTTGAATAGCTATATCCTTTTAGAAAAGATCTAAGTATCATCTGTTTGCTGAGGGAAACCTTCCTCAGAAATTTAGTTTTGAACAAGAACGTTTGCTGACAAAGAGGAAATTTTGCAATATACTTTAAAACCAAACACAGCTTTGGCCAGTAGTTCTGTTTGGTAGCACTGAAGACTTTAGTACAATGATAGGTGTTCTCTTTACGAACATGCAGCTTCCTTGTGTAGAACATGAATATAAATGACTTGATGAATTAAGCTAGAGATGCTCAATGCTCATTTATTTCTGAGTATTTCAAAGCCCTTACCTATTTTTCTTGCCTTTTGAATGTCTGCATGAATGATAGACTTGTACTTTTATGAAAAAGCAGATAGAGGAACAGGACATGAAATAACCCTGGAACAGAAAAATTCCAGGTATGAAAAGCTATTGGATTTTTAAGAAAAATAAAATAAAAAGGGCATCTCTTTTCCTCACAGATAACAGCAAAAACTGCTGCTGCTTACTGGGCTTGGAAGCATTCCAGATATGCAAAACATACATGTTCATGAGTTTTGTTTTTCATGAGGTGCTCAGACATCCAAGTTAATGCCAGATTGTCCAGACTCATTGAAACAGAGATATGTTGAAAATGGCAAGATTTCAAAGAGATTGTAAATGTGATGGATATTTCTAGACTAGCCTTAGGTAATGTTCACCCCTCTAGACAGGACAGGGATGAGGATACTGTCCACAGGAAGACTCTTTGGTGCATAGCTGTCTCTGCCTTACAGAATTAGGCTTCCCCCAAGCACTAGGACAATCTTCCCAGCCTTCAAAGCTCTCTCCTGCTCCTTTTCCCCTGTACTTACCTTCCAGTGGCAGGAATGTCCCAGCCTCTCTTTCCAGATTCAATATGTTTCAATATTAGTTGTCCTGCTAAGGAGCCTCAGCTGGCCCGATTTCTTAAGTGGTCTGATTTTCCACATCCCAAAGGTACTATTTCTATTAATTTTGAAGAGGATATTGTATCTTTGTTTTCTTAATTAAACTTATAAATGTCTCCTTCTAGTTGGCCTCTGTTAGTCAAACTGAACACTGATTATACTGTATCTTCCTCCTCTTTCCTTGACTTGAATTCAAGGAGAAAAATGGCAGCTTCGTGCTTCACACATTCAGCTCAGCTACTATAGACAGCTACTCAGTCAGGGCTGGAATGGTGGGTTTTTTTGTTTTAATCTACAAATTTATTTGAAAACTTCTTGTGTGAGAAATACTGAGGTCTCTCCATCCAATTTCAAACAACAGTGGCTGGTGAAGTGCCACATCTCATTGTAGCACTGTCTGTGAGGCACTTCAGTTCTATGGAGTGTGGGAAGATATGGACTTTTGCTCATTCTTATCACCATCCTTCAGTTTTCGGTATCATTGTTCA
The DNA here is from genome assembly GCA_023637945.1 of Phaethornis superciliosus. Classification (NCBI taxonomy): domain Eukaryota; kingdom Metazoa; phylum Chordata; class Aves; order Apodiformes; family Trochilidae; genus Phaethornis; species Phaethornis superciliosus. Next base: position 33,614,327 of record JAJQWJ010000004.1, on the reverse strand, counting down.
TCCTTAGAATCTATGCATGGCTGTTTTCATTTGGTTTTATTACAGAGAAAGGTTCAATTCTAACATCCTTTTAAGGTTTTACAGTGAGGCCATTACACACTTCAGAGAAAGAATTCTGCTAATACTTGGACACTGAGCCATCTGTTATGACAGAGTTTTAGAAAGAAATTTATAACTGTTTCATTTGCTCTTATTTAAACTGTGCTCATTAGAACAGTTTCTTTCTTTCACAACTGAAACGGGTTTTGGCAACTCTATTATAAAAATTAAAAACCCACAACAAATTGTAATGGGGATTGTGATGAACTGTGTTTAAGTAGGAAATTGCAAGCTAAAGAGATTGGCAATAGTGTCATTGCTAGGTTTGAATCCACTCCAGAAAAGTTGATGTGTTTTGATGCCTGCAAAATTCCCTGTACAAAACTTCCCAATGGAAAAACATTCTTGTTACAAAAAAACACTACAAATCTCTCTTATGAGCAACTTCATTGCTGTTTTCAGGAGACTGAACAGACAGCGAATGGACTTAGTTGTTCTCCCCACACCAGCAGTAAAGTGAAGTGAAACCGTGGAAACAAAGCCATTATTTTTGTTTGTATTTGATGTATATGCACAGTGAAACCCTGGGTATATAAATCCAGTAGCATTTATAAACACATTGAAAGTACACACAAAGGGGAAGAAAATGTGGTATTTATTTTATGCTATTGTAGGGGCTTGATCTGCATTCTTTATGCAGAAGACTTATCATTGGTAAGAGTAATGAAGGATGAAAGAATTCCAAGAAGATCAGTTTGTAAAATTATTTTGAATGCCTTTGTCTCATTAGCTTTCATTCCAAATGTTTTGTAACATACTCCCATACTATTATATTTTAGTTTGATTGTCTAAGGCAACTTGTATGTATCTGGCAATTACTAAAGGAAGGTTTGGGATAGCTTAGTGGTTAAACCCCTGGGCCAGGACTCAAGAAACCTCAGTCTGACTGCGGAATGGCAAACTTCCTGTGAGATGCTGGACAAAGCAGTAATGTTGGGACTATTGCTGCCTCTTCTATGTGCAGAAAGTGAAATTTCTGGTAAGAGGAAGCTCTCTTGGCTTGATTTTCAAAGGAGAGAGATTGAGAAGCAGATTCAGAGGGAAATAACTTCTAGAGTTCAAGTGCTTCCTGTCATTAGAATGAATTGCCATCTAAAAATGCCAGCATCACTTTCACTGAAGTAGGACAACCCTAATTTGTTAACAGTTGATGGGAGGCAAGCTGATGGGAGAACTACTTTTAGTTCTGCTTAAGTTGGCTCCCAAGTGAAAATAAGAGGACATTGGTCATACATGTGTTCTAGGAAGCATGTCAAACACATAAATATGAGCCATAAAGCTACAACAGGATGAGATTGACCATCTGAATGCAAAATATGTGGACAAAGTGTTGTATACATGCACACTATAAAACACTGCTTAGTAATGAGTAATGAGATGCAATTGTTCCTATTGCTGTTGAGATACCAGATGCCATGATGCTGGGAAGCATGCAAGTGCTTCCCCAGAACTGCACCCTAAACCACAGACTTTATGGTACATGCCAGGGCTGTTCTGCAGAGAAAAAGATCAGCCTGCATACTGCCTAGAACACCTTCATGAACTAAATTCACACAGAAAATCCTTCCACAAAATAAATAAAGACCTCTAAAAATAAATAAGTTAAGTAACTGAGCAAGTTTATGGGCCAAGACCCCTGTGCCATCACACATGATCCTGCAGCTGCACTGTGTGAGTTTTGGGGGTTCTAGGTACTGAGATGGTGAGCAGTCCAGTAGGTGCCTGATTTTCATGTTGTTTGTGACTGAATGCAGCAGCAGTGACACGAGCTCTTGCTGCATTTTTTCCTCCTGAACCTCTAGAAAGCAGGTTTCCAAGTGAAACTTCAGTGATTGCCACTGCAGAGCTTCTCATTCAAGCAGGTGAGGTACTGTCCTCTGCTGGTAAAAGGATGCAATCTTTGCTTGGCTTTTCACATAAGGCGATGAAAAGCCTGGAAAAAAAACCAGTGGGAATCTTTTCTCTCCCATTTCTGATTCTATGTGTACATAAACTCATCTGATATCAGTGAAAAGAGTGGTTTAATACAGCCAATTTTTGAAAGAAAATGCTAGTCACAATACATCAGGGTGACAAAAGAGAAATCTGAACACAAGGGTACAGGAGGATGTTGTATTTTCCACCATTTTAACTGACTTCAGTGCCAGTTGTAGGAGAACATCTAAGTCTATTCTGGGTCTCTTCAGCCTCCAGAAACTAGCATCAAATGCATCAACTATTTTGAGAACTGTACTGGGGGGTTTTGGTGACAAATATGTGTGTCCACTGGGAATGGAACTGAGATGAATGATATAGTCATATCTCTGGAGCATACCATTGCTAGTTTGTCTTGAATGTGTACTTGCATTGTTTGAAGTCAGAGTGGTACATAGGGTCATAAGATATCTAATGCCTGCTGTCTTGGTACCAAGACACACCAAGACAAACTATTTTGGAAATCAGGTGAGCAAGTGTGGATGTACCAGCTAGTACATACTGGTGCACTGATGGGCAGATGCTTCTTCCTGCTGTTTTCTGTCCAGAATCACACATCACACTCTCAGACCCCCATGTTTTATTTATATAAAATACATATATATATTTATATATATACTGTTATGTCATTCTGACTTGAGTTTCTCACCTGTTAAATTTCAGCAAGACACAAGTATTCACTTGGGCTTATTTTGGCAGAATATGTCCTGAATGTGTTAGACTTTATGTGTTTATCAACAAAGTGCTTGTCACATGTAAGTGCACAGTTTCATGGTGTGTGTATATAGTCATAGTTTGGAAGTGTAGCCTCATGGGATTTTTCTAGCAGAGAATAATAAAAATATCAAAAATATAAAGCTATATCATTGCTTAATATAATTTCTAATAACTGTGCTTGCAGTATTCAGAGCCACCACTACCATATGAAAACAACTCCAGCCCCCAGATTCAGAAGATAATTTATCAAACACAGGTGATGAAACATTCAGATCTTGTTAACTGGCATATGGTGGTTGAACAAGCCTTGTTCGAGTCAGTTCAAGACTATCTCAAAAACATAGAATCAAGACATTTAAGGTCATCTGAACACTGCCAAGTTCACCACTAAACCACATCTCTAAGCATCATGTTTACATATCTTATATATACTTCCAGGCACATGACTCAACCACCTCTCTGGCCTGACTGTTCCAATGGTTTACAGCTCTTTCGGTCAAAGGATTTTTCCTAATATCCAATCTAAACCTTTCCTGGAGCAACTTGAGGCCATTTCCTCTTGTCTTGTTGCTGTTGGAACAAGAGACAAACACCTCACTACAAACTTCTTTTAGGTAACTGTAGAGAATGACTAGGTTTCCCATCAGCCTCCTTTTCTGCAGACTAAACAGTCCTACATCTCTTATCTGTTCCTTTTAAGACTGTTCTCTAGACCCTTCATCAGCTCCATTGCCCTGCTCTGGACATGCTCCAGCACTTCAATGTCCTTCTTGCAATAAGGGGACAAAAACTGAACACAGTACTCAAGGTGAGGCCTCATAAGTGCCACATACAGGAGGACAATCACTCCCCTACTCCCACTGGCCACACTATTTCTGATACAAGCCTGTATGATTGCATTGGCCATCTTGGCAACCTGGGCACACTGCTGGCTCATATTCATCAGGCTGTTGAACAACACTCACAGGTCTTTTTCTAATGGGTAGTTTTTCAACCATTCTTCCCCAGGGCTGGTAGTGTTGTGTGGGGTCATTGTGCCCAAGTGCAGGACTGAGCCTTGTTGAATATTATACAATTGGACTTGGACCATCAATCCATCCTGTCTGTGTCCCTCTGTAGACCCTTCTTAGCCTCAGGCAGGTCAGCACCCCTGCCCAACTGCAAACTTACTAAGAGTGCACTTGATCTACTCATCCAGATCACTGACAAAGGTATTAAATAGAACTGGTCCCAGTACCAACCCCTGTGAAACACTGCCTGTAACCAGCTTCCAACTGGACTTAACTCTGTTCATCACAGCTCTCTGAGCCCAGCCATCCAGCCTGGTTTTTACACAGTGAAGAATATACCCATCTAAGCAATGAGCAGCCAGTTTCTGCAGGAGAATGATGTGGGAAATGGTATTAAAGGCTTTGTTAAAGTCCAGGTAGACAAAATCCACAGCCTTTCCCTCATCCACTAAGTGGGTCACCTTTTCATAGGAGGAGATCAGGCTAGTCAAGCAGGACCTGCCTTCCGTAAACCTGTGCTGACTGTGCCTGATCACCTGGTTGTCCTGCACATACAGGCCCATCATGGCCCTCAAGATGATCTGCTACACAACCTTGCCCAGCAGTGAGGTCAGGCTGATAAGTTATCCAGTCACACTATGCAAGCAAACTTGTTTTAAAATTGCTTAAGGCCACCTTTACACTCTGCAGAGGTCCAAGACCGGAGAGAACAAACTTAATATCATAGACCTCAGATGCACCTTGTCCAGCCTTGGATCTCGGCTTTCTAGTATGTCACCCTATAATCACTTGACAGACTTGAGAGAAGCAGATGCCATTAAGGAATCTTTTATCACCTACCAGAATAGTCAATGAGAAATAATAAATGATAAAACAACAAATTGTTTCCAAGAGTGCTTCTTGCCACCTGCCTTTCTTTCTTTCTTTTACAAAGAAGGCAACCTGAACTGTTTCAAGTAGAGATGTGTGCCATGCATGTTTGGTTGGGTTAATTCTGCCTATGGAACCCAGGTTACTATAACCAACAGGTTAAAGGGACCAGAATAAAAGTGTAAGCATCCTGAAGACAGAAAACTAAGAAACTGCCCAGAACACAATCTCTTTAAAATTCATCTGACAACTCACCCTCCACAACTCCACCCTCCTCACGCCTCTCTCTCCATCTTTTTATTTTTGAAGAAAAGGGTTTCTTCCTTCTTCCCCTTTACAGAACATAAAATATTGTTACTTATTCAGAGAAATTGGAAGCAAAATTGTCCTGACTTTGCCTTGCAATTTACTATCCCTCTGCTTGCTTCTGACAAATGCATACTCTACTTGAAAAAATTGTTCTCTGATAGTCTGATTCTTTGTCACAGAAAAGTATGTGTGTCTCCCTTTCTCAAAAATATGGCTTAAATATTGCATCTTAAATATTAGTCTCAAATTCACATCTACAAATGATATTGCAAAAGCTTGTGTGATATGGTATGTCATTCTATCTCTGATAGATGTATTTGTGTGATGCATTTATCATGCTAAAGAAGTATATTCATAAGATGTAACAAATGTGAAGATCCCTATACCTATTGCTCACACAGCTGTTCCCTCCAATCCTGAACCTCTACACTTTGTTTTTACTTCTTGCTTCTAGCCCTCTACTGACATCCCAAACTCATAATGGTCTGCCAATAGAAAGTGAACCTCTGGGTTTTTTACTCTAGCTAGATGTGTGTGTACATCAACTATTATTCCCCAGGATAGGAAAAAAAAGCCTTCTCTTGGTCTACATCCCTACTTTTGTCTCCACTTATGATAAGGAAGCTTGATAAGACAGGAAATACTTTCAGTTTTGACATAGTTTCCTTCCATCAATGCTCTAAAAGTAGCTTCAAAGTTGTCCTGAGACCCAGTGGTATGCAAACAGTCTCATGCTGTGCCCTGCATGCAACCAGAGACATAGGGGGAAAAAGCATTTCTCACTTCCAAATGGTCCTCATTTTTCTCAAAAAAAAGTCTACAAGAACTATCTTAACCTACAGCAGATGACAACCATGTGCCTGCATGCTTCCTTTTTGCTTGGAAACTCATCAATGCCTCCCATCAAGATCCCGGAAACAATGGATTTTTAAAAGCATGTCCCAAAGTTTCCATCTCTCCTTTTGTGGATTCTTAATTATCATTCCCTCACTCTTGCTGCAGCCCATGCTTTACCTTATCAGAAGGCAGTAACAAACATTTTTCAATGTTGTATGTCTTCTTGGGAAGCAACAAGCATTGGACTTTGGATGTGTTGGGAAGCAAACAAAAGAAGCAAATTAAAAATGGCAAGTCAATAGACTGAGCAAATATAAAATGTCTTGGGTGCTCCCTTGAAGGAACATGTTTCTATTATTGCAAATAATGGAATGTTATTGCAATAATGGAAACTTTACACTCACCACTTCCCCCCAAAAACATGGAAAATACAGATCAATGCAGCATTTTCCTGTAATGCTGAAGTTGGACCCTAAGAAGCAGGTCCCAAGATCTGCTGGATGCTTCTTTCACTGTAATTGATTATGAAGGGGCTTTTGCATAAGATTGCAGGACTATCTTATAAGCTGGAAATTATTTAAATGTTTTTTAAGGAGATCACAAATATCACAGAAAAATAATATATGGGGCAATAACTGGTAAGATTAAATTGTTTGAGAATCTGGAAACCTGAGTTCACTTTCTGATTTTGTGTGTCAGTTTTTGTAAAATCTTGTAATTCTCTCAGGCTTGGTTTTACTGTGAAAAAAATTACACCAAAATCATTCTAGTGGCTAGTACTTTAGAGCCTAAGGAAGAAAAGTGGGTTGGACATGCTCCAAAGCACAGTAAAGTAAAAAAGAGGCTCTCTACCTCCTTCCATACGGTGCACTTCTGTTTTTATTGCACTAGCTCAACATATGTATTACAAACGCATGTATGAATTTATTTTAAATATCCAGTATTACTTAGTTCCTAGGAAAAAGAGAGGGGTATTTTGGTCCTTGTATATCCAGCTGAGTTACTCAAGATGTTTTGTGCCCTGCCTTTCTGTATTGATGTAGAAGAGGCCTAAAGAGGTTTCTGGCAGGACTATTTTTTATAAAACATATGGGATAATTAAGCTGGATTCATAGCTCATAAAATGGTACTTCTATTCCTAAGGAGAGTGAGAATATGAATAATTCTTTGTGCTGGTGCCAACTTTGATTTGGAAGCAGAAAGTGAAAAGCATCTGGAAAGGAGGGATGGTGGGAGTTTTCATCATTGTGTCAGTGACAAACTGCCTCTTCTGAACATGTTGCATCAAAATAGGTGGTGACAATAGAGGAATGGGGACAGAAGAGGAGGCCAGAAGAAAGCTTTGGCTCTTGCTTTGGTGTATCAGTTGTTTTCTAAGCATTAATGTCAAGTGCCCTTTTATGCGTCCCTGCAGTAAAATAAAACCTGGGTGGGCAAAGTTCTTCCCCCATTGAGGAGACTGTATAGCCTCTTAGGGTTTTTTATGGGACTTAATATTCTGTTCTCCTTTGCAGAGTGGCATTTTATCTTTCCTCCTGCACAGGCAGAACACATCCAGTCTCTAAATCTTCCTCCCTCACCTTTGAAAATTTATGGGGGCTTTCAGGCAGGCTTGCCTGAATGCCAATGACCTCTGTGGCCTATGTTATTGACCAGAACAGAGAATCTTCTGCTCACATAATATATGATTCTTTCTATCCCTGAATGAGCAGGAAATTACTCTTAGAATGACCAGGAGCACAACAAAACATTAAGCTAGTTTTTCAGTTTCCTTTGGACTGCTAGGCTTTGCAAGAAGGTAACATAAAGGATCAACCTGATTATAAAGGAACACTTTAAACTCTGTGATTAGAAAGTCATTGCTTTGCTGGTGATCTTCTTAATAACACAACTTGTAGTGTAGGCTGCTTGTGTATTACAATGGTAAACAGAGCCCACAAAGAATAAGCTGTATTCTAAAACTGCTGTAGGCGGTAATAATATGCAGATCACCAAAAAAAATCTTTTGCAAAGAAAGATCTACTGCAGAGTTTTTCTAAAACAAGTTTGGAATAGATGGAGTCTTATATGTGCTACTACCTCTTCAGAATCATCAGCTAAAACATTACCTGACGGCTTCCATCTCCCTTTTCCCAAGGATCTGGGTACATCTCTCAGAGCTGTCATCACCTGATGTCTTCAAGGAACATCAGCTCTCAGTCGGCTGCAGCTTTCATTCGGGAAAACTGTACTGCTGAGAACAAAAGATAGCAAAGACAGGCATAGTGAAATACACATTGGGTGTTCTAAGCAATCAGCATGAAAGCATGGAGATAAATTAGCCATAAATAGACTATTCATATATTATTGTGGGAAAAAATATCCTTTGCTAGCATAGAAGAAAGCTTCTAAATCATGAGTGTCTTGATTCCAAAGCAAAATTTCAAAGAGTGAGAATAATTATTAAAAGGGACATAGAAGCAAAAAAATACTATCATACCACTGAAATCATGCAAAGGTTTGTATTCGCATATCAAATTATAAAGGATGAAGTCAAGAACCACTTAGAGTGGAGCTGCTGAATCAGTATTATTACGACAATAGTTTTCAAATAATGTGAAATACAGATATTTTAGTATCTTATAAGCATGTAGTATATATTCGTAAGCAGAGATTTATGTATATTTCTGTAAATTTGTATATGTATATGTATATAAACAAATCACAAAAATCCAAATTATCTCTTAAAATCTCTGGTGGTCTCCACATCTTAAGAGTGGTGGGAAATCCTATCTTCCTATCTTCCAGTATCTTCAGAGATGTTGATCTTAAAGTGTAGATAGAGGAAGCTTAATTTTCTCTTTTTATAAAACATACGAACTCACAGGATGAAAACTGACACACCACAAAGTGGTGAGATCACTATACAAAAACTAGTACATATGTTTCTAAAAAATGAATTTCCTACCACTGCCAAAATCCACTTGATAACAACATGGGAATTTTCAGAGAAAATGTAGCAGGTTTTTGTTCGTTGGGGGTTATGTTTGTTTGGTTGTTTGTTTGGGGGGTTTTGGTGGGTTTCTTTTTGTTTGTTTGTTTACTTCTTAGATTACAAAATTGAAAAGGTTATGACTGATTATTTCTATGATAAAGAGAATTTGGTGTTTGGGGCCCAGGTGTATGATATTCAGGAAATGGCAGTAATAAACAAGAGTGCAACGTGTTGTAAGGATGTAAGGAACAAAACTCGTAATTTCATGCTTAGAGCTGTAAGAACAACAAGGGACTGTGTGGCTGTCTGCAATGTTTCTTCTGTCCCCTTCCTCTTCCCTGGACAAGTCATTGCCCATTACAGATTGTAACATCCCTCTCTCCAGCCACCCTAACTACTCCCCATGGCTGGGTCAGACCTCTCCTGTGAAAGCCCATTTCATGTATGTTTGTGTTAGCCTTGACACTTTCCCTGGAGACATTGGGATACTTATCTGAAGGTGCTCTGTCAGATGGGGTCTGCTGGCCTTGGATGGCTCACAAGAGGAAGATATTCACCAGTGCTTGTAAGGTAACAGGAGATTTTTACCCTTCCTCCAGCCAAGATAAGGGGAGAGCCACACACTGACTAACATGTGATCCAAGCCAAGAGCAGACTTAAGTGAGTAACAGTCCTGGCCCTCAACTTGATTACAGCTGCTCTAATCAGCAAAACCCTTAACCTTTGCACTTCAGTCCCTCTGGGTCTGCATACCTCGGGGCACGGCAGAGCCTCACGTTGTTATCAGTGTGCCTGCATCCCGCAGGATGCGTGTGGGGAGATAGCACAGCTGTGGTGGTGGCAGCCCTGCATCTGGGCACCCAGCTTTTCTGTGACAGGTGTATTTGAGGCAGATACCTCTGCCTTGGCCAGTTCTCACGCAGAGAATGTAGCACGGGAGCTTCTTAGCTGGCATTAACAGCTCAGCTTCTTATCCTGCCTTCTCCTTTTGTCCAGAATAGCCTGCTCTGGTGTCAACTCTCTTCCAGAGCCTGCGAGAGCAGTATGGGACTCCTATAGGATTTCTTATGTCTCTGATGTGTGACACAGTGCTTCCTGGTAGAGTGCACTACTGTGAAACATGAATAACAAAAAGTGCCTTTTGTCTTTACTATGTTTATTCTGTGCTATCAAGATCAAGGTCAACAAGCATCTTGCACTGGGACAGGAACTCTGTAAGAATCTGCATAATCCCAAAGCAATCAGTGGTAGTGAGCAACCAGGATTTACCTGTCCTTCAATAATCACTGTATGTGTGTTACATATTAGCTTCAGTCTTGGTGTCACAACAGCAGTAACTAATCAGTAGTACTGAGTCCTTGGTTTACAGTGCAGTCAATTTCTTAACTCCCAGCTAGCAACTCTGGAAGTTCAGGCTGCCATTCACAGACCCCTGGAGGTTTTGCTTCTATCTTAGACCAGCAGAATCACACTTCAGGAGTCCCTTGAAGACAAAGATGAGGACATTCATTATACAAAAGTCATAGAGGAAGGCAGCATGGAGAAAGGAGGAGAGTTTTGAAGAACTCATAATCAACTTTCTTTAATGTCTTATTCTGGTTTATCTTTTGCCAGGCACTGAGTGAAAAGCTCCAGACTGCTGTTGCCTTTTAAATCAGTCAGCATGTACATTTACTTGTCTGTATACTTCCATACAAAATAGATGTTCCTTTCCCCTCCTTCCTCCTCCCCCCTCCCAAATGTGTTGAGTCTTCTCTAAACACTGAATAAGAGATGGAGCAGGAAAATCACGTAGCACAATTGCGCTGATAGCTGGGCTTGTTTTGATATTCCTTTGTTCCAGGGTATGAGAAACAAGTCAGCATTCACTATGAATCAAAAGAAAGAAGTATATGCCTTGCCTGTACTATTAGCACCTTAATATGAAGGGGTCCATTTCAGTATAAGATGCTATGTTCTTGAAAAGCAGTAATAGGCAATTACTGAGTTAAGCACACAAATCACATTACTCTATTACTTATCAGTTGTATTGAATACATTTCCATAGGTAATGGAATGAAGGACAGAGTTCTCATAGTTTTCAGGCTTGGATGCTCATCTGTTTTTCACTGCTATATAAACAGTACCTCATTTTTATGTTATTAAATTCATTGCCTTTCTGTGTGACTAAGACAAATGCATTTCGGAGTTAGGAAGTCTAAACCTGACATAAAGGATTAACTTATATTTCCACAAGAAACCAGATCCAACTCCATAATTTTTCTCTGCACCCACAGAGCTTGGAAAATTAATCTTTCCATTCCCAGGCCAGCAGACAATCACAAATGTTCTGAACACTGGTAGAAGTACAACCTTCTGGTTCTCCCCACACAGTGTGTGCCTTCTGTTCTTTACTTGTGCTCTCTTGGCCATGCTAGAGCTCAAAGCTCTTTGGCAGCATGGTTTCTTTCAAATAAGCATTTATCATTCAAGGGAATTCAGTAAAAAGGCTATGAGCCAAAGTTACACAGAGATATCAGTTTTCCACTGATCTCTTTGTTCTTTTTGATATTGTATTTTTTGGATAAGAAAGAAGAAAAAAAGGCACTTCTGTTCCCCTTCCTCTACCCCTATTTTCAGAATTTTAAATTCCAGTGACTTTTGTTGCAAGAAGAGAATACTGAAAATTTATCATCCTCACTGTGAAACTGCTGGTAGTTGAAATTACGACCCTGGATATTAGATGTGAGCTAGTCTTGACCTTGAACATGCTATTAAGGTTGTTTTATTGTCTAACTCTTATTTACAATGTACTATGAAATATTTTTTTCTGGTAGATACCATGTTTCTTATGTGATGAAGTTTTGATTTGTTGTCTAGTTTTTATGTTTTCCTGGTGATGTTAGGTGTCTTGTATTCTTCCACACTGCCTCAAATCCCACAGTTAAGAGAGTCATGTCTGGTTATTTGGGCCTTTAATGTCTTATTTCAAATACATTCCCTCATTAACTCTCTGAGCTCAAGTATTTCCTTTCTGAGTGGCAGTTCTTGGTGGAATGTTTTGCATAATCTTGCAAGAAATAGTTCAATTGGAAGTCAGCATTATCTAGTATCAAATATTTCTGAAGGGGAAGTAAAAGAAAGGAGTCTTGCTCTTTGAATGTTTTTATAGCAGCCTCCCTTAAAGTCCCCAGCTTTGCACATACAACAGTCAAGAATGAGGACCTTCCTTTGCACCAGGCAATGGGGCAAGAATGGCACCGTCCTTCCAAAATTCTCAGTTACGGAGTACAGCACTTAGGCACCAGCAATATTAATAAGGTTTCTGAAGCCAAAAGTAAAATTTGCAAAGTGCCTTTTAGTGAGTTACAGACCCATGTTATTACTCTTTTCCCTACGTGGTAGAGGTCTGCTTTTTCAGAACAGAGTATTGTTGGTTTAGCTGATTGTTCTTTTATTAAATAAAAGAAAGCAAATAAGTAAATGTAAATGAAACTACTGTAGGAGTTTCAATTTTCAAAATGTTATATTTCTAGTTTTTTGGTACTTACCAGGAAGACAAAGAATCATCTTTGGAAACAGTCTGCAGTTAGAGGTTTCAGTATGCACACAGAAAACTTATCTCAGCACCATGGTGTTCCATTTTAAACTGAAAATATGCTGTGACAAGAAAAAAGCTTTGAACTCATCTGTGTATCAAGTAAGTAACTCCTGTGTGCTTCACTGTGCATAACCAGCTTATGTGGATGTGATGTGCCTCTGAGTATGGTGTATAAAGTAGCTTCACAGAAGTGATAACCTGCTACACCTGAAGCGGTGCCACAATGCAGGCTTGAGAAATAAGGATAGTAACCCACAAAATACTTTTGTGTTTTATCTTTATATTTCAGAATATAAATAATTGTAAAAAGTCCACCTACACTCCGCGTTTCTCTTACATTTACTTGTGAATTGGAGACTTTAAGCTGCTTTTGCACCTTGCACATTTTAACTTTCCTTATGTGACTTAATACTTGTGTTTCTTTGGTCTTAGCCCAGCACCCATAAAGGAATGATTCTGTTTGTTCCATTAAGTCTGTTCATTCAGTCACATTTCTATTGAAATCTCTGGTCTGTTCTGGTCCCTCACCTCAAATAAAAGGGTACAGAAGAGCTAAGAAAAGTAAAACAAGGTGTAGTCCTAGGTATGAAGGTTTCCACATGCAGAAAACTCTTCGCTTAGATGCTTCACTCCAAAAGAGAAGAAAAAGGAAAGTATGAAAGAAAACTGCAGTATCATCTGTGGCTGGAGAAGAATCTTGTCTAATGTCTCTTTCAATAAAGCAGCAGAGGGATCATCAGATGAAAACAGGAACTAAGGGCTTCAAAGAGAAGGGGAGATGATCAGACTGGAACTTGACTCAGAATGAAACAGACATTTGAAGTTTACTTATGGCAGGGAAGAGAAGTTAAAGTACAAAAGACTACAAATTACCAATGCACCCATCAAGTTCAGAGATCAGTAAGCCCTGTATCTATGGAGTATGAGTGACAATCAGGTAAAGCTGCTGTGTGTGCTTGCTTTGTTAGAGGCATCTGTTATTGGTTACACTTGGAAACGGGATTACTAAAGCAGATAGACCTTTGATCTGATGCAGTATGACCTTTCTTATTTTCCTTATGGTCCCCATATGCTGTTAGAACATCTGGCCAGTTAGATATCTGTTCACTGAATCTTAAGAAGCCGGGACAAATCTGGCTAATACATCGTTTTTACTACTGTGACTACCAGGATTTACATACAGACCACGTATGAAAAAGGCACAGCACAGTGCCATTGGTGCAGCTTACTGCAGAGCAGTACATCTCTTGCTCATGGAAGTGTTTCAGTGCAGGGGCAGTGTTCTGTGCAGACTGCCATCTGTGCAGACACCACCTCGCTACATTCCTGGCCTCAAAGGAGACAGACACAGCAGGGAAGTCTGTACAGATCTGGGGAGCTGTGTGTAGGATGACTCAAGATTATTACTGATATTCACTATTTACTCGGGCAAATGTGTAACTACATAGCTGTTGTAAGCTCCTTAACCAACACTGAAAGTGTTGAAGATGTCGGGAATGTACAGTTCTGTTTGTGTTCAGTGGACATGGCTTCCAGGTGGGACTGTTGAAGCAGCTTTCCATTTTTACAGATTAGCCCAAGCAAAGGGTAGAGAATGAAATCCAGTAACCGAATTCAGTGCTGAAAAACTGAAAATTTCAGAAATCTCCAGTCTCCAGGCCAGCTCATCCCATAAAGGTCCAAATGACAGTTATATTTTCTAATAATAAGTACATGATTAAATAAAAAAACAAACCACGAAAACAACCAAACTCCCATTCTCAGCTACTGCACAAGAAAAAGGAAAGCGGGAAGCTGGCTCTGAAATGTGAGCCTCAGTTGAAATATGTTCTCTGAGTGCATCTGTGTATGCCCAGTTAATATCGGGGGGAACCGTGCTCGTCCCTGCGGGGTGAACAAGCCCCCGGGGGAGCGGGGCGGGGAGATGTCGCGACGCTCCCCGCGGTCCCGGTTCGGGGCTGTCCCGGTGCTTCCCACTGGGTGGTAGTAAAAGGCTGCGGAGAAGGCTGGGTCCCGGAGAAGGAGACCACAAGGAGGAAACCTTTCAGGTTTTTTTAAATCCTAAAGGTTAGGTACATCTTTCCAGCCTTCAGTAACACCCTTAAGCTGCTTATCTCCGTGGTAACTGAAGGACCTTGATGTCTACAATAGCTCTGTACCCAGAGAAGAGAAACACCCCCCCCTTTTTTTTTTTTTTTTTTTTTGAAGGAATTTCTTGCTTGCTTGGCATGGCCTTCATCCCCGTGCTCGACCTCAAAGCAGATGGTCTTCCCTTCATGAAGAAACAAATGGGCCTTCCGTCATGCCGGGGGCTGTACACATTGTCATCCTGTTGTCAAAAGAGACAGACACAGTCAGACAGTCTGCACACATGCAGAAATGGTGCAGTGTTTGAAATGCCACCTGGCCTGGATCAGGAACAGCGTGGCCAGCAGGTCCAGGGAAGTGATTCTGCCCCTGTACTCAGCCCTGGTGAGGCCACAGCTCGAGTCCTGTGTCCAGTTCTGGGCCCCTCAGTTCAGGAAGGAGATTGAGGTCCTGGAGCAGGTCCAAAGGAGGGCAACCAGGCTGGTGAAGGGACTCCAGCACAAGTCCTGTGAGGAGAGGCTGAGGGAGCTGGGGGTGTTCAGCCTGGAGAAGAGGAGGCTCAGGGGAGACCTCATCGCTCTCTACAACTCCCTGAAAGGAGGCTGGAGCCAGGGGGGGGTTGGTCTCTTCTCCCAGGCAACTTTCAACAAGACAAGAGGGCATGGACTTAAGTTGTGCCAGGGGAAGTTTAGGTTGGATATTAGAAAGAATTTCTTC
The DNA here is from genome assembly GCA_023637945.1 of Phaethornis superciliosus. Classification (NCBI taxonomy): domain Eukaryota; kingdom Metazoa; phylum Chordata; class Aves; order Apodiformes; family Trochilidae; genus Phaethornis; species Phaethornis superciliosus. The sequence continues at coordinate 33,599,152 of JAJQWJ010000004.1, read as the reverse complement.
ACAGAGAGGGTGATCAGACATTGGAATGGGCTGCCCAGGAAAGTAGTGGATTCTCTGTCCCTGGAGATATTTAAAAAGAGACTGGATGTGGCACTCAGTGCCATGGGCTGGTAACCATACCGGCAGTGGTCAAGGGTTGGACTTGATGATCTCTGAGGTCCCTTCCAACCCAGCCGATTCTATGATTCTATGATTCTATCCTGTCTTCCATCTCTACTCTTAAAGGATTAGGTGACGTATATTGTGGGATACATAATAAGAAATTATTCAAATGCATAGTTGTACTCTACCTTGTTTCAGGCCTAGAAAAGAACTATGAACAAAGGTCTTAGAAGGTAAGGTAGAGAATTACCTAGGTCTAGCAAAACCTCACAAAGATGATGTAACCTGTACTTGTCTTGAAACAATGGGAATTTCTCAGCAGCATTAACCAAAACCTTAAAATTTAAAGGTACGTAAAGCATACTTTTATTTTCTCCTTTCTCACTTGTGTCCCAGATTTTCATTATCTTGGAGTCTTCAGATATACCAGGGAATGTAAGCTTTCACACTCCACCAAGTAATGTGTTGTTCAGTACAAACTGGAGTATAAATACTATGCTTGTAATAAATGCACATGGCTGTGCAAATGTGGCGAGCAAAAAAAAACCCCACACCAGCAGCAATATTGCAACTCTCTCTAAAATATACCTTTTGTCCAAAGAAATTACATTAGAAGCACGTAGCATATAATCATACAGACCCAGCAAAAAAGCACAGAAAATGTGTAGTTGGCATTTATATTACAGCTGCATTATCTTATAAGACACAAAGTACTTCTACTAAAGGTTCTGAGGACAGATGAACTTTCAGTCTGGATTTTGTGCCTGCAGTTTTACTGTTTTATCTGTAGGCTTTTACAAAGCCACAGTTTATTCCCTCTCCCAAGATACAGGGTAGCCGAATGCAGATGGCAATAAAAATCACCAGCCCAAATTTTTTGCTGCCTTGTAGAAGATACTTGATTTGATAAAGAAGCACTTTCAAATGACCACATTCATGAGTTCAGCTGAGCCCAGAAGTCAGATTTTTTCTACCTTTACTCAAGGTAACTCAGTACTGTAACTAAGTTAAGTAAGATGCATGTTTTCTAGCAGCTACATTGGTGCAAGACTGGCCACCACCTAGAGTGAGAACACAAGGTCAAAGCTGAAGCCTACGATAGCTGAGTATAAGAAAACTGAGGAAGCATATAAGGATGAACTATGTGTAAGTGTCAGGACACATTACAGGTCCCTGTGAGATGGGCCAGATGTGAAAGATTAAGCTAATAAAGAAGAAGGTGGTTCTAGACCAAGAACACTCTCTTCTCTGTATGCTCAGATTGTTATTTATATCCCTGAGATAAAACAGCTTGTCTCCATGTGGTTACTGACACTTCCAGATCAATAGCACAGACTGAATCACTGCCATCTGTAAGCAGTAGGGACTGTGCTGCTGGAGAGCATGGACAATTTCCTTGTTAACACCTCAGGAAGTGCAATCTCATCTGGTAATGTTTAGCTAAATCTTCACAGGAAAAAAAACACCTTCTGGAGTTTGTCCTTTGGAAATAAGACTGAGTAAACACTGACGACAACTCTTTCGTTTTCACTTTTACCCTCTTGTTGATAAAGGAGAAATTTTCCTCTGTGAGAGTGAAGGACTAGGGTATATCCTGTGCTTCAGCCTGAAAAAGAGACAAGTTGGAGTACTACAATGGAATCCACATGTTTGTGAGTGATGTGAAAGGCAGTATCCAAAACTATCAAAAGAAACCATGAACAGGAGGCATAAAACCAAAACCTTGCTCAGCAGTTCAGATTCCTTTGTCTCATGAATAATGTGGGATGTTCTTTAATGGGCAGCCCCCTTCAACTGCTGGGCCCTATGAACCTATCTGTTCATGCTGCAGTGGTTGCTTTCTTCCTTTGTAATGAGGGAATTCACTATGGACCATGTGTGGAGGCTTCTCAGTTGCCTCTATGGCAAATTTGTGTGTTTATTAATCTTACTGTACCCTATAAACAACTTCCTTGCATTTATTGACATCAGTGAAATTCAGGAGCACTTTGTGAGGTTTCTGAATCTTGAAAGAGCAGCACAAAACTGAGATAAAATAGAACGGTGCTTCATCAGGCAAACCTAAGGTGCTGAGTAAGACACAGGAGATGGAGTCTCTGTAGCATTCATAATAGTTTAAAATCTTAGATGCAGTGTGTGCCACTCACAATCATGTCTTCACAGTATTACTTATTAAAAATGATCATAAAAAAGTAATTAGCAAAAATTAAATCATCATATTACCTACCAGTGGAAGAGAACCAGGCCTATTGAGTTCAGTGCATAAGCACCTCAAAATGCTTTTCCTGACAGTACACAGCTGGCAAACTAAGAGGCACAGGTTGTAAACATCAACCTTCCACCTGCAAATATTTCACCCACTTGTATTTCCACATGGAGCTTGTGAGTCAGGGGGGAAAAAAATATACTAAAAGTTCTCTGTATTTTTCTGCACTTTTTAATGTTAGGATTTTGGAAGGTCTTTGTGTATTTATGTTGTTACCTTGAAACTGTGCACAGGGGGTCACACTGACAAATGTCATCCCTCTGCACTGCATCTGTTCTATTTCTTGAATAGCACAAGGCTGCCTGCCTTTACAAAAATGTGGTGTATGTAAGTGCTGCTAGCTCTAAAGACTTCAAGAGAATTGAGCTCTTCTGACATTATTATTTAGATGGCACTGGGATGAGTTCATTCTGCACTGAGTGTATAGGTCCTACAGGACACAGAACTTCAATGTAATCTGTCGTGGGCTCCACTGGCCTGTAATTTTGCTTTCAGTAATTGACTCATCTATTGAGTAAGCATCCTTCTGCAGCTCTGTATGTGTCAGAGAGCAGAGGTTCTCATCTTCTCTTGTCCTCGTGTTCAGAGATGAGTGGCTGAAATACCAGTCCAGGCCTTGCCAAGGAAGTAGGATGCTCTTTCAAACACAGGTTGCATATCAGGCTGAAGCCAGAGTCTCCTCCACCTTCATTGCCTGTTGCACCTTCCATCTTGCACCTTGTTTGTACTGCTGGCATTATTTTGCTCCATCATTTCCACCGAGCCAGACCATAGCAGGTCAGACAAAAAAATGGTGCCAGGAGGCAAAAAACGTATGCCAGTCATTTCTTGGTTCCCCCAATAAGATTTGGAGCGTGCACCCTACCACTGCAGAAATTATGAGCCAGAAACAGCCTCTTGTGACAATACCTGTGCTATCTTAAGCCTGTGCAAATGTGCTACTAAAATTAAGCAAATCATATAGCCTCAATAAAAATGATCATGGTATTAGCCTGATTTTCTGTCCCGCACACTGAGTCAAAGGACTCTTAATTGATTAATTAGTTAACTTTTTGATGATAGTGTGTGTAGAAGGCTAAGGGCTTTTATCAGTAATGGTCCACACAAAGAACTGCCTGGCATGAAGGAGATAGTTCCAGGCTGCTGTGCTAATGACAACTCAGGACTCACTGATGCACTTAAGAGTCCCTGCTTCCCCCATTATCTCAGCTGTTTGAATGGAAGATGCCACTTGAGTGAGAAAGAAAGCAGTTAAATATGCAGCTCTGGCATGAAATAATTGCTTCTCCAGTTCTCTTCTGCATATTCCCAGAGGGTATTCCAAGAAAGTAGATCAACCCCATTTTTAGCTCAGTCTTAAATTATTGAACATACTATACACCAGGCCTCCAACTTACAGAAAAAAGTAGTTATGAAAAAGACTAGTGCATCTAAAAGTACAGGATCTTTTTTAGAAGTATGATAAAGTACTTTCTTTTTTATATATATGTGTATGAGAAGTATACAATTATTTTTAAAAATATTTTTCATCTTGTGAGGATACATTTCTATGGATGGGAAGGATAATTACTGGGATGGCAAAAGCCATGAAGGTCAATGTGCTTTTTATAAGGTCACCTCCTTTATCCTAAGGGGTTCTTGTACAATGTAATGTTAAATCATGCAATGCATGGAAATGCCTACAACTCCAATACCTCTTATACTAGTGGAATACCTGCACTGAACATCCAAAGTATGACTGCTATACACACAGGTATCTGCCTCACTTGGAAAGCAGTAAAGCTGCAGCAGAGCAAGATGAATCAGAGAATCAGAGAATCATAGATTTGCTCATGCTGGAAAAGACCTTCAAGATCATTGAGTCCAGCCTTGTCCTAAACCTATTACTCTATTCCTGATGACCCACCACTAAACCATGTCCCCAAGCACCACATTCAAATGAATTCAGTAAATACCCAGGAGCTGAAATGGGTGGTACCATAGCTCTGCTGCTAATGGTCTGAAAAATGTTGGGTAAACGTACCATCTATATAAACTGTAAAAACATCTCTGCGTACACCATCAGTTCACCAGAAGTATTAGTGAACTAGAGATCTTAAGTCATACTACACTATGAGTAGGGAAAACAGACCAAAACCTGCGCCCAGGAGCTTGCTAGCCATTTATAGCACAGTATGGTACAGATACACCCATGGTTCCACAGTAGCTACAGCCTGGCATTTGCTCTGCCCTTCCTCCTGCCTGCTCTGCCTGCTCCGTGATTCCCTGAAAGCTTCTGGTAGCTCCAATGGGAATGGCAGTAATTAGCAGGTCAGAGGGACCAGGTCGACAAGACAGTAATTAGTAACAGTTGAAACACAGTAAACAAACCAAACCAAAACAGAACAATGAAGCAGTGGAGTAGGACCTTAAAAAGAGTAACCACTTCACACCACTCCTTGCTGGGCTGATCTGAAAAGAGGTGAAGGCTGCTGACAGCTCAACATCCAGCCCGTCCACCAAGAAAATTAAACAGAGTAACTTCCACACTCCTTGCAAAAATGAAGTGTCAGGTCGGTGCTGAGCTATGCATATGAGAGGATGAATGAATTATACAGGGATTTTTGAATGCATCTGTGCAATCAGCGAGGAGAAGTTACATAAAACTCTTCATCCTGACAAATGGGACAGTAGTTGTCTTTCTGCAGCACAGTTCAGCCAGGGACAGGTTCCTTGCAGGAAATCACTGGCCAGATGGCTCCCTTGTAAAAGACACAGAAAACAAGTTGACAGTTTTCTCTGCAGTTCTCAAAAATATCTAAGGATGGCCAAATCCTAGATCCTTTATCAAGCCTGAACAAAAGAGCTTTTGGGTGAAGGATCTCAAAAGGCACAGGAAGGCTTTTGAAAGCATAGTGTCTGAAGGTTTCCTGCAGGTTGTGCAAGTCCTTCCTTCCTTTTGCAAAGAAGAGAGACTAAAAAATAGACATGCATACCTTTAGATCCCCATTGTTACATTCCCATTTCCACTCTGGCAGGTGTCATACAGCCTTCTTTGCCATGCAGGAGTGGTGAGCCCCAGCTCCTTCATTGAACAGTCTCCTAAAGGACCACTTCTGAACTACTCTTCCTGCAGTCACAAACAAAACAAAACCTGTCTGGTGACTTGAAGACACAGGGTGACTTGTAAGCACCTAAAAGCATTTCCAGTGCTAGGAGTGTTTCAGTGACTACTTCACAGAGCACACTTCACAGAGCAGTTGCTGATACTTCCTGGCTAGTAATGGGTACAGAATTTTTTTCTGGCTGCTTTAAGAAGACAGATGGACAGAGAACTGGGAGTCCTCAGAACTCTGCTTAATATTTGGAGCAATGTAGTAAAGAGTAGCTAAAGCAAACCTTATTCACACACTGAACTGCAATAATTACATGTTGTTTATTAGCAGAAAACCCACAGTAAAACATGCTAGCCTAGTGGAACATGATTTTTTTCCTCACCTCTGCAGTGGGCTGAGTGTAGCAACATGGACAATTACCAGAACTCAGCTACTTGTACTGGCTTGATTTGGAAAATTACTTTGTGCTTTCTGTAGTTAATCTGCAGTAAAAAAAGTAGGTTTTTTCATTTACAGATGTGCTTGTGTATTTTTGTGATACCTATGTGACAAGAGAAAACATGGCCCAAAAATGTTCCAAGCACTAATTAGAAGTTTCTGACACGAAACCTCTGTGACTGCCACTGCTGTTCTCTCTATCTGAATCTGTTCTGACCCATTTCTATAGCTGAATGCCTGGTTAAACCTGCTCTAACTCTTCTACTGTTTTTGGAATCAAGCTGGCAAGAAATTAGATTTCAGCATTTATTTTCAGTGCTGTTTAAATAATAAGACATTCACCAGTGATATCTCTGCTGCATGGTCTTGTTGCAGATGGACTCCAGCCACTGATCAGAAACCAATGGAGAAGGAGTGTAAGTGGATTGTAAAGCAATCTATTCATTTATCATGACTGGGAAGATTCAGCATTCTTCCTGTATGTTTGTAGCTTAGAAAGAAAGAGACAACAGCAATAATAGCAACATCCTACTACAGACCAGATTCCTACGAAAAAAAAAAAAAGGTTAAAATTTACCTCTGGCTCTGGCTTCTGGCTCTGCCTTGAATTCCTTGTTTCTTTTTGATATTTGTCTCATTAAGTTGACAATCATTATAACAGTAAGGTCAAAATCTAAAAAGAACCTAATTTCACAGGGAACAATAGAATAATTTTGGTTGGAAAAGACCTTGAAAATCATCAAGCCCAACTGTTAAATCCAGCTACTAACAGGAGCCTTCCTGACTGTTTCTTTGTGTTTCTGAAACACCCTGGAGGGAAGAGAGACATGTCTGTGTGATGGTAGGTCCTTTTCCTCCTAATCTTTGCCCTGCGGTCACTGACCAAGAGTATCCTAACCTGCAAAGCCTCCCCAGCCATTGCACTGCTGATGGACATACACTTGACAGAGCTGTTCCCAACAGCAATAGAGTTAATGACTGAAGAACAAGGGGCTTGAGCTACACAATCCCAAAAAGGGGGATTCCGTGTTCCTCCAAGGTAGACACATAGCTGAGTACCCAAGGCACCACTCAGTGTGAAAAAAAAAATGTCAGTGTTGAAACACAATTCTGAAGAGGGCATCTGGAAGAGAAGGAAACCTGTGATAAGCTCTGAGCTTCTGGAAGATTCACAAAAGAACCAGAGGCTTTAAACTGTGAATGGTAGATTATACCCCATCACTACAAAGCAAACCTGCTGAGGCTGGAACAGCTGCTATCATTAAGCAGGAGATTGCTGACATAAAATTTCAAGGCATCATGGCTACAGTCAGCTGAACAAGAGTTCAGAATAGTAGATAAGCAGGCAGATAGATGAGATGAAACAATACTACCTGTCTTGGTGAGTGTGTTCAAAGACAAGAGGATGGGAAAAAGCTTTTAACATATGAGGACAGGACAAGTGGGAAATCTTATTCTGATTGTCAGATATCAAAGTTATTTTTTTTTCAGTCAAGTTAGTCACCCTTCACTGTCTGTCTCTGTGTTGCTTTTTTCGATAGTACAAAGTTTCTCAAGGCCGAAATCACTGTAAACACTGGCTAATAACTTTGCATGCCCACATGTAAAGAAAGCCTCAGTAAAATAGGGAAATCAGCAGTGCTGAAGGATCTGAACACTGAGCAAGTCTGATATTTTGTTGTGCCAAAGCTTCTAGGAAAGGGCTCTGGACATTGTTGGAAAGATGACCACATGGAAAAGTGATGAAGAATAGCAGAATACTTAGGGAAAGGGAAAGGGAAAGGGAAAAGGGAAGACTGCAAGACTGAAGTAAAGGTTAAGGTGAATCTACATATTTTTCAAAATAAAAATAAGCATTTTGACTTCACTTATTAATAAAGATAATGGTGTTTAACACAGAAACAGAGAACATACTTACTGAGGTTGGTACCATGCAAGCAGAAAGTTATATCAATAGTTTCTGTATTTAAAAAAGGAAAACACAGACTGAGCCCCTAGGCTGTGGTTGTATGATAGTTGAGGTCACATTTGGACAGCAGTAGATCATCTGTCAGAGGAAAGCTGAGCTGAACCAGAGGGAAATCATGATTCCTATTTCTCTTAAAGTAGTTACCATATACAATGGGGTTTTTATACCAATTTCACACTATCTGTAGGAAGACAAATAACACTTGATCTAGTATAGAACCTGCTCAACTCCCTCCAAAAAAAGCCTAGAATGGTTTCAAACTGAGAGATTTAAGACCAACTCATTGCTTTGTATTATAAGCACTGGATAACCTGGATAAGTTTTTTAACCATTCTTTTGAAACTGGATTTATGACATGACCACTGCCTAATATGACCTTAATATCACCTTATATCACCTAATATAACCTTAATATCATAAATTTTCAGATAAAATTTTGAATGAGAGAAGAGTTAAACACTTGGATGCAAATAGGACAAAACAAAGACAAGTTGTACAAATTGTAAAAGAAATTAAAACATATTTGGTTTTTTGGGTTTTGGTTTTTTTACAGAGTACCTGAAGTTTCCTGTTTTCCAGCCAAACAAAATATCATAGAGTTTTCTGAAGCCTTTAATACACTGCCACATGCAAAATTAGGTGATAAAGCTGGGCATTGGGCTATGTAACCCTGGAGATTATCCCCAGTCACATGTTGCAGGTTTTGCAGCAGTGAAGATACAAATGATAACCAAATAAGAAGTGGCTGCCAGGAGTGTTACTGCTGAACGTCATGGTCACTATAGTGATTTTTAAAAAAGCATTATCCCTTATGAAGTTTGTATTTACTGATGATTGTACTGTAAAGTTTTCACAAATTCTAAACTCTTAGTCCTGTGTAGCTCCCACCTATTTTTTTTCTTCACCCTTTCTTAGTACCTACAGAAAGTACATTTTCTTCCTTAAGAAGTAAAATATTTGTCAGAGAGAGGGTATCTTACTATGAACCATATGCACTTGAGTTTACTTTAGCAGTGCAATTATTGCTGTAATTTTCTCTCATGCTTTGTAGTACAAAGATTTACACTTTCTTACTGTATTGCTACCCACAGTGTATCATAAGGAGCCCTGGCTGGTGGTAATTTATGTACACCTGATTACTTAGCAAGTCTGATCTCTGTGAGGTCAAGGCTAATCTGTTCTAAAAACCAGACCTTCTGCTTTTGTTTAATATAGCCCACTGAGATTAAAATGGGATTAGAGCTCATCTGATCAGGAGAATAACCTCTGCAGATGAACTCTTCTACTGTTCTTTTGCAAAAATTGTTTGGTGGAAATGATGACTTAGAGTGGCCGTGGGTCTTATGTCTTAACATACATAAGGCATTTTAAATTTTTTTTGTGTGTCTCTGTGACAGTTTTGAAACTAGACTTGGAGTATATTATTTCCTGGAGCCAGATCTAAGTTGTTACTTTACATATGGAATACTTGAATACAGATATCAGAATGGGTGGGGGTTTTGTCATTCATCACTATAGATTCTCAGTTTACTACAGAAATAAAATTAAAGTGAATTTAAATAACTAGAAATGTCAAGCTTCACATATAATAAAGTGTTTAAAATTTCACTTATTTCATTACCTACTACCAGGGCTTCTTTTAAAGTTTTCTCTTCTTTAAAGACATGCAAGTGCTAATTGTGCAGAACTAAGACATTTTCAGCTCATCTTGGTTCAACATATATATTATAGATATCACAGAAACAAGCATGTCAACATGATACAAATGATATACCTCAATCTTGAATTGTGATGAAGCCAAACGTAAGGATTGACAAAACCCAAGTAAACCTAATAATTTAAACTAAACTCTTTTTTTTTCCCCTAGTGTTTTCAGTAAAGCCATTCTTCTGTAGTATTTCCAACCTCAAAACTGTATTTTTTATGTTACAGAATAAGATTGTGACATGAGCCTAATAGTGGAAGTAAACAGAGAAAAATATGTGGTCACTGTGTTTTCATTATCCAGATTCTGTGAAATGCAAAAATAATATAACTGTCAGTGATGAAGATGATATAAAATATCACCAGTAGCCTGCAGTGAAAAGCTCTACAGGGAGAGTTCTGAAAGTGCTAAATTTGCACAGAGAGGATGCTTGGCTGCTATCCTGGTTTTCATCTTGCTCTAGGTGAGGTCATGCTGTGGCTAATGTAATTAACAAGGTCAGTCTCACCAGTATAAACCTGTACTAATTCTAAAGCACAGAACTAGAACAACTGAGAAGAAAACCTGGGATTTTGTCCTGGGTTGCAGTACTGCCCATGCTAGCAATGATACCAGGTTGTGCTGCAAGCAGATTTCAAGACTTCTCGGTTTTGGCGTGAACCTTGGCCATTTCATAGCCCTGATGCAGGGGGTGGGTGGTGTTACTTCCTAACAGAAATCTGAGAATGATTCAGCAACTAAGGTTAGATGCTTACCTTCTCTAGCGTTTAAAGTTTGTCTTGGCCCTGTTTAGGTGCCAGAGTGAAGGAAAGCCACCTTAAAAGTTAAAAATGGATGTTTAAAGATCTGAAAGGAAAGCCCCCTTAGAAGATAAAAACGGATGTTTAAAGATTTGACAGAGTTCTTAAAAATTTTTCATTGCAAGCAACAGAAGGTACTTTTAGTTATCTTTGTAATTTCATCTTAACCATATGGGGTGGGCTACCATATGCTTTTTACTTGAAGAGACAATTCATCAACTGAAAATATCAAGAATCTCACTAAATGTGAGACATCACTAGATGTGGAAGGGTATCAATATAAGTCCATAAAATTCATAAAAAGCAACATTACTGCATTCATCAGCATATTATAATAACTTCCCATCTTCCTCTGAAAAGTTACCTTGCACATCATCAGAAAGCATGGATCATATTTTTTTATCTGCCTATCGCGCATGGAAGGTTTTCCTTGTAGAATGTTTGTGCTGCTCATAACTATGCAGAAATTTTGGTGTGGTAAATTATGCAGAAATTTATTTTTCAGTTTCACTGGTCTTGAAAAGTCATAACAACCCGCAAATGTTACTTCATTCACCATGTCATTATAGAAAAGAGATATAGAAAAGTTGATTATTTCATTAGATCGAATCAAAACTACTGTGGTTAGTGTGATAATGGAAAGTATAGCTACTGAGAAACAAACATGTTGATGTGTTGGTGCCCAGCTATGCTCATTTTGTAAACTATGATTTGCAGGCTACACAACTAACATATTCCAGTTTCTGTCTGATTGTATTTTAATTTAATAATCCATTACTTTGGATTCTAATTTGCTTTGCAGAATGATTTATCTTAATGGCTGAAAATGGAGCTTCAAGTTTTAAACCATCGCCCACTCTCCTCTCACTACATGCCCATGCAAAAAGCCCTCTCCCAGTTTTCTTGTAGGCCCCCTCCAGATATCAGAAACTCACTATAATGTTTCCTCCGAGCCTTCTCTTCTCTAAGCTGAACAACCCCAACTTCCTCAGCCTGTCTTCAGAGAGGGAGTGCTCAACGCCCTCTGATCATTTTAGTGACTCTCCTCTGGACACAGTCAAGGAGCTCTGTGACCTTCTTATATTGGGCATTCCAGGACACAGCACTCCAAGAGCAGAGTAGAGGGGGAAAATCACGTCCCATGATGGGTTGTCTATACTTCTTTTGATGCAGCCCAGGACATGGTTGGCTTTCTGGGCTGCATGCACACATTGACATCTCATGTTAGGTTTCTGGTCAACCATCACTCCAAAGTCCTTCACCTCAGGGCTGTCCTCAATCTGTTCTCCTCCTCAACTCTATCCATGCATTGCATTGCCTTGACACAGGTGCAGAACCTTGCACTTGGCCTTGTTGAACTTCATGCACCAAGCCACAAGCCCACTTCTGGAGCCTGTCAAGGTCCCTCTGGATGGCATCCCTTCCCTCAAATGTTGACTTCACCACAGAGTTTACTATCATCAGCAAACTTGCCAAGGGTGCATTTGATTCCACTGTCCATGTTGCCAACAAAGATGTTAAATTACACTTGCCCATATAGCAGCCCTGGAGGACCAGAACTTGCCACACATCTCCATTTGGACACTGAGACACTGATCACAGCTCTCTGGGTGTGACCATCCAGACAGTTCCTTATCCAGTGAGTGGTCCATCCATCAAATCCATACTGTTGCATGTTTTCCATTGCTCACCAGACCATTCCTGTTGGTGAGAACACGTCTAGCAAAGCTCCCTTTCTGTTTAGTTTCTCTGCTATCTGCAGGAGGAAATTGTCATCAGCACACTCAAGGAACTTTCTGGAATGCTGGTGCTATGCTGTGATGTCCCCCCAATAGAAGTCAGGGTGATTGAAGTCCCCCATGAGGACCATGGCTAGCAAGTGGCTCCTATCTGTCTGCAGAAGGCCTCATCTGCCTGGTCATTCTGGTTGGGTGGCCTGTGGCTGACCCCCACTAAGACATCACTTACCCCTGACTTCCATTTAATCCTGACCCATTGGGTCTCTGTCAGTTCCTTATCCATTCCCAGTCAGAGTTCCATGGTTTCCAGCTGGTCACTGGTGTAGAGGGTGACACCCCCTCCTGTTTTTTTCTTCCTGTCCTTCCTAAACAGTTTATACCCAGCCATCACCATGCCCCAGTCATAGGAGACATCCCACCACATCTCAGTGATACCAATAACATCATAGCCCCTCAGGCATGCAGACATGCAACTCCTCTTGCTTATTCCTCATGATTCTTGCATTTGCATAGAGGTATGTGAGATATTCCCCTTCAAAGCAGTCTTACTGGCAGGGCTTATATCTATCCATATGCAAGATTTCCTGTTGGCTGGTGATTCTTTTCCAGACCTAGGGCATCTGTTAGTGGCTCTGTCCTCAGTATAGCAGGTGTGGAATGAACTAAGGACCCCCTCCCCCATCATCCCTAGTTTAAAACCCTCCTAACTAAATTGGCCAGACTCTGGCCAAGCAGACTCTGGCCTGCTTTATCAAAATGAGCCTTATGGTCCAGGTAGCCAAAGTTCTGATTATATCACCACTCCTTCAACCATCTGTTGACTTCCAATGTCTGCTCTTTTCTGACCTTTCCCTTTGACTGGGAGGACTGATGAAAACACTACCTGTGTTCCCGAGTCCTTCACTGCTGCCCCCAGAACTCTGTAATCCTTCCTTACAGTTTTCATGTTACTCCTACCTGCATTGTTTATTGCTAAACTTTCATAATACCTAATTCATACCACAGCTTTTGTGCAAGTTTCGACAAATATTCTAGTTTTTCCCTTTAAATGTGTACAACTTTGTGAATGGTAGAAATACTCTGACTTACTTTCTTCTTGATGTCTGTGATTCTTACATATGTCTAAATTTGCTTTGAAACTGGAGCACTTTTTAAAGGGGGCAAAGCAGCAATCACTTTTATAATCAGGAGCCGAAGATGCCGTCTGTGTTGAACATTGACTTTGAAATTATTTCCTGTATTAGGAGATCTCATAAACAACTAAGGAAGATGTTGAACTATTTCTTAGAAAAGCACATGTTCTTCCAGAGCTTTGCAACAATTTGTGATCATTGGTATTTGAAAACATCCAGCCTGCATATGGTGCTTCACAGCAGTGGGATGGGTGGTGAGAGATGGGCACCTCTGTGTATGGTGGCCTTCAGCATCCTGCACTGCACCCAAGGGTCTGTGAGGAGCAACAAGGCTCCCCCCTGTTTTGCACCTGTGGGATGCACCAAGCCTCAGATGCTCACCCTCCCTTGATCCTGATGACTGCCTCAGATGCTCTAACAAGGCTGTCCCAAGACCAGCCATGCAAGACCAGCAATGTAGAGCTGCCTAGCAGCTCAGCTGTAGTTTCTGTGTGGAATTCCCTCCTTCTGTCTCCATTTCATTTTTCGTATGTACCACAGAGCATGTGGTGCTTCTGAGAAAGGAGAAGCACCTTGTTAAGTATTCCTCTGTTAACTTGTCTGTGACTTTTACCCTTTTCTGACACTCATGGTACATGTGCTCTGCTTATTTGTGGAAAATCCAAGTTTGCTGGAGAGCAGAGAGACTGTTTGGAATAAAGTGTGTTGATATATTAAGAGAAGGCATAAATTTATATTCCAAATGAAGTTTCAAAAAACAAACTTTAAGGATGAGTGTATCATACCTACATGAAGAAAAGCATTCCCTGTCTGCATATTTGATTTCAGTTTTTTAAATGTATTAATCATCAGTGTAACAAAATTACTGACAGGATGTGTCTCACGTGAAAATAAATCCAATAAATAATTACACGTTCCATTCTAGTGACAGGAAATCCCTCTTTTTGAGAACTTTGTTTTTAAAGCATCATGACAAGCAGCCAACCTTTCCTCCTTACTCCCCCCCCAAAAAAAACATCAAGCAGGGAGAAAAAACGAGCTATAACTATGTTGTGAGGATTTCAGACACCACACACAACCTTGGCAATTAAGGTAAATTCTATGTCTGGTTCATCCAATTTGAATTCTTGGACTAACTAGGCCACAGATTAAATTAAACAATACATACCTCTGGGATCTTTAGGAGGCTACAGAAGCCACTCACAGAGGCAAAAATGAGTCTATCATCAGCAAGTTTGCTGATGACACCAAGCTGGGGAGAAGTGTTGATCAGCTGGAAGGCAGGAGGATTCTGCAGAGAGACCTAGACAGACTGGAGAGATGGGCTGACTCCAATGGGATGAGCTTCAACAAGGCCAAGTGCCGGGTCCTGCACTTTGGCCACAGCAACCCCATGCAGCGCTACAGACTGGGGACAGAGTGGTTGGAGAGCAGCCAGGCAGAAAGGGACCTGGGAGTCTGGATTGACAGGAAGCTGAACAGGAGCCAGCAGTGTGCCCAGGCGGCCAAGAAGGCCAATGGCATCCTGGCCTGTATCAGAAACAGTGTCACCAGCAGGTCCAAGGAGGTGATTCTGCCCCTGTACTCAGCCCTGGTGAGGCCACACCTCGAGTACTGTGTTCAGTTCTGGGCCCCTCAGTTCAAGAAGGATATTGAGGTCCTCGAACAGGTCCAGAGGAGGGCAACCAAGCTGGTGAAGGGACTCGAACACAGATCCTACGAGGAGAGGCTGAGGGAGCTGGGGCTGTTCAGCCTGGAGAAGAGGAGGCTCAGGGGAGACCTCATTGCACTCTACAACTACCTGAAAGGAGGATGGAGCCAGGCGGGGGTTGGTCTCTTTTCCCAGGCAACTCTCAGTAAGACAAGAGGGCATGGTCTTAAATTGTGCCGGGGTAAGTTCAGACTGGATATTAGAAAGAATTTTTTCACAGAAAGGGTGATCAGACATTGGAACGGGCTGCCTGGGGAGGTGGTGGACTCTTCGTCCCTGGATATATTTAAAAAGAGACTCGATATGGCACTCAGTGCCGTGGTCTAGTGACTGTGGTGGTAATTGATCAAGGGTTGGACTCGATGATCTCTGAGGTCCCTTCCAACCCAGCCTATTCTATGATTCTATGATTCTATGAAAATTTTGACAAAATCAATATGTATTTTATAGTATTTTATATTTTGCATGCAAGCCCACACAAGCCACTTCCATGCATCTCGTTCCATCCTTAATGTACCTAAACCTCAAATACTTTATTTACCATATAAACTCCTACACTAACCCAAGTGACCTTAAACCCTGCAAGTGTCTAGCACAAGCTTCCTTCCCACACCTACTATTCCTCCCCAAAATCATTTTTGTAAGGTATGGCCTTTTCTAGACAACATTTCTCTTCCAAACTTCCAAACCTTTTGGTATTACTGCATCCACACATTGTACACTGGTACAACACAACAAACAGCCTGTGTGCAAAGCATGACATTTGGAATGCAGATTTCCTGTGAAGAATGAAGTACCAATGCTCCTACTAACAAAGGCCATGAACATGTCTTATCCACATGTTGAGCAGCTAGAAGTAATGACAGAATCAGTGTTTTATGTCTGAAAGCCGATGTTGAACTGCTTCAGCCTGCAAGTTCCTGTTGCACATGAGTGAATCAGGATGTTCCTTTAAAGGACAAAAGCAATGAAGTGGACCAAAGATGTAGATTTGTCATTTTTGCCAGGAGGGATTTCTAGTCTTTTGCATCAGCTTCAACGCACAAAATCTCAGCATGCAGCCACCCTTTTCCCTAAATCTGTAAAACCTGCCACTTAACATGGTATTCTGTTCATTTACTGTTCCTCCAAGAAGGTCTGCTAAAAAAATTGCTGAAAAAAAAATGAATATTGTCATAGGCTGGCCTGCTTGATATCTGCCCCGTAGATGCATGACAATTAGCAACCATTTTTTAATATAGTTGTATATCACCATGATGTTTTCCAAGCCCATTCCTCCTAAAGAAATCACAAAACTGTGTGCATTATAAGAGGCAACAAAACTTCAAGAAAGAAGTACAGCTTTCATTTCAAAACATCCTATCTAAATTAGTTCTTTTAGATTTTAGGGTGTTCTTTTCTTGCACTGTGCCAGCAAGATGACTAGAAACAACCTTCAGGCCAGCAAAGGGTTGTCAGACATTTGCTTTGCATGTTCAGGAATAGTTGACAAGTTGTATGGACCCTCACTAACTGGGCCTTACTAGAGGGGCCTCCATGTAGGTGGAGAGTACCACAAGGCACCACTTGCCTTTTGTGGCTCCCTGTTGCCCCACAGGCACACTTGCCAGTGGCAGACTTTTTTCTTCTCATAAAAGCAGAGATGCTCTTAGCTCTGAAAATCTGTGTCTCAAACTCTTTATATAGACCATACTGAGAAGAGCTTCTCTTTTGGACCTGAACCAGAGCTTGGGTGCCAAAGTGGTCTGTTGGTTTTGTGGAAAGTATCAATTTTCTCTTACTTTGTTGAATGCTTGCCCTTGTAGGATCATCTGCAATATCTCCGCTCTCAAAGTCCTAAAAGGACTTCGCCTTTCTCACACTGTGGTGTAGGTCTTGCTTGAACCAGTTCCAGTGATAGCCTTGATTAGTAACCCCTTTCATCCCTCAGAGCTTTACAAGTTCAGCTAAAATGATGGATCAAAGGTCATTATAGTCCAGTATCAAGCTTTAAACTCTTTACTCACCTTTTCATAGTCCATGTGATACCTGTTGCTCATTGATGTTATACCTGTTCTCATGAATTGGACTTTGCTTGTAGAAATTATCACAGAAGTGTTTGATAAAGACTTCATAAGCCACAAGGATGTTCTTAGTTTTGTTTCTTTTGCTGCTGTTGAAAAATACACATCTTGACTACCATGTTTAAAAGCAAATCAATACAATTTTTATTCTGTACCTACAGTGCTCAGTGTAATTTCAGCTGTGTGTACCTGTTAAATCTTCTCTGATCTGGGACACAGTACATACAAGTTACCAATAGATATGAAGAAATCATAAAAGGGCTACTCTTTTCCAGTGATAACATAAAACCGTGAAGATCTTTACTCATTATTTGCATTAACATAGAGATAAAAGAAATATAATCTGTCACATACTAAGTATTTCAATTTATTGTTTATATTCATATGTAATTTTATGTGTCTTAAACACACATAGAGAGATAAAGTTGACAAAGGTCAGTAACAGTCAATACGGCAGTCCAAATCTATCTGAAAACAACAGGAAAAACAAGTTCAAGTAGCACCTTCTCAGCTCTTATGGCATGAAATATTGGTCACTGCAGACTTCATTCAAGGTGCCACTGGCCACTTGGTATTTGGAGGGAGACTTCCAGATTCTGCAGGAACTGATGCTGATGGTCCAGATGGCTATAGCTGCTAAGGCAATGTCTTTTAGATCTGACATAAAGCAGAGATTCTCAGCTCTAAGGATCACATATCTGGAAAAAAAAAAAACAACAAAAACCAAAACAAGTCAAGCAATTGCATCTGTCTTCTTGAATTGTTGTTAATGTAATAAACATGTTACAGTAACCTTTAAAATATCTACTGGGCAATGCATTTGAGCTTTTTGAATATTTAAGCCACTTTCTAAATCACGTCATCTGTTTATTCCTATTCTAGCCTCCACAGTGAACTGCATCATAAACAAGATGGCTTTAAAAAAATGAACAACCTTCATATGTTTGATTTCTGATATCATTATTGTATTTTCTCACATATCTCCACTACAGAAACAGTTATTTGCTGCTTCTTTCGAACAGCTCTGTTGGTCTGTTTGTTCGTGTGATTCTTTAAAAAGCTACTGCAGTACACCAAAAAGATCATTGTATTTTATCCAACAGAATACAAATTTTTAAGCTGGGGAAACTTTGCTAGGTTTTGGGGTGTAAAAAGTAACAAGTTCTTAATGAATGCTGGAAGATTACATGTACATGAATTATTTATTTTGTGAAAGACTTCCATTTAAAAAACCTGTGTATCTTGTCTTCTGAAAGCTTCTCAAAGAATCCATTTATTTTGGTTCCAGCTTTCCTTTTATGTTCTGATTCCAGATTCTCTTATTAGTTTGAAAGGTCTGGGTTTTTTCAGCTGATGGAAGTAATTTTGTGGGGCTGCTTTAAACCACTCTTTTGATCTTACTCTAAAATTCAATACAGCGTGACTCAGTGCTGTGACGACTACTAAATACAAAGCCAGATATGTCAGCTATTCTTTAGTGCAACCATTGAAAATTTTGCAACTCTGCTGATAGATGGACTCTTTGGCCTATTGACATGGGCATGATTTAGTGCATGTGATAAGGACTTACAGTGCATATGTGCAGCAATATTTAATTGAGCAGTACTAATTAGTACTATGCACGTAAGGACCTAACAATGTGAAAGGGAAATGACTCTGTGACTTTTCTTTCATTGGAAATGTCAAAGGGCCAGCACTGACCTCAGCCCTCAAATGTTTTTGTCATCTTTATCTCTTTAATTCTGCATTTGCTGCACATGAGCCCTGTGCATGGTTAGTCAATCAGTAGATTGCAATATTTAATTTAATAAATTCTTATCATTTCACATCTCATTATTTGAGGACAATTTTCACATGATATTTATATTCCATGAAGGTGGAGAAGACTACTTGAAAAATAGATTACTGCTGAGATAATGAAAAATGGTTTACAATTCATCAAGTGCAAGCAGTATAAGAAGGCTGAGCATAAGGACAGAGAAAAGAAGAAAAAGGTAATTACTGTGTGATGGTATAGCAACAATTTCAAGGTTAACCTCTATCCCCGAGGCACTCCTAAGTGTTGCAAGTCACAGGAGCAGAGATTTTCATGCTGAGGCTCCTAGCAACGTGATACCTGAAACTGCTGGGAAGTTGGCAAGGATGTTGGAGCTCATCCACGAAACCAACAATTGTTCCTAAGCCTGCTGACTTGCCAGCTTGCCTGTATTCTTATAAATGAGGCTGGTAGGCCACAGATTACAGCAAAATAAGCACTCCCATTGACTTTAGGGCAGTTCTCTGGGGTTACATTACAGCACTTAGATACAAGTATCTTCTGAGGCAAAAATTATCACATCTGAAAGAAGTCATGCCACTCTATTCTGCTGGTTTTGGAAAGTGCAATTACCCTGTAAGTAAAAATCTTCACCTACGTACAAAATACCTGTATCATGATTTCAATCATGATATCCCATACTGGTTTTTTTCCTGTCACATCATTAGATGCTTGACTGCAGTGGTTCTGCCCTGATAGGGACATCTAAGGCCTAGATAAAGAGGAGGAAGATTTATACTCTTAGTGAATAAGACTCTCATGTTATGGTTACATTCACAGTTGCCATATGTATATAATTAGTATTTTAAACATGACATTATAAAAACATGTTATTTGGTGTTTTTAAAATATTACAAATAAGCTTTTGTCTTTTAGAATAATAGAATTTCTTCAGTTGTAAAAGATCTTTAAGATCATCAGGTCCAACCATTAACCTATTACTGCTAAGTCTACCATTAAGCCCTGTCCCTGAGAACCTCATTTACACTCACTTTTCAAATATCTCCAGGGATAGTGACTCCACTACTTTCATGGGCAGCCTGTTCTGGTGCCTGACAGCACTTTGGGTGAAAATATTCTTCCTAATAGGCCAGGAAAGATTTAACTTTAAAAGTATACTCAATTTAAATTTCCCTGTCACTGTGTTCACTAGCAAAAAGTGGAATAAAAAAAAGCAGTTAGCTTAAACCTCCTTAATAAAGGTGTTTGTGATACTTATTGTAACTATACAGAACATAGGTAAAGCTCTCAGATTTCCCATCCTGTGCATTAAAAACAAAAAAATCCCAAACATCAAAAACTCCCAAAGCCTTTCAAAATAGTAATTTGGTACAAAAATGTAAATTTGCATTACAAGTTATGATGACATACTGTAACAGTAGCAATACTTTTTTCCAAAGGCCTGTGTTAGCAAGAAAAATTTAGTTCACTGCAAGTGAAACAGAAATATCAGGCGATCCTTGAGGCTTAATGATAAGCCAATCTTTACAGCTGGAAGTAAAGTATGTCTTTTGTACCTTCTACAGCTAAGCTGTTGCTGTGACAGCAAATTGCAAGTTGCAGTAGTTATGCAGTGATACTCTTCCACATGCCATTTTAAGTTAGTTTTTTGTCTAGGAAGGACTTCTTTACCATTGTGCATAGGTTCAGCTCTTATCCCCCAATATATGGAGTGTACTTCAGGTATGTGGAGTGTAACTTCAGATACGTGAAAGATCTATTTGTCATTGAGAATTTAAAGTAGTTTCTGAGTATTATGTTTTAACGACTGCTGTAGTGCAGGCTGCTAGAAAGTTGTTATTGTTGTTAATGTGAAGAAATCTGTTTCATTTTGCTCAATATATTCCTCAAGAATGTACTACTTACATTGTATAAGCACATTTTGTCCATTAGACACTGGTTTATATGCTCATATTAGTACAAACAAGTAATTGATTTAGCATACTTTAATGAGAAAGTATATACCAGTGTTTTAATTTAGCTGTGTGCTGCCATCTTTTTCACCCCCTTTCACTTGCTATACATTGCAAAGTGTTGAAACAATTTTACATTTCAAATGTCACCTGTTCCCAGATGCTATTAGCATTTAAAAGCTTAACATCAATTTTCATTCAAATATGCCGCCTCTGTAGTCATGGTAACCTCCTCATCAGATTTATCTTCCAGCTTTAGAAGGTACTGCTGAGGTACTTAGAGATGTTGTCATTCGGGATTTTTCATTTGGCTCCTTCACTCTCCTGCACAAGACACTTCTCTGCTTGTTTCTAGCTAGCCAAAGGTTTGTAATAGTAAGAAAAGAACCAAAACAACAACGCTGTAAAAAAAAAAAAAAAAAGGGTGTTTGGAGGGGAGGCTCTACTTAATGGAGCTTCCTGCAAATAGGAAGTGATGGTAAAGAGTGGCTTATGATTTCAAAGGGCTCATCACACACTGTGCAGGAAACTACATATAAGCTATTAAAAACATATTCAGCACGTGTAAAAAATGGGAGTCTATTCATATACAAAAATGTGTAGATGCAGAATCCAAGCACTTAGCAGATGTCTCTTCTCTCCTCACTTAAGCAGAGAAACATGGAACCAGAAGTAAGCCAAAGACTGTTTCATTGAAATA
This sequence comes from Phaethornis superciliosus, assembly GCA_023637945.1. NCBI lineage: Eukaryota > Metazoa > Chordata > Aves > Apodiformes > Trochilidae > Phaethornis > Phaethornis superciliosus. Next base: position 33,577,702 of record JAJQWJ010000004.1, on the reverse strand, counting down.
ATATAATTATTCTGAATTTAACCAGGATATACTCTGACATTTATTGTTGTGAGAAAAATATGGAACTTATGTTATTGTTAGTTATCATCCTTAGAATAATTTAAATACTCTTTTTTGTTTCTATCATTATAATTATGCAGCACTTATGTACAAAGAGGTCATCTGATTCAAAATGCTTAAATTAAATAAATGCTACTTTATGCTAGGTAGAGATACGCATCTGTGAGCTACATCATTCTTGTTACAGATTTTCTTCTCCTTTCCTTAAAATACATGTTTATTGTTGGAGAAAAATCATTACAAGAACTGAGAAACAGATGCATATCACACTTCAGATACATAAAATTTTGTTTGTTAGTAACATAATTATATGGGATATTATAATTAAATGGAATTTTCTTCACATTTTCCCCGTGGTCATTTTCAAAACACACCTGCTTCCACTTTTATTTCAGAAATTGATCGAAGTTAGGGTACTACACACGTATCCCAGCCTTCGTCTAGCCATTTGTGAAGCTGTGGAAACCTCTGGATATCATTTCCAAGTGGCAACTTCTCCGAGACTGCAAGCCAACAATACAGAAGCCACAGTAAAACACATAAGTGTGCTTAAGTGTCAACACTGTGTATCAGACCCAGTGGCTAAGATGCAGCCACTTCATCTTTGTGCTGCATATATGGATACAGACAGTAAATCTGCAATTTAACTAATTTTTACCTATGTGGTGGTCCAGAAGAACGGTTAAAACAATCTCCACATGTCTCTTAGCACCATCCTGAGCCTGAACAATGCAAGTCTGGGTAAGCAACAGGCACTCTCAATCAGCTGTCAGCCACTAATGAGAACCTCACCATGTGTAATGTGAAATAAATGTAAACCACCTGTGCAAAGTCTGCGTTTGAAGGGCACTTTGTATGTGTGAGTCAGCCATGGCTCTCCCTGGAAACTGTAGCAGTTTCAGAAATGTCTTCTGAAACTTGCACCTTACAAGTCCAGATAGTCTCTAAGATGCCTATTGGATTTTGGTGTATCTGTTTTTGCCATCTCCTTAGAAGAATGTAAGGGTTTCCAGACAATGCCAAGGCAATCTAAATGGCCCAGGTGCTACAAACTGCTGCTGTGGAAACACAAATAGATGATGAACATGAGGCCTGCTCAGACAGCCCTTATTTTTTAACATTGTATCCTAGTAAGAGTTTAGAAGACACCTACAATGTCCATCGTTTATCACTTAATAAGAACTTTTGTACAGTTGTATTGTTCATGAGACACCAAGAAATCACTGTTTTCTATTTGCCATGTGATGAAATTAGAGTTCAAAGTGAATTAGGCAGAAGTCTTAAAAATCAAACTTATTTTTAGCCCAGAGCGACTGTTCAGTGTTTATAGGAAACCTTTTCAGAATGTGAAAGGGATATCTTTGAAACAAGAGTATTGCTAGTGAGCTGTTTACCAACCTCTTCCCAGATCTGTCACTGTCCCATCCACCCTGTTCAATGTGTATAAATCTCCCTGATCTCACCAGGGCTCTGCATTTTTCAAGGATTTCAACACAGCGGTCTTGCCCAGCTACCCTAAGCCTGTAAGGCTCTTCCTGGGATGTTGACCTGCCTACAGTAGGTTACTTCAGTTTATCCACGGGTTGCTCCATGGGTTTTTCTATCAAGACCATTACACAGGGAGTGCAAGTGGTATTTCAAAAGAGCAGCACTTGCAGCATCTGCAAGCAGCACCAGGAATTGGCTATGGTAAAGCTGCATTGTAACAGTTCCTTTGATTTGAATCTTGAAGTAGTTACTTAAAAAAGCACAATTTACTGGGAAAATTACCTATGTTGAAATATGGAAACCAAAACAGAAAGGTTCTAGTTACCTTCTTCACCTGCTTCCTAGGGTTTTCTATTTTTCTCTGTGGAAACTCTGAGATGAAGCTCAAAGAGATTTCTGCTTATGGGTAAATGAATGATTAGTAACTTTTAGGGCAACCAGGCTGGTGAAGGGACTCGAGCACAGACCTTATGAGGAGAGGCTGAGGGAGCTGGGGGTGTTCAGCCTGGAGAAGAGGAGGCTCAGGGGAGACCTCATCGCTCTCTACAACTCCCTGAAAGGAGGCTGGAGCCAGGGGGGGGTTGGGCTCTTTTCCCAGGCAACTTTCAACAAGACAAGTGGACATGGTTTTAAGTTGTGCCAGGGGAAGTTTAGGTTGAATAATAGAAAGAATTTCTTCACGGAGAGGGTGGTCAGGCATTGGAATGGACTTTCCAGTGAAGTGGTGGATTCTCTGTCCCTGGAGATATTTAAAAAGAGACTGGATGTGGCACTCAGTGCCATAGTCTAGCAACTGCAGCAGTGGGTCAAGGGTTGGACCTGATGATCTCTGAGGTCCCTTCCAACCCAGACAATTCTATGATTCTATGATTTTACAGTGAACACAACACCTCCCTTAAAATAATAACCAAAATGCAACATCCTGTTCTTTAGTAACTTGATCTCCCTTCAGATAACACTTGGCATAAAGGACATTTTGGTCAGAAGATCTCTCCTTTTCAAAACTGTGCCCCTCCTCGAGGTCAGAAATCTTGCTGGAAGCGCTGAATTTTACTTCTGTCATTCTGCACCGGCTATCCCAAGACAAAGGGGAAGAGAAAAAAAGAAAAAAGAAAAAAAAAAACCCACCAAAACCCTCCCCACCCTTGCTCTGACATCGACCAAACTCTCCGGGAGGGTGGGGGTGCAGCCGTTCGCAGGGCCGCGGGCGGGGGTTGGGTCGCTGCCTGCTCCGCCTGCGCGGGGCGGTGCGGGGCGGTGCGGTGCGGATCGGCAGACAGCGCGACGAAGCGAACTAAGGCACGGCACGGCACGGCACGGCACGGCACTGAAAGGCACTGAAAGGCAGGGCAAGGCACGGCAAGGGAAGGGAAGGGAAGGCAAGGGAAGGGGCCGTGGCGGTGCCCGCCCATGCCCTTTGCCTCAACCCTGCCGAGCGCCCGCGGGCCGACGCGCAGCGCAGCGCACCTGCGGGTAAGCATCGCCTGCTTGTGCGGGGGGAGAGGGGGAGGTGGGTGTTGGGCTGCGGCGGTGCGGAGTCACCCCTCCCCAAATTCCCGCCCCGATGGGTGGTACCCGCCTCCTGAGGGATGCCCTGTGCCCCGAGCCGGACGGTCAGTGCCTGTCTGCGCGGCTTTCCGCGGCTCGGAGACTTTCCGAGGCTGGACTCTCTCCCATTTCGGAGAGGAAGAAAAGTTTGTACGTCGCGGAGGGGTGCGGAGGGGTGCGGTGCGAAGGTGGGCCGGGTTAGGCGAGGTTCTGCGGCATCTCCGCGGGGGGACGAGGAAGATGGGGGGTGGGGGGGGATGGTGTGTGTGTCGGGGGCTGCGCTCCGCAGGGGAATGGGTTGTCGGGGCGGTCTGGTTCCCATCCCTGATGAGTTTCGGGGCAGAGCCCAGCCCGGCTGCGTCCCCCGCTTCCCATCCGTGTGATTGATAGCGGTGCGGGGTGTCCGGACAACCCCCCTAAAAACTGCGGGCCGTGTCGGTGTGCCGTGCCGATAGCTTTCCTGATAACTGGTTTGGTGCCGGTCCGGTCAGCAGTAACTCTGAGGTGGAAAATATCTCCTCTGCGGTGCCGTGTCTTGCAGATGGAGCGTGTCTCTACGACATCTTCTTAGTATGGAAGCCGTTCGCAAAGATGAGGAGAAACTGCGTGTTACTTAATAACTTCGATGCAAATAGCTATGTGTAATAGTTGGAGTTCTGCGTTTGCGGATACAAAATCAATATTCTGCTGATTAGTAGGCTGCTCAATATTCAGCTGTTACTACGAATAACTTGCATAAGTGGAGTAACAGTAATTTTTTAGTGTGATAAGAAGTACTCTTTCGAAAGTATTTTATATTTTTTGTCACATAAAATCCAACTTACTAAGCATAATATTTATGTAAATAATTTCTACACTACCTAGATCCTTCAACTTCAGTAACCACAGCACCTGTTATTATATAGTGGGGTTTTTTTCTGTTTTAGAAGTGCTGTTGGTCCAGTAGTCTCAGGTCTGGCATTCAGGAATTGTCTTTCTCGCATATTTTGATTTCTTACCATTTCATCTGTTTCAGGATCATGTTTTGTGTGAATTCAAACTATTTCTTAAAGATCTATAAGACCAGCAATTCTAAAATATACTTGCCACATAGATATTGTTAACAACTTCCTATATTTCTGGCTGAACGTGCAACATAAACCAAAGCAAAAACAGAGGTGAATGAAAATTTTGTCTTAGCTAGTCCAAGCTAGTGTCCTAGCTAAGTTTTCTGTGTAAATTTCAGTCAGTTTGTGGGGAAACTGGAGAAAGGGTGTATGTATTGGATCTTCATTTTGATCCTGTTCCAACTGTGTTGTGTTTAACCTAGACATCAAGGACTGTTGCTCTGTGCATTCATAATGTTTCAATTAATACCAACTCAGCTGCCTAAAGGTCTGATGAGATGCTTGTTAGCACTTTGATTGCTTTTTCATACATTACTGCCCCTGCATTTGGGATTTGGTTACAACATGATCATCGTGGAAAGTAATTACAGAAGGTAATAATATTGGGCGTATCCATTAAAATAGGAATTTCTTCATTTTTGTGCAACATTTGGGGACAGTTTTCACCTTCCACTAGGGTTATTGTTTTGTTGGGTGGGGTTTTTTTGTTTGTTTTTGGATTTTTTTGTTATCAGCTGAGCAGTGCAGTGGCTTAGAGGCATAAATGATCTGACTATTGACAGTCCACAGGGTTACTGCTACACAAATACGTCATTATTGCATCTGATGCAACTGTGTTATTGCTAGTATGTTGTGTTACAGTTGGTAGTATTCTGTTTTAAATTCTAAATTTAACCTACTGTGTAAAATGTTTCTTAGAAGATTCTAATGACATGCTGTTTCTTTGTTACTAATAGTACTTGTTTGTCCTCTTAAGACGAATGAAGAGGATACTTCCTATGAAGAGTGAAAGTACTCGTTTCTCGGAAAACACTTTGAACACCTCCGACTTCAAAGCTGAAGAAAAAAATGAAGGAACAATCCATCTGACTACTTCAGCATCTCACACAGAATACAAAATGGATCTTAAGAAAAACACTGTTACTGGTGTCTTGGAGAAGTGGTGTTTGGAGGAACTGCTGTTCAGTTGCAGACAGCACCGGAATGTTAGGAAAAAACTGAGACTGATACGAATTATAGGGCTTCTTGTCAGTGTAGTGGCCATTAGTACTTTCTCTCTTTCAATTAGTGCCTTTTTCAAGATGGAGCCACGTAGCATGGCCTTGGCCAGCAACCTAGGTAGCCAAAAGATGGTGCACGGGCACCAAAGAACTCTGTTGGATATCACTGAACAGAATGAAAATGGCAGTCCAGACCAACACACTTCTATGAAATATGAAGCTGAGCAAAACAATGCAACAGATGAGCATGCCAAAGGAGAGTACCCTGAGGACCTTTTCTCTCTTGAGGAGAGAAGAAATGGAGCAGTGATCCTCCATGTCATTGGAATGATTTACATGTTTGTAGCCTTAGCCATAGTCTGCGATGAGTTCTTTGTTCCTTCCTTGACTGTCATCACTGAAAAACTAGCCATATCTGATGATGTTGCAGGGGCAACCTTCATGGCTGCTGGTGGGTCAGCCCCAGAACTCTTCACTTCTTTAATAGGAGTGTTTATATCCCACAGCAATGTCGGCATTGGCACAATAGTGGGATCTGCTGTGTTCAATATCCTGTTTGTTATTGGAATGTGTGCTTTATTTTCTAAAGAGATCTTGAACCTTACTTGGTGGCCACTGTTTCGAGATGTGTCCTTTTACATCATTGACTTGATCTTCCTAATAATCTTTTTCCTGGATAACTTCATAATGTGGTGGGAAAGTGTAACACTCCTGACAGCATATATTTGCTATGTGGCTTTCATGAAGTTCAATGTTCAAGTAGAAGAATGGGTGAAGACATTTTTAAACAGGAACAAGGTTGAGAAGGCAACAACAGCAGATGCTGATGACAAGGTTGGTCATTTTTAAATTAGCATGTAATAGTGTCCTTGCAAGTCCTGAGCCCTTACATATTACCCATCTCATAAGGATCCCAATAGAGCACATTAGGCAATATAAAAAAGTTCTGTGGTTTGCTAAAAGGTCTTTTTGTTCGGTCAGTCCAATAGGATTGAAAATACAAAATAAAAGGCAGTCTTCTAGTAAATCAATAGCTTTTAACTCTAAAATTATCCTGATCTCACTGAAAGCAAGACAAAATGCTAGCAAAAAGGCATAAACCTTTATTCAGCGTATTGGTACATTGATGAGGTCTGAGATACAGCTACTAATTTTTCCCTAAGATTTTGGATTAAGCACTAACAATATCTGGGGAGGATCTTGTGGCAAAATTTGACCTTTTAAAGACTTCAAATATGCTTTCTTCCTCAAAAAAGTAAATCACTCAGAACGGTATTCAAAGGTAATTTTATACATGTTTTTCACTTACTGATGCTGATGTTGAGTATTAACTTCCAGTTGTAATTAGTGGCAACTACATGAAAGAAATCTCTGGAAAAGAAGTCATTACAATGGCAAAAGGCAGAGGTCCTCTGTTTAAGCAGGCTGGCTACCCATTCTCCCTCTCAAACTAGCTTTTGGCCTAATATCTGTCAACAAGTGGAGAATTTATGCATGGATTGCTTGGTGGGTCTTCAAGAATTACTATCATTTAAACAGCTCTCTTCTTAAAGCAGGTTACATTTAAGGGACTTAAGAAGTTGAACCCATAAGTACTTAGGTATGTAGCAGTATGCTAAATGGAGGTTTCATATTGAAATTAAAGTGTGTGGTTTTAAATTACAATAGGGTTATTCATCAGGTAAGTTTTATTAGCCAGTAATTATTCAGAGTATCAGGGAACAGTTCACTGTTCTGTTTCTTTTGCTTAACAGCCCTGTACAAGTGGTTCATAAGAGACAGAATCCACTGTCTCTTATGTACATGTACAGACATATAGACATGACAATATAGAGATGAAGCATACAAAACTACAGAGAAGGTCTACTTGCCTGTGAGTCACAGAAAACTGATTCTGCCTATTTGCCAGCTCTGAAGGGAGAAGTTGGTATTTTAGGAGTACAAACAAATGCTTTCAGTTTTAGGACAAGCCATGAAAAAGTCCACCGGGAAGGAAAACAAAACATTCTGGTTTTTGTTTGGTTTTTTTTGTTGTTGATGTTGTTTTTGTGTTTTTTGTTTGGTTGGTTTTGTTTGCTTGGGTTTGGGTAGTTTTTTTGTTTTGTTTAATTAGTATTTTCTAACCAAGTTTAATACATATACACTTACTTGTAATTTTATATTTTCCTTTTTGTCCCAATCTTTTTCCCAAATCATTTTGCCCATCTTCATATGTCTCAAAATGCCTAACTGGGATTTTGTAAGAAAACAAAAAGAAGGAGCAGGACAAATAAAATATTTGCCATAATGTATGAAGGGATTATTTAACTATGTTAGTGTGTTTCCAAATAATGTCATGTTTCACAGGGCACTGTAGGTACAGCTTGTACTAAATGTGTGCAGTGATAGGAGACTGCAGTATATCATGCAACTGTTTACTGCATCTTCATCTGTCCATAAACTGCATTTGAAGGAGATATGAAACCATGGATGGTCTTAAACAACAATCAAAATAAAAAGCAATTGTGTTGGGTTGTCACCTCTATAGGATGAGGTAGAGTAGCTGGATACTATGGTAAGAACTCAATTATTTTCAACTGGAGAAAAGAATAAATGATCTGTGAGCCACACTGAACATAATAAATGTTGAATGTATTCTAGATGGACTTGATACCTGTTGAATATAATCTAGATGGACACCTTTAGGAGCACTCATCTGTTGTTTTGATGTATTAATTACTTTTTTCTTAGGGTCTGTTCTATTATAGGTGCACAGAACTCAGATGAAAAAAATAGAAAACTGGCTACTTTTCCCACAAACTCGAATTTTGTGTGTTTCAGGGGTATTTCAAGATATTTTTCATTAATTAATTTGAAGTTAATTAAAATGATCAAATTAAGTATTCATAAATTATTGAGGGGTAGGAGAGAGTGAAAGAGATGCTGTAATTTTGTTGCAGTTTAGCTAATGTGTATTTTCTGCTTCCTGGTGAAAAAAGCTCCTAAAGGTATCAGAATATGCATTTCTTCTAATGACCCATGTTGTTATTTTGATCTTTGAATATTCAGCTAACATATTGACATTATCAGTCATTATGAGAAATCTAATTATCCCATTGAACATCATCTATCAATTATCATATAACTAATTTTTTTATAGCAAGGATGTCAGAAAATCATGTTATTTGGAAAGAATCTCACTGAACTTATGTGTTCATTTGCTGTTATTAGATATTTGGGGTTTTTTTGCTTTTTAAATAATAATAACAATAATAATTTTAAAACCCTACAAACTATGCTATATAGGCATGAGCCTTGTAAAAATGCTTAGCATTCTCAGCTTGAAAGTCATTGCCTAAATCAACGGATAAAATGTTTTTTGTAGCCTGGAATCTGGTGCCTCATAGTGAGTGCACTGCATATGCGTGGTTATTTCCTAACCAGTGGGGATTACAGTATCACAGAAGTGAGTCTTGGCTTTGCTGGGAAAGGATGCTGTTAGCCTAGATTGCTTCCAGTTGCTGAGAGAGTGCTATGTCAATGCAAAACAAAATCTTTTGTAATAAATTTAGTATATCAAATGCAGAATTTGTGATCTGAGTTGTTTCTAGAGGAGACTTTTGCAAAACAATATCTTGGTAATAGCAAATTCTGCATTTGATATACTAAATTTATCTCAGTTTTTTCTAAAGGAAACTTTCTCACATTTTTTCCCTCATTGAGGCAGAAATTTGCTAGGCAGCTCTCTGGAATAATTAGGTTTTAGTGTGTCTTCAAAGAATTTTATTTCAGGAGTGTATAGAAAATTTTTTTTTTGCACTCTAACCACTGCTACTTGTGCCTATGTGTTGTTGATTCTGCTGTTGCCAATCTGGCAAATGTTCTGTTAAAAAAATATGCCTGCTGTATTTATCTTTAAGACTTTGTGTTGTAATCCGAAAGCAGCTCAGCAGAGTTGAGTGATCTAAATAAGGTATCATAAAGCTGGATAGTTGAAGGGTTAGGTGGCTTATTAGCAAACAAGTATCAAAGAGTAAAAAATCTTACCAGCTTGAAAGCCTCTGAGATACTAAAATATATTTTAATGTTGATTTTGGTACTTTTTTATTACTCACCTTGAGCGTTTGAAGAACACTTACATTTTCAGGAAGGACAGTATTTCACATGGAAAAAAAGGCCTCAGATAGGAAATGATTTTGGCAACAGCTTGGTCACACCGATGGGAACTGACTGCAAGCTTTTGCAATTTATAGTTTGAAGTGCATCGGCAAGGTCCTGTGTGAACTGTGTCCTGTCTCACCCTGACGGAAGCATGATGCTGATAAACTTGAGATAACTCTGACAAGGATGGAAAAAAAGAAGAAAGGTCAAAAAGCATGACAACACTAAAAGCAGGTTAAAAATATAGATGGCCAGCTCCTGCAACTGAGGGTGGCATATGAGATACGCTGACCAAGATGGGTCCTGACAAGTGACTGAACCTTGTGGTCTGCCCTGAATGGACTGTACAGGAGGTAGTGTCAGCCCAGCACCAGATAACACCAAAAGACCCTTCCAGCCAAACTTATTCTGTGACATGGTTTTTAGGTTTTATGTAGTTACCCTGCTAAAACCAGATTATTTTTTAGGATTAGGAAGGAAATTTTGCTATTCATTCTACGTCTTCCTTAGCTAAGATGTTTTTAAAAAGGCACTTGAAGTTGACAGAAAGAGGAAAATGGGGAAAGCTCATGTGCAAACTTCTTAAAAGTAAGACTTTTTTGAGCTTCTGCTAAGATTTCAATCTTTGCATGGTAGTCTGTACTGGTGAAGGTATGCTGAATAGATTAGATCATGGCAAAACATCATGTGAAATAACATTTCATTTTTCAGGTACTTTTTTCTTTAATGGTGAATGGAGATCATTGCAGAAATACTTGAATCTGATCTCTCAGTAAATAACTTAAAACAGTTCTCGTGGCAACTAGGACAACAAAATGTGGGTGGCACAGGGATATTGTGCAATGACATCTGTTTCACTGGCAATGCTGTTTTAGATAAATAGCTTATGGTCTATACAAGACTTACAGATTTTCTGCATTTACAGAGAGCTGCATTTGGAAAATGAGCTATTTTTATCGAAAAGGCATAGTTTAACATTATTGTATTGCCAATTGTGTTGTTTTCAGAAACCTGAATAGTTTGTGTGCTATTTTAAGACCTATATTGATCTCCATTGTTGCCACATGGTATTTAATGGCAGTATTTGAATTCTAAAGGAGAGGTTGCTAAAAAGATTTTTAGCTACTTACCTACTTGTAAGGTACTTGTTGGCTGTATTAACACTGCACATGTACAGTCCCAGTCATAATGTGTAATCTAACATGTGTTTATTTAAGAAAAAATACAATTTACCTGGAAGCATATGGAAAAAATTGAATTATGCTGAAGGTCTGAGCTTGTAATTGTCAATGAATTCCTGAACAGTTTCAAAATCTCAAGGTCTCAAAAAAACATGTTACCTCAATGTACTCCAGTAGCAGTAGCTGTTAGTTTGCTTTAGGTATTTAGGATTGTTGATTCGGTTTAGGGCTATTTTTGATATATCTAAAGGCTGATATGTTACATATACAATGAAATGGATAGTATTCTCAGTTTATTTAGTGTCTCTCAGTAATTTAATAAAAAGCTATTAGTATAGTGAGCTTCACAGCTGGAGTCTTTTGTGTTTGCATGTATGTACCCTGGTAATGAGCGGAAAGTGACAGCATGGAAATGTTGAATAGATTAAATGCTCTTAAATCATGTCCATCCACTAAGATTTATTAGGCACCCCCTGCTTGTTATGCTGGGAAAAGGAAGACTAAAGCTGCACCACCTTTAATTACTTAATTAAAGGCGGTGCCGTTAATTAGTTAATTAATAGCAGGACAACGTATCCATCAATATATTTAGAAATAAAACCCATGAGCAATGAAAAAGAAGATAGATTATATTTCTGCTGCACAAAACCAGCTATGTTGGCAAATGTTCACCATGTAGTATTTCAGAAATATTCCAGACATGAGTATTTATTGTGATAGAGGCTGTACAGTGAGGAATATATGGTCACAAAATCTGTAAACTCAGTCATGGGTACTTTGGTCTGGGTCCTCAGCACCCTGTGGAAGAAACAGGAGAGTGCAGGTGGAATTTCAGTCCCAAAATCAGTATACCAGACCTCAGAATGGGGTTGTATGGGTGGTTGTACTTAAGCTCTGAAGGAGCTTCACTTCTAACCAGAGATCTTGAGATGCTGTATTTTCCTTCCAGGCTTTTTCAGAAACGCCAGACCCATGTGGAGCAGCGGCGTGCTGCTTTTCCATCTAACCCACATTTCTCTATATTTTTTCCCAACCTAGTTTGTCAAATTTGCCTCCCAGACTAGTATTCAGCAAAATCTAATGGCTTTTACAAGCTCTTCAGATTCTGCTGTTGAGAGTACTCGATTTTTTATATCATTACATAGAGATCTTTCAAAATCACTGTTCCTTTTACTTGGTGCACCACTCATCATATAGAAGGTTTTGATGGCAAGTTCCAGCTGACTCCCCTACTTGTTTTAAAACGCAATAGTGAGTCCTTCACACCCTGTTTTAAAAGGTGGATTTAGGTACCTGTATTTTGTAAAGCTTGGGATGTGGGTTGTAGGAGCTTCCCTAAGTGTAGTGCTTGTTGCAGCCTTGAGGGTGCTCACAGTACAGTGATTGGCACTGCTGACTTTAGGGTGGCCTTGGCTTTTCTGAGTGGTGATATTTCCTAGACAGCCAGCAGTGCACCACCAGGACTGCATACCAAAATGTTTTAAGTACTACAGCCCTGTTAATGATGTAGCGGTTTATTAGCATAAATCAGTGTTCCTCTGCCAGCTGTAAATGTCAGAAAACTGCTCCTTTTCAATCCTTTCTTCTTCTGGAATTGTTTCCAAGAATTTGGGAATTTTGCTTTTGTAACTGTAGAATAAGATCATAACAAGTTTGAATTTCTTAATGCATAATAGATAGTATGTTTTTACTGAAAAGACTCCAGTAACAAAAGCAATGTAGAAATGGGAGAGTGTGGTGATCAGGACAGTTCTTCAGGTATGTGCCCATGCTTGGCTGATGCTTGTTGAAAGCCAGGCTTTCTAATCACACAAATTAGAGACCTTCTGTGTAGAAAGGTCTTGAAAGGACCCTTAAGTGGACAGTCTTGGTTCCTCTTCTCTGTTGCTTTTGGTTGGATATTTTTAAATTTTATAAATAGGGAGTAAGGTATGTATGGTGTGGGATTTTGTAATTAATTCAACTTTTATCCCTAGGCAACAAACATACAAAAACATTTAAAGCTTTCAGGCAAAAAGCAATCAATGTGGTAGTTGAAAATTAAGATAGTTTCCCTTGGTCCCTTTGACCAAAATTCAAATTCTCATTTTAGACAGGAAAAAAAAAAAAAAAAAAAAAAAAAAAAAAGAAGTTTGGAAGCAAAGGAAGCCTGGAAGTTTACACTTTAAAAGAACTCTCTGGGGATGAGTAGTAGAAGAGTTTTATAAATGCTGTAGAGAACACGTGGAAAGATGTATTGGAGGTGAACATAAATAAACAGCCTTAGTACCTATAACAATTGATTAAGACATCCCTTATCTATTTAACAGCCTTTTTTGATATATACAAAATAAATTTCAATATTTTGAGTGCTTAATTTCTCCCCAATCATCTACAGTGTTTTTCCTAACCTGAAAACTATGACTAGTGTGGTGTTAATAATTCTGTAGAGTAAATCAAGGTGTTCCTTTACCTTAACCTAGATTAACCATGTCCTATTGTATTTCAGACAGCTCTTCTTTAAATATCACTTTTTATTATGTAACTTAATGGCTGGTTCCATTAATCTGTGCACCAGTAAGTGTGCTAGTGGCACAAACTAGAGATTCGAATTCTTTCTGAAGACTGGCAGCTTTTTCAGCACCTAAAATGATAAAATAGAGCAAAATCAGATAATTGTAATGTATTTATTATGTACAGATCAATTATTACATCTGATAATATGAGATATAGGTGGTTTAGAAAACAGGTGACTGGAATTGTGATTTTAATCCAAAACACCTCATGAAGTATTTCTCTTGTAAATCACTATCTTCCTTTAGCTGTACAAACCATACACATTACTAATACTTAGCTGTGCATTTCAAAATCCTGGAAGTTTGGGCTGTCAAAGAGAATTCCTTCTTAGAGGATGCTCTTGACTCTGTATTGTTCTAACACAGACATAAAGGTTGTAACTATTACTAATCTCCATACTAAAGCACCTGGATGATAATCTGGTCTCCATCACACTAGCTGTTTAGACAGCTGGATGAAATCAGTTCCTCCTAGCTCGTGGTGGAAAAAGATAAATGCCCTTCAGAGTACCTGGTAAGAAGAATGTGATTCATCATGTATGTAATTTTATGTACACTGCTATATGCTTATCCTTGTATATAGTTAACATATCATCAGTCTTTTTTCCATCATCTGAGCTGCCACTGAGTTGTTGATTATTTATTACACATAGATGTGGAGGAGTTAATTTAAATAAATAGGTTTTTTTCTGTATATGGTCTAGAAATAGATCTTTCCAAATTTCAATCAATGATGCATCCAATAAAAGGCAGCCTACTTTGTATAATGGGACCTAAGGCGAAATAGTAGTATTAGTGCTCTATTTTGGTTTTCTGGCAAAACAGGCAGATCAGATGGTTTGGGTTTAGTTTAGTTTTGATGTGTGTGAATTTATTGCAGTTGTATTGCTCAGTGCAGGTAACTGTTAAGCTGAAAACTATTAAGTCAGAGCAAATGTCTTAGGGCATTCTTTTGGCCAAGCAATTGTATCAACAGAGAATATATTGTAGTACATTGAAATATGTTTAATTATTTTGCTGTATACCTGTAACTTGAGGAAATACTGTTGCTATTTGCTGCCACTGGTGTTTTGTTTGCTTTCACGTGTTCCTGTTTTAAAAGAGTGAGATCTCAAAAATGCAGTCCTGGAAAACCAGCCATTGCTTTGCTGGTAGTAGAGTTGAGCCTCATGGCTGGGAGAGCAATGAGAGTGTTGCTCGTGTACTTGTTCCTGTGGCAGGTGGAGGGTTCAGAGCTCACGTTGCCTCCAAAGCAGCTTTATCTAGTGGTGTAACTACTGCTCTGCCTCAGATGACAGTGGGTCACTTTGGGTAATTTTACTGTCCCTGTCAGATGCAATTTCATCAGGGCAGTTTCAAAAGGTACTGCTCAGTTATTGCATTTTGCAGTACTTCATTACTATTCCACTGTCCTCTGTATTGTTGAAGTTGTATTCATTTATAGGAATACCTTAAATAGCAATGATCTTAGATGGCTTCTAAGGTGAGAGTGTGAGAACAGACTTAAAAGTATGTGTGCAACCATATTAATACTGTTACGTGGTGCTACACTTTGGGGGAGAATAGATTGGTGCTAAATAATTTCTTGTCTGAGGAACAATAAAAGATATCTGGGAATTTGTACTGCATACCACAGGGAAAAATTAATCATAACTTTTCCTTCGGATTTAATCCTGCTTTATCACCTCTTAACTGCTTACTGCTGGCAGTCTAGTCCAAAGTCAGTGGTAATACCAGTGACATTTATTGCATAACCAGCCTATGTAAACTTTTCACCCTCTCACATTGCTGTGAAAGATCTCTAGTGGATATGCAGCACTAAGGAAAAGGCCTGTCTGCTGTCACAGCCTGTGTTTGGTGACCTTCAGAGCATTGTTTGGGACCTCTGGTTTTGTAGGCTTTAGCCTGAGGGAGAAGGTTAAATTTTGCAAGGTTTGTAAGGCTAAAGGATGAGACCTTCTTTAGAGATTAATCAGACATTCAATTTGTTGTTTAATTTGTGGTGCAAGCTTTTATCGGATTGCTAATTAAATCCCTTTTTGTTGCTACCAAGCACAATTGGCAACTTATCATTTAGCTAAAATTTATGGCAATTATACATTTGAGTGGAAAACACCCAGGTTTTGGAACTCCAGAAACTGCTTTATCCAGGGGTGGGGGAAGTTAGAAATAGAGTTCCTATTCTTGTTTACGCATTTTTAAAGCAGTCTTTGGAAGCAATATAAAAACATTGTGCCACCCAGCAGCTATTTTTTTTTTCTGTTTAATTTTATTGCCATTTAATTATTCCTGGTTTTCTGCTTTTCTCTTAATATTTCTCATATCTATTTGCTACACTTTATTTTAATTGGAATGTTTCAGAGTGGGGGCATGTCCTGTCTAAAGGGTTTATCTTGGATGGACAGACTTAAATAACTATGAAATACTCTGCAAAGTTTGGATTAAGAGATGGTTACTATTTCCTTACCTTACTGAAACCCATGAAAAATAGTTGTGATCTCCAGTTCAGAGTGAGTTTTTGATCCATATGTACCTTTGCAAGCAGGCACAGCGATGCTAGATTCTCTCTCCAGAAGCCAGAGAGAGAAGATATGAGTCTCAAAAAAAAAAAACCAAAAACAAAAACAAAAAGCAAAAGTCCTCTAATCATGGACTAACATTTGGAGGAATATTACCATTGTTTGTTCTGTTTAGTTTCTGAGGTAAAATTACTACTTGCTCAGAATCTCAATCTACATAATACAGTGAAGTGATTCTGTAAACTTTTAATTGTCTCCTTTTCAGTCCTTATTGGAGCCATTTACTATTTATTTGTTTATGGGCACACCTATGTATACACATGGATGCATGCACACATAATCCTGAGTCTGAAAGGTGCCATGTAGGCCATAAAAAGTTGGATCTCAGATACGGTGCAGGTCATAGCAAGGTAATTTGCATGCTTCCCACATCATTTCACCTATCCTTTGCCTAATAACCTATTTCCATAAGACTTATTAAAAGATTTAAAATTTCTGAGCAGCACTTTTCTCTTAGTTTTTTTACAGATTAGCTGTTCAGAGAAAGATGTCTGTGTGTTCGCTGTAAATTTGGACTCCTTCCAAACAAAAAATCACTCTTGCCTGAGGCTGGGGACATGTCGTACTGAGCTATTGACATATTTTATTATACCTTAATATAGCATGTTAGTAATTCCTGCTATTCTGTGCCTCTATAGAGATGGAAATGAGAGGTCTACATCACTACTGAGGGATGGTTTCTCACTTTGCAGTGAAGTAATCAGAACCTGAATGCCTCAGAGGAATGGCCCAGGGCAGCATTTTTTTTACTACATGGCATTTCTTGTGGAGAAAAGGCCATTTCTTATTCAGAGGAAAGGTGGACAGCTAGAATTACAGTAACTGGAACTTGTTACATAAGCAAGAAACAGTGTGGTACATTGGGATGTGAATTGAAATTATTATTTTTTTTTTTTAACTTAAAGTATCTACCTGTAAAGCACAAGCTAACATATGCAAAGGAACTTAAAAGTAGCCAGCTTCATTCCCTAATTATTTGCAAATACATTAACATACATTTATGAATATATTATTAATTTTTTGCAAATATCGATATTGAAAACTGGTATTTCAAACTACATGAGTATTGAAATGATTTACTGGGTAACATCTTTTTCCATTGTTTGTTCACAAGAAATTCCATAAAGGTATTTAAAATGTAATATATAGTACATATATTTAGCCTCCAAAAGAACATGTAGCCTCCTCTCCCATGTTAGGGCAGCATGGGAAATTAATATTGATTTATAATCTTGCACATGGACGTGCATAACGAAATGCAGACTCTCATCTTAAAATAACACCAGTAGGCTCAGTAACAGGCATGGACTGAATTGCAAACTCATGCTTTAGTTTTGGATTTATGGGTTGAGATGTGGTTCTCTCTTTCATTTAATCTTCTTAGAAACCCGTGGCTTTCAGGCCTTGAAGAACGTTTTAGTGTCCTGTAGGATGGTTTATTTCTGCTTACTTGATTGGATTACTGGGTGCAGGAAAAACACTGGCCAGCATATTAACTGCAAAATGGTCTCGAGGCAAGGCAGAACATGTGGCATCTGAGAGAGAGGTGGTAGCTACAGTGAGGTTTGGTGGAAAGTAGCAAATAAACCAAGTACCATATGCAAGGCTCTCATTTAGTGGCATGCTGGTTTTGAAGCATCTTGATAATCGTCTTCTTGTTAGTAGCCATTTTTGCTGAAGTTTTAGATGTTAATAGATTTACTGCCTAAGAGTTTTTCCCATAATTAACATTATTGTGCCTTCTTAGAAATATTAGGAGAATAAGTAGGGGGAAAGTGAAACTGGATTTGGACAAACCTGCAGGTGTAGATTTTTGTAAGTCCAAGAATTCTTTCCTTTGTGAGGGGAAGGACTACGCTGACTATAAGGCAGAACTGAAGTTGATTACAAGTTTTGGTGTTGATTTTGTTGAAAGTGAAATTAAGCCTGAAAGTCATGACATGGAGAATTATGATCTTGCTGCTTCTCTGGTCTCTGTGCCACTGTATAATTCCAAGCCTCTGACCTGTTCTCTTTAAGTATTAAATCACCCCTAGCAAACAAGCAAAGCAATTTCTTTTGGGCTCAGAGAGAGCAAAACAGGCTTTATCAGCTTTCTGTGACCTTGGACTTAAACTGGGAAAGGGCACTCAGTGTTTCACAGCCTGATTAGTCTTGTCATGTGGGTAGTTTTTGGATTATTGATAAATCTCAAAGCAATTACAATATGGTGGGCCCATAATAGTCTAGCCTTTATGTGACAAAACCGCGAGATGTGGAGTTGTTTTCTCCACCTCAGTCTCCTGCATTGGTTTTGAAGTAAGATGACAACACTACAGAACTGCACAAAACAGCAAAATTTTAAAGCAGATTTATTAGCAGCTAAGAGTAGTATTTTGGGAAATTAGTATTTGGCTTCTTAAAATATATATTGTTAAGAGGAATGCCCTGAGTTTGACTTTATGGTGATGCATAATTGAAACTGACGAATGTGCATGTTGTCATCTTATACTCTACTGAAACAATAAATACATATTTAAGTTTTACAGTTACACTTTCTTTTAGAATAACAACATGTAAAATAACATCCTAGATGTGTTTTAAAGGTAGCTATTTGAACAGGAGATGGACCTTTCGTAGTCTTTCTCCCTTATTTTCTGGATTACTTTGGTGAAGCTAAAGTTGTAAAATAGTAAACAAAAATTTTCAACTGTATATTTGGATAGTGATTTGAATACTAGGTTCTGAATAAATTAATACTCATATTTGCTCTTCAAAATGTATGTGTTTGAGGCTGTCATGTGAATATCTAAAAAGAAAGCTTGAATATGAATTCAATTAACTATACTTGAAAATACATTGGGCCCTTGATGATTTCTTGATTAATCCACTTTATTAGAGAAAAACTAACTTTTTAATGTGGGTATCTGAACAGACTATCTTTTTAATGTGGGTCTGACAAATTTTTGTCCCATCAAGTTCTGGGCATGAAGTTCTCACAAGTAGATCAAAGATGGCTATAGGCTATATTTTCTCATTCCTAGAAACCAATGCTGCCTGCATAATTTTTAGGGGTCCATCTCTTTACAGGTTACAGGTGAAGTCAGTTTATTACTTTGTGAACACAGGAAAAACTACTGCCCTACAGTTCCATACAAACACATTTTTGTGAGTGATATAGTGGAAGACTTCCCTTCTATGTATATAACCTGGTCTTCCTATTGAAAACTACTGTGCAAAAATAAAAAGGCAGACTTATTTTCAGATCTAGTTGATCTAATTGCCAATGAGAAGCTCAAGACTTCGACAGTTGCAAAATGCAGTTCTTTTCCCCAGATTCATCTGGTTTAGCTGTGCTGCTATGAATACAGTCTCCTCATGTAGCTTCTGTGATCACTACTGGGAAATGGACATTCTAAAAATGAGACTTGGATCATTAGTGTGAGGATTAATCCTCTCCTTAATTTGAGAAGAATTAATCTGGGCCATCACCTACAGCACTAGGTTGGTAAAATGTGGAAAGCATATTACTTTATTACAACAGCCTGTATATATATATCACAATATTGCACTTTCTGACACCTGAAATGGCCTTATGTGGAGTGGAGTGGAGGGTGACAGCCTGATGTAATTTCACACAGAGTCACCTTCAAGATAGGCATGATTTAAAATTTCTGCTTTTCTCTGCCACTAAGCAAAATAAAATGCTTATTTAGGTGTTAATCAAGTCCATGAACATTTCATTTGCTCCCTTGGTGTGCAGGTTAGTATGCAGATATCACATGCAGTTCCAAAGAAGTGCACGTGGTGAATAAGCTATTAAGTGAGTCTTACTGTTATTTATAGAAAAGTCACTAGCACTGCAGCCACAGAAAGTGTTCCTATGTATGATCTTTTTCTAGATTATATTTTTTGTAAGATGAGGTATAATTTTAACTTTCAGACAGTTCCACTATTGATTAACTGATGAACCCATTCTTTAGTTAATTACTTAACTTTTCATTACCCTTCTAGGTGGATTACTGAACATTTACAATTCATTAATTAAATTGTAGATGGCTCTTAAAATAATGAATAAACCCTCATTAGGATTCTGCAACTCTAGTTTCCACAGGCAAAATGAGTGGTTAATTAGGAAAATTCAGATTACATTGTTTTTTCTCCATCTGCTTTTCACTGCCTTTGGTCTTTAATTCTTCACAACTAAAGGCTAATTGTTGTTTTCAAATATTTTTACAATATTGTGAGGGAATAGAGCCTGCTGTGAAGGAGCATATGTGCACACAGTCCCTTAACAAAAGAAAGTAAAATAGCAGTCATGGCTCATTCAAACTCGCTGGTTGGGTTTGGGCAAGAAACTTCTTTCGCTGTATCTGAAATCCTCTCAGACTTGTAAAATCATGTATGTGCCTTATTCATCCATGAGAAAACCCCCTGAATATGGGTTTTGATGGGATGTGAAAGTAATAAATCAAAGTAATAGATGTTAAAAGTAATCAAAGTAATCATCAAAGTAATAAATGTTAAAAGATTTGTGTGTCTTATAAGCATGAAGACAGTGGTATTTCATGCATGAAACGTAGAGCATCACCTGTTTGTTCCTGTTGCAGTGTATTCTAACCACCACCCTTTTCTGATATCATCAATAAATTGTTGAAATAGAGATTATAGCATCACCTTGTGTCACCATACTGATAGCATCACCATGTATCAGTATAAGGATAAAAGAGCAAGGCATACGGATAGGAAATTGGTAATGAGAGTTATTTTTTTAAAAGACAAAATTCCTCCCATTTCATTAAGGATTTGATGCCATACCTCATTCTTATGCGTATGTTCCTTCATATTAACCACAGATTTTATATCCTGCTTACCACTATCTATTTGCAAGGGAAAGTCTGAAATTTACAGTCCTCTCTTTGCTAAGCACCCACGTGAAACATGAGTACATTATCCTGAACTGTAGGGCTTGGGGTACACAGGACCAGCCAATGCCAAGATTCATCAAGTGCTCCCTGACTTCTAGGGCCTTTTACTGCTTACAATTTCCTTATTCAGCCTCTTAGCCCTAAGGGAAAGTAAGGAAACCCAGCATATTTGGGGCAAGGAGCCATGACTTACCTGTTTTCCTAATATCTTGACATTTCTGTTCTGATATGTCAGGTTTGGCAGATGCTCTCAGGGGCTGAGATTGTTGCATCACTGTTTTCCCCGAAGTGTGGGCCAAGAAACTCTTTCCGTCAGCCTGTGAAGGACCATGTAGGAAAGTGCTTCCTGATGCCAAGAGCAGGAGAAGAATATGTTCTTTCAGTTCCAAACATCAGGCAGAGTTTCCGTGTTGCAGAGAGCCAGCCAGCTACATGAGGCTGGCTTTCTTTTTGCAGTAGCTGGGTATCACAGCTGTTGGCTTTAGTGCATAGACGTTTTGGATAGATTCAAAGTGCTAAAAACCTTTATGTAATCCAGCATGCACTGTGCAGGAGGTGATGACCACTAGAATGCTGCTTGGCAGTAAACATTGTTGAAAAAGAGAAGCAGGATTTTTTAAATCTTCATGACACCCTATACCTTGCTGACTTTTTGTATCAAAAGGGTGTTATGTGTTCAATATTTACCTCCCTAGTAAGGAGAACTTTGAAGGATCAGTTTTTTCTAGGCTTGAGAAAAATGGACCTAATACCATAGGTTGTGTGTTAAGCTTCAAATGAAAGAAACTTACTTATGTTCATGAAGCTGCATGAAGTTAACAGCAAGGTCAGTGTTGACCAGGACTGCTTATTTCTGTGAGTGGAATTATATACAAAATATATCTGGGCTTATGAATTTTACTTTTGGTAAAATGGAGAGCCCTTTTCTGTGAAAAAAATCTGCTGCCTTACTCAGTGTATTTCTAAAATATGGTGCTACTGTAGACAAATTTGTATGTCTACTGGGATAAATTATTCCTCATACAAGGCATAAGAGCTTAAAAAAAAAAGGAATATACTAGAAATATTTTTTTATGTGATTGAACTGTGTATGGTGACTGATGGTAGTTCTTCCCTGAGCCCATGGTGGCAATTCAGTTGGTTTTGGTTAGTTCCACTTGGGTATTGTATGTCCAGGCCAGCATGAACCCTCTAAATTGTAATTCACGAGAAAAAGTTTAAGATCAGAAAGATGAAATACTGTGAAGTTAGGCTTCTGCCCTTATCAGCAGAAGCTGTCATGTTTTTGATGTTTTCTAATCTTTTCCTCTAGCAAGGCTGCTAGCATCTGTAATGCAGCATG
Organism: Phaethornis superciliosus; assembly: GCA_023637945.1. NCBI lineage: Eukaryota > Metazoa > Chordata > Aves > Apodiformes > Trochilidae > Phaethornis > Phaethornis superciliosus. The sequence continues at coordinate 33,555,795 of JAJQWJ010000004.1, read as the reverse complement.
TACGCCAATGATAAACTCATCACGCAGTAAATTTATTTTATTAATGCTGCTATCACATAAATCCTATCGAAGATGTAGGAGTGACTGTGTTTTGCTAGAAGCAGGTCCAGTCAGCCATGTGTGGTCCATTACTTTTTGTGACTATTGGCCATTTCCATCACATGGAAATGCGATGGAAGTTCATGATCTGATTTGTTTCACCAGTTTCAAGTTTGTTGGAGTAGAAGACACGGCTCACAAAAATGGGATATGTGGAAACCAAAACAGTAACTTACTGAGTCTATTTCTTTGTTCTCTGAATTGGAAAAAAAACTGATATATAGTTTAAGATTTCAACAGAAGTTTATCAGAGCAAAGCTGAAAGAATCTTGCAATCTTAAAGCACAGGCAAGTCAAAATTACTGTTCTAAATTACTCTTTTAACACACTATAGAATTAATCATGACTCATATCAGTGGAATACAATTAGCAGCCACAGAAATGAGCAATGGTTTGCTGTTAAAGAATATATATATCAAGACTTGCTCAGGCTACACTTATCATGTAAGTGCCATGTCATTTAGGAGTCTTGAGGTTAATATTTCTGCCCTTGTTGAAAGGAGAGCTAAGAGCAGTCAAGAAGTAGCTTTGAGTGTCAGCTTTCACTGTCATATATGCAGTATATTGCTAATAGGTGTGCAGATGCATTTAAATTGGGTCCAAGATGTAGCCTGGATATGCTAGCTCTCTGACAGTATTATTGAGGAAAATACAGATTTTCAGTATGCCTAGGGCAGTTAATCCCTGAATAATGACAGCAGAGGGTTTCTGCTTACGAAAATGGAGAAAGCAGCACAGCCAAATGTCTTCATTCCTGCTGTGATGTGTTCCCATTATAGATACATGCTAGTAGCCCTTAAGCAGAGAGAGAGTCTCTTCCTTTTCTTTTTTTTTTTTTTTTTATGCCTGGTCCTCTGAAAGGTCCTCTGGAAGAATTTAGGGTTGCAAAGACTAAACCAGACATGCTATTCATCACATTTGTCCTCTAATAAATACAGTGCTAAAGTAACAGCACTACCAGCTCTTCCATTATTAAAAATTTTTCATGTGGATTAAGAGACAGAAATCAGAAAGACAATGTGTGATAGTGCCATCTGGTGACCTTCCTTTGGATTGTGGAGTGAAAATACATGATTCAACATTTGTTACTTTGCTTAGAAACACAAAAGGCATTTAAGCTTAATTTTAGATTCAAACTCTCAAAAGTTCAGGGTTATCAAGAAAGGCTATTGTTTCAGCCCATTAGAGATAGCTGAGGGCATGCTCTTTCAGCATGGGTATAAAATGCTGTAGCATGTTTGTTTTTTATGTGATACTGACACTGAAAAAAATAGAACAAATTTTAGATATCCTGATAGGCATATGCAGCTTCTCACTTCAACTGGGAACCCAGACAATTTGATGATTATATCAGATTTAGATTATTATAAAGTCATTGGTTCTCCAGTAACTGGGATGACACCTCCTGAAACAGGCCACCCTCTTCGTTGTTGATTAAAGCTGTTTCTTCAGGATGTTTGTTGTAGGGCTTGATCTCCCCCAAAGAAACAGATTCTCTGCAAGCCATGGCATGCAGTAACTTCCTTCATCCTTAGATGATGGGGCTAGTATTCTGTTCAATCTCTCAGATCAGAAGAAAACATTAAAATATAAATGCAGGCTCTTAGCTTTGCCGGTGATGGGCTTGGAAGTTTGCCTTTGTGTCCCAGCTGGACCTACTCAGGAAAGACAAGCAACCTGATAGCATATGTTGCCCAGCAGCAGTTTAGATAATGAATATTATCTTCAGCATTGTTTCCTAGATATGTTTGCCATTTTCTCCACCTTCTTGTTCATAGAGAGAGAGGGAAAAGGAGATATGATTGTCTTTGGGACCTGAGTAGGCAAAAACAACTGCATTTACACTAGTATACTAGTACAGTACAATATTCTATTAGATTATGATTACTTCTAAGGAACACCCTTTACCTGACTGCACAGATAATTAATTATCCAGACTCTAGGACAGAGATTAGTCATTGTGTACAAGATGTACAACAAATAAATTAATGTAAAAGACAACATGGATGGGTCAGATGTAAGTGGGTTGATTTTCAGTAAGTTGCCAAAGCTGCAAATATAAACACAGATACAAGAATCAATAAATACTTCTGACAGGCATACTGTACTCACAAATAGTGTAGCTTTAGTTTCTGGCAGTAGTAAAAAGAAATACTGCAAAACACTGCAAGGCTCATACCTTCACAAGTACTTTGGACTTCCAGACTTTAAATTCTGGAAGTCAGATGTCTGTGTGAGCTTGAAAGACAAGACTATTATAATTTCCCTGTTTACCTTTATTTTTGTAAAGAAGAAAGCTGATTGTATATGTCACAGAATCATCAGAGTTGTAAGGAACCGCTACAGACCCAGTCCAAATCTCCCACTTAAAGCAGGATCACCTAGAGCATATTACACAGGACTGCATCTGGGCAGGTTTTGAGAATCTCCGAAGAAGTGGATGATATGGGTCCTCTGAACACAAGCTTATTGAAATAAACAGCTTTTGTTTAAGTACCTCTAATGAGTTTCTGCATTTAGAATCATGCCAGGGCTGAGGCTGACGCTACCTCTGGAGATGGTCCAGCCCCACCCCACTTCAGGCAGGCTTAGCTGTCACAGGTTGCTTAGGGATATACCTGGTTGGATTTGGGTATCTCTAAGGAGGGAGGCTCCATGCTACCCCTGAGAAGCCTGTTCCACTATTTGACCACCCTCACAGTAAAAAATAATTTTAAAAATTCTTCTGAAGGTTAAGAAGAAATTCTTGTATTTCAGTATGGACTATTCCTTCCTGTCCTTTTCCTGGGTACCACTCGGAAGGGGTCTGCCCCTTTACACCCTCCTGGCATGTATTTATACATATGTAAGCTCTCCCTGGGCCTTCTCTACTCCAGACATACCAGCCCCGGCTGTCTCTCCAGCATTTCATAACGTGCTCTGGTCTGCATACCACCATGAACTCTTGGAATGGTAAATGGATAATTATTTTTCTTTCCTATGTTCAAATTCAATAATTCAGCCTCTTTCTTGAGACTGAAAAGTATTGTACTTTAGGTTGTTATTTTCATACCTGATTATTCATATTCTCATTAGCTGAGATTGCCATCATTTTTTTACAGAGCCCACTCAGATTTATTACATGCATGATAAAAAAAGACAGCACGAATTTAAATTAAGATGAATCTCATACACAGTCTCCTCATCAAGGTAGTTAATTGTGTATCAGCCCAAATTTTTGTTAGTAACCTCAAAGTCCAGTTTTTAGCTGCTTTGCAGTAAGAATAGGCAATGTGCATGTTGTGTTTTATGTGCTACACATGCTTGTCCCAAACCAATACTTTAGATTTTGCAGATTAAATTATTTATGATGCATTTCAGCTTAAATAACTCCTCAGAAAAGGAAAGCTTGCTCTGCACAGCACTAGGTTTGTGGGAATGACATAGAGAGTTGTTTTGTTGTTGGTCTGCTGGATTCCTAGCTTCCTAGTTAAGATAATTTGGAGAAAACACACCAAAAAGTGGGCATATGGAGAGGAAATAAAAGAACTCATTAGTCTGTGAATAGCCAAAGGAGAATAGCCTGTTCTTCTGGTGCAGATGGAAGGAGGAGAGGAGAAGAGAATGGGGCACTTTTCATATGAGGCAACAAAGTAAAAAATTTTTCACAGAAATTGCAGGAAGTTAGGGTTTGGAAGGGACCTTGAAAGATAATCTAGGTCAATCCCCCCTGCCAGAGCAAGGTCACCTACAGGAGGTCACATAGGAACATGTCCAGGTGGGTTTTTAATGTCTCCAGAGAACCTCCCTGAGCAGCCCATTCCCGTGCTCTGTCATCCTCACAGTGAAGAAGTTTTTCCTTATATTTATGTGGAAGTGATCTCTGCTGAACTCCTGTTCTGGCACAACATAAAGAAGAATTGTTAGATTGCTTTAGATTGGCACTTTGAGCTGGCAACACTAACTTGTTGCAATTGATGCCAAATGCCTTTTCTGGGAGGTAGCCCTGAAGTATTGACTAGGACTAACTGAATTGATCTGTTTATCATAAGTGACATCTCATTGAGAACTTAGACTTCTAAGCAACTCTCAACAGAATTAAAATTCAGTTATCTCCCCCATTTTTTTCTGAAATAGTACTGGTAACACAGCCTGTTTCTGAGCAACTGTTATGTTAGTTTTCATGAAATTGAAATAAGTTTATTATCACCTTAATTTTGCCAGCTGTTTCTTCTTCAACACATTTATCTTGTGTGCTTCACAAATCTCTGACATTTTTCCTCTTGGAATGAAAAAATCCTTAGTCTTATATTTGCCTACATTTGCAGCACCATTTTCAATCTGGAGGGCAATAAAAAATGCATAGCAGGTCATATCTGCTTATTGCACTTACTGTGAGGTGAGATTTGTCTGGCATGAGACTCCTCCAGTACGGTTATTGTGATATGACTCTCTTTATAACCCATGAAGAGAAGTAGATGCATCTAGCATAGATATCTTAGGCAGAAACTCCTATGTTAAACCCAGGAGGTGATTTTTTTCTCTGATATGTACAGGGTAAAACTACAGAACTAAGGTAGACTTGTCTTCAGACAGATGCACCTCATCTCAGTTGCATGAACAAAGTTTATAAAAATGTTTTTCTCACTGTAAGGAATGAAGGTTTCAGTCAATTTAAGGGCTAATTTCAGAGTAAAACATTGTAGTTTGGGGTTTGGTTTTTTTTGTCAGATTTGATGGCTAAACCAAAATAAGCAATTCAACAGCTCTTGCATGACCTGCTCTCCTTTCACTTGCTGGACAATCAATGTCTGATAGTCCCGAAATGTGAAAACCCTTTTTAAAAGAGACAAAAAGCTAAGCATGAATATGAGACCTCATGTGAAGTTCGGTGGGGTGCTGCAGCCCACCTATCTGACTTCAGCTTTGTTGACTACCCCAGCAAGACTCTTCCCATAGAGCAGAAAAACCAGTCCTCTAAAGAGTGACCAAGGTTACTAATACAGGATTGACCTCTGTCTGGGAGCCTTTAGCTAGCAACCATGATGGGTAGGTAAGACATGGTTTTCTCCTTCACACGTAGCAGCTGTTAGGAGGGCATTGCCTTTCAGCCTTAAGTCAGACTGATTTTCAGTTATTACAAGAAACTGTTGAATGCCTTCAGTACCCAAATCACAGAGTCACAAGGATTTCAATTACCACCCTCTTCACTCTCCACCAGAAAGCACAACACCACATCAGGAGGAGCAGAAAGGATTAAAACAGTTGAATTTTAATGAGTGACTGTCAAAGGCACTGTAAATGATCAAAAAGAGGGAGAAGAAAAATCAGCTGGCAGGATCTTTTATATCTATGATGTACCAATGATGGAAAAATGTTGTACATTTTTATACAAATAGAACTAGTTTCCTGAAGAGTTACACAATGTGAATGGCAGCTGTCACTTGCACTTCTTGATGAAATGCTGAAGAATAGGCATGAGCAGGCAGTGGCTGCTGGAGGCTTGACTGAAATAGACACAGCTGTTAACTTATTTCAGGTTTTTCTGCTCATAGCTTTATGCCCATGTGCTAAACATAGAAGTATTTATTATAAATCCTCTTAAGATACACCAACGCTTAAACTTCCTCAGGAACCACAGCACACTCTCCCTGCATTAGGATGTGGTGGAGAGGGCAGTGAAAGCTGTGGTTTGCCAATTTCTCTGGTGCTAATATTTAATGTGCTGCAGTGGTTTCAGTTGTCTGCAGGAGCTGCTGTGACTTTGCAGTGTTCTTTGCATTCAGTAATCAAGGGGCAATTTTGTAGCAGTTGTTCTGTTCAAATGTGGTGAGATTTAATTTTTTTCACAGAGTTTTGTATGTGTAGGAGGCCTTATGGAATCAGAATTAGCTAGGCACTCTTAATAAATTGTGGTGGGACTACGTAAGGTTGTATGGAGTTGTTCCTCAGCAAGAGTGGCAGAAGTGTGCCAGTTCTGCTATGTGCTACCGTGTGTTAGAATACAGACTGTGAATCAATAGTACTTTGTGACTAGGCATACTTGCTGTTTTTAAGACCAGTCCCTTCTACTCAGGTGGCTTGTACAGCCACAGGCAGATTGCTTCATGATGACAGGCAGTGTAAAGTCATTCAGTTGAACTTGCTGTGATGAGGCTTCTAGGTGTAGAAGCCTCCCCAAAAGCAGTGTGCATCTAAGGACAATTAGCATTTTGTCTCTGCATCTCACTATAAGAAAAAGATAACATATAATTGTCTGAAACTGTGTGATACCTGACTGAGAATGTTTGGGAAAACACATTCTTGGACAAAACCTAAATATTGCTGGGTTGTGTATTTATTTCTTCTTTCATAGAAGCACTCAAAATATCTGGGAAGAAGTTTTTTACAAATCCAGCTGGCTATTTAATGGTTCTCTGGATGGGAAATAAACTTCCTCTCCTTACAGCAGGGAATGATCTTTCATCCTGTATACAGAAAAGTGATAAGAAACAGGGACATTCAAAGCAATACTACAAAACTTTCCAATTTTGACCTTATCACAGTCTAGACTTTAATCTTTTTAGTTCTTATACGAGGTTATTAAGATGTGTATGATAGCTCAGGCATAGAATTAAGAGAAATGTAGCAGTAAAGACAACTTTATTTTTAAGGTCTGTAGGGAATCCTCCTCTCTTGGTATAAGAAAAGTTTTATGTGGCAAAAATATTTGAATCCTGATATCAAGAGTTAATGAACAGCCTGGACATGGAGCTTATATACTTCCTCAATGACACGTTCTCTAGTAAACAAGATGATAAATAAAGCAGGACTCCTTACATATTAACAAAATAAAAGAATTCCTAGCATGCCAACTACTGTGAAGGAGCATGAATGGTTAATGTAGTAGTTGTTACTGATTGCAGTAGCAGTGCTGAAACAACTGCAGCACTGGTTGCAGTAGCTGTCTGAAAAGCAGGACTCGAATGCTGGGTGTTTAGAGAAGGAAGGATAGGCCAGGGAGATGGAACCCCTGAGCTCACATGAATGATCTGTGAATTGTTGTGGGAACTGGCCAAAAAGATTTTATTGTATGCAGCCTTTGGAGCAAGGAAGAAATGGAGTAAATCTATTTGTCAGTCAAAGGTACTTTTTTGATCGAGTTTTATTTTTTATTGTCAGTACCATTCGTCAAAGTCTGGGACACAGACCATCCCTAGATATTTTGAGCTGTTCTCAGAACAAACATCCTGTTATTCTATGCAAAAAAAATTGTGAAACAATGGTGGAAAATGGGCAATTAGTTTAAAGGAAGCCAGCAACCAAGGATAATGTTTCCTCCATCATAGAGGAATGAAGGGCTCCATCATAGAGGCTTAGAAAAACTAGTAATTTCTTCAAGTGAGTATCTACATGACATATAGAAATTCAGAACTGAATTGTTTTATTAACCAGCAGGTATCCACATAGCTATCCCACCTGTGAAGGGAGAAAGAAACCATATTTCACAGAATGTTCAATTCTGAGCAGATCAGTGGCTCCTGGTCAAAGCAAAACTGTCTTTTAACACACATGGCATTGTCTTTCTGTAGAAACACCAATTCTGCCAGCCATTCAGCACAAAGCAGGAATACTTGTTATAGTATAATTTTACTTTTTTCCCACCTTAAGTACCAGTATTCAGCTTGCACAGACTTCATGTTTGGGAGCACTGTTACATAAAAGTTATACATGGCATTTGGTAGAGTGGAGCCAGGTTAAAGATACTGCAGCCGTTGTTCCTGGTGTTCAAATGCTCAAAAGGACAGAACTGTGTAGGTTTAGATCAGAGCACAGGAGTTGTTTGCTTTTTAGATAAATATCTGTATTTTACATCACTATTAATTGGCAAGGATGACAAAGTAAACCAGCTGTTGAGTAACTACAGAATCTCAATAGAAACAATAAAATTTTCAATTACATTGCTGCGTTACAGTATGTGTCACCTCATTTGGGCACTGTGCTTATTTTAGCCATCAGATATGTATGCCTATGATGCTTTTATATTCATGAGCTGATTTTTGGAAAACTAATATAATTCAGTCATTCTTAAGTAAGTGATGCTAGCCAAGACTGAATTTCAGAATAATAGTGTCTGTTGTTAGAAGAGTTATTTAGGTAGAAATGGCTGCATCCCATCAGATGGGAGTTAGAAGTATAACCCTAGAATTCTTATGATTTTGAAAATGTTCGCTGATCTTGGACCTAACATCACTGTTTCTGAACTATGGGTCTGCACATGTATATAACTCTGTCAGTCATGTTTGATGCTAAGCTGCTAATTTGTAGATCAGTCTAGATATGGTGCAGAAACTCAGACATCTTATGACATAGCCTTGTCCTTATAGAAGACTTTCACGGGTCAACAATACAAAAAGGACTGGGCTTCTCACAAAATGAAGTACCTCAGAGGGTTTGGAGATCTAACTGGGCACATCCTGAGTACCTGGGGATTCAGTGTTGTGTTGGCTTCATGCATGGGCTTAACATAGAAACCTTCCTAGGTTGCTTCCAGCCTAAATGGCTCTGTAACACCTCTGAAATATGGTGTCTGCAATAGGCAAGTTGGAGAGCTAACTAACTTCAGTTTGGCCTATGGGAGTTGTGTGCTATCTTTCTTGTCTCCCATGAAAGTATTTTAACCATCAGGCTGAAGGCTCAAACTGTTGGGGCCACACTTCTGCATCTTTGGAGAAAGTTTGCAATTGATTTGACCCTACCTGCTAGAGAAAACTCCAGTATATGTCCTACATGTATCTGTGAAGGGTATTTAAATGAACTTTAAATTCTTCATTTTTGTGAATGTGGATTGCACTTCTTCAGGGCAAGGGGAGGCAGAGGCACTTGTTTCATGTATTGAATGGGAAGCTCATGGGCCTTACTTAGGAATTTGGTTCCAGTGTTACGTACCTAAAATGTGTCTGCTGGCATTAAGGCTTTCCTTGGAGGTGTCTCCTGGTCTGCATAGTCTCTACTATGTTTTTGCTCAACACATGTTGAAATACAGATCCTTTGCTACACAGTTTCCTGCTAAACAAGAACTATTGAAATGGCAGTAAGGGAAGATGTAGAAACAAAGGTTACTGAGAGTGGCATTACTTTCAATGACCAATAAGCCTGTAGAGGAAGAGCCGAATTAACAGAATATTTTAAAATTCCATATTAGTTTCAATAGGGTGGTTAAATCAGCCCTTGAATAGCTCACAATGGCATTTTCTGCTACACAGTTTCTGGCAAAGTAGTTCTGTGCAGCAAAGTTTAAATTGATACCCCTGTTCCCAGAAAAGAGCAAGATGACATGTTTAACTGTAGAAGTTCGTGACTCAGTTGTGTGCTGTGTTTTTGACTGGGTATTTTCCAAATTAAAAAAGAAAAAGAAAAAAAAAATCAGTATACAGATTTATAAGTAATCTCTGTATTTCCAAGTATAAATACAATTCTGAGTAAGGCAGGGGAAAAAATTATGCTTGTATTGCATTCATTATTATAAATTATCTAGTTTTATGATGTTTATTTTATTTCCTTGGTCTTTAAGTTGTCATCTCTAACTCATTTATTTAAAATTTCAACTGAAAAGTTTTTAGTCATTTAATTTTACTGTGTCCATACTCAGTTTTATCTACAAAATATTTTAGGTTAATATTTTAGGTTAAATGATTTATTCAAGGTAAAATAATTTTGCCATAGTAAGACAGAGAATGCTTCATGTGATTTCCTAATTTATATTCATTGTCTTTTTTAGATTCACGCACATAATGAATTTGGCTCTGCTATTGGAACACTTGCCATAAAATATTCTTCCATTAATAAGATTACAATCTATTATGTTAGACAATAGCCTGCAACAGTACAGCTGATTAGAGTCTGACATCTTTTATAAGCAGCATTCTAATTAAATATTTTAATATTATTGTGCAAAACTGATTCTAAACAAGTCAGCTGCTCACATTGCAGAGGTTATTTAATTTTTTAAATGCATTCACGATTTTTTTAAATTAAGTGCTGTTTGCAATCTGTTTACCAAGAGGATTAGTTTCAAAAGAACTTAAATAGATAAAGTGAGCTAAAAATGACAATGCCACAGACCCACATTAATCCATATACTGATAATCCACATAAAAATTGTCAGTGTTTCCCCCTCTTCTCAGGAAGGACTTAATAGCAGGTGGAAGCACTTAGCCCCACGTGCCAGCGCTCCCCCTGGCACCACAGTTGCACAGGTTAAACATTTCTGCTGATGCACTGATTCACTTTTTCTTCTGGAAATCTGGAATGCCATTTTTACCAACAACTGAAATACATTTTGAGTATCCACATGAAAAGGCCTTTCCCTTCTCTGCTCACTTTGTATATCTTTTTAGCACTCAGGCATTCATGCTGAGGATTACTTTAAATCTTAGGCTTTGCAGCAAAACATTTAAGGGATTCATATTATGACCATAGGAGTGGAAATTTTTCCTATGTGACTAAATTGTGTCTGTGCAGTGGCAGGTAGTGCTTAGATAACATTTTACCTCAGTTCATGCTTTCTTACATTCAGATTCATCAATATGAAACAGTTTTCATTAGTGCGTTTTACATTCTTTTGGTGAAATAACGCTAATGAACAATTTGTTCCAGTGATGCAGCATTCTCGTAGTTTCTGTGGAATAACAATTTTAGGAGGCTGCTACAGATGGGACTGAGTCAGCAAAATCTCTCTTTGCATGATCCCATGGGAGATCTCAGTGGAAGAGAGCAGGGCAGGCATGATCAGAAAGCCATTGCACAGTATCTCACATGGTTCTACCTGAACCCTTTGTAAAAGTAATGAAATATGAAGTTAGGATGTTTTTCTCTAGTCCTTTAAAGAGCCTAATAGACATTCTACAATATTGTTTTCTTAAAGAAAAGCTCATGAGCAATTTCTGCCTGGGAGATTTTATTCCTTCTTTCCCCTTGCTCTAGAAACAGGATTTTTCACTACTACAAGCACTATTCTAGTTTTGTTTTGTTTTTTGGTTTTGGGTATTGGGGTTGTTTGTGGTTTGGGTTTGTTTTTTTTTTTTTTTCTCTATAATGAATTGAATTCATGTTTGGATTTTTTTGCATTTTGAAGGATGAAATGAAAGTCGCAGTTTTCTTGAAGTCCATGTCTCTGTCTTAACCAAAAATTTACTTAAGTTATCGTGCTACCATTCTGTATTATGACATAGCAATGCAATTGCTGGCAAAAGAAACTAAAGGCAGAAGTAGTGAAAAGAGCAAATTGGCTTTGGTTTGTGTTTTTTGCCCCAAGACTATATATGTAAATGTTAAGTAGAGCTGCTATTCTTGTTTAAAGTAATTTTCAGTCAAAGATTAAAAAGAAATTAATAATACATTGAAATAAGTCCATAGGAATGCTATGAGTAGATTCCATCATCGAAGAAGCTTTTTCCCTAGCAAGTAGCCTCCTTCTGCAAAAAACAAACCAAATAATTTGGAAGAATAGACACTGCTACACAGTAAAGCCTTTCAACACATAATCTCTGAGCTGCAGGGATTGAACTTTTGCCCCCTTCTGGAGAAAAAACGAGAAAGAGGGGGAAAAAAAAAAGGAAAATGTTAGTATTTTTCCTGATAAAACTTCACGTCCGAGAATGGCCTCTGAAGAAGTGAACTGGGGAAAATAGGAGATAAGGCTTGGCCCATGGAGGAAGGAATATTCCGCTCTGCAATTCAGTATCAGGTGCACTTCTTCCCAAAGTACATCTGCTTGAACATTCATTCATAGATGCCACTTTTAAAGGTTTAAGCTTCTGCCTTATCAGACCTTTGAGGGGAAATTGAATGAGAGTTTTTCTGGGAGATAGTAAGATTTCTAAGGCAGTCTCCTGGCCTGTCTACATATTAAATCCTGAGCACTCTTGGATTAAATTGCGTAAAATGGCTGTGGAGGAGTTTAAGATGTCTGTTGCTCAAGGCAATATGCCAAGGTACAATGGGTTTAAGGTGTATTTAGCCACCCACACTGCTTTAGGAACCTGAGCTATGTTTGAAGTTTAAAGTGTCATCTGGTTTCCACAGCTTGGTTCTTGTCAGACCCCAGTGGTGTGACTCAGAATGGTGCATGAATATCCGCACTGGAACATGGTGGTCTGTTCTTTTAATGAAGAGGGAATTATAAAAATTAGTGCATCATTATCTTTTACTATTGTTTTAAGGCAAATTTTCTCAGTGCCACTCTGACTTTAATCTAAGCACCTTATGTTTGCATAAGCATAAGTAAGGAGGTCATTTCACACTTAGGCATTACTGATTTTGAAGGATATTTGTTAAGATTAACTCATTTAGACTAAATGGAGTGTTATGGGTATGGGTTTTGGGTTTTTTTGCCTTCCTATTCCTTTCCAAAAGCAGGAACATCAGTGTGCACATGTGCTTGTGTGCATGTGCTTTAGGACAAGGGTGTAGTAAAGGGTAGCTACACATAGCTACAACCCTACTCTTAAAAGGGTTACCTAAATATTCTCATGTGCAAAGATGGCTCTTCCTCTCCCATTGTATCGTAAAATTTCTAATTTTTTATTTGCAGTAGAAGGTCATTATTTCATATCATATCATTCCGGTAGTTTCACATCCAAATAACTGTGTTCTTACTAAGTATTAGAGGAAATAAACTCCTGTATAAAATCCAAATTAATTAGTCTGGCTTTAGATGAAAGCATTAGCAGGGTAATATTTACTTGGACATCCTGTCATATAATTTTGGTCAAGCCGTGTGGGATTATTCCACAAACTGTGCTAAGTGGCCTTATTACGTGAACACAAAAATTAAGTACTATGTTTTCGAATTATAATTCTAAGTAAATCAGATTTTTCTTTTAAATTTTTCATGTTCTCTTGAAATATTTTATTAATATGGCTAAGTATTTTCATGCATGTAGGTTCTGTTGTATTAAATGTGCTCTTAGATTTATCTGCTAGACTTAGTCAACCACGTCATTTCCAAGAGAATTAGTGCTGTTGCATCTAGCAACATACATATTGCCCTTAATTTTAAATGCCATTATAGCACAGTAAAGGTGTCCTTTTACAATTGCTAGAAGGAGAGGATTTAAAAGGCAATGTTATGAGTATATTCCCCTGCTGAGTCCTTGAAGTTAGTTGCTGTCTTCCCTGGCTTAAGAACAAAATACCCCATGTAGGTATTAGTAGAATGAACAATAGCTTTATATAGCCATCAATAACATATAAGTGTGAACTAACTGTCACTTTCTGTGTAGTTCTAGTTCACTTGCACTAATTCTGACTTCAGTCAAAACCTGCTTCAGGACAGAGATGTTAGTTTTAAATTTTCCATTTAGTGTATAAGAGAAAACAATTATATGAGCCTCCTGGCTCATCCATCCTGAAAATTAGCAGATTTATCAAAGTGACACATACACATCTGTGAAATGCAAAGATGTGCTCACATTCTGTAGTTGAGATTTATTTTGGTAGATGACTGTGAAGTTTTCCAAAGTGCCCTTTATGCTGAGGGTTCCTTCCTGGGAAACCATTTCCACTTCTCTGTCAAACTTGTCTTCCCCACGTCTATGTTTTAAGTGGAAAACAGGTTATGAGATCCTGTCCTTACATGATTTTGCAGAAGTCTGTCAATAGATGTTGAAGTGATGAGCCACCAGTGAATCATGCTGGCTAAAAGGCAATTCAGAAAAATAAGCTTTGCTTATTAAATCAGATGTCTAAATAAATTTAAACAACAACAGCAACAACCTGCTTCATCCTGAAGTGGAGTAATTTCAGGGATGGGAGGTGTATGTGCATATGTTGAATGTACTACTATGAATATCAGCAGTTTCCATTTTATAATGAAGGAGAATTTAGTAACTTGCACATAGTCACCAAATAGATTATATGCTAGTAAAGTTCTAATGGACTAAATCCTAGTAAGAGTAGAATCTCCTCCTAGATTTTCATCAGGATATGCTACAAGTACTGCTTGCAAAACTTACCATGGCACTGGGCTGGACTTCTGTGTCATGAAGCTTGCAATCAGAGGCAATGATGTTACCCTATTCTGTGTACACATATACACAGGGTAACAGAATAGGGTAACAGAATTGTTAAAGCCCCAGGAAGGCAGATATCCATGCTAGTTCTCAGAATTTCCCACATGGGGAGACCCTTCTCACTTCTAGACTGTTTCTGTCTCCAATTTATATCCTTTTGTTCTGTCTGTGTTTCAGTGATAATTTTTTTCCTTTGTGCCCCTGCCACTCTGTCTTTTTTTCTATAAAGAAGAATAAAACTCTGAGGTGTCCCCTTGCCTCCTCTACACCTGTGTGTCCTTCCCAGCACCTGCCCTAGTAAGAACCCATATTCCCTCTTCACATATAACTAGAGATTTGCCATCTTGCAGTTGAGCTTTTGTCAATGTCTATTGAAGGGCTGCCGGTCTTTATTGGAAATACTTTTCTTGACACATCCTAGAATTTAGGTTTTTCGCATTTAAAATGTACACGGGTTATCATCATCCTGTGACAGCATATGACCTTTCTGCTCTTCCATAATTTTTTACTGATAAGCTCTTTGGTGATAGAAGAAACTGTGGAAAAGCTATGTTATTATTTGCTCTACTGTGATTCTCTAGGTTTTGACCAGTTCCATGTAATGGAGGTAGCAGAATGTCTTAATGAAACACCTTTCTGTATATGGGCTTAAATGTAGAGACCTATTCAAAATATGCAAACCACTGAGCAATGCAGTTTCAGGGATTTTCACTGTTTGGTTATGACAGGTGACTTCTGAAAGCAGATGGATATCCTTGTTCTAGCAGCAACCTGGTGAAAGCAATGAAGTTCATCCACAGACCGGAGGCTCCTAAGAAATAATGCAGAATAGTTCCATTATCATTTCATTAAATTATGATTTTTTTAAACTTGAACAAGGTTTTAACAAAACACGAATACTGTATTCACAGATTTGATTTGCCATCATCACAAGTACCGAAGGGAGTAAACCTCTTTAGGAAGTGAGATAGAGACAATATACCTTGATTTGCAGCTTTCTGCCCCAGGAATTTTCTGAGGGCACAGATCTGTAGATGTTTTTTTTCCATTGTCTTCTCATATGCTGCTGCTGCTGGCTCTTCATGTCGAGAAAGGCTGCAAATTGGGTCCTATGAAATACTTTGAAAGCTTTATAAATGATTCAAGAAAGCTGAACTCATGTTTTAGCACAGTCACTCATTCAGTCACAAAACAACTAAAATTAATATTTGAAATTAACATCAAAATACTAACACCTGAATATGTTGTATGCTCTTTTAAGGCAATGTTTGGTTGCTTTTTTTGACTTTTTCATGTCTGACAGGGAACATCTGCACTGCTGCAACAGACTGCAGTCTCCAGACTTCAGGATGTCAGCCTGGTAGATACATTATGACACAGAGAAGGATGTGGACTAATTTCCAGTGCCTCGTTAGTGCTAAGAACTCTTCAGTCAAATGAGTGATACTGCCAGATGCAGTATTTAAGACTCAAACATTCTTCATAAAGTCCAGCAAATCACAAAATAAAAAAGACGTGAAGAAAGCTGGAAAACAGTCTGCCTTACTCCATTTCTTGAAAAAGCAGAAAAATTGTATTCAGAATAAAATCAAAACAAAAATAAACAGCTCTCCACTTCATGGCAATTGATGCAATGAAGACATTGCATCAATTAAAATTCCACCAAATGCAACTGGAATAAACAAGAAAAGCAGTGGGTGGGAAGGATCATAAGAAATATAAGAAAATTACCCTTTTGGATAGATCTTTCTCTGTAGGCTTGATAGAAAAAATAAAATTCATGGAGTGTGTACATTAAGGCTTCATTTGGTATTGCATAGTAAAGTTAGTAAAAAAAGCCAAGAACGAGAGGAACAATTGAAAGATGCACTATATATGCACCTTTAAGTGTAACCATTTTCTGCAGATCAAGGGACAGCTGTGAAAATGCACATTCAACCAAGGTATTTGCTGTGGCTTCATTTCCCTCATTATCATTAGTTGCATAAGCAGCAGAGACTAAGGTTTCTGAAATAATTTGTGTATGACATACTAAATCTGAGATTTACAAAACTTCAAAAATGCTATATTTTCCATCTTAGGCTGCTAAATGTCAGAGGTCCCTTCTCGTTGTTTGTCAGCAAGGTTTCTTTGGGATTTTATTCTATTTTATTCCAAGACTTCTGATGCAACACTGACAAATGCACACCCAAAGGACAGGATCCTGCTTTTCTGCAGGATTCTCAAAAGGTTATGGAACAATATCAACTCTAGGAGTATGATCTTTTTACCATCAGTGGATATTTAGCATCGAGTCCAGAGAAAAACAAGTTCATACCTTTAGTTTAACTGGAAGGGCTTTCTCATCTGTAGGAATTAAAAACTCCGTTGTTGGTCCTAGATGTACAGCCCTCTCTAGAAAGGAGTCCATCACAGAAAAGATGCAGGTTGCTCTCATTCTTTCTCATTATTAATTATTTTACTATTTTCTGTGGCTATTCAAAAGCCACAGTACTCACTTAGAACCTCCTTCACAAGGGTTCTTCAGTACACATTTTTGTGGGATCATTCAATTTCAGATGCAGTTTTCAGCATCTATAGGAATGGAAGCATTCTCCATGGTTGCAGAGCCTGCACAGGAGGAAAGGAATTTCCCAGTTGTTTTAGCTTCAACTCACAGTACCAATAGTGCCTCAATTTTAATGTTTAACTGCCTTTTGGTAGATATATCACAAGAAGTGCCTGTAAGCATCTCTGTGCTCTTTTCTTCTCCAGCTCTGCTAGGATTTCCAAGGTCATCCAAGTCTTACTGTCTTAGTAAAAAATAAAGATTTCAGTAAAGCCAAGATCCTCCTCCTTTAGGTTACCATTATCCATGTGAGGACTAGAACCAGTGGTTTGAAAACATTTAAACCAGCCATATACTGGCAACTTTAAAAGAGGTTAGGTCAGCTCCTGACTGAGAAGTTAGATCAGCTCCTGACTGAGAGGTTAGATCAGCAGGAATATGCACATTATTACACATACTAATAGTCACAATTGGATTAGTAATATTTTTTTTCTAGTTGGGTATCTGCTTGACTATTTTCAATCTGAAACACTGGAACTTTCGGCAGCTTGCAGGACCTTTTCCTGCCCTCAGACTCGTGGGAGAAGTTCTGTCCCTGCTTTTGGTCATTGAGATTGAGAAGTGATAGGGATTCAGCAGCACTAGCTGGTGCCATGCAGGCGTCTATCAGCATTTGAGCCAAGAATTCAGCAGTAGTATGAAGCATACAATTTCATTTTCTGTCTGCAAATAGGAAAACTGGACCTAAATCTAGCTCATTGAGTTGTTGCCTTCCTTGTCAGGACTTACATTTCTTTCTAGTTCTCCCTTACAGTGCATAAGTGAGACCAATTACTTGTCCAAAAAGAAGAAAATGTTAAAACTTTAAAAGACAGTGTCAGAACCTCTAGAGCTATATGTATCCTGTAGAGCCCTGGTATGAAGTTCCAGTTGCTGTATTCTTTGCAACCTTCTTGAGGCTTTGTCTGGACACTCCTCTAGGTGGTAAATCCATGACTCAGCCTTCACTTGGAAATGGCTCTGACTAATATACATAGATTGACAGGTAAGTATCCCCACTTTAAAGAAAATGTTAATAAAATGTAGCATACTGAGACAAATTCTCTGATTACCACATGGAAAATTTGGAGCTGCTGTACTGAGATCAATGGAGTTTTTCTGGTGCCCAATTTTCTGTCATCTAAGTAAACTTGGTAATTACCACTATTTAAATAAAAATGTGGAGGTATTAAGAGGAAGAGGCCTTTCTTATTATGGAGCTAGGACTAGGTTCCTTTGCCTTCCAGCAGAGCAGAAATAGACCCATCAGACTGTAAAAAACTAATATTCTCAAACTCAGGGTGGGAATAGCTTTTCCATTTGAAAGAGTATGGGAAGAATTCTGAAGATTTTAAGAGAAAAATGCTGTAGTACCCAGAAAGCTATTTTAGTAGTGTAAACGAGCAGTGTCCAGGATGAATGAAGTGGTTGTTCTTCCAGAAGAAATACAAGTAAGGTCTTGTTCCTTCTCTCCTGACAGGGAAAGTTATGACCCAGCTGTATCCCAGCAGCTCACAGGGAGGAATGAGATGTCACAATTTTGTCTAATCAAGTGCTGGATCCTGCTTATCCCTTTGCAGAGGAGACAACACAGCTGAGCTAAGCTGACTGTAAAGCACCTCTGCTAAGAGTGATTTGGGTAGCCTAATGATCTTACATTTAAATGCGACTTATGTCCGCTACTAATTTTATTCCATTTGAAGCAAGGATATTTATGCAAAATGACTTAGAACTTAATGATCTATCTTGTCTGACACAGCAAATTTCAGATGCAGATGGAATGGAAATTTAATCAGTGTTTTGTGGATCCTTCGGAGCACTGCAGGGGCAGCTTGTAGCCTTCCCCACTGACTCTGCTGTTCCCCTTCCTTGCTTATCATCTGTGAGGGAGAAAAAGTCAGTCTTTACCCCACATCCCAGAGTAATCCACAGAGGACTGTCCTTGTTCTCACAGCAAAATTTCTGATATGTTAATCTAATCTACTGACTTGTACAAGCATTTGTCATATTAAGATGTAGGACAGGAGACAGTAATAAGGAGTCCCTAGGAATGATGTGACTCCTGCCTTTGGTTTGTGTGTAACTTTACCAGGGATGCTATGAGAAGCAACATAGCAAGGAAAAAAACCTCTCTTATCACAGCATGGAAGTATTTGTCCTCCATTAAGATTTGGGTTAGCCTTTTGGGGTTTACATAACAAGTCTTTTAACAAACATTGCAAAAAGAGCATCTACTGTTACATGTTATTCAGAAGATTCTGGATGAGGACCACTGCAAAAAACATGTAGACTACTTCATTAGCCACTTGATGGACCTGGAAAATTCAGGTGGAACACAGCAGCCATGTGTGTGGTAATGTACTGAAACAGTGTGTGGCAATATAAATAAAATTGAAGAAAAATATTATACAGTTCAGTAGACAGTTGGTTTAGACCAAATAGCCCCTATCCACCAGTTTTACAAAATGGTTTCTTGGCCTCTCCCAACCTCATATTATTGTGTGAACTGTATCTGCCTTTTAGCCAGAGATATCTCAATGGTAAATTAAGAGATTTTCTTCCAAGAACAGGTGTTAAAATCAGCAGAAGTTTGATTTTAATGTTTCAGGAGGAGGCCACCTATACTTTTTGAAAAATACTTTCTAAAATAAGTGCACAATAATTACATTTATATACATGAGGCTCAGAAGGAATGAAATTGCTGGAATTTCAGTGTTAGTCTTCCCTCCTTCAAGCCATATGACTGAACAAAGCAAAGGCTTGTTGTTGGGATAAGAGTACTTTATTTTAGTGTACACTGTTAAAATATTTTTACTTTTGTATCATTGAGACAAAGCCTGAAATGCCTGTATCTGAATACAGTGGAGGAAGAATGTAAAAAGTCATCTAATTGTACCCTTAATAAGTGCTTATAATATATACTCTAGAAATCCAAGGTCACCATACCCTTCCATACTGCATAGTCCTTACTCAGTCAAGTAGTGAGCACTATTTGTTGAGAGTAAAAATTATAAATATCATGAAGATAATGTGTCCTCTCAATTCATCCTTCAAATAAATTTTCTGAATTACCACTTTTTTTCATCTAAGACTTTCTTACACATCTTCATTTGACAGTGGCATGTGCTTATTAATTATCACCTGCATGAAAAAATTAAGGGGAAAAAATAATAAAATCACCATTACTTATTAAGATCAATTCTGGCTTGTTGCTGGATATAGGCAGAAGATGTCTTCTCTGCAATTTCTGTTCATTGCTGAATTGCCCATGTCTCATATAGTTGTTACTTTTTACTGTGGAAATAGACTCATCTTATTTCCTATCACAATCTGTATTGTTTGGTTGGCTTATCTCTAAAGTCTTCTTAGGCTTTATTTATGGATTAGGCTTGTACATAGTATTGGAAGTAAAACTTCAGGGCTAGAAATTAAAGGAAAGGTAAAATTAAAATATTAAGAAGCAATTTGCTAAAATGAGGACTTTTCAATTGGGAAAGAAACAGTGCATTGTCTTATTGACTGGCTTCAAATTAACCACATTTCCTGGAAAGACAAAAAATGACATTTCTTTGTCTCCAAAGCTGTGAAGTTTTGGAAACAAGAAATACCAATTTCTGCAACTAATACTGGGTGAATTGGTGAATGGTATTGTAGAGTGTGATAAATACACTACTGTTTTTTCTGTCATTTGAGTATGATTATTTAGAGATAGATGTATGAAATCTCACATCTGCAAATACAGTTTCACAATCATAAGAGCTGTACACTTTTTTCATTCAGAAGGATGAAAACTTGCTTTACAAGATCAATAAAATGGACTGCTGCATAGCAAACGTGCACCTCTTTGCTTGTGGCAGAAAAGCTAGGATTGTTTCTTGTGATGGTAGAAGATCATAATAATTTTTAAAAAAATAATATATATATTGTAATCTAACTGTATCTGTGTGTTTTGCACTAGTTGATATACCAAAAGATTATGAAGATGTTATGCCTTTACTGAGTTACAAGCAAAGTTGTTAGGACACAAAAAGGCAACCTCCAAAGAATATTAGCTAAAAACTTCCATTTCATATAGTTTTGTTGGGTCGTGAACTTGCCTGTTACGGTCAGCACAGAATTTTGTCCTTAGGCAGGTTCTAAATGAAAATGAAAAAATGAAAAGGAAAAAAAAGAACAGCCAGCCAGTAATGTGAGCAGTACTAACAAGTAGTCAGTAGAGATGGCCACAGGCATAGTGTGGCTGATGGATTTTGTAGCAGATAAAACACTGAAAACATAAAAATATAAAATGGCTAGGGAACTGGTATATTTTATCCTTTGCTTTAAGGAATTAAAAATCTTTTTAACAGAGAAGACATTTTCAAATATTGAAAGCCTAACATTGATATGAGATGCTGTAAAACTGGAAGAAGTTTCTGGGATTTATATTTTTTTCTGACATAAGCTGCAACATAGAAAATTGCCTTATGGAGAATGATTTCTCCTGCCTTCTTCATATGTCAGGAAGCTGCATGCTGAGTATCTAGATTGGAAACACATCAAAATGCAGATGCTTTATTTGGTTACCTTAATAGCTTAATAGGCTTTAAGGATTATTACTCTCACAGCCTTTTTGAGCTTATAAAATCGTAATGTATTTGCTCTTAGAAATTACAATCTCAGTTCCAAAAACTTTTACTTGCATGAGCCCCTCGGCAAGTTGCCTGATACGATGCCCTTAATCTTTAAGGATGTGCACCATCAGCATCCTGAGCTTTTAAAAATACTGTGGATATTAATAAAGTGCAAGACAATTCAAAGGGGAGCCAGTTACTCTATAAAGCTATCATTTTGCACTCTCTTTGGTTCCACCCCAAAGATTTTTGGGCCACTTGTATTCATGCTGTAGTTAACCAAAAAGCAAATGGCTGCATGTGGTCAACAGTAACTGAAGCTGTATTTATGTAAAACTGGGTTTTGGGTGACACTGAGACTGACTCCTTATTGATGAAGAAGAGTTCTCATCTACAGCAGGCATAGCAGAGGAATAAATTCACTTGTGGGCAACAAAGCAACAAAGTCTGTTGAGCTGCATTTGAATTCAGGAATGAATCTACTCAAAGATAAATCTCCTCTGGTTTGCATGGCTTTCCCAGGGATTAAGTTACAGTACTTCTGTCTCCTGAACTGTTGGGTGCCCATCCCTTTGGGCATCACAAGGTTTTCAAGATCTGGTTTTTGTTTTGCCTTGTAATGTTGAGCTTTTCATATTAGACCAACTCTCCTTGACCATTAAGCTGACATTCATTCAGTTTTTGTACTGCCATCCATGGTCCAAAATTGATATTGGTGGGAGTTTGACTACATCTCTGTCTGCAGCTGGTATAGCTATAGCCCTGAAATAATCTGTGGGGTTGCTTGAAAAGAGTTACTTATAAAAATCATGTGCAGCCTCATGATTCCTCAGTGTCCAGCACTTTCCAGTTGACAGGCTGCATTGCTATTTTTAACACTGATGACCTTCATTTAGGTATTTCTATAGACTTTTCCTCCAGATGTTTCTTGCCGTCTGTGGTGTACTTCAGGGGAGAGAAAATGACCAAATGCCGCAAGCTTTTCCAAATGTGTACATTTGGAAGGATCATACAGGAGTCATAATTGCATCTCACCATGACACTTACTTGAAACTGAGCCTATTTCATCTGTGGCAGATGAATTCAGTGCTGTCAGAAGTTTTTGAGTAGTTCTGTTGATCTCTTGCAGGGAAGTGAGATTTGTACTGCATGCCAGTTTCTGGTCTGGAAACAGAAGCTCCATCAGATACTTCTGACCACAGCAAAGGTCATATATAACTTTTAGTCCTCAGGTCACTGGCGGACCTTACAGAAAAATTAGCAGTTTTAAAGAATAATGCAAGACAAGACAGTGAATATGTTAGTGGTATAGATCAAAAGGGAAAAAAAATAATTAGAAAGCAAGACTGATTCTGAAAGTGTTGAGAGAAAAAAAAAAAGCAAAACATTACAACATCAAATGGTCCTTCTAAGACCATTAGTCTGAAGACCAGTCTGGAATCAGACGAAGAATCCTGTATTAAGTCTTTTCTGCAGGAGTTTCTGAAACCTTATTCATTAAGTGTGTGGAATGAGATTATTCCTGTTAAACATCCGAAAACTGTAATTATTCCTAAAGAACTTGGAAAAGCCATAGGAGAGGTGAATTTTTTGTTCATTTGCATGAGTCCCATCTACTCAAAAGTGAAGTTTCACTAAGAAAAAAATGAGCAACAGCTATAAGGATGCCAACAGCTTCTACCTGTTAAGAAACTGCTGATCTTGGTGCAGTCATTGTGGAAAATTTTTGCTGATACTTCATAGAAGACAGATACAATAATATGGGATAATGTGTGAGAAGAAGGTTTGCTTCTTACTGTGTGCTAGACTGCATGTGACCACATTGCCACTGTCAGCCTTCTAAATCTGAAACTCACTTGCTTTAAGTTATATAATCCTTGTGAATGGCTTATATGAATCTATGTTTACCAGGTTGTCTTTGCAAGGACAGAGCAGCAAAAAGAAATCTATAAATGAAACTCAGATTCATCATTGTGGTTTAGTTTCCCACTGAAATTAGAACTTGCAAATACTATAGGCATTAGTTTGCATGAGTGAAAAATTAGGCAAATACAGAGGATATAAATGACATAACAGATGAAATACCTTCTATCATCAGCAAAAAGCAACTTGTAGAATATAGATCTCCAAGACAGATTTGTCTTCAACTAATGAAAGAAGAAGGCATGTGAGTAAAGAAAAAAAACAATGTATTTTTCAAAAGAAGTCAGGTACACACACATCACAATAAACTCTGAGGTCCTAAAGGATAGAAAGTTAAGTGCAGAAATTATTCAAGTTCTCCTCTTATTTTAATAGTTTGCACTTTAAGAGATAAAATGCAGCAAATAATTTTTAAAGTAGTACTCGAATTCCAAGTAGGAGGAAATAAAAGCAAATCAAGATTTACATCAAGTCTTTAAATCGCTGTTTCAATGCAATAGCAAGCACAGCATTATTATAGGAAATTCCTAGTATAGTGATGATGGTGAAGAAGTTTTTCTTTCTGAGTAAATTTTATGTAAGTAGAATCCAAATTACCACATTGGACATTCGCAACTCTGTGTAGAACCTGACTTCTTGTTTCAGAAGTTGTGATGCAAGTGATTGGCTTTTGGGTTTTTTGGGACATTGCAACTTACAGTTCTTTGTTTTTCTAATTTATTTCATTGTCTTTAGGTGTAAGAGTTGCACTGTCTGTCTATGACTAGTTTTTTTACAGTACTTTCATCATGAAAGCCCCTTTGCTAGGTATTCTTTCATTGTCCAGGATCTCATAGTTAATTTGCTCTACAAATATTTCACAATCACTATAATTTGTATTAAAAAAATATGTACTCTTAGGTGTCAGGATTTATTTTCCATGTCAAGTCATAGTTGAAATGATTTAACCAACAGGTCTACATTTATTTGGAAGATTTCTGTCCCATGTTTTCAAGAGAAAAATACCATTAATTCAGTGCCTTACTCCCGAAAAAAATCAGTGATTAGAATGGAGTCAGCCCCTGAATCCATGGCTGCTTCTTGGGCAGAAAATACAGGCTTTGTAAAACAAAATTTCAGGCTGTCAGTGTGTGTCCTTATTTAATGAGATAATAGATGAGAGAAAAGCAACTCTGATAGTGTGGGTATCACAGAAATTTGAACTTTCTGTGCTTTGACAGCATTTTTGTCTCGTTTATTATTTTCTCTTGACTTGTTTTCATTCAAGATACCTCTTTGTTCTCTGTGGTCTAAACTAAAGGGCGATTCTTTTATATATTAATGCAATTGGAAATAAGGCTTTTCCAGTTGTGTTAACTATTTCCATCAGAGGAATGTGCATATGTATCTTCCACAGGACGAATAATGTCTGCAGAGCTTTCTTTCGGGTGCTGTGCACAGCTGTGACGGCTGTTAGGTCTATGGTCTTTGGTGAAATCACCAGTCTGTCCCCCTACAAATCTGTACTTTGCTTTTCTCCAGCTGTGCCTGGAAAATAGGTAGGCATTGGCAATGCTCTAACAGATTTTCTTCGTTCAATCTCCTGTCACCTGGATCAATTCTGCAGTCCTTATTTCACAGATGGCACTATTAATCCAGCAGACAGGAGCCACTCTTGTTTATTCACCACCTGACCAAGCTTTCAGCTAGAAACGAGGCATGAAAGACTTTCCATCCTGTTACAGTTTCTCCTTTGTCATCATTCAGCAAGCTCAATGAGTTGTTCATAGTAATGTCCTCTGTGTCCTGTGGCTCTGAACCTGTTGAGGTGAAAGCAATGAGAGCTGCAGAGAGTGGCTGAGCCACGGTGTGACTGCTCTGGTGCTGTGTAAAGATGCTCTGGGTGCTGCTCATGAGAGTGGCCAGGCAGTACCTTGCCTCCGAGAAGCAGTGGTACAACTCAGCATAATGTGTCATAGCATTAAGAAAGCTATTTCTAAACCTTTGTGGGTTGTTGGTTTGTTTTGTTTGTTGGTGTTTTTTGGTTTTTTTTTTTTTTGTTTTTTTTTTTCAGTGGCTATTGCTGTGGGAGCTGACCAACACAGGTGGGAGAGCATGGTACTCAAAATGCCTTTTCTAAAGATATTCTGGCTACCAGTATTGTTAGAGCTGTTGAACTCTCCAGATCCCCAGCCCAGTCTGATCTTACTTATCAGCATAAGCACCTGGATCTAGAGCCAACACTCTTTCCAGTGGTGTGTGGCAGTGATATAGGACTTTAAACTAAGCCAAGGTCTCAAAATTTTTGCACCTGACTATTGCTGGCTGAGTCTCCAGGGTGAGCTGGCAAAGTCCTAGCAACCCACAGGGTGAAGAAAGAACCTGACTGTGTGACCAGAAAAGCCCTTGTCAGGTAAGGTCAGGAAGACTATGTGAAACAGGAGCACCTCCTAAGGATAAACTTTGACAAAGTCTCATTTTAACAAGCATACAGTGATGTCCAGAGTGAGAGGGACTCCTTATTTAGTAGCATGTGATGCCTACTGCTTTAGTAATTCTTACAGCTGCATACGCAGTGGAAACAATTAGCCAGTAGACCCCAAAGATAGAAAATATTCATATTGCAAAATGCATCTTTTATTTGCATTACATTTTGCCTTACATGAAGCAAATTATCAGACTGACAACTTGCTTCAGTGTCCTATCACATCTGTTGCTGCACGCTTTACCAGATCATGCTCTCAAGTCATTTAGTTTTATGCTAATTCCATGGAAATAATATGCAGTGATGTGAAATCAGACTTTGAGCTATTTCTTTACTGTTCTTTAGAACTGTTGGAGGTTTTCCATGCCAGTGTCCCCTGCAGATGCTATGTATTTATTTGTGTTAAGAGTATGGCTTTATCCGACCTTAATTTTTCTCATGTAAATCTCTCTAAAAAGGGTTTTATAGTTCAGATTTAAATGGAGTATTGAAAAACATGAATGGTTTGAGAGGAGATTTCTATGTTTGTATGTAATGGAGTCCAGTAAAGAAATAGAACAGTTAACATGAACTGGACAGTAACAGTCCTTGTGATTCTTTCCCATTCAGTAAGCACAGTTTTGAATTAAAAGAAAAAAAAAATAATTTTAATATAATAAGCACTCTTCAGATACTGCCATAGACATCCACCGCAGGAATACAGGAATGGTATTTATGAAGCATATTAAAAGTGTATCTGCACAGAGGTCTCTCCAGCAAAATTTGCAGTAAAAAACTTTAGGCAAACAGACTAAGGGAGTTTTGGTTTGTGGTTCTCATTCCAGCCACACAGTGTTTGACAAATGAAAATATGATATTTCAAGAATCAAATACATTTGTCCTCTCTGACTCCCATGGTCAGCATTATAAGCACAAAAACTGGTTAATGTAAAGATCATGTAAGGTACACATTATTATAAAAAAGGGGCTTAAAATAGTAAAATCACAATTGGAGCCACACAAATTCCCAAATGAGAGAACCATATTTCCTGACAATTTAACTTGACAGAAACTGCAGTTTCCTGAAATTCAAGTGAATATTGTGAAGAGAATCATGTGTGCATTCTTTACTAAACTTACAGGCTTGCAAAATTGTTGCAGTCATGACAAAACAGAAATGTGTGCATTCATAACAGTAGGAATTTTCTATAAAACCAAAAATTAGTTTATCGTTATTTCCAGATAGCTTAAGACTGCAAAGCACATAAAGATTTCTGGCCAACGTTACTGAACATTTTTATTTTTATGACTAATTCTGTTGTATTTAAGTTTTATTATAGGGAACTAGGTTGTTCCCTCCTGGAACAAGATTTTTGTAGCTCTGAAAGTGTGTGCATTACCTAAAAACAGGGATTTACAGTGTTTACTACCCAGAATGTAGCCATTTAGCTATTAAATAATCAGCAAGTATTTATACCGAGGCAGAAAGTATTCTTTGTTTTAAGGTAATTCACACCCAATGCAGTGCATTATGAGAGCCTGGCATTGCTATACAAGTCCAGGTTTTGTTTTCATATCCCTTCTGTCATGGTGACTTCACTTGATGGAAGGGCTGATTTTTTGTTAAAGGTTTTCCCTCATCCTTTTCTTTAATACACCAAAGAAAGTCTGGGTGGAGATGTAGCTGGGTGGAAGCTTGCACAATATTGAAACCAGTGGGGTCTCCTTGTTAAATGCAGATAGTTATGGTCACACTTCTTCATGAAAGCAGATAGCTGAAACTGTAGGAGCATACTGGACCCCAGAAAAGAGGTGTTCATGGTGGGCTGAGCTTCTGTGAGCATTTTGTGCTGTGCCTGCCAAAGAAATAGGAGGAAAAAATGCATCAGGAAAGTCCAAGACATGATGAAAGAAGAACAGGCTGTAGGAGAAAAATCATAAAAGGAAAGGATTGAGGCAGAATGATCTTTTGGGGAGCAACTATTGGGTGAAAGGAGATTTACAGCTGGGCCTAATGCTGTCATTTCCTGCTTGAGACTGCTGCAGTGCTTAAGAAACCATACTTTTTCAGTAGTGGAATGGTTTTACATAAAAGATAAGGTTACTTTTTCTGATAAAAGACCTTGTACATTTGGATTTTGGCTGGTGTCCAAAATAACAAATCTTAGCATCAGTGTCTAAGAAATCTCAAGATTTGCAGTGAAGCTTGCTTGGCAGCTTAGAAATGAAGAAATGCTTTTTTCTGAGGCTGTAAAAAGGAAACAGAGGTGGAAAGCATGTATAAGCCTGAGCTAGGTCTGCTAGCTGCCTTGGCTACCACCCTCACGACTGCACCATAAGCACTCTCATGCTTTCATGTAGTCATGGTTTTCTATGCCCCTCAATCATTCAGTGCTCCCTAACTCCACAGCATCAGTTTGCCCTAATGTTTAAAGAACTACTGCCTACTGTTTCTTACACCCTTGCCCGGTTTAAGACAAACCATTTGATGGCATTTACATGTTTGAGGTGATTAGGAAGACCCTTTTGTCACTAACCCTAGTGGTGAAAATAGCTGAAAATGGTTATTTGAAGGATGTGGAGATGGCATTTAGTGTCAGTTTTGAGGACAGTGAAACTGAAATACTCTATTCAAATATGCAAAATTAAAGTGTTTGCTTTTAGTGGTATTTTGTTTGGCCTCAGACTTAATGTCTAGGCTCCCATTTTAAAACTGAAAAAGTGTAGTGTAATTCAGTTAGTGGGTGAATAAAATCATAAAGACATCTTTTCATTAGCTTTCCTTTTTACAGTGCTGAAGAGTCAACCTAACATTCTACTGGACTTTAAAAATACAAGTGTTTTGTGTGCTTTCATTGCATTGATTATCATGTAATCTTGTACACCCATAGGCTCAGACCTATTAAAGAAATAAATCATCCCAAAATAAAAGGTAAAATTATCTGTGATCTTCTTAGCTAAGACTATTGCAAGAGGTACATTTTGATCTTTCACCGATAGCTCTTGGAGATTCTGCTTTTACAGAAGTTTTGCTTTGTATATTGTTGCTATGAACACGTATGCTGTGGTTAGTAGAAAATGCAGATCACAAAGAGCACATTTAATTGCTGAAGAGAACAGTCTTATCCTGTACCCTACCCCTAGAGCAACCAGAATTCTTAATCAGAACAAATTTCTTTAAAACTCGTGTCTCTGTTCCTAGTTTACAGATTGGGAAATGGAGGAACAGAAGTTATTTGCTAGATTTTTAATTCTCTCAGTGAACAAGCATTTTCAGTTTTGAAGCAAAGTTGTTTGAAACATTTGTACTTTATGCATCATGCTAACAAATTTTGTGCTGGTTTCCTTTTCCCCTGCTCCCTCTTCTTTAAAATATGTGAGGTACAGCAATTTAAAAGTTACTAGTGTTTCATGGAGAAGGTGGTCCCACATTGTAGCTACAGCGTGGCAAGTGTTTCCCTTTGTTTTGTTTAAGGGTCAGCATTTTATTCTGAGTCTCCTTCTGATTAGCAATCCTCAACTAGCTTTCTCAAAATAATTCATTATTTTATATTCCCTTTCACATTTTGTTACATTCTTCTTGCAGTCACTATCCTGAGAGCTAGATCATCTGGCATGAATTTCTTCCAGTTGACAATAAAGTTGGCAGATACTTTGGTAACAAAAGTCACCTGAGGGGGAAAGGCAAATGGGAAATAATACAAAGAAGTGGGCAGAGCTTGCTGGAACAGGGACCTGACTAGAGTAGTTGAGGATGCACTGATTCAGCATTTCCCATATACCCATAGAAGGCTGGATTCTTCTGTGCAGTTGTGTATGGCCAAGTCCTTCAGGATCTCCAGGGTGTTTGTTGGAAGAAGAAAAGCAGCAAAACTGCGGTCTTTTCACCTTTGCGATGAATCCTCTGCAATGCACAGACAACTTGCTGCAATGAGATTTATTGAGCAGTTGCAAATCAGCATGGGATCAGCAAACACTAAGATTTGTCCAACACTTTCCTCCAGAAAATTATTGCTACTATCTTTTAGGTAAACTCTAAAACCTCAATATTCTGCAGCAGATCCTTTGTGCATTTAGGTAAGCAGAAGTCCTAGGAAGTCCTTTTTTGAGATGGCTTCTTTGTAAGCTGTTCAGGTTGATTGGGTAGTAAGAAATTTAAGAGTGGGCATCTCCTGTCAGTAGTCTCCATGGTGTAGTTGGAGTTCAGCTGAAAACATTTCCAGCCACTTGTCCAGAATTTGCAGTTTGTTTCATAGATTATTTTAATTCAGACATGTTTTAAATTTTGAGATCTTCATCTTGGAACACTTACTAGTTCTTTCTCATGTGATATTTCTGATGAAGTGGCAGCTATTAAACACATATTTTAAAGTTAACCGCATAAATCCATACTGAAGTATGGACTTAAAAGTGTTACTTTTGAACAAAGGTTTTCTGTGCTTGAGTACCTAATGATTGCTCTGGATTGCAAAATAGAGGGTTTGGGCTGGGTTTTTTTCATTATATTCTTTCATCCCGCTCAAATTTACATAGACATACAGAGCTATGGTGCTACTTTATATAACTTAAAAAATAGCAAAAGCTGACTTCATTGGCAAGTCTTGAAATTAGGATAAGAGGACAACTTAAAACTGCATAATTACTTCTGACACTAAGGTGATTAAAAACTCATCAGGTCTTAAAGCCTGAGCTAGTACATTGCCAACTTAAGCCAAAGATACCTGACTTTGAGCAAGTTCAGAGAAGGTAAGAGACATGGGGGTGGACTCTGCCTTTCTTGTACATGTTGAGTAACTAACCATCACATATTTGATCTCACAGGCTGGTCGAAGAGTCCTATTTCCACTAATAGTATGCATTTGGAAATAAATCAGTTGACCTAATATTATCATGCGACTTAGCAACTGACACCTTAACAATCCATTTGTCACTGCTTGAATCATCTAGGCTGCATCTCTTCTGAACAGCTATGAGGATGTGAATGCACATTGGGTAATTGCATGACCAGACTGGCATAAAAGAGGCATCAGATCTAAATTAACAGTCATTCAGCTTGGCACAGGGCTTCACCTTTCTCAGTAGGGGCCTGTAAGAATGCAGCCAGGTATGCTGAATTGCTGGACCAGCACAGTGTCTTTGAAAGTTTCAGCTTACTTTATTAAATTCTTCATTTTGATGAGTAAAACAAGCTTACAACCTCAGTTTAATTTTGGATATGGTTCTTGTGAATCTTATTCATTTTCTTCAATGATACAAAAGTCTGCTTCTTCAGGTAGAACTTCCTGGTTTGCTTTACTTTTAGGCAAACAAAAGGTGAAAGAAAGGAAGAAGGCAAGCAAAGTGCAGCTTTTTTTAGTGTTTTTTCTGCAGTGTTCTTCTCTGTTTTAAATAAGAGGTTCTGGACTCTGTTAGTTTACAGTCTGGATTCAGGTAATGATCAACTGAGCTGTAATATATAAGTTAAAATTCTTGCCATCAGTTTACTGATCCAGTTTAAATGCATAAATATTCCCCTACAGCCACTTGCAGCCTTTCTCCATAATGAATCTAGGGAGTGAGGTATTAAGATGCATCACCTTCAGTAAGTAAGCTGGTCTGGCCACATTGCAGCACCTTCTGTAGACCTCAATGGTGATGTTCAACTTTTATTTCCATGGATATCGGGAAGAATTTTCATTTAAGTATATTGAGATTACTAGGACTTGCACTTTTTCAGCTTTCTGCCAATCATAGAAAGCCTACCCAACAAGTAGACAAGGTTTATACATGGGATTGATTTGGGATGTTCACAGAAAGGACAACTAATTGGTCAAATTTGGTAAAATCCAAAAATGGACGTATTCAGAGAACTAGGTAAAATAATACCTTAATTCCTTTTTTTGTTCCGTCACTGAGCTCATTAGGCTTATTTCTGAATTCTGTCTGAATTTATTGCTTTGGATTTGAGTTAAGGATTAACCTAACTCATCGTATACTTTCAAATAAATGCAGAACATTTCTACTCCAAACACATTACTAGGCTCCTTAGTATACTGATTTTTAGAAATTATTTAGACCTTCTTGAGTTAACCAGAT
Organism: Phaethornis superciliosus; assembly: GCA_023637945.1. Classification (NCBI taxonomy): domain Eukaryota; kingdom Metazoa; phylum Chordata; class Aves; order Apodiformes; family Trochilidae; genus Phaethornis; species Phaethornis superciliosus. The sequence continues at coordinate 33,524,022 of JAJQWJ010000004.1, read as the reverse complement.
AGACTTTAGTGGCTGCTTTTGAAATGCATCTCATTTTCCTGCAGTTCAGCAGAACAAAAAACCCACAGACCTTAAGTGTCTTGCAAAGATTAGAGAGCCCTGTGCACCAAGAACGTTATCTCCTGTAATTTTATGCAAGACAGATATGCAGTGACACACTGATATGTACAAAGTTGCCAAGTCCAAATGCTGCTTTTGTAAAAAGGTGTAAAGAGAGAACAACAGAAGTACTTCACTATAAAATACCTTGAGAAAATTTATCAAAACCCTTTCCAGACTTACATTATACATTAGTTACAGATGCCATGTTGCATTCAGCACCACAGTGCCAGCCACCAAACATCATGAACTTTCATCATTCCCATCAAAGTTGATTAAAAAAGAAGAAAAGGTTTTTTCTTATTATAGTTGGGAAAAAAATAGCAAGTAGGAAGGAAATGTGAATTTTAAAAAAATATTGATTAATTGCCTCATGTTTATTTTTTTCATATAATTTTGATGAAAGCATAATCAGTGATTGTATCCCAGATAATTTTGAAGCTAAGTATACTGAAGCTAAGTATATCATTTTCATTTTGCAGAACTATAATAGATTAATGTTTATAAAAGAATTATAGCATATAGTTGCAAAATGCAAGATTTTTACTAGTAATTCCCTCAGAAATATATGTAACTGACAGATAACATGGAATTTCCATGGCTTTCTCATTCTTGAGAAACTAATAGGAAACACTTACCATGATTTAAGAACTTATAATTGCAGAAAATGCATCTTTTTTTCTAACAGATCATTACTGGGTATTTCAAAATATATAGCATTCATTCCCACTGCAAAGATAGACAGCCATTTTAATCTTGGATCAGTTTTTTTAGTGCTGTCTTTAAAATTAAAGTGTTTAAAATATCTGAATACTAATTGTTTCTACAAGGAAAAAAAAAATATACTTCAGAATACTTTTCCATGCAATGTGTGATAACCATATTATACAGCAATGAAAATGTAAATATAGAATTCACTTTAACCAACAAGAACATAGTTTCACTTACAATCACAATGGGGACAAAATGCCATCAAATGCATGGTGTAAGCAGCAACGCCACAAACGAATTTTTTGAGGCCATTGTTAAAAACGTTATTTTGAGCTGTTACAGTTAATCCAGGAGATTATATTATAAGTATTTAGTGTCACCAAAATGTCAAACCTATGTTTATATTCCTGATTTCACAACTAGGGAGGCATTTCTGTGTTAAAATTCTATTTATATTCCTGACTCGAATGTTTCTTCTAGAATGTAATTCGACTGGCAGATTAAGCTCAGAAAGAATTGCATTGCTAATCATGTGTGAAAAAAACAATTTAAAAAAAATCTATTTCACTGTGTTATATTCCATTCTGTAGTGACAAAGAATTGCATTATTTCAGACGTGATTTTGCCTTTTATTTCCTTAACACATATGCAAAATGCATTTCACTATTCTCTCTCTTTGTAACATGATTACCCTCTACAAATTAAATTATGTGGTACAAATTATTGTCTAGTTACTTTTATATATTCACACATCATTATCCCATTCCCTTTCAAGTAAGCCACAGTATTTATTTGACATCTTCAATTAGCTCAGGTTGCTTAAGGCCCCATGCAGCCTGACTTTGAGTGTTTCCAGGGGTAGGGCATCTACCACCTTTCTGAACAACCTGTTCCAGTGCTTCATCACACACACTGTAATTTCTTTCTAATATCTATTCTAAATCTACCCACTTTCAGTTTGAAACCATTTCCTCTTGTCCTGTCACTACTGGCCCTACTAAAAAGTGTGTCCCCATCTTTCTTATAGGCTCCTTTTAAGTAATGAAAGGATTCAATAAGGTTTCCCTGCAGTCTTCTCTTCTCCAGGCAGAATAAGCCCAACTCTCTCAGTCTTTCTTCATAGGATAGGTGTTCCACCACTGATAATTTTTTTTTCCCTCCTCTGGACCTGATCCAGCAGTTCCATGTCTTCTTTGTGATGACAGCTCTCCTATCTTCAAAAGTTTGAAGCCTTAAATAATAATATCCTTAAGCTTTTCTTAAAATTCCAGTCTTGAGCAGTCATCCATATCTCACAAACTTTACTTCTCTAACTAATGCCACTGATCTTTATGTCTTGACTGTCCCAAATCACTTCTTTACAGACAAGAATTTTTCATGGGTTGTTCTTTTTACCTTTTTGAAGATTCTGTGAAAAGATAAACTTACTACCCATGAATGTTCCTCAAACTATGCAGAAATTTAACATGGATTTCCCAGTGAATGTGTGGATTTTTATCTGAAAGAGCATGTATATGTATCCTATATATATATTTATATATACTCACATTATGCAAAAATTTTCTAAGATGCACCATTCTTTTACTGACATAGAACATAGATCTTGTATTTTCTTTTTTTTCCATTTTCTTTCTAATCCATTAAAAGTTCTTTCCCTAGTGGCTGTCTGCAGTAGACGTGTAGAATTTTATTCTAAATATTTCTCACACAAGGGCAGTCTAATTTCAGAGGTGAAAGGTAGTTGCTTTATCAAGACAGATTTTTTTTCTTCCCCTCCTTATCTATTTTTCCAGATAAAAGTAACAGCTGGGGAGGGGCAAAGGTACACTTTTGACAAAGGTTTCAGTTCTGGTTATTCTTTTAATTATTATAGAACAGAAAAGATCTGCTCTGTTGTCAGTGTTATCTCAAAACTGCTTGCCTTCCACTGAACCTTCAAGCTTAATTCACTAACACAAAAGGCATATCATAAAAGTTAATGTTGATGTGTATCCAAAAACTGAGTTTCACTCCCCTGGGGAGATTGTTATGGAACAGTTCTAACATAATTTGTTTTGTATGTAGTGCACCAAAAAGGAGTGTTCAGATGGTAGAAATTATTTATATGCAGTGTGTTGTGGTCAAATACAAATGAATATGAGACAGCTGAAGTTTGCACTCTTTAGCATTTTAATTAGCAGAGTTACTAGAGTTTCATATTTTATGTATTCTGGTGTTAGCCTTCCTTCTCTAAGCATAAGCAGAGTGATTGGAAAAGTAACACAACTCTATCAAGTAATTTTTAGGGTATCATAGATTCCCAGAATAGTTTGGGTCAGAAGAGACCTCTAAAGGTCATGTCATAGAAACATATTCCATGACAAAAGTTCTGGATTCCTGTGTAACACAAGTGTTAAATCTATTAAAGAAACAAGAAAAATACAGGTCTACAAATCAGATACAAAATTTTTCACTTGCTTGTTTTCAGTGCAAATTCTTTCATACCTCAGAACTGTCTTCTGGTGATATGTTCTGCTTCTGTTGTCCTAGGGATAGGACATAGGAATCATTAACTATTTCCAGGGTACATCAACTTATTTGACAGCATTAATTGCCTTTAAAATCTATCCAGAGCCTCAATGCCCTTCATAGCAGAGCAGTAAGTGGCATGTTGCCTGCCCTTGACCAAAGCTGCCTGTTTGGGCTAAATGGCCACTTGCTGGGAGCGATTAAACCCAAATAATGTTTTTTTAATACTTCTTTTGAATAGTCCCTTCCTGCAAAACACAGTGTATTCTTACTCCTCTTTAGGCTTCTCATGGAATAGTTGGTAAATACTGAGTTTTTTACTGCTCTTAGTTTTTCAGTCCTCACTCTTACAAACTGGTTGATGTACAGGATTTATTCTCTGCATAATTTGTACACAGTGAACATTGCTGTGTGCCAGGCCATGAACTGACAACAGTTCCTCTCAGACAAACTGACAAGAGTAAAAGACTCCTGCAACATTGCAGTATGAATTTACCCAGATTTACTTGATCACTAGGATGCTTTAATTCAAGTGGTTAAAAAACTATCAAAATGGCATTCAAAGGATCAGACATCTGTTCTGATTTACTGCCTTTCTGTTCTGTGAGTGCTCCATCTGACACTTCTTTTTTTCTTTTTCTTGTCCGTGCAGTCACCTAATGCTGGCGACAAGGATGACCAAACTCTGACGGTAGGCAGCAATTAGTGTGTGTCTGAACACTTATTTCTGAGGAGGGTAGTGAGACAAGCCTTGCTTTGGTTTGATACACATCAGCATTCTTCTAAATTACTGGGTTTTTTCCCTGCTTCTGTGATGCTACAGTATTTAATTATTTTCTTTCCAATGATAAAGCAGTGAATTAATTTCTTGTTCAGTTTCTATCATTTTTCATTTACATTTTGTATGATACTGAATTTTAACCCATGTACCTGGTATTACTGTAAAATACCAATTTCTTCAGGGTTGTTTTTTTATTTTTTCTCTGTAGTTGGATTTCAGCATGTTGATAGTCAGCAGTCTGTAGGCTCTGATTATCCATCCACAACCAGTCTTACTCTATGGGATATATGAAATGTGTCAGTTGTTGTAATGTACAATGGCATGGGGAAAAGGACTCCAGAATAAGTTTTTTATTTCTTTAAAAACATTTAAAAGATGCTTGTATGTTAGCTCCACTGATGAGGGGTCTGCACCGCCTAACTACACTTACAATCTGGTTTTGCAATTAGTACTTAATGGATTGAACCAAAGTGAGACCTATGTTTCACTCTGATTGAGCTTTAGGACTTTTGCCATTTAAAAAGGGTGTTCTCTGCCCTTCTCCATAGTTTTGATAATCTGTATATTTGCAATAGATTGAGGCAATAAAATTAGACCTTATTTCAGGAATTTAATGGCCCTACAAACAAAAAAATTACCAATTCTTACTGATACAGGTATGAGCTTCTTATTTTCTCAACATTTTCAACATTTTCAGAGAAATATTCTTTTTCTGTGCTCTTTTCCTGAACATTCAGAGATTAGTAATTAGTCTGACGATCCACCCCTACAGAGAAACTGTCTTTACATGGGGCAATGTTTTAGGCAGTGTGTAGTTTAATACACTACACACTGTGTCGTGAGATGTGAGATTCATTCATCGTGTTTCAGACCTACCTCCACATAAAAAATGAAAATCCTTAATTTCTTTTCCCTTATTTTTCCACCTAGACCAAGCCACGTCTCCAGCGGGGAGGAAGCTCTGCATCTCTCCATAACAGTCTAATGAGGAACAGCATCTTTCAGCTCATGATTCACACACTTGACCCCCTTGCTGAAGGTATTTCTGTTAATTTTTCTTTTTTTTTTCTTTTGCAAAAAGGAAACACTTTCCTCTTCCCTTTTCCCCATTATACTAGTTTTTCCATTTTTGTTGCTTTCATCAGTCTTTTCTGAATATGTCTGAATTTTCTGAATTTTACCCTCCTGTGGCATGGTACACATGATCCCACCAAGCCTTGCAACTTATGAAATGGGCTTATTGCAATGCTAAAAATTGCAATAGTTGATGAGTATCATAACTACTGTTTAACTTCGCTGCTGGCTTCAGCAGCAATGTAAAAGTTACAGAAATTCTATCCTCTTGTACTTTCATAGAGGCTTTTTTTTTGTTTTCTTTCATTCTTTCGGTGTCAGAACATGAGGGAGGGAGAAAAAAAAAAAAAAAAAAAAAAAAAAAAAAAAAAAAAGAAAGAAAGCCAGAATGGTGGATAATTTGTTGTATGGAATACACATAAGAACAAGACTCTACTGGTTGGAGTTTACATGGATTAATACAGACACTACATGCATGTTAACATTTTACTTGCTTTATCCAAGTGTGCTGCTTGTTTGGGGTTTTTATTTTGAGAAATTATTGGGGAGAACATGATTGCTTTAATCTCAAAAGTTGACAGAAAAAACACAGCTGCTTTGGAATTGTGGAATGATGTCAATCTCAGCTTCTGGTGTATTTAAAAAAATATTCAGGCCAGTGTTAATTTGGTGAGTGTTTATGTCTGTAGAAATTTTCTTGCTTTAGTAATGAATGTCTTGAGAAACAGGACTTGTGAAGGAAGCACGAGGGACCAAGAGACCTACAGTATTATTGGCAGTGAGTTACTCCCACACAGCATTGATAATAAAGTGTATGTAGCCCTTCCCTTGTGTTTAAATTTCTTTATGTTTCTCATTGCAACATTGTGCAAGGCTTTTTAAGTTGCTTTGTATCTCTTGGACAAGGTAAATCTACTTTTCTATTTCCCCCTTGAAAAGCAGAATCTGGTACTAATTTTGTCAACAAAAGGGGCATTTTAGCTCTTGCAATCTCCATACCATTATCTGTACTCTGTGGTTAATGCTCTCTCTGGTTAATGCTGCTCTGGTTAATTCGGTGCCAAAATCTGTTGCCTATTACAGTGGAGTTATCAACACAGCATGCCCAATCTCTTCTCATGCAGTGCTGGAAAAAGACGTAAGAAATTCATTGCAATTCTGTGTCTGGCTTCCTTTATTTGCATGACTACGGCAGGAGAACAGGCTTTCAACCTGCTGCACCTAATGGATCTCATCTTTACCCACCTGCTAGCCAAGCATTCTATTGTACCAGAAGAAGAAAAGACTCCTAATCTCAATTTTTCATTCTTTTAATTAAAAAAATTACATTTTTTCATTACAATGCTTTGCATTCCTCTGTGGTATCTCAAATAGTGCTAATACAAACAATAAATAATAACAATTATCTGAGACAGTAAATAGACTCCATGAAATCAATTTTAAAAATAAAAGAGAACAGAAGCAGGATGGGAAGAGCCTGTTAGCAGAGACAGAACCTCTGTGACAGATTGAAGACTACAGGAAAGCTAGAAATGTTGGCTGGAAGTCAATTTGGACTTAGCAAAGATTCAAAAATAAGATCATCTCTCAGTTATTTTTCTATTGCCCAAACTTATTTCACATGTTTCCCAGACATAGCTCATTCAGGGTTTAGACCTTTTCTCACAGTTTTTCTCCTGTAGAAAGCTTGTGTCGTGTAGGGTGGTCCAGAGCTTTCCCCCCTTACTTCAGTACAGAAGAAAAAAAAGGGGGGGAGGGTTTAAAATCTGAAAACCAGAGTAGGAGACAGAAGCACTTGAAAATTAGGTATTACAATTAAGTTTATCAGGTAACTCAATGCTGTGTCTTCTTTGTGTCAGTAAAACTCTTGAGATCAGTGTGTATTGATAGCCATAGCTGTAACAAATCTTATTTATGTTACACCAGTACATTTTTCATCAGGCTTTCTTTTCCTATCATACTTAAGTTTTTGTTTTGGTTTCTTTTTCTTTCAAAACTCACATTTGTCCTGGAATTAATATTCTTCAAAAGAAAAGAAATATAACAGTCATGTGGTTTTTAATCAAGTGCAAGGTAGCAACTACTTATACATTTCATTAAACCTGACACAATAAGTTAAAATTTACAAAAGGTGAAAAAAGTTGTCATAAATTTGAAGTAAATAATGTATTTTAATGCACAACTTTGATAAAGAAATGACAAAGAAAAAACAGTAAAATAGCCTATGTATGCACACACATCTAAGTTGGTATTTTCATCAAAGGAGCTAATATTTAAAATTTCCACAGTATTCACAAAATTAAAATTTTATGAGATGACAAAAGTGCCAATATAGGGGTGCGATATTCATTTAATATTTTTGCATGTGAAACTCAGGGGGTTTTATTTTTAAAAATACACCCAGATGTATAAGAGAAAAAACCACCTTCTCTGTCACACGTTATTGTCATTAACCTTTTCTGAGGTACCACATGATTTGTAAGCAGTCTTGGCTTTTAAGATCTTTTGCACCACAGGCAGTTTGGAAGGCAGACCCTGACACTGTTGGGTATCTCTACATAAAACTCATAATTTTCCTGAGATTTTGAGCTCTTAAATGTTCCCATTCATTATTCCATATCCAGATAATTCTCCATAAATTTTAGTTTGACATAAATACTGTGGCTAGCCAAGGTAGGTAATAGTAGTTAATAAATTTGAATGGCATTGTTACAATCAATTAAAAAGTATGTTTGATAACAGATACGAGTACCTGCTGTGTAAGATATTATCTGTTTGGTTCAGTATGAATTTTTCCTGCAAAACTCTTATCATGTTATAGTGCTTTCATCTTCCTGTGTATCATGAACATTGAATAATCAGCTATTTACCAGAATATTCTGAGAAGTTCAGTCCATTGCTCTGTAAATAATTACCTGACACCTTCTCAGGCCCATTCCTGAGACTTCACATGCCCTTTCCTACAACAACAACAAAAACAACAAAAAGAAATAAACAAGTGACTTTTGCTAGTTTTGTGTAAGCAAAGGAAACCAGCTAGGTTGCAGTCATGTAATGAAAAATGATGGATCTAGTGCATGACCTGTGAGGTCAAAGGATTACTTCCGAATCATTTAATGCATGTATTGATCAGTCTCAGTGCAACAACAGAGAGATGTTCTGAGCATTTCTCTGTCCCATTTTAGTTTGCTTAGATATCCCCAGTATTTCTGCCCGATGATGACTTAGATCAATAGGTCAAAAATGCTGTATCATTAGCTGTCTTTGTTGGATATGCAGGGGGAAAAAAAAAAAAAAAAAATGTGTATGAAAACATTATGAAGTGCCATTCTCAAAGCTAAAAGAGCATGAAAGCTCTAAATCAAAATTGACACTCCAGCACACCCTACAGTTGGGCATACATCTATTCTCCTCCTCCCTCTCTCATTTTTTGCCTCACTTGCCACCATTTACTTACTTTGCCTTTCCTCATACTGCATCTCACTCATCTGCACCCACCTTCTCTCACCCTCTTTCCATAGCATGGCTCCCTCAGTTTTCACTCTCTTTTTGGACTGCTGTGTCCATCAGTCAAAACACCTCCCAACAGATGACAGGAGCCCTGCAGCTGGCATAGCCAAATGAAGTGGGTTTTCAAAAAGCAATTGTGAAGTCTGAGTACCCTGTGCTTGACTCTTCACAGCTTCTGGATCAAATGTTGCTGCTGGAAGTAAAATTTCTAGCTGTTGCACTGCTGCTGGCAGATCCAGCTTTTCTTTTTCTCTGTGTCAATAATGGAGTTCATGGTTATATTCTCTTAAATACTTGCAAGAAAAATGGGGGCATGAAAAGGCAGAAATGGTCTGTCATTTGGACTTGTGTGGGCTTTGCAGGGCTGGTAGAAAAGAGGTCCCATCTAATTTCTCTTGGTAGCATAACCAGTACAGAATGTATAAATAGATTGTACAACTATTAAAGGTCAGCGTGACCTATGCAGTGTTATTGTTACATTAATATGCAATGTATTTGTAGAAAACCGGCTCATCATATTTACTTCTGAATAATTCATTTGGGAAGACAGAAACAGCCTTTACTTTAATTGAGATCCTCCTAAAAATGCACTTTACTGTATGTAGGAAAATATTAAATGAGAGAGAAATGACCTTGAGAAGCTTTTACTTTCCACAAAATGCAGATGAACAGTGACCCTGGCAGACAACTACACACTTGTGAACCTGTCCTTCCTTTTGTGAACCTGTCCTTCCTTTTAAATTTTCATGCAAATGTGGATTTACTGTGGCTTATGCCTGTCTTGTGAAAGCTGGCTTGTAAACTCCCTGCAATCAGTGCACTTGCAAAGCATTCACCTCAGACAAATAAGTAATGTGTGAGATCAGTAGGAGTTGCTGGATGTTTGGCACTTTGCTTTCAGGCAGGTATGTGGACATGCTGTGAATTTAACAATCTAAGACAAGGAAGGCTTCTCTTCAAAATCTTGGTCACAGCATAAAGCATCCAAGATAGTAAGAGTTCAGCCACTCTTAACAGGTGAATGTGTAGGGTATTCATTAATGTGACATGAACTTTACAGTAGAGTTGAAAATTAATTGTACATTATAAACATAAATATCTGTGTGATATCAGGGTTTTGTTTGCTTTTATCTTATAGAAATAATGACCTTGATACAGATCATTTCCTCAGGATTAGATTAATGACTGCCTATGTATCAGGCTATCATCAACTCTCAGCCAGTCATTAATCCACTGGAAATCCTGTGCCATATTTGCTTCTGCTTAAGTGCTGATCTAGGAATCTTTTCTTCACTGAGTAGTGAGCTGGACTGCTCGTAATAGCATTACCCATCTGAATAAGGATATCATCAGGCCTGCTATATTGGTCAGGACCCAGTCCAAAATTCAAGCAGTTAAAATTTTGACAATTACTGATCATCTGTGGCTGTATCTCAAATACCTTTGTCCTAGTTTTGAAACAGATATGCCTGGGTTATTAAAATATTTGATTTATAAAGATCGCTTTACACTTTTTAAAGCAGAGGGCTGTTGTTTTGCAGTGGGAGCAGGGGAAGGAAAAGCATGGGAAGTATTTTGTGTGGAAGTCCCTGCCATGAACAGTAAGCCTGCCTTTTCCCTCCAAGCTCTAGGTTACTTGAAAGAGTCATTCCTTCATGACTGTGGAAGTTTTCCTCACTGGGAGGAAACATACAAGTACCTATGTGAAAAGGGAAGATCCTGGTTGTGAGGATTCAGGGCACCAGTACAACCCAAGCTGACTTCCTTTTCTTGCACATCCCTAGCAGGGTACCTACAGGAAGAATGAGAGATTTTCCTTATCCCACCACCCCTTTTCCATCAGCTGATAAGGTGCCACCAAAACATCATATGCAAATGGCATTCTCTGCATGAAAATGAGTGTGATATAAATCTCTGTCATGGCTCAGTCTCCAGTCAGAAGTTGGTATCGTTAGCCATTCTCTCCTTGTCTCTAGGCCTATTTCTAAAATAGAAAACTACAGGATGTACTTCTGCAGAAAAGTTGCTCTTTATCCTAAATGCTTTATTATTTTTTAAAACCTAAGTATGGTGCATGTTATTGGTGAGAGAAGCAACCTTCAGTTACAGAAAGCTGAGCTGACAGTTCTGTAACTTCCTTCACTGAATGCAGAAAAGTACAGTGGTATCACTGTCTGCTCTGACAAAAGAAGAGCAGAAACCTGGATTCATGCTTCTTGGGACAATAAAGAATGATGTGATCTTCAAAGGTTTTGACATAGTAGTGAATTATTTATGGTTGCTCCCTAGATCCTGTTTTTTTCCTAGCTACTGATCTTAAGACTTCCCCAGCTTTTCTGTTTTCCTCCAGCGATTTTGCTTAATTTTCTGTTGCTACTTGTGTTCTCTCCCAAAGTGTCACAGAAAATGCCAGCTTACCCAAAAGATAGCTGACCAAGGTTGGGTAACCTTCACCTGCCTGCTTACTCAGCAGACTCCTAGCTTTGGTCTCATTTTGCAAAATTCTTGTGCTCTTACTCTTCTCTTGGCCTCAGTGAGCTGCTCCACCATGTCTGTGTGCACTCCCATTGGAAGCCTTTTTTGAATTAAGCTGTTTGTTTGTTAAAACCTCAAAGAAAAAGAAAATTAATTTTTTAAAAATGTTTATTTTTCTATTTCTGCTCTAGATTCTTCATCATTCTTGAGTGTCCTTTAAGCATACCCTGGGGCTTGCAAAGGAGCTCAGCATCCCTGTTGCACACTTGTTTTTAACCAGCTTTAACAGTCCAATCTTCCACTTCTGGCCCACCAGAGAAAAGCAGCCCTCTGAGCAAGGGGCTCAAGAGCATTTTGGCTTTCTCTTTTGCTGAAGACAGACATTTTTGAAAAAGATTTCAGCCAGAGGAGAAGGGGGAGTCTCTGCCAGGCTCACATACAAATTAATAGCTGTTAGTTACAATCTAGTGTCTTCTCTTTATCTCTACCCCATGGTGTCTCAGTCTGATATGAAGGTAGGAAATGAATGAAAAAGGGCAGCTAGGTTTACCTTCAAAATGGAGTATCATGTGTTACAAAGGCAGGTATGCATACCCTGTTTATGCAGTTTTCTGCCACAGAATTGATTTGTTTTTCTTTCAAGTAAGGTGGAAGGGAGCCCTTGAATTACAGAATTCAGATAGTGTAATCTCCTGCTCACACAGGGTCATATAGAGCATGTTCCCCAGGAGAGTGTCCAGTCATGTGTTGAATATCTCCACAAACAGGGACTCCACAGTCTTTCTGGGAAGCATATTCCCATGTTTGACCATCATCTCATTAAAAGGCAGTTTTGTGTCAGGATGGAATTTTCTGGTTTTTAATTTGTGCGCATTTCTCCCCACCTGTCAATGTGCATTTGAGAAGAGTCTCATTCCTTTTTCTTTCCCTCCAATTAGGGAAGATAAGATCCCCCTGAGCCTTCTCTCCTCCAGACTGAACAGTCCCAGCTCTCTCAACCTCTCCTCCTATGAGAGGTGCTTCAGTCCCTTTGTGCTCTTTGTGGCTGAGTGCTTACCTTGCTTCAGTATGTCCATGAATCTCCTGTTTTGGCAGTCCCAGGACTGGATCCAGCACCCAGATACATCTCACCAGTACCTTGGGAGGGAAGTATCACCACCCTCAACCAGCTGACAGTGCTTTGCATAATGGGGTCAGCCTAATGCTGTTGGCCACCTTTGTTGCAAGGTCCTGTTGCTCACTCATCATTTTCCATGGTGTGGTTCTCTGCACAGTCATTAGCAAGAAGAAAGCTTTTCCTCAGGGAATATTTTAAAGAACTAAATGAGGTTCATGAAGTGATGACGCACATCACTCTCCAGTGAGGTATTCTTTGCCCTTTCATTACCTTTCAGCTGTGGAAAGGACCATAGAAACTGTGTTCCAAATTTAGGTACCAAGGTTGCACGTTTAATGTAGATGCAATGAGTATTTCTCCAGAGATCTCCAACATCAAACTGAATTCAGAAACTCCAGTTCAGAACTCACTGCACTGCCAGAATGAGCAACAGAATAGGTAGGACAGAAACCGTGGGTTAGAGCAGATGTTTAAATATGCAGGGATGGTATGCTAGGTAGCCCTGTTAATATCTGGCAGAGAGTTGAGAGATAAATTAAATAGCTGTTTCCTTTAGTATTACTTAAGATTTCAAAGCCAAAAATGGATAGCAGTTGAATTTACAGACTTCTGTGTTGCACATATAATATATAAATGCCACTCTTAACAGTTGTAGAACCTGAGCTGTCTACAAAGATGTGTGTTTTTATCTTAGACTAACAAAGAGAATCTCATTATGACATTTGGTTCAGTTGATTTACCGAAATGTCAATCACTAGTGTATATCTACAACCAAAGTCTTTTCACATTTGAAGTATTTTACTGAGTAGATTTATTTAGCTTACATGCAGGAACCACTTATTTCTTGCCGTGTTTGAAGGGATGTTGGTTTTGCTTTCTCTAAAGAGAAGCACTACTATGACTATAGGGCGAGCAGTCTTGCAACTTTAGCTTACCCACAGAATTTCCTATAGTTAGTGACGTGTATCAGAAATTGGGTCTGATTTTGTATTGCATAACTTGAAGTGAAAAGAAACCCTTACAAATTTATTTCAGAAGGGGCAGTTTAATTGCAAAACGTATCTCTTTGTTGTTGTCACATCCCCCAAGGCGGGTGCAGCACTGTCACCTCTCACAAAGTGAGCACAGCTCCCCATATGTGGGGGCAAAACAAAATACCACATCCCATGTAATGGGCACATCTCTATGTCCTACAGAGTGGGCCCAGGTAGGGTTCCACAGGGTGGGGGTCGACCCAGGGAGATTTGGACTGGACCCCCTTGCTTTCTAAACTCCCTCAGAGAGGAGCCTAGGTATGGCTGGGCCCAATCCTTCTTCTCCTCTAATTAATTTCTTTTAACAACACATTTGGCGAGATTAAGTTCGGGAATTCTCTGCATGGTACTCAGGAGTAAGGTTATTACCCAGGAGGTTTGTATAAAAACACAACTGTTCTTAAAAGTGAGTAAAATTATAAAGCATGTGAGATTACAACTGGCAGATTACAAAGGATGGTACTTTCAAAGCAATGGATTACAATTTAACAAAACTTAAGGAGTGGTCAAAAGAACAGGTTACAGCAAACAAAACTTAACAAAGCAACCAGTAGTAAAACTTAACAGAGATAGAAACTATGTTACTCTCATGCCGAGATAAGGTTAGAAACAGAGACAGAGAGCTAGAGAGAAGGGGAGAGAGGTAAAGATAAGATAAACAATAGAGAAGATATCACCACCCCTGGATCCAGCAATGATCTTGATAGGAAGTTCAGGTCCTTGGATGGCAGGCGTGCATCTAGTGTTCCGAGAGTGCCTCTTTATGCCTCCTGACCCCACCATTTCATTGGGGGCTTTGGCATATCTTGCAAAGCCAGGTGTTCACTAGGGCCCCTCCAGATGGGCTGACACAGCAATATCCCTTATTTCTGTGCATGTGCCCTCTCCAGTGGCTTTTCCCAGGGCACACACAAGATCTTGCTCTGCCTTTCCAGGGCACAGCTTGCCTGCCCCTGCCCCTTATGGAATAAGGACGGTGTCCTGCCTGTCAGGGTGGCCATCAAACAGAGCTCCCCTTGCAAGGACAGCACTCAGCTTATCAGGATGGCCACTAAAGGAGGGGCTGCTCTTGTGAGAATAGGGCCCTGCTTATCAGGGTGGTTACCCAAATGAGGGTCTCTCCTTGAGAGAACAGAGTCCAGATGGCTATCGAATGAGGCCTCCACCCAAGCAAAGTGTCCATTTTGTCAGGGTGGCTGTTTTGAGACAAATATTCTTTACAGGATTCTGCAGTTGTGATGCTCCCAAACTCTACAGTGATAAATGTCAGGGCTGTTTAACTTCATCTGGTCCCAAAACAGAGAGAGAAGGCAGCGCTCTGTGCTCATTTCACTGACACAATTTCTAACTACTTAAAAATTGAAGAACAGATCTCCCTTTAAAATCAGTATTGCTCTTTGTAGATAGGAAATTGAAATAATGGAATTTTTAAAAAGACTTTTTAAAATTCATTTTTGAAACTCTGAAATATAATACTTGTGTTTGTTTTGTGGTAAATGTTACTTTTCACAAAAATGTATTTCTGTGTCATGTTTTATTCTCTTAACATGACTATTCAAGCTGCTCACTGCAGGCAAAATTCTTTTCTCTCATCTCCACGATATTTTCCAGTGATGTTGTGTTCTTCATGTACTTCTTGGGATTTGCTACAGAGTGTGCAAGGAAGACATGAATATTTAAGTACATGCGTGATCCCAGAGCAGGGTAGAGCTATCCTGACTATGTATTTCCATGCTTATTAGCTTTGACTTCATTTTAAGTTACTTTCTAACTCTGAATTTCTTTGTTAAAAGTGCTAAAAACAAAGACCATTAATAATTTACAAACCTGCACAGATTAGGGAGTAATGGTATCTAGGAGGGACTTTCTATTGAAGTTGAAAGTGGAATATTTCCTTTAGTACAGCTTGCACATGGCACAGGATCTCATCCTGGTTTCCCAGGGAGGTAGTTGTGGCCTCCTTCCTGGAGATACTCAAACTGAGTCTTGATGAGGCTCTGAGCAACCTGACTGAATTCAGGGTGTCCTTGCTTACTGCAGGGGAGTTGGACTAGATGACCTTTAGACGTCCCAAATTATTCTGATTCTATGATTTTATGACTGGATAGTCAAAGGAATATACACTACACTTTCATTATTTTCCTTGGACATTCTGAAACCAGAACAGCTGGAATTTATTGCAGTTGGAGTTGTTTGTGTCTAGTATCCCTCAGTCCTTGGAGCTACAGACACCCAGTGAAACACACTGACACCATCAAAATCAGTCGTAAAGCTCCCATTATTATCATCAGAACAAGATTTTCACTTCTACACCTTTGAATTCTGTTATTTCTTAATGTTTGAAAATTCTTTGAAGATAAATATTTCTCTAAAGACAATGGGAAATGTGTTTGACCCAGGGAAGGTCAATGCTGTTGTGTATTGGTGGTGATTTATGTTATTACATTCAAAAGAATGTATGACAACTGTCTTCAAGAGTTTGGTAACTTATGAAAGTTAGATAAAAGAGGAAATTTAGCCCTTACAAACAAGCAACTTCATGCTTTTCTTCAGTAAATAAATTTGAGTGTCACCTAAAATATAAGAAGCAGGGTCTTGCACATGATAGTCATCTACACTACTTTCTTCTATGTTGCATATTTGTGTTAAAAACCCGCCACTGATCACTGACTTTAAAATATTTGCTCTTTTACCCATATCAATTAAAAACTTGTGGATCCCCTGACAATGTTTCCTTTTTTCACCACAAAGAGATTTGCTAGACAGTGTGGACTGTAGGAATAGTGTGCTTTTATTTCAAATCCTTCACTATAAATGAAGTAACAGTTTATTATCCAATTTATGGATTAAGTTCTGATATCTGATTGAATTTTCTCAAGACCATAGTAGATAGAAGAAATGACAGTAAAGATTAGGGAAAGACAATCTAGTCCTTCTTGATGTTATAATATTAATTTCTCTAGGTCTCTAGGTCCTTTGGTCTAACAGAAGTTAGTTTTCTTAAAATAAAAAGACTAACCAAGTCTCCAGTACTTGGTTAGTGTTCATGTTTACAACCTTTTTCATAAGTGGCTTTAAAGTTGCAGTTCTCAGCTCCAGGCTCATTCTCAATTTCATTCTCAGTTTTGAGCCCCTACTCTCTCATTTAACTTCTTGTCTTACATGTTCAGCATTTCAGTAAGTTGAATTTTGGGGTATAAAAACCCAGGAAAAATATGTGCTCTTCATCTGCTTGTTTCAGGATGCCTCACAATTCCTTTAAAGTCAAGCTTCCCTTGATGCTGTTGCACCTTCATGACTGGAAGTCAATCACAGGGAAGATCAAGTAACTGCAATGATGGAACTTCACTAAAAATTCAGGGGTTGCTTTCTGTGATTTCTCTTTATGAGTTTTGTTTTAAATAAAGGATATGTCAGCTTTGAAGCTGTTTAATTACCTTGGAGAAATGTGACATGAATTTCACACTAACATGTTTTTTATCCAAGTTGAAATTTTCTGCTTGTTGAAGAAAACCACAGTGCATTACTTTGAGTAATCTGAGTTCACATATTTCTCAAAGGAATACACAAGTTTAGCAATGCAGGCTACTATCTTTAAAATAGCTGTATGTCTTACACATATTTTGAGAAAGTATTTTCAAGCTTATTTAGGACATAACTAGTTGCAGCTTCAGGTATATCTGCGATCTTTGTATCAGGACAGCAAAGAGAAAAACTGGCTATGCTTTCTTTCTATGGCAGCCTGGGCAGAAATTACTGTTTCACTAAAGACTGAACCTGCAACATTTACTGAGTGAACATTGAAAATAAGCTGAGTAATTAGGTGTATTATTTTAAATTACAAATAACGTAGAACTGCTGACTAACAACATTCTTTCTGCTTATTTTGTATATGGTGTGGCATCTCTGTACACAGTACAGAACAATGCATAATAAGGCAAATGTTGTTGTAATCCTTCAGGAATGTCAGACAGAATTACCGAGAACCCTCCATTCTCTTCTGTTGTAAAAATATGCAGAACGGAATAAATTAATTCAATGGATCTCTCATTGTCCAGGATCAGTTGTTAAGCTGCATCTCTGCATCCTCTTTGTTTCATGTGACCAGCAGGAATGCAGGTAATGGCCGTCAGCCAGTCTATCTGTTATGGCCTCCCCATGGGAGCAGCAGAGCATGTTCATAAAGCTGGAATTATCCAGTCTTAATAGTGTATATAGGGGTGTTTTTTCAAGCACCCTTTATCACAGTATTTCAGATTTCCAGTTCCATTTAAAATAAGTTTATTTTAACAGCTGAGAACTTTTTTCCAAAACAAGATTTTTTTTCAAAAAGTAGTTCAATTCAGTTTGAGTTTACTTAGAATCATATTGAACAGAATCTTAGTATAACTTCATATACATATATATATTCGCATATATATGAAATTCACAAAATAAATACCAAAGCTGCAAAATCTAAATTTTACAGCATCAGCAAGTTTGATATATTGGAAGGCAATTGTATAGAGGCAGACCTTTCATGTTGCTGAGCAGCACTGACCCAAGTAATTTTGAAATCCGCAAAATTATTCTTGTGAATATGTGCGGTTGATGTTTTCTGGCATCACTGTTGTGATGTAGTCACTGTTGTGATGTTGTGTTGTAGTCAGTGGGATGAGGATCATAGAAAATGTACTCTGGGTATAGCACTGTAAAAGCATTAAAAAATGTAATCTCAACAGCAGTATTTGTGTTTTTCTGAAAATAATATTGCTAACTGCAAAAATTAACCTCTTTTAATCTTTGGAGTGTTGAATTTCTGAAGTGCCCAGAAACTATTGTCAACATCATGCACTCTTATGCATCTTGTTTCTTTTTTCTTCAGTCTCTGTCAGGTCAGAGTCCTTCCTTTCCTGTTTGTCTTGTATTTTTCACCTCAGATAGGAAACCAGTAGAGCTAGACTAGATTGCCAGTATGTTGAGTATCTCACTTTTCTGCTTCTGCTGTGATTTATTCTGAAGGTTTAGCATAATTCACCCTTGTTGCTGGCTTCCTCTGAAACCTCTTCTGCTTCATCCATTAAGTCAGAGGCCTCATGTCATCGTTCTGTTAATTCTCAAGTCTGCTGCTACGGTGCAATCTTCTTTTCAACTTCACCTTTCTTCACCTCATCCTACTCTTTTCTCCATGCGCCTGAACAGCCCCTCTTGCAGAACTGTCTCCTGAATGTAGTTCAATTTATTTTGGAATTCATTTGTGATTCCATTACTCTTGGACTCCTTTCGACATCTGTTCTCCACTCCTGCCCTCATCCTCCAGTAAATGCCTTGCCCCATGCTCTAGCAAAGCAGAACCCATCAAGGGCAAAGCAGATACATCAAGGGAGAGATCAGTGAGAGTAAATTTAAATGAAAGTGCTGCCTGTAGTCAGCAGATACTGAGTTCTAATTCAACAGCACATGTGACCCTAAATGATGCATGCAGGGAAGTCCATATTGAAAGTTGTTGGGAGCTCCTCACAGGTAAGGAATTCAAATCTTTTGGACTGAAGTCAAGCTGGTAGGATAATAGCTTCTTTCAGGTAAAAGCAACTACAAAGATTATGTTGCAACACTTAGTTTTTAAAACATTTTTTTTTAAATGCCTACATTTTATATCAGTATAAAACAATGTATTAAGTTCTATATTTAAGTGATGTCTCTCTTTGCTTTAAGACAGAATAATGTCATAAACTATTGGGCGTATGTAAGTGCAAGAAAGACACTGAACTGTACAAGCAAAAGTATGTCAATATTTTGTTTTATTATAACCTGGTTTTGATAGAGTATGTCTGTAAGCAACCTCTGAAATCCAATCCTAATTATTTTTGTAAAAATAACTGTGATAATATGCTGTATTTCCTGATTACATGGCATAAATCTTTCTCTGTCTGCAAAAGATGTAAGAAATATTCATTTGGCAGAATTGGAATTTTGCAAAAAGTTGTGTTTTTTTCAAAGAGAACTTTCAAGGAACTAGATTTGCATATCATCACATCGCTGTACACTTAGAAATTAATAGCCAAACCTCTGTTGAAAGGAAGCCTCTTGGAAGATCATGAGTTACATCAGCTAAAAAAAAAAAATAATTGGACAGCATTTGTACATTTAGTTGCTTAAGCTGTTGCATAAACATGAAGACAGATTATTTCTAAATAAAACAGCACTGCCAAACTCTTAAGTGTGCATTTTTAAGTAATTACCCTCTGTTGAAGCTTGGATGTTCAGAAGCTTAGTTTTAAGATTTTCCAGAAAAATGATGAGTGAAATTATCTGCAAACTCCTCAGACAAATTATTTACAAATTCTTCCTTGTCTTTCATTTTTCTCTATTTGTACACCTACATTACTTACTATGTTTATATGTATATACATACATTTACTTATATGCCAAACTTTTAGGAAAAAAGTGCTTCAAGAAATGATGTGTAAAGCTACATCTGGAGAAAAAAGTTTTGCAAGATTGTATCACACAGAAAAATAAGAGTAGCCCTTTAGATGTGGAGAACTCTGCATTCCATTCTTTCCCCTGTGCTGCTAGAATATAGTTATGCCATAGATCCAGATCTATTTCATTATTTAATTAATTTAGGTCTCATACCACCTGATAAAGTGAGTAAATATATTTTTTCTGATTTCTCCAGGGAAGACATAGTGGATAAATTAAGTAACCCCACTTCATCAGTGGTATCAGAGCAATGTTTGTGGGACAGCATTATGAACAATTCCTTAGAATAAACATTTTGAGAATTTTATTTTTTTTTAACGTGGATGCATAAGTATTTGAATGTCTGACCTGAGGAATGTTAAAAGAAGCTGGTTTCCAAAGCTTTTGCTGATTAGGAACTGTCAAGGTTTATTGCATTTTCCCAAATGTAGAGGCACCAAACTGGCAATTGCCTTAAATAGGCTGAATTTTAGATTTCAGTGCTTCTCCTGCATCTCACTGTAACAAGTTAAGTATACACAGCCAGTGACTTGTGAAATTTTGAGGGGTGAAGGCAATATGATTTGTGCAATCTGTGTTTTGGTGTCCTGGAGAATTTTTTTGTATAATCACTGCTCAACTTTATGAAGCACACGCAAAAACACATACCTTTCTTTGTGTCTTTACTGTGATGTTGTAGAGCTTGGATCATATGGAAACCTAAAATATTATGACACAATGACTGAAGAAGGTAAGAAATATTTTCGAATTTTTTTGTATCAGCTTTTTTGGAAAAGCTGCGCCTTTTATGTGTTTACGTTTTCCTTCATCCTTCTTAATCCTCTTTTCAGTTTCTTCATTTTTTTAATACCTCCTTTTTGCATGTTTTCACTGATGGCGCAATGAGTTATTTCTCTTTTTTCAAGTTTTTGTATTTGGCATTTCAGTTTTGCAATTTCAGATAAGGAAATACAACGGAATACTTTTATTAGAGAACATGTTCAAAAACTACACTTGCAAATTATATAGCACAGTATACTACTTCACAGATGGTAAATTCTAATTATGTGCCATGTTTTACAAATGATCTATGGATGTTCAAATCACTCAGTTTGTGAACAATTACTAAGTTACTTCACTTTATTGTATTACTCAAAAGTAATGAATAAACTTTGAAAACTAGGCATGACTATTCCTAGAATATTAATTGTATGCTTAATTGCAATGCAAAAATGATGCAATTTAAAATCCTGGTTCCAGAAATACAAGAAGGAGGTAATTAGGATTTAAATCAGGGCTCAATTAAAAATCAGCATATTTTCCCGCTGATTGAAAAACATGTCAGTTTATTATACTAATTCAGTAAAGCAGATAACTGGTACTATATCTCCAGCACATGCTTTCAGTCGTAGTGCAGTCAGCATTCCTATGATTTTGAGGTTTCACTGAACTGAAACCTGATTGTCAGGATCAAGGCCTCTTGTCCAGCTCTGATTAAAATGCCAGACACATGGTTTCATGAATGTTCAGTTTAGTAATTAGTGGAATTTTTGAGGATGGACATAAGCTTATGGCTTGCAGAAAAGTTAGCTGCCTAGTCCTACTGATTTTTAATATTGGGAATGCAAGGCAAAAAGATTAATAAAAAGGTGTTGACTTCTGACTATTTCCCATTTTCTGCATCTGCTGCTGGTACTCAAATATAACTGTACTATTGTGGGGCTGGCTGTAGCAAACAGTTCCTTCCATTTTTGTGTGTATTGTTGGAAGATGCTGATCTCTTCTGTAGCAGGTGTGAGCACCAGCTCACAGGGCAGTTGTGCCACATCATCTTCCTTTGCCCTGATTCTTCATCTGATTCACAGGATTGGCACTGATATAGGAAAAGAGTTCAGGGAGGTGATTTTACTGTGCAAACAGGGGCATCTATGTTGCTTAAATACACCTTTCAAGTACCTGAAATGAGTCATTAAACCGGGCTATTCTGATACAGCCACCAGAGCTAAAGCTTTTGAACTATGTCTCATCTCAGCCACCAGATCATAGTCTTTTTAAAATCTAGATACAAAAGTAACTTCTCAATGTAGCCTTCAGGTTGGGTATATTAAGGTTTTGTTTGGTTGGTTTTTTTTTCTGAAGTATTATATTTACAATTTCAGGACTATTCACTACATTAGTAGCCTTCTGATATTCATAAATACTCCACTGAAAGTTAAATGTAGATGTTTGTGAGAAAATACCAATACAAGTGTGATACATACAATATATGTATATATTAATACT
This sequence comes from Phaethornis superciliosus, assembly GCA_023637945.1. Taxonomy (NCBI): domain Eukaryota; kingdom Metazoa; phylum Chordata; class Aves; order Apodiformes; family Trochilidae; genus Phaethornis; species Phaethornis superciliosus. The sequence continues at coordinate 33,501,986 of JAJQWJ010000004.1, read as the reverse complement.
GTGCCTATCCTGAAGTAATGCTCTTAATAATCAATGTAATCCCAGAAAGCACTCCTCAAGAATAAATAATTCAAAACTATAATGTAGCAATAGCAAAAATCCAGTATCAAAAATCTTCCAGTAGCAAAAGTAAGAAAGAAAACTCTTGTCTTTAGGAGGATTAACAGTGACAAGAGTCTATGATACAGTTTACCTGATACAACTGTCATCATCATTTTTGAGAACAGTCAGATATTGGAATGGTCTCTCAGGCAAAGTGATAGATTCCTCCACTTTGGAAAGTTTTAAGTCTCAGCTCAACAGTGTGCTGACATATGTTGTACAAACAATAACATTAGAAGGGTTGTACCAGATGATCCTTCAGTTCCCTCCCAACCTCATATTCTATGATTCTATGATTCTGTGATTGATTTCACAAAAGAAGTAAAGAATAGTGTATCCCAGAAGTGGTATTTAGGTCAAAGTGTTCTGTATTTTAAACTTTCTATTTGTATATTCAAAAGAATCAGTCTGCATCACATTTATGTTGATTATCCATTTTCCTCCTCTGCCTTTTTTGACAGAATTTCTTTATACATTTCTAATTGAAAGTTAGTCGCAGGAACATACGAAGCCAGTTGCAAAGCCATGGAATTTTTTCTAATATATTACATCCTTGTCAACAGGTCCTCAAATCCAGAGTGGAGATAGGCAGGAAATTCCACTGGTGGAGATGCTGAGGCACTTCTATTCTTATTGCTGCATAAGAACAGACAAAGACAAAAAATGATGGTTAGGCTGCAATGCACAATCAGATACAGCACAGTGGCCAGAGGACCATTGTCCTCCAGGTCTTAGAAACTGATCTCCATTGTTTTCTTTGCCACTTTTTGGTCTGAAAGTGACTTTAAATTAATTGCAGATTAATCAGGTGCATCTAGGAGGAAAAATGTACTCTATCAAGTGGGAAGAGACCCTCACAGTAATCTTGTACTGTCAAGTAACCTCCACTGACAGCCTAAAATGTGACAAAAGTGTACATATTTTCAGTTGATATTTCTGTAGGATTTTAAAGTTGAAGGAGAAAGCCCATGAGGTAGATTTCATGGAACTAATAAGATGTGACCCACTAGGTATGTTCCACAGCTGGCCACAAGCATGACTCGTTGGTGCAATTCAGACTGCTCAACAGCCAGAGATCTGGCATCTTCAGACTCATGAAAGGTTGGCTATTGCTGTGAAGATGTAGTAATTTGCATTTGATCAGAGAAAAGACTAGACAAATGGCGGAGTCTTCAATTTTTTAATCAGTGAATTTCTGAAGGTAAACTATTTTCCCATCAAATCAAGGACTTTCCTAACCCAGGGAATCTATAGTTTTCAGTTTAGATTGTGGTCAAAGGGTTTGCTTTCTAAGATGATATCCTTGATAAGCAGGAGAATCTCTGCCATCTGGAAGTACTGATATAGATCAAGACATATCTATCTTATGTGATACAGATTTGTTTGCATATATTAAACCAATTTAGTTTTAAGCTAATCACCTTGATGTGCTGTTCTTTCTACCCTAGCCTTTGTAAACTAAAATGGGCTGCAAATCTGTCTAGCAAATCTAGATTACTCAAGAATTTTCTATAACAATCTATCTATTTTGGGTCCTTGGAATCAATCGTTTTTATTCATCTAAACTCTCATGATACTAGATGGTGTGAAAATTACTTTTAGGTAGTCAAACCTATAATAGAAATATTTAACAAATGTTAAAGTGCAAACATAAGGTCCGACCTTCTCATAGTAACATAAAATACCTATGAACTGTTTCAGTAACCCCAGCTAAAGATAAAAAAAAGGCATGAGAGAGGATCTGTACCTAAGGGTCTTGCTGCAAAGGTGAAATTACAAAGAAATATCCCGAGCTGGTCCTTTTTCCTAGTGATTGTGTTTCCCCTTTGCTGAACAAACTTTGAGTGGAGGAGGAGGAGGAGGAAATGTCAAGGAAAGGGACAGAGGAAGAATAGCTCTGCTGGTTTTTGAAATCTCACTGTCTTCATGCAGGCTGGTAGTGCTGCTTTCCTCAGTTTTGTGCTTTTGGTAGTCTATGTTATGTCTTTTACTCATTTCCTAACAATGTTACCTACACTGAGTAAATCTAATGGAAGGTAATGATATAAAACAATGTAAGCTGGACAATGCTTGTACTGAGAAATAAAACTAAACCAAAATACAATTTCCATTTCAAATGTTGAAGTTAATTTCCATGACCATGACTTGCAACTCTGGTACACTCTCCTGAACAAAGTGGTCTAACTTACAATGTTAAAAGTTAGTGTTAAAAGTGCAAGAAATCCGTATGCTGGGAAGAAGGAAGTTTTGGAGAATATGAAAAAAGTTGGAAACAACTTCAATTAAGCTAACCTAAACTAGTGTGAATACCTGCAGAGACATTTTCAGTGCAATAATTGCTCAAGTTACTCTAATAAAAAAATCTAAATAATCCCAAATTATCTCAAACAAAAGCCTAGAGTATCCATATAGAATTCTGCATCACTTTAATGAAACTCTTTGAATTGAACCTAGATTAAAAGATCCTACAGCATCCTGGAATAGGTAGAGACATGGATGGTAGGGAAGTGTATTTCTCAGAAAACGTCTCAGTTGCATCATTTGCATTACTTGCAAAAATGCATCTGTGTATTAGGGGCATCACAAGCCAAATTCTGAAACATAGGAACAGACTTGATTCTTTCAGCTTAAAACAATTAGAAATGTAATTTGCCTTTTTTTTTTCTCCATTTTTATTTTGTCTTATCTGATATACCGAGCAACTATATTTCTCTTGATATCTCTTTTTCTTTCTTTAATTCTTTGTTTCTTCTTCTCACTAAAATCTGGTACTCACCCTGAGCACTGAAATAATGAGATGGCTTGCTATTTTATGATTGTGTTCTACTCTGACATATTCCTCTGCAGACAAATTTACTCTAGGTTCCATGTACCCAAAAAGATAATCTTCGCAATGTATTGGGAATGGCTAATTATTTTTTTGGAGCATGTCTTTCTGAAAAGATTTGGACTGCTGTAGAGACAGAAATGCATATTAAATCTTTGTGGTATTACTTTCCAAGTGATTTGCTGTTGACATTAATTGCTCTTTCCAGCAAATGATAGCTGCTAGTCTCTGTGGACTGTTCATGTGCGCCTTCACATACAAACCTGTTGATGCAGGGCTTTAAAGCTCCCATTTGTGAGAAGGGAAGAGAAGACTGCCTTCTTGACTAAAGATTTATCTCCTGTCCCTTTTATTTTAGACAAGAAACAGTGGCTCTCTTATCCAACTGACACGTTCATTTGTGGCTTCGCACTGTTACTTCCCACTATTAATCAGTTATGTGATTCCACTGAAATATCTTTTGGTCTTAAGAGTATGATGTTTTTGCTTCTAGGACACCAGAAATTTTCAGTGGAAATGAAGAATTAAAACAGTCTCAGTCCCTGTAATGGCATTAATTGGAAGCATACTGTACCAGTTTTACTTTTAAAAAATATTAAGAAGAAAAAGACCAAAGGGCAATAGCAATGAGGGTAACAATAGAGAAAGACAGAAAATCATCTTTCTACTCAACATAGATGATCATAAGATGTCCAAAACATCTTTACATAGGAAAATCAACAAATGCAGAGGACAGATTAAGTTAATTTCACTTATTATTTGCCATCTTTGACACCACCTTTCACACTGAATATGTTATTTGGACTTAGTGTTCAATAAACAGTGACAGGACCTGCGGCATCTCTTAGGATAGAATGAGCTGCACTGGATCTGGTATAGATGATTAGCTGCATGGTTAACATCACAGGAGAAAAAAAACAGCTGCCAGGTTAAGAAGAAACTTCACCTTTGAGAAGCTGGTATGGAAATCATATAATCTGGAGATTTCTTCTTCCTTTTTTTTTTTTCTGAAATACCTGTGAAAGTCACAGGTGCATAGCTGAGTGCAAAGTGACAAAAGTGACCACAGTGCCCATGATGAAATACATGTGTTCATTTGAAATTATGTGTTCTTGTGCAATTGAGAGTTGAAAATATTTGTTTGTTTATAGTATCTTTATTTATCTGTACTCATCTTCTGTTGAGACTGAAATCCTAACCACTTTTTTAGGTGGAACTTTACTGCCTGCTTCTGAAGAAAAGAATATCTTTTGTTTTTAATTTCTTGTTGTAATTATTGATGAGTTCTCAGACCAGAAAGAAATTCTTTTCAACAAAAAAGAGGTGTAAATGAGAACATCATATAGCATTTAATAACAAGTTTTCTGCCTGAAAGAGGATGGAAGTGGACCATCAGCACCAATTCATGGAGCCCATCTATTGAAAAGAAATTTTGTTTCTCATAAAAGCTTCATTTTAGTTTTTATAGTAACATTGCTTTCTTTTAGGAAAGTTCAAGGAAAGAGCTTCGATTCTGCATAAGATTGCCAAAAAGAAGTGCCAGGTTGAAGATAGTGAAAGACAAAATGGAGCTGCTAATCACGGTGAGTGCAGCAGTGCAGATTTATCGCCTGTTCCTTTCACTGTTTGAAAATCTTTAGAGACTGATACATCCTTCTACTTCACTTTTGCTGTCTTAGTAAAAATATTGTGATTCCCTATATAAGAGGGGCTGAAAATTATCCAGAGGACAGGAATTAAGTGCAAGAAGAGAAAGTTAGTTAAGGCGCCTAGAAAGCTTCCTGAAAGTGCTGAATACAAAGTAGAAATCCTGATTTTGGATGTGTTAAAGTGACAGAAGTAGAGAGACAAAATTTACTCACAGTTTGTATGTGAAAATTTAATTAGTTTATTGAGCTGCTCTAGGAGAATCTGTGTTTTATGTGGTATCATCCTTGTCACCAAAAGAAACAGCCTTTATATTTCAGATTTGACTTTTCTGTCTGTGAGTTGCTGAGAGTTGTTTAGGCCCATTTATGCAAATTGTGCAAAATTACCCTATTATGGTTTTCCATTAAAGATAAGAATTTGCATTTCAGTTCGTAAGTTCCTATAGAAAAAGAAAATACATATTATGTCCTGCTTTTCTACTTTACCTTGGCATGTTTCTGCATTAGAAAATAAGATATAAATATATCTGATAAAAGATTAATGATCTTATCAGTTGACCCTTTTTCTGACCTTTTGCTATGTGTAGATGCTATTTGCTTGCAGAATCAAGCAGTCGAGTGAGACACTGATAATAAACAACAATGCTGGCTAGGGGGTTTAAGAGACAGTACACATGCACTGAAAAAATTACAGATGGTCTGTCACTCTACTGTGACTGTGATCTTGTTTATTTTTATTTCGGAAGTATCTCCATAGACTCCTGTGTTTACTTCTGTGCACAAGAGCACACCCCTCAGAAGAGTTTAATTCAAAATGTATATTGGTCAAATGAAGAAAGAAATTTTGTCTCTCTCTTTTTAAGGTAGATGATAGTTGACACTCTGTATTTGACCGTTTACACAGACTGAATAAGCTAAAGCATTTTCAATAATAGATTTGTTCTAAATATTCTGTCTGTTGTTTTCTATTCTGATTTATGGATGATGCCAAAGAAAAAAGCGCAAAAGTGGAAGTTGCAGTAACACCACCAGCTGATTCAGGACCAGTGCAGAATGGAATCGCCCACAACGTTGATGAAGAGGTTAATACCTTTTTTTATTCTTCTTTTGATATTTAAACTCGTAAATATATCACATGCTTGATTGTGCATTTCACTGATTGTATACATCTTAATAGCAAGAAGCTGCTAATATGAATTGTCTACAATATATTTAGTCTTAATTCACAAACAAAACCCAAGTTTAGTTTGCCATATACTAAAGCTCTTCTGCCCTTCAGCATAAGGTAAGAGGATAGACGTATATGTGTTCTTTTATAAAATATATTTTTATATATCAGATAATGTGTTGACAGACTTAAATGCAGCTAATGGAATTTTCTTGTCTGATTATCACCACTGCACAAAACCTGTATTCTTAAGAGGATAGCCTGTCATTTTGTGCTTTCTGGGATAGTTAGAAATAGTTATAAAAGAGGAGCTGCACACAAACTTCTTTATCCCACCTTCTGTTATCTTGAGACAAACAAGAAATTAAGCTGAGTGAGTTGTACTAAACAAATGTTTCTTTGACTCTTATTGCAGATGGTTAAAATCTGCAGAAGAAGTAATTAAATGCTTTAGTGTATTTTAACACACACCTTTTGTAGATAATGAGTAAGTGCATAACTGTGTCTAATTCGTGCAATGGCTTTTGAAATAGCTATAGGGTTGAGCTAGCTTTTTCCTTAAATAAACTGTAAATCTAAAGAGTAGTTGACTGCAAAATTTGGTACTTCCAGAACTTTTAAAAATGTCTTTCAATTTTTTATTACACCACCTGCAGCCTAGCTAGGCAAATAAGAGGAAAAATGCTGCTGAATCAATTCTGCTCTTTTAGACTGAGACAGCAAAACCTGAAAAGGAGAAAGTCTTGTTAAAAATAATCCTTGATTCAGAAGCTTTTATAGTGGTTTTATTTGTACAGTTTACTTCTTAGCATACTCCTTAGGCTGTAGTGCCACAATAAAATTACTGCAAGGTCTATACCATAACATGGACTACTCTGTATTAAAAGTGGGATGAACTTTGTTACATTTACATACAGCAAAATCATGCAAAAAAGGGGTAATAGCCATGTTTTGTTTTGAACTGTCCCACATTTAAGTTTTGGTGTTATAGTTGCTTTCCCTTATTTATCATTTAACAAAATTGTAAGTCTGAATCACAGATCATCTGATTGCCTTCATGAACTGAGCAATAGCACTATAGGTGCAATTTTTTCTATGAAAGGCTTTGCAAGCCATAACAAAAATTAGGTGTATGAGTAATGGAGTGTGTTTGTGTCTGATTGCTGCATCCTGAACACAATTATCCCTCACTAGGAGCATAATTTGAAACATGCTTGCAACAGGGAAAGGGTATCCTTTTTTTTTTTTCCTGCAAGTCTGGAAAAGAACTTGCAATGTTTAGTCAGGTAAGTCTTTGGGAAGTGTTCTGTTTTCTTTATTTAGCTGGAGGTGGAGAAATTACAAGATTATTTTGGACAGCTGGTGTGTTAGTCCAACAAATACTGGCAGATAGCTTTAGCTTTTTACCTTTTCGAGATAATTTTGGTCTCTGTGAGTAGAAATTGAGAATAAGAATCAAAAGTCTAAAAGATACGGATAGTTTTTGATATCCTGAATGCTCGGTAACTATAATGACTCTCCCATGCAAAGGAGAACATAGTAGAACATTAAATTACCTTTTCTGTTAATCTAAGTTGACAGTTAACTAAGTTGGTCAGACTGACATGCCACTTAAAGGCCCTTTTCATCCCAGTAAATCATTACTCTTACAGAAATGAGATGAGTAAAATCTGTGTGATAAAAATTCTCAGAACCATACTGAAACACTCAGCATTTTAAGGTTAGAAAGATAAATTTTAAGGTCCATTTGGATCCTGTTCTGAGAGTCCAACCTCACCACTGCAGTGAAATATTTCTTTTGATGATTCTTTAACTTCAGCCAAAACAAAACCGAACAAAATCCAGATCAGAACAACTTTTAGACTTATGTTCTCAGAGGTCAGTAAGGGATGACATAGCCTGGTTTAACCTGTTAACGTGTACGTAAATCAGTCTGTGGGTTTTATGAAAACTACGATGGACTCTTAATAGAGCTCAGTAGTTTAAGAAGGAAACTGATCTTTCAATGTAAGATTTTTTTTCAGGTGAGGTTGTTCAGTGAAAACAATGAGGGAAAAGCAATCCTAGGCAATTGCATCTCACTGCAATGTCCACATGCTGTCATTCTGCATTGTAGCGAAGCCATTTCTGAGCTTTTCAGAAATCCACAATGTCAAGCAGCCTCATCACTCAAGACAATGGTTTCCATTTCAAGCAACTGCATGGCAAGGAGAAAAAATTATTTCAGGAGTACATTACTCAGCAATACCTTGCTTTCATCTCCCTTTAGACATTTTATACTTTCACTGAGGCAGGGTTTGGAACGTTTATGTTGATTTCGAACATAATGTTATTATAATGTTCCTGTGTTAATTTTATAACTAATATGTTAATAAGGGCATTCTGAAAAATTCTTGTGCTGTATCAGAGGTGGGATACATCATTTATCCTTAGTGAAATTACAAAATCAATCAAGCAGAGCAGTTAGTATCTGATGGAGGAGTGATTCTGCAGATTTAGCTCCATCAGTCTGAAGGAAAGGATTTTGCAGGTCTGCTGTCACAATAAAAACTAGCAATCCCATAATAACATTCTGAGACGGCCCATGCTGGGTTCCTCACCAGTGGGATTTCTAATTTTGTCTTCTCCAGTGATAGCCTGACAGCTGCTGGTATCTCATATGGCTTTCATTACTGATATGCTGGAACCTATTTAAAAGCATAATTAAAAAGTGCGTATTCAAATTTTTGAAGTGTTGTAATGAAACCATTCACTCATCCATGTGACAAATAAATAGGTCTCTATAATACTCAGGATCCTACTTCCCTGTGAGGGTTCTCTGCTTACTTCATACTGTACAGGAACCCTTCCTAAACATATTGCCTGGCTTTTTGTACACAGCTTCCTGATAGACCTACCCAAGCCATGCCATTACCTGGATGCTAACACTGGGCTGTTTGGTTTCCTTCTCCTTTGTACATTGCATTCATGGACACTGACAGGATTTCTCCTGATTTATGGAAGTGCAGGCAATGACTGAATCACACAGCATTCACGTGTCCTTCTTCTTCAATGAAGATTAGAATTTGAAGAGTGGAAATTGCCTTCCCCCACTTTGTTTCCAACTTTTCCAAACTTTATGCAGACAATACATATCCCTTGGAAATAATATAGCTTCAGAGACAATGATATCAGTTCTAACTGCAGGCACAGGATAGTATGACAGACAGTATTCATCAGTAGTTTCTTCTCTTTAAAAAAATCACTCATTAAAGCTCAGTGACAAGAATAAATTCATTTCGGCTCAGGTCTGATCTACAAATATGCTTGAATTTTGATATTTTTGTGAATAATTATTCTCCATTTTACACTGAGGACATAATTTTCTTCTGTTCCAGGAGTATAATTCAATCTTGATTGGCCTGATTTTTTTGATTATTTTTCTTTTGTGTGATGCAGAAGGAAGTACTGTAGTGTCAGAATTTGTCAGAATAATAATGTCAGAATGACATTGCTTCTCTCCAATTTTCTACTTGTGTATGTCCAAAGACAAGGTTTTGTGATATGCAAGAACTGTTCAGAAACTGCCCTAAGAAAACTTACCAATAGTGTCTCTGTTTCACAGTGATGATAATTTAGAACTGAGAAAATTAGGGACATTGCCTGTCTTGACCTCCAAATAGGTATCTGGGGGGGAAAATGTTGTCCTGAAAATTGTGAGCAAGGTAAGAAGTGTATTCATAAAGCAGGATATCAAATATGTGTAAAACAAATTTGTAAAAAAAAAAAAATTGTACAAAAAAAAAATTTGTAAAACATTTTTGCAGTCAGAATATAGAAAACTTGCACAGGGATTTAATTCTTTCTCCTCCAGAGAGATTGTGGCTGCCCACTCCCTGGAAGTGTTCAAGGCCAGGTTGGATGGGGTTTTGAGCTACCTGGTCTAATTGGAGGTGTCCCTGCCCATGCAAGGAGGTTGGACTAGATGATCTTTAAGGTCCTTTCCAAGCAAAACCATTCTCTGATTCTGTGACTGTCAAGTTTCACTATCATCTTCATGCTTTTCCCTCTTTCAAAACAAGCACAGTCATATTTGTGGTTTTTCTTACTTTTCAGTGATAAAGATTATGGTGCCAGGGTCTAGACACAAGCATTTCCTTAATATAGAATCCTGTAGTGGAGTTAGAATTATATGAAAATAGGTATATTAAAATTAAGTTATCCGCTAGTAGAAAGAGAATATGCAAATAAATCCATCTTACTTATAAAACACGTATTCATTTAAAAGTATGATACTGACAAAAGGATCTTTGTGAAAGGAAGTTCTCAGGCTAAGATTGCAAGAAAAGGGGAAAAAATAGTTTTTAAGTTCTGTTTTAATTTTCATGTATTTGCAATTAAAACTTCTTTTTTAAAAAAGCGTAATACTCCAACTGCTATTATTTGGGTTTCCCTATGCCTCTCCTTGTTTCTTTATGGTTATTTTGGTGATCTGTATGATTCAAAACTCCTTTCTTCCAATTCTTTCCTCCTTTCCTTCTTTTCCAATTGCACAAGGTTGAAATGCTTCACAAGAGAGGGAAAGACACTGTCAGTTAATGACTTTCACAAGGTTTTACTCATGAATTAAGTGAATTTCACTTAATTTCCTTTTTTTTTTTTTTTCCTTTTTTCTTTTTCTTCCAGTTTCTTTAATTGTCTCTTCCATCCTGCACTGCCTTGCTTTTCCTTTTTCCCTGGGCCCTTAACTCCATTCTTACTCTACTCTCCTCCAGGAAACCTCAGCTGCCCTCTTGCTTTAAAGTGATTAAAGTGATTACAGACACCAACCAGAAAGATAAAAAGGAGGTTAAAGAAACGCACAGCAGTGGCCTAATTAAAGCCCTGACAATTTAGAAAAAGATTTACAAAATCACAGAATCATTCAGGTTGGAAAGGACCTCAGAGATCATCAAGTCCAACCCTTGATCCACTCCCTCTGTGGTTACCAGACCATGGCACTGAGTGCCACATCCAGTCTCTTCTTAAAAACCTCCGGGGACAGATAATCCACCACCTCCCTGGGCAGCCCATTCCAATGTCTGATCACCCTCTCTGTGAAGAAATTCTTTCTAATATCCAACCTAAACTTCCCCTGGCACAACTTAAGTCCATGCCCTCTTGTCTTGTTGAAAGTTGCCTGGGAGAAGAGCCCAACCCCCCCCTGGCTCCAGCCTCCTTTCAGGGAGTTGTAGAGAGCGATGAGGTCTCCCCTGAGCCTCCTCTTCTCCAGGCTGAACACCCCCAGCTCCCTCAGCCTCTCCTCACAGGACTTGTGCTGGAGTCCCTTCACCAGCCTGGTTGCCCTCCTTTGGACCTGCTCCAGGACCTCAATCTCCTTCCTGAACTGAGGGGCCCAGAACTGGACACAGGACTCGAGCTGTGGCCTCACCAGGGTTGAGTACAGGGGCAGAATCACTTCCCTGGACCTGCTGGCCACGCTGTTCCTGATCCAGGCCAGGATGCCATTGGCCTTCTTGGCCACCTGGGCACACTGCTGGCTCCTGTTCAGCTTCCTGTCAATCCAGACTCCCAGGTCCCTCTCTGCCTGGCTGCTCTCAGCCACTCTGTGCCCAGCCTGGAGCTCCCCATGGGGTTGTTGTGGCCAAAGTGCAGGACCCGGCACTTGGCCGTGTTGAACCTCATCCCATTGGAGTCAGCCCAACTCTCCAGTCTGTCCAGGTCCCTCTGCAGAGCCCTCCTGCCTTCCAGCTGATCCACACTCCCCCCCAGCTTAGTGTCATCTGCAAATTTGCTGATGATGGACTCAATCCCCTCATCTAAATCATCAATAAAGATATTAAACAGAACTGGGCCCAGCACTGATCCCCGGGGGACACTCAGGTGAGCGGCCACCAACTGGATCAGCACCATTCAGCACCACTCTCTGGGGGCCTCCAGCAGTTCCTAACCCAGCACAGAGTGCTCCTGTCTGAGCTCTGGGCTGACAGCTTTGTCAGGAGAATGCTGTGGGAGACGGTGTCAAAGGCTTTGCTGAAGTCCAGGCAGACCACATCCACAGCCTTCCCCTCATCCCCCAGGCAGTCACCCGATCATAAAAGGAGATCAGGTTGGTCAGACAGGACCTGCCCTTCCTGAACCCATGCTGGCTGGGTCTGATCCCTTGTCCATCCTGTAGGTGCTGTGTGATTGCCCCCAGGATGAGCTGCTCCATAACCCTGCCAGGCACTGAGGTCAGGCTGACAGGTCTGGAGTTTCCTGGGTCCTCCTTTCATCCCTTTTTGTGGATTGCTGTGACATTCACCAGCTTTCAATCATCTGGGATCTTCCCAGTGAGCCGAACTGTTGGTAAATGATGGAGAGCAGCATGGTGAGCTCTTCTGTCTGCTCCTTCATCACCCTGGGGTGGATCCCCTCTGGACCCATAGCATGTGAGGACCCCAGTGGCTCAGCAAGCCACTTTTCAAGCCATTGGGCAACAAGATCAGCACTACCCTGATGCTGCTTGTAGAAATTCAACAAGTCGTTCCAGAAATTATCCCCAACAAATCAATTGTCCCAGACAGTAAGACTCAAAATACTGCTCCCACTGTAAGCAGCAGCAAATCCTCACTTTGATACAACTGGGATTGTCCACAGGACAGACAGCTGTGGTCTCCTTCCCAGCCCCCAAGCAGAACCGCAGGTAATACCTTCTCCCATCATACAGTCTGTAAGATGTTCCTGTTTCATTTGCAGCCCCAATTGCTTTCTCTCCTGCTGGATATTGCCTCTTCTTCAGGGATTTTGTTCTACTTTCAGCATTCAGTCTCTTAACCTTCACCAGGTTGCCACAAGGGAGAAGACTTATATAAAACTTCATAGAATGGTGTTAAGCATGTATAAGAAAATGAAAGAAAACTAAAAGGACACTGACAATATCTCATTAAATGTTTTATAGAGTGCCCTTCAAAGAAATTATCCTTCTGAGAAGTCCAATTGTCTCCCTCCCCTTTCCCCCGCCACCTTCTTCACAAGCATTTGATTGTGTTCAGTCATAGTCATTTTAAGCTCTGGCTTTCCCAAAAATAGCTTCCAATCTGAAGATAACACCTTTTCCTCCCACCTACACGCACGCGCATGCGCGTGCACAAGCACACACACACACACACATACACACATGCGCACACTTTTACCTGTTTCCATGGAAACCCCACCGTAAAACATTTATATGCCAATTGTATTAGAGATAACTTTTCCATTAAAATAGTAAGGCAGCTTGTGTGTCTTAGGAAAATGCCACTAATGCTTTATTGGTTTTTGTTGTGTCTAATCTGCTTACCTGAGCAACAGCGTGGCAAAGCTGGCTTTGCCTTCCCCATCACAGAAGAGCAGGAAGGTGCACTGAGCTTCAGGGCAGAGGCCATGGTGGGGATGGACAAATCTCCCCTTTCCCAGTGTACTCATTCCATTTACACCAAATTAGCATTATGTGAATCTCAGTAGTAGTGTTGTGTTCTTTGTCCCAGGCTATGGTTCTGGGCTATATTAAACATTTCTATTTTGTGGAGAGAGGGCAGAGATCAGACCAGCCTTTGCTGTAAGGCCATGATGTATTTCAGCATGCCTGGTAGTTGTTTGATTGATCACCAAAAATACATTTTTCAAAGACTAAACCTTTTTTCAGTTGCCACACTCAGACCAAAGTAAATTTCTGCATCTTGTTTGCTCTCTGTAACTTAATGAGAGTGACAATGCCATCAAAAGGGATTGATCTTTATTTTCCTAAGGCTGCTCAGTTGCCTAGTCCACATTTTTTTCTGCTTTACACCAGTTTAACTTACTTGAAAACTAGGACAGTAAAAATGGCATGAAGGCTTATTCTTCAGAGATATCTACATCACACTATAGCTGCTTGCTTCTCTTAGGTGGGCTGACTGCAGTTTTGACTATTAAATTCAGAGTATTTCTTGTGAAATCTCTGGTACTAACATGGGCATAAAAAGCTGAAAATCATCTCCAGGAGCTGTGCTTTCAGGTATTTGTACAAGACCTCAAGAGGCAAAAAGTGGCTTTTTTGAGTCAGTTCACACTGCAGAAAGTATTCATGTAAACTACCTGCCCTAAGAAGGGTATTCATACATGCAGAATGCATTCTGAAACCTCGGGAATTTACTTTTACTCCCTGCTTGAATTTTACTAAAGAGTTCATGAGGAAAGACATTGTTTTCTCTCTTACTTCCCTCATTGCTGTACTAGCTTAGTAACTCACCTTCTTTCACATCTTTCGTTTCCAAAAGACAGGTAGGAGAAGATAAATGAGCAATACAAGTTACATAATAAACTAATAATAAATGAAAATAATAAATTAATTCTGCTTTTAATAAACTAAAAGCAGAAACTTGACACTGTTCTATAAGTCACAGTACAGATCTACTTGCCTTTGTCCTCTGAGATTTGCTATTCTAGAAAAATAATCTCAATTCTGAGAATCAGTAATTAGCTCTGAGACAGTTAACATTCTGAGATATCATAATTTTCCTTGATTTGCTTTTGTGAGAAGTTGTGCAGAGCTCTTAACTTCCAAGAATAATTTAAAAAATTAGAGTTTAAGAGTCTTTTGCAGCACTATCAAGCAAATAAAGAAATGGCCTACTTATAGGTGGTACAATGTCTATACAAAGTAAATTGAATTGCTAATAGTTCTTCTCTGCAGTGTTCTTTCTTCTGGAGTTGTAATGCTACCTTTGTATTCTTTAATCATATCAGAAGTCAAAATGCACAAGAAATGCAGAAACATGAGAATTCATAGTTCAGCTTTTCAGTTTGGTTGGGCTGACAGAATAAGCCTCATATTTATAATTCATATGTTATAGCTTTTATACCATATGGACTTCTTGGTAAATAGTGGCCTATTGAGTATTTCAGAGAAATTTGTGGTTCATTTTACTTGTTTTCCATTTTGTCTTACTGTCAGGAAAAAAGTATAGCAGGGCAGTTTGATGTTGTGCCAGAAAAGCAAATGTTTTTCATAAGATAATACAAGCATTAGCACCCATGGAGACAATGATTTTATGATGTTTGCTAGAAGCAGTGACTACATTTTGACTTTGGCAGATGGAGTTTGATACAAGCTGCTGTTTATAAACAGAATAGTTATTGATGAAATGTCACCATATGTTTCTATTGTTCTTATAATGTGAAACACAGTATCATTTCCTATATGTGGCAAACTTTTCTTGGAAGATTCAGAAAACTTGTCAGAGCAATCCTGAGCAAACCAGTAAGAAATATCTTCAGTGGATTATAGACAAGTATTAGGTAGATGCCCTTGGATAATAAACTTGAGAAAGATGAAGGGTTTGGAGATTTGGCACCTTTTTCATTGTTTGTAATGAGTTACATAGAACTTTTGAAGTAGCAAGAAGTTATGAATATACACAGACTGGTTTAAAAGAAAATAGTATTTTTAGAGAGGTTTAAAAGAGAGCACAGGACTAAACAACACTTCTAATCTCAGTTCTTCAGCATAACTATATTTTTATCATATATTAATTATATATTTATAACTATATTTTTTTATGTTTAAAGAGGTACTCTACTAAGCCTAGTAGAATATGCAAAGGGAGCATTCCCCAGAATTAATTTGGTTATCACTAGTGATCAGTTCTGCACTAGGATATGAGTATACATACTGCAAATGTGTAACAAAAATCAGTACTGAGCACAACCAGGAAAAAACGAGGATATAGTAATAAAAAGTGGAAAGAATTATGACAGCTAATGAGAATTTCAGAGAAACATATTAATGGCTATTAATATGAAGGTCTAAAGCACCTGCTGCCTAAACCTTTAATTTGTTGAAAATGAAAACACATACCACATTCCAGTACTTCTTCCCTGAGTGCCCATGTCTGACCATCACTAGAATCTAGATACTAGTAGGCCCTTGTTTTGAAATTCATAGAAGCTAGATATGCAAATACATTAAGCTTCCTTACTTCCACTTATTTTTGGAAGGTCAGCATTTGAAAACAGGATGCTGATTCCAGATTGTGAAATAAGAAATGGAGATCCAGTCTATAGCATCTGTAATTACCAGTTCTGGTCCCCTCAGTTCAGGAAGGAGATTGAGGTCCTGGAGCAGGTCCAAAGGAGGGCAACCAGGCTGGTGAAGGGACTCCAGCACAAGTCCTGTGAGGAGAGGCTGAGGGAGCTGGGGGTGTTCAGCCTGGAGAAGAGGAGGCTCAGGGGAGACCTCATCGCTCTCTACAACTCCCTGAAAGGAGGCTGGAGCCAGGGGGGGTTGGGCTCTTCTCCCAGGCAACTTTCAACAAGACAAGAGGGCATGGACTTAAGTTGTGCCAGGGGAAGTTTAGGTTGGATATTAGAAAGAATTTCTTCACAGAGAGGGTGATCAGGCATTGGAATGGGCTGCCCAGGGAAGTAGTGAATTCTCCATCCCTGGAGATATTTAAAAAGAGACTGGATGTGGCACTCAGTGCCATGGGCTGGTAACTGCAGCGGTAGTGGATCAAGGGTTGGACTTGATGATCTCTGAGGTCCCTTCCAACCCAGCCAATTCTATGATTCTATGATTGACTTCATGCTGGAGTTAAACCAGTGAGAGTAAGTTTGCCCAACTGCATTGTGGACTGAAGTTTGGCCTTATATTTTGGGGATAACTCTCCTGGGGAGAGCAGCACAACATGAATGTGAAAAGGTTTCAGATGGAGCAAGGTTTCTCAAAAGACATCTGGCAGATCTCCATTTGTAATTCTTTGTGCTCCGTTGCCACAGCCACATTCATTGACTGTGTGGAAAGAGGTGCATGCTGGTCCAGTTCCACATGAACCAGCTTAAGTATTAATTTCCATACATTTTGCAGACTTGTGTGCAGACTCAGACTAATGTAAAGCTTTTTTTTGATTAAGTACAGCTGTTAATCATGGCTAATCTTTAAAGATGGCAATTCAGGAAGTACTTTGTAACTCAGTTCTGTTTATGAACCACTCATTTATGGATCTTTATTCCAGCTGAGTCCACTACTTGAATTATATGCAGGCCACTCAGAAAGAGTTACCTAGGCAACCCTTCAATTGGCCCTTTTTTGCTGAGATTTTACCTCAGTCATCATATTTCAAAGCTGAGCATCCATTTCAGATTGATTTTCGTGCCACGATGGGAGAGAAATGGATTTGGTTTTTAGGAAGTAGCCCCACAAACTTCTGCACCAGGCCAATCCCCCAGAGGCTAGGCTTCAACATTTGCAAAAGTGAAATACAGATCATCATCCCCCTTTGGAAAGGTGAAAGCTAAAGGCAAAAGGTGGACTCTTAAGATGCTCAGGAGCCTCTGGAGTAGCCTCTGAAGAGTGACAAATTGTGCTTATGGACATTCAAAACATCTTTTAATAAGGATACCTATTACAACCTGTTCACTTCAGTGTCATCTTGCAATCACACAACTTTGGAGTTTCACGAGATGATTAAGAAGTACAGTATAGCAGTTAGTAAAATGTTATCTGCTGCTAACATCAACATAACTGTCAATGTAACTGCTGCCTGTCAACGTTTTAAGAGGTAAAGTAGGGGTTTGCTTCCAGTCAATCAGTGTCAGGTGATACAATCATGGTGGAAAAGCCTAAGTTAAGACTTGAGCTTACTTCAGGAGGTACTAAGCAGTTCAGCTAGCTGAGTAGTTGAACAATTCAGGAGTTTGTAACCATGGAATAATTGAGCATAATTCTTAGAATTAGCAATAACTAGACAATTTTATGACCAATACCAACATATGGTGACATTTCATCAACAGCTTCATCCAGATCTGTTTTAATCCCTGACTAGAGCAGTCTGAATTTCAAGGGAGAGCCTGTGAGAAATATGAAAGGCAGAAGGATCCCCTCCAGGGTGAAGGCACAGCACCCCAAGGGACCAGCATCACTGTCAGCATAGCTGCAAACAGATGTCCTCAGACAGCTGTACTCCAGGGATACCATACTGTGTGCCCCAAATTTTTTTTACTGTGTCCTAGCTAATGTTGTTAGGTAGGTATGGTGTTAATGCTATGTTTTCAGACCCCACGGATTCTCACCAAAACACAGCAGAGTCCTCAGGACTCTTCTTTGAAGACTCCCTAACCTCATTCCTCCACTTGAATATTGTTCTCAGTGTGTCTTTTCTTACAGGATGAAGAGGATGAGGACCAGCCTCTCAGCTTGGCCTGGCCTGACACTCCACGCAAGCAGTTCACCTACCTTATTGTATTACCTATTGTTTTGCCACTGTGGATTTCCCTCCCAGACGTCAGAAATCCTGTAAGTAACTTTTGTTAGAAGTCAGTGTGTTCTTTGAAACAGCATGGTTCTCTAGCTAAATGCCAAAAAAAAAAAATAAAAATGAAGTATAGTGGATTTATGTAAAAATAGAACTAATGTTTTTTTTAATGGTTTCTTCTTTGAAGAACACATCGCAACATCAGTCTTCAAATTCTCAAATGGGTGCTTATGGGCAACTGGTTGGTAATAGCTGTACAAAGATTATGTATTCACTAATGCTTTATGACACAAAGTGAAAGCTCTTAAAAGTTATTTCAGGCCTACAAATACACATTTCTAGATTGCCACTGAATATCCCATAAGTGCCAAGGAAGTCTGTGCCTCTGTAGTGCCCTAAAAATTACAATTAGAGCAATTCTACACTCACTAAAATTTCTCTGTGGTTCAAAAATTATGATACACAATTCTTTTAGTTACCTGCTCTACTAGACCTTTGTCTTCTATTTGCCATTTTTAACTTTTCATATTAGAACAAGATAACTAAGTCCTTCCATGTGTGAAATACTTGCTAGTTCTTTTCCAAACTCAGCTTAAAGTAATGTGATAGTGATTACAAATTACTTACTGCGTCCATTTTTCAAGTCTTAACACTTTTATATTCCCATATACAAACAGATCTAACTGGGGAGGCTCATGGAAATGAAAGAAAAAAATTCTTTACTAGTGTTTTACTCTCCTTTCTGGAACAAAAATATATCTCAAACTGCTGCAAGAGGATGCACAGTTTATAAGGTTCTAAATTAACACCCTTAATGTTTTTTCCTTAACTCAAACACTGAAAAACTTCTCCATCCCACACACTAAAAAACTTCAATTCAATGCAAGAAACAAGGCAAAATAAGACCTCTAGTTTGTTTTTAGCTAAAAGTTTCTCAAAGGATATAAACTGACATTTCTTTTCCAACTTAAAGCTTTCTTTTAGGTTTTCAAACAACTAGGTAAATGCTTTTTGTTTGCTAACACAAAGAGCATACTACATGAATTACAAAGGAACAAAACTACCTTTGTCATGTTTTTCATAATTTGGCCCCAAATTAGCAAGTGCTGCTAAGAGATAAGTACATGCATAATTTTGAAAATCTGAAGTTGACATCAATAGACATGTAGACTTACCCAACATTCTGTACTGTATAATTAAGAACAGTTGTTACAGTAATGGGTTTGGAAAGCTAATTTCTCAAGATGTTGCATGCAACTGTGTGAGGCATGATTATTAACACTGGTATTGTTCACAACAGAACCAGTCTGTGAACATCCACCAGCTAAAATATCCTGCTGTAACACAAAAGATAAGCACAGCTGTATATGCCAGATACATCAATGGTCAACAGAGTTTTAAAATTTTATTCACTGAAAGGAATACCTGTTTACGCTTAAGTAAAAGAAATGTAGTTTTAAATTGGAACTGGAGTAATAACAGAAGCAATAACAGGCTGTGTCAGTATGACAAGCTGCTTATTTTGAATGTTACTGTCAAAGAATTAACCAGATGGTTGCATAAATTATATTCCCAGGGATGCTTCATTAGTGTGAATTATCTCTAAAATATTCTCACTTATGCCTACAGACCACTCCCTTTATTTTCTTCCTGAGAAAACCAAAACCCAATAGCATAGTTCAGCATGTGCAGCAGAAAACAACTGAAATCTGTGAGGCGAAAGTTAAAACAAGCCTTAATACTTAATATAGATTACTTAAATGGATGATTAATGGATACTTAAACAGATAGGCCTACCACTGGGGGCTCGATTTGCATATGCTATAATTATAGTCAGAAACCCAAATTCTGCATCAAATTGCTAAGATTAGCATGTGGCTATGAGTGTTTGAGTGCTATATACTGATTTGAGGGACCAAAAGGAGCCTTTAACATCCTCTGGGGGTGTCCACTTTTCAAAAATGAGTTCTCCTGTTCCCCTAGAGCCTGTTTTTTAAAGTATATTTTTATCTGCAGACAACAGAGACTGTTGGACTGACTTTGATTGTTCTATACCATGCTATACATGGCTCCATGAAACCCAGAAGATAGAGAAAAATTATTTCATGTACTAGGTCTCTGATAATAAGGTGATCAAAAGCCTTGCTGCCTTCTGCTATGGTGTACAGATTTAAATTTTTATATACTTAGAGTAGATTGCATATTACTTGAACTAATTCCTCATCTAATTCAATAGCTGACATGCTTTAGTATGTTTAGTGCCTCAGTAATACCTGTTCATATTAAACAGGTATATATGAAAATTCTTACTATAAAATCAATAATGTCACTGGCAGTACACCAGAAATAGCTGTGCCTTTGGGGAATTCTGTACATGGCTTTTTGTTCAGGTGTTTTGAAAAATAGCAGGTATTTTTCATGTACTAATAGCTCATTTTCCCAATGGCCCTGTATAGGCTGCAAACATAGCTGCCACCTCTTTGCAGTAGGTGCTGATGTGACCAAGGTGGCCAGTGACCAGTGGTAGATACTGAACACCATCGCTTTTGTTATAGCCATAGTGAACTATCCATCCTGTTGTGTTACAGGCCAGAAAAATGGCTATCAAGGCTGTCACTGGACTCATATGGGCAGGTTTTTATATCTCTGCAAATTCCCATTACCAACAAAGAAGTACAGCTTACATGAACTCTTGTTGCCATACAGAGATGCACAGTTACCAAGGGGACAAGGACAAGATGTTCCTGCATAGATCCAGTTACAGGAGCAGGTTCTGAGTAATCAGATTTAAGCACCATCAAGTATGAAAGAAAAAAGCTTGAAATGCAGATGGATTTATATATGAGATGAACATATGGGGTTTTAGGTTAAAATTAAAGATGTTGGTAACAATACTGGCTAATACTAAGACACTTGATTTGCAAACTCACTATCTTTCAGGATCATGCTCTTAGCAGCAAAATCCTCGTACTTGGATCATTCTTATTACTGAGAGTCCTGGTTTTTAGACACTGGCATGAAATCATTACAGAAATATACCAAGAAAAATGTCCTTAAGATTGCTGATAGACAGGAACAGTACCAATCCAACCAATATACTGTGCAACTACAAAATCCTTTCTCTTTTGTTAAAAGAAAATAGTATACAAACTGAATGAGCCATAGGTTTTCTCATCTGTTACCATGATCACAACTGAACCAGCTGGTGATAAACTGGGCTCTTTGTCTTTACAAGGCAACCATCACAACAGCTACCAGAAAAGGTGGGGAGAAACACTGCTGTCGGATAACTCTGACTAATTCTTCTAGGAAAATGCTGAGAATTGGCAGCTCTCTACATTTCCAAGAGCTAGGGAGTTGCAATGAGATGCGTCTCAAAAAAATCCTGCCAACAGATACAAAATAATCATGATTAGTATTACACGCTGGAAGTAAAATGCAGCATCCAAAAAAAGAATTTGCACACTCTTTATTGCTTTTTAAAACTTTTCATATACATGCAAATTATATAGCAGCATCTATGGAGTCCATTCTTGATTTCATCACCTATAATACGTACAAGCTTTAAGTTTTGCTCTTTTAAGTTTAAATGTTCCCCTTTTAAAATAGATAATTAAACTGTTAAGCCTATTAAAGTACTCTTAATCTTGAACTGCTGCTTATCAGTTAATTTTACTGGGAGAGGATTGACTGAGTAGGCTAGGAACACCCTGCAAAGTTACTGAGTTGCAATTCTTAGCCACCCATATTCTGTGGGTGTCTGACTCAGACAGGCAATGTCTCATTATTTTGCAAGAACCATTTGGTATATATAATCACACTGGCAGAGAGTTGTTGCCAGCTCTTGATGTATTAATTTTGTATAAGCCAGTGCATGCTTGTATCTTGAGTGCTGTATAGTGGTTATTCAAATTGCACTGCTATGGGATGGTCTGTAAAGATTTTGTGACCAGTTACAACAAACTTACCACTTCATCATTGCATTTGCCATATGTATTGCCAAAAAATCCCAGCTTTTACAAGGACATGAAAAACCTTGAAAGTTAAAGGAGCTGACTACAAAGAATGGTGAAAAAGAAGTGTTTGCTCTGTTTTTTTAAAAAAGGAATTTCTCTTTAGGTTGATTTATCCCTTCTGGACCCAATTCTGCTCATATTCTGATCACTATTTTAACAACATTTCAAAATGTATTTCTTTTTCGGACTAAGGTCTCCTGTTCCCCGAAGCATATTAAGTTTTGACTTTAAAATTTAAGTCCATCTGATTAGATTTCAGCATCGAAAGTCCATGATCAGATTTTCTGATATGGTAAAAATTTAAAACTCTGTGTCAAATAAAATAACTGCTCTGTGAAGAGTTAAGCAGATCAACCAGCAGTAGTTCTAGAAGTAGTAGTTCTAGAAACAGTGATTGTGACAGTAATAGAATCTATGTGAAAAGGGTGTCTGCAGGTGCCGTTGTGTCTAGTTATGCCTATATTTAATAATAATGTATTTAAAACACCTGATGGAATGATTTGCTTCCTCCAAGAGCAGCTTAGTAATTTATTTATATATATATGTAATTTATATATTATATATATATGTTTTTATATATGTATAATTTATTTATTATCTGTACCATAATTAATGTTTGTTCCTATTTCTATTAAATCATAGAATTATATAGGTTGTGTTAGTCAAGTTTACAAGCTCAGTTTTCAGGAGGGTATTTAGCACTATGAAAAGTGCCCCCAAGGGAGTGAGAAAGTATTCTGTAGCACAGCCTACACCTGCACCTGCTGCTAGAGCAGATATGGACCTTTTATTTTTCCCATCTTGAGATGAGTGTGTACAATTGCCATTGCTGACCTTACCTTTTTCCCATCAGTAATGACCTGATTTCATTCTATTTACATCAGCAGAAAGTTTACACAATTTCAATGGGCTGTGGGACAGCTTTACTTTTTTCTGATTCAGCTGACAAAGGATGGTGTCATTCCCACATGACCAGCTCTAATTGCCATCCCAGTTCACTGACCACCTCTTAGTCCAAAGCCACCTGTGCTGATCAGTTCCTAAATATGACTTTATACTGACCTGGGTAAGCTGAATTAGCAAAATCCAAAAAGTATTTTCTCTCCTGAAGTCATGTTTTGGGAAAGCCGTGCAGCCCTGTCTGCTCCCACACAACCTAGGAGTGATGCACAGGCCAGTCAGTCTCCTGGTGCAGGAGGGGTACATCCTGCAGTGGGCAGGGGAGTAGGCAAAATGTGGGGCCCAAAACATCTGGAATCCCATGCCAGAAGAACAAGTGGAAGTGCATTTAGCAAGGACTTACCAGGAAGAGGTAGTGCAGGTTGGAGCAGCAGCTGGAGCAAGAATCTAGAATGGTACAACTTAATTCTACAAGCAGCCCTGCTGGTTATTCATGAAAATGTATTGGCACATCAGAAGTCATTGTCTGGTGTGAGGATCAGTGTTCAGAAGGTCAATACCCATTAAGGATGTGGTTCTTTCAAGACTGTTAGCATCCACTCACAGTACAAATTTCAGTTTAAGCACTAATTTGATTTAGACAGTGATTGCCTGGATTGTGCTGCAGTCATGCTTCTTTCCTTTAGTAGTTAACTTGATCTCTTTTTGTTACATTGAGCTAATCAATAGGAAACACGGATGTTGTAAAAGACAGAAAAGAACAGAAACCAACAGAAATTGTTAATCCAGATATAACCCATTCATTGACTACAAGAATTCTGTCTATTCATAGTCTGACATTAGTAAGGGAGACATTGAAAACTAGAATGAAATTACTGAGTGTGTTGATATACAAATTTTTAAATTAATTGAAGGGCCTCAGGGTGTGATTTACCTTTTTTTATAAAAAACTTCTCTACAAAATAAAGCAAATACATGCTTAACGTATCTTCTGTTATGACTAAGAAAGTGGGTTGTTTTCCCAAGAAAAGTAAATGCCTAGTAAATTTTAGATGTGTATTTGTTTGGCTTTCTCATATGGTGGCCTTTGTTGGACTGACTGTAAAGGGTTTTGCATAAAGTTACTGATCTGTGAATGAAAGGTACAGTTACCTGTTTTAACAGTTTGACAACATTCTTTCTGAGTAAGTATGAAGCTATTAATAAATATATAGAAGCCAAACCACCATTCTGCTGAACACATATGCAAACTGCATCGTAACAAAATATGATACAAATGACAACCCACAACTTGTCATTTATCATACAGATTGTCAGAAGGTATCATTTTACAGCTGAAGTAGTTGGAAAATAAGGCATTGGTAAGCATATAGTAGTATGGGGATTCAGTTTCTTAACATTTTAAAAATTTATTTTGATTATCTGATGATGATCAGAATAGTTTATCAGAGCAAGTGATCAGAAAAAAATGAGAAGCCATGCCAATAAGAGTACTACACACACCAGCCTTTGACATAAATGTTCACTGTTTCTCTCTGCTTCTGTTTCAGGGGTCAAAAAAATTTTTTCCTATTACCTTTTTTGGCTCAATCAGCTGGATTGCGTTTTTTTCTTACTTAATGGTCTGGTGGGCACATCAGGTAAGGAGGTGGTACTGGTATGAAATACTAGCCCTACATCATGTTTTCAACTGTGAAAGATCATTTATAGTCAGAGTAAATAATCTATCTCATGCTGAGTAGCACTTTATTTTAGGAACTGCAACCGTGGCTTAAGTAAATCATTACTCAGTAAATGGAAAGCAGTTCAGAGAGCTGTGGTTGTCCTGACTGCAGGACTTGGTAATTCTTGTAACATCAGGGCCATCAGCAACCACTTAACAACACCTACTGGTTCTCTTTGACAATCTTTCTCCTGAAACATGGAAATCTTTGAAAACAAGTAATTCTCCAATCTGGCCTGTATTCTCCAAGTTAGTTGGCAAGCTCCAGGTTAATACTTCTGGTTAAACTGGTTTACAGCAGAAGACACTTCTTCATGACAGGATGTTTTTGTTGTTTTTGCTTAAACCCTTTTAGGTTGGAGAGACCATTGGTATTAGTGAAGAAATCATGGGACTGACTATTCTAGCTGCTGGCACGTCCATTCCTGACCTTATTACCAGTGTCATTGTAGCACGCAAAGGTCTGGGGGACATGGCTGTATCCAGTTCTGTTGGAAGCAACATATTTGACATCACAGTGGGGTGAGTCCTGCAGCAAGAAAATTATGTCTATTTTAACAAGTTTTTTGTTCTTCCCATGTAACTGTGGGTTTGGAAAGGTGTTCTACAACAATCTTCTGCTTTTGATACTTTAAAAAGGAGAGTGGTGCAAATATGCGGCAGATGTTACTATCTGAAGTGCTTAGAAGTTTTCAGATGTTTTCATGGCAGAATTGTTAAAAATTTGTTGCCCAGTTCTCTCTTTCATAGATTGTAAAGCCACGCAGGCAAGTAAATTGCACTCTAAAAAGTATGCAAGAGCATTGTTGCTGCAAGGGATTTCTGTAGTTTTTTTATGATTAAGTCATTTTGCTGTTCTTTGCTTGTGTTGCCATTCATTGTGCTTATACTAGAGCTTTCTTTTTAAATGATGATCAGGAACAATTCAGTCTCCAGTATTCTTTGCTGTCTTGTGTAGCTTGTTTAGGCTTTTGTTAACAAGCGACTTCTTTATATACCTGGCAAGTCCCAAATTAAAAAACAATTTGTTAGTTGCACCCAGTGTATATCTCTCACAATGTGAAGCAACAAAAGATTGTGCAGAAATGTGTTATTTACACCATACTGCTTCATGTCAGCTCCAGGATAGTGATGTGTGGCATGCAGTTGGAAGTCAAATTCCTTTTAATCTTCTGAGACCAAGCTCGGCCAGGTCCAGAAATGCTCTAGTCTATGCCCCAATGATTCACAAATGTGCAGGAAATGTACAAACTCTGGCTTTATTCCCACGTTCCTATCTTCATCACAGGATAGAGACCCTGAGAATCATATCTATACTCTCAATTTCTCCACTTTTGTTTGTTTCTTGCTATCACACGCTCCAAAGAACACATCTTGTAATAGTCTCGCACAGCCTTACCATGGAATAGATCATGGTTTTCTGCACAGGAACAAAAAGGAATCCTGAAGTTAAAGTGGGTCGTAAATGACTTTTTTTAATCCATCTGATAGCTAACAGAAGTAAGTGCCTTTGGGCACAGCAATAACTCTGGGACACTTTTTTATATCAATCCAGATTTTTTAGTCAACCGGATAGTGGCAATGTTGTTTCCCGGTAACAATCTGCTGGAGCTGGTGTATTTACAGCAGATATTGTACAGTTGAACTCTAGGCTGGTTCAGTTAGTACTGAGGCTGTAATAAATTATTCTTGAGATGCTTATTCAAAATTTGAATGTTATGAGACTCTGACAGCTCTCTTCATAACTTCTAAGCTTGCTAAGCTCCATTCAGTGGTTTAAGTATTTATTTCAGCTTGACATCTTCCACAGGGATGTTGCCTTATTCTGCAGCATCAGAAATGAGAAATGCAGTGACAGCAAATGCAGAAACAGAAACTAAAATGGAGTTCAGTTGAAGTTCACATTTTAAAACAGGTTTATACAGCAAATGTGGATCAAGGCTTTTAGCAGCTAAACTTTTGGGGCAGTGCCTTGCATGGTGCTGGTTCTTCATGGCAAGGACATGTCTCTAGGTAATGCACTCTGCTGTAATGCAGGCTCTTGGAAAGAGATTGGAAGTATATTCTTCCACAGATGGTCTGAAATCCAGAAACAAATCAAAAGACTCTCCCTGCTCACAGACATAATGCCAGGTGATTTGTCAGCCAAAGGATATATAATTCACTAACAATAAATAGTGGAAGAACTGGAAGCCTAAATCCGATTTGTTCTCCCCAAGAACCAACCACAGGCAAGGAGAAAAATTAGATTTAGGTACATATTAGAAGAGTTTCATGACTCATTTTATGCAGGAAGCCTCTGGTTGCAATTTGAAGTGCCTCCAGAAACTTTCTAGTGCCCCTTTCAGCACCTCTGCAGTGTTTCCAATTTATTTTTCTGTTTCTTAACAGCCTTCCTCTTCCGTGGCTCCTGTATGCTGTGATTCACAACTTGGCCCCAGTGGCAGTCAGCAGCAATGGTCTGTTCTGTGCAATTGTCCTCCTCTTCATCATGCTGCTTTTTGTCATACTCTCCATCGCTTTCTGCAAATGGAAGATGAATAAAGTCCTCGGCTTTCTCATGTTTGGGCTTTATTTTGTGTTCCTGATTGTCAGCGTCCTCCTGGAGGACAAAGTGATCCAGTGTCCTGTCTCCATCTAGTGGAAAGTGCTGTTTCTCAAGAAAAACAACAACAAGAGAACAAAAAAAGTCAAACCTAAACTAAACTAAACAAAAAAACCCCCATAGATATTTATTTAACAAAACAAAACAAAAAAACACACAAAAAACAAAAAAACAAGAAAAAAAACCTATAAATAAAGAAAAAGGAAACAGAGAACACACACAGCAGAAAGCTTCTATGAGGATAACCCATGGATTTTTTAGATTTCCTCTCAATTTTAAAAGAAAGAAAGAAAGAGAGGAAGAAAGAAAAAAAAAAAAAAAAAGAAAAGGACACAGAAGGTGGATCTCAGAGCTGCAGAATGACTGCTGCTGGACAGTGCAGCCACATGTGAAGAGCTGAGTTCAGCTGCACCGAGGTTTTCTTTGTCTGCTGCAGAACATCCTCGCTGCTCAGTACTGGACGTGCTGCACACACATGGAAGCAATGAAAGCTACTGCTTTTCCTGTGCCTGTGGCACATACCCACAGACTTCTCATTCTCTGTAGCAGTATGCACAGACACACAGCGGGCTCAGTTCTCAAAGGTCTCATCTTCTAAGGGGAATGCTAATATTAACTTTGTGGGGGTGCCACCCCACACACACCCTGATATGGGATTTTTCTGATAATCTGCTGAAACTCCTGAGTGGAAAGCATACACAGAGTGCTTGAGTCACAAGGAGGGAAGAGCTTGCACATCTCTTCATATAAGTGGATTTATATGATGTGATTTCAGGAAGTTCATCTGTGTTTTGATTCTCTGCATCACAGGTCTGTAAAGGCAATCAGCAGGATGTTAATGCTGGTTTATTTCATCTTGCGAAACTCTTCAGATTCCAAAAACTCTAGCTCTGGCACTGAAGGGGCAACACTGCCTGACCTATTTGAAACTGGTGCAGATTTTAATTGCATTCACATGCAAAGACCAAAATGGGGATATTCTTTCTTATCTAATAGCAACACAGCATGCAGTGAGATCTCACAAATACTATGTGAACACACCATTCTTATTAACACAGCAATACCAACAACAGTACCAATGGCTTTCAGAAACTGTTATATGAGTTTGCCTTCTCATGCCAGAAGAAAAAGGCTAATTTGCATAGTATTTCATACAGAAAATAGAAGTAATTGTAGTGGCAGCCTATTAGCTGAAGTGAATATATATTTAACAGTCTAACTTTCACCGCTACTTAGAGTGTAAGGACCTTCACAGCTACATATAGCCATTGCTGGAAGAGATCCCCAGCTGAGGTACAAAACTGGGGCAGTTCATCTTTGCTTTTTTAAGTCTTGAAACTAGGTAAGAGAAACTAACAACTTTAAATAAAGCGGAGCTGAAGGAGACCTGCATGAAAATTTTCAGTATTGCTGGAAGTGTGAATGTCTAAAGAAGACCAGGAAGGAGTGAAGATGCAATAGGCTTTCACTGAAATCGTGAAAGGACAAGGTGCAAACCCAGAACAAAAAAGAAGAACAAAGGAGGGAAAAAGCAATGAAGAATTCATCTTTCCAGTAGTTTGGATGATTGAAAAAGATAAAAAAGAGAGGACTGGAATGTGTGTTAAGATATTATTTCAGATAATGGTTGTTTGTTTATTCAGATCTTATGTGCGGTTAGAGTTCATGAAATTCCAGCACATTTCTGTGACCTGTTTCAGCATTGTTTTGTATTCATGTTGCACTCAATATGGCAAAGCTGTGCTCACAGCTGTGTAACAGAAGGCTCAGTACCTTTTGTCTTGTCTGTTTGTGTATGTTCCATGCTGTTTGTTTCTCACACCTTTGGTCTTTACTTGTTTTCCCTCTATGTGTTTTTATATAACAGTATCTGTTTAGAAACTAAGGACTTGACTGAAAACAATGGTAGAGAAAACAGTAAAAAAATACATATTAAAGATTACTAAAATGTTAATATTATATCATGAAGAAAAAAGCTAATGAACAAAAGCAAGAAAACTAGGAGTTACAAAGTCTGCTATTCATGTCTTGTCCTGAAGCATTAAGTCCTAGCTACACTCAGAATCAGTATTTGATCTTAACTGTACATTTGCAACATCTCTTGCTGCTTAGTGCTTGATAGTGTGAACTTCTCTCATTGTGAGTAACAAATTGTGTATTTGAGATCCTTCATTGCTCCAGAATCCTTATCTACCTAAATGATAGTGCTGACCACCTCTTAAAACATTTTTTTTCTGTACACGACGGAAAGATTGGTCTGTACATTCCTGCAGTGCCCTCTACTGACAGGAACAGCAATCTTGCAAAAGCAAATCTGTAACACTAATTCTGAGCTCAAATGAAACAGGTGTCCCAAAGTACAGAGCTGACTTGACAATATAATGTTACAGAGGAGTCACCAAATGGCTTTTATTTATGAAGACGGTGCTCAAAAATGGATTTTACCATAAGCTAAGCAATCCTTTCCCAAATGAGCGGAATAAAAAAAGAGCAATCTGAAAGAATGTGGTCAGGATCGTGATACGTCTCTGTGTATGAGTGCTTACAATACAAAAAGATGCCCAGATTCACTGGTCTGAAATTTAAAATTAAGAAAACAAGGAAATAAGGAAGCTCAAGAGTTTGATTTTTATTCAGTATGTTACTTTTTTTTTTTTCTTTCTCTCCTTTTCCTTTTCCGTTGCCTTCTCCTTTTCCTTCTTTTCCTTCTCCTTTTCCGTTTGTTTTTTTTTTGTTTTTTTTTTTTTTTCCTAAATGGCCTCATGGGCAGCATGATGTGTAACTCCCACACTGGAAAGGTGTGGTGCATTCTACAAAGTGAGGGCAGAAGCACAGATTACTGCCCTGCTGAGGGCAGGCAGGGAAAACAGGGTAACTAATCAAAAGTCTTACACACCAGGAGTATTTCAATCCAGTATTTCAGGCATCAAGAGCGTGAAGAAAGACTTTCACATGTAGGGCTAAGGGCTGATGTCCTGTAATGGTATTTGTATGCTGTCTTAAAGTGTATCTGACTCATTTCTTTCCTGTGTCTGTTTGCCCCTATCAGCATATCTATCTTGTAAAGTATTAAAAGTAATTATTTCCTCTCAGGAGTGAGACACCTGATGGATTCCACTGCCTTGTGCCTGCTGGGCAGAGCATTATTCAAATGCCTGAACACCTGTGTGATAAGTGGCAGCTCAGCTCCAGAGGTAACAGTAGAGATTTTAGTTGTGTGTGGCTTTCTGTGGAGGTTGGTAGTGGAAGCTGGTTATACTTACCAAGGCAGTTTCCTACATAACTGAAAGGATAAACTTTTCCAGGATTCTTGCATGATGATCTACACTTTGATTATAAGGCAACAACCATGCTAATAAGAGAAAATAGAGGAATGGGAGGGAGGGAGAAGCGTGGCCCTTTATCCCATGCAGAAGGAGTCTGAAAGTCTTAAACTGAAGTACTGAGAGAAGAGCCTGGAGCTGCTGCCTCCCAGTGCCCAGATGCCCATGAGCTCTTCTGGCTCAGCACCACCAAAGGTGCATCTCACTTTGCAGGGCACTCTTATTTACAATGACAGCAGATTTCCTGGCATTACATGATTCCCATTGTTCCTAACTGCTACAGTGTGTGCTTCATGAATACTTCTCAACATTGTACACCTCAAAGTCAAATTTCTATTTTCTTCTATCAAAGTTCTGAGTGATTTCACTAGGGATCTGTTCCTGCAAACTGCCTGAATTCTACAGCAAGATGGTTGGTGCTGAAGCCTTTTGCACCTGTCTCTATGCCTGTACTCATCTATACGACTGATACTGCTCTCTGGGTAATCCTTATGAAGCACAAATGAATGATTAATACAGCAATTGGTGTTATGATTGAGATCTTATTCTGGCTTACTATTTTCAGGACAACACCAGCTTGTCAATAGAGTAAGATAAGAATGCAACTTTAGGTTAAACAGACAACTCTGTGTGACACCATCAAACACAAAGAGAACCAATGTTGAACATGATTTTGAAGTAGGAATTTCCAGTAGCATCTAAGACTGTGGGTCATTTTGTAACCTATTGTAAAGATTCTTCTGCTCTGACTTTATTGAAATTAAAGTAGAGAGTGGGCCCCACAGTACAAAATGACATTTAGAGTTCTGAGGTTGATCTCCTCAAGAATTACATGTAGACATGGAAAAAAAATATCTTTCTGCAAAGCTCTGTATATTTAAAATTAACAATTTTATGGAAAAATAGTGCTTTCTTGTAGTGCAGACAGGCTCTTTGTGTGTGTATGACTGTGCTTATCTATTGAACTGATGTGGCTGAAGCATAAAGCACAGAGAGTGACAAGCTTATTTAGATGTCATTTGCTGTTTGTAATGGCAATGAACCTACCATATAATTTCCACATATGCCACTCTGAAGTAGTTTATGGTCACTGTCACTCAAGGTACTGTTGTGTGTGGATATGAAGGTCCACAAAGCAGTAGATTAAACATGTGGTTAATAAGAGTA
The DNA here is from genome assembly GCA_023637945.1 of Phaethornis superciliosus. Classification (NCBI taxonomy): domain Eukaryota; kingdom Metazoa; phylum Chordata; class Aves; order Apodiformes; family Trochilidae; genus Phaethornis; species Phaethornis superciliosus. The sequence goes on along the minus strand of JAJQWJ010000004.1, from coordinate 33,470,273 downwards.
CTGTAAAAAATAGATGCTTAGAAATATTAATGTTTGGGTGTTTTTTAAGGGATTATTTCTCTGGTTGTCTTTTACTTCATTACGTATTTTTCAAAAAAGGGGATATGAAATGTTTTTTAATTATTCTTCTTTCAGCAGTAATTCCTTAAAATAGCATCTTGTGGTCCATACAACTTACGTTCTAAATCAAGTACAAGTCTGTATCAGATGGATTATTTAATTTACAGCAAAGAACTAAACCCTTCTCCAACAAATGGCCCACTTAATTCCAGAAAATTTCTGCCATTAATTTGGCCAAGATACAGGTTTTTAACTTGGGATTCCATATTTCATAAATGCATTTGCATAACAAATGTAATTGTCCTGGGAGCTAGGTACAATGAGAAAAATTGCATTCACTTCTGCTCTTGGAAACCTTTTTACCTCTTGTAACTAACAGTAACACAACTAACAGAGAAGGAGGACATGGCTAGCTCCTTCGAGCAGGTGATTCTTGTTTTCCTGATGTTCTTGGGAAGTTTGATGCAAGAACTTGGAGATGGAAACTTACCTGCAGAAAGTGATTTTGAGATTAGTACATGTTCATACTTACTAACATGGAGAAGAGTCCTGCTCCAGCCCTGCTCCAACAGATGTGAATTTCACTCCTGGTTGAAATGATCCTTCTTGGATCTGTTAGTTACAGGAATGTCAGTAGTGAGATACCTGGCATTTGCACTGGGACTGGGGAGAGTAATTTCCAGATTGGAGTTATGCAATACAGTGCACCCATCCAACACAGAAGTCGTAGCTGTATCACAGCCCCATAGTTCAGACATGTCACCCTGTAGTTCTGCTCTGTGTCACCAGTGTTGTCAGTGCACTGCATCTCAGGAGTCATCTGCCTGGATGGATACAGATAGTTTGCACATGCCCCTGCCCATTCTCCTTCCTGGCTGGACATAAACCATGTCTTCTCCAGAAGCCATGTAATCTCACTTACGTGGCACTGAGCCCCTGCTCCCAGCCAGGCAGATGGAGGTTGGCCCCCACACAGAAGCCACGTAACCTCTTGTTACATTACCATGTGGACCAGACACAAAACTGGCCACATTATTCCTACATGAGCCATAGTTGGCTCAGGACAAGACTGAATAAGTAATAATGTAATTCAAGATTGATAAATGAACTGTACATTCATGTAAATTTATTGTAAATTCACCTCTCATCAAACACAAAACAAATCCAAACAATGAAATTTGTATGTTTTTAAAGATCTTGCACTTTACTATTTTTTTTTACTTTTATTTGATGCCACATAGTTGTCTTAATGAAAAAAGAAGCCATAAAAAAACAACCAACCAACCAAACAAACAAACAAAAAAACCCAGAAGACTAGTATGGGGTTTCTAAATACGGGGATTGTTGATTTTAAAGTAAGGAATCCACTTCACATCTCTGTTTTAAGATGTAATGTAAAATACTGTCGAGTAAATGTAAAGTAAAGCAGGATCTGGTTTTGCCTTAGTGAAGCTTTAAGTCAGGGGGAGTTTGCTCATTCTCTTGAGCTTCCCTGTGGGACTGCACAAAATACTGCATTCTGTCTTTGCAGCAGGGGCTCAATCCCGACATCCGTGTTCACCCCAGAAGGAATCCAATGCTTGCAGAGTCAGGCCCAATGAAGCAATTAAATCATCCTGTTATTCCAATGCTTTCTCCCACTGAGATCACAGGAAGCTCCTCATACTCTAGTTAAAGTTTACAATAGGTAAATTATTTCTGTCACCTCTGTTTTATGGAAGAGTTAAAGTTTCTAGGGTCACACTGTCCAATATAATTTATTTTAATCCCCCATCAGAAATAAATAATGCCAAAGGGACTGTTCTTGGTTTTGTGTTAATTTCCATTACCAAGATCTCTATTACACAGTCTTCATTTTGGAGTCCTGACTCTGGGGAGTTGAATTACATGAGTAGAAATCATTTCAGTCACTTAAGATGGCAAGATCAGTCTATTGTATTATCATGCAAAGATAATAGTAGCGTGTTATTACTGACAATCAGATGCTATTTTTGTAATAAAGCTTTTTTAGCTTGCTTGTTGCACTTCATAGTTTTCATACTCTTTCATCTCTCATTTTCAACTCATTGTAAGAAAAAGATGGAGAAGTCCCCCATTTTATACATTTCCAACTTAAAATTGTATTGCCATGGAAACCAGTCCAGGCAACCCCCTGCAAATTCCAGTTTTTCTCATTTGTTTATGTGTATGGATCATTATTCACTAGATAAATCCTCCTTTATCTCCGGATCAGTAAACTATCTGTGAATATAAGTTTGTATATAGTATGAAAGTTACCTTTATTTGTATATGCTCTTGGAAATAATCCCTTCTATCACAGGTCCTTCTTCACTATATCTACAGAATGTTTCACTGTGGCATGTACATTTTCTCACCTTATACCGATACGGATCTACATATAAATCACTTTATGTAATTGAGTTGTCTAAGTGTGAATAACAATAACAATAAATACTAATAAAAAGACTTAATGGTGTGTCATATTGCTCTGTATCTTCTGTCCTAGTTGTGTCAGACCCTTGCTATGGGCCTGAGAATAGTATTGGAACTACCAACTGTGGGTTGAATTATGACCTTCAATGCTACTTTTTATCATAAATGTTCAAGCATCACAACTGCCCCTTGCCATGTCACAGTGCTACCTGTTGTGCATAGAGAGTAAGGAAAACAACTGTGTTGCAGTGAGCTTGAACTTCAGCTAAACAAGGATTTTTCATCCACTGTGAACCCACTGGAAGATAACTTCCTGGAGCAGTGCATGTCTGGAGCCCTCTGTCCCCTTTTGGGCCAAGCATCCTAACATTTATTTACTGATACATTTCCTTACAAGTTGTTTTGAATGCCATTCTTCAGTTTGATACCTTCTCTAATCTTCAGGCTGTACAGTCTGTCACCCCTGACAGCTAGAACGTTTGGCTTTCTTAACTCTGTCATTGAATGAATCACACTTTTAAACAAAAGAATGGTCTTTAATGAATAACAAAAACAGGAAATCCATAGTCTCAAAAGAATTCCATATCCAAATTTTCTGTCTTTACAAGTAGCCCCAGAAGTCATCCTCCACCATGACTGAAGGCAGATTTTTGAGACACTGTACCAACACCAAAATTGTGAGCTCATGATAGAGAATTTTTATTCACCTGATCTTGTAGCTAAAACAGATCAGGCTATAATCCCATACTGAAGAAAATGCAGATACTGAATTAACAAGCGGTGGCCATTGCTGTGGAAGGTGTATTCAGGCAGCACGTGATGACTTGTAGATCTAGATCTGCACAAGAGCTTAGAGAATTCTGGAATTAGTTTGCCTTTCTTTCACCCTACTTAGAAACCAAGAATAGGAAGAAAGTGGTGAAGGGAGAAGTGGGTTTTATACTGTCACAAAGCCATTCCTTTATCTTACAATACAATTAAACTGGGCTGCAGAGAGGCAGGAAGACAGGGGACAGCCAAGCACGGCAGCGCCAAACCTGCCCTGTCCTCACCCGTTTTCACTGCCCGGAGCCCCTCCACACAACAAATCCTCTCTGCTCCCCTCACTGCCCAGCATCCAGTCAAGGGTTGTCACAGGGGGTGCCCCGGCAAGTGGAGGCTCAGAACTTGAAGAGCTCATGCCTATTTTACCCCTCATAAGGCTCAAACAGTGGGAAGGGCCCCCAGCACCCCCATCGAGAAGTAGATTCACAGCCCTCATAAACTGGCACGAAACAGTCTCAGTGTAACTTCTCTGCTTGAAGTTGTGCGGGAATTTTTCTCATTTATGGCTGGCATTTTTATGCTTTTGCAGCTTATATAGTCTCTCAGTAGATCTCCAGTGTGTGAGTCTGAGCTCACGGATTTGCAGTTGTCTCAAAAGAGCGATTTTAAAGTGAATAGCCCTGGCTAGGGTGGAGGACCTGGCTGGCCAGAGCTGAGCAGGGGGTGACACCTTGGGATGTGGTAAGAACTACTGGGTGGAGACTGCTCCCCTTTTCTGAAGGCCAGCCTGCAATGCTGGGTCGTCCCTCCAGGCACGATTAAGCCACTTTGATTTTACTTGCAAAAGTACCTGGCTGAGGGGCTGTAACAGAGCAGGGGGTGATGCCTGGAAGGAGATAAGAACTGATGAGTGGCTGGGGGACTGCACCCTCCTGCAGAAGCTCCCCCCCTCCAGGCAGCCTGTCTGCAATGGCTCTGATGCCGATGCCCCTGGCTTCTGTGGCAGCTGACTGACAGCTGCCCCTTCAGAACAAAAGGAACTCAGGGGTATATATGGCTGTCCATGCTGTGGCTGTTTTGTCATCTCTTGACCCACCAACGTGTTGGATCAGCCCCTGTCCAGGGTCAGCGCCATCTTGAAGAAACTCACTGGGCAGCTGGGCCCCTGCTGGTGACTCTCTCTCTCATTCTTTCTTCCCACTTTCTTACCCTTTTTCTCCACTTTCCTCTCTCATCCTATCTTATCACTTTCTTACCACTTTTCTCTCATATCTTCTTTTCCTCTCTCCCTCTTTTGCCTGGCTCTATTAGTTTTGCCTGTGTCAATTGCCAAATAAAGTCTGCTTGCACCCAATCCCTCTACGGTTGGACTTTGTTTCGCGAATCCAAAACAAAAGTAAATTTCAATGTTACCTCAAACTGTAACACAGTGTGGTTGTATTCTGTCACCTCCTGAGAGAAGTGTGAGCTTTGCTTACACAGAGGAACACCACAGAGGACTTACACCAGTGGCATGCTCTTTCAAGTAGGTTGCGGGCACTGCCATGGTAGGAGAGGCCAGTTTGCCGAAGATGGCAGCATGGCTGACACTGCCTTTATCTGTCTTTGGTATCACTTGGCAGCTGAAAACAAGAGTAACAAGGGTCTGCATTGCCAGCACCACCAGGCACCACGGATGCAGTGAGAGCAACTGGTACAAGGAGGTGACCCTCACTCATTTCATGGTAGTTTTGTGCCAAAGTCTGGATAGCAACAGAAAGGTGAGCCTTTGCACATGAGCTCTATCACTCCTGGATTACAGACTGGAAACAGTAGCAATTTATTGGCATAATTATTGGCATGCTTTGAGACCTTGTCATCATTTGAACAGGAGGAACTAAAGAAAGGCCTTCAGGCTCTTGAGAAGGATGGAACACAAAGGGAGGGGTCTGTTCCCTCCCATTTCCTTCCCATGCTCTATAATGATCAGGAAGGCCATGCAGCTCCTCCTCTTTTTCATTCAGCTCTTTCCTGGCTGTGCTGCTGTGGCTTTGCAGCTTCATCTGCTGGTTTCCTCAGGAGCTGCAGGTGTTTCTCATCAGGTCACATGGAACTGTGTTCCAGGTTCTTTAGGTGGTCTCAAACCTGATCTTCCACAGTGGGCTGATCCCCCTGTCTCAGTCTCTGCCTTGCCCTTCTGCAGCCTGGATGGTTTGGCTGGAACCCTTGCTAGTGTATACTGAGACAAGCAGGCAAGCAAGTCATTGAGCACCTCAGACTTCTCCATATTCTGTGTGACAGAAGGAAAGCAAGCTCTCCGGCCGTGTTACAGCCCCAGTGCCAAGAGCTTTGTGGGTGCAGGGCGAGGCCTCTGAGGCAAAAGCTCCAAACCACTCTGGTGGCAAAAGGGCTTCTGCCATCAGGACAGTGTGAGCTGCTGCCAGCCAGGCAGTTGTGGCCGAGGAGTGCTGAGTGACTGAGCACGGCCTGAGCTGTGAGGTCATGGCTGTGACATCACAGGGGAGGGGCCATGAGGTGGGAGGACATGAGGGAGATCTTGCAGTTTTTGCTGGCTGTGGTGGTGCAGAATCCCTGTTCATGGTACCACTTTGCAATGCCAACACCAGCCAACATGGCTCTTGGTTTAGTTGCAGGTGCGGTGGGCCCAACGTTGTTCCTGTTGGAACATCCTGAGACAATCTGGTTCTTTCTGACCCTGCCTGACAGAGCAGTGAGTTGAGATAACTGGGTACCTTCCATTTCTAGTGCAAGTACAGTGCTCTGGGTGATCAGGCACTCCCTAACTATAACCCAGAGCTCTGCAGCTGGCCAGATGTACCTGAGACCTCTCCTGCCTTGATCACATCTCCATTCTGAAAGTTGTCAGAGATGACCTAATTCAAAGCATGCCTATAAGGGAAAAATACTGACCAAAGTTAGTCATCTTGAGACTCTGTAAATATTGATCCAGAAAGGGAAGCCCTTCAGAGCAATCCAGGATTACACCAAGCTGCTTCCCTGTGTCTCGTGAAGGAAGTTGGTCTATCCAACAAAAAAGAGTAAATAGTCTGTTACTTGTTCTATATGCAGGAAATAGAACAACTTACATCAATTTCTTACAGTTTAATCCCGTGGATGAACTGGTGATATATTTCATAGAATCACAGAATAATAGAATGGTTTGGGATGGAAAGAGGCCATAAATATCATCTAGTTCCAATGCCTTCCTGGGCAGGAACACCTCCCACTAGACCAAGTTTCTCAAAGTCAGCCCCATCCAACATGGTCATGAACACTTCCAAGTAGGAGGCACTCATAACTTCTCTGGGCAACCTGTGCCAGTGTGTCACAACCCTCACACTAAATATTTTTTTCCTAATGTCTAGCCTAGATCTTCCCTCTTTCATCCTGAAACCACTCTCCCATGTCCTGTTGCTACTTGCCCTTGTAAAAAGCCTCTTCTCAGCTTTCCTGTAGGCCCCCTTCAGGTACTGGAAGGCTGCTATAAGGTCTTCTTGGGGCCTTATCTTGTCCAAGCTAAACCACCCCAGCTCTCTCAGCCTGTCTTCATAGAAGAGGTGCTCTACCCCTTTGATCATCTTCATGGACCTCCTCTGGACTCACTCCAACAGCTCCATGTCCTTCCTGTGCTGGGGGCTTCAGAACTAGGCACAGCACTCCAGGTGGGGTCTCCCGAGAATAGAGTAGAGGAAGAGAATCACCTCTTTCCACCTGCTGGCCACTCCTCTTTTGATGAAGCCCAGGATATTGTTAGCTTTCAGGGTTCCAGGTGCACACTCCTGGCTCATGTCAAGCTTTTCATCCACCAGCACCCCCAAGTCCCTCTCCTCACGGCTGTACTTAATCCATTCTCCATCCAGCTTGTATCTGTGCTTGAGATTACCCCAGTCCATATTCAGGACCTTGCACTTGGCCATGTTCTATTTCACACAGTTTGCATGGGCCCACCCTCTCCAGGTCTCTCTGGGTGACAAGAGGGTATGGAGAAATGCCAGCATATGGAACGTTTCACAAATTTGCAAACTCAACCCAAGCGAACCCAACTGAACCCAGCCAAGCCGGGCCAGGCCCCAGCTGGGCTGGCGCGGGGCTGGGTGTGCCCGTGTGCCAGCGGGGCGGCCGGGCTGGGCCGCTGCCGAACGCCGCGTCCGTGCCGGTGGCCGGGGGGCAGCCACGGCGCTGCCGGGGGCTTAGGGGCAGCGTCGCCAACAGCTGCTGCAGCTGGTGAAGAATCATAGAATCATAGAATTGTCTGGGTTGGAAGGGACCTCAGAGATCATCATGTCCAACCCTTGACCCACTGCTGCAGTTACCAGACCATGGCACTGAGTGCCACATCCAGTCTCTTTTTAAATGTCTCCAGGGATGGAGAATCCACCACTTCACTGGAAAGTCCATTCCAATGCCTGACCACCCTCTCCGTGAAGAAATTCTTTCTAATATCCAACCTAAACTTCCCCTGGCACAACTTAAAACCATGTCCTCTTGTCTTGTTGAAAGTTGCTTGGGAAAAGAGGCCAACCCCCCCCTGGCTCCAGCCTCCTTTCAGGGAGTTGTAGAGAGCGATGAGGTCTCCCCTGAGCCTCCTCTTCTCCAGGCTGAACACCCCCAGCTCCCTCAGCCTCTCCTCACAGGACTTGTGCTGGAGTCCCTTCACCAGCCTGGTTGCCCTCCTTTGGACCTGCTCCAGGACCTCAATCTCCTTCCTGAACTGAGGGGCCCAGAACTGGACACAGGACTCGAGCTGTGGCCTCACCAGGGCTGAGTACAGGGGCAGAATCACTTCCCTGGACCTGCTGGCCACGCCGTTCCTGATCCAGGCCAGGATGCCATTGGCCTTCTTGGCCACCTGGGCACACTGCTGGCTCCTGTTCAGCTTCCTGTCAATCCAAGTAGCGGCAAGATGGAGAAGGGGGGTGAGAGGGAAACCTTCAGAGCTGCCCCCCAACAGGAGGAGGAGTCTCGGCGCCAGGCCCAGGCGCATCGGCGGCGGCTCTTCCAGGCCCTCCCGGGGGGGCAGAGGAGGAGGAAGGGGTGGGGGCGGCACGGCCAGCAACGCCTGCTGCATGCGGGTCGCTGAGAGCCGGTACCGCCCGGCCCCTCTGAGACGCAGATTGAAAGCTCCCGCGGGTCACCCGGGGATCAGACCCGCCTGCCCGTGCTTGGTTACCAGCTACATTGCAGACCAAGTTCAGAGCCCTGCTCCCCGCACCTCCATCGGCCGGCACCAGAAGCGGGAGGCCGGTCCCGGGGCGCCCCGCATAGCGGCGGGAGCCAGCGCCGGACCCCGCCCTGCCGCGGCGCAGACGGGCGGTGCTGGAAGCCTGGCTCGAAGCGGAGCTGGGCCCTGAGCGGCCCCCGTCTGACAGACATGGCCGCCATTATCAAAGAGAGTGTAGTAAGGTCTTTTGGATTCAAAGCATAAAAACTATTACGAGATACACAATCTGTGTGCTGAAAGACATTATGACACTGCCAAATTTAACTGTAGAATCGCACAGTGCCCGTTTGAAGATCATAACCCACCAGAAGATTAAAAAATGAAATGCTGTTGCTAATTACCAAGTTTTCGATCTCTGTATGAAACCCCAGTGCACCATTCACCAAAATATACATCATATTGAATACCATGTTGCAATGATTATTTCAAATTGTACTGTGTAACAGCAGCTTTGACTTACCATTTTCCAATCTAATGCCCCACATTCACTGGAAAAACCCACTGGACCCATGTTGAGAACCATTTCTCCTTTAACATTTTGAATAATTCTCTTCCATCTAGTTACCAGATTCACACTCCCATCCCACCCCCCAGCACCCTCCCTTCCCCATGCTGGATCTGGAGGAGGTGGAGCAGTGGGTGTAAAAAGGTTAAGGGAAGTAGGAGCAGGAACAGGGAACGGATCAGGAGGTAAAAATGGGTTAGTGCCCCTGGGCTGTTTGTGACATTCCTTGGAGCAAAAATTAGGGTTTTTTCAGGGATATAATCATCCTTGGTTTCCAGTTCTTTCAGTTTTTTCAGCAGTTCCCTAAGTTGCTTGTCCCTGAGTCCCAGTTCTTCCTTTGGTTGTTGCTCTGTAGCAGGCATCACCAGTGTTAGGATAGACTGATGACAATGAAGGTTGAGAAGATAAATCATGCAGTGGAGAGGCCGGGTACTGTGGCACGCAGGCAGGAGAGGGGGAGTCTGAATTCCACGATTCCTCGCCTGTGTTGTCTGGCTTGTCTTCCTCTGGATGCTGCAATGGTTCTGCTGATGATGGTGTTTTCGGTCGCTTCTGGCTTTGCCTCAGCCCCATTTTTACTTTTCAGCGGAACCACAGGGTGAAATGGCATGGTTGTCTGAGTTTGAATCAGTAAAGCCAACACAGGTGCTGGTGGGAGTATTTTAAGTGTCTCAAATAACTGTTTAGAGGTCAAGTTCATATTTTGAGCATTCGTCGGTACTGGTAGATCAGGTGTTAAGGCAGCGAACTTAACTGCTGCCGCTCTCTCACTTTTCACTTCTTTTAAAGTGTCTTAAATCAGTTTCCATAACATGGCTAATTTGGTTGCTTCTTTCAAGCCCTTAGAGATCTCTTTCCAGAGCGTATCTCCTAACTCTTCCCAAAGTGAAACTTCAAATACATCATTGCAATTTTTAAAATGTTCATGTTGCTTTGCCCAGTATAATAACTGTTTTAAAGTATTTTCATCATATTTTATGCCTCTCGTAGAGAGGATATGTCGGGGGAGTTTGATCACTAACTCTTCTGTTGTGGTCAGTGATTCCTCTACCTCCTCCCTAGCCACCCAGGCTGTTCCAAGGATTTCAACCTAGCAGTTTCAGAGCTTCTTTTATATTTCCAAAAACAGTGGAGAGCAGTCTAAGGAGTCTAAATTTTGATGCTTTAAAAGCAAATGATGAGTGCTTCAGAAAGATAAAACCTGTAACTCTGTCACAAAGTCACGGATTGAACGAACTAATGTACATGATGACATGACACATGCAATCTGTTTTCTAAATTGGCAGTCAAGTATATTGTGGTCAATAACAAGCTATATTATATAGCATACTATCTCTTACTGCTGAGTCTCTTTGGGCTAATTCCCACAAATTAAATTGTGATCCAGCAGTCTGGGAACCTTTGAGACCCTTGAAATAGTTAGACTATTTAATGAAGGACTGTCAAGTCTTCTCAATAGGGGAAAGCCTCTCAAGTATGACCAAGTCCTGGCAGATAATAAAAATGCTACCAGGTGTGCCCAGAAGAAGGGCCAGCTTCTTGCCAAAGTGAATGTTCAGACAGCATTGAGATCATAGAGAGTCTGATGTCATATGCCAGTCATATCCTTCTTACAAGAAATACATCAACCCTACGTCTGACAAATCAGTTACTGAAAGCTTAACAGACACTGCCTGAGGGGGAGCATAAGCAAGAAGATGCAAGGTATTTTCTGCCTGTGCTTTGAGATAGCCAAGCTTTGGGCTGACTCTGTGTAGACCTTTGCTTTGTTTGAACCAACTATTGAATGGCAAAGGAAATTGTAAGTTTTCCAGAAGCCAAAGTAGACATAAAAGGTACTTATGTGGGATGAATCTGGATGCAGAGCGGGCAGTGTCTCTACAAACAGCAATCTTTTGTTTTAACAAAAGCAGCAAGAAGTGAGTGAGAGTATCTATTGAGCAGGTGATTAAATATGTGTGCTCCATAGTATAGACACTGCTGGATTCCACCTCTTTCCCCTATCAGTGAGCAGTATTGTGGGCATTACTGGAAACTAATTTCCAGTGTGGTTTGGACTGTCAAGTTAGGAGTGTTCAGGAACACAAAGATCTAGTGATTATCATACTTATGGGAAATAAGCTGGGATGCTGGCAATTTACAAAGGCCAGTGTCTTTGGAGAACACAGACACTCTAACAATGGTATTTCCTCATCTCCAGCTCTGTTCACAACCCATTTTGTGTCCAGCCTGTGTGTGTAAGCACAGAAATGAGAGCGAAAACTTTCAATGTCTGAATCATCAGGCTAACACCAGCTGCCCCATGTTCCCATATCAAGGCTGGATCAGCTATGCCCATGCCCTAGATAAATGCCTACAGCTTCTCCAGCTGCTTCTGAAATATTTATCTCCATGAGGAAATAGATGTTCTGAGCTTCCAGTCACTCAACTCCTGTCCTTCATGCACCTCACTTCTCCTAATGCTCTGTATGAATCTTTGCACACATCTTTCCACATACTTACATCCTGCTAAATGCCCACCTCACACAGCTCTATAAGGCTTAAGGCTGACACTATACATCTCTACACACGCTTTTTTTTTTTTTTTTTTTTTTTTTTAAATTCCAGCAGTTGTCGTCCTTTCCACTGTCTTCTGAGGGAAAGGATCTCTTCCTGTCTTAAGAGATCTGAATTTCTTTTTTCCAGTATGATGCTTTTTCTTGTTTTAATGCAGTGATGCTTCATTGTATAATACTTGTCTCCTGATTCACTAGCCCTTTAGTTTCTTGCATGTTGAACAGCTCCTTCCCTAGTTATTCTGCAGCCAGTGCTGGCAGTGATGCCTATATATGTGTAATACTTGGCTGTTACCTTGCTCAATTTTCTACAATTCAAGAAGCTGCCTTTGGATTATAGACATATTTTTCAAGGTATTTGTGAATCTTCCTCAACTACTTTATCAGTACCTTCCATGTATGCACTGTGGTACAATTAAACAAACAGGTGATCCAGGAGAGATTAATTCCCTGCTGAACTCCACTTGAATAACTAGTTTTGTAACAGACCTAGAACAGCCCAGAAGCAGCTATCCAAACAATTTCACACTAATCCACAGAATTTCCCAGGTTTCTTAGGTTTTTTTTCCCAGAAAATCCTGAGTTTTTCTAACACTTTTATAACAATGTCATGTCAGGAAGTGATAGAAAACATGCCAGTATCAAAATCTATCAGTATACTGTTTCTTCCATACCACAGGGACATCAAATGTCTATTTTGCACAACAAAATAGACACCATTTGCTCTTGATGAACTCCTACTCCTCATTATATGCTGGGAGTTCACAGGTTCTTATGGTTCCTGAATTAGTAGGCACAGGAGCCACTTTTCAAACTCCAGTCTTTCTCAGTCTGCGTTGAACTGAAGTCACTTGGGTGTACAGTGATACAAGATTTTTCCCTCTTTGGGAAGTTTCTCCCTCATACCTGTAGCTGGTACAAGCTGCAATCAAAGCCCATCCAGAGTTTGAGCACTGCTCTGGTTTCCTTCCTGGGTAAGTTCTCTGTTATTTTAACAACATGGTTCTTGAGGCAACTTGCCTTAGGAGACCTGGCTTCTCTACCTGACCATTTAGGAGACCATCAACTTCTCTACCTGCGCATTTCCTGCGCAGCTTGTAGGAAATTATCTCAAGGGTCTTCCTTCCCTCTCTCAGATTTGGTCAAAATAAGCCAGGAGCTCAAATGTTATCAGAGAAATACAGTGATACAATGATGTTCCCCTTATTTCCATGGGAAACTTCTGAATAACCTCCAGATACAGCAGGCCAGTGACAGGATGATGTATGAGCCAATTCACCAGTTGTTTTTGACATCTTGCCAACTACAAACTCCAAGTGAGTAACATTCTTGAATTATAACTATGCTTTCACATAACAGTTATTTCAAGCCCAATCACATCTGGTTTATGAGCATCCACAAACATCTCAAAGGTCCCTTACATAGAGTGAGAGGAACTGTGGCAAAAGAAGGGGCTGGTGCAGGGTTAGCACGCAGCCATTATCTCAGACTTTGTTCTCTCAGACATACTCACTCTGACCCAGTTTTCTGGATTTGTTCAAATACAGGTCACTTATTTTTAGCCATTTCTTACTACGGTCCCTGTTGATTCATGGCCTTGCAGTTTTCAAAATTTTCAAACCTCTACATCCAAAAAATCAGCTAATTAATGGTCTTCTATCTAATGGGGTCTTCCTCCTTCTTCTCTGAGAGTCAGAACTGCTGTTAGCTGCGTGTGGGAGAACTTATCTTTACTGTATTCCATCTGCCTTGGGTTACTGCAGTCTTGTTTTGGAAGCAGGAGGTCCACAGGGGTGGCTCCTGACAGAAGCTCCTGAAGCTTCCTCGGTTCCAGTTCCTGGCCCCATCTCTGCCCAAGGCTGAGCAGATACAGGAAGCTGGATGTGCCTCTGTGAGTATCGTAGTCAGGAATGGGAAAATGAAACCAGAAAAAATATATTTTAAAAAAAGACTTGCAGAGCACAGGAGAGGAAGAGGTGAGAAACCAGTGCCAGAGAAAACACACCGAGGTCAATGAAGAAGGGGGAAAGATGCCCAAGCAGAGGTGGCAGCTGTCCCCCTGCAGCTTATGGAGGAGCATGATGGAGCAGTCCTTGAAGGACCATGGTGGGCTAAATGCAGATTTGTAGGTCCTGAAGTGTCACAGGTGGGCAGATGTGGATCTGCAGCCTCTGCAGGATCATGGAGAGGAGATGTGGATCTGCAGCCGTGTAGGAGCCCGTGTCAGAGGAGGTGACTGTTCCTGAAGCAGCCGTGACCCTGTGTGCAGCCCGGGCTGGAGCAGTCTGTGCCTGAGGGACTGCACCTGTGGGAGGGACTCATGGCCCAGGGGTTCAGGAAGGACTCTCCCGGGAGAGGGACCCCGTGTTGGAGCAGGGGAAGAACATGAGGAGCCCTCTGGCTGAGGAGGAAAGAGCAGCAGAAACACCGTGTGGGGAACTGACCCTAAACCCCTAATCCCTGTCCCCCTGTGCTGCTGAGAGGGATGCAGGAGTAAAGCAACCCATGTCCACGAAGAATGGAGGGTTGGGGGGAAGGTATTAAGATCGTGTTTTCTCTTTAAGGCCATGTTTTGTCTTTTTCCTTGTAGATTAAACTAGTATTTCTTTCTTCTTAAGTTGAACCTGTCAGGTTTTTGCCTTCTAACTGTAACTGGGGAACAAAAACTTCCCTATCCTTGTCTTAATAAGCAAGCTTTTAAGGTAGATTTTCTTCTCCCTGACCCATAGCAGGGGTAGGGGGGAGCAAGTGGAGGCCTGATTGACACCAGCTGTGTCTACACCATGACACTGTTCTGCTTCAAGGCATTATCCTGGCAGCTGCATTCTCCACAAAGACAATGTGAAAAGCCAAACAATATTTATTCCGAATGAACTTTAATGCTGTGAAGTATTACATGCTTTCCACAAACATTGAGCATACAGACTTCAATGGTGATGGAAAAGAAACCCCCAACACCACTCCTTCCATAGTGTTTATTGAGTTTTTAGTGACTGAAGTGGGCAAGTGTTTGCCATCACTGAAAGCTAAACATTCTTTTTTAAATAACCTGAAGTTTAACATTCAAAGAATGATGAATAACACTTGCCAATATACTTTTGCATCCCACTAATTCAATTAAAATACAAATTGAACCTAAGGACTAGGAACCCAGTCACACTTCTTGCTGGCAAGGGAATAAAGCATTCTAGAGCTTTAAAACCTGAGGGTACATATACATCACTTTATCCTCTAATGTAACATGGCTACTTGCACACATTCACCTGTATGATCAGGGCAGTGCACAAACCCCTCTATATGCCAATCACATACTTCTTTGGGTACTTCTTTAATGTGAAATGAAGCCTTAGTCCAAAGTGCAACCTGTAAAGCAGTGAATCTGATAAAAAACGTGTGGGGTTTTTTTGTTTGGTTTTTTTTTTTTTTTTCCTTGCATTTTTTTTCCTTATTTAAATAAATGTAGCTTTAATCAGAATATATAAGTTAATATTAATTTAACGTGAAGTGCAGTTGCTACATCTAAAAGTGGTGGGCTGGTATTACAGTGGAATACTCCCAACTAGTTCCATAGTGAAGCTTCCAATATCAGATACTCATCCTAGTTAACAGAATCTCCTCTGAAGAGTATAAAATCTAGAGGTTAGTTAATAAAAATATAGGAGGTAATTCTTGGCCTGCACCTGCATCCATTGTCCTCTGCAATACCTGAATGCACTACTACCATTCTTTAAATTATAAAACTACTTTTTTAAGAGCAGCCTGACTGCACAGCAGACAACAGCAGTTAACAGCAGGTTGATTAGAGCCCTTTGAATTTGAGAGGTGGCTTTCAAACAAAATATTAAGTAGGAAGGCTCCAGTCATCTGGACTAGTACATTATATCTGCAGTTAGTACTTTCCCAAGCAATAATGAAAATAAGTTATTTACCATAACATAATAATTTAGCAAATAATATAAAAAAGTCTTACTCAAAGGAGGGCTAAGTCAGGTGTCAGCAACCTTAGCTGGGTTCCAGCCAGCAAGCCTGTGTATAGAAGGATCAATCATAGGACTTCTAATACCTGAGAAGTGTTCAAAACTGATTATTTCATAATGAGGGAGAGAGGAAGGTAAAAACCAAAACAATTCTGTTTCAAAGTGTAACAAACATTACCGTATGAGCAAGTTTCATACAAAAACTATATGACTGTGATTCCAAGAAACATGTTTCTCTCAGACAAATCGATTAGCAAGTGCTATAAATCTTCGTTACTGAACTGGACAGATTTTGCTGTTTTTATGATCTGTCAGTCAATCTGAGGGTAGCCTACCTACCTGCTTTTCTCAAGTAGATAGTGGTAATGCCCACTAAAAACTTTTAAGTGTAAAAGCATACGTCTCAGTTATTGTTTTCTAAGCAAAAATGTGAATACAAAAGTTATCTGAAAGGTTTTACACTGCTTGAAAGATAATTCACCTGAAAATGCTTATTAAAAGCCACTTTCCTAAAGACAATACTATAATGAGTACATTCTCACACTGATAAAAAAACAAGTACAACATGAAACTCCCCAGCAAAGCACAGAATAAATGGCATTTTCTGGTCTAATATTCAAAAAGGAAGCATCGCCTCATCCAAAGCCCTAACACATTAACACTTCAGATACTAGATGGGACATAAGCAGACCCCATTTTCTCTGCAAGGCTGCAGTTATTAGCAGCTACAGTTTCTAATACCTGAAAGACATGTCTGCACTTTGCATCATTTTTAAGAAGACCTTGCATAAACTGCTTGCAAGAATCATGCCCATCCCTGAAACTCAACACCAAAGTACAACCTTAAAACTAACCAGATCTAGTGATCGCTTATCTTTACAAAACAGGGTGAAAACAAACAAACTTTGAATCTGCTATTCTTCTGCAAAAATGGAACACAGCCTCACATTTCATTGCTCACGGAAACCTAAGTCTTTGGGTTGTTTTTTAAGTTAACATACTTTTTTTCCAAAGTATAACTAGAAGAGCACTGGAATATTGTCCATGTCACTTTGCAATGCATTGGTGAGAAACTAACTCTCAAAGTAGATACCCTGCTAAGCACCTGCCAGCAGTTTTTTAGTTTAATCATATGGTCAGCCAAATGCTGACCTGAGTTCTTACTGAAGTTACTGTTCATGTTTCTGCATGAGTTTGAGGGTAAAATTTAAAATTGAACATGTCTGGAGAGGTAGAAAGGGATCTCTGTAACATTTCTGTAAAAGGGAAATATGCAGCATACAAAGATCCACAGGTCAGTGCAAACACAGAAAAATTCAAACCCCTTGAATTCCTATTTAGTTTCAGGGTCTTAATCTTCTGTCAGCTATTTCTGCATTTACACAATTTACACTGACTAACTGGACTAGACCCAGTTACCCAAGCTGCAAGCACTTTGCACTGGTCTCCAGTTGTACATGGGGAATCAACCATGCACTCTGTGATCCCTTGTAGGTAGCTGCACATCTTCCCGGAGTGGCAAGCCAGGCTGGAAGGAGCACGTTCTTCCAGCACACTCTTGTGGCCATGTGCAACCACATCAAAATCTGAGCTGAGAAGGTCACAGGATGGCACGTCTTGGAGAATCTTCTTTTGCAAAGAAGACATTAAGCCAGAGGTTACAAAAGAAGTGAATCAAGCATTAGAGGTGACTTGCTGCAGAATCATCATTTTTTGACCCGGGTATTTGGAAAAAAGCTGTATCAAGTGAAATGCTACATTGAAAACAGTGCAAAACAGAGCCACTCAAGAGAAGTTAGTGGTTACTTCACTGTTCAAAATCTCCACCTTTCTGCTTCCTCTCGCCTCTCCAGAGGGAGGAAAGAACACATTTCCCTCTTCTTTCTGTGGCATCTGAAGCCTTGCATGTCACAGAGAGAAGACAAAATACAACCCTATTCATTTGCCATTATTTAAATACTGTTTGTGCTGGAATGTAAATTTGAAACTTCATCCGCATTCCACAGCCAACTTCATGTGATCTTCACAGGTGATTTCTTGTGTGCGCAGAGGAGGGTGACGTAAGGAACCCCGATGAAGGCCCATCTTTCACTGGGCCAGAACTTTATGACAGGGCCTTGCTCAGGGATCTCAGAGGCAGCATCGAAGTAAGCAAAACAGACGCAGCCCAGGTATGCAGCAAGGCATATCAAAATGTGCCTGAGAAGAGCAGACAGCCACCCCCAGCAAAAAAAAAAAAAAAAAAAAAAAAAAAAAAAAAAAAAAAAAAAGTCAGTAACAAGTCAGTAACATGGGCTCAGTAACACATCAAATATATCGAATATATCATCATGGTTTAAAATCAGCCACTCATTCACCTTCAACTATAGGGTTCCTGTCTGCCTTTTACATGCAGACAAAGTATACAGAGAAAAAGAAAAACTACCAAAGTATAGCTTATCCTTGGTCTAAACTAGCTGCAGCTTTTTCATCTCTCTGCACCACAAATATTTGTATAGAAATGCTGAGATATAGCAGCTTGAATAAAAGAACACAATTCTTTGGGTGGTAACAGAGAAAAGTCCTCAAAGCCCTTGCCTGCTTCTCAGCTTTGCTGTCAGGTGTTAACAGTGGAAGTTTTAAAGTTTTGAGTTACTGCTTCAGTTGAGCAGTGCTGTGGGATTTTTCGTAACCATCAGGGTAAGGAATTCAACTGCAGTTAATCAACTTAGTGTCTGAAGAATCTTACCAGGCTGTAAAGCCTCCTAAATCTGTCACCTTGGATAGCGTGACACTTGCTCTAGGCTTATAATCTTACCAGTAATTCTGCCTAGCACTAACCAGAAATAGCCACCAGAGAGCACAGAAGGATCACGTGGTAAGGACATACCACATTTTAACTGTGCAGTTTGTACACAGCACTTACCATACACAGTGCAAATAGGGAAAGTTAAATGAGGACCAGATCTCACAAAAAGCTTTGTCACTGATCCAGCAGAAAAGTGCTAGCATCCACCAAAGACCTGAAAAGAGACCCAGTTTGTACACACGCAGGTTTTCACATCTGAGGAGAAAAACACAAAGAAATTGTTGTAAAACAAAACAAAATTTTGTTTTTAATAGCGGCTTGATGCTTTCCGGAAGCATGCATTTTAGAGTAGGATTCACTGTGCCAGGCCCACATGTTTAAAATGGCTCCACCATAAATGTCCATAAGAGAGAAACTTGACTTACACTAAGTATGGCTCTGATGCAAGGCAGCAGTGAGGTGACAAAACAAATCTTTCAATCAGTAGTTGTGCCTTGGGTATTGTCTTAAATACTGATGTGCAAATGGTGGTCAAACATCAAAGCACTCCCATATCTAGGGAAATGTAACTCAGACAACGAGTGATTAGTTAAGCATTTTCTAGTAACAACCAGCCAACCAATAAGTGCTCAGATTTGTTCATATTTGTCACCATAACAAGATCTGTAAATTAAGGAACTGGATGTGTTGGGTTTTTCAATTGGTCAGTTGTTTTTGTTCCCTTTACAAGTTAGTACTGTACAATGTCACAGTTTCAGAGACCTTTTAAGGCAGAAGTCTACCCAGAGGCAGCAACATGATTCATTGGATGGCACACAGGCATCCATATCTCAGGCAGAATTCATTTTGACTGAGCTGCAATTCTTTCTTGTTCATACAGAGGTATATTAGAGAAAAAGAAAACACTCAAAAAAATTTGCTGTCATCACATGTAGTGTGGTCTGCAGTTGATCATCACTGAATACCCCTACAGATGCCAGGATACTTGCATAGCATTACCTGTGTTGCAGGTTTATTCAAAAGTTCACAATTTTATGTCCCCATATGATGCTTTGTTCTTTTTCACACCTTGGAACTATCCTAAGAACCGTGCAGCTTTTCTCAAGAGTGAAATCAGGAGAAAGGAGGCACCAATATTATAAACTTCAGATCCCAAAATGCTCACGTCTATAATCTGCTGTCTATGTACACCTGCTATTTTGGGGCAGGTGTACATACTCTTGGTGACAGTAGATGCAGCTCTGCTGTTACTGATTTCGATAAAGCAAAGCTGCTCATTATGTGTCCAAAGGAAGGCACAGCTCAGCTTCATGCCTCCCCTAAGAAGAAGGCAGAATTTGGGATCTGGGATTTCCGTCCCCCCCTGCTTTTTTGGCTTTTTTTTTTTTTTTTTCAGTTCTTGTTGTTAAAGCCTTGGTGAATTTCCCAGAGATCTGAGAACTATTCAGTGCTCTTGCACAATTCTTGCCTAAATTAATTACTCTTCTCAGGTCACTGATACAACCCACCAAAGCATTCCCAAACCTACTATTCAGATGGAAGAATAATTTGCTTAAAGCTACTTGTTGGACTACATCACAAAAGTAAACCAAAAAGCCAAATTTCTGGTCAGTATAACAAGGAGTATTCAGCCTTCATCAGGGTTACAGGCCACTTGTCTTCTACATTCTAGAAATGTCAATGTTAGAAATGTATCCAAGTTTTATCAGCACAGTTTTGTCAGCAAGACCATACCAGTAAACTCTCCTCATTTTTCAGGATTCATCTTTTTACCAAATGGCTAGACAGCACGGACCCTTTCATAAAAAAAAGGGGGGAATAGTTACTGGTCAAAAAACACTGCTGTACAAAATATACTGGAGTGAACCCTCTCCCATTAATGCTAAAGCAGATTCATTAATCTTCAGTGAGACACACAACTGTTCATAATGGCAAGTAACTCCACCACGTTCCTAAGTCATATGTATGGATCAATTTTGTACATTTGACAGGTAAACCAGACTGCTGCAATAGGTACTTGTGCATTCTGACAGAGCAAAGGGCGTCTGTATTAAGAACACACAGGCTTTCCTGGTTGTTTGAAGGACATAAACAAATACCTGCAACTGCCTTCCACTGAAGATAAGAGGCTTGGCCTCAAACATCCAGCTTTTAGGCAGCAACCATGTGTTTCAATATCTAACTAGTTTCAGTACCAATAGGAGAGGACAATTAACCTGCACGGTTCAAAGACTGCAAGGAAATTTGAAAATTTACTTGAAGAAGCTTGCTCATCTAAATCTCCTAGGGATCAGCATAGCTTAAAATAAAGCCTTTAATTATTTGCTTTTGCACTTAGAATTCATCACCAAATGTCATATGTATTACATCATCCCAATGCACAATTAAGAAGGTCATATGGCACTTTGGGTATCTTTTTAATCACCATTTTAAAACAATGTTTATGTATGTCCTGAATTCTCTCTCAAAAAACAGACAGGGAAACTCCACACATTTTAGTAAGCTATGATCTTTCTGAAGGAATTTTAAAAAGCAAGTATCTATAGTCATACCAATTCCCATATCTGATGCAATAATATTTGATCTTATGAAACACTAAATATTCATATCTGTTCAAATCTCTTAGGAGCTCATGATTGGCAAACTGATACTTAGAGAGTTCACATAAATAATTCAGTTCACAACTAGATCCCTATTTGCTATACGAGTAGTTCCTTGGTGCTTTGTGCAAAATGTGACACCTCCACAAATACTATTCTACAACCAACTTATGCACTTTTTCCCAAATTTATTTTACCACAGAAGTAAATGCTGTTCAGCAAGATGTCTGATGAGAAAAGGCTTGTGAACACCTTTACTAAATGTTGTTACCAGAGAGTTCCACTGTATGAAGAACTGGCAGCAGAATAGGGTGAGGCAGCAAATATGAGAACCTCTCTGTTCCCACAGGAGATGTCAGAATGCAGATATTTGGTTCTGTTCTTGTTTCTTTTGATAGACATTTACATATGCAGTGTGTAAGAGTCAAGGTAAGTTGTAAAATCCTTATCAGACACTGAGGAAGAGTGGGAAAAGACAAGTTCATATGCTGGTACTTGTTTTGTACTTTAGCAGTGAGTGTAAGCATGCAAAAGAAAAAAAAAAAGCCCCTGGACAGCAGGTGGTATCACTGGACTCTTCAAAGCCGTTCAGGTTTTTAAAGGACTCTTTAAAATGTTAAGATCAGTCTCAGGTTATTCTCTGTTTGCATTCTCTTTGCATTCTGGCTGAAAGCTATCCTCTACAATCTAGTGATTAACATTATCTTTGTCAGTCTGATTCCATCTTATCATTCATGTCAGACAGCTAAGTTGTGGAAGACTCACAGTACACCTTTGACAGCTGGAACATCTTCCATGCATGCTTGGAAGTCTCCTATGCTTGGAAGACTTCCATGCAAGAGATATGTTGCAAGAAGACAGGCAATATCTGAGCTAGTATACCAGCCCATGGAAAAAAAACAACAACAAAAAAACCAACCAACAAACAAGTCCAAAAAACCCAAACCAAATAAACCATAAAAATCTGATGTGGCAAAGCAAGTTTATACCAGACCTGTTCTTTCAGGTGGGAGAAGCATTTCTGACCTGCTATCACAAGCACTGAAGACAGATCTAGTGTATCATCACACAGTACCTTAATATCTCAAAAGGCAGTGCTGCATCCAGGAGAAATGTACTCACCTCTTCAACTCGGCAATGAGCAAAGCTGTGCAGGGAACACCCAGAGTCATTAACGAGATGTTATTGATGGCAGGCTTAATGAATGCAAGGCAGGTAGTAACTCCAGACAGGACAGCCACAGCAGCTTTAAACCGGCTCCTGAATTGTTGGGGTTTTTTGTAGAAGAAAAACTGCTTTTAATTCAAAACTTTTAATTACTAAACCCAAAAATCTTATAATTACTTTAACAATGTAACAAAACGTAGGTTCCTTTAGGTGTGTTCAGGAAGTGCAATGACAACGTGCATTAAGTGGATGTGGATCTCACACAGATTTGCATGTGCATGCAGTTAATCATATACACAAATGTTTGCTGGACCATGGTCTTCTAAAGCAGTCATGTGTATGTATACATATGTATACACAGCTACCCACTATTCACTGGTTTCAAAATCCAAAGGCCACACTCTGATCTCCCTCCTACAGTATGTCAGCAAGTCCATCTCTGCACAGTGCTGTACTTCTGATGGCTACAGAACATTCCTTATTAGATTTAATAAAAATTGTATATTAGGATAGAATTAAACTTAAATGTATTTTTACAGGAATTATGAATTTACTTTAGATAATGTACTGATTTAGCTGCATGCTATCTGACTAGGTATTCTGGGTTGATGCTGTGACATTTTTGTAACAGGGAAGGGGTCTCTGAGGGGAGTGTCTCATGTAAGTAGCTCTGATTAGCTCTCCCCTCTCCAAAACACCTGCCCACCTTAGGCCATCAGTGATCAAAAAGGTCCACCCCTGTGATTAGATGATTCAAAAAGGGGAACACATAGGTGAGAGAAAGCTATACATGGAGAGAGAGAGAAAACACCAGAGGGGAGCAACACCAGAGCAGAGCAACCAAGGCTGGTGAGGGAGAAGGTTCCTGTGGAGATTTTTCTCTAAATCCTGTGGTGAGATGGCAGCCTGACCTCTGCAACGCCTGGAACAACCATGGTGGAGCAGACCCTGAAGGACCACGGCGGAGCTGGTGCTGTGGACCTGCCACCCATGAGGAATCCCATTGGAGCAGCTGTGGACCTGCAGCCTGGGGAGGGTGACAGGGCAGATGATGTGGAGCTGCAGCCATGGAGGGGACTGTTCCTGAAGTAGTCCATGGCTCTGTGGGCCACCTGCACTGTGCCTGGTGAGCCTCATGTTAGAGGGACTCTCTAAGGACTTTCTCCCTAAGGAAGGACTCTACATTGAAGTAAACAAAGACTGTGAGGAATCCTTCTCTCTGAAGAGGAAGGAGCAGCAGAAAATAACCTGTGGCATCCAGACTGTAAACCCCACTTCTGTCCTCCCTGTGGGGAGAAGGCAGAGATACCAATAACCAAGTACTTTGGTCTCGAGAAGAAGGGAAGGGTGAGAGAAAAGTATTTAAGCTCTGGTTTATGTTTTCTCTTTGCCCTGCTTTGATTTGATTAATGATAAGTTAAACTTATTTTTTCCCCAAGTTAGGTCTGGTTTGCCTGTGAGCTTAATTGGCGAGTGAAAACCCCATAGCCTTTGTCCTGACCCACAAGGTTCTAGGTGGATTTCCTCCTCACCATCATGTACTGGGGGAGGGGGAATGAGTGGCCTCATGGTCCTTTGTTAACCCGCCAGGCTCAAATCACAGCGCTAGGTTATTTTGTTGTATATTTAGTAGATAGATATTGAAATGAAATTCTGATTTGTGAAATCCACATTCTTGGTTAAACAACGAACTACAAAACTATCAGACAGCATCCTGTAGCCTGTAGTCCCAGACATGCTTGTGAAAATCCTGAAGATTGTTCTGACACTAAGCAATAGGATGTTGACTTGGGCTCATCTAGACAGCCTCGAGGCCTTTTGCCTGTAAATACATAAAAAGCTCAAGGAACTAAGTTGCAGATGGAAACTGGCTGAGGCCAACCAGAGTTGCCACCCAACATTGTGCATGCAGCAGAGCAGGGATTAACAAAAGCACATCTCAGACTTGGAAGGCCACTGATGCCCACACACACACACAAACACCCCCCCCCTAAGAATGCAAGTATTACAGTGAGTTTGAGGAAATCTGATGTATATAATGAGTTTCATACCTATGTATCTATCAGGACAATATAAGTCTTGCCTGTTGTCATGCTATGCACAACTTAAGAGAACTATTTAATCCAGTGCTGTAAAAAATAAAGAATGCCTGCCTTCTACAGCTTGAGTGCTAGAAAGTTCTTTCAGAGACAGAATTTTATGGTATCACTTCAAAGCAGTGTTGTCATCATTCTTTATGCTTTTAACATTAATTTTTAGTAAATTTTGTTACCATTAATGTCCCAGCTTCCAGAATTTGTTATATTTTATTTTATCTCTTTTAAGTCTTAAGGATACTGAAAACTTTAGGGTAAGTAAAAACATTTCTTCTAACCTAATTCAGTAGTAGGTGAGGGGTTTCCTTCTTTTTTAACATATACAGCATAAATAAATCACAATTGGGACCTATATAGATAGCTTGCCAGCTTTTAAATTAAACAGATGTTAACTTGCTTAAACTTCAAATTCAGACTTGAAACAATCCATTTCCTGCCATGACAGGACAAAAGCAGAAAGAGGATCATTACATTGCCCTTCAACTACTGGCCCACAGCTTTGAAAAAAACATTTGCTGTCCAAAGATGGCTATTCTGTCCTTAATTCTATGCCTGAAGTAAACTTCTCAGCATACTCAGCTCAGTATACTTCTGCAGCACCACTCCCTGGCCACAAATGTCATTGCCTTCACCTAGCTCTTTCCATTTGCCTTTTGCTTTGAAGTTTTTCTTCTTGATGGAAGACAGTAAGTTACTTAAGCAGGTAGTTCTGATCTGACATAAAGGCCTTCATGACTAAAGACACCACAAATTAGTCCTGGAAAATAATAACATTTGCATCAACGAAAATCTAAAGCGTGATAAGGATGAAGAAAATAAGGCAACAGCAGTGAGCACAGGACAGATATAATGTAAGAGGATTAGCTAGGCAAAGCAAAAAAAAACCCAAACATATAAAGCCTGGATTAAGGTTTGTTGCCTTATGTCTTTCCTCTGTATGCTTCAGAAAGGAATCAAAACCTTAGCAACATACCTGCCTTAACAAATTCTCAGGAGAAAGTGTTCAAGAAATTTAGGATATGGGACATCCTTCACCTCACCTCAGTATTTTACAAATCAGTTGTAACCTGGGAGATTATTACTTACAGTTTTTAACACCAAATTCAGTAGATACAGAATTTAAACCCAGAAAAGTGTTACTATTCCTTTTAAAAAGGATACATTTTAAGCTCCTGGCCCATACTATGAACCTACCCAGCTCACTGTCAGCAGAAGATAGTTCTAGATGACATGTAATTATCTCCGTAGAATTCTGAGGAATAATTTTCACAGATTCACAGAAATTGTTCAAGATTCTGAACTTCTCTTTTTTTATTTGAACTAAATGTCTAAAAGTCATGCCATCAATCAAAAAGCTTCAGTAAAACCACTTTTTTTCTCTGTAAGTTGATGGTGTCCTGTAACAGCAGTGTTGCAATATGCAGAAGTATTAAATTCACAGTAATGTGACAAAGCCATTAGACTGCGTAGACTGTACATGGTAATGCAAGCAAGATACCCTTTTCTCAGTGGAAGCTATTTTGAGGAAAGGTCAATCTAGACATCAACCTTCTCTCCCCTCCCACCCCTATCCACCAGCAACATCTAATGAGGCACATGGCAAGGAAAAAAGAAACATTAAAAAAGCATCCCCAGATAGTAACAGTATAAGAAGGCAAGAGGCAGCAGCCTTAGGTATTTGCAGAGAGATCTGTGGTGCTGCAATTCAAACCTCTCCACTTCCACTACCTTAACTTCTTCACTGCCTAAAACAGCACAGGAGGGGGAGCAAGGTGGAGAGGGCAGATACAAACAACAACCAGGTTCTTAAACTGCCTACAAAGTGCTTTTTTTAATCCTTCAAGAAAAAGAAAGAAATCCTTTAGCAAGGATTAAACAAAAACAGCCTTTGAATGCTTAAATATCATCCTTAATCACAGGCTTAAATACCCAGATGAAAATTCTGCTGACTTCCATAGGACCCCTTGTCCTAACACTTCAGGTTATATGAAAGGAAGAGGGAAAGAAGGTTTCTCATACTTTAGCTGCAACAAATATAAACTACTCATGTACAGGCTTCCCTAGAATCAGCAGTAACAGGCACTTCCAGAGGTGAGCCACCTCATCCCAAGATCTGAAGCTGCAGGGCATAAAGCCTATCATCACTAACTGCAGATTTAGGAATTATGAATAAAATGGGGTGCATACATGCAAAATGAAGAGAACAAAGTGAGAAAAGATAGCAGTGGTAAGGTCAGACAATTCCTCAGTGCCACTGTGTGCAGGCTGAGGTACTAGCATGAGATGTTTCAAGAAATATAGAAATATATGTGTATGGTTGTATTTTACCTGTCATTCCGAAAAACTCTGGGCAGGTATCTCCTAGGGAACCACATGGCAAGAGCACACATCAGGACCCAGAGAATAGCCAGCTCATCCAGCATCTGTCCCAGGAAACTGAGAGTGGCATGAAAGTAAACAGATCCAATTCCTAGAAAGATTCATCAAAAGGCAACATAAATAGCTGCAGTACTGCATCGCCTAAAACACACTGCTCATGTTCAGAACTTCATAGCAAATTATAGATACAATCTGGTGTAAAAAAAAATCAAGTAAAAAAAAAAACAAAACAGAAATCAACCAGCTTTCCTAAGGAAGGAATCCAAAACATGAGCACCTCATTATTTATGAAGCATACATTTTATAAAAGCAGTAGTTTAAGATGACAGCTCATACCAGAAAAAGTAGGTGTATGTAAAATACATCTGGTGGTAAAGTTAAATGCAAAACCAACTAAGTAAAAGCCAAATGCTGCTGAATTTTCTCAATAGCACAAGAGTGGGTAAAACAAAGGCAAAAAGCAGCATCTGATGACTACTCCATGATTCAGATTTACAGATGGAAAGTGTCACACTGCTCCACAGTCTAATTACTAATTAAAAGGGGTCTAATTACTTTTTAAAAAGTTCTCAGTCACTACAAGAATGAAAAAGCTGAAGAATCTCCTATCTACAAAATGGCTAGTGCCCTTTCAGCTCTCTTTAGGGCAACAACAGAGGAAGGAAGGTCAGCCCTGCTGTAGAGTAAACCCAAACGTAATCAAAATAAGTTATGCAAAGGAAGGACAGGATTGGAACAGAAATCAGGCTGAAGTTCCCACCAGCCTCAAAAGCCATCTTCCTTTCAGAAACTGTCTTCTTCAGCTTCAAACAAGTACAAACTCCTCTGTGGACATCAGGATTGCTTTATTTTGCAAAACAATCAAATGCAAGCAGGAGAAACTTATTTCCTCTCTCCGTTAGTGCATAAGCAGGCAAACAGAGACTAATCAACTTACCAACCACAACTAGCAGAGTCCATATTAAATATATTCCACTGTTGAAGCAGGTTGCATATTGACGGAACAAGCACATACAAATGGGTGGTAAAACAAAAAACAAGACGTTGCTTATCTAGGGGGAAAAAAAACACAACAAAAAACATCACAAAGAGAGAAAATAAACAAACCTTAAATATTCGTGGGGTGCCTAAGACATCTATAAAAATGTGCCATTCAATGGAGCCCCAGCTCCACAAATTAGGGCCCTCAGTTTCAGCCGAAGCCAAGGTGTTTTTACAAAGCATCAACTTGCTTTGTTTAGTATTATTAAACTAGCAATAGTATGAAAACTTAAAGAAACATAAAATGTGGCTATTCAAGTCTTTAAATTAACTTTCAAACCTATTCCCAATGGAATTTTATTGAGAGTCTACAAATAGTCAAGATACTGAAATTCAGGAAACATACAAGAGTACGTAAATGAGGAACAGGACATTCTGGCAAGTCACCTGTCCTCTCAATGACTGTCAAGCCCAGCATTGCAAAAGCACTACAAGTACTGGCACCAGACAGGGCTAGTCAAGCTTTGTGGAAGTCAAGTTACTGAGAAAAAGCCATTGCCTGGAAGGTCTGAAATACAAGGCAAAGCGTAAAAAGCTGGAAGCTTTTTGTGCAGAGAAAAGAGAACCCGAAGCTGTAAATCCTTTCACACTTAATTTTTGCCTTGGGCTTTTTTGCTGAAAATTAGTTATAGAAAGGGGAAAAGTTTGGCAATTCAGACCACTTGGTTTTTTACATTTAAATGTAAGAGTTGAACAAAGACATACTTGCTTACTAACAATCCAAAGACTGACCCTCCAGTTAAAGGCTAAAGACACTTTACCATCAATTAGCAGGAGCTGCCACTGATGTCATAGTTTAGCACCCAAAACAGAACAAGTGATCATTATGTTCTGCCCAGACAGAGCTGCCAGTGCTGAGGGCCAGCTGTAGCACTGTAACTGATCAGGTTTAGAAAGACTTTACTGCTGCCTCCCAGTGGGACAGGATGAGATCCCCATCCTCGGCTTCCCCATGTTCCCCTGCCTAGCCCAAGTACAAAAGAGTATCCCAGTAACATTCCCATAAAATAGACATAGAAAACAACTTTGGTACAAGAGCTCTCCTTGGAGACAGATTCCCTCTTCAAAGAGAGTTATAAACTTTTACTAACATTAAGGAAAATTTAGTGGAGAATGGATTCAAGAATGACATATGAAGAAGGCACCTGTTTGTTCAGCTATTATTATCCAGCACTGGACATGGTCTGAGAACAGAGCTCATGATATTAAAATAGATAAATCTCATTTAACCTTTGAAAGGATCATCAAAACATACTTGTAGGTTGGCATTCAGAAAGCTACTAATTATGAAGCAAGCTCGAAGTACTTTGATCTCAACCTCCCCACCTTCTTCCCCATGGAAGCACAGGGGGCACAGGGAGTGGGGTTTACAGTCCGGATGCCACAGGTTATTTTCAGCTGCTCTTTCCTCTTCAGGGAGCAGGATTCCTCACAGCCTTTATTCACTTCAATGTAGAGTCCCTCCTTAGGGAGAAAGTCCTTAGAGAGCCCCTCCATCATGAGTCCCTCTCACCAGGCAGAGTGCTGGCAGCCCACAGAGCCATGGACTACTTCAGGAACAGTCCCCTCCATGGCTGCAGCTCCACATCATCTGCTCTGTCACCCTCCCCAGGCTGCAGGTCCACAACTGCTCCAATGGGATTCCACAAAGGGAACAGACCCCTCTGTGTTCTACCCCTCTCAGACTCCGAAAGCCTTCCTTCTTTCGTTCCTTGTACTCGAACTGTGACAAAATCTCTGCCAACAGCACCCAGGTCACAGCACACAGCTCCAGAAAAGACATGCCAGTGCAGAGGCCTTCTTGCAGTCAAGCCACAACATCAACCAGCCACACCATGGAAAAATGCCAGAGATCCACCTCCCACTGGAATGCCTTTTCCAAACCAAGGGTTAAAAGGCTGAATCCTTTCATCAGTTACCAACTCCTAGAGTGTGCTTTGCCATGTAGAAAGCCAGCCTCACAAACCGTATGTGAAAAAGATGTGGGGGCATCAAATGATGAACAGTGCCATAAACAGAGCACCTCTTTAGCAGATATAAAAGAACTCTTCTTACAGAAATCCTTCACCCAACCAAGGTGTAAAATTTTGCCTTTGTCAATCACAAATTGAGACTGCAGGAAGCAGGCAACAGAGGCACATGGCAAACTCAGAGTTCAGAGTACTGCACAACCCTGGGGAGATAAGGTGAAGACCAAAGAGTTATTTATAAAGTAATATCCTATTTTAGTAGATCTTAGGAGGTAGATCAATTTGCTTAATTCACAAAAAACACACATTCAACTAAACAGGCTCACTTGACCATCTTCCATTCACAAAAAAACTACCAGCTCTGTGCATCAGAGAGTCCTAGCAACATTGGGAATACAGCCATGGACCAAGATCCCAGTCCATAACATGCTGATAAAGCACAGGGCTCCCCTTTCCCCAAACCAAGCAGGAAGCACACACAGTGACTGGTAGCTGAGGTGATGGAATATGAACAAGTCCTCTGGGGACCTGGGAATGCTCTGACTTTTAGGCACAGTTACGCCAAAGAGAGTTCTCACGGGGGGAAATGGATGGTTTCCAACAAAAGGGTGTGGAAGGAAAACTTTCTATCTCTATAACTAGAACTGATCAATTAATAAAATCAAACCAGATAATCACAGTCTACAAAAAATTGGATAGAAAGCCCTTATTCTGTTTAGGAACAAGATGACAAAGGAAATACATCTGCTTACCATACTGGTAGAAGCACAGGTTTATACTAGTAATTAGACAACAAATGTTCAGGTCTGCTCTACAGCAGTATTCTTCTGGCACTGAACACCCATTTCCCCTAAAGTCCTGCCTGCAAATGGAAGAAAACTCTTGCAACCCAGCACTTAGACATGACTTGGACTGCTAGCAGTGGCCAGCAGGACTTCCTAACAGTAAAAGCTGAAATAATTTTAGTACTCAAATTCTTTTCCAGAGTTTATAAAAAATGTGATAACATGTTTTGTTTTCATGACATAGCTTAGTTCTGTTTCTCGTATTCCATAAATAATGTTTTCTAGAAGTTATATTCAAATGGAATATTTTTTGAAACACAATTCTGAACTTCTTAGTTTCAAGTTCAACAATAACTAGATAAACACTAGAAATGACTGACTTGTTTTGACTCTCAGGTATCAGCTGGCTCTCCCTTGAGGACCACACCCTCAGAAAAACAGCAACAATTAACACTGGTCTTTCCAAACAAGCAAGGCACCTATCCATTTCCTTCTGATTTAAAAAAGTACAGGCCCATGCAAAAATACATATGCAATTTATTACACAATTGGCGGACATATTTTGATAATATACAATTCAACTGCTGATTTAGTGAAGGTTATTGCAAAAATTAAGAACAGGAGTACAGAACATCTCCTCTCAGATCTGCAAAAGACTAAATCTAAAAATTGTAAATCTTGAAAAAAGTAAGTAGTCCATCAATAACATAGCCCATCCAACCATTATTGACCTTTTGTTTAATTCCCAACTACTTAATTATAGAAAAGGAATATAGGGCATAGACCACAACAGGAATGCCAGAGGCTTGCTCAGATTATGACCTCGTAACTTCACTCGCATCTGCCCGCAGTCCTGACACAGGATGTTTCCTGCAGTCCTACCAAGGCTCAAGTATTCTTTATCATAGAATCATAGAATTGTCTGGGTTGGAAGAGACCTCAGAGATCATCAAGTCCAACCCTTGATCCACTGCCGCTGTGGTTCCCAGACCATGGCACTGAGTGCCACATCCAGTCTCTTTTTAAATATCTCCAGGGACGGAGAATCCGCTACTTCCCTGGGCAGCCCATTCCAATGTCTGATCACCCTCTCCATAAAGAAATTCTTTCTAATATCCACCCTAACCTCCCCTAGCACAACTTAAGTCCATGCCCTCTTGTCTTGTTGAAAGTTGCCTGGGAAAAGAGCCCAACCCCCCCTGGCTCCAGCCTCCTTTCAGGGAGTTGTAGAGAGCGATGAGGTCTCCCCTGAGCCTCCTCTTCTCCAGGCTGAACACCCCCCAGCTCCCTCAGCCTCTCCTCACAGGACTTGTGCTGGAGTCCCTTCACCAGCCTGGTTGCCCTCCTTTGGACCTGCTCCAGGACCTCAATCTCCTTCCTGAACTGAGGGGCCCAGAACTGGACACAGGACTCGAGCTGTGGCCTCACCAGGGCTGAGTCCAGGGGCAGAATCCCTTCCCTGGACCTGCTGGCCACGCTGTTCCTGATCCAGGCCAGGATGCCATTGGCCTTCTTGGCCACCTGGGCACACTGCTGGCTCCTGTTCAGCTTCCTGTCAATCCAGACTCCCAGGTCCCTCTCTGTGGAAGATTGGGTTTTGCCGATGCAGAATTTATTAAGCAATGTTAAATAAAATATAATCAAAACTAACAAAGGACTTGTATGAAGCTAACAAAGGACTTGTGTCTTTTAGCAATACTAAGTGAATCATAATCTAAGTTACAAGGGACTTGTATTAATATTAACCTTGAAGATGTATCGATCTTGGAATGTACAAGGTAAAAGAAAGCAGGCTATTGTGATCATTGAAGCAAGAAGTGCTGAGAGCATGGGAAGAAGTGCTGTGAACATGAGAAGAAATGCTGAAAGTATGAAATCACAAAAAGAAGAGCTGTTTGTTTTTATCTAACCAATAAGGAGCTTAACTTTTGCAATATGTATGAGCTAATTAAATTAATAACCAATAGGATAATGACAGATATGCATAAATTAGCTGAAAGTGTATAAATAATAGTCTGATGCTCTAATAAATTTGGATTTTGGCAATCATATTGATTGTGTATACAAGTCCCCTTCTTGCAACAATTGGCGCCCGAACAGGGACAGAGAAGTCCCAAGGACCAGAGAAGGTCCCAAAGAACCAGAGAAGGTTCGACGAAGATCTTACAGAAAAGGTCTTGGATTTCACGGAGCGTTGGGAAACTGGATGCGAGAAGTTTTCCGGCCCGGGATAGCAGTACCGGAGACTACCTGACCTGCAGAGAAGCAGGACCTGCAGAGAAGCAGGACCACTGATCCACAGAGAGGCGGGACCTTCAGGGAGGCAGTGTTTGTGAGGAGTCTGTGAGCCGAAGACGTCGTAAGCTGTTACTGCTCAAAGTTTGCTGTGCGCACAGGTATTAATGCTTAAATATTATAATGGCAAGGCAGGCGACGTATGATCTTCTTAAATGCTTTTTAGAAAAGCGAGGAACAAAATTAGATTGGAAAAAAGAGTTGTTTCCATTATTGGAATATGCAGAACAATTAGGGTATTTTAATAACCCTCACGAAGTTTTTGAAAGAGATGAGTGGAAAAAATTAGGACATGATTTGTGGATGCGTGGCATTGATGATGATAAAATTGCTAAAAAGTTTGAGAAGATTTGGAAGGTAGTGTCTGAACAACTTGATAAACATTTAAATGAACAAAAGGCTACTCAGGAGGCTTGTACTCGATTATCTGCGGTAGATTGTGATCCGAATAGATCTCAGCCACTGTACAGAGGATTGCCATTAAGTAAGGAAGTACAGAATGAGATACGAGCTCATAGTGCTGCAGCTGTGGCTGGTTTAGGTGGGACTGTTCAAGTCAACCCCGGCGCTCCCCCATTACCCAAGGGAGAGTTGACTGTGCCATTCGACCCTGGGGTTCGGCTGAAAAGTAAAAATTGGGCTGAGAAGCAAAGCCAAAAGCGACTGAAAACACCACCACCACCAGAAGTGCCGGAGGACCCAGAGGGAGACAAACTGGAGAACGTGAGTGAGGAATCTCGGAATGCAGACCCCCCCTTCTCCTGCCCGCCTGCAGTGGCTCCTGGCCACTCCGCCGCCTCCGCTGACCTCTTCTCCCACCTCCGCCGCATGATTTGTCTTCTTGACCAGCGTTACCATCAATCTGTCCTCTGCTACCCCTGTCTGGGAGACAAGCAACTAAGGGAACTGCTGAAAAAACTGAAAGAACTAGAAACCAAGGATGAGTATACCCCCTGGAAAGTACCCTAGTTTTTGCTCCAGGGAACATCCCGAACAACATTAATCCATTTTTACCTCCTGATCTGTTCCCTGTTCCTGCTCCTACTTCCCTTAACCCTTTAACACCCACTGCTCCACCTCTTCCAGATCTAACATGGGGAGGGAGGTGGGAGGTGGTAGGGGAGGGGTGGGAGTGTGGATCCTGTAACTAGATGGAAGGGAATTATTATAAATCCTATAGGTAAAAGAGTAAAACAAAAACACGGTCGTGAGAATGAGCGTGCCTTTCGGAGGCTGGGAGTTGCCTTTTCGACTCCCCCATGTCTGCCTCCGCAGCCGTTTCTTGCCCCCCCTTTGCACGGGAGCACGGCTCAGATACGGTGACCATAACAGCAGCTGCAGCCTCTGCCCCCACTGACACTGCTGCTGCTGCCCAGAAAGTGAAAAAATTAACTGTTGCATATACTGGGTTAGATGAATAGTTAAACCACTTAGGAAAATGGACATGGCATAGAGATTCAATTAGACAAGGCTTATCAATTATATTAGTTATTATTGCTTTTTTGTTAATATGTTGTAAGCTTTCATGCAGTCTAAAAAGAAAAAGGGGGACTTGTGGACCTGACCAGCACCCGCTCATTGTGGACCCGACCAGCGCCCGCTCCACTGAATCCGGAAGCATAAGTTCGAAAGCAGAGATGGTTCTATTAAGTGTTTAACATGTAGGCTTTACTATAGCTTAAGGTTTTGATTGTTTTGTTTAGTATTATTTCCTTTTGTGCCAAGTTAATGACATTGCAATCACCTTTTTATATATTTAGTTGGTGCACACGAAGTACATAAAGATGTTATAAAATGTAAGAAGTTTAACCCTGGTAAGAACCCTTAGAGACCCCAAGACATGTCCCTAAAAGAACAATTCTGCGCAGATTTCACTCACACTTCACTGTTATGAAATTGTAGCTACATTACGAATACTGCAGTTATATCTTAGGCCTAAGTCTTTTGTATATCAATTCGGCAACCATGAAGGAATTCGGACTCCATCGAGACGTGAGCCGGTGGGGCTCGGGAACGCCTGTAAGGGGCCCCCCGACTTAATTTCTGTCGGACAGGTCTTCCCTCTCCATCCTTTGGCCTTATGCACTGATGGACACCATACCTTCCTAATACTAAAAAATTTACTGTTGCATTCATAGGTTCGATTAGGTAAAATTCATTGCTCATATTATTAGTGTGTTGTTTATGATAAGTTAGTCAAAAAGATTACGTTGATAAGTTGTTTAAGAAGATATTACATAGTTGTTCGTATTTGTAAGTTTTTCATGTTTTGTCATTTATATTTTGTTGATTCATAAGCTAGTGTAGCTTTTTCACAGAAGCAGACGAGTACTGAACAAGCCGTGTTTTGGAAATGCATCAATGAACTTAACCTTGGTGTTATAACAACACCGAGCTAGTTTTATTGCTGGACCTTGCTACTTAGGCTCATTAACTCTTTTTGCTCTGCACTATGCTGAATTAAGACAGCTTGCAAATCAACGTGATTTTATTGTAAAACGTCGACATTTATATTATTGGCTTTGTACTAACTGTTCTGTTAATTTTTCTAGTGATACACCCAGACGTGCTTTACTTCAATTTACAGGTGCCTCGACTATTGAAAGAGCTCTGGAGTTGTTTGAGTCATATGAACAATTACGTTTGGCTCAATTACGGTGGGAATTTGATCGTCTTGTGAAGCTTGCTGTAGACGAGACAAAATCGTATATTATACATTCTTATTGTATGCGTGGGATGAAAAAGAGGACGAAAAAGAAGACAAAATGATATATGTTTGTTGGATTCTTGTTATCTCTTTTGCTATCTCTCTCATAGGTTACAGCTTATCCATGATTATACCTCTGCAACAAAACATGTGGATCACTTGGGCTAACAATACTGGTGTCACTGATTTTTGTATTGCTATGCCTTCTGCTACTGATCCTTTTCGTACATGCTTGATAGGAATTCCTGGCTTTAATGAATCCTTATTTCGTAACTATTCTTCTGGAAAGTGTGCTACAAAAATATCAATGGGAAACTGTGTATTAACATTAATAAATGGCTTGAACAATACCTTGCCATGGGACCCACAGGAATTAGATTTATTAGGCTCTCAAGCAATAGGCAATGGATCTGGTAATTGGACACCTACCTGTATACAATTTGGCATGTACAAATGGCCTTCTACTGCACCCGATATTTCTCCTGGATACCCTTATGATGCTCACTGGGGCTACTGTGGTTACAATGACACTACAGTGAATGCCACAAGAATGTATCCAGTGCGAGATCGTCACTCCACTCACCCAAAATCAGGCACATACATTTGGAAAAATGAATCAGCCTATGCTTTACCACCAGAGGTGTTCCTAATTTGTGGCAATAGAGCATGGCAAGGTATTCCAAAAGGCATTGTGGGAGGTCCTTGTTATTTGGGGTCATTAAGTATCTTTGCACAACACTATGCAGAATTGAGAAATGTGACTCTAACTTTGAATCTGGCTAAGACTCGTAATAAAAGAAGTATTGGTCTCACACCAGATTGCAATGATCGTATAGAGCTTTTGAGTCAAGCTGATAGAACCGCTTTAGCAATCTTTATCCCTGGTGCAGCTGCTGGAAATGCTTTAAGAGAATTATCTAGGATGGCATGTTGGTCAGAAAAACAAGCTAACGTCACAACAAAAATTTTGGGAGAATTACTACAAGATCAAACCAGTTTACGACATGCTGTCCTGCAGAATCGTGCTGCTATAGATTTTCTTTTGCTAGCACAAGGTCATGGTTGTCAAGATTTTGCAGGAATGTGTTATATGAATTTATCAGATCACAGTGAAAGTATACATGCATCGCTTTCTTATCTTAAAAAACATACTAATCAAATACAACAGCAAACAAGTATGCTTGGAGATGCGTTTACTAGTTGGTTATCTAATCTTGGTGTTACAGGCTGGCTTTCCTCCTTAGTTAAGTCACTGTGTTATATTGGGATAGTATTATTGATTTTGCTTTTATTATTGCCATGTGTGTTGCAATGTATTCAGCGATTTATTGAAAATACTGTTAATCGACTAACTGTAGGAGTTTATGTTTCTCTTAAAGAAAACGGGGGAAATGTGGAAGATTGGGTTTTGCCGATGCAGAATTTATTAAGCAATGTTAAATAAAATATAATCAAAACTAACAAAGGACTTGTATGAAGCTAACAAAGGACTTGTGTCTTTTAGCAATACTAAGTGAATCATAATCTAAGTTACAAGGGACTTGTATTAATATTAACCTTGAAGATGTATCGATCTTGGAATGTACAAGGTAAAAGAAAGCAGGCTATTGTGATCATTGAAGCAAGAAGTGCTGAGAGCATGGGAAGAAGTGCTGTGAACATGAGAAGAAATGCTGAAAGTATGAAATCACAAAAAGAAGAGCTGTTTGTTTTTATCTAACCAATAAGGAGCTTAACTTTTGCAATATGTATGAGCTAATTAAATTAATAACCAATAGGATAATGACAGATATGCATAAATTAGCTGAAAGTGTATAAATAATAGTCTGATGCTCTAATAAATTTGGATTTTGGCAATCATATTGATTGTGTATACAAGTCCCCTTCTTGCAACACCTCTCTGCCTGGCTGCTCTCAGCCACTCTGTGCCCAGCCTGGAGCTCCCCATGGGGTTGTTGTGGCCAAAGTGCAGGAACTATCTGGTATGTCTCCCAGACAGCAGCTGTGGCATTCAACCACCTCCCCAATACTTACTGCACAACCTCTATGTAAGAAGAAAGCAAGAATGGACTAAGTAGCTCTCGGTGAGTTCAGAGGGTTTGTATCCTCTATATCCTGATCTATAAGCATGCTGTTCTCATAGCCCAGACTTGTGTAGTAAAACACATGTAGTAAACTTCATGTAGTAAAACACAAGTTTTCTCTTGCACTCTGTTCTGGTTTGAACTGATAGAACCAACTTTCTTTTGAGTAATTTTATTTTACAGCTGTCACGGTTTAACACTGGCCCAGCAATTAAACCAAAAAAAAAAACCCAGAAATTCACCTTTATCCTGGCCCAAACCAGGACATCAGCTAAGTCGCTTTAAGTAACTGCATTTTCTGAAATTAACAGCATAGTTTTCAGTCATTGTCTGGGACTTTCTAGGACTTAGAACATTTTGATGTTTACAGTTAATTGCAGAGCTACGTGCATGAGTGGTGTTCAGAAAGGCTCTGCCTTATACATGCTCCTATAGAAACCAAGCTCAGTGTTCAGGTTCTGGCAAACTTCTTGTGCACTGTATGTAGAAGGGAGTAAACGGGTCACACTGTGGGGAGGAATGGACCAGACAGGCGACCGAAATTGATCAAATAAAGTATTCCTTCCTATATGCATAATACACTGTATAAACAACCTGAGGCATTACAAGGGTCAAATTCTCTTCATCCATGCCCAGCAGGACGAGGAGTCCTGGGAGGACTCCATTTGTTCTTCTGCCTTTGATCCCAATCCATGGATTCTCTCATCTGCTGCAGACTCCAGAAGCCCAGACTGACTTTCCCAAGGCTGCCCTGCAGCATCAGTGGTGATGTCAGTGTTACTGGGGGGAGTCAGACTAGATTTGAATGTACTTGTGTATATATTTCATTATTTTCTTTCTCACCAATACTGTTTCCTTAAAGCTATGCAGTTTAGTCCCTCCCTTACTGTCTCTCCTTTCCCTTCTAGGAAGGTTAACAGGCAGCAGAGTATCTGTCATTTGTTTAATTGCCCGCCCAGTGTTAAACCTCAACACACTCTGAAGTCTATTTGATAGCTTTTAAAAACTTTAAGCTCCAGACCACCAGGGAAAAAAAGAAAAGTAATAAAACCACTGGCAGTTTCATCTTTACATGAAAAATTAACAAAAAATACATATTATGTGTACAGGTGAATGCAACGTGCTGAACTATAAAATACTGAGTTTACTAGCAACAACAATGAAAAAAATATTGTTTCTAAGTGTTTAAAACACAAACAACAGCTTTTTTTGTAAATACTTCTGCACAGGGTAAATTATTTTGACCATGTGAAGGCATTTTTTTAGGTCCTGGAATTGACTTACAGTGCACTAGGTCACATTACTTCATTAACTTCAGGGGGAAAAAAATTTAAAAAATTTTAAAAGCTAGTTTTCATGTAACTGTTCTTGCAAAAAATACAAAATGTTTCATCTCTTTACTGAAAGACTGTAAGATCTGAACACAAAAATCCAATCAGCCTAGTTCATATATTTTTTTAAAAATTAGTCTGATCAATTTGTACAAAACTTCTGAGAAGACGGGCTCGTACTTATATATATAATCCTGTGGAGCCCTCTGTTTATTTTTTAAATTAAGTTAAATTTATTCATAGTAGATGAAGATCAAATCGCACCAGAAAAAATAATTTTTTATAAATACATTTCAGGTCAGCTGTTCCAGCTTTCTGCCTAGATGAATATTGCAACAGACCTCGACTGCAACTCTGACCTCAACTGTGACAGTTCAAAATGCAGATTAGGAAGGTTTTAATTTACAGCTTAAAGACCCAGATGCAAGTCTGCTGAAGAGTTCTTCCTGAAACTTCAAGAAGGTTTGAGTCAGTCAGGACTGAACCATCTTAGAACGAATAAAATTTAGATCCCTCTTATGGTGTCTGTTAGAGTAATCTTTCAATTTTCCAGGGAGCATCTGGCTTTTGTGGGACATAGTCATACAATACTCCATTATGAGTCACTGTCTTAATTTTCAGAAGCTGTAAACACACAAGGCAGACTCCTATGATGTTTACTACTGAGGACAGGCTAAATGTATCTACCTGCAACACAGCCTCTTTTTCCCCCCTCTTTCAGCATACAGCTCCCCAACGTGTTCACAGCTGCAGCAGTACAGTGGAGTTCAGGATAAGCTTTTTGTTGTATCTGTTAACCTGTCTGGAAGCTCATTTGTTCAGCTGGACATACCCACAGCTCATAGCATTTTTCAAGCTTGTAGATTGTGCTAATCCACTCAGCAGGGTTGGAATACCCATCCCCCTGCATAGCTGGCTCCAAGATACACTTGCTGTCTTCAAGAAACTTGTTTATCCTGACCTTTTCCTCCCTTTGTTTTTTGGTTCTTGCACAGTGACATCAGACACTAAGAAAGCTGACAGTTTCCCCCACACACCCTCAGAGGTCTCCAGTGGCACAGACAAGCCATCACACAGACGACTTTGGCAGCAAACTACAAGAAAAAACAAGAGGTTAGCAATCTAGTATATGGAATTACTTGCATTATTTGGTGTACGTGCAGCAACCCCCATGATACACACTCAAGTAAGTGATGCCACACACCTATTTCTTCCTTCCACTGGATGTTAGCAATAAAGAAACACAGCCTGAAAGAAAAAGACAGCTCAGAGAAGGATGGAATGTTGATAAAATACACCATTTTCAGGTACAAGAAGCGAAACAAGAGAACCAGGTCCTCAGTTGTGCACACACCACCCACTGTAAACCAGAACATACACAGCATTTATTGGTTTGCCCCTGGATATGTGTTTGTTTATTGAATGGCAAACTACCAGAAAGCTCAATGCACTATCTCACTCTGACAGATGTTTGTCAGTGCAATTCTTTACATAAACAGGATGTAAGGAGCATTGCTCCCGTTCCAAGATGTGTAGTCCAGGGTAGTCTGACACTGTTGCTGGGGCTGTTTTCACAGGATCTCTCCAGCAGCTGAGAAACACTGGGATGACCAGAGAGGGCTCAGGAGAGAACCAAGGAAGGAATCCTTGGATTCCTTCACTCACTGGAAGGAAGGAATCATTACATTACTCAGGGGAAGTTTAGATTGGATATTAGAAAGAATTTCTTTATGGAGAGGGTGATCAGACATTGGAATGGGCTGCCCAGGGAAGGAGTGGATTCTCCATCCCTGGAGATATTTAAAAGGAGACTGGATGTGGCACTCAGTGCCATGGGCTGGGAACCACAGCGGTAGTGGATCAAGGGTTGGACTTGATGATCTCTGAGGTCCCTTCCAACCCAGCCAATTCTATGATTCTATGATACTCTTGTTCCCTCTCCTTCCTTCCTTTCTTCAGCTACTTTCTTAAACAGATGTTTCTTCTTGTTCCAAAAGTACATTGCTGACCTCATCCTGCAACGTCAAAGCAAATTGTTCTTGAAAGCTTTGTTCCGAAAGGAGACAAAACCTACCTGGAGGAAACGAAGTTTGGCCTGCAAACACTACGGTGTGTTTCTTTTCCCGACCCATCACCCCCTGGCTGACACCTGTGCGAACCGGAACCGGGAGCAGTCACTCCGGCACCTGGCTCACCCAGCACCTGGACATCACCCCTCTCTAGCCCTCACGGTTTTACACCTACAACACCAAACCTCCCGGTTTCTTTAACAATTCGGGTCTGGAGAAGGGAAGAGCGACAGAAGGGCATCCTACAGTCCCATAGGAACGCGGTAGGAGACAGAGCCGCCGGGCAGCAGCCGCCCCGCCACCGCAAGCACGGAGAGACAGAGAGAGAGAGAGATCCCTCCGGCCCGGCCCAGCCCGACCCGACCCGACCCGACCCAGCCCGCCAAGCCCCCCGCCACATGGCGCCTTCTCTCCGCGCCCCGGCAGCCTCCGCTCCCGCACTGCCGGGAAACCTCCGCCACGCACCGTGTTGTAGAACTCGGCAATGGCGGGCACGATGGTGTAGTTATCCTCGCACCAGTCCACCTCGGAGCTGCCCGCCCGCAGCTGGTCCCACCACAGCAAGGCACCCATGGCCGCCCTCCCCCCGCCCGCCGCTGTCGCGGGAAGGCTGCCGGTCGGGGGGGGGGAGGGACCGTCCCGCCCGCCGGGGACTTGCGTGAGGGGCGGAGCGGGGCGGGGCGTGCTCCCCGCTCCTGCCGCGGAAAACCCACGCCAGGCCGGGCTTCCCGGGACTCGCCCCGTCACACCCCCCCCTCCCCGGCCGGCAGCTGGGCCGGAAGATGGCGGAGGGGGAGGGAGCATCGGCAGGCCGGGGCTGGCCTCTCGCAGGGACTGCCGGCGGGGTGAGGGGCTTCTTCCCTCTTTCCCCAGCGGCTTTGAAGAACTTCTGCCCCTGTACTCAGCCCTGGTGAGGCCACAGCTCGAGTCCTGTGTCCAGTTCTGGGCCCCTCAGTTCAGGAAGGAGATTGAGGTCCTGGAGCAGGTCCAAAGGAGGGCAACCAGGCTGGTGAAGGGATCCAGCACAAGTCCTGTGAGGAGAGGCTGAGGGAGCTGGGGGTGTTCAGCCTGGAGAAGAGGAGGCTCAGGGGAGACCTCATCGCTCTCTACAACTCCCTGAAAGGAGGCTGGAGCCAGGGGGGGGTTGGGCTCTTCTCCCAGGCAACTTTCAACAAGACAAGAGGGCATGGACTTAAGTTGTGCCAGGGGAAGTTTAGGTTGGATATTAGAAAGAATTTCTTCACAGAGAGGGTGATCAGACATTGGAATGGGCTGCCCAGGAAAGTAGCGGATTCTCCGTCCCTGGAGATATTTAAAAAGAGACTGGATGTGGCACTCAGTGCCATGGGCTGGTAACCATACCGGCAGTGGTCAAGGGTTGGACTTGATGATCTCTGAGGTCCCTTCCAACCCAGACAATTCTATGATTCTATGATAAAGAATACTTGAGCCTTGGTAGGACTGCAGGAAACATCCTGTGTCAGGACTGCGGGCAGATGCGAGTGAAGTTACGAGGTCATAATCTGAGCAAGCCTCTGGCATTCCTGTTGTGGTCTATGCCCTATATTCCTTTTCTATAATTAAGTAGTTGGGAATTAAACAAAAGGTCAATAATGGTTGGATGGGCTATGTTATTGATGGACTACTTACTTTTTTTCCAGAATTACAATTTTTAGATTCAGTGCCATGGTCTGGTAGCGGATCAAGGGTTGGACCTGATGATCTCTGAGGTCCCTTCCAACCCAGACAATCCTGTGATTCTATGAACTGGATTTCCCCACACGGGCGTGACCCCACGCCCCCCGCCCGCCCCTCTCTTGGATGCTGGGACAACGTTTATCCCCAGAGCGGCGGCCCCGGGCGTTCTCCGTCACGGCAGCCGCCATCGCCGCCCCTGGATTTTTATGCGGGCCGTCAGCTGACGCCTCGATGAAGGCAGCAGCGGGGTGCGCGGCCCCAGCCCGCCCCTCATCCGCCATGCCCGGCCGGGCTTGCTCGTACCGCCCCGGGAAGAGACCCGAGCCGGCCCCGGCCCCGCACCGGAGCAGCCTCTGTCACACGGGAACTCTTTTTTTTACGTTCTTGCCTCAGCCGCTGTGGTCGTGTCCCTCCGCCGACCGCCGCACCAGCTACCCGGCGGAGCGCTCTGCCCCCGTCGCACAGCACCAACTCCTCCTCGGCGGGCCGAGCCTCGTTCGCTATTGGCTAGCCGTGCTCACGCCGTTCTCGCGAGAGTTGTGGGGCTATATATGAGGCTTCGGGCGGAAGTGCGGCCTTTCGGAGGGGTGTCTCAGCTCGGCGAGGATGAAGGTGGGGTTGTTGGGCCGCTGACGGCGGATTTCGGCATTCCCCGCCACAAATGGCCCCGGCGCTGCCCGTGGGGGTAGCCAGAGGGGCCGATGGTCCCTGGTGGCGGGGCTGGAGCGCCCCTGTGGGGCAGATTGGAGCGGATTGTGGGCGGGGCGACATGTCGGCCGCGCGGGGCCCACTCCTCCTTCTCAGCGGGCCGTGGTGCTCTGGGTTCCGGTAGCGATCGCTACTCCTTTCTGCAGGCTTCTTAGGAGTGCGTGGCCTGCGCAGTCGGTAGCGGGACCTAAGATAAAGGCACCGTGCGAGCTGGAGCTGGGAGTTGTGCCTCTGTCGGGGTGGGTTGGGGGGGTCGGACTACCGGGAGGCGCCTGGTGGCTTCGCACCGGCTCCCAGGAAGCGCAAGTACCAAGCGGTGAGCGTCGCTCCCTTAAGGCCTCTTGTGCAGTTTTGTAAGACCCGAGTGTGCTGCCAAGGGCGTTCAGAAGTAAAGGCGACAGGTTGTTGATGCTCTCACCTTGACTTGGTTGATTGCGGCCTGTTTGAAAGTGATTAAGCTCCAGCTATGGTGCTGCCGTGTTCCTGTGTGACCGAACTCATAATTCCCATCGCTGTGGCCCAGGTCAGACCTGTCTGTCTCTCTGAGCATGGTATTTACGAGTTACAGCTAGGGAGTGGTTGTGTTAGGAAACGGAGGGGAAGTTTAGGTTGAATATTAGAAAGAATTTCTTCACGGAGAGGGTGATCAGACATTGGAATGGACTTTCCAGTGAGGTGGTGGATTCTCTGTCCCTGGAGATATTTAAAAAGAGACTGGATGTGGCACTCAGTGCCATGGTCTGGCAACTGCAGCAGTGGGTCAAGGGTTGGACATGATGATCTCTGAGGTCCCTTCCAACCCAGACAATTCTATGATATTAAGCCATCAGCTAAGTGCTGATTTTCTGTCAAAATGATTAATGGTAAGTTTCAACCAAATCTAACTGTTGGTTGTGGTGGGGTTTTCTCTCTCTTTTTTTTTTTTTTTTCTGCTAGCTGAATATCTCGTTCCCAGCCACTGGCTGCCAGAAACTGATTGCAGTGGATGATGAGCGCAAGCTGAGAACATTCTATGAGAAACGGATGGCCACGGAGGTGGCAGCTGATTCTCTTGGTGAGGAATGGAAGGTAAGTGTGTCAGAGCTTTATTTGAGGGCCTTAGATTTGGGTTTTTTTCATTATGCATTTGTTACAGTGTTTGTATTCTGTACATTTGGCTGGTACACTCAGAGACTGGATGTGGCACTCAGTGCCATGGTCTGGTAACCACAGCGGTAGTGGATCAAGGGTTGGACTTGGTGATCTCTGAGGTCCCTTCCAACCCAGCCCGTTCTATGATTCTGTGATTAGCTTCTGTCTGTACTGAATTTGGTGACTAGGCGAGTGTGTTTTGCTACTTTATCCTTTTTTTTTTAAGCCTTGCGTGTTAAAGTTCCTTGCTGCTCTTTGCAGTAGTGTTTTGTTACTCATTCGAGTGCTGTCCTGATATTTAGGACAAATTTAAATCTGTACTGGAAAACTGTTTCTTCCTTACTGAAAAGGTTAAAGATTTGGCTTTGTTGTGTTTACAATGCTGCTAGTGCATGGTAAAAGGCATGCTGGGCCTGGGGGATGGGCTTGGAATAGTTGTGTGTTCATATGGACAGTCTAGCTGAATTTAGGTGAGTTGCTCTCTTGCTGCCACTTGCACATAGGAG
Organism: Phaethornis superciliosus; assembly: GCA_023637945.1. Taxonomy (NCBI): domain Eukaryota; kingdom Metazoa; phylum Chordata; class Aves; order Apodiformes; family Trochilidae; genus Phaethornis; species Phaethornis superciliosus. The sequence goes on along the minus strand of JAJQWJ010000004.1, from coordinate 33,425,402 downwards.
GCAGTTAAAAGCTTTACTTTGACTTTTTAGCCACATACTCTTGCTCCAGGCACTCTTGTGTTGTGCACAGAATTCCAGTTTGTGATGACAGCAGGCTTTGGTTAGGTTCAGGATTAAAGACAAGGTAGATCACAGGACAAAATTCCATCTGGTGTAGATTAAACAAAGCTTTGAATAAACGGATTTACATTTTTTGTCTGTGTATTTGAAGATTGGCAGCACAAACGTAAATTCTGGTATGCCAAGATACTTGTCACATCTGTAAAGTAAAATTGCTGAACCATTGCAGTGCTGTTGGTCAAGGAAGTTGTTCACACTGGCAGCAGGGGTGATTTCCCCTCGGATCATGGGTACAGTGCCCCGTTATTTTGAACAGTCAGTTGCATTTTAGGCTTCTTGAAGCAGTAGGAATGTGTGAGGAACTGAGAAATGTGTTGACACGTTTCCATAGGGTTACGTTGTCCGGATCAGCGGAGGCAACGACAAGCAGGGCTTCCCCATGAAGCAAGGGGTCCTGACCCACGGACGTGTCCGCCTCCTGCTCAGCAAGGGCCACTCCTGCTACCGCCCCAGAAGAACCGGAGAGAGGAAACGCAAATCCGTTCGTGGCTGCATTGTTGATGCCAACTTGAGTGTTCTGAACTTGGTGATAGTGAAAAAGGGTAAGAGTCTGGATGAAGCAAGAAGTTAAGGGCTTGTGTAAAAGGTAGGCATGTGAAACTGACCTGCTTGCTAGTGACTGAGGAAGAAGTTCTGTAGAATGGAAATTCAGTCCTGACTTAGAAATGTGAATGTGTTTTGAAATTCCCTCTGAGCTTTATAATCTTGGGCTTCTAAAACTAAACACTGAAGTTTACAGTTTTATTGCTGACAGCAATCTGATTACATTAAATTGGCAAAGTAGCTAGGGGTGGCACTACTGAGGGGTGAACTCCAAGGGTTATCTTGTAGTATCTTGAATATTCATGCATTTTAAACTTGCTCATCAATGAAGCAGGTGTTCGTTAGAAGCAGGATTAATTGGCATGTTCAAACTTCTGTTCTCAAAGGTGAGAAGGATATTCCTGGACTGACAGACACAGCTGTGCCCCGTCGTCTTGGTCCCAAGAGAGCCAGCAGAATCCGCAAGCTGTTCAACCTGTCTAAGGAAGATGATGTTCGCCAGTATGTTGTGAGGAAGCCTCTGAACAAAGAGGGTAGGTTTTTATTTATACAAGCAAGTCTTTGGTTTCATGTAATTGATCAGCCAGGAGAGCAGTTGTCGGGGTTTAACACTGCCCCAGCTATTAAACCTAATGACAGATGTTCTCTTAATCCCCCTCTCAGATAAAGGAGGGAGACAGACTTACAGGTTGGAAACTAAACTACACAGCTTTAATGACACAGTATTGATAAATAGTAAAAATTACTAAATATATACAAATATACGGGAAAATTGATACCACGTTCCTCCCCCCTGACTCCCAATAACTCTCACATCAGCACCAAGGCTGCAGGGCAGTCCTGGGAAAGTCCAGGCTGGAATCCTGGAGTCAGCAGCACTTGGGAGCTGGAGGCAGGAACACACAGATTCAGGCTGGCAGGGATCAGGACCACAGGCAGATGAATCCTCCCAGGATGGTGAAGCAAACAGGGACAGGCAAAGAAGGGGAGGCAGGAAAGGCTTTGACTCTTGTGATCCTTCAAATTTTTACTGAGGATGACATATATGGGATGGAATACTCAATTGAATGGTCAATTTTGGCCATCTGTGTTGGACCAGGATAAGGACCACAGGCAGGTGCAATCCTTCCAGGATGCCAAAGCAAACAGGGACAGGTGAAGAAGGGAAAGCAGGAAGGGAGGATTGACCCTTTTGATCCCTCAAATTTATACTGAGTATGACATGTATGGGATGGAATACTCTGTTTGGTCAATTTTGGGCATCCATCTTGTCAGTTCCTCCCCAAAGGAGAGTTTGCAGGTGCAACCTTTCTACTCCTTTTCTCCTTCTGGAGGGCAAAATGTTCCTCAGAGCTGAGCAGTGTCCTTGGCTCTGCACACCAGTCTCTGGCAGTAACTATAAACACAGAGTGTTACCAGTCCCAGAAGCAGACACTGTCTGAGAAACTTGATGTTAATTTCAGCAAGGGCAGCTACTTACAAGAGACTTAGCTGAAAGTAAAAGTACAAGACAGAAAATTACCTTTATCCTGACCCAAACCAGGACAGCAGTCCAGCCTACTGCAGTGCATGCAGCACACTAAATTAATTGATCCATGAGCTGTCTGGGTGTTTAAGCTTTGTCAGTTGTAACTGACAGAGGATTAGAAAGGGAGTTTTCTTGCGTGCCCCATTTCTTTCATTCCCCTCCTTTCATTTTCCATCTACATTAGCACAATTTGTTTTTAAGTGACAGTATCTGGACCAGCAAATAACTAGTGGTTCTAAGAATAATCTGGAAAATAATTGTTGATAGAAGTTCCGTATGAGGTGGGGGTGTTTTTTGAAACATTTGTATAAGGTGGAGGGAAAAGGTAGTAGATGTAGAAAATACTGAGATTTTTTTGCTGTTGTTTGGGTCGTTCTCTGGAATGAGCTTTTATTGGGAGGGCACTGTTCAGTTTTCCACATGCTTTTAGCATGCTTCTAGTGTAAGATTTTAATACTGAGGGTTTTTGCATTTGTTACGAAAACAGGGTGAGGACTTTTTTTTAGGAGAAAGGATGTGATAAAGCTTGGGAACTGTGTAAGCTTGTTGGGTGAAGGACCACTTTTTCTGCATCATAGGAAATCTTCTGTCCATAAAAGAATGTGTTCCTTGTGCACATGTCTTGCTTGTGACTGATGTACTGGAATTTTCAGAGAAGTGTGGTGTTGTGTTTTGTTTGCTTATTGTGGGCAACCTAAACGTGGGTTTTGATGATAAACATTAAGCCTGTGTTGAATTTGCTCCTTTTAAGCATGAGAACATGTCATGTTCTGAAAGCTAGTGATAATCCATATTTAAACATTTTATGTCTAGGGGGAAAATACTATGAATTAGAGATGCATTACTTTATTTTTGGTAAAAAATCATGAGTATTTAGACTCCGTTTTGTTAATGCTACATATGACAGTAATTGATTTTTCCATCAAAATCTCGTCAAGACGTTTAACTTAATATGAGTTGCTGTAATATGTGGCACACTATATAATGTTAACATAACACTAGGTAGAATTTATTCTTGGGTTTGCTAGATGAGGCCTCTTTGGAAGGCAATCTGTCACTTCTGCTGCCTTTTTTTAGGCAAGAAACCCAGAAGCAAGGCTCCCAAGATCCAGCGACTGGTGACTCCCCGAGTTCTGCAGCACAAGCGCAGACGTATTGCTCTGAAGAAGCAGCGCACTCAAAAGAACAAGGAGGAAGCAGCAGAATATGCAAAGCTCTTGGCCAAGAGAATGAAGGTGCGTTTGCCTTAGTAACTCAGCTGTATGGAATTCCTCATGCCCCAGAATCAAGGGAGCTGGTAACTTCTCTCTACACAAAGACATGCACTGAACCTATCTCATTTTGAATTGAAATGCTTGAACGTGAGTAAACACACGGCTGGTCAAATGCTTTTGTGAGCATTTGTACCAATTTTTGCCACTTTTAGAATAATGGAAATAATTAATTTAACCAAGATCTGGTTTTGAAGAAAGCGTTAAACAGTGTGAATATAAGTTTTTCAGTAGTAGTTCTACTTAAAACAGATTTTGATACCACTAAGATACCCAGGCATTTGAGGAGTTGTGATCCAGCAGTTGACCTGGATGGAAGATAACTTTACAAGAAGCTATTTGTTTGGACAAGTTTGCTCTTAGATCTCAGCCAGCAGTGACTCTTGAGGCAATACTCTTGGAACATTTGGCATGATACTTGAGTGTTAAGTGTTAAGTGATGTACAGTCTGAACTGAGAGTAGATATATCTCCAGTGAGTATTTTTACTGTAGCATTTTAGTATTTTTACTGTAACTTGGAGATGCTAGTCCGTATTGGATGAAGACTTGGGAGTCTTTACAGGTGTGGACACTTAAAAGATTTCCTGTGACCTGTGAAGATGGAAAATTATATTTTGTTTCACTGAGTATAAGGAATCCACCCTTCCTGGTAGCTTCCTTCAAGTTGCATTTCCCCCAGTCTGTTTCTTTGGTGCCTGACATCTCAGTACTCACTTGGTGCCACTTTGCTTTTCAGGAAGCCAAGGAGAAGCGCCAGGAGCAGATTGCCAAGAGACGCCGGCTTTCTTCATTGAGAGCTTCTACATCTAAGTCTGAGTCAAGTCAGAAGTAAAGATGTACCTGATATTAAAAATAAACACTTTCTGTGGTTAACTTTCATCAGGAGGCTTTGCAGTGCATATTATTACTGACCATATCACAATAAATAATTGTCTAGACTCACTGCATCATGCAGCCCAAACTAGAGCCACAAACCTTGGTTTCTATAGTTCTTTCAAGAACTTGTAATATATTCTTACATCTTAATTGGGAAGTTTCAATTTATCTAACCATGTGCATGAGTGTTGGTTTTTCTACAAGCAAGATCTAGCTGGAATGGCAAACTGTGTGGTGACTCAGTGGTGTCCACAGAAATCAAAAAAGATAATCTCAGGAGCTGTGTGTAGGACTCGCTTAGTACTCTCGAGTAGTATGTTTGATTTGTTTTTTTTTTTTTAAATCTGAAGTACAGAATGCTGTTGGCAGATGAGGAATTGAGTCCCTTGCTTTTGGTACTGCGTGTAAGATTGGTGATTGCTGGTAGAACTAAGTGTGATTGGCTCGGTTATTGGAACAAGTTTCACAGGACCAAGACTGTCACAAGTCAAAGGAGTATCTGGATGATGCATGTCTGAACAATGCTCTTGGTCATACAGTTTAGTTTATGATAGTTCTGTGAGGAGCAAGAGAGTCAGACTTGATCCTTACAGGTCCCTTTCAACTCAAAGTGTTCATGATTCTGGAAGTACTGCAGCATTTTTCTCTTGAAGTTAGTACTGAATACTAAGTATGAGTAAGCCAGCCATTAAATTTTCTCAGGGATAAAAAAATTTGGTGATGTCTTCATGTATTCAGACTGTACTTGGTGCAGAATCTAGTACCAGGTAAGGCTGTGTTTAATCTTGGAATGGTCTGAGGCTAAATAGATTGTCTTAATTGTTCTTAAAATAGTAATTGGGATCCACCTGTTTTTGTTAAAAGGTGTTTCTGTTTCCAGTATAAAAACTTGGGTACATTAAGCTATCTAAGCATTAGAAGTTAAGGTATTTCATTTTGTTTTTCTTCCTGTGTGCATGGCAAGGCTTTTAAGTCAGGGCTGCACTTTACTGCTCAGGCAAATTTTTAACACATGAAGTGTGAAATCTCCAGAAAATCAGAACTGCAGAACAAGTGACTTGCAGGCTACAGTCTGTGGGCACAGATGAATCAAACTGGATTTTTTAATTTGTATTAAGAGTGAAAGGATAATGACCCTGGCAAGGGTGGAATTTGGCATGAAGCATGTGTGCAGTAGAAGCCTTAGGCCAGGAGATCTAGCCACAGCAGTTAGTCCAAATTTCCATTCAAGCTGTCTTTAACAGCATAACTGTTCAGGTAGATCAGGCTATCTCTGGATGATAAATCAACTACATCATCTGAAAAAGGCAAAGGGATACCTTTCACAAATCCACTTAGAATTTAAGGTTACTCTCAGCTGCTAAATATTGATACAGAGAAAACAGAGATAAATCAGTGTGTGACCCAGCAGTCAAACATGCATATGTGACATCCTTAACCTGCTTAATAGAACAACTTGTGCACATACATTACAAATGTCAGTATGAAGAAGTTATGTCAACAGGCACTGTCAAGCAGGAGGGGGGGTCCTCATCTTTGATAATTAGGAGATAAACACTGAATTCACCATGCTGGGAGTTCTACAGTCATGCAGAAAAGAAACAATTTCTTAACACTAGCTTTTTCTCTTGGATCATACTAACAGGTTCTGGTGTGTGATTAAGAGGCACTTTGGTCAGGGTCAGGAGGCACCGAGATCAGGATGTCCTAGAAGGTAGCTGTGTTCTTACTGAGGATGTCCTGCAGGTGCGGGCTGCTAGTAAGTCCCTGAAGAGGTGCAGCCAACACCTCTTTGTGTTAAAAGTGGGTGGGGTGATGGTTATTTTTGTCAAGCTGTCAATCAGAATGCATAGCTTTCTCAGAGGCAGGCGGGGCACAGTCTAATCCCTAATAAAAAACTCCTCTACTGTTTTCCATCACTTGTTTCCTTCAATCTGCTGCTTTACAGTCCTGGGCTTGTGTGTGCAGATCATCCATACCATGACTTAAAAGCACAGAACAGCACAGATTGGAAGGGGCCTTGACTGATCATCTGGTCCCACTCACCGTGAGGCTGGGTGATAGCGCCCTGTGCACTCACATCTTGAAAAGCTCCAATGATGGAGACTACTAGGCAGATTGTTCTGGTAATTGGGGGTTTTCACTAAACGCTCTTTTACCTCTTCTGGTAAAATTTGCAGCTGTTGCCACTTTTCTTCTCCCCTTGTGAACCAGAGTCTCAGTCCTCTTGGTAGCTCTCCTAGTATGTGATGAGGTCTCCCCGGAGCCTTTTCCAGGGTGAAAAATACCCAAGTGCACCTTTGCCTCCCTGGGCAGTTCATAGTCAGCCTCGTTCTTGAACTGATACCACAACTGCACCCACTGCCCAAGGTGCAACCTGACGAGTGCTGAAGCAACATGCACATCCCTGCCTCTGCTCATCTCTGTCTGTATCTACGCCCCTGCAGAGGCAGGGATCCACCTTGCTTTGGTTGCTGCAGTGGATGACTCTACAGCCAGTCTGGAATCCCCAGGTTCCTCAAGGTGGCTCCCCAGCCACACAGCTCATGGCCTGTGCATGGACACTGTGCTGCTATGGGATGTAGCAGACAGTGCTTTGAGCTTTGGAAACTGGCTTATCTGAACTAGAGCCTTGCCCTTGAAGCAAAATCAGTTAATAACTTCAAGTAAGAAGAATGTAGGTAACAGACATAACAGGATCTTGGCATAGAATAGAGTGGCACATGTTCTGCTTTTTAGGAAGATTACATTAACCAGTTAGAGGAGGCTTTTCTTGTGCACAAGTAGACATAGCCTATCATCTTCCAATAAGGGCGTGTGATCAGCTCATAATAACCAATTAGGAAATAACATGAAATATGGCTGTACTTGTGAACAAGATAATGACAAACAGGCAGGGATTTGCACTTGCTTTTTTAAACTTAATACAGTCCTTGTGAGCCCACTCTTCAGTCTCTCCGGGTCTCTGGCATTTTCTACTGCTTAAATACCATCCCAGCCTCATTCATCTCCTTCTACCTGCCCCATTTTTTAAAAAATAAAATCTGGAAACTGCATGTAACCCTGAAAGTGTGTTCTGAAGCAGAAAGGCCACCAGTAACTCTTGCAAGCTAGGATGCATCATGAAAGCATCACTGTGCCCCCATTACAAAGCCACTGAGAAACCAGAACTCCTGGGAAATGTTCAGCCAAGTACAGGCACCAACCTCTCCCCAGACACTGATTAATGCTGCTTTTCCTAGTCAGCAGAGAGCAGCAGCTCTGTTATTAGGATGCTGGGCTCTATGACTTTATACAAAAAAGATCTTCATGGATACTGCCTTTCTAAGCCTGATTTCAAATTCTTACCCCTGCCGGTCCCCATGGCTTACTGAAGGTACCACAGAGCCAGACTCTCACATGAATGAAATCTACACAGATGAATCCCATCTTTTCTCTTCCTCTTTCTTTGTCCCAACTGCTCCTGCTTTTCCTCACCATTCAGAAATCACTGAGGTACTATGAAACAGTTTCACAAAAAGGCAGCTGAAAGCCTCTGCTTTTCCCAATGACAGGTTCAATTTGCATTTAAGATTAAATTATATCAAGCAGAAAAGCACAACAATTTCAAGTTTTTACACAGGATGCATACATTTTTATTTTGGGAAATACATTATTTTTTTTTCTTAGTCTAGAATACCTATACAGAATCTAGAATATGCAGAATGTACTTTTAACTCAAGAAACATTTATCAAACGTACAAAAACATTCCAGAGACGCAGTTATTAATCAAAGCACAGTAAATGCATGCCATTTTTCAGCAGTCCGAAACAGTCTCTAAACCAGTGCAAATTTTACTGCATTAAAGAAAACTTCCCAGCTCATTTAATAAATTCATAATTTATTCATACTATATTCTTTCATCCACATTACAGTTTATTTTAAGCTCCTAAAAGGAGTTTAATGTGCTTCTAAAAACAGCAAACAATCCCTTTTATTTGCACCATTGATTGATGCAGATTTAAAGAACAAATAAAAACCCCATCCGTTTCTCTCTTTGTATACATCACAATATACAGCACAGTAGAATCTAGAACTAGACTCCGATTCAACCATTCAGTTTCAAGACTTAAAAAGTTACAAGGGTGTTTTTTTTTTTAAAAGGTCCATAATGAAAAGCTGATATACAGAAGGCACCTCAAGGTTTTTATTAGTTAAAAGAAAAAAACCCTTTCTTGTAAATGTACAGTTACGTGAACAAGACAACCTGCTTACCATTTAATGAAATAAAGTTATCTGCATTGAAATAATTATTGAAGTGAGAGTTTTAAAAAGAAAAAACTATTGAGTGGATTCTCAGTTACTTACAGTTTAACAATTTGTTTTAAATATATAATTTCTATCATCTAATTTAATATACACTTGAAAATATCCCCTATGTTGCAGTTACTCAATGAAAGCAGTAAACTCAGTGGAAGGTATATTCTTCTAGATGCAACAAAAAGCTATTAATTCACAGTTAAAATGGAATAAAATTATTCATTCATAAGTGCAATGTAGCTTAACAAATGTTAGATTCCACTAGGAATAAGACTTAGTTACTTGCAAAACAAACGAATTTAGTTTAAAACCACATATACTAAGCAAAATATTTTCCATTAAAATTGTATTATTTAACTTGAGTTAGATAAAATGTAAAGACAGCATACGACTATAAATAAAGTACAGATTCTTCTAGTAGCATGTAAAAGCTGGTACCTATTGTGCCAATACTGCAGCCACATCAGCCTCCTATACCTACAGGGTTTTGAAAGTTTTTCTGTGTAGGTAATATGCCAGAATAAATTTATGATTCATTTAAAAAAAAAACATTCACTTTAGAATCCTGATTCTTAACCTTTAAGAACCCATCTGTTGCTTTAGTTCTGCAACTATTCTGATATGAGCACACAAACTATATGTAACCATGTTGTATTTGAGTGAAAGCTGCAAGATGGGATCTTCTCCATATAACTGACTGCAGTTCAACATCCTTAGGGCAACAATTCAAGTAAGGTTCTCTGTGGTAAGTGTTATTCCCACACAAACTTTCTAAGTTTTTAGGCCTACTTGAAATTCAGTAACAGTGTGCAACCAACACTGTAATGAGTTTGGTTTACACCCTCACTTTGCACAGAGATCTCAGGTTTTGAAATGCAAACCAATATTTCCATTTATAAATGAAAATTCCAAAATACATATTGTTGAGCTACTGTTTGGAATTGGAGGCAAGAATTTTGCAAGCAAGCAGAATGCTATGTTTTCTGCTTACAGTGAAAACAGAACCAAGATCAAGCTTTCCACACCTGTCTTCACAATACTTTCTCTGTCTCATTCATGCATTATGGATGGAAGGATGACCATGAGACAGCAGTGGGCCCATGGGACATCATGGGGTCATTAGAAGGGAGTTACTTGTAGGTTCAGAGAGGTTCTCCTCCCGCTCTACTCTGCCCTGATGAGGCTGCATCTGGAATATTGTGTCCAGTTCTGGGCCCCTCACTTCAAGAAGGACAGGGAACTGCTTGAAAGAGTCCAGTGCAGAGCAACCAAGATGCTGAAGGGAGTGGAACATCTCCCTTATGAGGAAAGGCTGAGGGAGCTGGGGCTCTTCAGCTTGGAGAAGAGAACGAGGGGTGACCTCACTTATGTTTATAAATATGTAAGGGCAAAGTGCCAGGAGGACAGAGACAAGCTTTTCTCAGGGGTCACTAACAATTGGACCAGGGGTAATGGTTATAAACTGGAGCACAGGTGGTTCCGTATAAATATTAGGAAGAATTTTTTCACTGTGAGGGTGACAGAGCACTGGCACAGGCTGACTAGGGAGGTTGTGGAGTCTCCTTCCCTGGAGACATTCAGAGCCCACCTGGATGTGTTCCTGTGTCACCTCCTGTAGGTGACCCTGCTCTGGCAGGGGGTGGGACTCAATGATCTTTCAAGGTATCTTCCAACCCCTGACTTTCTATGATTCTATGATACAGATAAATTTGGATTACTAAGACTGGGATGCCAAACAAATTGGAAGCAGCTATAGTTTACTAAGTCACTCCTATGTAACCCATGAAGTCCATGCTGTGCATGACCTGCAAAAGCAAACTTAAGCCTTTAGTGCCCAAATTTCAGAAAGACAAATGTGCTTGCAATCAACTCACAAAAAACTTTTGAAGGCTTTTACTGCTTTTTTTTGGCCCTATATTCAAGCACACAAGAACTGATTAAGTCACACTAACTTGTTTTATGCCACGTCCTTTCCTTACGTGTGCTCAGTTTTTTTCAGCATTCAAATTAAGGAAACCTGTATCTCAGAAAGCTTGTGTCGGAAAACCTGCAGTGTCTATGTGTTTGTAAGAGACCTAAAAGTCAAAGGAAGAACAGGAAGTGCCATAATGCTTTTGAAAGGAGAGAAAGCAACTAGGAAAAAACCACTCAGTTCTAAATTCCCTTCAATTTATGTGAACGTCTTTTTATCTCCAAAAAAGCACCTCCATAGATAAATACTTAATTACAAATCACTTTCAGAGATCTCCCTTTTTATGGGAGAGAGAATTCGGATTTAATTCGGGAACGACCTGATTAGTTAGCTATTAAAAACTAGGCATTAGGAGAAATCCAAATTAAAAAGAGTAAGCACTTACTTTTGCTACTCTACATTAAGGAATTAATTTAACTAGGCAGATTCAAGATTTGAAGTAATTATATGCAGGCGTTATACCACTCTGAAAGCCAGATACATGCAACAGGAATAGAAATGAACTAAAATGCAAAAGCAATCAAAGCCCTTTCCCCTCAGGCTTTAGGGCTTTTCATTTAGTGTATATGCCTGGAGAAAGTCTAACATTTAGTGGATTTAGTACTAGATGCTGTGACATAATATGCCTTCCTATTTCTACGATACTACCGCCTGATTGGTATGTATTTTCTGCAACAGATGGAAAGGTTGTTTTGAAATGAAAGTGATCTCTTACAGAGTACAGTTTAAAATAACATTACTTATGATGATTTAAAAACAATTTTACATCACCAGTTATCTAAAACAGTGCTCACTGGATATATTTTCTTTGTAATTTAATTAGCTGCGAAAATTTAAGGATAATCAAAACTTGATTCCTTGCGTGTTGCATCACATAATCGTATGGCTTCATGATTTAATACCCCCAAATTGTCTTTCTATAACTATGTTTGAGATCAATATAGAATTATACAGGAAAATTTGCAGTTTTTATTTGTATAAGTATTATGTTGTCTGGATGCATGCTTCAGACTTCAGAGACTTTTTGTTTAAAAGGACGGAACCGCATGTGTCAATTATGTAACAGGAGAAGAGAGGAAACCAGGAAGAATCAAGCTCTGCTCTTTCATTGCAATGTAGGTCATATCTGCAAGCAGCCATGCATAAACCCAAAGAATAAAGAGTGTAAATAAAAAGTTCTTTCCTGCTTTTAACTATTGAGGAAGCACAATACTTGCATCAGGAGAGAATCTGTCCAGGCAACATCCCCATATTAACTTAGGATCAGCCCTTTTCAAACAAATACAAATAATCTGTCTATGATGCAAATGTATTTTGTCAGAAATAGTGCAAATCCTTTGTTATAGCTTCATAAAAAAACAAAAGTTAGTTCTGTTGTTTTATGTAGAAGCAGTTCCAGACAGATCTTTATCCCTCATAATTTTCAAGAATGAAAATTTTTAAGAGAGAAAGTAGTATGAAGTAAATACATTCATGTTCATATGCAATTACAGTTTTGCTATGCTCCTTTAACTTGCTACAAAACTCCCTCTTCTGTTCTCTATAAATAATTCCATCAAAAAAGCAACACCATTAAATTTCAGCAAAAAACCCCTCCTGGAATATATCTCATATTTCTCAAGTAACAGAAACATTTAAACTGTTGACCAGTATCGAAGCTCTACTTTCTAAGACTACGACTACTGTAGTCAGTCAGCTGTGTGAGGTGAGGAAGTGTCTTATCTACTAGAAGCAATCCAAAAGATAAATCTATTCAGATCACATACTTCCTTTGTGACAATATACACCTGGAAGACTATATTCATAAATACATATTAACTGAAATATTGAATTTAGACTATCAGTGCAAAAAAATTAAACCACAGGCTAGCATGAAAACTTGGGAGAGGGTGATAGAGAATTCAAGGAAAAGACCCTTTTTAGGCATACACTCATAGTGTATAAACTATAATTTTTTCATATATTATCTCTTTGACAAACCTTATGTGTACTCTAATGACACTTAAGCTTCCTGTCTGGTTTTCAGAAAGCCATCTATTTCTGATCTGCTTTGTATGGAAGCCTAATCACTCTTTTGAAGAAAGCACCATAGGTTCATAGGATTTTTCATCTGTCACGAGAATACAGGAAAATTTTCTGTTTTTTACAGCTGTAAACATACATTAGAAAAAGGTCTGCCAAAGAGAATGTACAATAATGATTGGGACAATGGTCAAAAAAGGAATAGTAATTTTAGGTACTATGATCTAACATATATAACTGCATTGCAACTTACAATGCAGGGACTCAAATATTTACATTCATACATATATGAATAAAAAAATCTCTCTTTAGTTAAAGGTATTTTTAAAGAAGCAGTGAAGAATAAGTATTTTGTGGTAGGAGAGATATTTCTATAAAATACACAGATATTGGTGGCCCTTAATGAAGTCACCAACTATAGGCTGCAGTGTAAGCCTCGCCATTTTGAATAACTTGTTACTGTGGGGGAAAGGTTTGAGGAAGGAAAAGAAGTATACACAGGGAGGGAAAATACTCAGCAGATCAATCACCTAAATCAATTCATCATGTAATACAGTTTTAAGACATTTTAACAGACTTTGTACTGTGTCTCATGAGATGAAAGACAAGAATATATGTTGTAGCTCAACAAAACTGCTTTGACACATTTTTCATTTTATTACATTTTGGGATTCAAAGTATAAGTATCACCATGCTCCTGGTTTGTTCACCTCTTAAATTTTGTCTCGCTGAAGGGTAGTGTGCATCTTCCTCATTTTTATATTAAAGGTGCTCCAAAGCACTTTCTACAACACTCAACTCTGCTGCTTGGTGGAGTATCTATTTTCTGCATCTTTTCAAGGACATCCTTTGGTAGATTTTTATATGCAATTCTGTATTCACTATCAAAGACCTCTGAAATAGAAAAGTTGAAATTATTTTAAAAATGCTGTACAATGCACAGTACTGTTCCCAAATCACTTTTGGTGATTTTTTATATGACCAAAAAGTTACCTTGACTTGCTGATGTTTTGTTTTGGTTTTTTTTTTAAATGCACCCTCTCAGAGAACCCAAAAGTCATCTTTATGCTGGAGCATCTCAACGCATCACAGTGGATGCCCCACAGTTAAGTTTGCCTGTTCCCAGGTTATTTCTCCTGTCACCTTCCACAAGGGAGTCCCTCTTGCTTGCACAGTACCAAAGAGAAGTTAGGGTAGAAGAGATCAGGGAGGGGGTGGGCAGCCAGGTGGCTAGAAGGCATAGGTCTAACACCCAAATCAGAGAGATGGACAAGACTGGGAACAAGTTCTCAGACATGAAGAATTAGAGCTTCAAGCTAATCAACTTCGTTTAAAATAAATGACTACTGGTTTCAAGCAAAGTCAAAATTTACGTCCCTATCTGAACTACTTTTTCATAGAAGTAACACCTGCTTGAAATATGACAGCACAGTACTTTTTACTAAAACACAGCAGTTGAAAAGTTACGTATGAACTAGCTTTCATATAGTGTATTCCTATATTTATTACACACGCTCTATGTGTTTTACAGCATTTTTTACTTACCAATGTCAATGTTCTCTCTTCCAAGAGACACGAGAGAAAGGAAAAGAATTTCTCTGTAAAAACTCCTAGGAAATATTTTGAAGGGAAAGTAAATGAAAGCACCAACTACCCTAATTTTAGAAAGTCAATGTTCTTGTTTGCAAATAAAATGACCGATCTGCATGTTTACTAGCTTAAGGTTTTCTCATGCCTGAATAATTTTCCTTAACACACTGTCACCATATCCCATCAGTTATACATTCTATGAAAAATCCCTCTGCCAAAGGTTATGTAAAACTCCAGAAAAACAAGAAATATACAATTAAGAACCATTTATTTATGGACTTCTTCCTGCCTTAAGAGTAAGTACAGGGTGTAGGCTTATTTCAGACCATCCATACTTCATATTTTGTTTCAGAATGCCCCTAGGGGTTGTTCCAACCTTAGTGATTCCATTATTCTATCTATCTTAGAACTGTGTATCACTAAACAATTAGATTTTTTTTTCCCCTTGTGAAACTGGAAAATTCTTCTCTAGGGAGACAGTGCTTGTTTCTTTTTAGTACCTACAAATCACAGAAGCCAAGGTGTTACAGCATGCTAGACTTCAAACATCTCCAGTAACTTACTTTAGAGGCTGTGCTTTTGTCTGAAGCCCTCTTTGAATAGTAGTGCAGATAGCAAAATTTACTGTACAGGTGTTATTTACACATCTCTGTCTGTTTGTGGATCATGCTGTATCTCCTTTTCTTAGCCAGTACTCAAGGTTGGTAAAATTTCAATAGGTAAAACCAGGTAGTTTGAAGAATATTCCAGACAGTGCAACAGTGCTGCACACTTGTGCACAATTTGCTAGAACTGGAGCAATGCTAAAATCTGCACAGTCAATGCCTGCATTTTCCTTATTCATTAGTAAAATGTATTTTTTGATTAAATAGCCAAACTTATTAATTCAGTTTGGATTAATCATGCATCTGGCTACAGAATATATCTGCTTGTAAACACATAAAGAAATACACAGTGTTTGGTGGACACAAATTAAGCATTATTCCTGTGAGGTCCTTATGGAATTATCACTATCAAGTGTATATTGTCTGATCTTATTTAAATTTGGGTGGTGGGGTAGGGGAAAAAGCAAGAAGAGATTACCCATTTACCTCTGTCGTTTCACATCTGGCTTAACTTTCTGCAGAAGGAGGTTGATTGGTTTAACTACATTATTATGTTGAATACTTAGTTTGATGTTCTCCAACAAAGTATTCATTGCCTGTTCACCTTCTGCAACTGTGGAGAGTCTCTTTTCAGAAGAATCTGAGAAATAAAACAGTATAGATTATTATTCAAGTGAAAAAAAGTCTTCACTGTTTAATGCAGAAGGCATTTTAAAAAGTGAGATATATACACAGAAACTCTACTTAATCTACACAAATCTGTTGGAGTGGAAAGGCCTTGTCTGCTTATAATTTTCACTCATCATGAAAGTGATAGGATGCATCAAGCATGCATGTGCAAGAGCTCCCATGACAGAGAACTATCTGAGACTGAGTAGTATCCAAGCAATAGATGTTGCCTGTGGTGGGTTGTTAGCTCAGATTTATTGCTATAGTTAAGTTTCAAAAACTTAAGTTCATTCCAGGAAGGTTATTTTCACACGAAGGAAAAGAAATAAATTAAAATACTGACACATTTCTTTTCAAAGTCACTTTTCTTATAAAAGCTCTTAAAAGCCACCTACAATTCACTGGTAACTTTAGGATACATATTGAAACTGATAATGCAGTTGCAACAAATAGGAAAAATAATTGTCAGGACATTTACCTTCAGGACATGTTGCTTACCTTATCACTTTCAGAATAACACTGAACTGGTATTATTTGGAAATCAATGACTGGTGAGCTAATACTAAGTCCATCTGCTGTCAAAAATATAAGGCTATGTATGTGCCTTATATGGCATGTACATGTAATGTAGACCAAGCCTAGTTATCATCATCCTCATCCCAACTTCTGTTTTTTCATAAAATTGACTTACACAATGGTTTACAAATGTAAATTCCTGCTTTCCAAATGTGTTCCAACACTGCCATAGAGCCTAAAATACTGCTACTTTTTGCCATATCTAAAATGGGCTTTTTGCTCCTTTATTTACAAAAGTGCATGTATTTATGCTTGGGGATGCTTTTCATATACTAAGCTCAAACTAACATGCTTTTGTAGCAGCTGAGGAAAACACCCTATCTTATTCTGTCCTCTCCAGTGTAATTTTCTGGACAGCTTGTTTATTTTTGGACACTTCCTTAGAATCAGAGTTAGCATGCTCCATAGTTCTTACAAGAGTAAGAAGTTAAGGTCAACAAAAGGGTTTTGCTGATAAAAAGTACTGAAATCACAAAGTTCTCATTAACAGTTTGCCCCTTTTTTTTTTTCTTCCTTCCAAATCAAGTTATGGTAGACAAAGCCTTTCTTGGATCTTAATAGTCAAGTAGGCTGCCAAATGTACATATTAACTGACTTGTGAGTTTTCATTCACTTATAGAAAAACAAGAGACTTTTTTTTCATATAGTTGCTCTTTTCATGCCTGCACAGATATAACCAGGTAATGCACTGAAACATTCAACCCAAGTGAATCTTATTTAGCACCACATCCAAATCAAATTGTCACATCCTGTTTATAAATGTATGACATATAAAGAACAGATAACAGACCTTTTCACAATGATCAGTAAGATACTTTCAAATAATTTGACACAAAGACTATCTTAAGTACATAAGGGATTGCAGAGGTTTCACACATTAAAAAAGCCTCCTAATTTGATGGGCTATGCACACTTCAGACACTGCAAAACATCTGTTTCTTTCCACAGCCTCTGCTTTTTGGTACATTAATTCTACTTACTGAGATTTCTCCAAGATATATACAGGGGCTCCCCCGGCTCTTGGTGGAGGTTGATATTGTCCCACAGAAGCTGGATGTATACTAACTTGCTATCTTGAGCAAGAGATGTCAATGGAAGCTAAAAACACAAAGAAAGGGAAAAAAGGTTTTATAACTCAGTGGAGTCTTTTTAAAAAAAAACAAAAAACAAAAAACTGCTCTTCTATTTATTTTACAATAATCTTTTTACCAGGCTTATTCTATTTATATTGAATACAACAAGAACAGCTGATGTCTTCTAGGGGAAACTGCACTCAACCACAGCAAAGTAACACGTACTGCAACAGTTAATTGCCTTTTCTAGTTTAGCCTAATGTATGAAGACCCTTCTGTTTTCCACAGATCTGAAGAAAGTATTTATGAGTAAGTCTCCAAAAATACTTCTTGCACACCAAACATATATGTGCTGCTTGTCATGCCATATCTTAGGGTTCTTTTTACCTGATTAGGATTTGGTATGCCGATCTTTGTGTTGGTCTTCCCAACAAACAGAAAGAATCTGTATTTCCATACAACTATGAACCACTTATTTCCATTAAAATATATGGCACTCAAAACAATAGTTCCAGGGGTGCATGTGCTGAAAAGCAGTCCAGAGGAGAAGAATCTGGGGTCCCTGATAGATAATAAATTATCCCTGAGCCAGCTGTGTGCCCTTGCTGCCAGGAAAGCCAATGGAATCCTGGGCTGCATAAAGAAGAGTGTGGTCAGTAGGAAGTCATTCTCCCCCTCTGTTCTACCCTGGTGAGACCACAGCTGGAATACTGCATCCAGTTCTGGGCTCCCCAGTTCAAGAGAGACAGGGAACTACTGGAGAGAGTCCAGGGGAGGGCAACAAAGATGACTGGGGGACTGGAGCATCTCTCTTATGAGGAAAGGCTGAGAGAGCTGGAGCTCATTAGCCTGGAGAAGAGAAAGCTGAGGGGAGACCTTGTTAATGTTTAGAAGAATCTAAAGGGTGGGTGCAAGGAAGATGGAGCCAGACTTTTCTCAGTAGCTCCCAGTGATAGGACAAGGGCAACAAGCATAAGCTGGAACATAGGAAGTTCCATTTAAACATCAGAAAAATATTCTTTATTATGAGGGTGACAAGGCACTGGAACAGGCTGCCCAGGGAGGTTGTGGAGTCCCTTTCTATGGAGATATTAAAAATCTGCCTGGATGCAGTCCTGTGTAACATGCTCTAGGTGATCCTGCTTCAGTGGGAGAACTGGACTAGATGATCTTTAAAGTCCCCTTCCAACTCTGATAATTTTGTGATAGTTTAGAAGTTAAGTGTCTCCGGAATCACTTATACAATAAGAATTATTGGGCAAGAAAAACTCACCACTGTTCTGTCACTGGAACCCATGGGAGTATGAATAGCAAAAACTACTAGTGGAAAAGCAAAAAAATGTTGACCAATAAATTAGAAGGCTTATATACTGAAGTATGTAGCCCACACTATTTGGATTACAATGCACTGCAAGTTTGTGAGTTCTCCACAAACAAATTGTCTTTTCTTCCCTGTATCAGCCTTCTTTTTATTAATCTTACTCTCTTGCTTTTAAAAAAGAACAGCTTGATTAGAATTTGATTTTCACTTATGTTCCTCCAAGGTTCTTTGTAGAAAATAAGCCTACCTACTTCTATGATAGAACCCAGGAACCTAGCTAGATCCAAGGTTCTCAGAAATTACCGACCTAATTTTTTTAAAAGAAACTCTCAAATTTAGGTTACTCTAATACCTACAGTTACAACATCAGGAAGCCACTTACCTGCACTCCAGCATTACAGTGTTCAGATGTTAGAATGAGTCCAGGTAAGTTGCTAGGTAGATCCAGCCGTCGGAAATACCAAACTAGGTTCCAGAAAATTATGGGGTGTTGATTGATGAATTTGGATGTGTGAATTACTTGCTCTCCCTCATTTTCCAACAGTGATTCAAGCTCCTTACGCAGTACCAAAGGGCTCAAATAGGGTACAGATACAGGGAGAGGGTTAGGTCTTTTCATTAAAGGGTCCTAAAACCAAAACACACACAAAAGAAAAACTGAGGTTTTTTTAAAAATCTGTTATTTTTCTTCCAGAAATACACTTCAGGATTTCTTGCCCTGAAAATCTCCTGTTGCACAGTTTCTTTTGATACTTGGAAGAAGCCTCTGGAACTTTAATGGCATCAGCAGTTTTGACTCTTGAGGTGTTTCTTAACTGTAAAAGAACAATCACCCAATCTCTCACTATCATGCTGAAAGAGTTTGTTATAACTTGCTTCTCATTGTGCAGTTTTAAGATATCTAAGCCATTACTATGTCAGTGGCAATGGAGATTATAGAAATATACCAGAAACTATATCAGGGGCGGAACTGAGTAATCAGTTCACATGTTAAGACTGCTTCTTGCCAATAAAAAGCACCCAGAGAGAGGATAAACATGTTGTTTCAACAACAAGAATAATATAATATTCTCACTACTGCCCTTTACTTTCTTCCATCCACTCAGTAGGTAAGCCTATCAGGATATAGAGAAGGAGTGGAAGTAGATGTGTAGAAAAGAAACAAACTTTCATTCTTGCAAAGATGTGTTGTATGCATTCATGTGTTTAGTCTGATGTAGAAAATGGATTATTTTTAAAACAAACTTCCATTTTTAGAAAAACAAAGATTAACTTAATTCTGCTAGAGACAACATTCCAAATGAAGCACCATAATCTGTACAATTTGATTCAAGATGTTTTGTCATAACATGAAACTACACTTTGAAATTCCCATTCTCTGAGAGGACAAGACAGCCAGTAGAGCATTACTCATTTTAAGTTCATTGCATACAATGTTTTGCTGTGAATTGAAGCTTCTAGGCTTACCACAACTTCTTGCAAACTATTTGGAAGACTAACTGTTGAAATGCCATGAGATGGTCTCTGGGAAATATCAATGTTTTGCAGTGGACCTCCAACACTGTGGCTCCGAGTCAAGGACACTCCCCTTTTTGGTGGATTATTGGATGATGTCTTCATAGTTCTGGGATCTTTACTTTGTTCTTCTGACACATCACTGTTTGGATTTTAGAAGAGAATATGCTAATATGAAACTATTCAGCATTCATATGGCAACAGGAAGGAAGCAGAGGATGGCTGACACGTAAGTATGCCAAACCAAATTTCTCTGTGCATACATATTTGCCCAGTGAACACAGGTTGGGAAAACAAAACAAAATGCCTCTCAGAACAGCATAACCATCCCTCCAGAAAGGCAGCTAGGCATAAGCTAAGACATAAATCTGAAGACAATGCAGTTCTACACAGGTATCTGTGTACAGCTTTACCTTGTGTAGAAAAACAGCTATGAAGAGTTTTGTAAACACACAAAGATTATCTTGTTCTGACTACGTTAATTTTTACTTCCTGTTCCCTTCATGTTTACTTTCTCTAAATGTCATAACCAGGGCAACAATATAATAAAAACAATTTATAAGTCGCATGCCAAAATAACTGAATAAAATTTTAAGTGTCAAACTAATCAAATAAGACAGTTTAAGCAAGCTCCTATTCGTGCTTGTCAAATTTTACCCATACAATCAAGCTGCTTGCAGCTCTGAGAATAATAATTTTGTCCTGCTTTTAACTGACACAATGGATAAAACCACAGCAAATACAATACAGACTAAAAAACATCAAGTCAAACAGAAAGTATCTACGATCAAATAATCTGAGAGGGAATTTGCAAAGAGAGGGAAGAGACTACTTCAGAGGCAACCTTTACTCCTAAGTTTGACTTTGGTGGAAAATATATCACATCAAAGTTAAGAGATTTAGCAATACCACCTTTCATTATTAGAGTACTGAAACTAAGTACTACAACATTGATTTAAGTTTTTATAGACTGACGCAGGTATTAACTAGATCATAGGCATCGACAGTCAAGGATTACAGAGTGAATAATGATTTAAAAATCCCCATTATAATATGTCAACAACTCTCATCAAGAAGCCACAGTTCATAGCCACACTATTTCAATTCTTCCCTTTTCTAACATGATACCTCCTACTTAACACTTCTTTCCTTAAGCAGTTTCAGAAGTGGTATTCTTTTTCAGTGTTTCAGTTCTCATTAGTATTGTCATAGAACACATGCTCTGTACAAGTGCTGAATGCTTCATGACTGTTCTCTCAAAAACAGGGTACTCTAGCAAATTGACTCATTTTTCCCCATAATAGCATCCCTCTTTTTAAGTTTTAAACACAAGGAAAGAGGAAATAATAGTTAATTTTCCATGTGTCTTTAAAAGGTGAATGTGTTCTACGAACACTGAATATAAGTTTTACCTATTACTCAATTGCAGACAGACCTTAAGATTTATTGAGTGGGTTTTAACTTTAAAACCCACTCATTTACTGGAACCAGCTTTCTTCAAATTTCATAAAAGCATGCTTAAAACATGCAAAAAGAATGACAGGAAACAGATAATCATCAAGTTACAATTGTACTTCTCCACTGTATTTTGGTAAATAAGCCCACCTTCACTTGTACATATGTATCTACAAGAGGTAAAGGAGAGGTACTGGAAGTATCGATACATCTCTGACACAACTAACAACCCTGTTTTACCCACCTCTGCTCAGCAGAAGAGCTAGTTTCTTCAGCTATAGTGTGGCTGGACTGTGGGTGATCTGAAAAACTGATCAAGTCAGCAACAGCTGGACTGGACAACAGTTTCTGCTCCAGAGCATCTGTGGTTAATGGATGGGTACCACTCTGTAAACTATCCCCTGAGGTACTTTGCTTCAGGAAAAAGCTAAGGTACAACGTGAATGGGAGGGGAGAGAAATACAAAGGTTAGGATGTAAAAATAAAGTAATTAAAGTTATTTTCTACATTCACTTTCAAATAGTAGAAAAAATATGTAAACATAGACTTAAAAAGCTAGACAACAGGACACAAACTTTTTCATACTCTCTCCACTGTAACTTATATAGGCAAAGTAAACAAACACAGAGATCTGATCTGCAATATAGGAAATCCTATGTAGGACAGAAGTCATTACAAGTCATCTTAGTTTGTTATGGCTTCCAATCAGACATACATCAATAGCTAACCCATCACTGAAAACAACTGTTACTATAATATGACACTACAAGACTAGAAGACCATATCCCATTATAGACATAACAGGAACATGTCTTGATTTGCTAAAGTCTTTAGGTACACAACAGATACTCAGTTTCAGCATTCGAGAACACTAATGGACTCTCTGTTTCTCAGAAATAACCACCACAGTGAGAATCGATTTTAAATTACCTTAAAATAACTTCCAGCTTTCACAAGTGCAATAAAAAGAGGTAAAAAGAGTAAGAGGAGAACCTTTAACTGGAGAACTATTGAAGAAACAATAAGCTTGAGCATCTGTAACTAAAAGCTCTAAGTAAATTTTATTTGGGAGAAATTATTTGCTGACAGATTTCAAAATTGCTTCATATACTTTAGAAGAAGTTCATGATCCATGAGGTTTGTTTTAAAAGGTAAACATAATTAAAACAGAATTATACCTTCTGTACAGTTATGCTTACAAAGAAAATATGAAAAAAAAAGAGCTGTAAAAGGGCAACGAGTTCTTTGCCTTTAGGCTGTTTTACGATAAAACTTTTTAGTTTAAATAACTTATAATTTCTTTCACTACAATCACAGCATTGAACAGTTTGTGACATTCATGAGAACATGTACACAAAATTACTGAGAGCTATAACTAAGACATTTTGTGGAAAAATATAAGTATCTAGAAGTGCAAAGGCAGAAGAAATCTATAAAACCCACTAACCTTGCAGAGCCACGTAGGTCTTTAAATTCAACATTAAGTAAAGGTAGGAAGGTACTTTTACAGAAAGGACAGGTAGTGTTCAAGTTAGAATCATCTGCTGTCCATCCAGCCATAATTTCTTCATCATAAACCAAAGCACCACAAGCTCTACACTGAGAGCAGCTTGACATCAATACCTGCAACAACAAAGAATGAGTTTGTCTTGTTTTCAGAGTTCTTTGTAACTGGCTTTATAGGCTTAGCATCCACAGGATTTTAACAGGCATTATTAGAAGGCCACTTGGCAGGAGTAAGTTCATCACTACTTACTCACTGCACTCAGAGGTATCTTGTACATATAACTTTTACCTACAAAATATATGTACTAATAATGTTTGTTGTTAGGTATTTTGAGACCTGGAAGAAGCACTGCTTGAAATGCTACTAATGTACCATTTGCAATTGCTAGTGCCTATGAAACTTTCAGCATCTACAAATTGTTTTGAATTATCTAATTATGTGCACCTCTACTTCTCAAAGAAAGAAAAAAAAAATCAAACAAACCAAAGCAAAACAACAACAAAACACAAAAATAACCTTTATAGTGGTGTGATGGGTTGACCTTGACTGGATTCCAGATGTGTACCAAGCTGCTCTGTCCTCCCTTTCTCAACCAGAACAGAGGAGAGAAAAAAGGGCAGAAGGCTCCTGGGTTGCTTATGGATTGACAAAAGGCTTGACTCAGGGATATGAGTTTAATTTACTGCTAATTAGAAGTCAGTAGAACAATGAGAAATAAACCCTAAAACTTAAAAATGCCTTCCCCCAGCTCTCCCTTCTTTTTAAGCTCAACTTCACTCTTAGTTTCTCTCATCCTCCCCGAGTGGTTCAGGGAGAGAGGGACTGGGAGCTGTGGTCAGTTTGCCACATGTTGCCTTTGCCTCCTTTCTCCTCATGCTCTTTCCCTGCTCCAGAGTGGGGTCCAACCCACAGAAGACAGTTCTACATTAATTTCTCCAAAGCAGGTCCTCCACATGTTGCAATTTTTCAAGTAATACTCCAGCACAAGTCCCTTCCATGTGTGTTTCCCACAGAGTGCACTCCTTAAGGAACAGACTGCTCCAGTGTAGGTTCCCTGTGAGATGTCACAACTCCTGCCAGAAAACCTGCATGGGTTCCTTTCTCCACAGATAACCAGGTCCTGTCAAGGGCCTGCTTCAGTGTGGGCTCCTCTCAATGGGGTCACAGCATCCTTTGGGAGCACCTACCTGCTCTGGCATGGTACCATCCATGGGCTGCAGGTAGATACCTGCTCCACTGTGGGCCTCCATGGGCCACAGGGGGACAAGATGCTTCACCATGGTCTTCACCAGGGGCTGTGGGAGAACCTCTGCTTCGGTGGCTGGAGCACCTCCTCCCCTTCATTCTTCACTGACTTGCAAGGCTTTTTTCTCTCACATATTCTCACTCCTCTCCCTAGGTTGCTGCTGCTGCTGCATGTTTTCTTCCCTCTTCTTAAATACGTTATCACAGAGATGCTACCACTGCCACTGATGGGCTCAGCATTGACTAGTTGAGGGTTTGTTTTCAAGCTGGATAGAACTGGGTCTATTGGACATGGGAGAAGCTTCTGGCATCTTCTCACACAAGGCACCTCTATAGCCTCCCTGCCACCAAAACCTTGCAACACAAACCCAATACAAGTAGAAAAAATAGAGACTTGTTTTTAATGTAATAAGAGTCTCATAACTGAAAAATATGTAAAGGAAATAGAATTCTATGGAAGAAAAGTAACACTACATCTGAAAGAAAAGCAACCAGCAAAAATGCAGTGACCACTGCCTATGTATCTGAAGCCTGATACATATCTACAAGTGATAACTGAAACAGAAAGGCATACTAAACCATTACTCTGATGAGTTTGGATAGAAGAGATTTAATTTTCCTCGTATCAGTCTTTATAGTGCTATGTTTTAGACTAAGGACCAACTCTGTGTTGATGTTTTAGCTACTGCTGAATGGTGCCTTATATGGCACCACCATGGCCTTTTCTATCCTATTCTGTCCCCAACCCAGGAAGGAGGCTGGGAATGACACGAGTTTGGGATGGGGCAGGACAGATGACCTCGGCAATACTACATCATGTCTTGCTCAGCAATAAAACTGGGTGTGGAGGGAGGAGTTTTTCCAAGGTAGCTGTTGCTTGGAGTGTCATGGTGCTGTCTGATGGCCCTTCCTTTGTATCACTTGTTTTTTGTTGTCAAACCTCCTGTTGTGGTTTTCAGGTCTTTTTTCCCAATTCACTTATTAAACTGTCTTTATCTTAAACCTCCAAGCTTTTTTCTTTTCTTCCTTCTATCATTCCAACTCTCCCTCTATTCTCATGAGGAGTAAAGAAGCAAATGCCTGAGTGAGGGCTTAGCTACCATCTGTGGTCAACTCAACAGAATTATTTAGTAACAACGCATAATTTTCATAAAGGGAAGAGAAAACCCAAAACAAAAAAATCCCAAACAAAACCAACATAAAAAGCTTGAAAAGAAGAAAAAAATAAAATCTTGTTTTTCTTCTCTAGTTTCTGTCTCACTTCAGTTTTGACCTTTCCCTTGATTTTCTCATGTCTATAGAAGAGATATATCTAAATACATTTAACACACTTTTTTTTTTTTTAAGCTACTGCCACACCCCCCGGAGTAAAAGTATCAAACATTCTTGCAGTAGAAATATAGGGAAAAAACCCAAAACTGTTTTGAAAAATCCAACCACAATCAAACTACACAGGTAAGTAACGCATACGATAGTATTGAGTAATTATATATTTCACCTATGAGTTGATAAATCTTACCTCCATAGCATAGTTCTGGAAAATGCTGGATAAACTAGTATTATGAGAAGAACTGTGCTCTGACTTCTCAGAATCTAGAACTTTCATACTTCTTGGGAATGAAACTTCACCTGTGAAGAAAGAGTTATTTGGCTCTTGTACTCAAGGAAAGGGCAAATCATCCATTCTCAAGAAAAATAACTTCTGTTTCAACAAGCCAGCAATTGTACCAGAAAGTCTCCAAAGATACATATAGCTTCACAGCTTCACTGATACCAGAATTACAATATAGTTAATACAAGTTTGTTGATTAACACTTCAAAGTTACTTTTGCCTAACAACAGGCTGGTATACGAAAAGCATCAGAGAGCAAACTTTGAAAATATAAAGGAAGAATATGGCAATGGCAGAGAGCAGTAAGACTAGTCTAAGTCATTCAAGATTTCTTTAATGATATATCCATATGCAAACAGTAAACAAGTATAGTACCTCATGAGACACAAGTTACCAAAAATGCCATTACTATGCTTAAGTTTTCCCTGGCTAACATTGCAGCAAAAAAAATTGTCTTTCTTTAGTAAGGCTGGATTTTAGGGTTACGAGCTTTGCCCAGGAGAAGGGGAAAAGGAGTTGGAATACATTAACCAGAAGACAATGGTTGGAATCAGTTTTAGGAACCAAATTATCACCATTACTTCCTCTAACAAGCCCAGTCAAACTTTTTTACTAAAAATATCACTATGCCAGAGTCCCTTCATCATAAAGAAGGCTCCTCTGCTTCTTCAACTGAAGATTCGCTTTTAGAACTAAATTTTACCTATTTTGCTCATGGCTGACACTCTTAAAAATTCTTATAGCCATCCTGACTAACTGGACGTTAGATCCCTTCAAGTTCTACCTAGACAGAGTCAGCTTGTATCCTGTCCACAAGAGTGTTTGTTCTGCCTGATGTAGAGAGCTTTATAATTCCGGCATCATTAAACTACTGCAGAGAGAGCTAAATCAACCCACCAGCTGGTTCACTAAAACATCTTTTCTTCAAAATAAGAATAAAATCTTAAATGCAAATTATTACATTTACTTCAGTGAGTTTTAGAACTGGCAGAGGAAAAAAAAGGAACAATTTAGAAATCGGTATATATTTCATCAATTATTTGCCACCACAACTTCAAATGAAGTATGCATCCAGTACCTCCTGTTCCACAGTAAAGGTGGCACTGCTTGTGTGTATTGGTTTGGGGTTTTTTGGGGCTTGGGGCTGTGGAGTTGTTTCTGTTTGTTTGTTAGCTTTCAAATTGGTTGTGGATTCCCCCCCCACCTCTTAAAAGATCTGCCTCTGTTAGTTATGCAACTATCTGCAGTTCACAATAAGTTCTCAGCTTCTCTGTATTAATATTTCAAGAACTTTTAGGACATTATGACTTTACATGAATGAGTTCCTGGCTATAATTAGTTAGGAATCTTCCAATCACATACATAGAGGAAGTATTTATAGAGTTAAACTGTTGTAATCAACAAAGAGAGAAGCACTACCTATTTGCTGCTGCAAGAGAGAAGAGTATAGGAAGACTATGTACACAAATTTTCTTGTACTTACCATAAGGGCTTGAAATAACTTACCTCCCACTGTTATAAATTATTTCACACATAACTGTTTTCCCTGTTTGTTATAAACAAGTTTAGAGGGAGAAATGAAACAAAACCAAAATATTTCACCTGCACTGTAATTCTGTCTTCCTGCATCTCCACTGCTACTGCTACTGCCAAGACTAGTAGTGCTTTGTGCAAGCTCATTCGTAATTAGCCCTGAGGCTCCAGTTCTTGATGACAGATTATCTCCTAAAATATTATCTTCAAAACCAGCAGGAAAGTTAAAATCTGGTCGATTGTTTTCTTCCTTTAATACAACAAGAAGAAAATTATCATTTTCCAGTACTTCCAGATCCATTGTCTTCCATCTTTAGCTTACTAAGTAAATAATTGAAGCAGAAGATTAAGAAAAAATTTTGATGTTCAAAAAAATATTGGATGTAAGGTAAGTCTACGCAATCCCCAAAAGAGCAGATACTTGATGAATCATAAGGACACGGGCAAAATTAAAGGCTTTAGCAGTGACAACACTTAGCTGACATTCAAACTGAATAATACAATGACAGATACAAACTTCTTCATACAGGACAAACAGGAAAAATGATGCAGGAATTGTGATTTGGAAGACAATACACAAAATGAAGGAATCATCTGAAAAAAGATCCGAGTTAAAGTATTTTCAGAATTGAAGATGCAGCAATAACAGAGTCAACGACACAAGATGTGACAGAGTATAATAATCAGGATATTAAAAAAAAAGGAAGTTGTATAACTCAAAGATGTGAAGATCCTTGAAGAAAATTAAAATAAGTGACGTTACAGGGATTATTATGTGCCATTAAGCAAAATTGTATGGAGTAGGTCAGTATAATAAAAAGGCACACAGGAAAGCCTAGGTCACGGGGAAAAAAAAAATCAGGAAGGCAAACCAGTAAGCTTCCATTATCACACGTTAAAAAAATGTTGTGGGGTTTTTTTTATTTTTATATGCTTTAATGGAAAGTACCCTAGTAGTAAAATCAGTTAAATTTGTTTCACATATTAAAAAAGCCAGACAGGTATCTTCCCATTCCCACATTTTATGGATGTTGGGAAAGGGCGAAGTAATTTGAAGAAGAAAACAGAAGATATCAACACCCTGAAGAGGGGAGATAGAAGACTCTTAAAGCCAAGTACCAGATTAAGTGGCTAACTGGATCAAGCAGAGGCCTTTCTAAGAGAAAAAAACTATGTTAGGAGGCACAATAACAAGATGTATATGGAAAGAAGGAAGTTGGAATATCCCTCTATCTCTGCTTTCATTCATGTCAATATCCACTGAATGTTTTAACTGTGAAAGACTCTTTCTCAAGTGTACTCACACAAGAATCATAACATTCAGCTTCCAAATTCATGATGAGTGTATTTACTAGATTTCAGGATATCTTTTACTACTTTCAAATTTAATCCTCACCATCTTGATGTTTGAGATTTGTTTCCACAACCTTTTCTTAATTTTTTAAAGACAGGACAGGCAGACATGATTTTTTTCTTAACAGTGCTTCTTTGTGCAGTTGCTTTAAATATTAATACAAATAAATAGATAAATAGATAAATGGGGAGAATGGTGACAAAAGGTCAAAGTTTACTGCATCAAGACCATTTAACTTGCTTTTGCTTGAAAAGCATTTTTCTTCAATGACAGAGAAAAACTCCACTATACATGAAATACATTTTTTTATTAGCTAATAAAAGTCAACGCTTATTAAAAAACACTCTCTCATGAAGCAGTCTTCTGGACACAGAAATTACCCCTCTAACTTAGTCTACCCAAATTTTTCATATTGAAAAACACTTGCCTCATCATCTGAGTAACTATATGCTGAAGTTACAACTCCCCACATCTTAGTGGCCACAGTGGCAGCCTGTTTCATGCCTGATTTCAGAACATCCATTTTTGATCCAGACAGTATATTGTCTAACTTCAGATTGGATAAAGTTGTTACAACAGATCCTAATGAGCCATGTGGAGAAGAACGACCCAGTCCTGTCAAAGATGAAGATCTCTCCTTTTGAACTCGTAGATGGGTTTGATGCTTTGGTCGTCCAGTGAATGTTTTGGATCTGGAGACAGATGGACTTCTGCGATTTTCATAAGACTTGGGGGATGGCAGAACAGGATCCAAAGGCAAGCTTGACCTCCTTTCTTGGGAGTGACCAAGTATACCAGAAGCTTCTGCTTCCCTGTCTGGCTTCTGCAGTTCTGTACTGGGAAACTTACTACCCAATGGGTTCTTCAGGTTCATATAGCTCTCTATTTCATCTGCCAAATTACGTGCTGCAACCGGTGACATCAACTGTTCCTCAGATTCTGGATGCCTTGGTTGTGTGCTGTCAGTAGCCATCAAAGATAGAGGGTCCAAGCCTACTTCAACATCTTCCCTTTCAATAGGTTTAACTACTGCATAAAAGCTATTCCTTTTAGCAGTTGTATCTTTGGATTCTAGTTTCTGGGTTTTGGACTCATCTGACTGTTCAAGGTTCATGTCTTCCCCTGTAGTCATGTTTTCATCTTTCCCATTCTCAAGATGTTCCTGCCCTTCTCCAGGTTCTTCCAGCACTGGTGAAGACCTATGCTCCAATTCCCAAGTGCTCTCAGCCACACAACTCCTACTGCTACTTATGCCAGAAACCCGCTGGTCAATGATACTTTCAAAGCTGTGGGATTTATTCATATGACAGGGTGAAGTTCTGGCCCCAGATAAAGCTGCTGTTAGAATCTTGGCATCTGCTCCCATCATTATTGCTACTTCTTTAGAATGCAAGTCCAAGCTGCTTTTCTTCAGCAGCATTCCCGCTCTGCTTTCACTGCTGAAACTGCAGCTTCTCTCTGAAAACACTTTCTGCCTCTTCTGTCCTTTTTCACTTGTTTTCTTAGGAGAAACATCAACAAAGACTACATCTTCAACTGAATCCTGAGTTACGAACAGTGGACTAGAACCAGTTTCTAAAAGAGAAAAGGCATTAATATGGTACCCATTGCCATCAAAGATTCCTGAAATAATGTGAAATATTCATATCTCCTTAACAGTGAGAAGACTGGGAGCACCACAGTCTTGAGCTACCCATGAAGATGTTACACCAGTATCAACAGGCTATTTGATTGGTTGCAGAGGGATTACTTTAGGTCAGAAGTCATCTACTCTTTGACTCCTTGAAATCAAAACCTTTTATGGCCTCTACTTCCATTCCCCGTGCCAGTGCCCATCCAAGAAAGGGCACTACACCGATGAACCAAAGAGAAGTACAGTTTTAAGTAAAGTTCACTCTATTTGTGTTTGTTTGTGTGTTTTCCAGAGCTATATTCACAGATCTATACCTCAAACTCCATAGTTTATTCTGGTTCTGAAAAAACCCCGCAACTATTGCATGTGTTTGTACAACACAGAAGCACTACTTTGTCTATGAGACAGCCATATTTAGAAAAAGCTTTTTCTAAAGAGAGTTTAGCATATGGAAGATACAAATAATCTTCTAAATATTCTCATTTCCTCAAGGGAACTGGGAATTTTTATAGCCTAGAAAACTGTCTTAGGTAAAAACCACAAATACAGGAATTCAGCCATATTAGAAACCCAACAGAGAACACAGTATACCACATCCTCTGCTGCAGGGTATGTAAATAAATGTTCTATGGCACACAGACAATCTGCAGTGTTTGCAGGTTATACACTGGCAACGTAAGCCACAGGAATAAAGAGAGTTGTCAAACGTCAGAAAGGTTTAGGTGACAAAAATCAAGAGACCCTTATTTTCTTGGTTTTCTAGTACTTTACTGAAACACATTCAGTGCAGGACAGTGAAAACCTTGATTTCAATCTACTCCACAGTGATTTTGAACCTTAGAATCTACCAGTTCCTTCTAAGTCACCTCCAATAGATAATGAACATGCTGTTCAAAATACCTGCACCTCTAACAGAAATGTTATTTCTTTTCATATAATGAAAAATATTGCAAAACACTACAGCACAATAAGATCAGGATTTTAAGCAAGCTCTGTTTTGCTCAATGACTCACCACCACTGTTTTTCCTTCCACTGCTATCAAAAATGCCTGATGGGACTTTCACAATACTGTTACCCCAAGCAGGCGGATCTGTTGAACTATGAGTTTCTATATTCAGCTGTTGCTTCTCATCAGATTTCTCAGCACAAATGTCTACAAGAAAGAGAATGAGAACCTTAGTTAATGTAACTCAGTAATTCCATTTGCACTGTTATGAAAATATAAACCCCGTTCCCTTATGCAGTGACTACCAAAAGGATCAGTCCTACAAGGTACTGAGCATTTTCTGGAAAAATACCCAGGCAAATTATGATAGACAGGGTTATGCAGAGAGTACAAGTGCACAAGGCCAGAGTATATGTCAATTTCTTCCCTTGCCATTTTTTCAAATAATCAATATAGAGCAGTTCTCAGATTTTCATGTAAAAAACCAGACTCAGCAATGAGATAAACAAAACACAGGAAAACTGAAGGCAAGATCTTGATAGAAGACAGCAGCTGGCCATATTTTCCCAGTTGGGAAGAGTGTGTCCCAGGACTTGCCCAATTTTTCCATCTATATTTAATTAGTCTTATTAAAGGCAACTTTTTACCTGCATGTATACCACTGCTGTTATCTAGGGTATGGACAGATTTCATACAGTCATATTTTGATCTTGGTAGCACTAAAAATGCAATACATTAAGTATTTGTGGTAGACTAATACACACAGAAGATTTCTTTTAAAAAGCCTTCAACAATGCAAACACGCATACTTAACCTCCTCTTATGTCTTCAGCTGTAGAAGAAATATCTTTCTCCACTCGTGCTCCAGTTGCAAAAAGGCTATCCCCATCATCTCTTAAAAGTTCATCCTTGGAACCGTAGCCCTGGTCTGACTGACCACCTGTTTGAAGGAATACAAACACATACCTCAGATCTGGTTTCAGCTTCCTAACTTTGTTATTCAATAAGAAAATAAAAGAACTGAAATGAACTTGTTTCACATTTTGTTTCAACACAAAATTTTATAGAAAGATGACGAAAATGCCTATTCTGTGTACAGATCTACTAGGTGAAGGTGACAGCAGAGATAACTAGGCTATACAATCCAAATTTACTTTTCTAATTATTATATTAAATACAAGATATTACAAGGAACACTATAGTGACTAAGTGCTTTTAATGCATTGTATCTTCTTTCATTCTTTTTCCTCCTCATTAGTATGAGATCACTCATTGCTGGGCAAGCTAAATTGTCAAATACATCTATAAAAGAAATGTACACAAGCACAATGAAAATAACTGTACCATAATACTGTGCGATAGTGCTAAGTATAAAATAAAACAGAAAAAAGCAAAAATATAAACATTTTTTTAAAAGCTTGTTCCTCCATACCAGGTGAACTTCATAGCTGTAACTCATTCTTTAGTCTTAAAAAAACCCAAATAGTTCACAGTATTCAAAAAAAGTCTGCCATAGGAAACAATCCAGAAAGACAGTCCTATCTTTGTTATTTTATCTGAAGTGCTGCTGTATATGCAAAAATACAGAAATAGTATGTGGGACGCATCCCACAGTAATATGAGAAACAGGTTTATTTGTATGCCATAGAGTATCTATTAGAAGACATGACAGTATTTAAAAGGATCAGTGTGGTAAGTTATTGAGTGTGAAAGGTATTAAGGAAGCTCAGTAAAACTTGAATGACAGTCATAATTTACCTACAATATATTATTACATTTGGCCACTCTATTAGAAGCCTTTCATACAGACAAATAAGTTCTGGCATACTTTGGTCCTTATTTTCTATCCTCATTTCAATATTGTTAGTATCCCTACTTTGCACAGAAGTGAAAACACCCTATCAATAAATGGGTGAATTACCTGCAGAAGTAACATTCAAGGGCAGAAATAATGCACACGTGCATCCAAGGCTTCAGACCATGTAAGTCTGCACCCCACACCGTGATAGCCAAGGACAAATGCGGCACCCAAGAGACAGCAAAGAGCAAAAAGCAAAGCAACAAAGAGCAGAGAGAAGGGAAGTTCAGTAATCTAGGAAGGCATATCAGATGAAGCACAGGAATCAGACTCAAAAGTTCTCTTTACAGAATGGCTCAAGATATTAAAAACATGAAGAGTGTGAAAGAATAATTTGAACATTCATTTTTGAAGTACACACAGAAAAGTAGTTTAGTTGAGACTGCACAGGTAGGATGTAATCAGTACTAAAGCAGATACAAAGAGCCAAGAATTTTGTATTGCCATCTCAAGTGATTAACTTCCTTCTTACTCCAGTATGTCTGAGAGAGTACACACCATGTTTATGTCAGAGTTTTTCTCAAGCTTATCACCTGTCCCTCCATCCCCAGGGTGTTTCATGAAGACTAGGGCAAGGTCCTGATAACTTCTGTATTTATTTCCAAGTTTAGCAACTACTATCAGGAAGCTTGAATGTGGACCTAAAAACATAGTTTACTATAGCTAAGCATAACACTCCATTCCAGGAGTGCTAATCAGGTGTTTCTTGACTAACATCAAGGAGAAACATTTTAAAGTGTTAGCTTATAATCACCTCAGCAACTTTCACTCCTTTCCTTTAATGCAGAGAAAGATTTTACCCACACAGACTATAATTTCTATTAATAAATTACAACATGTAAAACTTGAACAGCCTCATATGTCAGAGGCTTATCTTTTCTGAAGATCAGTAGAAAAAACAAGAAAAAAAACATAGCAAGACATTTATTATAACACAGCAGTATTTCTACTGTGGTTCAATCTAACCTAAAGAAGCATGATCTGTGGTAAAGTATTAACATTCAACAACAGAGTATTCATTTTTCTTTAGATAGTTTAACTCCATGCTTTATTCTCTACAGCCTCAAGTGGGGAAGGTTGTGGTTGTGGGGGGGAAACCAACAGGAGACTAGAAACTCCATCTTTTTTTGGGAAATGTTATTAGTGAAACCCAGCAGAATCTAGTACCTGTGCTAGAGTGATTATCAATGGAATCAAGCCTGACTAAGTCACTGACGAAGAGAGTGTGCTCCCCACAGTTAGCATCATTAGAACTATCCACGCTACCATGGCTCACCATGTCCCCATCACTTCCACCTGTGGTACTCCGCAGAGCTAAAGACATGAATGAGAGCTGGTTAGTAAGAGAGGAATAAACTTTCCAAGTTTTTAAACAAGTCCAACCTCCACAGACAACAGTAAATACTTTTGCTTGCACATATAAATAAGTATGAAAGTTTAGCAACACAATTCAGACAAACAATTCTTCAGTGTGCAAAAGACCTTCTGTGTCAGGCATCTAGTTGTCAATCATCAATTTTTATACACTTAAGAAAAGGTTTTCCACTTATAGAAGCCACAATGTTAGAAGCAATCCCTCAGAGAACATGTCATGCTCTTGTTCAGCATAAATAAATCCATTTCCAGTAACTCATTACCTGGTATCACAGGGACTTGAGGGCTCTGCGTTGGTTTCTTCAAGCACTGTCTAAACTGTGCTATGCCACGAACTATATTTCGTATCTTTGTCCACAGAAATATGCCACTGCGGTTACTACTAGGCCATGGAGATTCTAAAACTGCCTACAGAAAAAGACATTGTGATAACAAAACAGGTATTTACTGTCAAGCGTGTAAAGACAAGTATTTGTGTTTTTACAAGCTGTTCCCTTTTATGAGCTCTTCCCTTTTATCCCACAGCTCTGGATACAAAAGCTGACTAATAACAATGAATCAAAGATTTTTTTAAATAAAATGAGGGTTTTCTTCTTATTTAGATATTTCATTAGCAACAAAAGACCCTAGGTAGCACCTCTTTTCCTATTACTCTACATAGTTTACTAAAAAGTACCATCAGCGTATTACAGGAACTTAGAATAACAGAATCACAGAAAGTCAGGGGTTGGAAGGGACCTTGAAAGATCATTGAGTCCCACCCCCTGCCAGAGCAGGGTCCCCTCCAGGAGGTGACACAGGAACACATCCAGGTGGGCTCTGAATGTCTCCAGGGAAGGAGACTCCACAACCTCCCTGGGCAGCCTGTGCCAGTGCTCTGTCACCCTCACAGTGAAAAAATTCTTCCTAATATTTATACGGACCCACCTGTGCTCCAGTTTATAACCATTACCCCTTGTCCTACTGTTAGTCACCCCTGAGAAAAGCTTGACTCTGTCCTCCTGGCACTTTCCCCTTACATATTTATAAACATAAATGAGGTCACCCCTCGTTCTCCTCTTCTCCAAGCTGAAGAGCCCCAGCTCCCTCAGCCTTTCCTCATAAGGGAGATGTTCCACTCCCTTCAGCATCTTGGTTGCTCTGCACTGGACTCTTTCAAGCAGTTCCCTGTCCTTGAAGTGAGGAGCTCAGAACTGGACACAATATTCCAGATGCAGCCTCATCAGGGCAGAGTAGAAAGGGAGGCAAACCTCTTTTGACCTACTAGTAACCCCCTTCTAAAGCACCCCAGGATGCCATTGGCCTTCTTGGCCACAAGGGCACAGGGTTGGCTCATGGTCATCCTTCCATCCACCAAAACCCCCAGGTCCCTTTTCCCCTGTGCTGCTCTCCATCAGCTCAGTCCCCAGCCTACACTGCTACCTGGGGTTGTTCTTTCCCAGATGCAAGACTTTACACTTGCCCTTGTTGTGACACATTAAGTTTCTCCCTGCCCAACTCTCCAGCCTGTCTGGGTCCCTCTGAATGGCCGCACAGCCTTATGGGGTGTCAGCCACTCCTTCCAGCTTTGTGTCATCAGCAAACTTGCTGATAGTACACTCCATTCCCTCATCCAGGTCATCAATAAATGTATTGAATAGTACCTGGTCCCACTACTGACCCTTGAGGGACTCCACTACAGACAGCCTTCCAACTAGACTTCATCCCATTGCCTGCAGCTCTCTGGCTTCTCTCCTTCAACCAGCTCCTGATCCACCTCACAACCCAATCATCCAGGCCACACTTCCTCAGTTTAGCTCCAAGGACGCTGTGGGAGATGGTGTCAAATGCCTTACTGAGATCAAGGTAAGCTATGTCTACTGCTTTGCCATCATCCATCCACCTGGTTATATCCTCATAGAAAGCTATCAGGTTGGTCAGACATGATTTCCCTTAGTAAAGACGTGCTGACTGCTCCTGATAAGCCTTGTCCTTGACATGCCTGGAGACAAAAATCAAGAATGAGTTGTTCCACCACCTTACCAGGGATGGACGTGAGGCTGGCTGGTCTGTAGTTACCTAGGTCCTTGCCTTTCTAGAAGACTGGAGTGATATTTGCTTTCCTCCAGTCCTCAGGCACCTCTCCTGTTCCCAGTGATTTGCCAAAGATGATGGAAAGCAGCCTAGCAATGTCATCCACCAGTTCCCTCAGCACTTGTAGCACATCCCATCAGAGCCCATGGATTTATGAATGTCCAGACTCATTAACTGATCCTTAACCCACCCCTCATCAACCATGGCAATCTCATTCTTTACCCTGATTTCCTCAGCAGCCTTAGGGGCCTGGGACTCCTGAGGACATCCTCCAGCTGTATACACCAAAGGTGTTCAGCAATTCTGCCTTCTTTGTATCCTCTGTCACAAGGGCACCCACCTCATTCAGCAGTGGGACTACATTGCCTCTAGTGTTAGTTTTATCTACTATGTATTTGAAGAAGCCCTTCCCATTGTCCTTAACTTGGAAGCAAGGAAACGAGAGAGGCTACTTGAACTAGCCTAATCCCAATTTTTATTGACCTTGGATCCTTCTACCTCAAAGCATATACCTAGGAACAGCTGTTTTAGGCATGGAAGCACTAGACAGGTTCCAACACTTGCAAGCTTAAACACTATAAATGTATATTTCAACAGCACAGAAATGTAAACTTAACACTGTAAAACCATACAATGTTGATCCATTGAGTATTAATCGTGTCCAAAATGATTGCTTCCCCACCAGAATCAGCAAATCCAAGCAAAGAACTGTAAGAAACAGTCTTCAAAACATGCTACAGTACAAGGGGAGTGACAACAGCAAGAGACTGCTGCACGTCAGTGCATTATCCCGTGTCAAGACTTCCCTTACCTTATTGTAATAACCATAGGTGATGGCATTTGGCTGTATCCCAGCATTTTTCATTTCAAAAAGGACTCTCACAGCCTGGACAGGCTGACCCCACAGTCCACAGAGCTGCATTACAACTCTGTAGCAGACCTGACAAGACAAAGAAATGCATATATGCACTGATGACAAGGCCTTCAAAAGAGCCTAGCTCTTCCCTGATTTCCAACGTTTACACATGTGAAAGGAAAGCCATGTGAGAGAGGGATCAAAAAAGCCAAACAACAAACCAGGAAATTACATGAGTTGAAATAATATCAGCAGCTACATTGTTGAGAATGCTGAATCTTTTCCACTCCTCTCCTCTGCTTGAAAAATAAAAGAGGGAAGGAAATGCTCAAGTAAAAAGCAGGATAACTTGCTGCTGTGCATCTGTGAATACTGCTGAAAAATGGTATGCTGCTTACAAACCCAGTCTCCCCAAACTGCATTTAAAAACTAGGGATATTCAACGACTTCCTTCTTGCACAGGTCAGGGAGAAGACTAGCAAGAGTAAGTTGACATAATCAATGCAGCTGACTCCACTGGTGATGAAAAAGGTAATTAATTTACAATTACATTAGTGAAGCAGACTTTGAAAAAATCTTCTTTAAAAAAATAGCTGCTTTAAAACAAGTCAACCTGTAAGAATGCCTAACCTGCTGCTGGTGGTGAATCATTATATTTGTACCTTGTCATCTATTCCATGTTTATGGTAAGGTATTTTTTATTTGCACTTGCCTCATCTAGTGGTTCCACATCAGTTTTCCTCATTTTGATCAGAACATCATATGCCTGCTGCAGTGCTTTGGCCTTGGGATGTGCAACTCTGATGTAGGCTGGCAGACAAATAAACCATAAGCTGTAACAATGACTGAAGAGACACTTAGCCCACTGTGGGGGGCTTACATAAAACCTCTTCGCTAATTTATGGGCTGATTTTATCTCCTGTAAGAATGAGACAAAAGAAAAACAGCAGAAAAAGGTTGTAACATCCTGAATCTAGAAGCCATTGCTAACTCAGATACTGGTTTCTTAAAAGTAAACATTCCATAAACAAAGGAAAAAAATTCAGCTGAAGCTCCCTTCTTACCACGCTCTCATTAAAGCTCTCTGCAAGAAAAAGCTATTATCAGAATTAATAATCTTTTTTTTTTCTCTCCCATTCAAGCATTAATTTTTATTTCCTTTTGGTTTATATTGCAGTCTAAAGCTTAAAAATGGGTTTGACAATATACTGTCATTTCAAACTCTAACTTACTTGCTGCCTTGTGTTTTTCTTTGGCAAGCATTGATCCTTAATAGTTGCACTGACCTCACTTCTAACAACACGAACTTATAGCTTAAAATACATAGTGGCAATTTTTAGCAAAAAAATTCTTATCTTTCAGTGTTCACTCAATGATTATGGTAAGGCTCATCTAACCTGTTTTGTCCTCTTTGCCATGAGTGCTGGACTATTTGAAATGCTGCTTCCAGCTGGGTGTCTGGTGAAGGAGAGCTTAAGCTCCTGTGGCCTGTCAAAAAGCTTGAAGTCCAGGCGTGGGAAGTTTTTATAGCTATACAGAAGATTAAAAAGAAAAAAACAAAACAAAAAAGAAAAGCTTTTCACATACCTGCAGGTAGCAGGGAAAACCATACAAAGGCCACTTGTGTGCAAAGAACTGACAAGCAGGAGAATAAAGAACTAGAGGGGGAAAAAGGCAAGAAGGTAGCAAGATCCTTTTAGTCTTAATCACAAAGGTCTCAGAGAAAGATGCCTTGCCCCTTAAATCTCCGTAGACAATGGAAATAAGAACCAGACTGCTGTCCCTATCACAGAAGTCAGGGAAACACAGATGATAACTACCAAGGACAACAGTTGGAAACAGGACCTTTGTGACCTTCAAGACAGCAAGGAAGAAAAACATTATATTCAGAGTGTCTGAAACACCACACTTTCTGCACAAGGTTGAAAAACACTCAGTGAAAGAAGTCTGAAAAGTGGAGCTGGTGTTCTGTTCTTCTGGTTCATCAGCACTAGATCAATATTATTACCTACCACCTGTCATTCCCACTGTGAAACAAAGTGCACTGCAATTGCTGCAAGATACACAGCTCAAACAGGAAGAAAGACACTGAATACATATAGAGAAAAATTATTGTAAAACTGGCAATAAGTTACTGAAAAATAACACCAAAAGCCACATGCCCTCCAACATAAGCACACACAAAACACTGGCTTCTAGAGCTTCAGAAATTTACCAGACTCTGGGAATTTTTTATCTTTCCTAAGATTCTTAGACATTACACTAAGGAAGGTCTTGCAGCAAGATGGAACATCTGCTCTGCATTATAGTTTCACTACATGTGGCTGTTTAACTTGTACCTGTATTGTGGCACCTGTCCATCATCAGCAGGAGGTTCTGGTGGCATTATGAACACTGTGTGTTCACTTTTTTGAGACTCATCGAGTTCAATCAACCGTGCATCTTCAACAGAATCTACATCAATCTGAAAACATGTTCATGTTTAAAATATGTTTATGTTTGTTCTAATTACTGAAATATCAAGTTCCCAGACTTGTATTTCCATTTTTAACTCATTATCACATATCCATAAACATTCTGAATTACTAAGTACCTTCTCTCCTTTTTCTGCTCCTTTATCTGGAAAGAGCTGGAGAAAGAGAAAAAACAAGAACAGAAACAAATTATTTTCTTATCAACTAAAAAAAAATCCTAAAATAACTCTATTAAAGCTGTGTCATTTACGGAAATATTACGTAAGAAAAACTAAATTTTCTTATTACTCTAGAGGCAATTAATATCTTTTTCAAATACTTCTTTGCTGAAATGCAGTAATCAGCATGCTTTCAATGTGGAAACTTTCTCTACTAAATAGAAAATGCTAAATCTAACAAAGGAAAGTGCTTTTATTTAGTTTCATTGAGAGAAACTGCCATTTTGCAGATATTTTCAATATGACAATTTAAGTATGCAACACATTAATGACCTGCAATAATACAAAATTATTTAAAGAGTTAAACAAAATATACTCTATATGAATAACCCATACTCAGCAGAAAGAAAAGGCAAAGAAACTTTTCAATGCTTATTTTGTGGTCTTTTTTACAAGCATTAATTTGACTGGAATCAATACTGAATCAAAGACATTCTTTAAGAACTTCGTATGAGAATGAATGTTTTGCCAAAGGGAACCATACATACAATTCTCTAGTTCCTAATTTTCATATTGTGAACTTGGCATTTTACAGTTAAAACTATAAACTCAGCAACTCATATACACCATAATCACGCTGAAGAGATTAGCTTCAAAAAACAAGAATGGCTTACAGCAATTTTTCTCTTGTAAGATAAAACAAAAGTAGATCTTATTGATATAAATCAGTTTTGACCACAAGTGAAAACCTAGGTATGTTTTTCCATTTTAAGTTTGAATTGTATGAAAAAGAGAACAGCACAGATGACCACTGGTAGGATAATGACACATTTTAGGGAGCATGAGTAACATATAAAGAGAAGAAATGAAAGGGATTATGCTAAATTGTCAGTTACTGCTGTTTCTCATGTTATCTTACAACTTGACATCTTACAGGGCTGTAATGACAGTTTTCTGCATCAACACAGAAAATTATAACTATGCAAGAAGATGAAGGAAGAAAACAACTCAGCAAAACTGCCAGGAATACCAATCCATCAGAACAGTCTGTGCAGAAAGTATCTACCTTTACAGTTAAAAACAGGACAATAACATAAAATAAATCAAAGCATATAATTTAATAGTATTGCTAAATATCTTCACCTTTTCTATGCAGTCATCAAAAAATGCCAAGCCAGTATCCTTGTCACTCACAAAACTGCACTCCTCGATAAAGCGGCTGAATATCTGTGTTTTGGTGAGATGCATGTAGAACTTTGTGTAGGCACGATCTCTGCTTTTTAAAAACCCTGGTTATAAAAAGGAACACACAGCTAAACACCAGTTATGGCTTCCATAAGAAATTAACATATAGTGTCAACATAGAATAGTCAAGAGTGACAATACATAAAGAATTTGCTTTATCAGTAAAAACAACTCCTTATCACTACTTGCATTTGGAAGCTTGAAATACCAGCTTTTTTGTTTAATAACTATATTTCATAATAGTTAAAAATACCTGTCAAGCAATCATTCCCATATAATTTGCTCACCATTGAATTTTTGTGTAAGAAAAAGGAGATGATGACCTTGCAAAAAGTGTCTCACAGTTAAAATAATGCTATGTAAAAACTATGTTATCCTAATAGGTGATGGGCCTGAAAAAAACTCTTCTCAAATCTCTCTTATCAACAATTAAATAAAAAATAAATAAAAAACAACAACCCCAAACAAAACCAACAATCAGACAAAAAAAACAGGACTGAAACACCACTCTACATAAACAACAAAGCACCTGTGAGCATTCAGCTCACACACAGATCTGAAAAGTTAAGACAAGGAGGAAAATAAAATTACTTTTGCTGGCTACTGTTTTGTTCTTTTTCTGATTGCCGCCCTGCTCTCTGCTATCTTCCCATGTATATCAAGAACATTACTGGGCTTCTGGCATACAAACTGAGAAATATTCTTTCATTCTCCCAAGACCTGCCCTTAGGGAATATGGCACACACACACACTTCATGCTTCTAAAAGACAGCCTTTCCAGTACCAGAACTGTTGCAAAATTTCATATCTATGTGCATACCCATACTCTAATCAATTTTTATTAGTTTAACTTTGTACATTTGCAATTTTAAATATTGCCAAGAATTGTACAAACAAAGGGACCACTGACCTTTTGAAGTTAAGCCAGCTCCTCAACACTAAAGCTCTAACACTGCCAATGCTATCTGCAGCTGTTTTGTCTCACTCCTCACCTTGATGATCAAACAAGGAATCAGCAGCAGTTGCTTTATTTGAAGGTGCCTGTGTGATTGGCTTGAGAAATGTTCTGTAACCCTTTAAAATAGATGCCATGAAACGGAGAAAAGCTTCTTGGATTTCCATCTCCAGCTCCATCATTGTCTTCTGCCAGGAGAAATCTGCCTCAATCGGAGTCATCTCCACTGCAGAGCCTTCTTGAGTTTTCCTGTGAACTACCAATGAGCAACACATACAATCCTATATTAAATTCAATGCATCCATACAGGTAACTTTATCAAAATGCTACAGACAGATTGTGAATTTTTTCTACTTGCCAGTATTTAGAAGTGACAAACACTACAAATTCTGTGATTATTTTCCAATTTATCTGACACGTACAGAAGGGAGTGTTTCTCTAACTCATCCAGCCCCCCATGACTTGAAGTGAGGAGGATCTCTGTTGAGTTCATGTTATCACATACCCTGCTGAATGTAGTCTTTCAATAATACATCGAACACTAAAACAAAGAAATATGTTTTCCCTGTTCTGACAATGGCACACCTAGAGAGAAAGGGCCTAAAACCATTTTTCTCATGAAAACTCTTACATTTTAGTGCATCAGGGAGTAGAAACAATTAGGTAGAAACAAGTAGGCTGGTATTGTTGAAAATTATAGTTCCACACTCTTTATTATAACAAAAATATAAATTATCATAATAAAAATATTTACATATAAATAAATATTGTAATGTCTCCTATAATAATATTACCAAAAGAGAAACACTATCTACCTGAAACTAGCTATCTGAAACTATCTATCTATCTGGTTTTCCTTAATTTAAAATTAGGAAGTAGTTTTACACTAGCTTTATATTTCATGACATACCTTGCTAATAAAACCAAAAGAAAACCTGGGGTTTTCTAATATACGAAGTAAAGACTATATATGAAAACCCCTCAAACTTACAGAAAATTGAGGCAAGAACACCTGCCTCTTCAGTAATGCACTTTGCTGTTTCCATCATGTACTAATTTTGTAATATGAAGCTATCAGTGTCTTCTTTTCCATACCAATGTAAACCAACATTCTCTGAACCAGCTTACCTTCAACAGCCTATCTACAGTCAGAAAGAACTAATACCTGAAAACTGGTAGGTCAGCTACAATTTCACTCTTACCTGTCCAAGTCATTAGGCTGAAGATGGTCAGTTTTTTTTTTTTCCTTTGACAATATACTTTGTCAAAATTTAGCTAGTCCATTATTTTTG
Organism: Phaethornis superciliosus; assembly: GCA_023637945.1. NCBI lineage: Eukaryota > Metazoa > Chordata > Aves > Apodiformes > Trochilidae > Phaethornis > Phaethornis superciliosus. Next base: position 33,381,849 of record JAJQWJ010000004.1, on the reverse strand, counting down.
TAGAAAAGTCATTATCTGAGATATTCTGCAGTATCTGCACAATAACTGAAATATTCAACATTATTTTACTCATTCCCGTTTCCTCTATTTTTTTATCAGCACTGTGAGTATTTTTTTACATGAGATGCAAATGTCTTTCAGCTGAATCTTTGTTTAAATCTAAATTAATCATGAGTACAGGCTAAAAAAGACCTCAAATTTTAAGAAGTCACAGCAAAGAAAATAAAAGGCTAAAAAACAATTCACACTACATATGACAGAAGGAAATCCTTTCATGTATATACTAACTGTAACATAAGACTTGGATGTGTGTCTCAGAAAATTTAGTAGTTTTCTTTGAATATTTATTTTCCCTGCTTTGGGCAGTTTCTGTTATTACCCCTTCCCATTTTATTTTATATATGTCACCTGCTGCCAGCTGTGGGTGCAGTTTCTTTAAGGTGCTTAGCAGACTTTTACATGGCTTCTTAGGAAACTGCTTCCAGTTGGTGCTCTTCTTATCATCTGATCTAAAACACAGGAGAGAGAAAAAGGGATATATAAAACACAGACCATAAAAAAAAGAATAGCTTCCACAGCCCTAAACAGAACACAGTGACTAAACCAAAGGAAATATTTTGAAAATAAATCTCCTCACTGTTAGTATTTATCAAAAATACAAAATGAGCATGACATAACTCAGGATTTCACTTCCTCAGATACCAAACAGTATAAATTGAGTTAGGAGTAGAGTTTTCTCCAGTCAGGAAGGAAGACCTGCATTAAGATTTGATTTAGACTTTCTAGACAAAGTTCAACTGCTTTCAGAATTTTTATCAGTCTTGCTAATATAACTTAGGCACAATAATATGGATGTGATTACCATATAAAGTCTATACTACCACAAACTTGCCATCCTGCTTCTGATACGAAATGAAAGCTGCTTGGAATACAACAAAAATAAAGTTGTTACTGCAAAATCCTGGAAGTCTGGCAGCATTATGGTCATACTCTAATATGGTGTACTCTAATATACCTATGGCAACTCAGTTCCATCTTCAACCACAGGCTCACAGAGACTAGGAAAACTGGGAATTCCATTCAGGTTTTGAAAAATTACATTGGCTATTAAGCACTGGGGTAAATTGGCCTGAAGGAATGCTCATCTTTGTTAGAACGACAGTGGATAAGATGCTAGACCTTGTTTAAGCAGCTGGATATAAAGACAGAGGGAGTAGGAAGCTTTGAGAATTGCTGTATCTCTTTCTGGAAGGCAGGAGGTGAGATACCATTGCTGTAATGGGAGCACAGCAAACCCTGTGGCCACAAGACCTCACCAGGTTTTACTGCCCAATCTGATGCTGTCACTGCTTGCTTTGCACTTTGCATCAGTGAAATGATGTTTTCAATTATTTGTTCAATTGGCACTAACACAGAACTGTCTTAGAAGGAAGCCAAAGCTACAGAAGCTGAAAAAAAATGCATGTTTACAGATTTTTTGCCCACTTTTTCCCCCTTCTGTAATGGAATGCCTACAAATGAGGTAGTTGATGTTTGGTAATGTTCCAAAATAGCAAGGAGAAAAATTCTGAACTTTTGATATAAAAATAGACAAATCCTTAAATCTTTGCCCTAAAAAGGCTAGTTTCCTTAAACAGCTTTCATTGTTACTTTCACACAGACAGCTGGGCACAACCAAAAAAGGCACTGAAAATGCTGAATGAATAAAAGGCCTTCAGTATTTTTGGCAGTAAATAAAGCCTCAGTCTACCATAAGGAATAGCAGCAAACTTTCTCTAAAAAGACAATACACAGAGTGAAAATATTCAATTTTTCAAACACTATTCTTCTATTATGCAGTCTTTCAGACTTAGGAACAATGATGTTAAATTCTTTTACACCTAAAAAAAAGCACCATTGAAACTGAAATACAGGACAGAAGTAGATGTAGATAAAACAAAAAGGGACCTTACTCGTTAGTAAGAATGTGAAATAATAATTTGAAAGTTATGCATTATATTCAACACAAAATGCTTTATGTGTAGATTTGACTATGTATCTACAAAACTGAAAAATATCCTAATTTCCAAGCTGAAAAAGCTTTATGATGCAGATACCAACATATCACATTAAGTCAAATGTTACAGGTACCAAAATACTCTGGAAGTCAAAATAATGGTACAGATGAGATAAATGGAAAATGGGCATTAAAAAGTAAAATAATCAGTTAACTACTGAAATAAAAATTAACGTATAAGACAGTTAAATATAAGGTGCAAAAATCTTTCCAGCTGAGTGCTTCTAAGAGGCCAGCCACTGGTACATTTTTAGTTCAGCAACAAATCCAAGTAACGTTGGTAATTTGTCCTGTAGCAGTTATTTCAACTGAATCTTAACATCTTTATCTCCCTGCTATATCTCCTTTCTATCTCCTTCATTTTTCTGCAATGCAGTCTTCAACTTCCATTCCACTTATGAACAAAAATAATCATGTCTTTTTCACTGTTTGTATTGTCATACAAAAATGCTTTTTGCAGTCTTTTTAATGGGGAACTAGGGGGAGGAGACAAAATAAATAAATAAATAAATAAATTTTAATTACACACCATCTGCCCTATTGTTTACTGTTTCCTTTGATGGTGCTAATAAAAGAAAGCATTTCAGTAACATAAAGGGAGCAGTTGCTTCAGTAGAGGAAAGGTCCTTTCAACACAATGAAAATGAAGAAAGCATTCAACTGACCCACAGATCAAATAACTAATTCTAACTCAAGTTTGTAAAAGCAAAAGCAAGAGATAAAAAAGTTGCATGGATTAAATAAAACTGAATTTTCACAGAGAAATCACAGGCACTTTAGTGAGGTTCACTGTCACCTTGAACTGGCTTAGATAAGTCTTTCCACTTATGATCTCATTAGTTTAAAAAAGTTAATTCATAAAGTTACTGAATTAACACCTGGAACAACTGCATTTTCAATTTAGTTATTTGTATTCTTACTTAGTCATACTACAGAAAAGCAGAAGTTGTTCTGAATTAGCATCTCACCAAGACAGTGTGAAGAAACCGTGCAATACCTTCAACTTAAGAGTAATGTTACAGACATAATTATTAGGTTGAAAACTTCTAGAATGAACATGGTCAAGACACCAAATTTAGCTTGACAGTTCACATCAAAAATTAGGTTCTTACAACTTGGTAAAGATGTCTTTATTAACACTAACATAAAGTGCAGCAAATGCAAGGCAGCATCTTAAGCTGTCCTGAAGCATGCATGTTCATACCAATAGTCACTGAATACAATTCAAATTCACCAGTGGTTGGTCAAGGTGAAATGGTGGGGAATCTTCCTCTTTTCTAGCTTTTGTCCTATTTCCCTTATAAGCTATACTAGACATGGAAAAACAAACCAGAACACATTACCATTGCTCCTAAATTAAAAACAATTGCATCATGTTTTTATAGGCAGTGCCAAGTGCTGACCCTTGACTTAGTTAAATTTTAATTTTCTATGAAACATTAGAAATGTGAAAAAGAACGAAGGACAGAGGAAATGAAAGACACTGGATAAAACAGAATTTATCTCCTGAGCATTTCCACAGTCTCTCCATCTACAGAAAAATGTAAAAACTCCATACACTTACATGTACACCATGTTTGTGTCTAGGTCAATGCACACAATATCCTGTGGTGGATCATAGAGATCAAAGTATCGTGAATCAACTCCAACAATAAATGGAACAGGTGCACTGAGTACGGTGGCCAGAGACAAAGGACAGAGGGGGATGTATGGACATTGCCACTGAAATGGAAATATCATCTGAGGGAGAAATTAAATTAAATCAGCTCATTAAAATAAGACAACAGACAATGTACAGTAAAACACAGGATGTTGCATGTAGCAAGCTAAGACTGCTAAAACCCTTGTAACACTGTCAGAGAAGAATCTTCAAGTTTAACAATTTATTTACAGCATGTCTCTTAGTCATCTAAGCAAAGAAGTTGGTAATTTTTCATAGTTACAACAATAAGACATACTAGGGCACTTCAAATGCTAAAACTGATCATGCAGTGCATCAATTTTAACTTTAAAAATGCCTTGTAACAACTGTGGAGTCTGAACTGATTTCTATCACTTCTGTGCAGAACTTAGTTTTGTACTTACAGCTACTACAGCTTCAGCAACTCCTGTCAAAACAGCAGGTCTAAGAGAATGGAGGAGGATCTTGCCTTCTAGTAATACAAAGAGTAACAGAGTGGCACAATTTTCAGGTCCAAGGTTCATGAGAAGAGTGCTAAAGTTTGCTCCACTAGGGAGTGGGTGGAAGGGGAAAGAGAGTAAGAATGTTACAGGATTTATTAAAAACAAAAAAACTCCAAACAAATGCACAAGAAAAGCCAATTACTACTATCAAACTTCTGACAATCATTTAAGACCAACTAGTTGAATGGTGCTAATACTAATCACGCATAAAAAATCTATTTCATAGTTTTCACTTCAGGACTAGACTTGTACTGCCACAAAAAAAAAACTAAATTAAAAATATCCTGCTAAATAAATGTGCTACACTGAGTTACTGGTGAGTTCATGTTTTTTATGCCATGTGGTCTCATCTGGGCACAGGCACCTTGCCTTCCTAGCAGTAACACAGATCTAATTGTTTAACAACTAATCCAAGCACAAAAAACCAGTAGTTTCATGTGAAGGCTTACCTCAGGCAAAATTTATGAGCTCAAAGTATCCATTTAATCTTAGAACCACAGTATCAAATTCTAATACTAGTCAAGTAAAATCAATCCACCATTCTGATAGCAACATGCCTTTAATTTCTACAGTTTAGACTCCACTTCATCTGTTTGGACTGTGCACATTTAGGAATTGTAATGACATTTGTACAATCACAGTGATGTAAAGTCTCTGTGTAGAGTAAGTCCTTACACACTACTTTGCAGTTTGGTGGCTGGCTGCAATTTTTCACTTAAGAGGCTGTGTTGTTACACAGATGTGACAGAATGTGGGTTTCTTCTGCATACAGAATAGTATACTAGAGTGTCTAAGAGCAGAGGGGGAAAGGGAAAATATTTTGGGTTTTTACTTAAAAACAAACCAAATCATCAACAAAATCATCCAAACAAAAACCCATGTCACAATTATGAAGAGTTTTAGCCCACAAGACACAGGCAGTATCCTCAGAGTCTGCATCAACCTCCAAGCACAAGTACCAATTTTTAGGCATAATTTTGAATTTCCAAAGTATTAGCACACTTGTGTGTTGTCTGATCTCACACAGATGCTTGAGGTAAATAACTCTTTTGGATCCAAGATGAGAGAAAAAACAAGGCAACAGTCTATCTGTGTAATTTAATTTAAAAAAAAAAAGCTTACTACTCAGGAAATACAAGATATTTACAAGATATTTAAATGCTTTTTTTTTCCCCCTCACAGACTGCTTATTCTTTCTGCAGAATTCCTACAATAATCTGGCAATTCATCTTTATTTTAGGATAATTAGTGATACTATGCTCCCACAAGGGGCAGGTCAATGTCAAAAAGAAAACTATAATACTATTCTCAAGGTTTAATATAACCCAATGTGTATTTAGCCTTCTGTTTACATAGTCTAATAATAATGCAGCAATGTTTGTCTTCCTTCTATGACTCATTCCTACTTGCCTCTGAATTTTTCAAGTAGCATACATTTAAAATATTAGTAATGATACCTTAATGGCAACGGTGTAGAAACTGGCTGAGACAATATTAATGCATCATGGACAGAGAGCTGAAATACAAAGAAGTATGTGATTGATACATTGATGATTGAGACAACTCCAAGGTTAACACAATGTATTATTCCTATATAAATGTATATCCATAGTCTCACAAACTGCCTGCCAGAGTGCCACAATGTCAAACAAGAGATGCAAATAAGAAATGATCTTTGGGACTTGTGTTCACTAGGTATTGTATTAGTCACTGCAACAATTCTCAGAAGTCACAGGAAACTGTCTGACTCAGTGTTGAACATGTAACAACTGCTAGGTGATTAAACAAGAGAAGCACAAGGAGACAGTGCCCCAGGGGACTAACCTTCGACCCACAGCACAGGGCTGCAACAGTGAGAGAAAGGAAACAAATTACCCCCTCGATGAGGTAATGCAAAAGGCACCCATCAAATGAAAGGGTAACATATGGCAGAAATTTGAAAAGTGCAAGTAGGATGCTGTTGCTATCTGCACTGCCTGAACTCTGTAATAGTTTTCTTTGCTAACTCACCACAGGCCTGTATCAGTGAAAGAGAATGACAACCCATCCATCTCCTCCCCTCTCCATTCCACCAGTCAAGTATTCAAAGGAAGAAAACAGGCTTTCAAAAGCATGAAAAAGGGGCTGCTGTAATTGTAATGAAAAAATGGAAGCAAAGAAGAATCCTTCGCTTACCTGCACAAGAATCCTTGGCCTTTGTGGTGAAGGGAAAGGTATATTGTGCATAAAATGGGATATATGCCTGAAACAAAGACAAAATATTAGAAAATCATAACTGGGGACTGTTGAAGGATTGAACAACGTTAATCACATTTTGCAATTACTAGGGTAACATGTTTTAGAAAGGCTGATACGATTTATTCGCTGTTTCCATAAGCCAAAGAGCCTATTTATGCAATCTAAAACACAGAAGCTCCCTTCACTGACATTTCATGCCTGAAAATTAATACTGGCAGTTTCAGATAAGTATGCAAAAGATAAGAACACACTGGCATTCAGGCAAGCCACTGAAAATCCTGGGCAGTCTAACCCCATTCTACAGTTTCTAACTGTTACTAGCTAAGAGAAAAAATACACTGCACTGCCAGTAATATTGTAGGTAATATTATATTTCAGGCAATTTTTAGGACCATGAAAAGTCTCCTCTACACAGTTTACACACACACAAACACACACAGTCTGCACTAGCTTATGGTAAATAGATTGATCGGAAATATATGTAGACATTCATTGCTAATGCAGAGTCCCTGAGCTTATATTTACTACTCTAAAATGCAGGACTGCAAATGTCACCAGGCATGTTTTAGCCCAGCCATCTTCTGTGGTTTAGGTAGCTAAGAGACAGGTAAACAGGTCTGACATATTTTAATAGAAAAGCCACAGTAAAATCCAGTTCACTTTTATTGCACTCCAAGAACCACTGCTATTAAACAGAAGCAATAATAATTTCTATCAGTACAACATAAACTACACAGTGCAAGCAAGAATGCAGAAAAAAAAATACACCAACTAAGTGTGACATGAATAAACCACACTATTTCTTGAGCTGGTATCACTATCTTCCTACATTAACTTGAAAAGTGTTTTACATACTTTTCAATAGGTAGTGGATGAGGTCCAGAGACAGAGAGTTTGTAGATAAACATAAGAAATTTTCGAAATGCTTCAAAGAAAGGCCAGTGTGAGAGAAGACAGATGCATTTGTTGGAGTTGATGGACTTGGTAGTAACCACTTTTCTTTCTACAGCTGTCAGGAGACCCAGCTGCAATTGTTGTTTTTCTGTTAGCAGCTCCCGGGGATAAGGCTCATAAAACTGAATAGCAGCACCATAAACCTAAAATATGAAGAAAAACAGCTGAACAGACCCGGTATTTACAAGAGATTGGCTTTGAACTTTTGAAGTGTCCTTCAGTATTTGATGTTTGAACAGGCACTACAGTGCATGACTTTTCATTTATATAGCATATACAAAGTATCCAAAGTATGCATTGGAATCTTGTGCCTCTCCTCTGTTTTGTTACACTCAACAAAGTATTCACACTCAGTGATTTGACAGGGAAGAAAAGAAAGGGTATTCTGTGACAAAACTTTATCCATTGACAGCTGAAGTTTTAAAAACCAGCCAACCACCCTCAATAAATGCTTTGGTCAGTAAAATCCCCTATTATTACCACACTAAACAATAAAAATATTTTAGTTGTGACTTCAGTCATTTTATCAACCTAAACAGCTACCTTTTCTAATAATCCTTCCCTGTTTGTCAGTTTCATAACTCCTGAACTACTATGGCAAGCTTAGCAAAATGAGAGCAGGGAAAGATGGATGCCACAGTATACATTCTCTTTGAGAAAAATACTGGCAGCTACTGCACTCTTCCTTGCAAAATATGCATTAATATGTTGGAGAACTACTTTTTTTTTTTTTTTTTTTGTAGTTTGTAAATTTATATATAAATTTCCCTGACAGGGGACTAAGGCAGAGTGGAAGAAGAGCTGTTACCAGCAAGAGCCAAGCTGCTTTTTATTAGTCAGAGGGAGCTAACCACACATTACCATCACTTATTCCCTCATGCAATTAACACACACACACCTGCCTGGAAAGCTGAAGCAACAGCTGAGAGAGCAATCCCCCAAAAGGATGCCTTTGCTTCACAGGTGCACCTGTGTACAGCAGACATTGCCTTCTTGCAAATGGGTCATCATGCAACAGAGTTCTGGTGCCTCTGTATGCAGGTGGTCTGACACAGATCTGGCAGACAGCTGGGGATCCTGAGCCTGTCACTTTGTGTGACTTCAGCAGCACCACTGGTCTCAGAGATCATCAGTGTTTAAGTATTTCACATGCTACCTCTCAGCATGCTCTCCCTGTCCTGCAGTTCTCTGGTAACTATTTTACTGTTCATGTACATAGATACCTACAGAACTCAATTTCACAAATTCACACAGAAGTAGCTTTCAAGGTAGCCATAGGAAAACTGTAACAACTTAAATATTGATAATACAGGTGGTACATAGACTTCTCTAATATGTAGGCTACATTTCCATTCTCACAGACTTCTTACTTGAAAGAATAAGGAAATACATGTGCTGCAAGTTTTGGTTTTACTAGGTGTGTGGTTCAGCTTACATGAGACTAAACAGCACATACTCTTCCAGCTATTTCCTGTTTTGATTTACTTTCATCTTACACAAAGGCTTAAGAAATATAAATTTATAAGGGAAGTATTTAAGAATTTATTTTGTAGTATTCCTCAAATACAGAAGAAATAATGCATACATATCTCCGTAGCAGCCATTTGAACTAAAACCAAAAACTGTCACAGTGTAGAGCCATACCTTTTCTGCAGAAGAGCAGGTCAGTACAAATGTTGAGAACACTGGTAGTGGGTATTTGGTTTGAGGGTCCCAGCACTCGATAGTAGCTCCCATAGGAAGGCAGAAGAGAGGCACAGAGTCTGACAGTGGGAAGGACTCATAGTTCTCCTGAGGATATCTAAAAATTAAACCTTCAGAATGGGAGAAGGAAAAGTAAGCATATTTGCAGGCTCTAAGTAGAGTAGGCAACATATTTTTCACAACATATGGCAAAGTCTGTTGGTTATCTTGACTTCATAACTGAAGATTACCTATGTAGAAGAAGAAAGTCTCTCATTTGACAATAAGACTAAGTCATCCAAGTAACAATGATTTAAAAACTGTGTATGAATACTGCAGCACTCCTTGAGGTAACTACCCAGAAAAACAGTACATAGTAAAATTAAGTAGCAAAGACTTTTACTTTAAACCAGTTGAGAATTACCTGTGCTATTTAAGTGTGCCATTGGAATGACTTTGAGTACCAATAAATTCCTATGAAGAAAGTAAAAACATCAGCAATACCTCCAGTGAAAATAGGATGAGCTGGCTGACCACCCACATTTTCTGCCATTCGTTTAAAATGCTCAATGTCAACAAATCATTTATTGAGTCTTCAAAATATATCTAACTCTTGCAGGTTTACTAATGCTGTCCATTTAGCTTATTTCATGGTACTCTTACTTCAGTGCTTTCACTTCTACTTGGTAGTTAACTTCTTTCAAAGGCATTTGGTGCACTTTGTGCTCATTACAAACTTTTGTGAGATGTTTTTGTATTTCTTCAGGAAAATAAAATCTATAGCAATGCATTTAGGCCTGGCTTTTCTAAGATTTTTAAAGAAAAGACAATTTGTCATTTATTTTTCAGAATATTTTCCACTCTCTTCAAGTAGAAAAATGTGAATCGCTGTGGAACTCTTGAGAGAAGAAACATATTTAACTTTCAAATTGGACAAAAGATGTTGCATTAGTTGTGAGCTGTAAAAAGAAATACAAGTAAGGTTGAATTAAAATTTTAATTATTCCTTCTCCATCATAACCAACACAAGAAATATGAAGTTTTATGTTACATATGAAATGCTTGCTAAGCTTCCTGCTGTAGTTCCTCAGGTATTAAACCTGTCATGATGAACTAAATTAACACAGAACAATACTATTCCTATTAAGGCACTTTTTTTTTTTTTTTCCTTTTGGCATTATTTTTTTTTCATCAAGACATTCAGGTCCTTCTGTTAGCAAGTTTAAACAGTCTACTTTTTAAATTACTTACCAGCTTTATATGCTAAAGAGTTAGAAGCTGGCACAGACTTCTTGTAACAAAGGTATACACTGGAACCCCACTGCAAGACACAAATTTCATTTCAGAATGAGATAAGATTGCAACAGGCAGCAGAAAAATCAAGAACAACCATTTGAATACACTCTTACTTGCAAACAAAGCAGACATCACAGAATAAAATCATTGGTTGGCTGCTGAGCAGATGAAAATCATGAAATCAAGAATTCACCCTTCTCATATTTTTTAGATCACAGGATTCACAGAAAATAATCACACCACCACACTACTCTTTGACTGACTCCAACAAAGGATGAGGGAAAAACAAAGCAGGTCATTTGCTGCTTCACATTTTCTTGGTTATTTAAAAGTAGACTCTTACAGGAACCTCATCAGTAGATGTGAAATTCTAAACATCATCACTTGAAGATTTTATTGTTTTGCTTAGTGCTTTTGCAGTTTGACTAAATACTACCACCTGAAAAAAAATCTCATTTTTTCATCCCAAGTAAACTAAATGCAAAACAGACTAAATAAAAGAAAACTGTCTGAAAAACAACAGTAATAATAATTCTTGCATCTCTTAGTAACATCGGCACTATTAATAGCTAAGAAAAAAGCACCTGTGATTCATCATGAATACTGGCATCAAGAGGAGGGGAGGGAGGAGGATTGTTAAGAAATAAAATATTCTATCGCATTACTCCTAAAGAGCACCTAGACATCAATATGGCAACTGAAGTATTGAGTAATCAGTATGAAGAAGCAATTCCTTAACATGAAAGGAAATCAGATCAACAAAACTGAAGTCTCATACATGGTATGTAGAATGAAAGGATTACGTCACAGTGGTAAAATGCAATTATAACAGTCCTAAGAAGAGAATGGAGCTTTTAAATACTCACCATGCCACAATTTAAATTTTTATCAACTTTACAGAATGTATGAGGAGGAGTTTCTCCTTTGCTGGTAACGATAACACAGATATCTGTAACTGCCAATGAATTCTGAGGTCGTACTGGAGGAGCCCTTCGATACGTGATGAAGATGCGCTGAGAAGAAGCTGAACTGTTGTTAACATTAGCACAGCGACCATAAGGGGTAGCTTGAATCACCTCACAGCCTGGAATAATGCGGTCCTTCCCTTCATACAGAACTCTGCAGACAGGAATGAAACAAAATATTATATGCATTCATAGATATATGAAGTTACTCAGACAAGTTCACAGACATTGTCAATCCATTCACACTGCAACATTCTAACATGTATTTGATATATTGTCTGTTGTCATGCATGACTTGAGGCAAAGAAACTGTTCAGAAGCATTCATTTATTGTAAGAAATCTCCGTGGTAACAAATGTCAACAATGGAAAAATAAAATCAGCTGCACTGGAAAGGATATAGTTATAGAATTAGTAGGCATGCTGCGCTATCAATGAAAACTGAATACAGAGAAAACTTTAAATTGCTTGCACACATGCTAACTGGTAATTTCCTGAAAGTTTTTTGCATCATGAAAATGTCTGAAAAGTCATCTCAAGCTAGCCTTTTTATCTTTTTAAGGAATGTTGTGGGGAAACAAAAAAGTCTGCTTCCTAGATGGATTTTCACAGAAAAAAAACTACCCAAGCCCATTCATGACTTACACTCAGTCTGAATAACATTTCTTAAAGATGGAGAAGGGGGGCATTCCACAGAAAATAAGAAATAATAACTCTAGTTGACTGTAATTCCAGAAAGCAAAACATAACTTACATGCCAGAACGGCAGCATTTATACTGTACCTGAATTTTTTGTGCAGATTGCTATTTTAGATCACCATATTCTTAGCAAAAAAGAAAGATCCTTCACAGATTCACAGCAGCTAAATGAGCTAAAACTTCACACTGATCTTTCCCAAATGTAAAACTATTAGGAACTGATCACAAGAAGAAATGCAGAAGTCAAGCCATATATCACTACATATTGTCAATGCCCAGATGCTATGATAGAACAAGCTTTATCTCCCACTCCACACCCAGATAAGCAACAGTTCAATTTGCTTGATTCCCTGATTTACGTACAGTACTTGCCACCTTCAAATGAGTTTTCACCTCCACAACACATGGCAAGATTTAAGAGAAAGTAACAAATTAAAACTTCATATTTTGTGACCTGCACTCCCCATGTGTCATCCAGCACAACTTCTCTTTAAAATAAAAAAATAATTTATCAATTGTCTATTGCTGTCCTGAGATAACCCTGGTTAAATGTTTGTCAGACTACTAATAAGTATGCATTGAAAACTTCAGTCATGTGTTTAAGGTAAGGAAAAAAAATGCAAGTTTTTCTTCCAGCTCTAACATTTCTCAGAACTTTAAAAAAAGATATACCATTAAAGTTCCCAAATTACTTAAATACTACTGTTCACCTTTAAACTGGACTATGCAAATATTAGTTTATTCTGATGCCATTGAACAAGCGTGTATCTTGTCGCAGTATTGAAGATATACACAGGGTAGTCTTAGAATACTTGAATAAAGCAAAAAAATCACACAAATTGGAAGTATATTGATGCAGCTATCAGACTGCCATATATATTCATGCATATAGTTCATGGAGAACATTATTCTTGTCTTCAATAATAATCTCAGTTGTAAATACTCTGATCATCACCCTCTTGCTGTATTAAAAACAATGTGTTATCTCGGGTTTTAAATCAGCTTAGCACAAATACTTCCCATTAAAAGCAATTTCCTGACCACCGACTTTAAGAAAATTTAAGAGCTTATACCTTGGTCTTAATCCTAAACATGCTTTATTTGCTACATTATTTTATCAAGTTTAGCATAAAGTTTCATTTCAAGGAAAATGTAGCCTACAGGTATTTCTTACAAAGAACAAAAAATCTTGTTATGTCTTCACAAGGCTATTTCACAGTGTACACAGAAGTTTTCTCATAACCAGTTTTACTGATTTAAAGGTGTTGTTCGATACATCAGATAACAGAGTTTAGAAAAAAGATGCTATCTTCCTGCAGCTGTTGAGCTAAAAACCTTGAACCACAGAAAACTCTGCTACTGGAAAACAATTTCAAAATAGGTGCACTGCAAATTGCAAATTGCATTTTGTGAGGCTGCTCCCCAGCTTGACTTCTCCTCTAGGTCCAACCACATTTCTGCATCTAACAGTTCTTATACAAAACAACTGTAACAACTCTTGCAGTATGCAAGATATGAATAAAGGAACAAAAAAAATATACTAGGCAGAAGGAGGGACAGAGAAGTACTGTGTTAAGCAGAGGGAAAAGATTGACTTATATTTCTACTGCTACCACTATTATTATTTGTCTAAGCATACAAGTTATTAGTTTCATCACTATTGTCCAAAGCTGTTTCAAACACCCAACTGCAGTTTTCACACCAGTGGGATTTAAGGAACAATGGAAAACACTGGCTGTGAAGAACAGCTTTCATTTCCTATTATGCTTCTTGAAATTTGAGTCAATTTTCATTTTTAAAATACATCTCTAGCAAAGAAAAACATATGTTCAATCAATACTCCTGCAGGTATTTTCACAAACCAGAATGCACAATGAGATGGATCCTTGACACAGTATCACCAACCAAAACAAAGCTTCCCATACCAGTTTAAAAAAGCCCCAGTATTCCTTTACTTACACAATGCAAGTTACCCAACTTTTGCATTACTCAGTAACACAAGAACCTTAGCTTCAGATAAAAAGTCTGATGTAGTTTCTACAGTAAGGGTTACAAAGTGCAAAACCACTTACACTTCAACAGCATTTTTCTGTCAGATTTTGTTCCATTTAAGAAACAATTGCTAGAACTCTCCCACAACCATAACTCAGGTGTAAAACAAAGATCTTGTTTCAAAGTCTCACTGCACCTAAACCAAAACAATTCTCAAATCTCAGTTATTGTCTATTTCTGGAACATCAGCAAAAATATCAATTAGGAAAGCAACTAGGAAAGAATAACTAGTAGCTGAGCTATTTATGGACACAGAAGCTGCAGATACCACATTGTACACCTCTATGTAGGAAAAGGACCTTAGAGATCTCTTGTCCTAGGATCAAACCTTCTTTTTTCCAACTAAAAGCAGTCACAGCAAGTGCAACATCTAGAGGCACTGTACATGGCCTAAATATATGTAAGTGAACACCTACATCAGAAGTCACTCCAGAAGCTTACTGATATTTCAACTTAAAAGCCAGAGGAAGAATAGGAAGGAAAGAGAATGAAGGGCACAGAAATACAGACCACAAGGACAATGGCAGAGAATCAGTATAGCATGATCCCATCCCCCTTCAAACAGCATTTGTGTAATTAGTTTCCCTAAAAATAACCCTGAAAGAGACACAAACACTTTTCACAAATTGTATGAATGCTCTGACTGTAAGATAAATCACCTTTATACAAATATATACATACATCTGGGACAGAAGACTATGGACTTTTCTCTTTCAAGTGATATACTCTTCCCCTATGTACTACATCCAGTCAGCACACCAGCTGACTTATTGGGTATTTAAGGATCGAAGATAAAATATTCTTTCATATTTGGTTCTTTAATTAAAAGATTAGAGAACAGCACAGACCAGCTTTTGGACTGTAAATACATCTCTTGCCGAAACTCCATGATCAATTGAACACAATGAAATTCACATGAAAAAGCAAACAACTTGTTCTAATCATCTCTTGCACATAGCTGCAAAACAGCAGGGGGGAAATGTTCATATGCATCATTGCTCAGACAGAAAAGCCTGCCATGATTTGTTAGGTGTGACACCCTAACTAGATCTCTGTATAACAAAATATAGAATAAATATTACTATCGAATAGACACCACTGTTTTCCAACAGCTTTAAAAACTATCTCTGCTGGCCAGCCAACTATTTGCCTGTTTTGTTTATCAGGCATTCACTATGAAATCTTGCCAGGCATTCAAGTTCTAAAAGCTGTGGGAGCCATGAAAATAAACATGTGCTAGCTGTCAGTACAATAAAGGCACACACACTGAAGACTGATGGTTCAGGGATCCCTTTGAGGAATCATTCCCTCTAGAAATTCTTCCTTTTGCTAAAACTCACTGAAGATTGACATACCATCCAAAAAAATAACTTCATACTCCAATTCTACACAGTCAAATCCCATCGTAACAAATCCTACAGTATCAGTCATATACATGGGAAAAAACTATTTGAAAAATCAGTTTCACTGAAGATTATTAGAATATAGTTTAGAGGATTAAGCTGGACTAAAATGAGAACATAGCAGGTTAACTATACAACTTGAACCATAATCCTTGGAGCAGAAATCTTGCCATGCAAGTAACTTCATTACTAGGATTTCACTATCAGTTTTTACCTGACTGGACTCTACTTGTCAGGTGTAGGTCGAAAGTGTGCTATGTAGGCATTGTGTCTGACATGCTTAAACTTAAAAATCAAATTGACCAAATTTATTACAGCTTACATATAGATGTGTTTTACTTTACCATTAATTTAATAATTAAATAAGGTAAAACACCTACATTCTTTATTGTGCTGTGATTTTAACAGTTCCCTTCACTCATGCTGTATGTGTTCTCTACATTACACCCCTGTAATTTTACAGTATATTTATCCACCAGAAATGCTATCTAGAGCAATTTAGACAATGCCATGGTGCTGTATGAATTGTTACAGACTGAGCATTACCTCAGTGTGCTAAAAGCAAAGAGTATAATATTCACCACTTCAATATCTTGGGGCAATTTTCTGATCTTGGCACTAAATAGTTCCATTAAACTCAGTATTTTATGAGTAACAAAATTATTTTTTATTATATTCCCTGCCTGGTTGTGCCCCTCATTTATTAAGCACAGAACACTGATAATATCTAAGGTTTTCAACCACCGTGCTAGTAACTCTTTAGGAACTTATGATTCAGACATAAAAAAAGCAAAGTGGTAGTTTTTGTTTTCTCAAGTAATCACTTTACTATTAAGCATGTTGTATTTTTTTTATTAGCACTATGCCCTTTCTATAAATTAATTTTGTACTATTCTCCCACCTTTCATAAAACTGCAGCAGAGAACATAATTTCTTATATTTGATTTGTTTTATCTACCTCTCTCTATATATATATTAATGTATATTATAATTTTTTAAGTGACATTATCATTCATTTTAAAAAGACAAATTCACTAGAAGGTTGACATTTTTTTGCAACTTATTTCAGCAAGAAAACACTACACAGATACAACACAATAAGCAATACATATTGTCAAAGATAATCAATGACAGTATGTTTTAAAAGTTCTCGCTTTTCATCATCACCTGTGAAGAGCAAGATTTGAACATGGCTGAAGTAGCAACTGAATTATTATAGAAATCTCACCCAATGTCAGTAAGAGGTGGCTTGTCCCGGCCTCTCTTGTAGCAAATAAAAAGTTCAGGACTCTTCAGACTTCCATAGTTTAAGTTGGCTTGAAGGGCTGTAGGGGTGGCTTCAACACAGGTGTATCCCTCTGGGACAGTTTCACCAGCTGATTTAATTATCACAGCAATGTCAGTAATCGGAGCCTTTGGACCAGTTGACTTTGTTTCATGTCTGCTTATTTCTTGGTCCAGGAGGGTTGCAGTATCTGTATCAGTGAGTCCAGCCACTACAAAATAGTCAGCCACTCGTGGACCTTTGTCTTCTATCATGGTTACGTCAGTATTTCCTGGGAAAAATAAAGAGAGAGGAATCACTCAAATGCTCTGCTTTCAAGCTAAACCCCTTCCACCAAAAAGTAGGACAATTTAAGACATTTAAAGAAATTCTTGCAAATTAAAAAAAAAAATCCCACATAGAAATCTCTTCACAATTCTAGGGAAACTCCAAAATAAACATCAATTTCTGGTACTCAAAAAGACAGTATTGTTAGTAATTGGATTTCAGTTCTAGTACTGTAAAACTAGTAATGCTTTAGCAAAAGGAAGTTTAAGAGAAGCTAAAGAACTCAAAGCTCCCAACTCAGCAGCCACACAGAAACTTGTTTAGCTTTAGTTACTAGACCCTTCAAGATTTTCCACGCTAAAGACTAATGCAAGTACCCTCTATAAAAGCACCTATACTTTTCTGTCATTGCTAAGTGAGCAATGCAAATACAGAATTGTGCTGTGCTTTTTTTTTTTTTCTTGTGAGAACAATTCCAAGCATAGGCTCACTGCTTTATTTTTTGCACATTTCATCCATTTTGTTTCATAATCTAGACCTAACAACACAGCACTGAGACACGCAGCTGGCAACTCTAACATCTGGAAGTCATTTACAAAAATCACACATCCAAACCACATCTCATCAGCTAATCAGGCAGTACACTGCTCAGCTGCACATTCTAGATCTGGAAAGAGTTGTCCTCCCAGTGCCAGTGATGTTCACTAAGCATATGATTTTTAAGTGGTGAAACAAAAGTTTCTGTTAAAAGCAAACTATCTGACAGACTATGCTCAAATATCACAATTTCAAGTACCTGATCCCATTAAATACCTATCTTTTAAAAAGTTCTGTAAGAAATATTTAAACAGCACTTGCTAAGCAATAAACCTGAATACTTTTGTACTTCAGGGACCTACGGATCACCTTATTTTAGGTACCCATGTTTTTATCACCTAATTTCTGGGGATTCCATCTAGAAAGATAATCAAGAAAGGGAATCTGATTACAAACTTTGAAAACAAGATTGACCCAGCTGCCAAAGTCTCACCTACCAAGGAAAGGTGATCTATGCATATTATTAAATAACAACTACACCAAAACTGAAGTTTCTTGTATTTAGAACGTCCTAGTCTGATAACTGTAGAAACAATGCCCTCTGCTAACAGAAAGGTGGTCTGACACAGACAGTATGATCATACTCCCTGCAGCCTGGTTTGTCCTCCTGTTCCTAGCCTTCACTTTCACATTGAAATTATATTAATAGCTATTTTCCATCTTTACACATTACAAGACTTCTAAAACTTGTTATTAAAAGTGTTCTGAGCATTCAGCTGAAGGAAGTAGCAGTTATTCATCCTGCACACTTGCAAAGAAATCTTATTGTAAGATCACACAACCTAGGTGCCCATCATTATATTACAAGGTGCTATAGTACGAGGTGAAAAGTAGGGAGGGAAAGCAAAAGAACTACGCAAATCTGTAGTATATCTATATTCCCACTCACTCAATTTTTTATCCTCTAACACTGAAGAGAAAACTATTCAAATACTTTCAAACCTGAAAGAAGAATGTCTATGCCATTCGAAATACTCTTCTGCAGTATTTTTCTACCATGCCCTTCACAACATTACTTCAGCATCCTCTGAACACTTTCACTAACACCATCTGTAGGGCAATCTCTAAACGGAAATCCTGGAAAAAGACACAGAAGTGTCCAGCTCCTCTGAAAAGGGGAAAGTCATGGGACAGGTACTCACGTTACTGAGTATGCAGGCCTAAACGATATGGACGATGTATCAACAGTAACAAATAAAAGGTTTATCATATTTGTCAGGTGTGCAGTGTTTAGGTCTCCTGAAGAACAAGAAAATTACTCCAAGCCATATCAATTGTGAGGCTTCTGAATCACTTTCAGCTATAGAACTTGCAGCAGTTTACCCCTCTGACTGTCTTAAACAACATGGAATGAGTGATAAAGTCTTTTACAGGTAGGCAAATCAGCATGAAATGCTAGGGTAATGGCTTCAACTTAATCTCGTTTCAATTGGTGCTTCCTCATACTGCCACTACACATTCACACCTTCCCTTTTGTCCAGAACTACAGCTTGTACAACCATGTAATTAACTGGAACATCAAATTGCTCTGCCTGAACTCTGGCAGGGACTGTTTATAGAGTTCAACCAGAGCAGTTCTCCAACAATTCACTATGTCAGCACAAAAGCAACTACAGTATGTCCCTTTCAGCAGCAGCATTGACTTGCGGTGGATTAATCATAAAACTGTGAAGTCTAAGTTGTTTGTTTGCCTCTCAAACGCTTGGACTTGCTCAAAGAGCTGTAAAAAAAGCAAACAAAATTAAAGAAATAAATAAACCAAACTCTCTCTGCTCTCCTTAAAACAAAGTCCTGCACCAGAGTACCTTGTAATCTGGGAAGTACTGTTTGCACTGGACATATGTGAAACCAAATTACAGGATCAAGCTGCTAAAAATAGAAAAATAGTTGGCATTATATAAATGTTTTAATTTAAAAAAACAAAACCTTTGTTAAATGATCCAGCCTTTTATTACCTGCTTCATGTCCACAAAGCTGAGTATCATGTTCTCTCAATGCAACATTAAAATCATTGCCCACATTTACTTTTATCATACAGACTAGGAAATAAAACAGTAAAGAAAACAGCATAAAATGTAAAAAATCTCACACCAATTTGTGTTTTTAATCACAGATGCAGTTCCTGGAATTGAGCTAATGTTGCCCTTGAAACTTTCTTAAAGTGAAAATTTAGCATACCAGGGTAAGCAGAGGGGAAAAAAAATACAGGTTTTTGAAGGTTAGAATGCAAATTAAGAGAGTCTATTCCCAAATTTTTAACAGTGGCAAGCAATAAAACTGTAGCAATTAGTTGCTACAGATCATACACTTATATCTATGATTTTATATTTTTCTCTAAGCCATGGCTATATTTTACTTCACAGAAACTCTGTGTAATATGTGGCAGACAAAATTCAGTCACCAGACAATTCAGCTGAGAAGCTTGGCACAGAAGCCTCATATGTCAGCACATCAAGTGAGTTTTCAAAATGTCCGAAGTTCTCTAAGTGAGATGGAAAACAATTCCATCTCCAGAAGGATAAGGAAGTAAGATTTCAAGTAATCAGTATAACTCAGCTCTTCAAGAATTTATTCTCCGGTTTCAGAAAGATTTAAAGTTTCAGGATATCTCAAAAGAGGCCTTAAAGTAACAGCTCTTAATTAAGCCATGGGTATCTTCTTTAATGTAGTAGCTTTGTAAATATAAGACACTAAACTATAAATCAGCAAGCATTTAGTACAACTAGCCTTTACTCAAAAAACTCAAATTGGTCTCAAAAGTTTCCTATTTCCTCACCCATGAGCATGCTACTACCTGAAAAAAAACTTCACAACATACTATGAGCAAATTGAAAGTAAGAAGTTTTTCTCAAGTTTAATTTTTACCTCAGAAATCCTCTGAAATGGAGTTAAACTCTGTTTACAGAAATCTTACTAGTCCCAAAATTCTTCTCTCAAGTGCCCACTAGAGAAAAAATTAAATCAAATCAGTAAAAGCCTAAGATCAGAGACATGGCATGCAATTCTATAGTCAAAACACAATTTACAACTGAAGAAACATACACTGCAATAAGTAGCACTGAAGTAACTATATTACCTTATACTATGCTCCTTTGACAAATAAGATGGCTTTTTAATGGTACTGTATAAGAAAGACCAACTCCTATAATCAGTGACCTTTTTCTTCAGTAACCATGTGAAGACTCAATTAAAATATTCCTGACCCTAAATCACAAATAAAAATAAAGCCATAGAGCTTTTTCAGCCTATTATAAATGTAATCGAAGTCCAGAAATATATTTAAATAAAAATACTAGTGATACTAGTGAACAGATGGTGAAAGGTCTGCAATTATACAGGTGATTTTGCAAGTGATTACTGACAAACATGTGACTTTGCAATTCATTAAACTCACTTTCATTTTCTTTCAGATGCTGACAGTGCCCAAAACTTACTACTTATAAAGTGCTTGCTGTGTGTAAGCCTAGAGCATGCATATGCAGATGACCAAAGAACTTAGACAAAATGGGATACTTCCTCATAACTGAAAATCTTTTTATAATGAGACTGCATAGGAAATGTTTTATTCCAGACTGAATAACTTCAGTACTTTTTGTGCACTATGGCTGAAACATCTGTTTTGTAAACAGCTCACACAGTTTCTTAAGCAAGGCAGATGTTAAACACAACTCGGGACTTATCCACAAATACTTAGTTTTGCAAGTGAATTATATTTGGCTATTGGTAGTAATGAATTTAAAAGAAAAATGTACATGCACTCCGCTCCGAGATAAATTCCTGAAATAAACTGGCCTAAAGATCAGGGAGGACACTGGATTTGCTAAAATAATTTTACAGAGAAAGACTGTACTTGATGGGCACAAGGCAGTGTGTCAGGGGGCTATCTGCAACACTTGGAACACTTACTGCCTACAATCTGAGTGAGATACATTACTGCATTTTCCAACCACTGCACTAGACAAAACTTCACAGACAACACAAGGACTACTTCCACAGGCATCTTACACCCCAGTACAAAATTTCATAAGCTGCATGACCAACTCAACTATGCAGCTGATAAGGCAGCTTCTCTATCATTTCCAGTAAACTAATCAGAACAGAGAAGGGACAGGCAAAGTTTACCTTTCTGAAAAATCAGAAACTTTCCTTGCTGTGGTAGAAAAAGGACAGATCTGAGTCCTCATACAAACTATTTTATCTTGTGCTGAGACTAAACAACATCACTGGTGAAGGGGTGGGAAGAAGAATTTGTATTGCTTTTGTATAGAAGAATCTTCATGGATGCTTATTATATCTTTAAGTTTATACCCCAGAAACAAGTGCACAATTTATTTTTAATTACAGCTTTGGAAATGCCTCTCAATCACATTTAAAGCATTACATAATATGAACATGCATTAGACACTTAAAAGTACATCGACTGCAAAACAGCAAGGTTCTTGGCATAAAACAGTAGCAAATACTTGTTAAAAACTAAACCAGAAAGAAATTAAAGTAAGATTTGTAAGCATCTCTAAACATGTTAGAAGAAGCTAAGTCACTGTCATACACAGCAAAGGAGGGCCTTCCTTCTGTACCTATTTCAAATACTAGAATCACAGAATGCTTTGAGTTGCAACAGTGTTAAAGATCACCAAATTCAACCCCTCTGCCATAGGCAGGGACACTTTCTACTAGACCAGGTTGCTCAAAGCCCCATCCAACCCAGTCCTGAACACTTCCAGCCAGGAGACAGGCACAGCTTCTCTGGGAAACGTGGCCAGTTACTTACCACCCTCAGGGTAATAAATGTCTGTCTGCCTTCTTTCTAACCTAAGCCTACTGTCTTTCAGTGTAAAATTGCTGCCCCTTGTCCTGTCACTATACACCTTGGTAAGAAAAAAATTATGTAGCATTTTGGAAGAGTAGAAAAGATAAATGCATTACAAAGTTGGTGTGAGGAAATTAATGATGCTGATTTAAAAAAATCAGCAGCTTGTTACAAAAATAGGTGATCTTAAATCAAAAACATAAAGTTTAGTTACTTATGACAGAAGGTAGAACCTGGAGGCCTGAACTTAGCACGTTTGACCAGCAATGAGGATTTCAATACTTAAGGAGTTCTGCCTCTAGAACTGTTTATAAAAATCAAATCTAAACTCAAATGCTAAAGGACTGAAACTAAACTGTCCACCTGAAGGAAAAAAAAAAAGAAAAAAAAAATTTCTGTCCATGGCTCCTTGAGCATGTTCTGAAGTGCCTCATCTACACATTGTTTTAATACTTCCAGGGATAGTTACTCCATCATCTTCCTAAGGAGCACCTGACTACTCCTTCAGTAAATAATTTCTTCCTAATATAGTCTAAACCTCCCTGATGCAACTTCAGGCCATTTCCTCTAGTCCTATTGTTATTTAATTGAGAGAAGAGGTCAGCAGCCACCTTATTACAATCTCCATTCAGGTAGTTGTAGAGAATTATAAGATCTCCCCCTGTCACGGTCAAACAATTCAGGTAAATTAGTTGCAATTTAAATTGGACTCGAGCCTATTAGCTCGAGCCCCACGTTGGGCGCCAATAAATCTGTCACGGTTTAACCCTGGCCCGGCAAATAAACAGATTTAAACCGAGTAACAGATTTATATAGTAATCTCTCTCTCCTCTGATAAAGGAAAGAAAGAGAGAATAAGGGAGAGAGACTTATGGGTTGGAAACTAAACTACAGAACTTTAATGAAACAGTAATGATAAATAGGAAAAAATTACTAGATATATACAAATATACAGGAAAATTGATCCCACGTTCCTCCCCCCTTTCCCCAATAACTCTCACGTCACCACCGAGGCTGCAGGGCAGCCCTGGGAAAGTCCAGGCTGGACTCCTGGAGTCAGCAGCAGTCGGGAGCTGGAGGCAGGAACACACAGATTCAGGCTGGCAGGGATCAGGACCACAGGCACCGGGACGGATGGAATCCTCTCAGGATACCGAAGGAAGCAGGGAGGAAACAGGAAGGAGTAGAGGTGTTTGACCCTTGTGATCCCTCAAATTTATACCGAGTATGACGTGTATGGGATGGAATACTCTGTTTGGTCAATTCTGACATCTATCTTGTCCGGTCCTCCCCAAAGGAGGGGTTCAGGTGGGATCTCGTTGCTCCTTCTGGAAGGCAAAATGTTCCTCAGAGCTGAGCAGTGTCCTTGGCTCTGCATACCAGTCTCTGGCTGTAACTATAAACATCGAGTGTTATCAGTCCTAGAAGCAGACACTGTCTGAGAAACTTGCTGTTAATTTCAGCAAGTGCAGCTACTTAGAAGAGACTTAGTTGCAAGCAAAAGTACAAAACAGAAAATAACCTTTATCCTGGCCTAAACCAGGACACCCCCTCAGCCTCCTCCAACATTTCCAACATCCTCAGCCTCTCCTCATAGAACCTGCTCTCCAGACCCTTTAGCAGCTTTGTTGCCCTCCTCTGAACTTGCCCCAGTACCTCAATGCCTTTCTGGTAGTGAGGGGCCCAGAACTGGACACAACACTCAAGGTGTGGTCTCGCCAGTGCTGAGTACAGGGTCACCATCATTTTCCCTCTCCAGCTGGCCACACTATTGCTGATAGAAGCCAGGATGATGTTGGACTTCCTGGACACCTGGGCACACTGCTGGATCATATTCAGCCAGGTATTGACCAACCCTCCCAGGTCTTTTTCCACCAGGCAGCCTTCCAGCCACTCCTCCCCAAGCTTGTAGTGTTACATGAGGTTGCTGTGCCCAAAGTGCAGGACTCAGCACTTGGCCTTGTTGAACCTCATACAACTGGTCTTGGCCCATCGATCCAGCCTGTCCAGGAAGAGGCTCTGTAGAGCCTCCTGCCATCATGCAGGTCATCACTCCCATCCAACTTCATATCATCTGCAAACTTGCTGAGGAAGCACTCAATACCCTCATCTAGATTGTTGATAGTTATTGAACAAGAGAGGCCTCAAAACTGAGCCTTGGGACATACCACTAGTGACAGGCCACCAACTGGATTTAACTCCACTGACTACAGCTCCCTGAGCCCGGCCATAGAACCAGTTTTTTACCCAGTGTACCCCTGTCTATGCCATGATTTGCCAGCTTTTTTAGGAGAACTCTGTGAGAGACAGCATAGTCCAGGCAGACAACATCCACAGCATTTCCGTCATTCACCAAGCAGGACACCCAGTCACAGAACAAGATGAGGATGGTCAAACAGGACCTGTCTTTCCTGAATCCATTCTGGCTGGGCCTGATCCTCTGGCTCTTCTGCACTTGCTGTGTGAGAGGACTCAAGATGAACCCTCTGTTTAATTTTTCCAGGCACTGAGGTCAGGCTGACAGGCCAGTAGACCCTCAGGCCTTCCTTCCAGCCCTTCTTGTGTATAGGCATCACACTGGCAAACCTCCAGTCATCCGGGATCAACCCTGTTAACCAAGACAGCTGATAAATGATGTAGAGAGGCTTGGCAAGCTCTTCTGCACCTTCCTCTGTATTCTTGCATTTCTTGGGCCTTTTTGGTTTTTTAACTACTCCACAGTTGTATTTCATAGCAGAACAATAAACACAGTGAAGGAGGTTCTCAATGTTAACTGCATCCAGTAAAATAGAATGATTGCTTTTGTTCTAATTGCCTAAAATTTTCTTTGTTTAAGTAGCCTTCAAGACATGGAAGTTAATACTTGAAGTCACTTTGACAAGCAATGCAATTACAGACTATACATGGCAGTGGAAACTTCAGACTTAAAAAAAAAAATTAAAAAAACAAAATACAGATATAATCTATGATTCTAGCACACTTATATACCCACACAAGCTAAAATATAAGCAGCCTTTGCAAAAACAGACACAGATATTGCCATTTAATAATTACAGTGTAATGGGGTATACACAAAGGGTTCCCAGTGACCTTACACTCCAGTTGCTTGTACCTTCCAGCACATCTTCGTGACTGTCGCTTGTATCAGTATGACTGTTCATACCACAGTCACTGTTAAGCAAGTCCATTTCTGGCTAGATAAGTGTGCAACTTCAGCTAAGACATTTCAGTTCCATGCATGTGGGATAGCAGAAATCAGATCTTGTGTATGTATCACAGATGATTTAAAATTACTAAAGAGTAGAACACTATAGTCTGGACTATTCAACTGTGTTAAATGAGTTCAGATGAACCAATGTTATCAAACATTTAACATGTCATCAGCCACACACAAGGCAGTAACACGGAAACATCTGTACATGAGTTCTACAAAACACCTTTTATTATGGATAAGAACATACCATGAGTACATATACACAGCTATATATACACACTACAACAGAAGACAAGGTAAGGAAACATTGCTTCAAGCATACCATCAGCAGTGAAAAGGATTTAAACAGAAAAGGAAGTATTCCAGAGATTATTAGCCACTGACAGTAACTTCAGAAAAATAATTCCTAGACTGCATTTAAACACTCGCTTTTTTGGAATGCATATCTCAGTCACAAATTATGAAATTAAATAACAGTTACAGTTACTTAACTAAATCACATGCATATTAGAAAAACTAGAGTTGCAAATAACTTCATAGGCACACAATGCCCACAGTTGACCTGTCTTAACACAACAGCTGTGGAAACAAGAGTGGCTGGATGTCACCCGTGACTGGACCTGAACATGCACACATGCAAATACAGGACCATTCCTTCAAAGCAATTCTCAAATTAATATTTGAAATGTGATGGCTGAACAATAGAAATCGGTTACAATCTACAGGCAGATTATCTTATAGAGGTCTACAACATTGTGGAAAATAAACTTAAGGGCAAAGTGAAGGGAAAAAGGGTTGCCAACCACATTTAAAGAAGTATTGCCATAGAATGGCTTTTATCAGTTAACTGTACTCCAAGGTCTGGTATTGCAAATAATCTTTACTGGCATTTTCTGTTCAGGTATCTAGCGTGTGGCAAATTTGCCCATATTCAAAGAAAAAAAATGCACTAGTTGTACTAGATCTGACAGCATCCAAACATAAATTTGGCATAAAATGAATGTGACCAGCTCCCTGACAAAGTCTTCTAAAGCCTTACAGACAGGCTTTCTACGATTGAAACACCACACCAAATCACCTCAGGCAAGAAATTCCTATGGAAGCAAAGGCACCAAGGCTAGAGACAGTTTGATGGAACAGCTGTCTTTTTTTTTTTTTCCCCCACCTGTACAAAAAAACAGTTCTCAGAGCACCAGATGTATACAAACTGCCAGATTTTGAGAACAAATAATTTCTGCTTTAAGCTACTGAAATTCCAACAGAGCTCTACAATTAATATTGGGAAAAAAACCTGTATTTTATAAATAGATTAAAAAATAATCTTAACATCACATTAGCAAACATACTTAAAGACCAAAGACTAAAACATCACAGGTTAGAAATGAAAACATATTTTTCATATTTTAACTATAATTTCCATTATGGATAAAGATATCCATAAATCTTTAAAACTTGACTAAGACAAGTATCTGGTATCTTGTTTGGGGGATTTGTGACATTTTCATAAGAGACATTAAAAAAATACACCATCCATTTAATGCAAAGGACGTGTCTGTATTCTTTCAACATAGTTGTCCTTTTCAATTCCAGACCATGGGCTTTGAAATGATGCAACAGCATACTTCAAATGAAGAATGGATGGTGAGGAAATAAACTGACTTTGGCAAATCCAGGATCAGAATAAGTAATAATTACACAGCAGTTAATTCTCTAGTTTTATAAGCCATACACAGTTTGCCATTGAAGCATAATTTTTTTTTACCAAGAAGTCTTACAGCTTTTCATATATGTTTAGAAACAAATGGAGAACATTTTAAAACTAAATATCATTGCTCATTACCTTGAGATACATTTTATATGTTCTCCTGTCCTGTATGCAAAAACATTACCAAAGGAAGAAGAGAAACTAGTCACAAATTTTCAGCTTGATATTCAATGAATTTGAATTATTTGGAAAGCACACACAATTAATTTTACTTTTTTCTTATTGTCAGAAACACAGTCTACCACTGCCGCCAACAGTGGGGCAATGACATGATATAAATGACTGTATCAGACATAACAAAACTTTAAGAAGCAGTTTTGTGATAGCAGCATAGCAAAACTTCCAGAAGATAAGTTTTGTGATACCAGTTTGAACAGCTACTTATGGATTATAAATGGCTGAAAAGACCACTAGGTTAAAGGACCCTGTGACCCATGATGCTCAAGAGTATGAAAGAAAAAAAAACAAAAAAAAAAAAAAAAACAAAAAAAAAAAAAAAACAAAAACAAACAAACAAACAAACAAAAAAAAAAAACCAAAAAAACCTGACTCCAGACTACTTCTACCGTACCCAACAGTTCAAGTTTTCCTATTGTACAGTAACTTCAAAAACAAACTCTCAAGTGACCTACAGAGTCCAGAAGAAATGCAGCTGGAATCAGTGAAGGCAAGTTCGGTACCAGTAAATTAAGTTCTGTTACCAAGGTCAGAAAACAAATGGAAAAGATGTGAGAAGGGAAGAATGATAATCAAGAAGCAGTCCAGCCAGATTCATTCAATAAACCAGTTTATTCTTATTTATGAAATAAGTATTATAAGTACTATACCCAAACTGTTCTTTCATATAACAGAAGGTAGCAACTACTCCAGAGGGTGCAAAGAAAATAATGCAATAAAATATTATAGTAATAGTCCTGACAATGGTAATAATTCTCAGAGCAAGGGAGGCACTTTATAAAATGCACTTACTACCCCACTGCAAGCTTTAAAATTTAGACACACTTGGTATTATATAATGAGTGAAACATCTGCAGCCCTGGAAACATTCTTTGTTAGTGAACTCTTTCTGTAATTGGAAGCTCCATTGGAACAAAGCCAAACATAGTAGCCTGTAACAAAAACTAAACAGTGAAAAAAAAGGCAAGAGACAATAGCCCAGTGGTTAAGCCTTCTGGAACTCCAAATCTCCTGGACTGCTTTTTCTAGGGTTTTTCTGTGCCTGTTTTTTACTGGGGTGAGGCCAGGCTAATTTTTCGTTTTAAGAGGTGAGATAGGAAAAAATGTTCTGTTTCAAATCCATCTGAGAAGTTACAGTTTACAGTAAACTTACTCAAAGTAAACTGTAAGACTGAGATATTTTCTTTCTTGGTGCTTTTTCTACTAAGCATAGAAATAGTTAAGTATTAGCATTGAAAATCTTTTGCCGGAATGTCCAATGACAGTTTTTTGCCAGATCACAGAATCATGTTTTGATTTCATTTTTGTTACCTTCCTACAACACTTAGCCATATGCTGCTTGAAATTACCTCCTAAGGGCTCCACCAGTGCTTTGAAGAACATGAATTTCCTTATTTTTATCTTCTGGGGGAAAAAAACACTGCAGGAAAATGTAATTCTTCTCTGCAGGTGCTGCCATTGACAGCTTTATCACACCAAACACAGGCTGCTCCACTGACAGTTTCTGAGCCTCATAGGCCACCCCCACCCCACTGAACATCTTTCCTGGCTGTCAAGATGACTCCCATTTCTGGCTGGCCTATGACACCTCTCTCAAATCACTCGTTTTCATTACAGCATTTTCATTCTTTCCCAGATGCTTTTCAAGCCTGGCAGGAGATTATTAACACTTCAGAAGTCTGTCTTTTCATCTTCATGCCAGCTCCTCAACATGAAGCTCTTTTTCCAAGACAACTTTTAAAAGTCCAAACCACATGCTTGACAGGAACTAGAATATTCATGGTTTTTGTCTTATGCTTCAATAATGAGAATCTTACAGGAGGGACTGTCCTTTTGCTCTCTACAGTGCAGCAAGTATTCCATGATCTTGATCTGTGGCAGGTTTTTTTGCAGTGAGGGTTTGCATAAGTACACCTGCAGCCAATGGGGAAAAAGCATAGGGTAGGTATCCAGCTAGCCCCTCTGCATCACTGAATTTGCAGGTCACCTAGCAAAGGAGTTACTATAAACAGAAGTTGTGCCTAAAAAGCTTGGGCATGAGTATGCTTCATGCTCTCAATTTTCATAAATGTTCTCTGTATTGTCAAATGTTTTAGCACAACTTTCTAAAGGCATGCTCTTAGATTATTATCTATTCGACACTTCCCATTCCTAGATTAAGGCTATTAGAAAACTGGATCATAGCAAAGTAAGAAAGTGTAGAAACTATCAAAAATTGCCTCCCATGTCTCTTCTAATCTAAAGAATATTGAGAAGAGGACCCACAATCATGCTGCAGTTCTGTCACAACTCCAAAACCCAGAAGAAAATGTATCAAAGCCACCTAAATAGAGCTATTAAATATTAAAAGTATGGAAACAGTCATTCACAACCAGAAGTCATCAAGTGGACAGTGTATCTGTGAATGCAAATATGTAAAGTGATCCAAAATCTCCATTGTGACTACAACTCTAGATACAGCACAAACAGAAAAAATGTTTGTTTGTATGAAATTATTTGTACATTTATGTACAAAGTTTGGACAAGGTTACTTTTTTATTGACATACATGAAAGTTCTGTCACTGTGTGGAAACTCTGACTTGTATTTTCTTGGATTTTTCTTTGTTGAGGTTTTTTGTTTGTTTGTTTCATTGTTTTGTTTTGGGGTTTTGGGGGGTTTTGTTTTTTGGGTTTTTTGTGACATCTGAGACAACCAGAGCATTTGATTTTTACATAGAAAAACATGAAAAATTTTTAAAGAATCTGAACTCTGCAGTATTTGTAAAGAAACTCAAGCCAACCCTCAAAAGTCTTTGGTTATCAACCCTTTATTCTTGCTGTGCTCACTTATCTTCCTCAATATATATATATGTGTATATATATATATATATTCATGAGTAATGAGTATCTGAATCCATTAAACCCATGTTTCACTCTTGTCAATGTACTTCAACTGTGAGACCATTAGAATACCAAAATTATGCTGTGCAATAT